>JAIFGZ020000282.1:0-1350718 GCA_019925245.2 Oryza australiensis
AAGAAGCAAAGTACGACTTACGCCGGTATTAATGTTATAGACATTAATCTTGCTACTTCACCCGACTCTTGGGTATTTGATACCGGATCGGTAGCTCATATTTGCAAATCGTTGCGGGGAATGAGAAGAAGTAGAGGATTGAGAAGGGCGAGGTGAACTGCGCGTCGGCAATGGAGCAAGCGTTGCTACGATTCTTTGTCGGCACGATACCACTTCATCTACCTTGAGGATTAGTTTTGGAATTGAATAATTGTTATTGTGTTCCAACACTATGTCAAAACGTTATTTCCGCTTCATGTTTGCAAGCGGAAGGATATGATTTTAGATCAATGGACAATGGTTGTTCAATATATCTAGAGATATGTTCTATTTTCATGCTCCATTGGTGAATGGATTATACGTTTTGAATCTTGAAGCGTCTCCCATCTATAACATTAATACGAAAGGCAACTCTCTAATGATATAAACCCCACGTTTATCGGCATTGTCGCTTAGGCCATATAAATAAGAAACGCATGGAGAAGCTCCATAAGGATGGATTGCTTCACTCTTTTGATTTTGAATCATTTGAGACATGTGAGTCTTGTTTACTTGGTAAGATGACAAAGGCACCTTTCACGGGACATAGTGAGAGAGCAAGTGACTTGTTGGCACTCGTACATGCGATGTATGTGGACCAATGAGCTCAACGGCCGGAGGTGGTTATCGGTACTTCATTACCTTTACCGATGACTTTAGTAGATATGGTTATATCTACTTAATGAGGCATAAGTCCGAATCCTTTGAAAAGTTCAAAGAATTCCAGAATGAAGTACAGAATCATTTAGGGAAAACAATCAAGTTTCTACGATCAGATCGTGGAGGGAATACTTGAGCCAAGAGTTTGGTAATCATCGAAAGATTGTGGAATTGTTCCACGATTGACTCCGCCGGGAACTCCACAATGGAATGGGGTGTCCGAGAACGGAGAAATCGCACCTTGTTGGACATGGTGCGGTCGATGATGAGCCAAAGTGATCTTCGTTATCCTTACGGGATATGCTCTTGAAAGCATTGCGCTCACACTAAATAGAGTTCCATCTAAGTCGAGTTGAAAAGACACCATATGAGATATGGACGGGGCAACCCCCTAGTTTGTCTTTTCTCAAAATTTGGGGATGTGAGGCTTATGTAAAACGTTTACGATCGACAAGCTCACACCCAAATCGACAAGTGCTTCTTTGTGGGATATCCTAAGGAAACTAAGGGATATTACTTTTATAATCGGGAACAAGGCAAAGTGTTTGTCGCAGAGCACGGTGTCTTCTTGGAGAAAGAGTTTCTTTCAAGAAGGGTTAGTGGGAGCGAGGGTGCATCTTGAAGAAGTTCAAGAAACCACCGAGAAAACGTTTCGGCGACCACGAGAACCACAACGGGAGGAGCAAAGTGTTGCGCCACCGGTTGTAGATACACCGGCCCACGGAGGTACGAAAGATCACGTCGTGCGCACAGCAGTACAGTGCGGAACAACGTGATATATTGTTGTTGGACAACGATGAACCTAAGACCTATGAGGAAGCGATGGTGGGACCCGATTCCAACAAGTGGCTTGGAGCCATGAAATCCGAAATAGAATCCATGTACGACAATCAAGTTTGGAACTTGGTTGATCCACGATGGTGTCAAAACCATTGAGTGTAAATGGGTTTTTAAGAAAAAGGCCGATATGGATGGAAATGTTCACATCTATAAGGCGCGATTGGTGGCGAAAGGTTTTAAACGAGATTCAAGGAGTTGATTATGATGAAACCTTCTCGCCCGTCGCAATGCTTAAATCTATTCGGATTATCCTAGCGATTGCTGCATATTTCGATTATGAGATATGGCAGATGGATGTCAAAACGGCTTTCCTAAATGGAAACCTAAGCGAGGATGTATACATGATACAACCTCGGGGTTTTGTCGATCGAGAATCGCTGGAAAGATATGCAAGCTACGAAATCCATTTATGGATTGAAGCAAGCATCTCGGAGTTGGAATATTCGTTTTGATGAAGTAATCAAAGGGTTTGGTTTCATCAAAAACGAAGAAGAGGCTGTGTTTACAAAAGGTCGGTGGGAGCGCAATTGTATTTCTAATCTTATATGTGGATGACATATTGCGATTGGAAATGATATCCCTATGCTAGAATCCGTCAAGTCTTCATTGAAAAATAGTTTTCCATGAAAGACTTAGGGAAGCAGACATACATATTGAGCATTCGGATCTATAGAGATAGATCCAAGAGGCTAATTGGATTAAGCCAAAGTACATACATTGACAAGGTGTTGAAAAGGTTCAACATGCATGATTCCAAGAAAGGTTTCTTGCCCATGTCACATGGCATTAATCTTAGCAAGAATCGGTGTCCTCGGACACATGATGAGCGGAATAAGATGGGTATGGTTCCATATGCTTCGGCAATTGGATCCATCATGTATGCCATGCTTTGTACACGCCCGAGATGTCTCGTACGCTTTGAGTGCTACGAGCGAGATACGAGTCGAGATCCAGGTGAAGGTCTGGACTGCGTAAAGAATATCCTTAAGTACTTGAGAAGAACTAAGGATATGTTCCTAGTCTATGGAGGTGAAGAAGAAGAGCTCGTTGTAAGTGGTTACACCGTGCTAGCTTCCAAGCAGGACAAGGATGATTATAGATCGCAATGCGGGTTCGTGTTCACTGAACGGGGCGCGATCAGTGGAAGAGTTCCAAGCGGGATCGTTGCTGATTCTACAACGGAGGCCGAGTACATTGCTGCTTCGGAAGCTGCAAAGGAGGCTGTTTGGATCAAGAAATTCGTTTCGAGCTTGGTGTGATGACTAGTGCGGCTGGTCCAATGTCTCTCTATTGTGATAATAGTGGAGCCATTGCGCAAGCCAAGGAGCCGAGGTCACATCGAAGTCCAAACACATACTTCGGCGATATCATCTCATCCGCGAGATTGTGGACGAGAGGTGATGTCAAGATATGCAAAGTGCACACGGATCTCAACATAGCCGATCCGTGACAAAACCTCTCCTCGGCGAAGCATGAGGCGCACACAAGAGCAATGGGTATTAGATACTTACATGATTGACTCTAGTGCAAGTGGGAGATTGTTAGTGATATGCCCTAGAGGAAAAATGGAGATGTTGGATATCACGTCAATGTTTATGTATTTATGAATAAAGTGTTATTCAGTTTCATGAAATAGACATCTTGTATTGATCAATAAGTACGTGACTTATTTATGAGACTCTTTATGTATGAATCTATTTCTAAACGATCCTTGATCATATGTCATATTGTTGGAACAAATATGATTCTAAGATCGGCATGTTTATTGATTGATGATCATGTCTCATAGATCATGGGTATGGAGATACCAAATCAATAAACATGGACATATGTGTTGGAGAACACATTGTTGGATAGACCCACCATGAGACACTACAGGAATTAATGTGTCATTAGTTGGTCTCGAGGTAGTGTTGGTACAAAGTCCTTAGACTGAGATCACCATGGATTCCAACATGTGTAGTAGCCTACTTTGGGACTACCAAACGCTATTCTATGCTGGGTAGTTATAAAGGTAGTTTTCGGGTTTGCTATGAAACATGGAGTGGGATGTGAGTGATCAAGATGGAATTTGCCCCTCCTTTGGAGAGATATCTCTGGGCCCCTCGAGGTAATGGATTATGGAAATGCATGGCCATGCTAAGTTGATTGAGGAGTCAATCAACG
Source organism: Oryza australiensis (assembly GCA_019925245.2). NCBI lineage: Eukaryota > Viridiplantae > Streptophyta > Magnoliopsida > Poales > Poaceae > Oryza > Oryza australiensis. The sequence goes on from JAIFGZ020000282.1 coordinate 3,745, forward strand.
GACAGATAATCCAATACGGTTCGAGTGAATGGTTAAGCTATTGAAGGGATGGCACACATCTTGCCTATAGCTTAGCGGTATCGTGAGGCAAGGATTTGTGTACACATTACAGGTTGAGCCGATATTATATTCTTGTATACTATGGTGTCAATATGTCTTGCTAGGCGCTGTGACAGTCGGTGAGTTGGACTCGAGCCGACGATCGGCTAAGTTAGACTATAGCAAACCGAGTATACTGAACCTACGGGGTCGCACGCTTAAGGGGATAAGAAAGGCATTCGAGTTGGACTCGGATACGGCTCGATCGGATAGGGATCCGATCGGATGGAGTCCTATGGGCTTACGACGTATGGGCGGCCAACTCATGAGATCGGATGAGGATCCGATTCAAAATAGAGTCCTGATCGGCCACTAGTCCCAGTCGGCCAACTCTATATAAAGGAGGGAGGGGTGGAGAGCTGCGCACGTCAATTGCATCGCGTGCAACGAAGTCGCCGAGATCAATCTCCACGGAAACCCTCCCGCTTTCGAGCCAAACCCTAGCCTTGCATCGCGTGCTAGCACGGGTGTACGGCGTTTTGTCCCCGGACGTGTGGATACCGGTAGAGGCTGCTACGTTGCGTTGTCGCCGGTCGTTGATCGGGCGGATCGGCTCGGCATCTGCGAATCGGGCGATTGGCGAATCGGGCCGTCCCGGGTATCGGATCGGCTTGCGAGAATCGGCTCGAATCTTCGGATCGGATAGCCACGATTGGCTATTATTGCTACTCCAATCGGTAACGATCTATCGGCCCTTACTTGCAAGTGTTCTGGTTTTGCGCGGTAGAAAATTTTTGTTTTCGGCTAGCGTAGCTTCCGCGTAACCCTTCGGTGGTATCGAGCTAATCTTGCTTAGTTCGGGTTTTAGATTGGATACGGAACAAGTTTTGCACGGGTTGATTAGATCAATCGGTTTTACGGGATCTGTTGAGGAGAGTTAATGGTAATTGCGTTCCTTGATAGTGTATCGGAACGGCGTAATGTGATTACGTCGAAGCAATTTCCATATAACTCGGTTTGAGTTGAGTTCGAGATAGCGTTCCTTGATAGTGTATCGGAACGGTATAATGTGATTATGCGAAGCTATCTCGTAGTCCGATCTTGTTAGCTGCCTCGCGCCTACGCAAACCATCTCCCTTGATAGTGTATCGGGACGGCATAATATGATTATGCCGACATGGTTTCCGTAGCGATTCATAGGTGGATCTATGAATTTCGTGTGGTGTTCCGGGCGTTGCCCGGAAGCCCTCGAGGGGAAGGCTTCCCCCTCGACCCCCTTATAGGTCATCTCGATGTCGTTTCTCTGTGATAGGTAGAAAACGTTTTCTACGCCTAACTTGTTTTGCGAGAGAATGCTTTGAGATGGTATGGCCCTATTGTATGTATGAGATATGAGATGCATGTGATGCATGTAATATTCTTTCATATGTGCAATCCTGTAATATTCTTTCATACGTGCAATGCTTGTAATATTCTTTCACGACTGCGAGTCGATGTAATCTTCAATTAGAGCTTCTATAGTAGTAGCTTAGTTTGAAGAAATCAAGCATTCGGCACTCGAAAGAACGGTGATGAAGATGGAGATCCTGTACCGGCATGGAGATGGAGATCACCATGTGAAGGGGGCCATACTATTTCACTATATGCTATTCTTCTTGCTTTCATATGTGATATGTTTGTTTGATAGGATAGCATCCCTCGCAAAATTAAGTAGTAATGATGCCCTTCCAAATGTTGCACCCGTCACGTTATGCTCGTCAATGGTGGGTCGCAAGCGAGTGCCATTCTCTATCATAACACGAGGGGTATATGTCGGACATATACATGCGGGAGCATTTGGTTTACTTAACAAGGCTATCAAAACAGTTTTGGGCCTTGGGGCATAGGTTGGCGCCGGGGCATGGAGATGCCACACCAACAACAAGAGTCACATAGAGATGTGATTAGCAAGGTGTTGCTTACCGATGTTACTAATTTTCTAGCGGTGATGCCAAAGCTCACTAGAAAATTAATTAACATGTGGATCTTGACCCAATACGTAACCTAGAGGGAAGGTGGAAAATACGTAATGGGAGTCTAATGTTAAATTGTTTAACAATAGACATAGCATAAACATTGTGCTAAACTTTGCTTTTACATTGTAGAATAAATGGCGGCTAATACTACACCCGGTACCTTTAATTTGCGATCTATTCTCGAAAAGGAAAAATTAAATGGAACAAACTTTATGGATTGGTATCGCAACTTGAGAATTGTTCTCAAGCAAGAGCGTAAGAGTACGTTCTTGAAGTACCCTATCGAGGATTTGCCAAATAATGCCCTTTGCAGCTGCACGGAGAGCTTAGAGAAGCACACTAATGATGCCCTAGATATAAGTGTCTCATGCTTGCTACAATGTCCCCGAGCTTGAAGCAATATGAGAGCGGCGATGCTCACACTATTATTCGTTGCGTGGCATGTTTGAGAACCAAGCTCGGGCGAGAGGTTCAACACCTCAAAGTCCTTGTTTGCGTGCGAGCTTGTTGAGGAATCCCGTCGGTCCGCATGTGATAAAGATGATTGGCTATATAGAGTCGGAAAAACTAGGTTTTCCCCTTAGCCAAGAGTTGGCTGCGTGTGATTCTCCGGTCGCTCCCTCAGAGCTTCGAGCCATTCATATTAAATTATCACATGAACAATATGGATAGAACCTTGGCTGAATTGCATGGGATGCTAAAGACAGTGAGGAGAGTATCCGAGAAAAATGGTCATCATGTGATGATGATGCGAAGGCTAAGCGCAAACCACTGTCAAGAAACTTTGCACCAAGAGGAAGTTAACTCCCGATGAGATCGCGAGTGCCTCCAATGCAAAGAAGGGCAAGAAGGGTCGGCGGCATCGGATGCCGTTTGCTTCTATTGCAAGGAGGCAGAGCCCTTTGGAAAGGGCTGCAAGAAGTACATGGAGGATCTCAAAAAGAAGCAAAGTACGACTTACGCCGGTATTAATGTTATAGACATTAATCTTGCTACTTCACCCTACGACTCTTGGGTATTTGATACCGGATCGGTAGCTCATATTTGCAAATCGTTGCGGGGAATGAGAAGAAGTAGAGGATTGAGAAGGGGCGAGGTGAACTGCGCGTCGGCAATGGAGCAAGCGTTGCTACGATTCTTTGTCGGCACGTACCACTTCATCTACCTTCGGGATTAGTTTTGGAATTGAATAATTGTTATTGTGTTCCAACACTATGTCAAAACGTTATTTCCGCTTCATGTTTGCAAGCGGAAGGATATGATTTTAGATCAATGGACAATGGTTGTTCAATATATCTCGAGAGATATGTTCTATTTTCATGCTCCATTGGTGAATGGATTATACGTTTTGAATCTTGAAGCGTCTCCCATCTATAACATTAATACGAAAGGCAACTCTCTAATGATATAAACCCCACGTTTATCGGCATTGTCGCTTAGGCCATATAAATAAGAAACGCATGGAGAAGCTCCATAAGGATGGATTGCTTCACTCTTTTGATTTTGAATCATTTGAGACATGTGAGTCTTGTTTACTTGGTAAGATGACAAAGGCACCTTTCACGGGCACAGTGAGAGAGCAAGTGACTTGTTGGCACTCGTACATGCGATGTATGTGGACCAATGAGCTCAACGGCGGAGGTGGTTATCGGTACTTCATTACCTTTCCAGATGACTTTAGTAGATATGGTTATATCTACTTAATGAGGCATAAGTCCGAATCCTTTGAAAAGTTCAAAGAATTCCAGAATGAAGTACAGAATCATTTAGGGAAAACAATCAAGTTTCTACGATCGGATCGTGGAGGGGAATACTTGAGCCAAGAGTTTGGTAATCATCGAAAGATTGTGGAATTGTTCCACGTTGACTCCGCCGGGAACTCCACAATGGAATGGGGTGTCGAACGGAGAAATCGCACCTTGTTGGACATGGTGCGGTCGATGATGAGCCAAAGTGATCTTAGTTATCCTTACGGGATATGCTCTTGAAACAGCTGCGCTCACACTAAATAGAGTTCCATCTAAGTCAGTTGAAAAGACACCATATGAGATATGGACAGGGCAACCCCCTAGTTTGTCTTTTCTCAAAATTTGGGGATGTGAGGCTTATGTAAAACGTTTACAGTCGACAAGCTCACACCCAAATCGGACAGGTGCTTCTTTGTGGGATATCCTAAGGAAACTAAGGGATATTACTTTTATAATCGGGAACAAGGCAAAGTGTTTGTCGCGCGAGCACGGTGTCTTCTTGGAGAAAGAGTTTCTTTCAAGAAGGGTTAGTGGGAGCGAGGGTGCATCTTGAAGAAGTTCAAGAAACACCGAGAAAACGTTTCGCGACCACGGAACCACAACGGGAGGAGCAAAGTGTTGCGCCACCGGTTGTAGATACACCGGCCCACGGAGTCGAAAGATCACGTCGTGCGCACGCAGTACAGTGCGGAACAACGTGATATATTGTTGTTGGACAACGATGAACCTGAGACCTATGAGGAAGCGATGGTGGGACCCGATTCCAACAAGTGGCTTGGAGCCATGAAATCCGAAATAGAATCCATGTACGACAATCAAGTTTGGAACTTGGTTGATCCACTGATGGTGTCAAAACCATTGAGTGTAAATGGGTTTTTAAGAAAAGGCCGATATGGATGGAAATGTTCACATCTATAAGGCGCGATTGGTGGCGAAAGGTTTTAAACAGATTCAAGGAGTTGATTATGATGAAACCTTCTCGCCGTCGCAATGCTTAAATCTATTCGGATTATCCTAGCGATTCTTGCATATTTCGATTATGAGATATGGCGAGATGGATGTCAAAACGGCTTTCCTAAATGGAAACCTAAGCGAGGATGTATACATGATACAACCTCGGGGTTTTGTCGATCAGAATCGCTGGAAAGATATGCAAGCTACGAAATCCATTTATGGATTGAAGCAAGCATCTCGGAGTTGGAATATTCGTTTTGATGAAGTAATCAAAGGGTTTGGTTTCATCAAAAAGAAGAAGAGGCTGTGTTTACAAAAGGTCGGTGGGAGCGCAATTGTATTTCTAATCTTATATGTGGATGACATATTCGATTGGAAATGATATCCCTATCTTAGAATCCGTCAAGTCTTCATTGAAAAATAGTTTTCCATGAAAGACTTAGGGAGGGAGACATACATATTAGGCATTCGGATCTATAGAGATAGATCCAAGAGGCTAATTGGATTAAGCCAAAGTACATACATTGACAAGGTGTTGAAAAGGTTCAACATGCATGATTCCAAGAAAGGTTTCTTGCCCATGTCACATGGCATTAATCTTAGCAAGAATCGGTGTCCTCGGACACATGATGAGCGGAATAAGATGGGTATGGTTCCATATGCTTCGGCAATTGGATCCATCATGTATGCCATGCTTTGTACACGCCCGAGATGTCTCGTACGCTTTGAGTGCTACGGCGGATACAGTCGAGATCCAGGTGAAGGTCACTGGATGCAGTAAAGAATATCCTTAAGTACTTGAGAAGAACTAAGGATATGTTCCTAGTCTATGGAGGTGAAGAAGAGCTCGTTGTAAGTGGTTACACCGATGCTAGCTTCCAAGCAGGACAAGGATGATTATAGATCGCAATGCGGGTTCGTGTTACTGCACGAACGGAGCGCGATCAGTGGAAGAGTTCCAAGCGGGATCTTGCGATTCTACAACGGAGGCCGAGTACATTGCTTGCGAAGCTGCAAGGAGGCTGTTTGGATCAAGAAATTCGTTTCGAGCTTGGTGTGATGACTAGTCGGCTGGTCCAATGTCTCTCTATTGTGACAATAGTGGAGCCATTGCGCAAGCCAAGGAGCCGAGGTCACATCGAAGTCCAAACACATACTTCGGCGATATCATCTCATCAGCGAGATTGTGGACGAGAGGTGATGTCAAAGATATGCAAAGTGCACACGGATCTCAACATAGCCGATCCGTGACAAAACCTCTCCCTCGTAGAAGCATGAGGCGCACACAAACAATGGGTATTAGATACTTACATGATTGACTCTAGTGCAAGTGGGAGATTGTTAGTGATATGCCCTAGAGGCAACATGGAGATGTTGGATATCACGTCAATGTTTATGTATTTATGAATAAAGTGTTATTCGGTTCCATGAAATAGACATCTTGTATTGATCAATAAGTACGTGACTTATTTATGAGACTCTTTATGTATGAATCTATTTCTAAACGATCCACGATCATATGTCATATTGTTGGAACAAATATGATTCTAAGATCGGCATGTTTATTGATTGATGATCATGTCTCATAGATCATGGGTATGGAGATACCAAATCAATAAACATGGACATATGTGTTGGAGAACACATTGTTGGATAGACCCACCATGAGACACTACGGGAATTAATGTGCCATTAGTTGGTCTCGGGTAGTGTTGGTACAAAGTCCTTAGACACGAGATCACCATGGATTCCAACATGTGTAGTAGCCTACTTTGGGACTACCAAACGCTATTCGTGCTGGGTAGTTATAAAGGTAGTTTTCGGGTTTGCTATGAAACATGGAGTGGGATGTGAGTGATCAAGATGGAATTTGCCCCTCCTTTGGAGAGATATCTCGGCCCCTCGAGGTAATGGATTATGGAAATGCATGGCCATGCTAAGTTGATTGAGGAGTCAATCAACGGACGGATAATCAATACGGTTCGAGTGAATGGTTAAGCTATTGAAGGGATGGCACACATCTTGCCTATAGCTTAGCGGTATCGTGAGGCAAAGGGATTTGTGTACACATTACGAGTTGAGCCGATATTATATTCTTGTATACTATGGTGTCAATATGTCTTGCTAGGCGCCTGTTGGGTCGTGAGTTGGACTCGAGCCGACGGTCGGCTAAGTTAGACTATAGCGAACCGAGTATACTGAACCTACGGGTCGCACGCTTAAGGGGATAGAAAGGCATTCGAGTTGGACTCGGATACGGCTCGATCGGATAGGGATCCGATCGGATAGAGTCCTATGGGCTTACGACGTATGGGCGGCCAACTCTATGAGATACGGATGAGATCCGATTCAAAATAGAGTCTGATCGGCCACTAGTCCCGGTCGGCCAACTCTATATAAAGGAGGGGAGGGTGGGAGGCTGCGCACGTCAATTGCATCGCGTGCAACGAAGTCGCCGAGATCAATCTCACGGAAACCCTCCCACTTTCGAGCCAAACCCTAGCCTTGCATCGCGTGCTAGCACACGGGTGTACGGCGTTTTGTCCCCGGACGTGTGGATACGGTAGAGGCGCTGCTACGTTGCACGCTGTTGATTGGCCGGATCGGCTACGGCATCTGCGCGAATCGGGCTGATTGGCGAATCGGTGTCCGGGTATCGGCGTCGGCTTGCGAGAATCGGCTACTTGTTCGGATCGGATAGCCACGATTGGCTGTTTTCCTGCACACTCCAATCGGTAACGATCTATCGGCCCTTACTTGCAAGTGTTCTGGTTTGTGCGGTTAAATTTTTGTTTTCGGCTAGCGTAGCTTCGCGTAACCCTTCGGTGGTATCGAGCTAATCTTGCTTAGTTCGGGTTTTAGATTGGATACGGAACAAGTTTTGTGCACGGGTTGATTAGATCAATCGGTTTCACGGGATCTGTTGAGGAGAGTTAATGGTAATTGCGTTCCTTGATAGTGTATCGAACGGCGTAATGTGATTACGTCGAAGCAATTTCCATATAACTCGGTTTGAGTTGGAGTTCGAGATAGCGTTCCTTGATAGTGTATCGGAACGGTATAATGTGATTATGCCGAAGCTATCTCGTAGTCCGATCTTGTTAGCTGCCTCGCGCCTACGCAAACCATCTCCCTTGATAGTGTATCGGGACGGCATAATATGATTATGCCGACATGGTTTCTGTATGCGAAATCATAGATTGGATCTATGAATTTCGTGTGGTGTTCCGGGCGTTGCCCGGAAGCCCTCGAGGGGAAGGCTTCCCCCTCGACCCTGTGGACCCCCGATTTTGAATCGGGAATCTTTCGTGTTCATAGTACCATTTCCCTGGATCAAGTAGTTGGTACCCACGAATGCAGTTCTGGATAATCAAGTGTGCATGCACGAATAGTCTTACAATACCATTATTACATAAATAGGCCCGAAGGCATTGTTCATCCTACGAGGACCTTATGGTCCGAATACAATATAAAAACGAGTTTAGATAAGGCGGCGGAAAGAGGCGGCGGCTTGTCCATTGCCACGAGCAACGGCCGGAGCTAAAGTCTAATAGGCGCCGTCGGTTCCCTCGTCCTCCGGTGATAAGCATATGGATCTTCGGCTCTTCAACTCCATCATTGGAGGTTTGTGCGTATAGCAAGGGTGAGTACCAACCGTACTCGGCAAGTCAACACGAGAATTGATGCATATGACGGGGTTATTCAAAGAACATGGCTAGGGTTATCTTTGCGTAAAGCCGGTTTTCACAATTCTTTTCACAAGCCTACCATCTAGCCAAAACAAGTTTTAATTTCATAGTTCATTAACCGGTGGCGGTTACGTCTACCATCCATCGTGATTCCAAGGATGGCTTCCGCCTCCGGTACGTCATGATTTTCGGGAGTCCACCCTTCTCGCATTCTCGAGAAGTTGATCCACCGCGAACAAAATCATCATGCAAACCCATCCCAGCATTTTTAAGTTCAAAGTCTAGCCAAGCGAAAGTCTTGTCACGATGCTCAATATCCGCGAGCACGGCTATTCGAATAGATTGATTCATTCACCTTTGCGGTGGATGTACACTTTACCGTACTCGTGACAGCCCAACAAATGAGCCTACGCCTCAACACATGAGACGGTCACGGCAAAGCCTTTTGATAACCTCGCTTTGGCGTACCCGCTCCATGAACTTAAGCCCTCATGCACTCTAGCCGTCCTTTTCTAGCGGTGAGAGGAGTTACAGCGCACCGGGTAAGGGAAGTCTTTTCAGATCTTTAAGTTTAATTAACATCGGTTCAATCCCACCATTCATAACAAGGCCGCAGCCTCATCCTCATCCCATAACCACATCATAGAGAACCATCTATGCAAGGATACGCCTCCGCTCGGCTATCTAGTCGGCTATGTCTATACCCATTCGAGAAGTACGGTTGTGCGGCTCGTTTCCGGCTATCTCATGGCTCGGTCCTTAATTGACCAGGGTCGGCACTTGCCTTTCCGGAATCCACCCAAATCATCCGGCGCCCAGTCTAAAACATTTGTTTAGTACTTCCAATTTTCATCAAATGTAATTCATCATGGTCATGTGGCGCTCATGTCTCCACATGCCGAATCTCAACTACCTCCCCTTAAAGTAGTTGCCCAAGCACAAAGCTTTTTCACAAAGTCATGAGTATGCATAAAGCTAAGTATAGCATGGCTAAGCAGTTTACCGAAGTTATGCTTCGGTTAGTTGTATCACATCGTGAGTTACAAGGAGTAGTTCTAAGGGTACTCAATGGCAAGGAATGGCACAACAAGTATAGGTAACATGGTAAAGCATGCATGTTTAGAGTGTAAAATAACATCATTTCGCAATTGGGATCAATATGTTCAAAGGGTGTGAAGACTTGCCTTGCTCGTACGCTTCTTGAGTGGGGTCTCTGCGGGGTCGGCGTTCGCCTCTTCGGTCGCTAATCATACGAGCGAAAAGGAAAAGAAAAATGGATTCCAGTTAAAATCCGATAAGAACGAACGAAAAAGCATGAAAAATCATAAAGAACTCTTCAAACCATCTCCCCTTACGACCCTAATCGAATTACGGAGGATTTGATGAAGCAAATTAAATATCGAATGTATATGTCGCAAAAGGGGTTGATCGGAATTTATATGAGATAGTTTATAATTCTTGGGAAAGATCCTAGATTTGTGAATATGAACTAAGTGAATAAACGGGCCTCACAAAGATATATAAATATTTTGGAAATTTATTAGATTAAAAGTTCGAAGTCTAAGTAAATGTAAACTTCATAATTATTTGCAAAGAAATTTAAAAGGTAAATAAATAAACCCCTTTAAAAAGGTGCAAAATCTTTGTAAATAGAGTTTTAGAATAGTTTAAAAGAGTATAAATATTTTCCTAGGATTTTTAATAAGCTTTATTCTTATTTTTAATCTCCTTAGAAAAATAAAAAAAAATTTCAAAAATTTTGCCTAAGCCGGGGATCGAACCTGCGCCCTTCCCCTCACTCGGCTCGGCTCAACCACTGAGCCAGCGAGCCGTTCTCGCTCTCTCTACTCCTTTCTTTCCTTTTCTTTCTTCCTTCATCCCCGGCGAGGCCGACGGCGCGGCATGGCGAGCGACGGCGAGGAGGATCGGAGCTCGGCATCTAGCTAACCCTACACCATCTACATGACGGGGGAGTCCGTTTTGAGGCGCGGTTGGGCTAGGGAGGCGGCGGAGCGGTGCAGCGGCGACGGGGTGGCGGCCCAAAGCGAGAGGTTCGGCGGCGAAGGTGCACGGTGCGGCGGCACTCCGGTAACAATGCGGCGAACCAAGGGGTCCTAGAGGATCTACGGAACACGGGGTGCTAGCTAGGGGGTCGGCTTGGCCGGAAAGGGGCGGTGGTGGTATGGCGACGTGCGCACGGCGGCGGCCAAAAAGAGAGGGTTCGGCGGCGCTCGTCGCCGTGATTTCAGCGCTGTTCGGCTCGGGAGACTTAGGGGAAATATAGCTTAGAGCACGTAGATCGTGAATGTACCTTTAATTCAAGAGGAAATCAGGCGAGGGCGACAATTTTGAAGTTTGCACCGGCGGCCGAGTTAGGGTTCTTGGGCCGTGCTCCGATCTCTTGCGAAATTCTAGCGCTATGGTGAACGGATTTTGGGGAAAATTGGTGAGGAGCTAGATGAGACAGTATGGCACAATTTTTGTGTTGTGAGTTTCGGCCGAGGAGTGCTATATATAGTTGACCACGCGAGCTCGAACTCGGCGGTCATGGCGCGAGCTAGGGTGACGCAGCGCGAGTAGGGGAGGGTGAGGCCGACGCACGGTGGGCATGGTTACAGCACGGACGGAATGGCACGGTGGTACGGCGCGGCGTGGGCACGCGGCCACGGGCGGCGGCATTGGCGCGGTCGCGCGCCGTGGTACGGCGGCGTCGCGAGCACATGCGCGCGTACGGCGAGCCGGCGGCGTCGGCGGCGTGGCGGACGGCATGGCGCGGGTGCGTGGCTGATGCGGTGCACGGGCGTGGCGGTTGTGCGAGGACGCGGTGCGCGGGCGACGGTACGCGCGGCATGGCACGGGCGCGCGTGTTGCGCGGCGCACGGGCGCGAGACGCCGTCGAACACACTGCATACGCATGAGCAGTGTACTTTCTCTATTTTCCGAATTTTGAAATCCTATTTTCTATTTCCATTTCCTTCCACTCTAAAATTCAAAATAAATTCCAATATTCCCAAAATAATTTTGAAATTATATTTCCAAACTTTTTCCCCCACTTTTTATTTTTTTCAAAATATATTTTTTCCTATTTTTATTTCTTTCTTTTAAAAATCAATAATTTGGGATTTTTAAATTCATATTTCCTTGTCAAAAAAATATTTTTATTCCAAATCCAACTGTTTATTATTTTTCTTCCACCAGTTAGGGTTTAAACCAAAACATATTCCCTTCAAGAATCTTTTGCAAATCTCCAAAATTAATATGTTTACCCTCTCCAAATTCATATCTATATATTTATTTTTAAATTATTTTCCCCATAGGGGTCTCAAGCTTAGGGTTTTAATTCAACTTTATTTCAAAGCAATTCAGAAGAAATTCTTACGCAACTGAATTGGCAAATAAAATTGAAGAACACGATAAGAAGCAATGATTCCAAAAAGTTTTTGCGAGTTCCGATTTTCACGTTCGAATTCTACTCCTTCGATTTTCGGGATGTTACAAACCTACCCCCTAACAATAAATCTCGTCCCAGAGATTTCCTTACCGATGGCTGAATAGGTGTGGGTATTCCGTCCTCGGGAATTCTTCGCTCTCCCGGGTAGCTTCTTCTTCGGTGTGATTACTCCATTGTACTTTGTACATGCGCCATGACTTGGTTCGTGTCTTCTTTTACGCTTCGTCTAGTATCTTGATTGGATGTTACGGATAGGTAAGATCACTTGTGGACTTGGATGGTTTCTAACGGGGTTTGTTCTTCGGTACCGCGAGACATTTCTTACTGCGATACGTGGAATCGGGTGGACATCGAGAGATTCTCGAGCGGTTCCAATTGGTAGGCCACTTCTCCCCTCCTAGCGCTTATCGGGAATGGGCCCACGTATCGTGGTGCGAGTTTTCCTTTGACTTTGAATCTCTCTGTGTTCCCCGTAGGAAGTGAGACCTTTAGATATACGTAGTCACCCTCTTTGAATTCCAATTCTCTTCGTCGAGTGTCCGCGTAGCTCTTACGTCGTGATTGAGCGGCTTGTAGTCGGTCCGAATCGGGCGAACCTTTTCCTCGGCCTCCTTGATTATGTCGGGCCCGAATACGGTTCGTTCAGGGTTCGACCACATTAATGGGGTTCGACATCGGCGACCAAATAGAGCTTCGTTTGGCGACATCTTCAAAGCGGCTTGATAGCTATTGTTGTAAGAGAACTCGGCGTACGGCAAGCATTTCTCCCAATCCTTGGTGAAATCCAATGCACGAGCTCTCGGCATATCCTCCGGTACTTGGTTCGTCCTTTCGGTCGCCGTCGATCGAGGGTGGTAAGCGATGCGAAGGCGAGGTGACTGCCGAGTGCCTCGTGGACCTTGCTCCAAAAATGAGATGTGAATTGGGTACCACGATCCGATATGATCCTCTTTGGTACAGTGAAGACACACAATCCTACTCATATATAGTTCCGCTAGCTTGCTTTGTTGTAGTTAGTTTTCTTGGTATAAATCGCGGTCTTGGTAAGCCGATCCACTATTACCCGAGATGGAATCGTAGCCGATCGTAGTTTTGGGTAGCCCCACTATGAAATCCATGCCTATCTCGTCCCATTTCCATTCGGGAATCTTGAGTGGCTGCGACAAACCCAGTGGGCGTTGATGCTCGGCTTTCACCCTTTGGCACACATCGCACACCGCTACATATTCGGCTACATCCCTCTTCATATTAGGCCACCAATATTCTCCTTTCAAGTCTTGGTACATTTTCGTGCTTCCGGGGTGTAACGAATAGGCCGATTCGTGGGCTTCCTTTAAGATCAATCCCCTCAAACCGCCTTGTTCGGGCACACAGATTCTTTTCTTGTACCACGGGATTCCCTTGTCATCCACGAAAACTCCGAGCGCGTCCGGCGGCCATGCGTTCCTTAATTTCTGGGTTTCCTTATTCCCTTTTTGGGCTTCCTCTATTTGAGTTCTCGGTAGGGCTGGACTTCCGGTGAGTTTACTTCTCAGTGAGGAATCGGGTGCGGATTGAGTCGGCCATCTCTTCTTGAAGTTATTGGACATACCTCCTAATTCCATGTGATTGCGTTGGGCTTTGCGGCTCGGCGCATCGGCCACTACATTTGCCTTGCCGGGATGGTAATGGATTCCTAGGCTGTAATCCTTGATCAACTCCAGCCATCGCCTCGTCGTAGATTGAGATCGGGTGAGTAAAGAAATATTTTAGGCTCTTGTGATCGGTATACACATCACGGTGGTTTCCGATCGAGATAGTGTCTCCGGATCTTCAATGCGTGTACAACCGCGGCTAATTCCCAGTCGTGTGTGGGATAATTCTCCTCGTGAGGTCGTAGCGTCGCGAGGCATACGCCACGACCTTTCCATCCTGCATTAATACTCCTCCCAATCCTTGGGATGCATCACGGTACATCACGAAGTCCTTTCGGTTGTCGGGTAAGGTCAAGATTGGAGCGGTGGTTAACTTTTCTTTTAATTGGTCGAAGGCTTTTGGCACTTCTCATTCCATTCAAACTTCTTTTCCTTCTTGAAGTTGAGTCATAGGTCGGGCTATAGTGGAAAACCCTTCGATAAACCGTCGGTAATAACAGGCCAAGCCCAAGAAACTCCGAACACATTGCGACTTGGGTGCCTCCCATCCGTAACGGCTTCGACCTTGGCGGGGTCTCTGCTACTCCTCGCTGAAACCACGTGACCAAGAAAAGCAACTTCCTTGAGCCGAACTCACATTTCTTGAACTTTGCATTTGGTGCTCTCGTAGCTTTTCCGGTACTAGTCGTAGATGCTCGCGTGTTCCTCATCGTTCTTGGAGTAGATAAGTATATCGTCGATGAACACCACCACGAATTTGTCCGGGTATTCCATGAATACCTTGTTCATCGAGTTCATAAAATAGGCGGGGGCATTGGTTAATCCAAAGGACATCACTTGTGAACTCGTATAAGCGTAACGTGTAGAAACGCCGTCTTAGGAATATCTCGGCTCTAATCTTCAGCGATGATATCGACCGCGAGATCAATCTTTGAGAACACTGTGCACCCTTAAGTTGATCGAATAGGTCATCGATCCAGGGCAGCGGGTACTTGTTCTTGATGGTTACCTCATTCGGCGATCGGTAATCCACACACATTCTCATACTCCCATCCTTCTTTTTGACGAAGAGTACGGGGCTCCCGGGGAGAAGAGCTGGGGCGTACAAATCCCTTCTCTTGTAGTTCCCTTATCGCTTCTTGAGTTCCTCTAACTCGTTGGCGGCATTCGATATGGTCTCTTGGATATGGGGGCGTGTACCGGGCATTAAGTCGATGATAAACTCTACATCGCGATCCGGTGGCATTAGGGTAATTCCTCGGGAAATACATCCGGGTATTCTTGTACTACGGGCATTCCTCCTAAGGGTAGCATGGTGAACACTCCCGCAGCTTGCTCACATAGCTTTGGGTTTTGATCCATAGTTATGCTCATCGGTGATCCCCACGGGGTGGATACCGTGACTTCCCTTCGATTTGAGTCTATAATCCCATTATTCTTGGTCAACCAATCCATTCCGAGTATGACATCTATGGTGCGGGGTGATAGCACCATAAGGTTTGAGAGAAACACCACGTCCCTAATCCGTATGGGCACATTAATGCAGGCATGGGGTACGGTTATGTCTCCCCAGGTGAGTGTACCAACATAGGCCTCTTAAGTGCTACTTGGTGTAGGTGGTGTTGTTTGCTTACTTGGGAAGATATGAATGAATGCGAGGCTCAGAATCGAATAAAACTTTAAGCGGCGTAGAGTTGATAGAGAACATACCCATCAATACGCTCCGGTCCTCTGTGCTTCTTACGCCGTACATGATTCACTTGGCCACGTCGAAACCCGGTGGCGAGTCTCGTTGGGTAGCGGGGTCTGAGCAGGACCTCGTCCGCCGAGGGTGGGGTTCCTCGGACGGGTGTTGCATTGGCGCCGGTGCGCACGGGGCGTTGCGTGGTTTTGGGCGGCTATTGGAGTAGTGCCCGAATTCCCATAATTGAAACAGCTCACATTCCTTCTTCTGGAGCGGCTAGGGTTGGTGTGGGCGTACGTAGCGAGGTGTAGGCGACACTGTTGACATGGTCGGAAGCGGGAGAACGTCCGGTTGCCGGGACATTTGGCTTCCATCCGGACGGAGTGGCTCCCTTGGGGCGTTGTGGCGTTCCACTGGAATGGGCGAGCCATAGCGAGCCTCCTCTTGCGGTTATTGTCCACCACCTTTTGGTCATGCTCAAGTCGGACGACCTTGTTGATGAGGCTTTGGAAACTAGTGTGATCTGCCCGATCATTGGTCCCCTCGGTTCGTCATTTAGTCCTTCAATGAATTTGTCTATCTTTTCTTCCTCGTCTGCCGCAGTCCTTGGTGGCATAACGGGCAAGTTGGGTGAACTTGTTCGGGTATTCTTATCGATGTATTCCCTTGACGCAGCTGCGGAACTCGTTCTTCTTCATCCTCATTCGCGCGGCACGAAATTCTCACGGAATGCGTAGTGAATTCCTCCCATGTTGGTTCGCGGCGTCTTCGCTCGTGTCTCCTTGTAGGTGTCCCACCGAGTCACTCGCGGGTCCCTCCAAGCGGTTAGTAGCGAAGACAACTCTATCGGCTTCTCGGACTCGACGAGGGTTAACTTCTTCTCTATCACTCTTAACCAATCTTCGGCGTCCATAGGTTCTTCGGTAGTGGAAAAAGTGGGCGGCTTAGCTCTCATGAATTCCCAGATTTGATCCTCCTCGACCTCCTTGATTGTTAGCAATCGCTTGGAGTAAGCTGGAGTGCAATGCCATGACCTCCGCCGGGGTGGAGGGTTGGGTTCCGGCGGGTTTTCGTTGGTTGCCGCGGCTCTGCGACGATGTGCCATCGAAGAAGGGAGATAAATTAAGAGAGCGGACTAGTTTAAGTTACAGTTCATAGGAAATTTTTCTTCAAGCTCTATCGAATGATCTCCAATCCACGAGACAAGGTGAAATAATAATAAGCATACGAATTAAGACATCGCAAGGCGATGCTTAGGTTCACATATTACATAAGGGGTACATGGACTGTACACACGCGAGTCCTTCATGCCGGGATAGCAATTATATCGTCCAACTAGATCAACTACTTAAGGGTAAACGGGAAGTGCGACGAGGCGGGAAGGTCCTCCCGCCTAGTCCTCCATCCATCCGCAAGAGCCGGGCGCCGGAAGTGGGTGGTCGCCGCTGAAGCAAACCGAAGTCCCCACGGCTCGGAGGTGGTGGCCTCGGAGTCACGCCGAATCTTCCGGCTCGGTGGCCGCGTACTCTTGCGAGCGATCGGCGGGTGAGGGGCCTCCGTGTGAGTCAAGCGACGAGGGGAACTTCCTCCTCCATTGAGTCGGTGTCGCTAGACTCCCATTTGATCTCCATGGGCTCTACCTCGGACTCCGTATCGGTGTAGATCGGATGGGGTTACCCTCTCGATCCCGGCTCGGATGGTGCTGGTATGGAGCTCGGGGTGGGTCCCATGGATGTAGCGCGGTGGGGTCGACTAGGTATGGTGCGGGCTCGTGCTCAACATGAAAGCTTGCTCCATCATAGCTTGAAAAGTATCAAAGCTTGCTGGAGTCATATGGTAATAGTTGTCGGGCACGGGGCGGGATGTGATGGTACGGGCTCGGTGGAAGTACTGCGGCGTAGACGGGACGAGTGCGCATTGTTCCTCTAGGCTGGTTGATCTGCTGTTTGCTCTTCTGAGCTGCTCTTCCAGCTCCACCGAGCCTCCCCTCGGGCCATGTAGCGGTCCGAGAGTTGCTCATCTGAGCACCATTGGCTGCGGTGAGTGCGGCATGCTTATCTGGTCTCCACAACCTTGGTGGCTGTTGACCGGATCATTGGCGTGGCTGCTGATCGTTGATCTCGAGAAGGGCCTCCTCGTAACGATCGTCTTGTCTCGCCCAACGTGATAGACGCGTGACCATCGGGTTGTAACGGCGGGGGTAGCCTCCACGGTGCGGGCTGGATTGCCCTCTTCGCGGTAAGGATGATGCACGAACTCTGTCATTGTGAGTTCGGCACGGTGTTCCGCATTAAGGCGAAGGAAGGCCTCGCGTTGCATCTGAATAGCCGCACGCTAGGTCCCGGTGGTAGCGGGTATGGAAGCGATAAGATGTCTCGCTTCCCATACGGGCTTCTATGGATACAGTTGCCTCCCAGCTGGATACTCTTCGGAGCCATGCCTTTTGATGTGATAGGTGGGTGGCTCGGGTATCTCAAGCACCATAGTAGGGGCGGAGTTGGACCACGAACCCTTCGTCCGCGGACAGTGACTTCCCAAGTTCCGTCGTGGTTTGACATCTCGCTTTACGAGGCAACTTAGGGTTAGCGGGAGGGAGTTATCATAATCATTTGGTAAAAAGAAATACGGATGTAGAAAAGAGATATTTGCATTTTCGGAAATAATAGTTTAAAACTGGTCCTCTGTAGGGATATTTCCCTTTAGCCATCTAGGTAGGGGTAGGGCGCCATTTGGTCTTAGCCTACGGTCGCATGGCTCGATACCAGCTCTGTGGACCCCGATTTTGAATCGGGAATCTTTCGTGTTCATAGTACCATTTCCCTGGATCAAGTAGTTGGTACCCACGAATGCGGTTACGGATAATCAAGTGCGCATGCACGAATAGTCTTACAATACCATTATTACATAAATAGGCCCGAAGGCATTGTTCATCCTACGAGGACCTTATGGTCCGAATACAATATAAAAACGAGTTTAGATAAGGCGGCGGAAAGAGGCGGCGGCTTGTCCATTGCCACGAGCAACGGCCGGAGCTAAAGTCTAATAGGCGCCGTCAGTTCCCTCGTCCTCTGGTGATAAGCATATGGATCTTCGGCTCTTCAACTCCATCATTGGAGGTTTGTGCGTATAGCAAGGGTGAGTACCAACCGTACTCGGCAAGTCAACACGAAATTGATGCATATGACGGGGTTATTCAAAGAACATGGCTAGGGTTATCTTTGCGTAAAGCCGGTTTTCACAATTCTTTTCACAAGCCTACCATCTAGCCAAAACAAGTTTTAATTTCATAGTTCATTAACCGGTGGCGGTTGTCTACCATCCATCGTGATTCCAAGGATGGCTTCCCGCCTCCCGGTACGTCATGATTTTAGGGAGTCCACCCCTTCTCGCATTCTCGAGAAGTTGATCCACCAGCGAACAAAATCATCATGCAAACCCATCCCAGCATTTTTAAGTTCAAAGTCTAGCCAAGCGAAAGTCTTGTCACGATGCTCAATATCCGCGAGCACGGCTATTCGAATAGATTGATTCATTCACCTTTGCGGTGGATGTACACTTTACCCGTACTCCGTGATGCCCAACAAATGAGCCTACGCCTCAACACATGAGACGGTCACGGCAAAGCCTTTTGATAACCTCGCTTTGGCGTACCCGCTCCATGAACTTAAGCCCTCATGCACTCTAGCCGTCCTTTTCTAGCGGTGAGAGGAGTTACAGGCGCACCGGGGTAAGGGAAGTCTTTTCGAGATCTTTAAGTTTAATTAACATCGGTTCAATCCCACCATTCATAACAAGGCCGCAGCCTCATCCTCATCCCATAACCACATCATAGAGAACCATCTATGCAAGGATACGCCTCCGCTCGGCTATCTAGTCGGCTAGGTCTATACCCATTCGAGAAGTACGGTTGTTGGCTCGTTTCCGCTATCTCATGGCTCGGTCCTTAATTGACCGGGGTCGGCACTTGCCTTTTCCGGAATCCACCCAAATCATCCGGCCGCCCCAGTCTAAAACATTTGTTTAGTACTTCCAATTTTCATCAAATGTAATTCATCATGGTCATGTGGCGCTCATGTCTCCACATGCCGAATCTCAACTACCTCCCCTTAAAGTAGTTGCCCAAGCACAAAGCTTTTTCACAAAGTCATGAGTATGCATAAAGCTAAGTATAGCATGGCTAAGCGGTTTACCAAGTTATGCTTGGTTAGTTGTATCACATCGTGAGTTACAAGGAGTAGTTCTAAGGGTACTCAATGGCAAGGAATGGCACAACAAGTATAGGTAACATGGTAAAGCATGCATGTTTAGAGTGTAAAATAACATCATTTCGCAATTGGGATCAATATGTTCAAAGGGTGTGAAGACTTGCCTTGCTCGTACGCTTCTTGAGTGGGGTTTCTGCGAGGTCGGCGTTCGCCTCTTCGGTCGCTAATCATACGAGCGAAAAGGAAAAGAAAAATGGATTCCAGTTAAAATCCGATAAGAACGAACGAAAAAGCATGAAAAATCATAAAGAACTCTTCAAACCATCTCCCTTACGACCCTAATCGAATTACGGAGGATTTGATGAAGCAAATTAAATATCGAATGTATATGTCGCAAAAGGGTTGATCGGAATTTATATGAGATAGTTTATAATTCTTGGGAAAGATCCTAGATTTGTGAATATGAACTAAGTGAATAAACGGGCCTCACAAAGATATATAAATATTTTGGAAATTTATTAGATTAAAAGTTCGAAGTCTAAGTAAATGTAAACTTCATAATTATTTGCAAAGAAATTTAAAAGGTAAATAAATAAACCCCTTTAAAAAGGTGCAAAATCTTTGTAAATAGAGTTTTAG
Organism: Oryza australiensis; assembly: GCA_019925245.2. Taxonomy (NCBI): domain Eukaryota; kingdom Viridiplantae; phylum Streptophyta; class Magnoliopsida; order Poales; family Poaceae; genus Oryza; species Oryza australiensis. The sequence goes on from JAIFGZ020000282.1 coordinate 23,803, forward strand.
AATAGTTTAAAAGAGTATAAATATTTTCCTAGGATTTTTAATAAGCTTTATTCTTATTTTTAATCTCCTTAGAAAAATAAAATAAAAAAAATTTCAAAAATTTTGCCTAAGCCGGGATCGAACCTGCGCCCTTCCCTCACTCGGCTCGGCTCAACCACCGAGCCGCGAGCCGTTCTCGCTCTCTCTACTCCTTTCTTTCCTTTTCTTTCTTCCTTCATCCCCCGGCGAGGCCGACGGCGCGGCATGGCCGAGCGACGGCGAGGAGGATCGAGCTCGGCATCTAGCTAACCCTACACCATCTACATGACGCGGGAGTCCGTTTTGAGCGCGGTTGGGCTAGGGAGGCGGCGGAGCGGTGCAGCGGCGACGGGGTGGCGGCCCAAAACAGAGGGTTCGGCGGCGAAGGTGCACGGTGCGGCGGCACTCCGGTAACAATGCGGCCGAACCAAGGGGTCCTAGAGGATCTACGGAACACGGGGTGCTAGCTAGGGGGTCGGCTTGGCGGAAAGGGCGGTGGTGGTATGGCGACGTGCGCACGGCGGCGGCCAAAAACGAGAGGGTTCGGCGGCGCTCGTCGCCGGTGATTTCAGCGGCTGTTCGGCTCGGGAGACTTAGGGAAATATAGCTTAGAGCACGTAGATCGTGAATGTACCTTTAATTCAAGAGGAAATCAAGCGAGGGCGACGAATTTTGAAGTTTGCACCGGCGGGCGAGTTAGGGTTCTTCCGACCCGTGCTCCGATCTCTTGCGAAATTCTAGCGCTATGGTGAACGGATTTTGGGGAAAATTGGTGAGGAGCTAGATGAGACAGTATGGCACAATTTTTGTGTTGTGAGTTTCGGCCGAGGAGTGCTATATATAGTTGACCACGCGAGCTCGAACTCGGCGGTCATGGCGTAGAGCTAGGGTGACGCACGCGCGAGTAGGGGAGGGTGAGGCCGACGCACGGTGGGCATGGTTACAGCACGAGACGGAATGGCACGGTGGTACGGCGCGCGTGGGCGCGGCCACGGGCGGCAGCATTGGCGCGGTCGCGCGCCGTGGTCACGGCGAGGCGTCGCGAGACACATGCGCGGCGTCACGGCGAACCCGCGACGTCGGCGGCGTGGCGCGGCATGGCGCGGGTGCGTGGCGTGCGGTGCACGGCGTGGCGGTTGTGCGAGGATGCGGTGAGCGGCGAGCGCGTCGACGCGGCATGGCACGGGCGCGCGTGTTGGCGCGGCGCACGGGCGCGAGGACGCCGTCGAACACTGCATACGCATGAACAGTGTACTTTCTCTATTTTCCCGAATTTTGAAATCCTATTTTCTATTTCCATTTCCTTCCACTCTAAAATTCAAAATAAATTCCAATATTCCCAAAATAATTTTGAAATTATATTTCCAAACTTTTTCCCCCACTTTTTATTTTTTTCAAAATATATTTTTTTCCTATTTTTATTTCTTTCTTTTAAAAATCAATAATTTGGGATTTTTAAATTCATATTTCCTTGTCAAAAAATATTTTTATTCCAAATCCAACTGTTTATTATTTTTCTTCCACCAGTTAGGGTTTAAACCAAAACATATTCCCTTCAAGAATCTTTTGCAAATCTCCAAAATTAATATGTTTACCCTCTCCAAATTCATATCTATATATTTATTTTTAAATTATTTTCCCCAGGGGGTCTCAAGCTTAGGGTTTTAATTCAACTTTATTTCAAAGCAATTCCAGAAGAAATTCTTACGCAACTGAATTGGCAAATAAAATTGAAGAACACGATAAGAAGCAATGATTCCAAAAGTTTTTGCGAGTTCCGATTTTCACGTTCCGAATTCTACTCCTTCGATTTTCGGGATGTTACGAGACCCCCTTATAGGTCATCTCGATGTCGTTTCTCGTGATAGGTAGAAAACGTTTTCTACGCCTAACTTGTTTTTGAGAGAATGCTTTGAGATGGTATGGCCCTATTGTATGTATGAGATGGATGTGATGCATGTAATATTCTTTCATATGTGCAATCCCTGTAATATTCTTTCATACGTGCAATGCTTGTAATATTCTTTCACGACTGCGAGTCGATGTAATCTTCAATTAGAGCTTCTATAGTAGTAGCTTAGTTTGAAGAAATCAAGCATTCGGCACTCGAAAGAACGGTGATGAAGATGGAGATCTGTACACCAGCATGGAGATGGAGATCACCATGTGAAGGGGGCCCATACTATTTCACTATATGCTATTCTTCTTGCTTTCATATGTGATATGTTTGTTTGATAGGATAGCATCCCTCGCAAAATTAAGTAGTAATGATGCCCTTCCAAATGTTGCACCCGTCACCGTTATGCTCGTCAATGGTGGGTCGCCAAAGCAGAGTGCCATTCTCTATCATAACACGAGGGGTATATGTCGGACATATACATGCAGGAGCATTTGGTTTACATAACAAAGCTATCAAAACAGTTTTTGGCCTTGGGGCATAGGTTGGCGCCGGGGCATGGAGATGCCACACCAACAACAAGAGTCACATAGAGATGTGATTAGCAAGGTGTTGCTTACCGATGTTACTAATTTTCTAGCAGTGATGCCAAAGCTCACTAGAAAATTAATTAACATGTGGATCTTGACCCAATACGTAACCTAGAGGGAAGGTGGAAAATACATAATGGGAGTCTAATGTTAAATTGTTTAACAATAGACATAGCATAAACATTGTGCTAAACTTTGCTTTTTCTGTTGTAGAATAAATGGCGGCTAATATTACACCCAGTACCTTTAATTTGCGATCTATTCTCGAAAAGGAAAAATTAAATGGAACAAACTTTATGGATTGGTATCGCAACTTGAGAATTGTTCTCAAGCAAGAGCGTAAGGAGTACGTTCTTGAAGTACCCTATCCTGAGGATTTGCCAAATAATGCCACTGCAACTGCACGGAGAGCTTACAAGAAGCACACTAATGATGCCCTAGATATAAATTGTCTCATGCTTGCTACAATGTCCCCGAGCTTGAAGCAATATGAGAGCGCGATGCTCACACTATTATTCGGGGATTGCGTGGCATGTTTGAGAACCAAGCTCGGGCCGAGAGGTTCAACACCTCAAAGTCCTTGTTTGCGTGCGGGCTTGTTGAGGGAATCCCGTCGATCCGCATGTGATAAAGATGATTGGCTATATCGAGAGTCCGGAAAAACTAGGTTTTCCCCTTAGCCAAGAGTTGGCTGCGATGTGATTCTCCGGTCGCTCCCTCCGAGCTTCGAGCCATTCATATTGAATTATCACATGAACAATATGGATAGAACCTTGGCTGAATTGCATGGGATGCTAAAACAGCTAAGGAGAGTATCCGAGAAGAATGGTCATCATGTGATGATGATGCGAAGGCTAAGCGCAAACCACTGTCAAGAAACTTTGCACCAAGAGGAAGTTAACTCCGATGAGATCGCGAGTGCCTCCAATGCAAAGAAGGGCAAGAAGGGGTCGGCGGCATCGGATGCCGTTTGCTTCTATTGCAAGGAGACAGGCCTTTGGAAGAGGAGGCTGCAAGAAGTACATGGAGGATCTCAAAAAGAAGCAAAGTATGACTTACGCTTTAGGTATTAATGTTATAGACATTAATCTTGCTACTTCACCTACGACTCTTGGGTATTTGATACCGGATCGGTAGCTCATATTTGCAAATCGTTGCGGGAATGAGAAGAAGTAGAGGATTGAGAAGGGGCGAGGTGAACCTACGCGTCGGCAATGGAGCAAGCGTTGCTACGATTCTTTGTCGGCACGAGTACCACTTCATCTACCTTCGGGATTAGTTTTGGAATTGAATAATTGTTATTGTGTTCCAACACTATGTCAAAACGTTATTTCCGCTTCATGTTTGCAAGTGGAAGGATATGATTTTAGATCAATGGACAATGGTTGTTCAATATATCTCAGAGATATGTTCTATTTTCATGCTCCATTGGTGAATGGATTATACGTTTTGAATCTTGAAGCGTCTCCCATCTATAACATTAATACGAAAGGCAACTCTCTAATGATATAAACCCCACGTTTATCGGCATTGTCGCTTAGGCCATATAAATAAGAAACGCATGGAGAAGCTCCATAAGGATGGATTGCTTCACTCTTTTGATTTTGAATCATTTGAGACATGTGAGTCTTGTTTACTTGGTAAGATGACAAAGGCACCTTTCACGGGGCACAGTGAGAGAACAAGTGACTTGTTGGCACTCGTACATACTGATGTATGTGGACCAATGAGCTCAACGGCCGAGAGGTGGTTATCGTACTTCATTACCTTTACGATGACTTTAGTAGATATGGCTATATCTACTTAATGAGGCATAAGTCCGAATCCTTTGAAAAGTTCAAAGAATTCCGAATGAAGTACAAAATCATTTAGGGAAAACAATCAAGTTTCTACGATCGGATCGTGGAGGGAATACTTGAGCCAAGAGTTTGGTAATCATCGAAAGATTGTGGAATTGTTCCACGTTGACTCCGCCGGGAACTCCACAATGGAATGGGGTGTCGAACGGAGAAATCACACCTTGTTGGACATGGTGCGGTCAATGATGAGCCAAAGTGATCTTCCGTTATCCTTACGGGGATATGCTCTTGAAACATTGCGCTCACACTAAATAGAGTTCCATCTAAGTCGGTTGAAAAGACACCATATGAGATATGGACAGGGCAACCCCTAGTTTGTCTTTTCTCAAAATTTGGGGATGTGAGGCTTATGTAAAACGTTTACGGTCGACAAGCTCACACCCAAATCGACAAGTGCTTCTTTGTGGGATATCCTAAGGAAACTAAGGGATATTACTTTTATAATCGGGAACAAGGCAAAGTGTTTGTCGCCAGACACGGTGTCTTCTTGGAGAAAGAGTTTCTTTCAAGAAGGGTTAGTGGGAGCAGGGTGCATCTTGAAGAAGTTCAAGAAACACCGAAAACGTTTCGGCGACCACGGAACCACAACGGGAGGAACAAAGTGTTGCGCCACCGGTTGTAGATACACCGGCCTCACGGAGGTCTGAAAGATCACGTCGTGCGCCTGACAGGTACACAGGTGTGGAACAACGTGATATATTGTTGTTGGACAACGATGAACCTAAGACCTATGAGGAAGCGATGGTGGGACCCGATTCCAACAAGTGGCTTGGAGCCATGAAATCCGAAATAGAATCCATGTACGACAATCAAGTTTGGAACTTGGTTGATCCACCTGATGGTGTCAAAACCATTGAGTGCAAATGGGTTTTTAAGAAAAAGGCCGATATGGATGGAAATGTTCACATCTATAAGGCGTGATTGGTGGCGAAAGGTTTTAAACAGATTCAAGGAGTTGATTATGATGAAACCTTCTCGCCCGTCGCAATGCTTAAATCTATTCGGATTATCCTAGCGATTGCTGCATATTTCGACTATGAGATATGGCAGATGGATGTCAAAACGGCTTTCCTAAATGGAAACCTAAGCGAGGATGTATACATGATACAACCTCGGGGTTTTGTCGATCCAGAATCGCTGGAAAGATATGCAAGCTACGAAATCCATTTATGGATTGAACAAGCATCTCGGAGTTGGAATATTCGTTTTGATGAAGTAATCAAAGGGTTTGGTTTCATCAAAAACGAAGAAGAGGCCTGTGTTTACAAAAGGTCGGTGGGAGTGCAATTGTATTTCTAATCTTATATGTGGATGACATATTGCGATTGGAAATGATATCCCTATGCTTGGAATCCGTCAAGTCTTCATTGAAAAATAGTTTTCCATGAAAGACTTAGGGGAGCGACATACATATTAGGCATTCGGATCTATAGAGATAGATCCAAGAGGCTAATTGGATTAAGCCAAAGTACATACATTGACAAGGTGTTGAAAAGGTTCAACATGCATGATTCCAAGAAAGGTTTCTTGCCCATGTCACATGGTATTAATCTTAGCAAGAATCGGTGTTCTTAGACACATGATGAGCGGAATAAGATGGGTATGGTTCCATATGCTTCGGCAATTGGATCCATCATGTATGCCATGCTTTGTACACGCCCGGATGTCTCGTACGCTTTGAGTGCTACGAGCAGATCGATCGAGATCCGGTGAAGGTCACTGGATGCGTAAAGAATATCCTTAAGTACTTGAGAAGAACTAAGGATATGGTCCTAGTCTATGGAGGTGAAGAAGAGCTCGTTGTAAGTGGTTACACCGATGCTAGCTTCCAAACGGACAAGGATGATTATAGATCGCAATGCGGGTTCGTGTCTTGCTGAACGGAGCGCGATCAGTGGAAGAGTTCCAAGCGGGATACGTTGCTGATTCTACAACGGAGGCCGAGTACATTCTGCCGGAAGCTGCAAAGGAGGCTGTTTGGATCAAGAAATTCGTTTCTGAGCTTGGTGTTATGATTAGTGCAACTGGTCCAATGTCTCTCTATTGTGACAATAGTGGAGCCATTGCGCAAGCCAAGGAGCGAGGTCACATCGAAGTCCAAACACATACTTCGGCGATATCATCTCATCCGCGAGATTGTGGACGAGGTGATGTCAAGATATGCAAAGTGCACACGGATCTCAACATAACCGATCCGGACAAAACCTCTCCCTCGCCGAAGCATGAGGCGCACACAAAGCAATGGGTATTAGATACTTACATGATTGACTCTAGTGCAAGTGGGAGATTGTTAGTGATATGCCCTAGAGGCAACATGGAGATGTTGGATATCACGTCAATGTTTATGTATTTATGAATAAAGTGTTATTCGGTTCCATGAAATAGACATCTTGTATTGATCAATAAGTACGTGACTTATTTATGAGACTCTTTATGTATGAATCTATTTCTAAACGATCCACGATCATATGTCATATTGTTGGAACAAATATGATTCTAAGATCGGCATGTTTATTGATTGATGATCATGTCTCATAGATCATGGGTATGAAGATACCAAATCAATAAACATGGACATATGTGTTGGAGAACACATTGTTGGATAGACCCACCATGAGACACTACGAGGAATTAATGTGCCATTAGTTGGTCTCGGGTAGTGTTGGTACAAAGTCCTTAGACTGAGATCACCATGGATTCCAACATGTGTAGTAGCCTACTTTGGGACTACCAAACGCTATTCAGCTGGGTAGTTATAAAGGTAGTTTTCGGGTTTGCTATGAAACATGGAGTGGGATGTGAGTGATCAAGATGGAATTTGCCCCTCCTTTGGAGAGATATCTGGCCCTCGAGGTAATGGATTATGAAAATGCATGGCCATGCTAAGTTGATTGAGGAGTCAATCAACGGACGGATAATCCAATACGGTTCGAGTGAATGGTTAAGCTATTGAAGGGATGGCACACATCTTGCCTATAGCTTAAGCGGTATCGTGAGGCAAAGGGATTTGTGTACACATTACAGGTTGAGCCGATATTATATTCTTGTATACTATGGTGTCAATATGTGCTTGCTAGGCGCCGCTGTGTGGTCGGTGAGATTGGACTCGAGCCGACGGTCGGCTAAGTTAGACTATAGCCGAAACCGAGTATACGTGAACCTACGGGTCGCACGCTTAAGGGGATAAGAACGAGGCATTCGAGTTGGACTCGGATACGGCTCGATCGGATAGGGATCCGATCGGATAGAGTCCTATGGGCTTACGACGTATGGGCGGCCAACTCGTGAGATTCGGATAGGATCCGATTCAAAATAGAGTCCTGATCGGCCACTAGTCCCGGTCGGCCAACTCTATATAAAGGAGGGAGGGGTGGAGAGCTGCGTCACGTCAATTGCATCGCGTGCAACGAAGTCGCCGAGATCAATCTCCACGGAAACCCTCCCCACTTTCGAGCCAAACCCTAGCCTTGCATCGCGTGCTAGCACACGGGTGTACGGCGTTTTGTCCCCGGACGTGTGGATACCGGTAGAGGCGCTGCTACGTTGCACGTGTTGATTGGCTTCGGATCGGCTACGGCATGCGAATCGGTGATTGGCGAATCGGCATGTCCGGGTATCGTTTGTCGGCTTGCGAGAATCGGCTGCATTCCGGATCGGATAGCCCTGATTGGCTGTTTTCCTGCACACTCCAATCGGTAACGATCTATCGGCCCTTACTTGCAAGTGTTCCTGGTTTGTGCGGTTAAATTTTTGTTTTCGGCTAGCGTAGCTTCCGCGTAACCCTTCAGTGGTATCGAGCTAATCTTGCTTAGTTCGGGTTTTAGATTGGATCTGGAACAAGTTTTGTGCACGGGTTGATTAGATCAATCGGTTTTACGGGATCTGTTGAGGAGAGTTAATGGTAATTGCGTTCCTTGATAGTGTATCAGAACGGCGTAATGTGATTACGTCGAAGCAATTTCCATATAACTCAGTTTGAGTTGGGTTCGAGATAGCGTTCCTTGATAGTGTATCGGAACGGTATAATGTGATTATGCCGAAGCTATCTCGTAGTCCGATCTTGTTAGCTGCCTCGCGCCTACGCAAACCATCTCCCTTGATAGTGTATCGGGACGGCATAATATGATTATGCCGACATGGTTTCCGTAGCGAAATCATAGATTGGATCTATGAATTTCGTGTGGTGTTCGGCGTTGCCGGAAGCCCGCGAGGAAGGCTTCCCCTCGACCCCCTTATAGGTCATCTCGATGTCGTTTCTCTGTGATAGGTAGAAAACGTTTTCTACGCCTAACTTGTTTTTGCAGAGAATGCTTTGAGATGGTATGGCCCTATTGTATGTATGAGATGCATGTGATGCATGTAATATTCTTTCATATGTGCAATCCTGTAATATTCTTTCATACGTGCAATGCTTGTAATATTCTTTCACGACCTGCGAGTCGATGTAATCTTCAATTAGAGCTTCTATAGTAGTAGCTTAGTTTGAAGAAATCAAGCATTCGGCACTCGAAAGAACGGTGATGAAGATGGAGATCTGTACACGGCATGGAGATGGAGATCACCATGTGAAGGGGGCCATACTATTTCACTATATGCTATTCTTCTTGCTTTCATATGTGATATGTTTGTTTGATAGGATAGCATCCCTCGCAAAATTAAGTAGTAATGATGCCCTTCCAAATGTTGCACCCGTCACCGTTATGCTCGTCAATGGTGGGTCGCCAAGCGAGTGCCATTCTCTATCATAACACGAGGGGTATATGTCGGACATATACATGCGGGAGCATTTGGTTTACTTAACAAGGCTATCAAAACAGTTTTGGGCCTTGGGGCATAGGTTGGCGCCGGGGCATGGAGATGCCACACCAACAACAAGAGTCACATAGAGATGTGATTAGCAAGGTGTTGCTTACCGATGTTACTAATTTTCTAGCGGTGATGCCAAAGCTCACTAGAAAATTAATTAACATGTGGATCTTGACCCAATACGTAACCTAGAGGGAAGGTGGAAAATACGTAATGGGGTCTAATGTTAAATTGTTTAACAATAGACATAGCATAAACATTGTGCTAAACTTTGCTTTTTCTGTTGTAGAATAAATGGCGGCTAATATTACACCCAGTACCTTTAATTTGCGATCTATTCTCGAAAAGGAAAAATTAAATGGAACAAACTTTATGGATTGGTATCGCAACTTGAGAATTGTTCTCAAGCAAGAGCATAAGAGTACGTTCTTGAAGTACCCTATCCGAGGATTTGCCAAATAATGCCACTTTGCAAGCGCACGGAGAGCTTACAAGAAGCACACTAATGATGCCCTAGATATAAGCTGTCTCATGCTTGCTACAATGTCCCCCGAGCTTGAAGCAATATGAGAGCGCGATGCTCACACTATTATTCGGGGATTGCGTGGCATGTTTGAGAACCAAGCTCGGGCCGAGAGGTTCAACACCTCAAAGTCCTTGTTTGCGTGCGGAGCTTGTTGAGGGAATCCGTCGGTCCGCATGTGATAAAGATGATTGGCTATATCGAGAGTCGGAAAAACTAGGTTTTCCCCTTAGCCAAGAGTTGGCTGCGATGTGATTCTCCGGTCGCTCCCTCAGAGCTTCGAGCCATTCATATTGAATTATCACATGAACAATATGGATAGAACCTTGGCTGAATTGCATGGGATGCTAAAAACAGTGAGGAGAGTATCCGAGAAGAATGGTCATCATGTGATGATGATGCGAAGGCTAAGCGCAAACCACTGTCGAGAAACTTTGCACCAAGAGGAAGTTAACTCCCGATGAGATCGCGAGTGCCTCCAATGCAAAGAAGGGCAAGAAGGGGTCGGCGGCATCGGATGCCGTTTGCTTCTATTGCAAGGAGGCAGAGCCTTGGAAGAGGCGCAAGAAGTACATGGAGGATCTCAAAAAGAAGCAAAGTATGACTTACGCGGTATTAATGTTATAGACATTAATCTTGCTACTTCACCTACGACTCTTGGGTATTTGATACCGGATCGGTAGCTCATATTTGCAAATCGTTGCGGGAATGAGAAGAAGTAGAGGATTGAGAAGGGCGAGGTGAACTGCGCGTCGGCAATGGAGCAAGCGTTGCTACGATTCTTTGTCGGCACGATACCACTTCATCTACCTTCAGGATTAGTTTTGGAATTGAATAATTGTTATTGTGTTCCAACACTATGTCAAAACGTTATTTCCGCTTCATGTTTGCAAGCGGAAGGATATGATTTTAGATCAATGGACAATGGTTGTTCAATATATCTCAGAGATATGTTCTATTTTCATGCTCCATTGGTGAATGGATTATATGATTTGAATCTTGAAACGTCTCCCATCTATAACATTAATACGAAAGGCAACTCTCTAATGATATAAACCCCACGTTTATCGGCATTGTCGCTTAGGCCATATAAATAAGAAACGCATGGAGAAGCTCCATAAGGATGGATTGCTTCACTCTTTTGATTTTGAATCATTTGAGACATGTGAGTCTTGTTTACTTGGTAAGATGACAAAGGCACCTTTCACGGGGCACAGTGAGAGAACAAGTGACTTGTTGGCACTCGTACATACTGATGTATGTGGACCAATGAGCTCAACGGCCAGAGGTGGTTATCAGTACTTCATTACCTTTACCGATGACTTTAGTAGATATGGCTATATCTACTTAATGAGGCATAAGTCCGAATCCTTTGAAAAGTTCAAAGAATTCCAGAATGAAGTACGGAATCATTTAGGGAAAACAATCAAGTTTCTACGATCGGATCGTGGAGGGAATACTTGAGCCAAGAGTTTGGTAATCATCTGAAAGATTGTGGAATTGTTCCACAGTTGACTCCGCCAGGAACTCCACAATGGAATGGGGTGTCCGAACGGAGAAATCACACCTTGTTGGACATGGTGCGGTCAATGATGAGCCAAAGTGATCTTCCGTTATCCTTAAGGGATATGCTCTTGAAAGCATTGCGCTCACACTAAATAGAGTTCCATCTAAGTCGGTTGAAAAGACACCATATGAGATATGGACGGGGCAACCCCTAGTTTGTCTTTTCTCAAAATTTGGGGATGTGAGGCTTATGTAAAACGTTTACGATCGACAAGCTCACACCCAAATCGACAAGTGCTTCTTTGTGGGATATCCTAAGGAAACTAAGGGATATTACTTTTATAATCGGGAACAAGGCAAAGTGTTTGTCGCCGACACGGTGTCTTCTTGGAGAAAGAGTTTCTTTCAAGAAGGGTTAGTGGGAGCGAGGGTGCATCTTGAAGAAGTTCAAGAAACACCGAAAACGTTTCGCGACCACGAGAACCACAACGGGAGGAACAAAGTGTTGCGCCACCGATTGTAGATACACCGGCCCACGGAGGTACGAAAGATCACGTCGTGCGCTGACAGTACACAGTGTGGAACAACGTGATATATTGTTGTTGGACAACGATGAACCTGAGACCTATGAGGAAGCGATGGTGGGACCCGATTCCAACAAGTGGCTTGGAGCCATGAAATCCGAAATAGAATCCATGTACGACAATCAAGTTTGGAACTTGGTTGATCCACCTGATGGTGTCAAAACCATTGAGTGCAAATGGGTTTTTAAGAAAAAGGCCGATATGGATGGAAATGTTCACATCTATAAGGCGCGATTGGTGGCGAAAGGTTTTAAACAGATTCAAGGAGTTGATTATGATGAAACCTTCTCGCCCGTCGCAATGCTTAAATCTATTCGGATTATCCTAGCGATTGCTGCATATTTCGACTATGAGATATGGCAGATGGATGTCAAAACGGCTTTCCTAAATGGAAACCTAAGCGAGGATGTATACATGATACAACCTCAGGGTTTTGTCGATCCAGAATCGCCTGGAAAGATATGCAAGCTACAGAAATCCATTTATGGATTGAAGCAAGCATCTCGGAGTTGGAATATTCGTTTTGATGAAGTAATCAAAGGGTTTGGTTTCATCAAAAACGAAGAAGAGGCCTGTGTTTACAAAAAGGTCGGTGGGAGTGCAATTGTATTTCTAATCTTATATGTGGATGACATATTGCGATTGGAAATGATATCCCTATGCTTGGAATCCGTCAAGTCTTCATTGAAAAATAGTTTTTCCATGAAAGACTTAGGGGAGCACATACATATTGGGCATTCGGATCTATAGAGATAGATCCAAGAGGCTAATTGGATTAAGCCAAAGTACATACATTGACAAGGTGTTGAAAAGGTTCAACATGCATGATTCCAAGAAAGGTTTCTTGCCCATGTCACATGGCATTAATCTTAGCAAGAATCGGTGTTCTCGGACACATGATGAGCGGAATAAGATGGGTATGGTTCCATATGCTTCGGCAATTGGATCCATCATGTATGCCATGCTTTGTACACGCCCAGATGTCTCGTACGCTTTGAGTGCTACGAGCAGATACCGTCGAGATCCAGGTGAAGGTCACTGGATGCAGTAAAGAATATCCTTAAGTACTTGAGAAGAACTAAGGATATGGTCCTAGTCTATGGAGGTGAAGAAGAGCTCGTTGTAAGTGGTTACACCGATGCTAGCTTCCAAACAGACAAGGATGATTATAGATCGCAATGCGGGTTCGTGTTGCACTGAACGGAGGCGCGATCAGTGGAAGAGTTCCAAGCGGGATCGTTGCTGATTCTACAACGGAGGCCGAGTACATTCTGCTTCGGAAGCTGCAAGGGTGTTTGGATCAAGAAATTCGTTTCTAAGCTTGGTGTTATGATTAGTGCGCGGTCCAATGTCTCTCTATTGTGATAATAGTGGAGCCATTGCGCAAGCCAAGGAGCCGAGGTCACATCGGAAGTCCAAACACATACTTCGGCGATATCATCTCATCCGCGAGATTGTGGACAGAGGTGATGTCAAGATTTACAAAGTGCACACGGATCTCAACATAGCCGATCCGCTGACAAAACCTCTCCCTCAGCCGAAGCATGAGGCGCACACAAGAGCAATGGGTATTAGATACTTACATGATTGACTCTAGTGCAAGTGGGAGATTGTTAGTGATATGCCCTAGAGGCAACATGGAGATGTTGGATATCACGTCAATGTTTATGTATAAATGAATAAAGTGTTATTCAGTTCCATGAAATAGACATCTTGTATTGATAAATAAGTACGTGACTTATTTATGAGACTCTTTATGTATGAATCTATTTCTAAACGATCCCTGATCATATGTCATATTGTTGGAACAAATATGATTCTAAGATCGGCATATTTATTGATTGATGATCATGTCTCATAGATCATGGGTATGAAGATACCAAATCAATAAACATGGACATATGTGTTGGAGAACACATTGTTGGATAGACCCACCATGAGACACTGGAATTAATGTGCCATTAGTTGGTCTCGGAGTAGTGTTGGTACAAAGTCCTTAGACTGAGATCACCATGGATTCCAACATGTGTAGTAGCCTACTTTGGGACTACCAAACGCTATTCCGTGCGGGTAGTTATAAAGGTAGTTTTCGGGTTTGCTATGAAACATGGAGTGGGATGTGAGTGATCAAGATGGAATTTGCCCCTCCTTTGGAGAGATATCTCTGGGCCCCTCGAGGTAATGGATTATGAAAATGCATGGCCATGCTAAGTTGATTGAGGAGTCAATCAACGGACGGATAATCCAATACGGTTCGAGTGAATGGTTAAGCTATTGAAGGGATGGCACACATCTTGCCTATAGCTTAGCGGTATCGTGAGGCAAAGGGATTTGTGTACACATTACGGGTTCGAGCCGATATTATATTCTTGTATACTATGGTGTCAATATGTCTTGCTAGGCGCGTTGACAGTCGGTGAGTTGGACTCGAGCCGACGGTCGGCTAAGTTAGACTATAGCCGAAACCGAGTATACGTGAACCTACAGGGTCGCACGCTTAAGGGGATAAGAACAGGCATTCGAGTTGGACTCGGATACGGCTCGATCGGATAGGGATCCGATCGGATAGAGTCCTATGGGCTTACGACGTATGGGCGGCCAACTCGTGAGATTCGGATAGGATCCGATTCAAAATAGAGTCCGATCGGCCACTAGTCCCGTCGGCCAACTCTATATAAAGGAGGGAGGGGTGGAGAGCTGCGTCACGTCAATTGCATCGCGTGCAACAGAAGTCGCCGAGATCAATCTCCACGGAAACCCTCCCCACTTTCGAGCCAAACCCTAGCCTTGCATCGCGTGCTAGCACACGGGTGTACGGCGTTTTGTCCCCGGACGTGTGGATACCGGTAGAGGCGCGCTACGTTGCACGCTGTTGATTGGCTTCGGATTGGCTACGGCATCTGCGAATCGGCTGATTGGCGAATCGCTCAGGTCCCGGGTATCGGTGTCGGCTTGCGAGAATCGGCTACACTTTCGGATCGGATAGCCCCGATTGGTTTTTTTGCACACTCCAATCGGTAACGATCTATCGGCCCTTACTTGCAAGTGTTCTGGTTTGCGCGGTTAAATTTTTGTTTTCGGCTAGCGTAGCTTCCGCGTAACCCTTCACTAAGACCTCAACACGTCCTCAGGAGGAGAGAGGAAAGGAAGAAGAAAATGGAGGACATTAAACAGAACAAGATGATTCGGGACTCCACACTCTACGGGACCGAATCAACTTGTCCATCACGCCCTCATCAACCAAAGTGGCATACTGGTCAATACCCTCAACAATATGATAGCCACTGTGGTCAACTCGAAGATAGCCGAGCAACTACCAAGGGGGCCGACCTATTTCACTAACGGCCACTTCGGGTTACGGGACGTGTCAACTCAAGGCTTGCCAATCCCGCCCTGGGACAACCGAATCCTCAAGGAGGAGCTCGATTCAACCAAACGCGCGACATTGACTTGAGAGCCACATCCCGGGATCTAGTCAGACAGTAGCCTCAACATCGGGGCCATGGTGCCCCGATAGTGACGCAGAGCAGTGGACAACATGTTCAACACCAATCGGCGGCCAATCATGCCCAATGAGCCGATTGGCAGTATTCCCCCGGCCCCACATCATAGTCCCGTCGGCAATCGGCTACTTCCTAAGCGATCCACCGCCGATCGTGTCTCGGCCACCTCCCCATGCGCGAATCATTTTTAGTATCAATATCCGGGAGGTCACCTTGAGCAACAGCATCGGCCACAGACGCCACCACCATTTCAGTATCGGCAAGGACCCATACCATATGAACAATATGAGCTGATACCTCAAGCTCAAGACAACAGACCTTGGGCCGATCTGATTGCCGATATGATGCGCGATCAGTTCAGTCTCAAGCCAAAGGACTCCGGCCATATGTATCAGTACCCGTATCCAGAGCACTTCGAGAGGATACCACTGCCAAACCGATACAAAGTGCCAGACTTCTCCAAGTTTTCTAGGCAAGACATTGTGTCTACCTACAAACACGTCAGCCGATTCCTGGCTCAATACGGGGAGGCATCGGCTACAGACGCGCTCATGGTTTGCCTGTTCCCGCTATCACTCTCAGGATCGGCCTTCACCTGGTTTTCTTCGTTACCATACAACTCAGTTCAAAGCTGGGCCGATCTTGAGAAGCAGTTTCACAGTTACTTCTACTCCGGCAACCACGAGATGAAGTTGTCAGACCTAACCGGCATCAGACAGAAGCACCAGGAATCGGTTCAAGACTACATCCAATATTTCAGAGAAATGAGGAACCGATGCTACGATGCGTATTGTCGGACTCCCAGCTAGTCGATTTGGCGTTTCACGGTCTTCTGCTTGCCAATCTGCGAAAGATTTTTGGCTCGGGACTTCGACGGCCCTAGCCCACTTGGCCCGAAGGTGATGGCCCACGAGCAAAGGTTTCAAGAATCATGGAAGGCCGTCAAGAAGGTTGCTCACATTGTCTGTGAAACAGATTCAGATACAAGTGACAGGGACGCTGAGGTAGCGGCAGCCGAGTGGACGAAGAACAAGAAGGCCATAGTCTGCCAATGGCTTTTGAAAACGGCTAAGGAGGAGAAGTACGACTTCGACATAAACAAAGCCGATAGGATCTTCGACGTTCTTGAAGGAAAAGCAAATTCAGCTTAGCCAACCATGTCATCCCATCAAGCGAAGAACTCAAGAAGAAGAAGTACGTAAATGGCATAACACCACCTCCCACACCAACGCTGCAAGGTGTTCGGGCAGCGAGTCCGATCGGCCATTGAAGCCGGAAAATAAAGTTCGCAGAATCGGCTAAGCCGGTGAAGGTTGATGGCAATCCTTTCCCAGTGAACATGGTCTAGGCCGGCCACAGGCGAGCTGATCGGTAGCACAAAGTGACGTACAACTTAGCCAAAACATTAAAATCAGTCAAAGCCGAGCCGAAGCCAACTGGGGACAAAGCCGCACCAGTCAACATGGTGCATACCACTAACCGATCGGCTGATCGTCGGCCGATACGAATGGATAGCCAACGCCGGTTTCAACTGCGAGTGCAATTAGAAGAAGAAGATCAGCGTGGCAGGCCGTACGAGAGAGAACCTGAGCGGGTAGGATTGCGATATGTCAGACACCACAGTGACTGCGATCCACACTGGCGCTGCAAGTTCTTCCAATTCTGCTGGGAATCGGGCATGAGGCTGCCCACGATCGAAGACTGCCCGGCCTGCAGTGAATTTCGAGAGGGCGAGTACAGGGACCCTCAATGCAAAGTCCTGTACGATTCGTCCCCAGGGCCGTGCAGCTCAATCAGAGAAGGCCGCCTGTGCATGATCGGCTGGGGCCGATTCATCAAGATTTCTTCGAATACGAGGATGAGGAAGAAGAGGAAGCCGACGAAGAACAATCGGCTAACCCACAATGGTGCCTTTCTAACTGTTTACCAAGACGCAAAAAGAAGAATACGAGAGGAAGAGGTCCAACAAATGATTCAGCACCAGCAACATCGACAGGGCAGGAAACAGTGGCGGCCCAAGAAGAAGACCACCACAGCCGATGAGAGCCCAATCGATCAAGCGAGAAGGGCAGCCAAAGGAAAAGGAAAAGCACGCATCGGTCAACATGGTGTTTGTTTTGCGAGTTTGAGGCCATCGAGGCCGATGCGGACAATGTCGAGGAAACCCGGCAAAACTAGTTACGTCCCAGAACAAGCTATCTTCGACAAACCCGAGGGGACCGAGAATCGACACGAAGCCACTATATATAAAGGCGTTCGTCAATGGCAAACCAATGTCCAAGATCTTTGGTCGACGGAGGGGCTGCTATCAATTTAATGCCCTATGCAACTTTTTGGAAGTGGGCAAAGGAGCCGAAGACCGATCAAGACAAATATGATTCTCAAAGACTTCGGCGGCAACCCTTCGAGGCCAAGGGAGTTTTAAATGTCGAGCGACCGTCGGCAACAAGACCATGCCCACGATATTTTTCGTCATCGACGAGAAGGGATCATATAGCCTGCTGCTCGAAAGGGATTGGATTCACGCTAACCTTGTATCCCTTCTACAATGCACCAAAGTTTGATCCGGTGGCAAGGCGACAAGATAGAGATCATGCCGCCACCGAGTCGATTAAAGTTGCTAACATCGATTTGCCACTGTGGGAAATCGATGGTATTGATTGCTGTCGGCAAAATCGGCAAGCCGATTTTCTAAAGGTGTCCGATTCCGATATACAACCCATTGGAGACGAGGAGCCTCAATTACTACTTTGAAGGCATCGTGAGGGCTCGAACGTCTACAACAAGGACACCATGGACGACAACGATGGAAAACTCGGGCAAGGGTTTATGTCACGCCCAGAAATTCAGACCCGAATTTCCGAAGCTATATGTGTATTTAAACTCCCTGTCCAGGACCAGCCAGGGTACACATACGATAATTGTTGATATTACAGTTCCACGTCTTAGAAACAATATAAAAGATTACAAAAGAGCAGCGGAAAAAGAAAGAGGGCCTAAGCCTAAGGTTGACGTTGGCCACGGGCTTCGACCACTCCACAGGCAGCTTCCAGAGTATAGGACAAAGCCTACTCCACTTCGTCTTCGTCTTCAACCTCTGGCTCGGGTTCTGGTGAAGGGGCAAGGATGAGTACTTCCACGTACTTAGCAAGTCACACCGGAAGAGGAGAAGTATGAATGCAGGGAAGACAAGGGTTTGGCTAGGGTTTGCTTTAGCGCAAACAGCAGGGGTTTTTCCAAACAAAAGAAATTTTGAACACAAACAACAGAATAATAATTTTAGTAAATAAGGCATTTTGAAACCAACACTATCCAACGTTATCCCCACGTTGAGACAGGCCCAAACCATCCACCTATACTAGTCATGTTCCAAAACTTAGGGTGTAAAAGTTTGAGACTAATCACGAAGAGATCGGTCGATTGCCCCATTACCGAGGGCACGGCTATTCGAATAGATTTACTCTGATCAGAGGTGTACAACTGTACCCACAAGACACAGCCCCACAACATGGTTTCCCGTGCGCCGAAATACCACCGTGGTACCCCGGAAAGGGAACTGTGATAGGACCTTTCGTATAACCCCCCTCTAACCAAGCGAACCCCACCAAGGTTTCGCCCCCACTCCCGGACCCTGTGAGTGGGCAGCCCTCCCAGTGCCTCGGTGAATCCGGCGGCCGCAACCCTTATATCGGGGCCGGCGAAACTCCATCCCGCTCACCCTTGCCGATGGGTTCGTCAGCTAGGAGAGGCTACAGTACGGGACCTACCTTACCCATTTCGACTTGTGGTTTGCACGGTCATTCTCCCGAGGGGTCCCGTGAACCGGTCCTTAATTGCTATGGGCGCCACTAACCAAAACCATGGCGCCCATAGCCCACCATTGCCATATTTTAGTTATTAGTCCAGTTCACCTAAAACTAATTATTAATCCTCCGAACGAAGTCCGGAGAGATACATTAAGTGAGAAATGACCCATTTAGTGAGCTAGTGAAACTAAGCCGAGGCTAAGCATAACCTAGTCCTGAATCTAATCACATTATTTTCCCAAGTTTTATCAAAGGGTTTGGGGTTTCAAACCTAAGGCATAAACTAAGCATAAGGTGTACTATTTCCCATGAAATGACAATATAAAATACATGCAAGTTCATAGAGTAAAACATGTGTCTTAGCAAAATGGGACAATATGATCAATAATATGGTATGACTTGCCTTGCTCTTTGGCTTGGGGAACTTCCGCGACGACTTCAAATAAAACTAGGACGGAGGGACTACCGGGATCTACACGCCAAACAAGCACTTCAACAAAATAGGCTAAAAAGCTACTAAAACAGGGAACAAACCCATTTTTAATGGATTCTTGGCATTTTTATGAATTTAATGAAATTTGAATGGACTAAAATGGAGGTCGGATTGAAAACATATGATTTTTAGAAGATTATTTGTGTTTTTTACTAAAACAGGAAAATCCTTAATAATTTATTGTGCAATAAATTTCGGAATTGCGTCGGCGCTAGGTGGCGTCGGCGATGGCATCACGCGCGGGAGCACCGGTCCACGGTGGACCGGGTCCACGGCCGAGAGAGCGGTGCACCACGTGGCGCACACGTGGCGCCGACGCGGCGGCCACGCGGTGTGCCACGCGGCAAGCGGGGCGACGGCCCCCCGCGAGGCAGATCGGACGCCGGGAGAGGCGCGGCGGCGCGATCGGCCGGCGATGGCGCACGGCGACCGGAGTCCGGCCGGCGATGGCGCACGGCGACGGAGTCGGCCGGCGCCATTCGGGCGGCGGCGGGGCGCGTAATGCCGCGGCTCACGCGTGGCGGAGCCGTGTGCACTCGGGAGTGGCGGTGCGCGTTCCGCCGAGAGGGGAAAAGGGAGGGGCGCTCACCGCGGGTCGTCGGAGGTGGAGGGGACGATAGCACGGATGGTGACGGAGACGGCGGAAACACTCGGGGAGGTGGCCGAAGTGGCGCGAGCACCGACGACGAGGAGGGAGGAGTCGGCGGAGGTCAGAACGTCTCGGAGCAGCGGGAAAACATGGCCGAAGCTTGGCGACGAGGTCCGAAGCAAAGGCGCACGGTGCGGGGGCAAACGGGTGCGAGAGAGTCTTGGGTGAGAGCGTGGGAAGCTCGGGGAGGACGGGGGCCGACTTTTAAAGGGGACAAGGAGGTCGGTGGTGGCCAGGATAAGAGAGAATTGATCACTGGAGTTAAGAGGGAACAATTTGGGGAAAAATAATGGCCAGCGATTAACTCCGGCCATTTAGGGCTGCGGGAGCGGCAGCTGGGGCGATTGAAGGCGGCGGGAGAGGGAGGGGGAGTTAGGGCGTTGCCTTTAGGGCGCGCGGGAGAAGCGGGCGGCGGGATCCGTGCGGGGCAAAAGCGGCGCCAATGGCGGCGGGGCGGCGGAGGTAGGGGACGGGGCGACAGTGAGCCCCACCTGTCGGCGTCTCGGGGTAGAGGGGAGGCAAACTGGACTTATTTGCGAGCGCGAGGGTTTGACGGGTCGTGGCTTTCGGCCGGCCCGCGAGAGAGAGAGAGAGAGGAGGGGCGCGCGTCGGGTGGGAGCGGCCGGTCGGGTGGCGCGCTGGGAGAGGATGGGCCGTCGGCTCGGGCGGCGGCCACGGCCAAAATGGGCGGGAAAGGATGGAGGAGAGAGAAACTGATTTTCCCGGGATTTATTAATTTTGATTTTGGTTTTAATTGGTTAAAAATTATTTCTTGTGCTCTGAAAATTCCACTAAAAATCCTGTTAGTGTATTTTGACATGTAGAATTTAGGAAAAATCCTACCATGCCATTTCCATTCAGCATTTGGTTTTTAAAATTATTTGTTCTCTCCTGTTAATTCCAACAATTTTCTTTTATGATTTTCTTTTGGATTATTAAAAGGGGAAAACACCTCAGGGTGTTACAGTTTATGTCGGCCGACGAGCTAGAAGAGGTTGATATAGGTCCAGGAGATAGGCCTAGGCCGACATATATTAGTAAAAACTTGTCTTCCCGTTTTAGGGCCAATCTTATTGATTTATTAAAGGAATATAAAAATTGTTTTGCTTGGGAGTATTTCGAGATGCCTGGTCTTAGCCCATCAATTGTTGTGCATCGGCTACCTATAAAGCCTGGATATCGGCAGTACAAACAGCCTCCCAGGAGGTTTAAAGCCGATTCGTATGATGCGATCAAAGTCGAGATCACTTGGCTATACAATGTTGGGTTTATTCGGCCCTGCCGATATGCAGAGTGGGTTTCCAACATAGTTCCAGTGTTGAAGAAAAACGACAAGCTTAGGGTATGCATCGACTTCAGAGATTTGAACAAGGCTAACCCCAAGGACAAGTACCCAATGCCTATAGCCGATCTGCTAGTGGATGTCGCCTTCGGCCACAAAGTTATAAGTTTCATGGACGGCAACGCAGGTTACAACCAAATATTTATGGCCGAGGAAGACATCCACAAGACATCTTTCAGATGCCCAGGAGCAATCGACCTATATGAATGGGTCGTCATGATATGACCGGCTCCCTGGTAGAAATCTACATTGATGACGTTGTTGTTAAATCTAGGGAAATAGAAGACCATATAGCCGATCTAAAGCATGTTTTGGAGAGAACAAAAATATGGCCTAAAGATGAACCCCTTGAAGTGTGCGTTCGGTATGTCGTAGGGCAATTTTTAGGATTTTTGTTCACGAAAGAGGAATTGAGGTCAACCAAGGAGCGTTAACGCAATCAAGACGATTCAGCCTCCTAAGAGCAAGAAGGATCTACAGTCTCTGATCGACAAAATCAATTTTATCAGGCGATTCATAACCAATCTGTCAGAGAAGATGGAGCCGTTCACACCATTGCTTCGGTTGAAGGCCGATCAAGCATTCACCTGAGGGACAGAACAACAGAAAGTGTTGGACAATATCAAGGATTATTTAAGCTCACCCCCAGTCTTGATTCCTCCACAGAAAGGGATACCATTCAGGTTATATCGTCGCGACGAAAAGTCCATCGGCTCGTTTTAATTCAAGAGGTCGAAGGAAAAGAAAATGCTATATTTTACCTCACATGGCTTCGGATCTTGAAACAAGGTATTCACCGGTGGAGAAATTGTGTCTTTGCCTGTATTTTTCATGCACAAAGTTAAGGCGTTATCTATTATCCAACGAGTGCACTGTGGTATGCAAAGCCGACGTAGTAAAATATATACTATCGGCTCCAGTGCTAAAAGGACGGGTTGGGAAGTGGATATTTGTCTTAACAAAATTTGATCTACGCTATCAGGCACCCAAGGCAGTAAAAGGACAAGCTATAGCCGATTTCATAGTGGAACACAGAGATGATTCAGTCGGCTCAGTGGAAATCTTGCCTTGGATTTTAACTTTTGATGGCTCAGTTTGCACCAATGGATGCGAAATTGGCTTGGTAATAATTTCTCCAAGGGGGCAAAGTTTTGAGTTTGCTTTTTCAATCACACCCCACGCCACAAACAACCAAGCCGAGTATGAAGCCGTGCTTAAAGGACTACAACTGCTCAAGGAGGTGGAAGCCGACACCATCGAGATAATGGGAGATTCACTGTTGGTCATCAGCCAACTCTCAGGGAAATATGAATGCAAGAAAGACGCGCTGATGGTCTACTATCAAAAGTGCCGAGAATTGATGGACAGCTTTCGGCTAGTGACATTGAAGCATATCCCTCGAGAACAAAATGCAGAAGCCAATGATTTAGCTCAGGGGGTATCAGGCTACAGGCCGATGATAAAAGATGTTGAAGTGGAGATCGCCACCATGACAGCCGACGACTAGAGCTTTGAAGTCTACAACTACTTGCGAAATCCTTCCTGGTTGGCTTCAAGGAAGTTGCACTACAAGGCTTTGAGGTATGTTTTGCTCGATAAAGACTTATATTACCGGACGATTGATGGTGTACTGCTCAAATGTCTCAGTGCCGATAAGGCCAAGGTTGCTATCGGAGAAGTGCATGAAGGGATTTGCGGCATGCATCAATCGGCTCACAAGATAAAATGGCTACTCTGAAGAGCAGGATACTTTTGGCCGACGATGCTGGAAGACTGTTTCAAATACTACAAGGGATGCCAGGACAGCCAGAAATTTGGAGCTATCCAGAGGGCACCAGCATCGGTTATGAACCCTATCATCAAGCCTTGGCCGTTCAGAGGTTGGGGAATTGACATGATCGGCGAAATTAATCCACCCTCAAGCAAAGGACACAAGTTTATATTGGTGGCAACCGATTATTTTACCAAGTGGGTGGAAGCAATTCCTTTGAAGAAGGTTGACTCTGGGGACGCGATTGAATTTGTTAAAGAACACATCATATACAGATTCGGCGTCCCTCAAACAATATCTATGGATCAGGGATCTATCTTTATCTCCGACGAGTTTGTTCAGTTTGCCGACGACATGGGAATCAAGTTGTTAAATTCTTCGCCATATTATGCTCAGGCCAATGGGCAAGCCAAGGCTTCTAATAAAAGCTTGATCAAGTTGATAAAGAGAAAGATCGCTGAGTACCCGAAGCAATGGCACAATCGATTAGTCGAATCACTTTGGGCCTATCGGATGGCTTGCCACGGATCAATCCAGTGCCCCCATATAAAGCGGTCTACGGACATGAAGCGGTTACGCCATGGAAAAATATCGTCGGCTCAAGATGGATTCAACTACAGAGTCACGCCGGAAAATAGAACACTATATTCCGATTGTGAGTGCATAAATCCTTGTCCCAGGAGGCAAGGTACACATTACATAGTTGGTAAATAACGAGTAAACAAGCGGAAGCGTAGATAGAGTACTTTATTACATGGGCGACCAAAGGCCCAACACCGAAAGATAGACAAATAAAAGACGACAGCTAAGACGGGCCACCACGGCGCTTTGACGGCGAGCACGAGCTAGAAACCAAAGCCTTCAACCTCGAAACACTCCTCTGCTGGAAGGGAAAAGGAGCAAGGCTGAGTACAACCACCGTATTCAACAAGCCATGCCGGAAAAATGCAAATATAATGCAAGGGAGTACAAGGAATTTATATATAAAGCTATTTTGCACAAAAATAGCATTTCAAGCATTTAAATATTTAAAGGCATTTAATGAAAACACGAGCC
Organism: Oryza australiensis; assembly: GCA_019925245.2. NCBI lineage: Eukaryota > Viridiplantae > Streptophyta > Magnoliopsida > Poales > Poaceae > Oryza > Oryza australiensis. The sequence continues at coordinate 48,206 of JAIFGZ020000282.1, forward strand.
TATCTCTAATCATATTATTATCAAACCGCGCACCAACGCGATCTTGCCTTAACCCGGACCAACAAGTGCTATCTTTAATTATTTCAGTTTTAAATAGAACTAAAGTCTAACTTGGGTACATTGCTTGGCTTGCCCATAACCGAGGGCGCGGCTATTCGAATAGATTTACTCTGATCAGAGGTGTACATCTTTACCCACCAGACATGTCTTCCTCACGTGTTGCGACGTGCCACATGCCACCATGGCATACGGACGGAAGCCATGACATAACTCATCGCTTAGTACTGCCCTAAACAAAGAAGACCGACATAGACTTCCCCCGCCAGGTGCCCTGGGTCGAGCAGACAGTCTATGCCCCCAGGCATCTCGACTCGTTCTGAGCCTTCACTTGCCAGAGACATCCGCCCATGGGCTTCAACCCTTCCTAGGGCTTCATCCATCCCTATCCGTGTCTTGTTTGTTTCTGACCGTACTAGTCGACGTGTTAAGCCTTACCCATTAGACAGGTGGTAGTACGGAATATGCCTTGCAACAGAGGCCCGAAGACCGGTCCTTATGGCGGCCGAGGTGCGACTAACAAAACCATGCACCTCGTGCCCAGCCGAAAACGTGGTTGGGGAAATTTTGAAGGGGAAATTTATTGTCAAAGCTAAACAACCAATATTTCCATTATTTACAAATTAGTTCTTAGTCTAATTATTGAAAACATCTAACTGTTTCTATTTAAGCAGGGCTAAGCATATTCCTAAATTTTTATTAGTAAGCACCACATATATAAAGTACTCACTAGTCTTATTTTTCCTAGGGTTACCAAGGTTGATAATAATACAATTAATAAGGCTATAACAAGGAGAATCGGTACGGCTAAATAAAACAAGTGATACACGCGGAAATTTAATAAAGCGAAATGCAATAATTTAAATAAAAATAATTTTATAAATTGGGGCAACAATATGATCAAGATGACATGACTTGCCTTGCTTGCTACCAAAGTCTTCAAGGTTGACCTCGAGGTAGAGCGGCTCTTCCGGATCTACAAGACGCGACGAACGCAAAAGAAAAATGCCAAAAGATAAATAACAACCATATAAGATACTAAAACAAAGCACAAAAATGGGTTCTACACTGTTTAAGGAAAAAAACAATTTGAACGGGTCGATTCCGAGTTCAAACGGTCAAGATATGGCCGTTTGAATTTTAGGCGTTGTTTGAATAGCGATTTACAAATTCGTGAATTATTTTCGCAATTTGAACCACTGCTGCTGCTTGAGAGGGAGACATGAAAACAGAGGAAAGGGAGAGATGGTAGTGGGTGGCGGCAAGCTCACCGGAGCAGCGAGAACGGCGAGGAGACGACGAAGAATGCCGGTGGTGAGGAAGAGGCGGGCGACAACCGGATTGCTAGTGACGTCGTTGTTCCTATGGTTCCTTGCGCTCAACAGAGAAGTGAATGAGGGAGAGGAAGGGAGGATGGTGTGGGGAAGAAAGGAGGGGGTGGGCACCCTTTTATAGGCGGGGGAGAGAGAGGGACGCCGGGGAGAGGAAAAGGAGGGGTCGGCCGGAGGAGAAACGGCGCCGGCCATTCATGGCGTCGGTTCACGGAGATGAACATGCATCGATTCAAGACTCATTAGTGCACGATTGGGGTTGATTCAAGAGGGGAAATAATGAGGAGGTGAAGGGGAATCGATTTTTGCAATCAAATGGGAGGGAAATCGACCGGGAGGCAGATCAATTGATGGCTGCACTAGGGTTTTTCACGGAGAGAGAAAAGTCGGCTGGCTGCTGCCTGGCTGGAGGTTGAAGAAGCACTGTAGCGCCAGGGAGGCAAAGTAGACTTTTCGTTCAAAACTTCCTTGAATTTTTATCTATACTTCCAATGCTCAAATAATTCCAAGAAAAATCCTGAAATTAGATGAAAACTCAAATTATTTAATAAAAATTCAAACATATTATTTAATGATTAATTATTTTATTTAAATAATTACTTAAATGCTCTTTGTATTATTAAAATTATTTTGGAGCTCAAAAATTTCACGAAAAATTTCGGAGAGTACATTAGGGCATGGAGAATATTTTAAAAATATTTCCAGACATGATTTTTAAATTAAATTTTTATTTCCTTAATACTTTCACTTGATTAATAAGCTTTTCATTTTATTTAATTTCTAGAAAATGAATTATTTAATGATTTTTAATCCCGAACGAAAATCGGGCGTGACAAACCTACCCCCTCTTACAGGAATCTCGACCCGAGATTCGGAAGCACCCCGAAGAGATGGGGATGGGTGACTTCAACTCGTCTTCGCGCTCCCGGGTGGCTTCTTCTCGAATGATTGCTCCACCGAACCTTGCAAAAACGAATGACTCATTGCGTGTATGCCTTTCGAGATGTCCAAGATTTTGATTGGCTTCTCCACATAAGTTAAATCCTCTTGGATCTCGATCGCGTAGGATCGGCTTGCTCTATCGGCACTCGGAGACATTTCTTGAGTTGGGAGACATGGAACACGTCGTGGACACTTCCCAATGTAACCGGCAAGTCGAGCCGATAGGCAACTTCTCCTCTTCTCGCTCAAGATCTTGTATGGTCCAACATATCTCGGTGCAAGCTTCCCTTTCGTGTTGAATCTTTGAACTCCCCTAAGTGGAGTGACTCGTAAATACACATAATCAGCCGAAAGTAAGATCTCGACGACGATTGTCCGTATAGCTCTTCTGTCTAGACTGGGCCACTTTCAAGTTCTTTTGGATGATCCTAACTTTTTCCTCGGCTTCTCTAAGAACATCGTACCAAAACACGTCGTTCCCTGTCGATCCCAAAGGAGTGGGGTTCTACACTTTCGACCATACAAAGCTTCATACGGAGCCATTTGTAGCTGGGTGATAGCTGTTGTTGTATGAAAATTCTGCATAAGGGAGACTCTTATCCCAAGTTTTCCTAAAATCAAGGACACAAGCCCGAAGCATGTCTTCAAGAATCGATTGATTCGTTCGTCCAGCCATCTGTTTGCGGGTGGTAAGCGGTGCTAAAATTCAATCGTGTTCCCAATTCCTCTTGCAACTTTTGCCAAAACTTGGAAGTAAATTGACTACCTCGGTCAACACGATCTTCTTGAACACCATGAAGACAAACGATGCGAGCAAAATATAGTTACGCAATTTCTTTGCTGAGTAAGTAGTTTTGACTGGAATGAAACGTGCCACTTTCGTCGATCTATCAACGACTACCCGATTGAGTCATAACCACCTTGAGTTCGGGAAGACCGGTAATAAAATCCATTCCAATTTCCTCCCATTTCCACTCCGGAATCTGGAGTGGTTGAAGCAATCCGCTGGTCTCGGTGTGTTCGCTTTGATTCGTTGACATACATCACATAAGGCCACAAATTCAGCTATCTCCCGCTTCATGCCGACCCACCAATACTTGGCTTTCAAGTCTAAATACATCTTGGTACTACCGGTGGATGGAGTACTCGGCTTTCATGTGCTTCTTGTAGGATGAGCTTCTTTATTTACGGAATGTTTGGGACACGATACGATCTCCATTCCAGTTGCTCGTATTCATCCTCAACAAAACACGTTGCTTTTCCTCTCCTCATATTTCTCTGAGTTCTTTAATATCGGTGTCATCTTTCGGGCTTCGCGAATTTGATCAAGAAGCAAAGGCCTAGCTTCTAAGGTTGCTAGAAAACCTTGCTTGACGATGCCTAGATTCAACGATTCTATCTCCTTGCAAAGAACAAGAAGAATCTTGCTCGAGATGAACCGTGTTGCGTAGCCTTTTCTACTCGAGCATCGGCCACCACGTTGGCTTTCCGGGGTGATAGTGAATTCCCACATCGTAATCCTTGATTAATTCCAACCACCTTCTTTGGCGTAGGTTTAGATCCCTGGGTGAAAATATACTTCAAGCTCTTATGATCGGTGTATAGCTCGCAACGATTCCCAACGAGATAATGACGCCAAATTTTTAAAGCATGCACTACGGTGCCAACTCAAGATCATGAGTGGGGTAATTGTTCTCATGCGGACGTAAGCGTCGGGATGCATAAGCCACCACATGTCCTTCTTGCATTAACACACAACCCAAACCTTGACGGGAGGCATCACAATACACTTGGAAATCTTTGTTAATATCGGCGAGAACCAAAGCTGGAGAGGACACCGGTTTGTTTTTGAGCAATTGAAATGCCTTCTCGCATTGTGGGGTCCATACAAACTTTTGTTCTTTCTTCAATAAGCGAGTCATTGGTCTAGCTATCTTCGAGAAGTTTTCAATGAACCGCGGTAATACCACGCCAATCCCGGGAAGCTACGAATTTGGGTGACTGTTTTGGGTTGATTCCACTTGATAACTGATTCACGCGTAGTGGGGTCTCTTGCCACTCCTTGAGCGAGATATGACATGGCCTAAGAACTTTACTTCGACAACCGAATTCACATTTACTAAATTTGGCATACGGTTGATGCGTCCCGAGTTTCTCTAGGGTTAGACGCAAATGTTGCTCATGCTCTTCTTTTGTCTTAGAATAAATCAAAATGTCATCGATGAAGACAACCACGAACTTATCCAGATACTCCATGAAAACTTTGTTCATCAAGTTCATAAAGAAAGCGGGAGCATTGGTCAACCCGAATGACATTACTGTACATTCATATAGACCATATCCGGTGGTGAAGGCCGTCTTGGGGATATCTTCTTCACGGATTCGTAGTGGTGATATCGATCGGAGATCAATCTTGGAGAATACACGGCTCCCTTCAATTGATCAAACAAATCATCGATCCGAGGTAATGGGTATTTGTTCTTGATAGTGACTTCATTGGGCCCACGATAATCGATACACATTCGTTTGGTCTTGTCTTTCTTCTCAACAAAGATTACGGTGCTCCCCATGGGGATGTCTTGGGACGAATATACCCTTTCTCCTTCAATTCATCCACTTGCTTCTTTACTTGGCCAATTCGTTGGCGCCCATCCGATACGGTCTTTTGGAGATAGGTGCGGTACCAGGTACTAGATCAATTTGAAACTCAATCTCTCTTTTGGGGTCATTCCTGGCAAGTCTTCGAGGAACACATCCGCTTAATCCTTGACTATTGAGATTCCTTCAAGACGGACGTGATGCGAGAACTTGCGGGCGGTCGGGTGGGATGAGCATAGGCGATGGCGGGCGATCGGGTCCATTGTGTAACGTGATGGTTCTACGGGCACAATCCAATACCACTTGATGGCGAGCAAGAAAGTTCATTCCAAGGATGACATCTAGATCTTTGGATTCCGAAGGATGAGATTGGCTAGAAAAGGAATCCCTTGGATTTCTATGGACACCGATGGTGAACTGCGAGCGGCATTTGACCACCGGGGTAGTAATTAGCATAGCATTGCTAAGGCTTTCTACCCTCAAGTTATGTTGCGCCACAAATTTTCTTGATATGAATGAGTGTGTTGCTCGAGAATCAAATAAAGCGATGCACAAACAGAATTAACCGAAACGTACCAATGATAACTTAGGAGCTACACGCACATCCTCTCGGTGACATGGTTCACACGTCCCCGATCATGTTGTTGCTGTCACCATTGTTGCGGATCGGTGCCTAGCCTTGCAGGCGCTTCGGCCGGGCATTTGTTAGCAAAATGCCCGGTTCATGGCGGTTGAAGCATAGGAGGACTTTTCCATCACGGTCTTTGTTGGTTGGCACTCTTGGTGCTGCTGTTGGAGTAGGACGAGGTGCACGGTTTATCGCCTGGTTCTGCTGTTGCGATGAAGACCTGTTGACAAATTGCATAGAGGAAGCTGGGCGGGCGTGAGTTGGAGGAAGATCCACCGTGATGAGGAGTGGTATAACGGAGCTTCGACTTGGCCTGTTGTGCCTTGAAGTTTGCCATGCGACGCTTGAGACTATCGAGTTCTTTGTTCTTGGCTTCTGGCGGATAGACTTGTCCACCAAACGTTGGAAATCGACATAGTCACCGGAGATCAAGCGTACCGACGGCTCGGGGTTGAGTCCCGAGAGAAACTTTTCCGCTTATCTTCATCTTCGCGTACTTCCTCGGGGCATATCGGCAAGACGGTTGAATTCTTGCAAATATTCTATTACGAGTGGTTGCCTTGCTTTAGATCCGGAACTCTCGCTTCTTCAAAGCCATAATACCAGTGGCACATGAGACTTTCTAAATGCGGCGTTGAAGCGACCCCAAGTGATAGGCTGTTGCGGGTTGGGTGGCTTGGAACCGGTCCCACCATTCGAAGCGGGTCCTTGAAGTTGGTGGGCAGCGAAGGCAACTTTTTCAGCATCGGTGCCTTTGGATTAGGTCAAGTTTCTTGTTGATGGTGTGCAGCCAATCTATAGCATCTACGGGGTTGGAGGTGCTAGAGAAAGTGGGTGGGCGAATACGTAGGAATCTGCGAGCTTGGACTGGGGAGGGGAGGTGGTGGAGCGTTAGCGGCATTCTGGTTTTGGATATGATGGAGAAGAGCAGCCATCATATTGGTTTGTTGAGCTAGTATCTGGGTGAGAATGGGATTGTCATGAGGTGGGGGTGGTGGAGGGGGCGGTGGTGCGTTCTCATGATCACGTGCATTGCCTTCGCCCTGTGCTCATCAGTGCTGACCTCCCGGTGTTCACCATCCGACCGAACCAAGCAAGAGAAGGATAAGGAGACGAGAAAAGAAAAACAAGAGCCAAACTATTAACCCAACTTATTTAGATTTTTATTATCGATGTTGGTGAGATAGCTCAAGTTTTAACGGGCGAAGCTATACCACAACGGGCCGGTATAGGCTGCGCCCACTCACACCAAAGAGCCATAAGACAAACGAGGAAAAACACACGCGCCCCTGAAGCTATTCGTCGTCTGCCGGAGGAGTGCTACCACCTTGGAGGCGTCGCTGCGAGGGGCCTTGAGAATCGAACCTTGCCTTACGCCGGGGCCTTGCGAACGAGGGACGGCTGGTGGTGCTCTTGCGGATGGTGATCTTCGAGCTGCGGCGGACACGCGGCGACGCTTGGGAGAGGCGTCCGGCCGTTGGCGAGCTTGAGATGACGCATTTCCTCCTCCAAGGCGTCAAGCTCCTTCTTGAGACTCGGGTTTTCTGGCGCGGACTCGGGATCCGTAGGTTGTTCTCCACCAACCCGCGCTTCACGAGCCTATGGAAGTCGATGCGAGCGTGTCGTAGGCCTCCACCATCCGAGCAAGGTGACGAACGGTGGTGTCGTCCTCCAAGCGGGTCCCCCGAAGGCGGCGTAGTCGCTCGGGTCCATGCGACGAGGGTGGTAGCGGTACGGAGTGTGCTGTAGCTCGTAGTTGTACGTCATCCCCAGCATGCCGATGAGGAGAAGCGCCGTGCTCGGCAAGCCTCCACGAATGTGTCTCCTTCGCCAGAGCGATCGGCGAGGAGCGGTGGGGTGGCTGGAAAGGAGGGTAGCCGTGACCTCCCATTCGCATGGGGAGCGTCGTCATTCTGGTAGCGGAAGCTTCACTCCCGTGTACTCCACCTCATTGGTGTAGCCGAGATGAAGGCAAAGGTGACGCAGCTCGAACGAAACCATCCCGCCCATATCCGAGACGGGTCAAGGGAGGGCCATCTACAAAATTTTTGAAAATGAAAGGTCGTAAGAAAATTTTTTTAAAGGAGTGAGCAGTAAAGATAGAATACAAGTTTTCATAAATAGGGACGAATTTAAAAAAATTCTAGGGGTTGTCTCGCTCGTCCTAGGGTCAAAGGAGGCTCGATACCAACTAGTCACGCCCGGAAAATAGAACACTATATTCCGATTGTGAGTGCATAAATCCTTGTCCCGGGAGGCAAGGTACACATTACATAGTTGGTAAATAACGAGTAAACAAGCGGAAGCGTAGATAGAGTACTTTATAACATGGGCGACCAAAGGCCCAACACTGAAAGATAGACAAATAAAAGACGACAGCTAAGACAGGCCACCACAGGCGCTTTGACGGCAGGCACGAGCTAGACACCAAAGCCTTCAACCTCGAAACACTCCTCTGCTGGAAGGGAAAAGGAGCAAGGCTGAGTACAACCATCGTACTCAACAAGCCATGCCGGAAAAATGCAAATATAATGCAAGGGAGTACAAGGAATTTATATATAAAGCTATTTTGCACAAAAACAACATTTCAAGCATTTAAATATTTAAAGGCATTTAATGAAAACACGAGCCTATCTCTAATCATATTATTATCAAACCGCGCACCAACGCGATCTTGCCTTAACCCAGACCAACAAGTGCTATCTTTAATTATTTCAGTTTTAAATAGAATTAAAGTCTAACTTGGGTACATTGCTTGGCTTGCCCATAACCGAGGGCGCGGCTATTCGAATAGATTTACTCGATCGAGGTGTACATCTTTACCCACCGAGACATGTCTTCCTCACGTGTTGCGACGTGCCACATGCCACCATGGCATACGGACGGAAGCCATGACATAACTCATCGCTTAGTACTGCCTTAAACAAAGAAGACCGACATAGACTTCCCCGCCAGTGCCACAGGTCGAGCGGATGATCTATGCCCCAGGCATCTCGACTCGTTACGAGCCTTCACTTGCCGAGAGACATCCGCCCATGGGCTTCAACCCTTCCTAGGGCTTCATCCATCCCTATCCGTGTCTTGTTTGTTTCGACCGTACTAGTCGACGTGTTAAGCCTTACCCATTAGACAGGTGGTAGTACGGAATATGCCTTGCAACAGAGGCCCGAAGACCGGTCCTTATGGCGGCGAGGTGCGACTAACAAAACCATGCACCTCGTGCCCGGCCGAAAACGTGGTTGGGGAAATTTTGAAGGGAAATTTATTGTCAAAGCTAAACAACCAATATTTCCATTATTTACAAATTAGTTCTTAGTCTAATTATTGAAAACATCTAACTGTTTCTATTTAAGCGGGGCTAAGCATATTCCTAAATTTTTATTAGTAAGCACCACATATATAAAGTACTCACTAGTCTTATTTTTCCTAGGGTTACCAAGGTTGATAATAATACAATTAATAAGGCTATAACAAGGAGAATCGGTACGGCTAAATAAAACAGTGATACATGCGGAAATTTAATAAAGCGAAATGCAATAATTTAAATAAAAATAATTTTATAAATTGGGGCAACAATATGATCAAGATGACATGACTTGCCTTGCTCGCTACCAAAGTCTTCAAGGTTGACCTCGAGGAAGAGCGGTTCTTCCGGATCTACAAGACGCGACGAACGCAAAAGAAAAAGGCCAAAAGATAAATAACAACCATATAAGATACTAAAACAAAGCACAAAAATGGGTTCTACATTGTTTAAGGAAAAAAATAATTTGAACGGGTCGATTCCGAGTTCAAACGGTCAAGATATGGCCGTTTGAATTTTAGGCGTTGTTTGAATAGCGATTTACAAATTCATGAATTATTTTCGCAATTTGAACCACTCGCTTTGCTTGAGAGGAGACATGAAAACAGAGGAAAGGGAGAGATGGTAGTGGGTGGCGGCAAGCTCACCGGAGCGGCGAGAACGGCGAGGAGACGACGAAGAATGCCGGTGGTGAGGAAGAGGCGGGCGACGGCCCGGATTGCTAGTGACATCGTTGTTCCGTGGTTCCTTGCGCTCAACGAGAAGTGAATGAGGGAGAGGGAAGGGAGGATGGTGTGGGGAAGAAAGGAGGGCTGGGCACCCTTTTATAGGCCGGGGAGAGAGGGACGCCGGGGAGAGGAAAAGGAGGGGTCGGCGGAGGGAGAAACGCGCCGGCCATTCATGGCGTCGGTTCACCGGGAGATGAACATGCATCGATTCAAGACTCATTAGTGCACGATTGGGGTTGATTCAAGAGGGAAATAATGAGGAGGTGAAGGGAATCGATTTTTGCAATCAAATGGGAGGGAAATCGACCGGGAGGCAGATCAATTGATGGCTGCACTAGGGTTTTCACGGGAGAGAGAAAAGTCGGTGGCTGCTGCCTGGCTGGAGGTTGAAGAAGCACTGTAGCGCCAGGGAGGCAAAGTAGACTTTTCGTTCAAAACTTTCTTGAATTTTTATCTATACTTCCAATGCTCAAATAATTCCAAGAAAAATCCTGAAATTAGATGAAAACTCAAATTATTTAATAAAAATTCAAACATATTATTTAATGATTAATTATTTTATTTAAATAATTACTTAAATGCTCTTTGTATTATTAAAATTATTTTTGGAGCTCAAAAATTTCACGAAAAATTTCGGAGAGTACATTAGGGCATGGAGAATATTTTAAAAATATTTCTAGACATGATTTTTAAAGTAAATTTTTATTTCCTTAATACTTTCACTTGATTAATAAGCTTTTCATTTTATTTAATTTCTAGAAAATGAATTATTTAATGATTTTTAATCCCGAACGAAAATCGGGCGTGACAAGGACCAGGCGACAGCCGATGACTACTATAACTTAATGGTGGATGAATCGAAGACCTAGTTTTGTCAAGGATGCGCGCCTTGGAAAAAGTGACCGAGAGACAAGGAGCGGGTAGCCGTCATTGTAACAAGAAAGTTGTCCTTAAGTCTTTTGAGGAGGGCGAGCTCGTTTGAAAATTAATATTGCTGATTGGATCAAGGGATAACAAATTCGGCAAGTGGTCACCTAAGCTGGGAAGAGCCTTTCAAGATCCACAAATGCGTCTCTAAAGGTGCCTACATGTTGGAAGGATTGGACGGAGAAGTATTTGGGAGGACTCTCAATGCCAAATATCGAAAAAATATCACCCCGTGTTTGGATCAACTCATGATTCGGCTAATGCTGGCCGATTCATGTTAGCCGATGTGGTAGGATACGCGCATCGCCTTTAGACCGTTTTTCTAAGTTTTTCCCCTCTAGTTTTCCTCAATCGGCTCGATACGGCCCGACACACCTTGGTTTGTTCGGAATACTAATTTTATCAATGTTGCGGTCATCATCGACAAAACTAGGGGCATATACATATACAACATCGGGAATCGGACTTAGCAAGTTTTCAAAATTTTTCAAGGCATTCAAAGCATAGATCGGCAGAAGTAGTAAGATCGAGATCAATAAGCCGATTACAAAGGATTGTTCAAACACAGTTAATGTAATACAAGTTTTGAGATCTAAATCCTATTACATGCCTAAGAATGCATCTATGGCCGAGATTGCTGAAGTTTTGATGGCCTTCACTTTATCAACCACACGGAGTCTTCCTCATCGGGCCGGGGACCACCTTAGCCGTTTTATGCAGCTCTTTTAGATGCTTAATCGTGGCCATCAATATGCTCCTTTGATCTTCAGTTGCTTTGGACAGATCAGCTAGCAGCTGTTCTTCGGCTGCGATCTTCACTCTACATTGTTCCAACTACAGCAACAGGCCGGCTTCTTCAAGTTTGAGATCGGCAATCCGGGCTTGTGAAGCCGATGGACCGACCGTCAGTTCGTTCAGCTTCGCCTTTTCAGCTTCCACGTTCTTTACCGTCCCTTCGATCCTGGCTGCTACATCGGCCTGGGCTATTCTTTCAAGCATCCTTTGCATCGCACGCCCTAACTTAGACCGATGCAGGTCGATGTAGACGGCCTCAGAAATTTTGGTGGCTAGATTCTCGGGGAGTTAGTTCTCAATCTCAAAGAATCTTGACCTGGCCGATCCGCACTCCACAACCAGCCGATCCACGTCAATATCCAGCCGATTACGGATGTCTTGAAGCTTGCTTTTGAGTTCATCGGCTATGGCTTTATTCGGACTGGTTGCTTCGCCTTCTTCATCACCAAGGAACTCCTTAATGTCAAAGGACGGCAGATCGGCCAGGGTCTCCAAAAGAGATGGAGAGATCAGATCATAGTCGAGAATGGTTGATCATCTAAGGACCAAAGAGAAGAAAGGAACAGGGCTTACTCTTGATGCAGGAACTGGGTGGCCACTTCCTCGGCCGTAGGGCTATTTGGAACGACGGCCTCCCCATCGTGATCGCTGACCGAAGTAGCCGCCTCCTCAGCGTGTTCGCTGGTCGGCCCAACAACGTCTTCGACATTACTTGCCGATAGCCGATTGAGTGTGCTCGCTCGAGACTTGGGGGCAACCGATGGAGACCGAGGAGGCGCACAAGAGACAAAGTGTTAGTCCAGTCGGTTAAGGAAAGGAAAGCAAAGAAAAGACAGGGTCAGAAGTTTACTAGTAAAGCGGGACGTGAAGGGCGACTAGCTAGCCTTTTGAACTATAGAAAAAAATTTGGTTAAGGATTAAGGTGATCGGGGTTCGTGAGCCATATTTGATGAGCGAAGGACTTACCGCCGTTTCTTGGCGGGATGGCTTGGAGGAGACGGATCGTTAGGCGGTGGGCTTACCGAGTTGTGGCTCGAATCACTTGATCCGGCCGCCTCCTCGATGGCTTGAGACATTTCCTCATCCATGATTTCCTCATTGAGGGCACTGGTCAACGCTTGGGTCGATGGATGGGAGGCTATCGGCTGGAGTGGCTGGCTTTTTATCTTCTGCTTCTTGGTAGTTGTAGTTGACGGCTTTGCAGTAGGGCAGCCCTCTTCTTCCGTGCGAGCGGCTCGCGCGTTCGCCCATGCAATAAGGTCTTTAGCTTTGGCGCTTCCCGCCGGTGCCGAAGGAGCTAATCCACGGCCACGGGAGCGCACAGGCGGTACTCGATGGTGATCCCGAATTACTCACTTTCGGTGGATCCGTTTCTGTCATCTGCAAGGGAGAAGAAGACTTAAGTGTTAGCAAGCCAGGTTAGCCGATCGATCAGAGAAGGAAAAATCTTCAAAGTCAAGAGCTTCCTGAGGGGATCTCGTTCGGCAGCAAGGAGGTGATGTAGTAAGAAGACCGTTGATGGAACAAGTGTCTTTTGATCTCTACCCACCATTTGTCATATCTTTGTGCTCTTCTTGTAAGATAGCCCCAAGGTGTTGATCTTTGCTTGAGAGGTGGGCCTTCTATTTCCATTAGCTTGTTCATGATCAGCCTCTCGGTCACCACCCCTCGGGTTTTGATTTTGTCAGCATAATAACAGCCGGCGGGAAGTTGCCCAAGTCTGAATTGCCGAGCAGCTGACACCGGATAGTAAAATTCATAAGTCTTCGCCACGTTTCGGCCTTGGTGGATCCCTGTTGGCAGAATGCATGGTGCAAGTGCTGCGGTGAAGATCTCTCGGCATTTGGGGTAATCTTCCGAATTGAATTCTTCAAAGTTTAGCTCGATCGACAACTCAAAAAGTGTTCTATCCCTGTAAAAGTACCAGCATCGGTTGTCCTTGGTGAAACCGTCATATAAGGACATGAACCATTCGACTAGCAGTTCGGCCGATTGCTTGGATCCAATGTGTGTAGCCGCTGCTTCGCCATAGCTCAGACATCTCCTGGTGGTTACCTCATCACCTTCATCATCTTCGGTCAGCTCTAACAAGGGGAAGCGGGCCTCAGTCAATTGTGGCCGACCGACTATCTTCTGTGTCATCAACACCAGCCACAGTTGGAGAAACCACCAGAGGCCCCCGGTATTGATGTTGGCGTTGGAGGCGATCTTGGAAATGGCTTGGTTCAAGGTTTGGTACAAGTAGCCAAGCAAGAACTTGCCTAATGGGATTTTCTTCTTGTCCACTAAGGCTTCGGCTATTACTTGCCAATTTGCGTCGGCCGTAGCTAGATCCATGAAAAGAATTTTTCCAGCCACATCATTAAAAAGGCAGCGTGCTCCCTGGCACTGATCGACCCTTCCTGCATATTTGTGGCCACGAAGCCGTTTCAACCCCCTATGGCTTTAGTCTTGAATTGAAATTGGCCTTTGCCTTCCAAATTGTTGGGGTTAGCCGATGACAGGACATCTAATCCAGTTATCATTACTACATCGGCTAGGGTGATGGTCATGGGCCTGTTGGAAGATAAAAGCATTCTAGGTATTGTTCCGAAATAGGTGGCCAGACATCGATTCGTCTTTTGCCATATCGGCTACGACGGGGCTAAGCATTGGGCTATCCCAATTTCCTCCCGTGGCTGCGCTTGGCCCGCTCCATTCTCTTGTACCATGCCGGCCAAGACTTGTCCATTGATGGCCAAGACTTGAAGGTGCCTGCCCAGTGGCTAATACTTGGGTTTTTCATCCTATAGGGCATTCTATTGGTTTCGGCTATTATGAACTCTGTGGGGTCCTTGTTGCCGGTCGGTCCTAGGAAGTATTTGTCATTTTGCATGAGGCTAGGGATTGCTACTTGGTGAGCAAGATGCTACAATCGGAAAGATGCGGAATTCAAAATCATAAACCCTAGAATTCAGATCTATAAAGGGAAATGAGCGAAAAAGGGAGTTCTAGCCGATTAGGGCATACCTCAGGGAACTCGACAGGAGAGGCGGCCGACGGAGCGGCGGAGGATGCCATTGGAGTGCGCTGGGGTCGCTGGAGGAAGAAATCGCCGCCGTGAGCTTGAGGATGCTGAAGAGGTCACCGGAGGACTCGAAACGTTTGCTGGAGTGGTTAGCTGTTGACGGCGTGAGTTGTTCGGCGGGCGGCTGGCGTTATTTAAGGAGTTTTCATGACGATCGAAACAGAGTCGACCTAGAGTTGCGCTTGGAATTCGGATTGTACAAAATCCGCAACATTTTCATATCGCTGACTTAGGGGGCATGTGTTAACGACCAAATTTGGTAACCAAATCCCCAGGTTTGAAGCAGAAATTGAGGCAGAATCGGAGAAGATGCGCGACTGCGAAAAACGGGGGCGCGTCGGCTAAGTCCGAATCGGGCTGCGGAGCTAGTCGGTGAGTCCAAGTCGGACCGGGATAGCGACGCCGATCCCACACGAAGATAGGGATGGAGCCAGTCCGAAAGAAAACTTGAAGATAAAGTATTGGATTCGGTCTCTAAATTGTGCGTTAAAGATATTGCCATCGTTGACGAGAAATTTCTCTCACGCGCGCACAGGAGATCGCAACTCCGGTGCGAGTCCTTCTCGGCTACCTATGTTGTTCAAGGCGTGCCAGTTGGTTTGATCTGTTAACCAACAAGAAAAATAGAGATATATGCGTTAAGTATTAAGTTAGATCCTATTGGATCGGCTGCAGGAGTCAATTTACATATATATGCTATTCCGAAGTGTATTTAACCCAAGTGACTAGAATATATCGGCTACACCGAGACAATATTAGCCACTTAATCCAAATATACAACAGAATAATAAATATATGCTTTAACAATCTTAGCCGATGTCATAAGTCCAGCGTGAATCGGCTAATACTCCAATTTATCTTATGAAAAGATATTAATCGAGCTAAATACGCTAAACCTAGATCGATCATTGTGGTGTGGCGACAAAGCGATTCGGCTTAGGGCATTTAACTAGAGCAAGATCTTAATATAAGATGCGGTTTTATAATCCGATAACAAATATCAAAAGAACATTAAAGCAGATAAGGTCGGCTGAAACCCAGGCACTCTCTCTAAGCAATATTCATCTAGTAGACAGATCATGAAAGCTCTAAAAACGACTTAATAGTTCAACAACGATGCAACATTAAGTATAAAAAGAGCGATCGATCTCATGTAGCTGATGTAAATACCTCGAGACGGTGGATATCACATATAATTTAGGCCAACCTTTAGATCTAGCTCTATCGGTGCCAATTCTTGACGAGAAACGAGCCGATGGCGAGACGAGATCTAAACATTGTTCTAGATTATATGCGATATATGATACTAGCGCAACATAAATCATCGAGTTTCGAGTGTCATAGTGATGGAAGCACTAAATTCGACGAGATACACCACTAATGACAAACATTTACCTTAACTTGGGGATCGAAACGATGCAGCCCGAAGCCGGATTAGTTGTTCGTCTGAAGAAAAAGGAGGTGATGCGCCGAAGGTTGTATTGATTGTGATTGTGATTTACAGGGGTCTCGGGTCCTATTTATACCCAAGTACAGCAAAGATTGCGCTACATACGGTTACAACTAACTACTATATCTATACGACAAAAGCGCGGGAAGCAATCCTTTGCCGCCTTTACAATAGGGTTATCCCTAAACAAATCTCTAATTTACATACGTTCGCCGTTACGGGACTTTATCCCTAGATGGCAATATCTCTTAATGCGCAATTTGGAAACCGAATCTTCTATTTTATCTCCAAATATCTGCATCAGAAACGGCTTCAACTTCTCTGAACTTGGAATCGGCTATCGGCTGTTCTTGTCCAATTCAACCTTAGCCGACTGGCTTCGCAGCCAATTGCATCTCAGCCGACCCAGCCTCTGTTTCTCCGTCAAACCAGCCGATCCGATTCTGCTTCAACCTCAGCTAGGACTTAGGGATTTTGTTACCAAATTTAAGCGTTAACACCATCTATGGATAGGTCCTGTAACGGTGATTGTATCTGTAAATTAGGAAGCTATTAGATATTCCTTTTGTAATGCGGCATGGGACTGCGTCCCGAGATATTATCGTACTGTAAATAGTAGATAAGGTAGAAACCGTGTCCTACATGGATGTCGTTATGCCTGGGTATAAATAAGACCTGAAGGCTCTTTGTAAAAAAAAAGAAAAACACACAATCAATCAACTTTGGCGCATCGCCACCCTTTTATTTTCGATGAGTTCTTGCTCTTACTTGGGCTGCATCGGCTTCGATCTCCGAACAAGGTAATTCCTTGTTATCATTGGTTTGTATCGTTGGGATTAGTGCTTTCATCATCATGATACTCTAGTTTCGATGTTATAAACTATGCAATCTATCATACGCGGCCTATAACTAGAGCAATACCGTGTGCTTGAGTTTTGCCGCTCTTCGCCGGCCTTCTGCCGCGATTCCCCGTCGTCCCGAGCCGTCCCGGACGTCACCACCGCCTCCATCTCCATCCCCGGCGCCCGAGCTCCTTTGGCCGTCCCTCTCCGTCACCGCCCGCCGTCTCCCTCACCGTCCGCACCGTTGTCCCCTCCAACTCCGACGACCCGTGGTGAGCACCCCTCCTTTTCCCCTCTCAGCCCAAAAGCGCGCCGCGCTCCGAGTGCACGCGGCTCCGCCGCGCGTGAGCCGCGGCACTCCGCCGCCCGTGCCGCCGCTCGGATGGCGTCGGCGGTCTCCGGCCGCCATGCGCCATCGTCGGCCGACCTCACCGCCCGCGCCCCTCTCCTGGCCGTCCGATCTGCCTCGACAGATCGGGGCCTTCCGCCCCGCTTGCCCGCGTGGCCGCCACGTCGGCACCACGTTTGTGCCACGTGGTGCACCGCCCACTCGGCCCGTGGACCCGGTCCACCGTTGACCGGCGCTCCCACAACCGATGACGACATCGCTGATGTCAGCCCTAGCACGACGCAATTCCAACATTTATTGTGCAATAAATTATTAAGGATTTTTCCTCCTTTAGTAAAAACATAGTTAATCTTCTAAAATTCATATCTTTTCAATCCGAGCTCCGTTTAAGCCCATTCAAATTTCATTAAATTCGTAAAAATACCAAGAATCCATTAAAAATAGTTCCGTTACCTGTTTCAGTAGCTTTTTAGCCTGTTTTTTGAAGTGCCTTGTTTGTCATGTAGATCCGGGTAGTTCCTCCGATCGTGTACTTGAAGTCGTCGTAGAGTTTTCTCAGCTCGAAAGCAAGTCAAGTGATGCTAAATTTTGATCATGTTGATCCCGTTTTGCTAAAATGCCCCTGTTTATTATTCTAAGCTGCATTTATTTTTGAATGTCATCCTAGGGGAATATTACACCGTATGGTTAGATTTAAACCCTAGGCTTGCCACCCTAACCCCTTTGATAAACTTGGGATAACAACATGACTAGCTTATAGGCCTAGGTTATGCTTAGACCTGCTTAGACTTACTAGCACACTAAATGGGTAATTTCTTCTAGACGACATTATTTTGGACATATGAAATGAAGGATATAATCGAGGAACTTGTGGACCAGACTAATAACTAAAACATGACAAATGGTGGGTGTAGGCACTTTGTGGTTTTGATAGTGGTGCCCATGGCATTTAAGGACCGGTTCACGAGAAAACCTCGAAAGAATGACCGTACAAACCACAAGCGAGAATGGGCAACGGTGGGTCTGTAGGTGTAGCCTTTCCTAGCCGACGAACCCGAGGCAAGGGTGAGCGTGATGGAGTTGCGGTCGGCCGGGGGCTTACCGGTTCTTTGGGCTGCTTGGATTCACCATGGCACTCGGGGGCTGCCCACGGCCCGAGAACGGGAGTGGGGGCAAAACCTTGGTGTGGTTTGCTTGGTTAACGAGGGTTATATGAAAGGTCCTATCACAGTCCCTTTTGGGTACCAGTGGCGTATTTTGGCGCACGGGAGACCGTGTTGTGCGGTTGTGTCTTGTGGGTACAGTTGTACACCTCGATCGAGTAAAGCCATTCGAATAGCTGTGCCCACGGTTATGGGCGATCGACCGACTTCACCGTGATTAGTCCCACACTGCTGAAAACCTGATAATTTGACCTTGGCTGGTATAGTTGGATGGTGTGGGTCTGTCTCAACGTGGGGATAACGTTGGACAGTGTTGGATTTAATATGAATTAATTAATTAATTTACCGTTTTCCTTTTCCATGTTCAAAACTCCTTTTGTTTGCAAAAACCCTAGCTGTTTGTGCTAAAGGAAAACCCGAGCCAAATCCTTGTCTTCCCCCTTGCATTCATACCCTCTCTATTCTGGTATGACTTGCTGAGTACGTGGAAGTACTCATCCTTGCCTCTTCATCAGAACCTGAGCAAGAAGCTGAAGCAGAAGAAGAAGTCGAGTAGGCTTTGTCCTGCACTCTGGAAGATGTTTGTGGATTGGTTGAAGCCACGTGGCAAGCGTCAAGTTCTTTTCTTTTTCCGCTGCTCTTTTGTAATCTTTTTGTAATGTTTCTAAGATGTGGAACTGTAATATCAACAATTGTCGTATGTGTACCCTGGCTGGTCTTGGACAGGGATTTTAATACACATATAGCTTCGGAAATTCTGGTTTGAATTTGTGGGTATGACAAGTTGGTAACAGAGCCAATTCAAGACCGTAGGAAAAGCCAAATGGAAAAACCCTAGGAGTCATCTAAACTTTTTCATATGCATAAGTCGTGGCATTTGGAGTCATTTCGGGAAAATGGGTCTCTGTTTCCTCGGGGTTAGGGATAATCTTGAGCATTTTTTTAACAAAAAATTTCAAAAATCAGGTCAGTCTAAGTTACAGGACTTTGAAGCCAAAATTTGAAAGAAAAAACCATTTGCAATCTTATTTGACCGTCAGTCGGGATTTCTCTAAGGGAACAAATCCTAAGTCAAGATAGGAGAGAATGGTCTGATTTTATACTTATTATAACTAAGCATCTATTTTAAGCATTACCTCATCATTTAGGGGATGTCATTAGAAGTTTTGCTTAGTCTCATGAAAATGTTTCTCAAAACCCTTCTTTACTCGTTTACTTCACTTGAGTCTTTTAACGTTTATCTAACTTGGGTTTGAGCATGCATTGATCCCCTACCTTGTCTTCTCTAGATGGAAGGTCGTCCGTCACCCACCACGGTCGGGGTCGAAGGGTTTTGTTCTTGAGCGGCTAGGATGGCTTTGGCGTAGGCTATCTGGTGCACCCGAGTAGACAGTCGTCTCACCTTTCGGCGCGAGTTGCCCCATTAGGTTCGGTTGGGCGCACGGTTTTGTCGGCACCAACATCCCGAACATGGTGGTCACTTGCGGGAGGAACGGATGAGCATGCACGCCAAGAGGCTGCTTACACGATGCTTGGCCGGATGAGGAGATGCATGACTACCATCTTCGCCAATCCGCCGAAGGGGAGAATGACACCACCTTCTCTCACATGAGGACTGTGATTGAAGGGTTGGACAAGATGCATTCATATCTTCATATAGCAGCCAAAGCCCCGAATGATCGGAAGATTCGAGGATCAAGAGCACGAAGGATGAGGTGGATCGCATCAAGAAAGAAATTGCTATCCTGAAAGGACTTCCGGTCCCCAACATCCTTCGGATCAGGATCATGCCTCGGACGTCCACCAAGGCCCGGTACGGATGCGGTTGGCGCCCGGATTCCCCTTCTGCTCCGCCACCTTCCCGGCACCTGCACCGGTGTCGGTCCTACTCCCGCCCGGTCCTGCTCCGACCCTAAGCGGAGGAGGAGGATGGATCTCCCTGTCCCGAAGCAACGAGGCGGTAGCGGTGGCGGCTCAAGACCCCGGGCGAAAAGAGGAGTTAGCAAGCTCTCGGAGCCACTCAAAGGAAAAGGAAGACGAGAACTCCCAAGGGAGTGGTTTCGACTCCACCGACCGCCAGTGAAGCCGCTCCGGCCCTAGAGTGTCGCCACCCTTAGTTTACCGTTTTTCTAGTTTTCCTACTTGTTTAGTTCTTGTGTGCTAGGAGTGTTGTGTGTGGGGTAGCGGTCAACCTGTATCAAGTGTGGGTATGGGTTATCCAGTTAAGGATGTTGAGTGTGTTTTAAGTGTTTTAATAAAGAACAGATCAAAACAAGTAATAAAGTTCAGCTTCTCGGTCCAATCTGTTTTACTCCTTCTCTCGCCCTAATCGATCCGCTCCTTCAGATGGTGAACACCAGGAACGGCAGCACCAACACCAACACTGAGTCAGCAGAGAACAACACCAGGGCTAATGGCAACACCCCACCTCCTCCACCCAAGAACATCACTTTGGCTCAAGTCCTAGCCAACCAAACCCAAATGATGGCTGCAATGATGCAGCAAATGCAACACGGCATCAACGGATGCGATTGCAAATGATGCAACGGTTTCAGCGAGTAGAACTAGAACCATAACGACCGGTTCGCTTTGCCACCTCCCCTCAAAACAAGTTGTCGGAATTCCTCCGTGTCCAACCCCCAACCTTCTCTAGCACCACCAATCCTATGGAAGCCAACGATTGGCTCAATGCCATAGAGAAGAAAATGGACCTACTATAGTGCAAAGACCAAAAAAGGGTGTCTTTTGCAACCCACCAACTCCAAGGCCCCGCCTCGGCATGGTGGGACAATCTCCTAGTCACTCGTCGGGCATACGCACCTGCAGTCACTTGGGCAGAATTCTGCCAGCAATTTTGGAAAGCACACATTCCTGGAGGGATTGTGGCACAAAAAAGGGGTTCAGATCCCTTGAACAAGGCAACCAAACGGTCACCGAGTACCTGCACGAATTTAATCGCCTGGCACGTTATGCCCTGAAAGACGTGCGCACTGACGTCGAGCGTTAAGAAAAGTTCTTGGCCGGTCTTGACGATGAGTTGACGGACAAGCTCATCTTGGGCGAATACGCCGATTTTGAAAAACTGGTCGACAAAGCTATTCGTCAAGAAGATCAGCGCAACAAGATGCTTAAGAAACGGAAGGCTGTTCAGCTCAAACCACAGCCTCAACAAGGAAACCCCCAATGGCCCTGTTTCACTCCCGGAGGTCAGGGCGGACCTACAACCATGATCGTACGCCAGTATCGACCTTACCACCCTGGAAACTTCCAAACCAGTGGAAGCCGTTTTGGGCAACAACAACGGAATCCTGCCCCGCGTCCTCCGACGGTGCCATCACAACAACCGCCTAACCCGCCCAGCCGAAGAAGGAACTTGGAATCAGACCAGGCAACTGCTTTAACTATGGAGAGCCTAGACACTTCGCGGACAAGTGTCCAAAGCCTAAGCATGCACCTAGATTCGTCCAAGCAAGGGTGAATCACACGTCGGTAGAGGAAGCACAAGACGCATCGGAAGTAATACTGGGTATGTTCCCTATGAACTCCTTCACTGCATCAGTCTTGTTTGATTCGGGTGCAACCCATTCGTTCTTATCAAAAGCATTTGTTGGGACACATGGGATGTCTGCATTAAAACTTAAGATACCCATGCGGGTTCAAACCCCCGAAAAGCATTTGAACACCGCCCATTTTTGCCCCTCAGTGGCAATAGAAATCCAAGGGTCCCTATTTCTAGCCAACCTTATCCTTCTGGAATCAAAAGGGCTAGATGTCATCCTTGGGATGGACTGGTTGACCCGTTATAAGGGCCTGATCGATTGCGTGAGCCGCATGATCACCTTGACCAATAGTGAAGGGAAAGAAGTAATCTTCCACCCCCTAAACCATCAAGGTTAGAAACAAGCTTGAATCAAATCTCGGACAAGGAGAAACTTGAAGGGGAAGGAAAAGACCCAAAGAAGATAAAGGAAATCCCCGTGGTTTGCGAGTATCTAGATGTTTTTCCCGAAGACCTTACCACGATGCCACTGAAGAGAGATAGAGTTCGAATTGATCGATTCACAGGCTGCTCGATCCACAAGAGGCCCTATCGGATGGGAACCAATGAGTTAGCAAAAGTGAAGAAGCAAGTGGACGAACAGTTGCAGAAGGGTTTCATTCGCCCAAGTACGTCCCCTTGGGGCGCTCCAGTAATATTGGTGGAGAAAAAGGATAAGATTAAGAGGATGTGCGTCGACTATCGCGCACTCAACAAGGTCACCATTAAGAACAAGTATCCATTACCTCGGATCGACGACCTGTTTGATCAATCGAAGGGAGCAAAAGTGTTTTCTAAAATAGACCTGTGATCAGGCTATCATCAGCTAAGGATTCGAGAGGAAGACATTCCCAAGACCGCTTTTATCACTCGGTATGGTTTGTACGAGTGCACGGTCATGTCTTTCGGACTTACCAATGCACCCGCATTCTTCATGAACTTGATGAATAAGGTGTTCATGGAATTCTTGGACAAGTTCATTGTAGTGTTTATCGATGACATCCTGATCTACTCCAAGACATAAGAAGAGCACAAGCACCATCTCTGGTTGGCGCTCGAAAGGTTAAGAGACCATCAGCTCTATGCTAAGTTCAGCAAGTGTACCTTTTGGTTAAAGGAAGTGCAATTCCTTGGTCATATCGTGAATGCCCAAGGAGTCGCGGTGGATCCTTCCAATGTGGAAGCAGTAACCAAGTGGACTCCACCCAAATCGGGAGCTTTCTTGGACTTGCGGGATATTACCGTCGGTTCATTGAGAATTTCTCTAAAATTGCAAAGGCAATGACCCGATTGTTGAAAAAGGATTAAAATTTTAAGTCGACCGCTGAGTGCGACAATAGTTTTGAAGAACTTAAGAGGAAACTAGTGTCTGCACCAGTATTGATCTTGCCAGATCAAACCAAGGATTTCCAAGTCTATTGCGATGCATCTCGCCAAGGATTAGGTTGTGTGTTGATGCAAGAAGGAAAAGTGGTCGCTTATGCTTCTCGCCAGTTGAGACCACATGAGTCTAACTATCCAACCCATGACTTGGAACTAGCGCGATCGTCCATGCTTTGAAAATATGGCGACATTACCTCGTCGATAATCGATGCGAAGTGTATACGGATCATAAGAGCCTAAAATACATTTTCATCCAACCGGATTTGACCCTCCGTTAGCGAAGGTGGTTAGAGTTTATCAAGGATTATGACCTAAGTATACACTATCACCCTGGCAAAGCTAACGTGGTAGCTGATGCTTTGAGCCGAAAGAGTTACTGCAACTCTATCCACATAAAAGGAGATGTGAACGGTTGCAACGGGACCTAGAGCGCCTAAACCTAGGAATTGTCGAACCCAAATTTATGGCCGCCATTGAAGCCTACACTTATAGACCAGATCCGAATAGCTCAAGCCTCGGATCCTGACATAGCCGAGCTTAAGAAGAACATGAGGGTTGGAAAAGCTCACGACTTCACGGAAGATGAGCATGGAACGATCTGGATGGGCACAAGGATGTGCATACCAGAGGATAAAGAGGTGAAAAAGTTGATCCTTACCGAGGCCCATCAGAGTCAGTACTCAATCCACCAGGAAGCACCAAGATGTATCAAGACCTGAAAGACAAGTTTCGGTGGGTCAGTATGAAAAGAGAAATCGCAGAGTTCATGGCACTATGCGACGTATGCCGACGAGTAAAGGCAGAACACCAAAGACCTGTAGGGTTACTACAGCCACTCCAAATCCCGGAGTGGAAATGGGAAGAAATCGGAATGGACTTCATCATAGGATTACCCCGGACATCGTCAGGGTACGATTTCATTTGGGTTATCGTTGACCGACTCACTAAAGTAGCCCACTTCATCCCAGTGCACACCACCTACACAGGAAAGAGACTGGCAGAACTGTATCTCGCAAGGATCATGTGTCTCCATGGGTACCCAAGAAGATAGTATCAGATCGTGGTAGGCAGTTCACCTCCAAGTTTTGGCAGAAGCTATAAGAGGAACTTGGCACTCGGTTGAATTTCAGTACGGCCTATCATCTGCAAACCTATGGTCAGACCGAGCGAGTGAATCAGATTTTGGAAGACATGTTGCGGGCCTGTGCTCTCGACTTTGGGAGAGCATGGGACAAGAGTCTGCCCTACACGGAGTTCTCTTACAACAACAGCTATCAGGCCAGTCTGCAGATGGCACCTTTCGAAGCGCTGTACGAACGAAAGTGTCGTACTGTCACGCCCAGAAATTCAGACCCGAATTTCCAAGGCTATATGTGTATTAAAATCCCTCTCCAGGACCAGCCAGGGTACACATACGACAAATGTTGATATTATAGTTCCACGTCTTAGAAACAATAAAAAAGATTACAAAAGAGCGCGGAAAAAGGAAAAAGGGCCTAAGCTTAAGCTTGACGCGGCCACGTGGCTTCGACCATTCCACAGGCAGCTTTCAGAGTGCAGGACAAAGCCTACTCCACTTCATCTTCATCTTCAACCTCTGGCTCAGGTTCTGGTGAAGAAGCAAGGATGAGTACTTCCACGTACTCAACAAGTCACGCCGGAAGAGGAGAAGAATGAATGCGGGGGAGACAAAGATCTGGCTAAGGTTTGCTTTTGCGCAAACGGCAGGAGTTTTTCCAAACAATACAAATTTGAACCAAGCCAAAACAACAGTAAATTGAGTAAATAAAACATTTTTATTCCAACACCATCCAACGTTATCCCCACGTTGTGACGGGCCCAAACCATCCACCTATACTAATCATGTTCCCAAAACTTAGGGTGTTAAAGTGTGAGACTAATCACGGAGAGCTCGGTTGATCGCCCCATCACCGCGGGCACGGCTATTCGAATAGATTTACTCTGATCAGAGGTGTACAACTGTACCCACAAGACACAGCCCCACAACACGGTTTTCCATGCGCTGGAATACCACCGCGGTACCCGAAAAGAGAAGCTGTGATAGGACCTTTCGTATAACCCCCTCTAACCAAGCAAACCCCACCAAGGTTTCGCCCCACTCCGGACCACAGGGTGGGCAGCCCCCGAGTGCCTCGGTGAATCGCGACCCGGCAAGAACCCTTATACCGGGCCGGCGAAACTCCATCCCGCTCACCCTTGCCGATGGGTTCGTCGGCTAGGAGAGGCTACACTACGGGACCTACCTTACCCATTTCGGCTTGTGGTTTGCACGGTCATTCTCCCAGGGGTCCCGTGAACCGGTCCTTAATCGCCATGGGCGCCGCTAGCCAAAACCATAGCGCCCCACGCCCACCATTTGTCATATTTTAGTTATTAGTCCGGTTCACTGAATCTTTACTCATTAATCCTCCGAACATAAGTCAGGAGATATATATTAAGTGAGGAAATGACCCATTTAGTGAGCTAGTGAAACTAAGCCAGGCTAAGCATAACCTAGTCCTGAGATCTAGTCACATTATTTTCCCAAGTTTTGCCAAAGGGTTTGGGGTGTCAAACCTAAGGCATAGACTAAGCATAGGGTGTATTATTTCCCATGAAATGACAACATAAAATACATGCAATTTCATAGAGTAAAACGGTGTTTTAGCAAAACGGGAGCAATATGATCAATGATATAGCATGACTTGCCTTGCTCTTCGGTTTGGGGGACTTCGCGACGACTTGAAGTAAACCGGGACGGAGGGACTACCGGGGTCTACACGGCAAACAAGCACTTCAACCGAACAGGCTAAAAAGCTACTAAAACAGGAAACAACACCATTTTTAATGGATTCTTGGCATTTTTACGAATTTAATGAAATTTGAATGGGCTAAAACGGAGGTCGGGTTGAAAAGATATGATTTTCAGAAGGTTATCTGTGTTTTTACTAAAACAGGAAAATCCTTAATAATGTATTGCGCAATAAATCATGGAATTGCGTCAGCGCTAGGGCTGACGTCAGCGATGGCGTCATCGGCCGCGGGAGCACCGGTCCATGGTGGACCGAGTCCACGGGCCGAGAGGGAGAGCGGCGCACCACGTGGCGCACACGGGGCGCTGACTCGGCGGCCACGCGGTGTGCCACGCGGGCCAGCGGGGACGGACAGCCCCGATCTGCCGAGGCAGATCAGACGGCCGGGAAAGGGTTCGGGCGGCGTGATCGGACGGTCGGGAAGGGGTTCGGGCGGCGCGATCGGCCGGCAATGGTGCACGGCGGCCGGAGACCGACTTGCGCCACTCGGGCGGCGGTGCGGGCGGCGGAATACCGCGGCTCACGTGTGGGCGGAGCCGTGTGCACTCGGGGACGGCGGCGCGCACTCGGCCGAGAGGGGAAATAGAGACGAGTGCTCACCGCGGTGCGACCGGAGTTGAAGGGGACGACGGCGCGGACAGTGAGGGAGGCGACGGAACCACTCGGGGAAGGGTGGCCGGAACGGCGCTGGCACTGGTGACGAGGAGGGAGGAGTCGGTGGAGCTCGGAGCGTCTCGGAGCAGCGGGAACACACGGCCGAACCTCGGTGACGAAGTCCGAAACAGGGGCGCGCGACGCGGGAACGACGGAGAGAGAGAGGCTTGAGTGGAGGTGTGGGCAGCTCGGGGAGGGCGAGGGGGTGCTTATATAGGGGATGGGAAGGTCGTTGGCGACCAGATAGGGGCGGAATTTCTCGCCGGCGCGGTTTAAGGGAAGTAATGGCCGGTGATTAAATCCGGCCATTAAGGGGTGCGGGAGCGGCGGCCGGGGCGATTGAAGGCGGCGGGAGAGACGGGAAGTTAAGGCGGAGCCTTTAGGGTACACGGGAGGGACGGGCGGGCGAGATCCGCGCGGGGCGAGCGGCGTCAATGGCGGCGGGCGGCGGAGGTAGGGGACGGGCGACAGGTGGACCCCCCTGCCGTGTCCGGCAAGAAGGGGGATACGAACTGGACTTAACTGTGGACGCGAGGGTTTTGGCGGGTCGTAGCCTTCAGTCGGCCCGCGAGAGAGAGGAGGGCGCGCGTCGGTGGGAAAACAGGCCTTGAGTCAGGCCGGCCGATCGGGCGGGCGCGCACGGGAGAGGATGGGCCGTCGACTCGGGGGCGGCCTGGCCGGAAAAAGAGCGGGAAAGGACGGAGGAGAGGGAAATTGATTTTCCTGGGATTTATTAATTCCAAACTTGATTTTAATTGGTAAAAAATTATTTACGGTGCTCGAAAATTCCACTAAAAATCTGTTAGCGTATTTTGACATGAAGAATTTAGGAAAAATCCTACCATGCCATTTCCATTTATCGTTTGGATTTTAAAATTATTAATTCCCTCCAGTTAATTCCAACGATTTTCTTTTGGATTTTTAAAAGGGGAAAACACCTCAGGGTGTTACAAACCTACCCCCCTTAAACGGAATCTCGACCCCGAGATTCGGAGGTACTGGCAAACAGATCGGGATGAGCGGCCTTTAGCTCATCTTCCCTTTCCCAGGTTGCTTCTTCTTCGGAGTGATGAGTCCATTGCACTCGGCAGAACCTGATGACCTTGTTCCGGTCCTTCGTTCACTGGTTTCGAGTATCTGTGCTGGTTTCTCCACATAGGTCAGATCTTCCTGGATTTCAATCTGGTCTGGACTAGCTTGTTCTTCAGGAACTCTCAGACACTTCTTGAGTTGGGAGACGTGGAAAACATCGTGGATTCCTGCCATGGTGGGTGGCAGTTCGAGTTGGTATGCCACTTCACCTCGTCGCTCTTGAATCCGATATGGTCCCACATAGCGTGGTGCCAACTTGCCTTTGGTTTGGAATCGATGCACTCCCCGAAGTGGGGTGACACGAAGATATACATAATCTCCAACTTTAAAAACTAGCTCTCTGCGGCGGTTGTCTGCATAACTCTTCTGACGTGACTGTGCGACTTTCAGCCTTTCTCTTATGATTCCGACTTTCTCTTCGGCATCAGTTAACACTTCGGTCCCGAACAACTGACGTTCGCCGGTCTGATCCCAGAAAAGCGGGGTTCGACACTTTCGTCCATAAAGTGCTTCGAAAGGTGCCATTTGTAAACTAGCCTGATAACTGTTGTTATAAGAGAACTCTGCATAGGGCAGGCTCTTATCCCAAGCTCCTCCGAAATCCAGAGCACAAGCACTCAGCATATCTTCCAAAACCTAGTTCACCCGTTCTGTCTGACCATCGGTTTGCGGGTGATAAGCCGTGCTAAAATTCAACCGGGTGTCGAGTTCCTCTTGTAATTTTTGCCAAAACTTGGAGGTGAACTGCTTCCACGATCGATACTATCTTCTTAGGTACACCATGAAGACACACAATCCTTGCAAGGTATAACTCGCTAACCTTCTACGTATAGGTGGTAAGCACCGGGATGGAAATGAGCTACTTTAGTGAGGCGGTCGATTATGACCCAGATGGAATCATGTCCTGATGATGTCCGGGGTAAACCGGTGATGAAATCCATCCCGATTTCCTCCCACTTCCATTCGGAATTTGGAGTTCTGTAATAATCCGCGAGCCTCGGTGTTCGCCTTTACTCGCGACATACGTCGCATAGTGCCACGAACTCGCTATTTCTCTTTTCATGCTAACCCACCGAACTTTTCCTTAAGATCCCGGTAAACATTTTGGTACTTCCGGATGGATAGATCGACTACGATGTGCTTCAAGAAGGATTAACTTTTTCAATTCCTTATCTTCTGGCACACATATCCTGTTGCCCATCCATATGGTTCCATGCTCGTCTTCCGTGAAGTCACGAGCTTTTCCCATTCTCATATTCTTCTTAAGCTCAACTATGTCCGGATCTGAGGCTTGAGCTATGCGAATTTGATCTAAGAGTGTGGATTGAGCCTCAAGAGTGGCCACAAATCCGAGTTCAACGATTTCCAGGTTGAGGTGCTCTAAATCTTGTAGTAGTTGTTCACATCTTCCTTCTATGTGAATAGAGTTGCAATAACTCTTTCGGCTCAGAGCATCAGCTACCACGTTAGCTTTGCCGGGATGGTAGTGTATACTGAGATCATAGTCTTTGATCAACTCCAACCATCGTCGCTGACGGAGGTTCAAATCCGGTTGGGTGAATATGTATTTCAGGCTTTTATGATCCGTATATACTTCACAGCGATTACCGACGAGGTAATGTCGCCATATTTTCAGAGCTTGGACGACTACTGCTAGCTCCAAGTCATGTGTTGGGTAATTAGACTCATGAGGTCTCAACTGGCGGGAAGCATACGCGACCATCTTTCCATCTTGCATCAACACACAGCCTAACCCCTGGTGAGATGCATCGCAATAGACTTGGAAATCCTTGGTTTGATCTGGCAAGATCAACACGGGTGCTGACACCAGTTTCCTCTTGAGGGTTTCAAAACTCTGGTTGCGCTCGGCAGTCCATATAAACTTTTCATCCTTCTTTAACAAGCGTGTCAAAGGCTTGGCAATTCGGAGAAGTTTTCGATGAACCGACGATAATAACCCGCAAGTCCTAGAAAACTTCGACCTGGGTGACGGTTTTAGGTGGAGTCCATTTGGTCACGCTTCTACATTGGAAGGGTCCACTGCGACGCCTTGGGCATTCACGATATGGCCGAGGAATTGCACTTCCTTCAACCGAAAGCACATTTTCTAAACTTAGCATAGAGTTGGTGGTCTCTTAACTTTTCAAGTACCAACCGGAGATGGTGCTCATGTTCCTCTTCCGACTGCGAATAGATCAAGATGTCGTCGATGAACACCACGAAAAACTTGTCTAGGAATTCCATGAACACTTTGTTCATCAAATTCATGAAAAAGGCTGGGGCATTTGTAAGTCCGAAGGACATGACTGTGCACTCATACAGACCGTACCGAGTGACGAAGGCAGTCTTGGGAATATCTTCTTCTCGGATTCTTAGTTGATGATAGCCTGACCGCAGGTCTATCTTGGAGAACACCTTTGCTCCCTTTAATTGATCGAACAGGTCATCAATCCTAGTGAGAGGGTATTTATTCTTAATAGTGACCTCGTTGAGTGCGCGATAGTCGACGCACATCCTTTTGGTCTTATCCTTTTTCTCCACAAAAATGACTGGCGCACCCCAGGGCGATGTACTTGGGCGGATATAACCTTTCTGTAACTGTTCATCTACTTGCTTCTTGACCTCTGCCAACTCATTGGCCCCCATTCTATAGGGTCTCTTATGGATCGGAGCAGTGCCAGGGACTAGGTCAATCCGAAACTCTATCTCTCTTTCAGGTGGCATTGTGGTTAGGTCTTCCGGGAAGACTTCCGGGTACTCACAGACCACAGGAATATCTCAGTGCCAAACAATTTGATGCTCTAGTAGGAAACGACAGAGTAGGTCCCTCTCGGCCTGCCTGCGAGAACTTAGCACCAGATGCCTTGCGCTGAGTTTTTGCATCTCAACGCCTAATTGTTTGGCGCTGAGCTCATGCAGGGGGAGGAACTGCATCAAGTTGCCTCTTTTGTGGCCGAGGTGCACACACAAGAATCAAACTACACATCTACAAATGGGATCACCCCGAATACATAATTTCATGACTAGTCCAATAGCATAACCAACATAATGAACTAAAGATTCTGATGCATTCTAAAGGTCTGTGGCATACACATGTATAGTTCAATGTGAAAATGTTTCAAAAGTATCGCTATTACATGCCTTAGGGAATTGAAATTTGGGTTACAACTTCCATCACACTACTGGGTGCACTAGGGGTACTTTCCCTTTCTTGCCACTTCCGGCCCTGCCTCCTTCGCACGTTGTGCCCTAGTGTTAACACCAAAATTTGGTATGATTCTTTAGTGGGTTCGGTTAAGGAAAGAAGTTGATTGGGAGATGGAAGTTTATCCAGATCTATCGAATTCAAGGGGGACTCGTAAAGACCACGACAAAGCAGTTTTAATATTTTTAGTATATCTCTTAAATAGGAAGGATTAGTTATTTTCTTTTTCCTGTTAGAAAGTTTTATCTCGTGTCCGATCAGGACTTGTATCAACCCGAGGGTATAAATATATACACCCTGGGTCTATCTAACCTATCTCAACATATTAATACAATTACTTTCTGTGCATCGTCACCTTTTTACTCTCGACGAGTTCTTAGTTTTGAGTTGGGCTGCATCAGTTTTGATCTCCGGCGAGGAAGTAAGTTCCGTCAACTTCGCTTGTATCTACGTGGCTAGAACTTTCTTGGTTATGTCTGATATTCTATTCAAGTTGATGCAAGCATTGCCTATCAGGTATATCGATTCTATCTTTAACTGCAACACTGTTTAGAGTCGTATCAGCTTACTTAGGAATTTCTCGGTTAGTTCTGACATTCTGGCTAAGTTGATCTTTCTCCAACCAAACTGTTGTTCTAGATAGATTTGTTATATCCATCACGTTTGTGTAGATCTATCGGCTAAATAGGTTTGTCTTATTAACTTCAAATCTTCTACTGTCTGGGTTTAGTCCGATCTATTAGATTACTGCTAATAAGTTTAATTCTAGCAAGCTGATAGATTTTTATGCAACGTTCATCAGAGTTCTAGCCGATGAGTTATCATTATTATGTACTTCAGCTATTAGATATATCGGATAGTTAGCCGATATACATTTTAGTTTACTTATATCGGACTTTCAATCGTTGTATGCTTTAACCATCGGACTTACAACTATCATGCTATATCCGTTTTGGCCGATTAGTTCATATTACATTATCTTATTGCAATCTCTGAGTTACACCGGCTCATACTTAAACTTATATAATCTTTAGTTAAATCTCTCTTTATCACCCTCAATCTTATACACTCTCAGTTTGGTCCGATCTATCAAAATTGTCTTTGATAAAGAATGATTTATTGATGATTATGCATAGTTTTATTTTAGCCGATGATAGCATAAATATCATTGTTTATCTGGTTATTTGAATCTACATTATATCTATAGCTGATTGATCAAAACCCTATTGACATCGGCTGACCTCGCTACATCACATCGGTCTATTAGTCAATCGGCTCCTTGATCTTGTACGATCTGTATATCCATTTTGTTAGTTGCCAGATCAAACTAACTGGTACATCCTGAATCCCGAATCTGATTGATAGGACCTGCATTGGGCCTAAGCAGATCTCCTAGGCCTTTGTATGCCGTGACAAATTTTGCATCAACATATTTTTGGCACGTCTGATGGGACACGTTTCACATCATCATGGCTAAGGAAATCAATCAGGATAACATGATTTCAGTGACAATGGATAAGCTGACAGACGAACAAAGGCAACAAGTGAGCAGTATGTGGCTTATTTTTAGAAGCTCTATCTTGAATCTTTCGATATGACACAACAAGGATCAATTCAGAAGACACAATTTTCAAGGTTAGTTATGATCAATAAACCAAGGCAAGATGAGTTCACTAGTTCTGAGAGGTCTTTTCAAATTGATCAATCTGGAGTGTTGGTGGACACGCTTAAGTATTTAGTCAAGCAACTAGTGGATGAATCAATTTCTAAGGATTAAAGACACCGACAAACTTTGATATATAGATGCTGATGTTGATGCCAATGATGACGGCAGTGTCTCAAATACCTTATGGACATATTCAGCTCGGGGGGCAACCACATCAGTATCGTCATGAAGAACCTCATCAGTATAGGCAGAAGAACCTCATCAGTATAGGCATGGTGAAGAGTATCAATATATGTAAGGAATAGTGCCGCATCAATATAACATGGACAATACAAAGAATAATGAGTGGGCCGATAGAATTACTGAAATGATGAGGGAATAGTTTGGGATCAAATCTAAAGAACAGACCTATATGTATCAGCACTCATATCCTGAATGGTTTGATAGGATTTCATGACATTATTGATATAGGGTTCCAAATTTCTCTAAATTTTTAAGACAAGATAATATGTCAACAGTTGAGTATGTGAACCAATTTTTAGCCCAGTGTGGAGAAACATCGGATGAGAAAGTTTTGAAAGTTAGATTCTTTCCATTGTCATTGTCTAGATTAGCTTTTACATGGTTTTCATAATTACCTTCAAATTCTATCAAAAGATGGGCCAATCTAAAAAAGAGGTTTCATAAATATTTTTTTGTTGAAATCAATAAGATGAAACTCACTCACAAATTTAACAACAGTTGAGCAATGATCAGATGAATCGGTTCTAGAATATATTTAAAGATTTTATGATGTTCATTATAGTTTGAGCTTAAATGATTGACAATTAGCAGGACTGGTATTTCAAAAATTGTCAACACTTATAAAAAAAGATTTTTCTTCCAAAAATTTAAAAGTTTAGCTCATCTAATATAAAAGGTATTGACTCATGAATGCCGATTGCAAAAGACAAAGAAGAAAGAAATTTTAAAACCATAAAGAGCAGGAAAAGATAATTTTAAAACATGAGTTCTCGTTTAAGCGTCATGTGTTAATCATGCCGGCTCCTATCGCTGTTGTCGTCGCTATCGCCACCGCCGGTAAGCTCTTAAGCCTCGTCCTCACCATCCCCTCGCTTCTTCCACTCTCCTTTCCGCTGTAGATCGAGGAGGCGGCGAGTATATATATCCAGTCGCGTGAATCCTTCCTTTCCTGTGCTTATGAAGGAAGCCTAGCGAGCCGAGCACGCTACGCTACCTCTCTGCATGCGGTCGTCCCAACAAGGCGAGGAGCCGCTGGCTTGGTCGGCGGGGAGGAGTATCAAAGTGCGCTGGCGGTGGAGAGGGTGCTCGATCGGGTGGCGGTGAGCGGAGATCCGGCCTGAGATTGGATGAGCTCAGATCCCGGCAAAACATGGTGTAGATTTGAACTTAGAGGCAAGCTTCGAGGAGGGGACCCGACGACAATGGCAGCGTACGTTGGAGCCATGGTCTACCGAGGTGTGGGATTACTATTGTGCCGCTTCATGGCAACGACCACTCTCAAGGTCAAGGAGGGCGATGTGAATCACGAGGTACGCAAAAGCTAGCAATTTCAACTCCAAACTCCAAAGCATATTGTGGTGGCTCCCGTATTTATGAATACCATGTTACTAATTCAGCTTATCTATATGACTAGTCTATTAGTGTATGGCTACTGTGTTTTGGATATTAATCACTCCAAGCGATTTATTTTGTTCCTGCCTGTCTGGGGATTTTGTTAGTCCTTGTGTGCCATCAGGTATTTTAATCGGTCCTGCTTTTCGTTCTATTGCTTATCTGACTCTTTATTTAACTCTTGTTTATGAGGCACCCTGTAATCACTAATTTTTTCTGCCATTGATCTTGTAGGGTGATCCCTTTTATCCATGGATATTTAACGGTGAAGTTCTCTGTATTAGAATGTACTTCTCTGTGCGCTCTTTTGTCCACACTAACGGCTCTGCTTTTCATCGGTGGTATATATGAAAAGATCATAGTTGCCCGAAGATATTAGTTAGCCCACGAGAATACTTGTGTTCCTTTTTAATATTGATGAATGATAAATAAATGCTAAGAGGCACTGTTATAATTTGTAATTTCCACTTACTGGTGATAAGCCTATGTTGTTGCTCCTTCCGGTTCTATAATTTTTGTCACAAATTTAAGATCAAACTTTTATAACTTTAACTATCAATAACTTTAAAATATCTTTTTAAAAAAACTAAAATAATATATATATATATATATATTTGTCTTTTAAATACTATAATAAAAGTAAACTTGTATTTATTTATGATATATATTATAATAGAAAAACAAGATCAAAGATATTTTTTATATCTTTGTAGACTGTGTATATTTTTTAATATCTTTGTAGACTGTGTTATTGTCTAAATTGTGAAAGAATTATGAAACGGGTGGGAGAATATGACAACTTCAGGTAAATCAGCAGTTGAGCACTAGTTGTGGCCCTCCATATGATTTAAGAAAAAAAAAGGACACACTGAGCCTGTTAATGGGTGGAAATCCAACCCGAATCCAACCCAACCAAAATGCAACATTTTTGCGTATGTCACGCCCCGATTTTTATTCAAGATTAAAAATCATTTAATAATGTATTTCTAGAAATTATATTAAAAGTTAAATAAATTATCAAGTGAAATTGGTGAGAAAATTAAAATTTTACTTTAAAAATCATGGTGAGAATATTCTTGTAATAGTTTTCATGCTCCTAAAGTACTCTCGAAATTTTCCGTGAATTTTCGAGCTCAAGAAGTAATTTTAATAATACAAAGTTCATTTAATTAATTAAATAAATTGAAAACTAATTAAAAATCATTTCTTTGTTCCCGTGTCGTTTCCCGCCCATCCTCCTTCGCAAGTCCGTTTTTCTCCTCGGCCTCGGCCGCTTCCTCCTCTCGGAATCCCGCCCCTCTCTCTGCTTCCTCCCGGCCCGCTCACCGCCGGGCCCGCTCACTCCCTCTCCCGCCAAAGTCCCCTTTGCATCCCCTTCCCAGTCTCCTCTCTCTTTGACAGGTGGGATCGATGGCCCCTCCTGTCATCCCTTTCCTCCTGCCAAAAGAACTGGCTGCCGCCTTCTCCGCATGCCACCCTGCCCCCACGTTTGCGTTTGACCATGGAGGCCGAGTCGTCGCCCATGTCCACGTCGTTTCCCCCACTTCCTTGCAAAAAGGGCGCCGGATCGAGATCTCCCACCACCACGTCGCCCCACTCTGTCCACCGGCTGTTGCTGCCGCCTCGGTCGCGAGCCGTTCCTCCCGAGCACATAAAAAGCACCCCCGCGCCCTCCTCTTCCTTTTCCACAACTTGCGTGAGCTTGCCACACTCTCCCTCGTGCTCTCCTCGCCGCTCGTCGCCATTCTTCGCCCGTGCGTCATCGCTGCTTGAGTTTTCGTTGCACTGCACAACCGCTATCGCCGGCTTTTGCCACTTTCGTGCCGCACCCCGGTTGCCGCTCCATCTCCTCCTGTCGCTACCGGGTCGTCCTCTCCACTGGCAACCCAAGCTCCGTCGCTATCTTGCCGTCTTCGACCACGCGCCATCGCCACCCTAGCCACCGCCACGCCAATCCGCCACCACCGCTAGCTTCCTCACGTCGCTCCTCACCTAGGCCGCCACTCCACTTTCTCAAACCACCGCCGAAGCCGGTTCTCCGCCGTGAGCTTGAAGCCGCCGCTGCTTCCCTCGTCTCCAGTCATCTGCCGCTAGCGATTGGAGCATCATTGGGCATCTCTGACCCCTCCTCCGGCTCCGTAGCATCAGGCCGCACCTCGACTGCTCCTTCGCCACGTCGGAAGCCGACGGACCCTCGCTCGCGTTGCCTTCCCGAGGAGCCCGCCGCCGTCATCCCTCGCCGCCGTTCGCCTCCACGCCGCCTCTCCTGCCTTGCGCACTTGGTAAGCACCCCCTCTTCCTCTCCGTCCTCCGCCACTGCTCTCCCGTGCGTGTCGTCGCATCGGTGGCCGCCGCCGGCGACCATCGGTCTGGGCGTTGTGCCATGGGAAGTGGGATTACTTATCTGCTTGCTCATGTCATGTTTACTTGTATCTATTTTTTGTCAAACCTGGGTGATAATTTGATTAGATTACACCACTTATGTTGACCTTGCTAGAATTATGTTATGCTTAGCCATGCTTAATTACCACTAGCTCACTTAATGGGATAATCATGTTACTTATTTTAGTGTCTGACAAGCTATGAGCTCGAGACATCTGGTCATGTTTTATTGGTCGTAATTATCCAACTAAAATATAGCTTAATGATGGGCTATGGGTGCATGGTTTTGCTTGTCGCACCCATGGAAATTAAAAACTAGTTCGCAAAAAACCCTGGAAGACTTACCGTGCTTACCACAAGCAAGAATGAGCAACTGTTGGACTTATAGTATAACTCTTTCCTTTCTGACGTTCCTAGGCAAGGGTGGACATCATAGAGTTTTGATGGACCTTGCGATAGTCTATGTGGCTTTCGGATTCACCATGGCACAAGGGGGGCTGCCCACCCTGGTTTTTAGGGTGGGACGAAACCTGCAGTGTGGTGCACTTGGTTAGGAGGAGTTATGCGAAGGGTCTTGTCACGATTTCCCTCTTTGCAGTATCATGGCGGTACTTCGGGTCATGACAACATGTGTGGAATCGTGTCTTATGGGTACAGTTGTACACCTCTGATCAGAGTAAAACTATTTGAATAGTTATGCCCGCAGTTTTGGGCGATCGACCAGATTCATCGTGATTAGTCCCACACTACTAATTAACTTGCCTTAATAAACTAGTTTAGTTCAGGTGAAATGGTTGGGCTTGTTCAACGTGGTGTAGCGTTGTTTTGTGAAGAATTAATCTTGACTTAATTAATCAATAGTTTTACCTTTTTAACTACAAACGTTTGCAACCACCTTTATGCAATTAGCCACAAGTCTCCCTTTGTCTCTCCTTGCACATCTGCATCATTGGTATGGCTTGCTGAGTACGGTGGTTATACTCAGCCTTGCTATTATTCTTTTTTTTCAAAAGTGTAGTACTTCTAAGTTGAAGACAGAGTTAGAAGATCAAGACTTATACCTCATTTGAGTTTTGCCTGTGGAGTGGAGCTAAAGTCCTGCTAGGATCGTCTTTTTTCGCTGTCATTTTCTTTTCGGTGTGAGGACTAAGTATCTTTGCTGTGAGTATTTGCGATTTATTTACGTTTGGATCTGTATATTGATTTGTTATTTTGTGTATCCTGACTGATTCTTGGACAGGGATTTATATACATAATAGTCTGGTTAAATTTTTAGACGTGACAACATCCTCCTCACTATCGCCATCCTCACCATCGTCTTCTTCCTCTTCGGTCTTCTCAACTTGCTGGTGCAGAACCTCCTTAGACTTCAAACTAAGTTGGCCCTAAGGGCTGGTATGGTTTATGTTTGGCAAGTTTTAGCATAGCTAATCTTGACAAGGCAATGTTGTTTTGGATTAAAGCCAATAGCCTAAGTTAACTATTAAAATGGCTTTTTTTAGGTTTGTTAAAATTTGGCTTCAAACCAAATAGACACTTAACACTATTAAAATTGTTAAATATTCATAAGACCAATTTAGTCCGCGAATCAAACCAGCCTTAAATTTTCGGCATATCTGGACATTGAGTGGTATGCTCTGACGCTCTGACTCGGCTTGTTTTACACAGGGTTCAGACTTTCAATTGCTCCCCTGCAGCAACATCCAACAAGCCCACCCTTGCAGAAGCTTTTTTGCTAGGAATCTGGTTTCTGAACTTTTGGAAATTCGGAATGTCGTCGAGATGAACAGTACATCTGCAATTAGTATGCTCCCTCTTCCAGAGTTCAGTGTTTGTTGACGGGAAAAATCAACACGCCGGCCTGGGAGATCTGCTTAGCTTCAGTGCAGGTCCTAGAATCGATAAAGCGTAGGCATGCCAGCCAGTTTGATCCTACCACTGACAAGATATGCAAAACAACCGATTAGAAAATGTATCAGCTGATCGGCTAATATCCAGAATAGCCGATTGGTCGACAGCCGACACTGATATCTACCAATGTAGTTAAGAGTCTTGATCCATTGGCTGTGTACTTAACATATATATATATATATAAAGGTGATCGTCTGATAATAATATGATGATATATAACATTGCATAAACCAATCACACGATGAAATAGATATTGATTTAAAGATTAAAACACACATCGGCTGGAAGTCCGATGTCATAAAATCCAAACGATCAAATATTTAATGAAGCCTCCGCTGCCATCGGCTATATCCAACTTGTGTATATTCCTTGCAAGCCGATGCGATATCCAGATAGCTCATCGGCTGAAACCCCGATGAAACCCTTAGTGGCAACCAACAGGCAGGCTAGAGATTACGGTTCTAATCACAACTTAGTAGATCAAACCGATGTAGCACTAAGTATGAAAAGAAAAGCAATATCTAGACAATCAAGCCCTTGGCTGATTTTCAGGGTGATAGATGCCTAAGCTAATCTAATCTAATATAACGATTTAATCGGTATCGGCAGAAACCCTAAAACAAGAGACAACCGATAGAGCCAAATCGAGATACTAGAATTAGATTCAACAGAGACATATGATAAATAATCAGGCAAATATATTAACTGAATCGAATCAATCCAAGAGGTCGAATGTACTAATGCGGCCTTGATCGACGCCGACATAGCCAATACAATTGTCTGAGCCGGCAGGACTTTGGACTTACCCTTTCGCTAGAGATCGAAGCCGATGCAGCCCCGCGTCAGGTGCCAAGTTCCGCCAGATGATAAAGTAGAACAGATAAAAGAAAGGTGGCGATGCGCCGAGTTGTATTGATCGAGAGATATATTACATGAACCTTGGGCTTACATATTTATACCCGTAGGGTGACAAAGATCCTAACAGATTACAATCCAAACTTTCCTAAAGATAAAAGGAAATAGATAAAGTCCTTATCGGACACTAAACAAACTTTCCTAAAGATAAAATAGGAAACTAACAATCTCTTCCTAATTAATAGATACAAGCCATATCATCCCTGAACTCGATTTCTTCTGGATAAGATCTTCTCAAACTAAATCTAACAAGAATCCGACTCTTGGAGATATGGATAACGTAAAACCCCTATCGATCGATGCGAACTCCAAACCGATATTGACTCGAGCCGATCCTAACCCTTAGGCGATAAAAACTTCGGGCTTACCAAATTTTAGAGTTAACACTGTTCTTCATTTTTTATTGTTTTTTTTAAAACGAAACGACAGGAGAAGCTCTACCCGAATATTCTACCTCCGTCCCTAATATAAAAGGTCTAGCTCATGTAATAGAACAAAATCTTTTATGTTACCCCTGTTGGTATTTTAATACACATTTGACTATTTATTTTTTAAAAAAATTATATAATTATAATTTATTTTGTTGTGAGTTATTTTACTAATAAAAATATTTTAAATATGATTTAAATCTTATAAGTTTATATATTTTTAAATAAAATGGATGGTAAAATGTTTAAAAGTCAAGGACGTTTTTATTAATAAAAATGGAAGATGTATATTATAGAACCGAGGAGTAGTATTTGAGATATCTTATCGCTAAATAATTATAAATTTTTTAAAAAATCAATAAAATAAATTAATATAAGATAAATCACTTCACAAATTAAACTATAGCTATCACGAGTAGTTAACGTATATCTGTAGTCAAATTTGTTTTTTTATTATAACTTGTAAAAATTAAATTTGACCGTTTGTGTGAAGTGATTTATCACGTATTAATCT
Organism: Oryza australiensis; assembly: GCA_019925245.2. NCBI lineage: Eukaryota > Viridiplantae > Streptophyta > Magnoliopsida > Poales > Poaceae > Oryza > Oryza australiensis. The sequence continues at coordinate 88,523 of JAIFGZ020000282.1, forward strand.
ATTTTTTAATTTTTTTATAATCAAACAACGAGGAAATAGTGTCCCGTTAGCCGCATCAGTAGTTCACTGCATGCATCAGCATCACGTCATCACCTACCATCTCTTCTCTACAACGTCGCCCCACCACAGAACAAGCTCCCATTCTTCTTCTTCTCGTGTTACCATTCGTGACACTAGCTAGCTACAATGGACACGTCGTCGTCGGCGTCGCCGCCGCCGCCGCCGGCTACGACGCGCTCCGTGCTCAGCACCATCGAGGACAAGATGAGCCCAGGCGTGCTCCTCATCATCGCCATCCTCGCCGTCGTCTTCTTCCTCTTCGGTTTACTCAACCTGCTGGTCCAGAACCTCCTCCGGATGCGGCGGCGGCGGCGGCGCGTGGGCGACGGCGGCATCGGCATGGACAGCCCGACGGCGTTCCAGGGCCAGCTCCAGCAGCTGTTCCACCTCCACGACGCCGGCGTCGACCAGACCTTCATCGACGCGCTCCCCGTCTTCGTCTACCGCTCCGTCGTCGGCGCCGGCCTCCGCAAGGACGATCCGTTCGACTGCGCGGTGTGCCTGTGCGAGTTCGCCGGGGACGACAAGCTCCGCCTGCTCCCGACGTGCGGCCACGCGTTCCACGTGCCCTGCATCGACGCCTGGCTGCTGTCGCACTCCACGTGCCCCATCTGCCGCGGCAGCGTCCTCGCCGCCGACGACGACTCGCCGGCGTCCAGCCCGGTTGTGCGGCGCGTGCTTGAGTCGGAGAGCTTCCCGGATACGCTCGCCAATGGAGGTGGAGAGTCTCCCCGTGGAAGGGACAGCGAGGGGTCTCCCAAGGCGGCGGAGGAGGTCGTCGAGGTGAAGCTTGGCAAGCTCAAGTGCATCGACGGCAATGGCAATGCCGGTGACCTCGCCGTCGTCAAAGGCACTACCAGCAACGATGGCGACATCGACGGCGGCAGGGGAAATCTTGGACAGAGACGGTGCCTCTCCATGGGATCCTACGAGTACGTCATGGACGAGCACGCCGCGCTCCGCGTCGCCGTCAGGACGCCCAAGAGGAGGCCGGCGAGCTCGAGGTCTCGCCGCCGGCTCGCGCTGTCGGAGTGCGACTTCGCGGGCTCCGTCTCCAAGAAGGGCGCGTGGGAAGCGGCGGTGACAGAGGCCGCGTCGGCCGGCACGGCGGCGGCGGCTTCGGCGAGGCTGAACAAGGATAGCTTCTCTGTCTCCAAGATCTGGATGGTGTCGGCCAAGAAGGAAGATGGCCGGACGGCGGAGTTGGCCGCCGGCGGGAGGCTCGCGGCGTCGTTCCGGTGGCCAGCGATGGCCGAGGCCAGCAAGAAGCATGGCGGGACTAACGACGAGCACCGGGACGTCGAGGCCGGCGGAAATGGCGACTTGTCTCTCGCCGACGAGCGGCCGTTGTCAGCGAGGACGGCGCTGCAGTACATCGTCGGCGGCGGCGGCGGCGGCAGGCGGCAGCAGAGCGGCAGAGTTGAAAACCATTCTTGAGCCATTTGGTTTGCACATTGAACACAGAAAAAATGTCCCCTTTTTCTTTGGATTTATTGTTTTCCACTTCTCTTTTCTTTTCAAAAATGATTATAGTGATTTCAAAGCAACAAATTTGTGAAAAAAAAGCAATTTAAACAACTGCATTTGTGTGTTGGTCGTGGTCATATTAATTAGTTAAAGAGACAAAAAGGCATTGTTGGTCTTCACTGGTTTGATATATCAAATTGTTGTGTAACATAAGCTAGGTTGATTTGCTCCAAAAGTTTCAGCAGAATAGGAGGAACTTGGAAGACACTCATGAACAAAAGAAGCATGGTTGTTTGGATTTGTCAGGTTGACAGTGATGGAATTAAAACAAATTTGCAAACCTTATACTAACAACCACTGAAGATTAATATTTGTATCATATGTTGGCAATAGTCTTATGCATCATTTTAGGATGGCACAAGATGTTTATATATCTGAATAAACAAGCGAAGAACACTTGCTGAGCTGTATCACCACTGCATCTAATCTAACTTAAGCATTCTTGGTTTAAACTGAACCAAGAACTGGCTAATACAGACAAAGTGCATGCAGATGCAGGCATGGCAATGCAAGTGAGGGAGCTTGATTCTCTCTAATTAATGACATAAACAAATCAGCCAGTCAAATCCCTCATTAAAGAAGCGGAACCCAGTGTCTTGTTTGCATAATTGCTACTCCTAGTAAGCATTTAGTGGAAGTGCTGGCAATATTTGACTTGCAACTGCCTCATCAGGGGCTGGTGTGCATGTGATGAGAAGGTGAGAGGAAGCTTGATCAGAGTTTCAAATACAAATTCATTTTTCTTGCCATGTTATGCTTGATTTCATGAGCTGTTCTTCTGTTGGAGCTGAGCTTTTTTTTTGAGTAGTGGCCCCGTTTCTAAATTTGATTAAGATACAGATTTTTTATTTCCATTAGTATGATTTTCAAATTGCTAAATGGTATGTTTCGTGCGAAAACTTTTTATATAAAAGTTACTTTAAAGTATCAAATAAATTCATTTTCAAGTTTATAATAATTAAAACTTAATTAATCATGTGTTAATGCTATCTCGTTTTACGTAATGCTTAATTTTCATCTTAATTTTTATTTTAACCACAAAAGAATACAAAAGAAAATTACCTGTGTGTGCAAGATAGTAACATTGCATTTACAGGCTGTTGCAACTTGCAACAGTAGATGCACTTTGCTCCTTTTGCCTACAGGCTGTTGCAACAGTACAGATATGCATATGCAATACTACTTCACTGTGATGTAGGTGCACAAATTTATAAGAGTTTAAATACCAATGTTGATGATGCTGCACCACCGTCAGATTTTGTCTGTTTAGTCGTCAGGTAATTTTGCTGGCAGATCAAACCTTTACTGTAGCATGGATGGAATGAAATTGAATCTCCCTACTATTAAATGCCTCTAGCTCTGTAGCTTCCCTGAAAATTGATTTCAGAAGATAGATTCAGAGTTACGATTCTAATAAGTTTCATAGAAAAGCTTAAGCTGGTGAGAAAATGTGGATGCCATAAAGCAAAACTTTGATGAACTTTTGCGATAGCTTGTCATGTGACAAATCACAATCGATATATTTTGCCCTTTTTCGTTTCAAAAAGATATATTTTTCCCTTTTCAATCAAAGGACCTTCTTGTATATCTGTGCATGAAAGGAAATAAAAACATAAAATTGCAGAATGGTAGCTTGTATTGTGCATTTGTGCCACTTAGGTCACTAAGCTAAGCTGGCGAGTCAAATTTTGTAGAGAGCAGAGGACCACACAGCTACAGTAAAGCGAACTTTTGAATTCTTTTTGCTTGTTTTTAACCCAAGTTCACGGTGTGTTCATGCTGGATGCATCATTAGTTCACAAATCCGGGTGAGCTAAAGCTGAATGCGACCGGTCAATCGGCACAAAAGCATGTTTGGAATTGACCATGTTAGGAGCATAGGAGCAAAGCTAGCATGCGTCATCTTGAGTAGATGACAAGGTTCAGACAAGAAGCAAAGCATGAGTAGTTCAGTATTAGCAGGTCTGAAGACCATGGAGAATTGGAGATAGAAGAGGTCAAGGAAAGCAGAAACAGGTCTGTGCCATCTTCAGAAAAAAAATCAAATATAAATACTAAGTTTACATTACACAATATAGAAGCTTGAGAGATGATCAGTGAAGTAGCTTAAAAGATTGGATATGTAAGACTGCTAGTTGCACATGAGTAGTTGAGGAATTGTCAGCAATTGCCATGACAGGTTGGAGATTTTCAGTTTGAAATGCCATCTAATAAACAAGTGCAGTCACTCCTGCGCATCGGTTTTTTTATAGTTTGATTATTAAGGTACTGAAACATACTTAGTTTTTTTTGTTAGACAAGTTGCAAATGATTAACGTGAGTTTTCTGGTATTCTTCCACAATTGTTACAAGAATTAAATTGATTCATGCATAAATCCAGAAATTTAATGCAGGATATCTACATTCCACAAAGGCCCAAAAAATTTCTACCATTCTGACAGAGGTTCTCTATTGAGGTCATATTGCAAATCAATGCCTGCATGAAGAACAGAACTGATGCAAATAAAAAGGTTCCACATATTGTCTTTTTCTATTGAATATTGTGTTACATTGTCTTGCCCTTCACTGGATTTCTGTCCAACAATTTAAAATTTTCTTTACAAGAAGAATTCATGGTATGTTGTTCTGCCTTGCATTGCAAGATGGAAAGAATAAAATTTACAACTAAGTTACTAGAGATTTTGGTTTGTTAGCATCTGCTCACAAAATCAAACAGCCTATTCGGAGAAGCATATCAGGTTTGGTGGTAAACTCCTGCCTCCTCCAAAATCAAAAGAATCCTGATCAAAGTGCTCATGAACTCATGTGCCATAAGCCCATAACTACTAGTACTGTTCATCATCAGTTGAGCCTGCAAGTCTGCAACAACCCTCTTGTCCCATGCTGCCGTCCCCAATCTGAACATCATATTCTCATCCCATCTCATTCCATCTGTGCGATCGATCGATGCACGCGCTACATCACTATCATCCTTTGACCAAATCCTTAAAGCGTCACCAATCCTTTTTTTTTCCGGCGTGGATGGGTTCACTTGCTCACTCATCCCTGCACTTTGACAACTGACAATATCACCAGGAAAGAGAAGATTAAGGCCACATTTGATTTGTTGAAAAAATATAGAAAAATTGAAGGATTCTAATTCTATTGGAAAAATACCTATGAATGTCTTTGAAATAAAGGATTGAATCATTTTGTTTTAAATTCCTATGAAATATACAATCCTATAGGAATATTGGAGGAAAGCTAGCAAAAACTTCAATCTCTTGAGTCTTTCTCATATGTATTTTTTCTTTGGCTTAATCAAACGACTATTCATATGTTTTGCAATTCTTTATTTTATACTTACATTTCAATCAAATCTTACGTTTTTACTATTTTTCGGTTCTTTCAATCCTTCATTTCAAAGGAGCCCTAAAGGTCCCATTTGGACAAGAGGTTGACTGGTAGATTATAGATTATTCTAATTTTGTGGTAACAACTGTTTTTTCGATTACACGACAGATACAGATACACAGGCACACACCACTACACGCACAACACCATATTCACACATCCATGAATGGGTTTCGCACACGTTTCAAGAGACGTAAATCAGTGGCACATCCCTGGGCTTTGTGGCCTTCACTTATTGGGAGGAAATTATATAGTAATAAAAAAATACTATTCCACGAGTTAAAAAAGTAATAATATGGCTTGACGATGAACAGATGCATCTAGTAGCAGCAGGCAGGGTGTTCCTACTTCCAGTGTAGACTGTTTTATCTGGGCCTCTTCGGCCTAGGATACAAGGGATGGAAAAAGTACATCTGAGGTCCCTCATCTTGTCACCGAATTACAAAATTGTCCCTAAACCGAAAAACCGGATATATGATGTCAGTGTCAAGGATAAGACATACCTCTTATACTTAAGTTCGTAATATACGATAATACCATATACCAAATGATATACGAGAAAGTATTGTCAGCCAATACACTTATCATTTGCTCCACGGAACAAGCAATTTGCAGACTGGAATTTAGCCTCCTTCTCAGGAGAGAGAGATTGCTCGGTCGTCTTGCCCCGTGAAACAAAGAAACATTGCATGTCATCAACTATCATAGTGCACATGTCTTCCATCTCTTATAGTTTGAACCATCAAATGCATGAGGTTTAAGTGATGCAACAAAGCCAACTACCCAAAAAAGACCTATCAAGTTTAGTTTTTGGATTGTTGGAAATTTAGTCATATTTAATCCAGAAATATAGCATAATAAACATGACATATGGAATAGAGAGTGATTCTTGTATGATAGTAAACATGAATATGCTAACAGAAACAATAGCATCTAGAAACATGTTTAACACCGAGATGAGAAGAATATACCGAGAGAATGCTCCGGATCCAGATGAGGCATTGTTGGTGATGTTGTCGTAATTGCCGTTGCAGTTCTCTCATCCTCCTTTGTTGGAGCCGTTCCCGGTACTGGTCGACATTGACGTAGAGGAAGCAGGGCCTGACATAGATGAAGCAGTGCCAAGAGCAGTCACATGAAGAACGTGCTCCCTAAAAACTTGATCGTCCGTCTACCCATATAGGTACTCAAGGTGGACGGAGTTTCAAAGGCATGCTCGTCCCGAATACCCATGCATGCATGTCACGCCCGATTTTCGTTCGGGATTAAAAATTATTTAATAAGCATTTCTAGAAATTATATTAAAAGTTAAAGAAATGTATCAAGTGAAATTAACGAGGAAAATAAAATTTCCTTTAAAAATCATGGCTAAAAATATTTTTGTAATATTCTTCATACCCTAAAATACTCTTTGAAATTTTTTGTGAATTTTTGGAGCTCAAGAAGTAATTTTAATAATACAAAGTTCATTTAATCAATTAATTAAATAAAAACAAATAAAAATCCCTTCCTTGCCCTTGAACTATTTTTGGCCCAAATCTGCTCGTCATCTTGAGAAAAACGAAAGATTCTTCATATTGAAATTATTGAAATAAATATTCACACTTACTATATGTTAAAAATAGTAGTGACTTTTATTGATGTTTATATCATTATATGATACAATGATACATGTTTCCTCGTTAAAAACTTTGTCATGTCAAAACTCATAGGGAAAACTAAAAAAATCATGACAAAGAAAAGAGTACAGCTCAAAGATCATAACTACTTCTAACAAAGTTCTATTGGGGTTGGTCTAGATCTAAGTAGAGGTTCTCGAACTGGGTGGCCAATTCTTGGTTCTCAGCAGTGTATCGGTCATGTTGTCTAGCTAGCTCCTAGTCTTTAAAGCTTAGTAGCATTTCGACGTGGTTGCTGCTCAGAGTCGTCCTTCTTTCTTCGACGATTCGACCGCACAGGCTGAAGGCCGATTCGGAGGACACTGTTGACACGGGCACCATCAACACATCCCATGCTAGTTTTGAAAGCACGGGATATGCCATCTTGTGGTCATTCCACCATCCGAGGACATTGAAGTCTTGTGCTTCATGCCTAATGGCGTCGCTGTTCACATAAGTTGACAACTCTTCGGCAACACCATGCGAAGAGACGTCTCCACTTCCAGCCGACGAACTGCCACCCCCTTGCTTGAAGATGAGCCACCCCAAATTCTACCCCACTGTATCTTTTTCTTACCTGTAGTGGGGATAGGAGGGGGTCTCTGCTGGCGAACTCCCTGAAACTTTAGTTCATACTTTCCAAAAACTTCATATAGTTTACTCCTAACCTCAGTATAAAAAGAACTATGATCTACACCTACAGTATCTCCAATAAGTGATAAAATAGTGGAGAATCCCCTTAATTTACCCCTAGGATCTAATATGAAAGCAAAAGTATACAACATAGGTATATTTTTTCAATATTTTAAATATTTTTGTTTCATGTGAAGGACAGGTTGGGCTAGAATTTCATCATTTTCATATTCTTTTAACAACGTAGCAATTTCGAGAATATTGTGCAAAATTAAATTGGCAGTTGGATAGTATACTTGGGACAGAGTAAGAGTAGACTCATAAAAAGTTTCAAGAAATTGGTAATATCTTTGGACAATTGCCCAGAAGATCGTGCAGATAAAGAATTCCTACAAATTCTACATCTAGCTTGTGTTACCTCCCTCCCGTCGGGGCCGGTCACTTTCACCTCGTCGAAGTGCTCCCACACACGGAGGTTCTCGATTTTTCGAGCCGGTGTGTGTCGAAACACTTCCACTCGCGGATCCGGAAAATCCTTCCGAAGTCGCCGCCGCCCGAACCGGTTCCTCCTCCACAGTTGGTGGAGTTGGAGCCGATCCGGAGGCATGTAATTGGGGTCGAAATCATCCAAAGTGAACGAAGGCGACGATATGGATAGTTCGGATCCATTCCGCAATTTTAATCCGAAATAAACAAATTTTAGATATTTATTAAAATACACAAACAAAATACAAATAATACATACATATGAATATCACTTACATCTTTCCAACCGCGAGCTCTTCACACCTCTGCGATCAAACTAATTAACTATGAAACTAATTTTGATTTTTGACAAAATTTGCCCAAATTTTGTCAAAACAAAAAAATTAGAGCACAAGAGAGCAATTGAGACTTGAGAGCACAAAATGAGATGTTTGGGTGAGGAGAAATTTCTGGGGTGGATGCCCTATTTATAGGACGAAATTTCATATTTTTTGGAATTTTTTCGGATTTTTTTTGAATTTTTTTGGCCTCCAACGGCTAGTTTTAAATTCTAGCCGTTAAACTAGCCATTGGGGGCACGTGTTGCGCTGTGATTCGCCGGTTCAAAATCCCACCGACCTGCCGTCAGCGCCAGCTGCCCCCTGCCCGCCACGCGTAGACCCGCCATTCGCCTCCCGCGCCGCGTCGTGTCGTGCGGCCGTGGGTCGTGCCATGCCCGGCCGGCACGGGCAGTGTCCGTCTTGCCGTGCCGTGCTCGGCCTGTGCACGACACGGACATCGTCGTGCCGTGCCGGCACGGCCCATCTCGAGCCGGTCATGCCGTGCCGGCCGGTGCACGCTCTTGGGCCGGTGCACAAGTGCTGCCGTCGTGCCCGGGCTGGCACGCCTCGGCCCGGCCGACTTGGCCACCACTACTCGTGGCCCAACCCGCTAGAGCCGGCTGTCCTCCTCTCTCCTTCCTCCCCGGCCCAGCTCGCTTCTCAGCCCGCTCGCTCCCCATCGTCGCAAAGTCTGTTTCACCTCCTCCTCCCTGTCTCCTCTCTCCCTCTCTCCGACAGGTGGGATCGGTGGCACCTATCATCCCCTTCCTCCGGACGAAGTCAACAACTGTCGACCCCACCCACATTGCCGCCTCTCCCGTGCACCTTCTTCTCTCGCGCGCGTCCAATCCGAGAGGGCACGGTTGCCGCCCTTTTCCCTCACTTCCCGGGGCAAACCGGCGTTGGATCGAGCTCTCCCATCGGCACATCACCCCACTCCGTCCCCCAGTTGTTGCTGCCTCGTCGGCCACGATCTCCACCTCCCGAGCCCATAAAAGGAACCAACGGAGCCCACTCGTCATATTTTCCCACTCGCCAAAACACCCCTTCCACCTCGCACCCGACCTCCACCGCTCCACGGCGCTCTTCAGCCACGCATTGGCACCGCTAGAGCCGCCAATGCATAGTGCAACTGTCGCTGCTAGCTTCGCCACTACGAGAGCAACCCCGGCCACCACCTCTTCAGCGTCGAAAACCGCTGGAACCCCTCGTTCACCGCAAACCCGAGATGTCGTCACCATTGTCGTCCTTCGGCCTAAAAGCCCGTAGATGTCGCCTAGAGGAGGGTGAATAGGCGTTCCTGAAAGTTACTTAAAAATCAGAGTAGTTAAAACAATGATATAAGGATTTTTTCTGAAGTTCGGATTCAAAGAATCCTACTCTCCATTGAGAAACTCCGAAGAGTTAGGTCTCAATTAACTTCTTGTCTCACCAAGCAAAGCCCTGGGAAGAAGTCTCCGGTTTTCAACCCAACGTTTCTAGGTTCTTCGCTAGAGATCAAGTGACCACATAGATCCCAAAGTTGACTTTCTAGCAAGCACCACAAATGAGGATTGCTCTACCAAGATAACCTTCGAAAGCTTAGCTCAGATTTTCACTATTTATACCTTGTTTCCTTGCGGAGGTGAGGAAAACCTTCACAAACCTTCCCGGGTCAACCCACAATCACTGGATGCTCGCGGGAGACGCCTAACTGTCTAGGAGATCACTCTTCACGAGTAATAAGCATCAAACCACAGCCCTGCAAGAATCACCAAGTGCTCAAGTCATCCTAGCTATCTCACACTCACAAAACCCCTCAAATCACTCAATTCTCTCACAACTTAGCTTCCAAGGCTCAAGAATTGAGTTGGAGTGGTCTATAATAACATGGGAGAGGTTAAGGAACAGAAAAATGAAAGTTAGATTATCAAAAGTGAGCTGGAGAGGGTATGGGATATTTATAGGTTAATGTTGTCGTCACCTAGCCGTTACTCACATTTGAAGTACAGAGGTGTCCGGAAGTTTCAGTCTGGGACCCTCGGAACTTCCGATCAACACTTAGGAATTGAGCTGCCAAAGGTGTCCGGAAGTTCCGGTCAAGAACCCCGGAACTTCCGGCCAGGACTCTCTGTCCTGAAAAAGGGAAAAATTATGGAAAAGGCTAGAAAAAATCTCACTCCTCAAAATTTTGACTTTAAGCACTTAGATCATCTCAGGCCATAATTTGAAACGCCTCTTGATAGTACGGTTTTCCTAAAACTCAAGATTAAGGGAAAAAGAAATTTAAATACGGTGTCGAATCTTCTCGCCATTTTGCAATTGTTCTAAAGGGTTTTCTTTGAGCATATTTTGCACATCTAAGCACTTTGGGACTAATCAACTGCACTTATCTCAATTAGACGCATTAGTTCCTTAACCATTTTGTCATTAACCACCAAAATCCACTTAGGGGGCTAGATGCACTTTCAATCTCCCCTTTTTGGTGGTTGATGACAACTTGGTTAAAGCTTACACAAGAGTGAAGATTAATGAATTTTGAGAAACAAGAGTTAGTAAGAACTCCCCCATAATGTATGCATAAAGGAAATTAAGAGTGAATCTCTTATGCATATATTAAAGGATAAATTGAAGAGAGTTCTATCAAATACTTCTCACTTGTGGGGTGCAAGGATAAATTGAAGAGAGTTCTATCCAACACTTCTCACTTGTGGGGTGCAACAATATATGAATCGACAAGATAAATAATGCAAATGACATGGCAAGCACACAAAAAGGATAAAAGAACAATACACCACAAATTGCCACAAATTATCACATAACATTAATAAGTTAATTAAAGGGTCTTAAGACTAATAATCATTACATTCCAGCAACATAGAAGTTTTTACATGTCCAAAAAATCAAGGGATGACTAGGAAAAAAAGAAATCCAGCACGGTTGGAACTTCCAGGGGACCGAAACTTTCGGCCAGCTGACAAAGATAGGCAACAGGGGCAAAATAAGAGTTGTGACCCCCTTCACTCTGCAATCTTCTTTCCCTTTGGCATCAAGACACCAAAAAGGGATAAGAAGAGAAGGGAATCACTCAGAGTCATTGGGGTGGGCGACAATCTCCTTGTCACCACTCTGGATATCATCATCTCCTCCGCCTTCACCACCTGGGGCACTTGCTGTGGGAGAATCCATAGCTAGGATGTCCTCCTCATCCTCTGAGTGTGGAGACTGCTCAACGAAGGCTTGAGGGATAGAAGAGGGACCCTCACCAACAGCGATATCACGAGTCACCTCATAAGCCGTGAAGGGGTCCTCATAGGTCTCGTCATCAAAGACCTTCTTCCCAACTTCCCTCAGTAGCAACTTCAACCTCTTCTCGTTTTTCTTGACCTTCTTAGCAGTCTTGGCACAGAGGCAGAAGATGGACTGGAGGGCCTTCTTGATAGGCGAGCTGGGGCTCGAGGCCGGTGGAGGTGCAGAAGAAGGACCTGCAGCTAAAGTAGGAGCAGAAGGTGGTACCCTAAGAGCTGCCGGCACATGAGGACGGAAGGACTAATGCGAAGCATCACAAGAGAAGTATATGCTAGTGACCTCACACATCCTCGCTTGGGGTCACAAGCTGTGTTGAAGATCTCAAACCAGATAAGCTTCATGATACTGAAGGGAGGTTGAGAGTACCTCATGCGACTGAGCAAGTGCGCATGCCGAGCTGGAAGTGCAGTGGCATCCCTGGCCTTGGGGAGCAAAGTCCACCGAAAGATGAAGTAGAGCAGCTTGTACTGAGGGAGGAGCCCCTTGGTGGTCTCCAAGCAGTCTTGGGAGCATCAGGAGCATAGAGAAACTTGGTGCGCACCATGGGAATAGGCTCCTCGTTGTGGATGTTAGGCCGGTTCAAGTCATCCGGGTCTAAACCCAAAATCGCTGCAAACCGAGCCATGTTGACTCTGTAGGATCTCCTCTTAGTCATCCACTTCATGAACAGAACACCGGTCTTCGAGGAACCAAAGTACACCATGGCAAAGAATTGCTCGATGACCATGGTGTTCCAGTCATACTCCAGGCTGAGGATGTTGCCAAGGTTCTTGTGATGGCAAACTTGCATCAGGTCATTGAAGTGGGAGTTCTTCTTGGACTTCAGATAGCCCTAGTCTAATGTAAACTTGATAAGTCACTAATGTAAAGGGGTCGACGCCAGTGTCATTAACGACTATTTGTAAAAAAAATTCAAAAATGACATATTTGAAATAAAAAAATTACAAATAGGTTCTGGATGCGAATGACATTGGCGCCGACCCTTTCACATTAGTGACTTAGCTTTCGTGCACGCGTGCACTGGGGAGGGGGGCGAGGTGGATGGTACCAATGCCATTGATGATGTCATGTTGGACCACGACGCCAATGACAATGGTATCGCCAAAAGGATCCATTTCTAAAATAAGTTTTTTCAAATGCCTATTTATAGAATAATTTTTCAAAAGGACCAATAGGTAAAAAAATCTAGTTGTTTCTTGTTTGTACCGTCTATTTTTTATCTATTGGTTGGCTAGCGCAAAATGAGCAAAGTTGCACGCTGTATCACATTCGCATATATTTATTTTAACCTCCTCCTCGTTTCTTTCTTTAAACTATATTTTCTTATAAATTAATTGTTTGATTTATGATTTGATTACATCTTCGTTTCGTTATAATTAAATCTTTACAACAATCTCATACGATTATATTTTGATAAAAAAATCGGACATTGTTTCAAAATTTATCTCATCACTTAGTCAAATGTTTGAGTTCATTGTATAAAATGTTTTAAATAATATTTTAGAGAGATGCAACATTCAAAATACTTACTATACCACCAACAACCACTGTATGAAATATTTAGTCCCAATGAATGAAACATAAAAAATATAAAATGTTTAATTTTTTCAAATAATGAAACATTTTTTATTATATAATGAAACATTGTGACTGTTAAAACATCATAAAATACTTGTTGAAATATCATAAAGTATGCATCGAATTATGTAATATAATGTTGTAAAGATTTAATTACAATAAATACAATAAATACAATAGTACGATCAGATTAGATTGTTCATTTGATAAATAATTTAGGAGACCAATCGATATATGTATGAATGGAGTTGAGAGATAGCAAGTAGCACGGCGGAAGAGATATTAGCATGAATTTTGTGACCAACATGTCGCTATTCCCTATGAAATATTAAGTTTTCACTGTTTGAATTTTATGTTTTTTATTTGATTGTAATCATAGCAGATTTAATCGGATCGTAAATCGAATAAATAGTTTAAAAAAATTATTTTAAAAATTGCTAATGCATACATGTGTAGATACGGTGAAGCATGGCAGGTAGTTGGCGTCAGATTTCTGGGCTAGCATCGGTCGCCCGACACGAATCGTTCTCCGTTTTCAAGCGGTACACATTATTCAAACTTGAATTGACATGATGTCGATCACTCACAGTGGTACGGTGTTGACGTGTTCGACACTGTGCATGCCGTTTACTAACACTTTGCCATTGTCATTTGTCACCACTCTCCGGCGACGACGTAGGCACGTAGCTTGTCCGCAGCTCGTCGACCAGCCGCCGCAGCGCCACCCGCGACGTGCCGCTCTCCCCCACCGCCGAGCGCGCCGCCTGCCGGACCTCCTCGGCACTGGCGCGGATCGCGCGGCCCTCCTCGCCGCCGTCCATCAGCCGCCGGACCCTGTCGGCCACCTCCGCGCGCCCGACGACGGCGTTCGGCCCCCGGCGGCAGTCCACACGGACGCCGGCGCGGATGATGTCCGCCACGTGCTTCGCGTTCGCCGCCTGCTCGGCCATCACCGGCCACACCAGCATCGGACGACCGGCGGCGAGGCTCTCCAGCACGGAGTTCCAGCCGGCGTGGGTGACGAACGCGCCCACCGCCGGGTGAGACAGCACGCGGCGCTGGGGGACCCAGCCGCGGACGATCTTCCCGTCGGCGCCGGCATCCACCGGCGGCGACCACTCGCCGCCGGACCGGCCCACAGCCCAGAGGAAGGCGTGGCCGGAGTCCACTAGCCCGTGTGCGAGCTCGTCGAGCTGAGCGTCCGGGAGGTGCGCCTGCGTGCCGAACGAAACGTACACCACCGACCCGGGCCTCCCCGCCCGCTCGTCGAGCCAAGCGACGCAGCCTTCCGGGTCGTCGTCCTTGTCTTCCTCCTGCTTCGTCTCCGGTGACTCGCCGGCGGCGAGGAACAGTGGGCCGACGAGCCAGGTGCGAGAGCCGGGGAGATAGAACGACTCGAGGATGGCCGTGTAGTCGCCGTCGAGCGCGGCGAAGCTATTGACGAGGACGCCCCAGCTGCGGTAGTCCCAGTCGCGGACCTCGTCGACGAGGAACTGGGTCACCGGGTCGTCGAGGTTCGCCCCCTGTATCACTGCGTCCGGGACCTCGTCGGTGGTGATCCTCACGTCCTCCGGGAAACTGGGCACGTGGAACTCTGCGCCGTCCTCGACGCCGTCGTGGGGCCGTCTCGTGGCGAGGGTGAAGCAGAGCGACAGGGAGAAGGCCGACATGCCGTGGAACGTGAGGCGGCGGACGCCGGCGTCGTCCGCGACTCGCTGCGTGAACCCGAGGAAGAAATCGGAGACGAGCACGAGCGGCGGCGCCGGGAGGGACGCCAAGAACTCGGCGAAGGGCTCCAGGAGCAGCGCCGTGGCGCGCAGGAACGCCGGGAAGAGCGACTGCGACGGGAGCGCGTCGGTGGACTCGACGCCGGCCGGGATCTGCGGGTGCGCCGGGAACGGGATGGAGACGACGCGCACCGACGGCAACGACGCCGGCAGGTGGCGCCGCGCGAAGGCGAGGTTGGCCGGAGTGGTGACGAGCGTGACGCGGAGCTGGTCCCCGTGGTGCGCCGCGAGCGCCGCGGCGAAGTGGAGGAGCGGGATCATGTGGCCTTTGGCCATGAACGGGAAGACGACGACGTGGTCGCGACCGGGCAGGGTGGCGCCATCGTTGCTGCCGACGCCCTCTGCGGCAGGGTGTGCAGCGGCGGCGGCGGCGGGCATGGTGTTCGACGAGGCGTTGGATAGTTAGGTGCGCTACAATAATTGGCAACAAAGTGCAATAACAAAGACTTTATTGTGTGGCATGTGTTTGCATGCGTATGTCTCTTTATACCGTCCATTCTAAAATATACTCATACAATATAATATAGACCATCAAAACGAAAATTTCTCAAATTAATCATTATATAAACGTATGGACACGAATTTTATGGGACCACGATTAATGTAGCATTGGTGGATGTGTGCATGCTAAGGTTAATCCTAGTGAAAATTTTGTAGAGGTTTTATACATATTAAATACGGTGATACATCTTATATGATGACATTATAACTCAGTTATAAAGAGAGAGTGGGAAGAATGAAACTGTGTATGAACTATTTCCAAGACTATGAAACCTGATGAAACTGACATTGGGAGCTAGAGAGTTTTTTTTATTTAACCATATCCAATCACATACCTTGCGATTAAATGGTATACACAGTCTATTAAATCGTGAAATAAAACTTTGCATTGCAGAATCAATTTCATTCATCAACTTAATTTTTTTTTACATGTCACTTTTAAAAACCACGAAATAAAACTCCACACTAGGAATAGCCTAAGGGTGTAACTGTGTGTATTGTGTTTTAATAGATGCATGCATTGCAGAAGAATGAGTGCATATTGTGCATGACGTCTTTGATCAACGTAGTTTAAATTATCGTTGGTCTTAATATATAAACAATATAAACATTATATGATGATTAATTTGAGATGGATAGAGTAAAATATAAGACAATCATCCATTGTTACCATAAAGACTAAAAGTAATTATTATGGATCCTTTCGATAAATCAATGCATCGAATAGAATCCTAAAAGGGAAGGGTTTAAAAAACAAATAAAAAGAGAAGGAGATGTTAATTAATTGAAGACATACTCGTCTTATATTTTGTTTATATTTGAAGACATGTAAAAAAATAGTTGTAGCTTATATTTTACAATGGAGAAAGTAATTTATTATACTAAATCATGGCCTTCGTTTCACCATAGAATATATATTCTATGAATAAATGTGTATTAAATATTATAAAAATAATAGACATATATATATATATTGCTATAATGTGAAAATGATGTAGGAGATGATGATTTGATATGTTCATATTTTAAGTTCCTTAATTAAATAATTTATGGTCTTTTTAGTAAGGATAAGATGTGATGTCGCAACAAATTAAAAGTCCATCTCGGCACCATTACATTTGAAGACAGTAATAAAATACAGAGTAAATTCCCAGACCACTCATTAATAATCTCTCTCTGTTTCACATTTCCTTCCTCTATGACCAGCCAGAGGCTCGGTGGGTACTGTATTGGACAACATTAGTAATTATGAGTTTATGACTGATTGTTAGTATATGAAAGTGATGTAAGAGAGTGTTCGGCTGGTCTATAAGCCGGCTGATAAGACAAGTCGGCTGGTTTGCTGTGAGAGAAAAATATTATTTGAACGGCTGATAAGCCCGGCTGATACGAACAAGAGCCAAAGAATCAAGTTCTACGGACAAATCAAGACGTACTCTATTTCCAGATTCATCTCTATAATTGTATTTAATTTTCTATAGAATAGAGGAAGCATTAGCGAATACTAGATTAAACACGCTCCATTACTATTTCTGTCTAAATTCTGTCTAAACTTGAAACTTGTAGTACTAGGTTAGGTTATGTTTAATATGATTAGGTTGCTAAATTTTAGAGGACAGGTATTATTCATAGTATTAACTAATATCTAATTTGGTATTAGCTTACTATATTTGTATATGAAGGGAGTATTTGAGAAACATTTATATTTTTTATGGAGGCAATATGTTATAGCGCCAAATATCTACAAAAGAACAAGCATAGTGATAATGTTGAGAATTTTAAGATGTTCAATAGTAACGAGTATTGCCATCATATTTTTCTCTCATACTCTATCAGTCCATAAATAAATTTAACTAGTCAAAGACATAATAAGAAAGTTGTTAAAAGATTGCTACGCTTTTTATTAATACTGAGAGAAAAGAGAAAACAAGGAGAATGAGGAAGTACTATTGGTATAGAGATGACAAGGACAAGATGTAGTAGTTTTGAAGAGTTTTAGTCGACAACATAAAACTAAAGACAAAATTCTTAGTTAAAACCGCACTTATTTACAAAGGAGGAAGCATATAACATTACTAAAAATAATTATTTTTTACAGGTGGATATAAAAATACACGTCTGTGAAAAAACATATTAGGGTCTGTGATTATGGGTCATCTGTGAAAAAAATTTTCTGTAGATGGTCGTGTTAAGTGGCTCACTTATAAAATAAATGTATTTTTCAAACGAACCTTCTAATGGACTGCTTTGAAAAAAGAGAATCCCACTATAAAAAAGGAAAAAGTCCATATTTGACCATCCAACTATTGTTGAAGTTTAATTTTGGCCATCCAATTACAAAACCGGGTATCGGACACCCGAACTACTGAAACCGTTCACGTTCGGACAGCCCGGGCGGTTTTGACCGTTTTGATCGCCATGTGGCTGCGACTCAGCAATAGTTGGATGGTCAAATATGGACTTGATTAATTTAGGGAGAAAAATTAGAAAAAATGAGTCCCTAAATGCTAAATCATTTTTAGGGAGTCGGAACGTGTTGTCCACGGCGGTCGCGGAGGTCATCATCGCCGACTTTATCATGGCGGGCTCCGGTCGGGTGCGCCACCGCAGCAATGCCGCCACGCCCGCTGCGTGCGGGCACGCCATCGACGTCCCGGACTCGACGACGAAGTCGCTACCCAAGGTGGTGCTTCCTACTTGCGCCAGCGGAACAATGGGCGGCCACGCCGCGAGTATATTGTCCCTCGGCGCCATGATGTCCGGCTTGAGCACGCCCTCGTAGCTCCGCGACGGCCCCCGCGAGGAGTACGCGGTGACCACCGGCGTCGGCCGTGTCCCGATGATCGTTTGCTGGAACTTGATCGTCGCCGTCGGCGCCTGGAGTTGATGTAGCTCGATAGGCTCGCCGCGTCGTTCGGGTTGACGACGATGGCCGGGAAGGTCATATCGCTCGGGGTTATCAAGGTGGTATTCGAGATGAAGATGGCGCGCGACACGGCCTCCGCCGCCGTTCGCATCCGGTCGAACAGAACCCCGGTGTCATAGCACACAACTATGCTTTGTGCTAGGGTTGCCGCGACGTCGGCAGGTTGCACGCCGATATGGTGTCGTTGTACACCAAGTTCATGTCCTTTATCCACGCGTTCTCTGGGTACATCGTGATGCCGGTGATGGTGCTCTGCGTGTCATCGCCGAAGTAGATGGATCCGGCGAACATTTGCCGGTCCACCGTGCCGGCGGCGACGGTGAGAAGCCATGGGATGCCGTTGTGCAAGGAGCCAAGCCTCGGGCCGTCGTTGCCAGCTGAGGCCGAGACAAGGATGCCGCGCTCGATGGCGGCGAACGCAGCGATCGCCACGGGATCTTCGTACAGCGGCACGCCGTCGAAGCCGCTCGAGATGGAGATGACGTCGACGCCGTCCCCGATGGCCGCGTCCATGGCGGCCAGCACGTCGGACGCGTACCGGAATATGGACTTGATGCTAAATCATTTTTTTCTAATTATTCTCCCTAAATTAATTAAGTCCATATTTGACCATCCAACTATTGTTGAGTCAACAACCACGTGGCAGTCAAAACGGTCAAAACCGCCTAGGCTATCTGAACGTGAACGGTTTGAGTAGTTCAGGGTGTCCGATACCCGGTTTTATAATTGGACGGCCAAAATTAAACTTCGACAATAGTTGGATGGTCAAATATGGACTTTTTCCAAAAAAAAGCCTTATCTCTTCCCCTCTCCAATCTATCCTCTCTTTCTCCTCCTCCTCACACCACAACATGAAATGAAGGGGCTGCGACCGACGATGCGCTCCACAATGACGGCCGCGGCTCAGGAAGGCGATGGCGACGACGAGGATGACTTAGACGGCTCGTGATGGGGGCTATGGCTAGCTTCCAGCCGGCCAACCACCTCCACCCACTGTTTCGTCTCCTCTTTCTCGGTGGTGGTTGGGCTTGGTGCGGCGGAAGGAACTCGGTGGCGGTAAGGCTCGGTGTGGCGAGAGGAGCTCCTCGGTGGCGGGGCTTCCCACATCCGGTGGCTCTCCCCGTCGGATCCAACGGTGTCAAGCATCAGCTGCTACTCGGTCGGCAATGATGACGACATCCTCCTTCCTCTCTCCCCGCCAGATCTGAGGTAGCCCCGACCTTCGTCTGTACCGACACGAGGAGCTTGTCAAGGAGCGTTCCATGGTTGTGGTGGTCAAAAGAAGCGATGGCGGTGGTGGAGGCAGATCCGGTGGCGGCGTGCATGGATCTAGTGGCGCTGCTTCTAGGTGTTGTTGATTTTCTTTTTCCATGTTCTACTGTTGTTAAAAATGCTTGTATGCGTGTTATACTGCCTATTAATCGAATCTAATGAACTCTCTATATGTGGATTTGAATCGTTGCTTGGAAATCTGGATGTGGATTTGAATCTAAACATGCTGTGAAAATTTGATTTATTTTCTTTTTTTTGCCACAATTCTGATGGATGATTTAAGAGTGTCGTCTGTGGAAATAATTTTTTGCATGCAGGGCTTAGGGTGCCGCCTGCGAAAATATTTTCACAAGCAGATAGAAGCCGCCTACGAAAATTGATAATTTTCTGAGCTTTGGTTACTGGCGGTTGACCTAGGCTTATGCTAAAATCGATTTCAGCCGCCAGTAAAAATGGTTTTTAAGGGCACTTCCAATGAAACCATCATAGTTTCCATAGCTTCAAAACTTCACTGCTAGAAACCATTCTTTCCAATGCAAGTTTGTGCAATTGGTTTTTACGAAGAAATTTAATGATCATTTGCATGCCTGAACAAACAAAAAAGATCATCTATGGCAATAGTTTCTGTGGCGCGTGTGTCCTCGGCTCCAAGGCCCTCGTTGACTCGGCGCCCCTACTCGACGGGGACAACGGCCGGCACCGAGGAGGCGGCGGGCGATGTGGGAGCCGTCAGTGCCAATGAGGCGCGCTCCATCAGCCGTCGCTCTGGGGCGTGGCGCGGCTGCTGCGGCACGAGGAAGGCGCACGATGCGACAGCCGACGTCGAGGGGGCACGCTCCGTCGGCTGTTGCTCCGGGGCGACGTGCTGGTGCGGGGACGATGACAAAGGACAGGGCCTACGCATGAGATTTGAAGAAACGATCGCGGGGAGCGAGGATGGGGAGGCGGCGCACGGGATCTGAACGGGAAGGGTGGAGGGGGCGACACGCGGGGGAGGGTGCCGGCGGCGGCGGCGAGGACGCTGGGGCCGGGCTTGACCTCGACCCTTCCGCCTTCGATCCCCGCGGGAGAGGGTGTCGGTGGTGCGAAACATGGGATGGCGGGAGGCCAGGCAGCATTAACGGGGACGCGGGGCTAGGCGATGGCGGCGGGGGCGGGGCTGGGGCGTCGGGTGCTCCTGTGGCACCGGCTAGGCATCGCACGCAGGATCTAAAGAAAGAGGATAGAAACGAGCAAAGTCCTCCCAACGCTATTTTGTCGGTTTATTCATGCCTTGAACCACGCGAGGACACCGAGTTGTGAGGAAGATTTCTTTGTTTCGCAATATCTCTTTTTATTAACTATAGTGTCACCTCAATAATTTCCTTAGCTATCAACTTAATTAAGATAGATAGAAATCATAATAAATATCTCATTGGGACTGTTCTAAATAGCAGAAGCAAACTGTGGCAATATCTCCAATAAGTCGATGGCACTAAAAGGACGCTACTGATAAGTCACGGTGAAATCAATAGTGTATGATTCTATTTACTCGATTCTAATTTGCTTTAAAACTTATCTACACGATTCAAATTCTGGTATCTATTACTAATAAGTACTACTATTAATTGAATAGGAGTACGTGAATAAGCTTCCAATAGTATTTTTAAAAGCGCCAAGTATTTATTACTGTTCTAAGCATGCGTTAAGAAAGGTGCACGCCTATATGGTCGTGTGTGGCATGGTGTGTGCACCATACAATACAAGTTTTTATTATTTATACAAGTACAAACGTACAGGGTTGAATTCCAAGTTCCAAATTAATTGAACCCCAAGTTCCAAATTAACTGTTGCTATCTTCTACGGCGAGTACAACTAAAGATCTACTCATTTGACTTAGAATAAGTTTATTTTTTATCTCTCTTTAATCTCAAATTTTTAAATAATTATTATACCAGAATTTATAAAAACAAAAAATAAATACATCATAAATAGATAAAAAGAAAATTGCATTAAAATTTAAAATAAAGTGAAGATATTTTAATTTTCTTATTTTGTATTAATACGTATAAAATATGTAAAAAAATAAATTTATTTTAGGACCAAAGAGTAGCTACCATGTCTCATTTTCCGTCATCATCATCATAGTTGGCCGCTACGTTCAAATACATACGAAGGAAATTCAACAGGTGTTAGGTGTACCTTGGTGGGCAAACGTAGCAGTAGGTACAGTACTATGAACTTGGCTAGAGAAATATGCAGCACTGGTAAACAGGGGCGGAGACAGGGGCAATAAGAGTAAAACCGATAGTTAGTATCATGTTTTATAATTTTTAACGAAAAATATATTTCTATCAATTTAAATTTAGCTCTACGACTAACGGCAAGATAATAGACTTCAATAATTTCATCGGTACTAATTGATACAGTCAATTCTTTTTTAATATAAATTATCAACCAATGTTGCAAAAATCAAGTTTCATAGCTAAATAGCATTTCTCGGTAGTTGTAATTAATACTGAAAGAGTTAATATTAATCTTAACAATTTATTCATTATAAGATAACATTAATATTTACATGTTTTAAACAATTCATGGCACTAATTAAATTAATTAGTTAATAAAACACTAATTTAAACATAATTAAAAAATAGTTAATTAATAAATATAAAATATTATGATAATATTGGGGGTTGGGGTGCCAGGCTCCCTCCAGCTCCCCTCCCTTCGCCACTGTGTGCAAGTATGAGCATCACAGCCTTTCTCTTTCCCCTGTACTTTGAAAGTTTTGTAATGTTCCTAACTTTAAAATGAATAAAGGTTCAAGCTGCAAAAGTATGTCATAGTTTCCTTCAAAAGGTACGAGTATTGAGATTTTAGACATAGGCTCCTGTTTGGATCTTATTCAGGGACGTACTATTTAGATATAAAGATTAAAATAAACTAAAGTTTATTAATTACACTATACAAAGACAATATTATTCCTAATCATTCATGCAAGTTGAAATGACAAACTCCAAGGGCTTATTATTACAAATTGAAACTCCAAGTGTTTATTATTATAAATTACTTGTTCCACAAAAATAGAAATCACATATGTTTCAAACTCCATAGGCCATCGGCAATCCAATCCCAAAATTGATTCATCACTTGGCTATAAAAAATCGGTTGCATCATTTGATGGAGAATACCATGTTCCGGTCAATAGAACATAGTTTACATCTTGGTCACATTGGTCGAATTCTTCATCGGCTAGCTAACTGTCTCTAACGAAATTTATGCAGTGCCATGCAGGCGACAATTATTTTACTTTGTTTTTTATAACTCGGTAATTGAAACAAATTCTCCACTTATTCTTCAAAACTCCAAATGATCTCTTTATGACATTTTCACAAGAAGAATGATAGTAATTGAAGTGCTTCTTTTTTTCTCTAAGTATTATATCTTTTATTGTACTTCTAAAAATGATATGCTAGACTCTTATATGATGCAAGATAACCATGCATGTTTGTGTATCCCGAGTCGACTAGATAAAACTTTTTAGGAGGCGATTATGGAAACTTATCACCCAATCTAGCATCATTAAACACCCTCATGTCATGAACCAATCAAACACCCTCATGTCATAAACCAATCCAGGTCATCCAGCAAGAAAAAAAAATCTCATATCAAAGTCACATACACACATCACATTTTGACTCTTCTTCTTATATCTATTTATATATTGAACAACAGTGCAAAGTGGCACCATAATATCAATATGTGTTCCATCTATTGCTCCAATGCAGCTATCTAAGTATGGTGTATACTTTGTAGATAGTAACTTTTCATGCGTAGTGTAAACTTGAGGATTTTATGGCTTAATGATATCTTTTACAAGCTTAATTATCACTCCCAAGACTTCATTAAACTTCCTAACTATCATCCGGGAGTAGAACAGGAGTAGGCTTTCTTGCGTTCTAAGCCCCCTGTAACTCTTCCCTTAAACGATAAAAGGGAGGGCAGATCGCCTGGGCTAGGGGATCGTATCCAAGAATACTCATACACCTATACTCAAACCTTGATCTTTGATCATGCTAACAAGAACACAGGAGTAGATTTGTTATCCTCCGAGAGTGAAATTGGACTTTTTTCCTTTAAAAAAATGAAAAGAACAAGCCCAACAATGAATCTACGGGCCCAAAGACCCAGGCCCAAACCCAAGTGACGTTTCCCCGCACGAGCCCAACCCCACATATATCATCCCTTCCCCGTCTTCTCGAACCCTCCATCTCGGGATCTCGCCCACCAACTCCTTTCCCCTCCTCCTCATCCGCCGCCGCCGCCGCGAGGTCCCGCCCCGTCGACCGGAGGAGGTGGGTGACCCGCCCCGTCGACCCTCCTCCCTCCGCACGTCGTGAATTCCCCGGTACGAAACCCTAGATCCGCCGCACTCGCGGGGGCTGGTGATTTTTCGAGCACGGTCCCTTGCAGGCTTAGATCTGTCGGTCTCGGGGCGCGATTTCTGCGTCGTGTTTTTTTGGGGGATTCTGGGGCTTGTTGTTTAATCTAATTGTTTTTCCCTTTTTGGTGATTGATAGGTAGGCCGCGATGGCCCGCGTGTACGTCGGCAACCTGGATCCCCGCGTGACGGCGCGGGAGCTCGAGGACGAGTTCCGCGTGTTTGGAGTTCTTCGGAGGTCAGTGACTCGTGTGCGATTGTTTCGGCTTCTGCTAGAGCTGCGTGCGCATGTGTATGTGAATTATGGGGCAGTAGCCTCAAACCACCAACGAAACAAGGCCTGAGTCACTCGCACATGGAACTTTAGTGTTATATGAGTTTGGGTAATCCATGGACGATTGGTCATACCTGTAGTGCAAGGTGAAATTTTGAAACGTGCCTTTTCTGCTGTTTTAGCTGCAAATCCTTTTCCCTGAACTCACACTGGCTGATGTGAGTGTAATAGAATAGATAACTGTTACGATGCGAGTGGGAATTTGGTGGATTAATTTTACGTAAGATGTCTTAATACATGTTATTAATTATTTATTTTGAGATGTATTGATCTTTCTAGAGCACAATTCCTTTCGAGCTATCGAGTCTAGGCTTTTAAGATTTCATATCTACCTGAAGTCTATGATCTCCAACCAAACATGAGACTTCAAGCACCTTGGATTAGATCTCATGAGACTACAAATTTAAGTCATTTCGATATCTACATCCATTATTTGGCTAATAGGTATGCTGAAGATGCTTTTACGGTTTCTCTATTGCCTATAACTTTTTCTTATTTTCTTGATGTGTTGTTGATAAGTTTCTTACCCGAGCCTATGTATTTGAATTTTGCACTCACAATCCAAAATATGTTTGATGCTGATTGTCCTGATGCAGTTTGCTTATTTTTCTTTTGTTTAAGCAGTGTATGGGTTGCAAGAAAACCACCAGGTTTTGCATTCATTGATTTTGATGACAGGAGGGATGCTCAGGATGCAATTCGTGATCTAGATGGTATGTGAATGCTTTTATGGGTACATAGCCTCTATCAGTTGTTCCATCAACTCTGTGAGAATCTTTCTGCTCTGATGTTCTTTTGGTGAGTTATGGAGGTGTCTGCTCGCAAAAATATCTTGTGACAGTTAAACTTCTTTTGGAGGCTATGATATATGCCTATTAGTTACAACATTTTTTACCATTACGTCTACTTTATTTCATTAGCAGAATATGTGATATGGCCTGCTGTTTAGATTATGCTTGTCCATCCCTCTCCCTCTCTCTCTCTCATTCCCCCAAACCTCTCTTATATCAGAGCAATTTCATCTTTGTATTTGGATGGTTGTGCAGTTGTGCACTATCCCCTTGGATGCATAAGTTGGTTGGGTGAGGAATTAGGGACTGTTGAGAGGGTGAAGGGCCTACATTTATGGGGGAAATGAGGGGAAGTGATAAGGCATAGAACAGAGTAGCGATAGCTCTGAATTTCTAATTGTCGAATGGCTTCTTTTATAGGCAAGAATGGGTGGAGAGTTGAGCTCTCTCGTAATGCAAGTAGTGGCCGTGGTGGTGGCCGTGATCGATATGGTGGGTCTGAGAGCAAGTGTTATGAATGTGGTGAGACTGGGCACTTTGCTCGTGAATGCCGTTTGAGGATTGGTTCGGGGGGTCTAGGCAGTGGAAGACGTCGTAGCAGGAGCCGTAGCCGCAGCCGAAGTCCCAGATACCGCAGGAGTCCAAGCTACGGTAGAAGGTAATCAAAATTTCAAATAATTACTGTTGTAATAGTTTGAAATGCTTTCTGTTATACTATGGTAGTAATCACATTACCATTGTTGAGTCTGTTGGTTCTGCTATGGATGTGAAGTCTTAGTGGCTTGCAACCCTACTCAAACTCTTTAATACAACCAAGTTATGTTTCCTTATTCATTGTAAACTGTGATATGATGTGCACACAATTTATTAATTTACGGGTGTCTATGATCCAAATTTACAAACACGATAGATTAAGCTTGTAATTTTTTTTCCATTCAATATTTATCCACCTGTTGCCATTTCCCAATAGGCTAGTAAATAATAGTAGTATATGTACTAGATTGTGGAAACATTTTTTGTAAGTGCTAGCAAATAATAGTAGCATTTATACTATTATCTTTTTTTATTGTATGTAATGCAACTATTAAATTTACACGAAGAATAATATACCTGATAATGTTATAAACGATTTGCTATGTGAGCAGAAGTTACAGCCCTGCAGGGCGCTCTCCAAGGCGTCGTAGTGTGTCACCAGCCCGTCCACGCAGCTATAGCAGGTCACCACAATACAACCGTGGCCGTGATGAATCTCCTGCCTATGATAATGGGTAATGCAGATCTCAGTAAGCAGTATTCATTCCATTTTTAGCGTTCACTTTTAACAGTATCTAATATGTTTTCATTTATGGTGTCAGATACCGCCGCAGCAGAAGCTAGAGCTGAACCTGATGTCTAAAGACTGCTGTTACAAATGTTGCTCTGGGGGTGGTCAGCTATGAACAATGTCCTAGTCCAAAGAGCATCATCAACGCTGGACTATGATTAAGGTTCTCATAACTAATCTACCTTATTATGCTTTGTGTTTGAAGTTCTATTACTCGAGAAACTTATGATTGGATGTAGTATTCGACTAAGATCAACTGTCTTTCTGTGTGTCAATAAGGCATCGGCCTGCACTGCTTAAACGACTCGGCCGACCACGGCTATCAGTTATATCTTCGTGGTTGTGTTCTTCGCTCTTCATTCAAACACACGCCCTCGCCTGCTTCATGCAAACACATGAGAATACAGCCCCATTAGTTGCTGCCTACAACGCCTCTTCGCGATCCATATACTTCATTGAAGATGCTGCTCATCAGAAAACAGTAATGGCCTTCTTTTTATCATAATAACAATTTGGTAATATTTGTCTTCGGAACAACAGTAAATGCAGCATCTGGAAGTATTGGCAGAACAAAGTTCTTCGTAGGCCTAGACTCCAGAAACTGAATCTGCATCCGAGGAGCTGCAGTATTCAGTTCCCTGCCCAGTCCGTCACGCCTTGTGCCAGGTAATTGAGGGAACCAGAGGAGTGCTTTTAACCAGGCCGAGACTTGAGCTCTGCAAGCAGTGTATCTGTGCAAGCCTCCTTAAGATTTCGTTGGATGCAGCCAGAGGTTTTGCTCTCCATGATCTTTGCTCTGCACTCCCTCAGCCTGCTCTGCGTGCTGCCGTCTTAGCCAAGAGCCTTCGCCACCACTGCTTCCTCGACCACTGCTTCCCCGACGTCTGATTTCATTTGCTTAGCATTTGTTCGTCAGATTAATGTTCTGAATGGTTAATCCTTGGGGTATCTGATTGCATCTACGGGTGACAATTGTCAGATGTTATTCAATTTCCCGATCATTTTTCATATCATTGCATGCCCTTTGCACTGCATTGCCGTTTCATTATCCCGACTGTGTTGGTTGTGTGGCCAAGATTTTCATCTTTTTAACCGTCCATCAACGTCAAGATGCTTTATTTTGGTCAACTGTAGTGTAAGACACGAACACATCCAAAAGGCTGGTGGTGGCATGAGGATACTGACTTTCCTCGCCGATCAACTTTTGGTTGCCATTCGCCTACCGGTTCATGTTGCGCGCCGAGCTGTCCCAAGATCGCGACGCTGTTCACCGTTGCGCCGTTCCGGTTAACCACTGGCACACGCTACGGCGTCCCTGGGAAAACGATGCACGATCTCGCATGAAAACGGGGCAAATTTTGGTTGCTGATGCACACGGCGCACGCAGACATAGGCGCGTTTTTTTCGGCTTAGCTGGTTGTTTTATCAAAAAAAAACATCTAATTAATATTTTATCAACCGAAAACATTTATTTAATACATTATTAACTATTATAAACTTGAAAAAATAAATTCATTAAATTTGTAAATAAACTTTTATATAAAAAGTTTTTAAAAAATCATCCGGTTTGAAAAATGTGCCCATAATAATTTAATCTGCATAGCCAAAAAACAAGTAAAAACAAGTTAAGTGGACGTGGATGATGAGTGGTGAGTGGGAGGGAAACGGGTTTTTTTAGCACTGTTTTTTTATTTTGAGCGATTGACGTGTGTGCTTTATATTTATTGGGTCTATATGTCAAAAGGATTTCGTTCGAATGGAAGAAAGTTGAGCATGGAAATGATGGGTTGGTGATGCAAGGCGCCGCTGCATCACGCCAGGACATTATCCCGATCGAAACAGGCTCAATAAACAAAATGGCACGACGAGGATTTGGTACACGATGATTCCTTGCTTCTCGTCGAGCTCAGCTGAGGCTCTGCTAATGTCACCTGGGTTGCCCTTCTGATAGTAATTTTTCCTTTTTAGCTACTTCACCGAAATATTTGCTCCCCCACATCTTTAAGAATACATATTAAAATGAGAGTTGTTCCGGTCCATGAGGTTGTACCTCGCGGTACCGAAATTAAGGGGCACCAAATCTAACCGTTCACGGTCAAGGGGCACGATGGGAACCTGCGGAAGCGCACCGCTCCTGTGCCGCGTGTACCAACCAATCCCCTTCCCCAACACGTCGCCACGTTGAATTCCGTCTTGCGACTCCGCCAATTCATCCCGTGGAGGTGGGACGCCTTCGCTTACAGGGCTGGGCAGTTTAATTTAAAAAAAAACAAACCACATCGAGTCGAATCGAAGTATTTGGTTTTTTATTTTTTCTCTTTTTAATAATTTGGTGTAGCTTCGGTTTTGATGTATGAAAACCGATCTCCAGCCGAGGCGGCCATATCCCCACTCCCCTACTTCCCACGCCCGAGCGTCACTGCCAGTCCTCTTCGTTCCTTTCCCCTCGGCAACCCCCTCTGTATCGTGCCGCGGCGGCTCCCTCCGCGCCAGTCCCTCTGTCGGCACTGCTGCATGCCCCGCTCCAATCACATGCGCCAGGCGCGGGGACGGGCTCGATGACGGTGGAGGCGGGATGGCGCCGAACGACGTGGGCGAAAGGCATGCCGGGGCTGACGTCGAGCATGTTGTGGACGTCGATGCCGGCGTGGAGCGGTTCCCGCGCTTCC
Source organism: Oryza australiensis (assembly GCA_019925245.2). Classification (NCBI taxonomy): domain Eukaryota; kingdom Viridiplantae; phylum Streptophyta; class Magnoliopsida; order Poales; family Poaceae; genus Oryza; species Oryza australiensis. The sequence continues at coordinate 117,490 of JAIFGZ020000282.1, forward strand.
TCCCACCGAAGGTCAGGGGACATGCGGAGGATGCGAGGGGAGAGGGCGCAAACCATTTCTCTGCGAGTGCGGCCTGTGGGCTACGACGACGTCGGAGCCCCATGTGCCGGAGAAGCCCACGCCGTGCGAACGTCCGATAGCCTCCGGTCAGGTTTGTTCCTGGGTTGTTTCTCTGTACGCGTATTTGCAATAGCAGTGGCGTGGCGGTGGTGGTTGGTGTTCGCCACGCGTGCGCGTGGTGTGTTCGAGGAAATGCCCATGAGGGTGTCACGCCCCTACACAGGACTGCGGCTCAGTTTTTACCAAGAACCAAACTAAAAAACCGAATCCAAACTCTATGGTTTCTGATTTTAAACAGAACCGATCGGTTCTTGTTCCTTCGAAAACCACACTAGACGTAACAAAATTAAATCGAACTGAACCCTCGGTTTAAACCGAATGCCCAGCCCTAATCGCTTGTGCGACTCCTCCGATTCATCCTGTTGACGTCGAGGTCTATCCGTCTCCTCACGGCAACGATTCGTCCTCTCGAGCAGCCGCGACACCGTCGGCACGGCCACACACTACAGGCCCTCGCCTTTTCCACTCCACCGGCAGCGCAGCGACACCGAGTCTCTCCTCCTCTGATTCGTTAATTTCAGATATGTGACTGTCAATCCCTTGCTTGTTTTCTTGTTTGATCCCCAAATCCCCTTCTCAGTTTGGTCGTAATGCCGCACTGTTTTTATTGGGCAATAGTAGGCAGTAGGCTGTAGCAATTTCTTTATGTTCATTCATGTAGGAGTACATCATTTCACTGGTTGGTTTGGATGATTCATGAAGCCCTGCTGTCTTGTTTAATTTACAGTTATATTATGGGTGATGAAATGGGAGATAATTTTAGGAGCATCGAGAAATCAAGAGGAGTATACAATGATGACTGGTATGAGATTTAAGAGCGAGGCAGATTGTTTCATGTTCTATAATAGCTATGCGAAAGATGAAGGATTTAGTGTGAGGAAGAACAATGCAAGACACGATCCTGTGACAGCTCAGGTATTCTAGAAGCAGTTCACTTCACATGCCCTAGGCAAGGATACAGGAGAGACATTTAGGCCCTGTTTAGTTCATGTAAAGTTTGTAAATTTTTGAGATTTTGATCACTTTTTGGGTTTTTGGAACTAAACAGATGGGTGTAAAGTTGGGTTGTAAAGTTTTTGGATTTGGGAGGTTTGAGAGCAAAAAAAGGTGTAAAATTTTTTGGGGAAATGTGATTGCCCACCCTACCCTACACAATACTCCTCCCGACGGGCTCTCTCCCGCCCGCATCCGCCGCATCCATCCGCCGAGGCCGCCGCATCCATCCGCCGAGGCCGCCGTATCTGGCCGCCGCCACATCCGCCGCATCCGCCGCCTCCGCATCTGGCCGCCGCCGCATCCGCCGCATCCGTCGCCGCCGCATCTGGCCTTGTTGACGAGCGCGAACGCCGGGTGGCCAGTGCTGGTGCTCGTCGCGCGGGTTGGCGATGGAGAGAGGAAGGAGGAAGGAGGCGCGGGGGAGAGGAGGAGAGAGTGGAGGTAAAAATGTATTTTTATAGCATCTCAAAAATTTACACAGAGAGAACTAAACACCACTCATGGGTGTAAACTTTACATCCAAAATCTTTTAGGTATAAAGTTTACATCCAAAAACTAAAACTAAACGGGCCTTATATGGATAATTCTAATAGAAGTAGAGAACCGAGAGCACTTACTCGATGCGGCTGTACTGCTCAGTTTGAGGTCAAACATGACAAGGAGAAGGGTGATTGGTCGAGATATGTCAGCAAGCATAGTCATCCATTGGCTAAAGCAGATGAAGTGCCTTTCCTCCGGTCCCACCGCAAATTTAGCAATGCTTAAGGCCAATGCAATGGACTTGAAGAAAGTGGGATTACGTCAGCATCAAGTTATGGATGTGATGAAGAGGCATCATGGTTTCTTAGGCATTTTGGACGAAGGAAAACTTTTAGTCCGTATCACATCGAATGTTTATATACTCTAATAAACCTAATTACACTATGTTTTGATGATGTGATGCTACAGTAAATATTTATTAATTATAAATTAATTAGGCTTAATAGATTCGTCTTGTGAATTATCCTTTGATTTTGTAATTATTTTTATAATTAGTTCACGTTTAATTTTTCAAATTAATGTCCAAACATCCGATATGACATGAACTAAAGTTTAATCCTTCCATCCAAACACCTCCTTAGCCAACACAAACACCTCCTTAGCCAACACTGGTCTTCTTAGCCAACATGTCATTTCTCGGTTTTTTATGCTATCCAAGTGTAGACCATCGTTGACACGTTTGAGTTAACAATGTCAGTATATATTTCTGAACGACTGAAAAGTTTCTTCAGTTTAGTTTTATTATGCAATTCTCAACAGCCTACAAATTTGGGTATCAACTGGCACTTGAATTTTCTTTTCTGCGCCCACGTGTCATAGGGACACGCTTCACATGTATTTAGTAAATTCGGGCTGCAAAATAATATTGTCATATGTAATTAATGCCCAATAATTTATTGTTGTACTATGATTTGTTTGGTACATAATTCATCAAACAATGAGCGGGGTACACTTAGGTTGTAGGTGACCGATCCTCTAAGTTTGATCCGTACGGCCGATAGAGCTTGGTTGAACGTTCATGAGTCGGGTACACTTATGTAGATTATTTAATTAATTCTCTAAATGAATTCAAGGGAGGACAGACTAACCTAGTAGGGAACCTGCCATTCTTACAAGTATGATACTAACAACACAACCTCAATTTTATATGATCTTTGCACATCTATACTAACAGATGAACTATTTATTTCCAGTTTTGGTTATGGGAACATGTTCAGGTGGAAGATGAAAGTTACAAACTAATTTATGATTGTCGTCCTATTGGAACGAAATCAATGTGAACTCATGGATGAAGTATGACAGAAAGCATGCACTTGGCGAAGGGAAAGTGCTCAGAACCTATCAACCCGTATTATATTTTAACTATTTTCTAACTTCATGATTATAAAATAGCTTGTGAAAGTAATCACCATTCCTCAACATGCCCGTCAAGAACACGATGAAGAAGAGCCCTACCAAGAAGAATCCAAAGACAATGATCCCCTTGAGGAACAGCCCAACCATGATGAAGAGCATAATATCATACCTGATGGAGCAGAAACATTCTTTGATGGAATGAGCTCACAACTTCAAAATGACGACGAGTGGACTCCACAGAATGACTTCAATGAATACCAACAAGGTGCTCAAACAAGTCCAGAAAATAACAAGGTTGAAGCCCATGATGACATTATTATGGAGCAGCTACTGCAGGTACAAAAAAACATACAGTTCCTTGACAACAAAATTTCCAACAAATTAATATCAATTCAGGGCATATGCACTCAGAATAGAAAAGATATTCAGGTAATTGATATTGCTCCAACATGTCTACATCTAACAAATTCATGATATATACCTAGCCAAATAATCGCACATGCAGGACATCAAGGCGAACATATTGAAGTCATCAAGGTCAACCATCAATGATAGGGATGCAGGTACTAGCAAGACGAAAATCATGTCTGAAATAGAACAAACTGACAAGATAGAAGAAGAAAAAGGTTTGTTGCATGGTCTGAAATCATAATATGCTCATACTGTTCTCATCATACACATAGTCAACATTTCACAAATTTCAGGAACATTTGGAAACCATCAAAAGTAGGGATGTAGATGCTAGCAAGAAGAACTTCATGTCTGAAACAGAACAAACTGACAAGTTAAAAGAAGAAGAGGTTTGTTGTATGTCCTGAAATCATAATATGCTTATCATCTTGTCATGCACTTAACATTTCACATATTTCAGGAACATTCGGAAAAAGAACAAAATATAACCCTAGGGAACATGCATTCCAAAGGCACATCGCAGTCTCCATATGTCATCCTAAGTGACGATGACAGCTTGAACGGAAAATCAAAGGTATCCGTACCTTCAAAGCCATATCATAATAATAGAACTCAACTTTGCGCAAAATTTTGTACTCATTCATCCAAGTAGGTTGAAACCATATGTGCAAGGATAAGACGCCCAGATGGAAGGGTCATCAAGCCCTTTAATCATATGCAGTACTTACCTTACAATTTTTTTGCAGATTTTTCTACCACTAAATAGGAACTCAAACCACTGGTATGTTGCTGTTCTCAATGGCACAAAAGAGAAAATTCAAGTACTAGACTCATTACGTATGGACAGGACCATCTATGCAGCAAACCAAAACCTACAAAATACTGTATGCTACACAAATATCTTAAATATAGTCTACCCTCTTAGCTGGATATTCACTAACTCAATCTTTTAAATAACAGATCAAAGGAATTGAAAAATTTCTTCAGTATGGAAACCAGGAAGGTAGCATGGTTACTAAATGGAAAAACAAGAACATTACAAATTGTACATGACCAACAAATTGTACAGTTCTAATATTACTTCACGTATTGCTTTCAGGATACAACTGCTACTTTCAGAAAAAAAGGTGGCATCCAACCTCATCAATTCTACCATGAATGAGCTCATTGAAGTCCAAGAAGACATAAAACGTTTACAAGCCAGTGTTACCGAAGAAAGAAATCTTAAAGCTGGCCAAAAGGGCTGAGAAGAAAATGTTATGAGTATTACCAATGCTACAGATAGAAATTACCAGTGCTATACTCGTTCATTCCAGTGCTACAAAAATGAATATTACCAGTGCTACATTGTATCTGTTCTACAAAAATGAATATTATTTCCAGTCCTATACTCGTTCATTCCAACTTATCTATTGGCTTCTCAGAAATTTTACACAAATTAACAAAAAATACAAACAGAAATGCAAACCTTACCTACTTTGCAGCACCCGTGTTCTTCGTCCATCCGCTCAGAACACCAAACCCACCACCGGACAGATCGAACTTAAAAAAAATTCAAGTCGCCGCCAGCTCCTCGCTGGACAGGGGTCAATCGATCAGCCACAGCGCACTCCCCCAATCCGCATGCTGCCGCCGCCACAGCCCACTCCCAATTGTACTGCAGATGCGCCGTCGCCGTCGTTGCTGCTGTGCTCCTGCGGCGGCGGGGGAGGAGGAGGAGGAGGAGGAGGCCCCGGCTTTCGTCGACGCACTCGAGCCATCTAGTCCTCGGCGGCGCCGCGCTTCTCGTCTTCGGCTGGGGAGGCCTTCGCCGCGACGGCCTTGACGACGCTGGAGGTGTTCTCGATGGCGGACGCGGCGCCGACCTTTCCGATGGGCGCTCCGACATCAGCCGCTGCCGCTTCCGCCTTGGAGACGAGCTCCTCCTCGGCGGCGGAGAGCTTGTCGTTCTCAACGCGCTCGTCCGGGGCCGTCAGCTGCGCGCCGCTCTTCTCCACGTCGTCGACCGCCGCGGGGACGTCGGGGCAGCGAAGTGGGGGTGGTGGAAGAGGAAGAGGGAAGCAGTTAGTCTCAATTAAAGTCACGTGATTTGGGTTACGACACGTCGGTCTCAAAGTGAATTTTGGTCACTGGACCTTAAAATCATCTGACTCATAGATAATTTCGTTTGGATTCATTATTTACGAGCATCCAAATGAAATACCTTTTGATTTCTCATAAAAATAAAAACAAAAATTTTTATGTATTTTTAGTGGAAGCATGATAATAAAAGATGTCTATTTAAAAAAGACCACGTCATCCCTTCGCATCGCCAATTCTAGGCGTCGCCGCTTCCATGACTGCTTCTTCGCCGTCGATGACTTTCCCTGTTGACATTGAGACCTGCCAAGACTTTTTGCTGTTTGCTGATGCGTTTGCTGTTGTTGTCCGGCCTGGACGTGTTTGCTGTTTGCCGTCTGGTCAGGATTTGTTGTTGCCCATGTTTGATGTTGAGATCATGTGCATGCGCCTATTTGGCGACGCCGTGCCGCTCGCCAGACCTGGACACCGATATTGCAGGATGGTCAGACGCTGAATTTGGACGACCAGTTAGTGCGTGTGTTGAGCATCTGTTTTACTCTAAACTATCCAAATATACCTCCCTGCGTCCTTTGATATGGCCGTTGGGATGCTCTAAGGCGAAAATTCGCCGGAGTCGGCTTGCTCGACACTCCGATGCCGGAGATGGACGAGGCAACGTCGGACGAAACAATCCAAGTGGATGAGACTGAATCAGCCATGCGAAAATACAGAAATACCCTTCCACCTCCACATCCTAATGCAGGGCCACCATAAAGGACAGAGATGGCAACGGGGAATTCGGGAATGCCTCTCCATTCCTGTCCCCACATGAAGAAAAATTCCCTGTCCTCGTCCCTGCCAATGCTCGCGGGAGAATTCTTTTTCCCATCCTCGTCCCTGACGGGAAAACCTGTCTTCGCGAACACGAGACTTTGTTACTGGTCACCAGTAGACAGTAGCAATAATACAATCAAATAAAAAGGGAATTCATAATTATACATCATCAAATTTAAACCCAATATCAAACATTCATTAACACTTGTCCAACAAATTATAAATAAGAAATGAAAGGATGTGGGGTGAACACCTCGGCTGGACCGTCAATTTCCTATCCGTAACGCGTGAGGCTAATGAAGAGTCGGGTACGCGAAGTTCGTGAGGACAGGGAATGTCCGCCCGTACTCGCCCCCGTCATACCCGACGGGATTTGGTACCGCATCGGCCTAAAAAAACTCTTTTAAAATAATTCTTGTGAACACTTATTCTAAACTATTTATAAAATTTAATTATCAAAACATTTAATTTGCTATAATAAAGTAGATATAACCTGTCTCCTGAGTACTCTGAAAAATTACCAGTCAGCACAGTCGTGTTCAAAACAAAAGTCACCACACCGTCGAATGAAGCTATTTTTAAATCTCTTTCGGCCATTTTTCTCAGCATCATTGAAAAATTGAGAGCATGTGCTAAACCATATAATTACAATTATTTAGTAAAAATAATAATTATATGACTATTGAAATTTTAACAATATTATATTAAGCACGTCCTACTAAAATTCGACAGTGTGATCAATTTGATAAAATTTTGACATGCCAAATTTTATAAAAGTTTATTTTGGCATCAATCTAAACTGATCCTAAGTAATCAACATGAGTAAAACTTATGTTTATGTTCGACGGATATATATTAAAAAATAATTAATTATAAATTTAAATACTCATATTAAGTTTAAAACTTATTCGGACGAAGTGATTACACCACAAGAAATTTGATACGCTCATTTCGCATTTGAGAAAACGAACTTGATGCGTATATACAACAGGCTCGTATGATTTCGTCAGCATCGAACACACGGATCCAAAGCTTAAAAATGCATTAACAAACGAGCACTTGACCAGGTCTCCCCTACGACCACACTCACGCAACTCCTTGTCAAAATACTAATCACACTTTCACCCTGCAAGTCAGCACACACTAGCCGCGATATTTACCCCCGCAAATCCCACCGATTCAACAGCTGTTAGTAAAATAACCTATATACTACTAGTGGTGACGGTGATATACTACTAGTGGGTGGGAGATGGTGATGATCAATTTTTATATTATCTTTATCATTAATATATATTTTTAATGAAATTTTCTTTTAATGAATTTTTTTACTATTGACTTTTTCAAAATTTTAAAAAACCACCTACCTATTTAATAAAAAATATAATATTACTTAGACTTAATTAATTTAACGGGGTAAAAACTTATTAATTTTTAACTTATGGGCTCAGTTAAGCGAAACGGCCCATCCTCCCTCGTCTCCCCCTTTCCACGGGTAGTTTTCGTTCTCCGCTCGCCTTCCTCCCTTCCCTTACTCCGCGCGGCGGCCGGCCGGCCTCTCTCCCGCTCGATCCCGACAGCAGCAGCAGCTCCCCGATCAGGTGGTCTCCTGCTCTCCTCCTCCTCTGGCTGGCTCACGCGGGGAAGGATCCGCCTCTCGCTGCTCCGGCGCGCCGGATGAGAGGATGAGGAGGTAAGTTTGGTGGTCTGGTTGTGGGAGTTCATGGTCGGTTGTGGTGGATGGATGCCATGTTCGGGTCGAGGAGGTTGAAGGACGAGATGGAGCTCAGGAAGCAGAGGACCGTGAGGTGAGAGCAACTACTAGTACTTGCTTTGCTTGGGGGTCTTTGAGTTTTGATCTTTTTAGCTTGGGGAACTTGGGGGCGCCGAAGTGAGGCATGAAAAAAAAAGGAAGAGCATGGTTTGAAGCAGTCTTTACTCTTATTGGTGGGGATTTGCGAAGAATTTCATTTCTTGCGAGGAGGAGATGAGCTTTTGGGTGGTTAGTTGGTCACTGCTGTATTGTTGGACTGGTGTTTAGTTCATAAGTTATATTTATTATTTGATTTAAATGCTTAGATTTACTTTTCTTGTGTTGGATAATCTATTTTATAATAATCCCTTAGAACAATAATCGTGTAGTGACTAGTGAATCCCATAAGTTGTTTGCTAACTTCACGTTTAACTCTGAAGTAGAGTTAGACAGAGATATTAGATATATAAATGAGAATGAGATAGAAAAGGTAGTCTGACAAGCGAAAGAAGATCATATGTTATGCTGATAGCTGCTGCTGAGCTTAAATGGTCACTTCTGCCTTTTATAATCACTCAACATTTTCTCTATTCCTCTCTAAAAGAATCTACCAAATTAAAAGTCTTACTTTTTGAGGGAATCCTAATTCTATTTTCACCCCCAGATTCCACGAGGAGAGAGCAAAACCAACTATACCCACTCACCAGAAGCAGGCTGGGCTAGCTGCTAATAAGCTTGGTCTGGGGATCTCAGAGAAGAACAAGATTTTTCTAGCAGGGAATGAGCTTTGGTATAAGAAGATTATTGACCCATCGAGTGATTTCATCTTGACATGGAACTATGTCCTCCGAATTGCATGCTTCGTTGCTCTATTTATGGATCCACTGTACTTCTATGTACCTAAAATTTATTATGGCACTCCGAATTCATGTATTGGGAGAGATACACGCCTAGCCATCATCGTTACTGTCTTCCGATCAATTACCGACCTTTTTTATGTTCTCCAAATTATAATAAAGTTCAGGAGTGCATATATTAATCCAAGCTCCACGTTAGGGGTTTTTGGTCGAGGAGACCTTGTCACAGATCCTGGTAAAATCGCAAAGCAGTATTTGAGATCTGGCTTTGTGGTTGATCTAGTGGCTTCCTTGCCTTTACCACAGGTAACTTGGTTTCTTTCCCCTGTTTTTCTGTCAAGACATAACTTGAGCCTTTATTCGTGCTAATTCATTGCATAATTGAAAGCATGGGCTAGCGAGAATGTTCTCTTACCAAACATGGAAGTATTGGATCTCAAATTTCATATACTAAGATTTTCCTGCTTTAATTGCGAGGTTATAGACCTTTGTGTCTTTTAGGTGAAACAATCCACATAGGTTGCTTAAGTCCTTTTATGGTGTTGTATTACTTCTTTAATGCAACTGAATTACATTCTCTTGCATTAGTTAAAAAGGACATCTGCATTTTTGTAACTGAGGTTTGTGTTATAGATATTATCTGACATATTTTCCCCTTTCCTGCAGATCATTATCTGGTCTGTGATACCATCTGTCAAATATTCTTTGTCAGAACATGATGATGATATACTGCTTCTGATTGCTCTTTTTCAGTATGTTCTAAGATTATACCTCGTATTTTCATTGAACTCTAAAATTGTTGAAGTTACTGGAGCATTTTCAAAGACGGCTTGGCAAGGAGCTGCATACAATCTTCTGTTATACATGATTGCTAGTCATGTACGGTACTCATGCGAGTTCTCTACAAATTTTACTCCTTTTGCCATTTAATACTAGCTGACACGGTTACTTCAAATAGTGCTACCGTTTTCTTCTGTTTTGCTATTTGGATCGTCAAGTTGCACCTATCCTTTTCAGGTTTTAGGCGCATTATGGTACTTGCTATCTGTTGATCGCCAGACTGCGTGTTGGGAAAAATACTGTAGCAATGAAGCTGGTTGCCAAAACAGATACCTGGCCTGCGATGTAGAACCTAATTCAAATTGGAAAATTAGCACTACTATCTTTAATAGTTGTGATGCCGGGAACACATCCAGTGGTTTTGACTATGGTATGTTCACACCATTATTATCAAATCAAGCTCCTGACCAGGGCTTCCTGAAGAAGTTCTTCTATTGCCTTTGGTGGGGTTTGCAGAATCTAAGGTTTGACTCTGAACACATCTTTTCTGAGACATGTAATTAAGGAGAAGAAATTTGAATATAAGACACATCATGCTCACTGTTAAAGCAAAAGAATATACAATTATAAGTCCCAACATTATTACATTTTTTATCTGATTAATTTGAGCTATTATGATCTGATTCAATAATAGCTAATATGAAGATTCTAATATATTCTAACATGTGCTGTGATCCTTTTTTGTTAAACAGTTGCTATGGGCAGACTCTGACTGTGAGTACTTATATTGGTGAGACGTTGTATGCGATATTCTTGGCAGTTCTTGGTCTCGTCTTGTTTGCGCATTTGATTGGAAATGTGCAGGTACTTTTATGGTGTAAACTCCATTTATGAATCGTTAAAACGCTATTGTTATGAAGTAACTTTGTTGTTCATTTTTGATATCCTATTCCTTTGTTGTCTGATATATAAATATTTTTTCTAAACAAATTTCTGTATTGTAATTTTACTTGCTTTTGTCAAACTATTTTCTAGTGCCTGCCTAGATTTGGTGCTGATACCATCATCTTCCCTCTGAACTAATTTCTGATATTTTTTTTGCATTGCTTACAAACTCCTTTTTTTTTCTTTTTCCCTAGAAAAAGTGCAAGCACTAGAAAATGTACGTTTTCAAGATGAAACATAACTCAACATTTCCTTATTTAATTGTTTTTTCCATTTGACAAGGACCCATCCACTTGGTCACTAGGGCTAGAGGTGGGCGATTTTATGATGTTTTTATGTACATGCAAATTTAAAGTATTGTTTTTAAAAAGAACAGAATATATATGTATTGAGGTTTTGGGTGAGCATATTGCCAATACTAAGTTTGTTCATTGCAAATTGTGATTCGTTTTCTTGCTTCTATAGTATTTGACTATGGCTTTAGGAATGGTGAAATGTATTTTTCCTGGTGTCCGATATGGTCAACATGCATAAATTTTTCTTCCCTGTAACAATCTTATATTTTTGCACTCACGCAGCACATTCCTGGTACATTGTATTGTACTCGAACTGATGTGTGATGTTACCATAGTGGATTTCAATAGCAGATGTTTGGGTTTTTGTCTTGAAGGAAGCTGATACAAACCAGGCTTCCAATTATATCATGCGATGCATTAATTAGAATTTGTTTTTACGAGATAACATCAAAAGCTGTTTATTTTGGGTATTTCTATGACCTGTTCTGTTCTAGTAACTGATATATGATTATACTAGTAATACCATAACAACCTCTTAGCTTCAAAGGCGTACATAATTTTCTTTAAGAAATATTGAGCTCATCACATATATTGTTTGCTAGACCTACCTGCAATCTATCACTGCAAGAGTTGAGGAGTGGAGAATAAAGCAAAGAGATACTGAAGAATGGATGAGACATCGGCAACTTCCTCAGAAACTAAGAGAAAGAGTGAGAAGATTTGTTCACTACAAGTGGCTTGCAACTAGAGGTGTGGATGAAGAATCTATATTGAAGGCTTTGCCTGCAGATCTTCGCCGTGACATTAAGCGTCACCTTTGCCTGTATCTTGTTCGCCGGGTAAAATTAGCTTTCTTCCCTTTGTTTTCTTTACAAAATTACACCAGTTTAGCAAGCTCTCCAATTATCAAGTGACCATTTTAAGAAATTTAGCTGTGCTGCCAGGTTATTTCATTGCTATTTATCACCACATTTGAATGGACAAAGTTGACACAAGAAAAATAAATAAAAGGAGATGAAATGACAAAAATGATAGGATTGGAACGTGCCTCTTTTCTTTCTATTTTTACTTTCCTTTTCTCGAAGCAACCTATTTTTCCTTTATTTATTTCACATTCAAAATAGAGGGGATAAGATAACCATAGAATGGCAGACAAATGCTATGGATGCTCTTGTTTTATCTGTATTTTTTTGTGAGAAGGATATACCCACATCATGGTGCAGAACCTGCTAATGCAATGACTTACGCAAGATTTGCTCTGCACATCGAGCATATAATTGAGTTGAGTTTGAATCTGCTACAGCCGACATGATTCGTCTGAATCCTATTGTTTGGGTACTCATTTGCAGATGCACCTTCTCCATCTTCCCTTTTTTGGCCAGTTACACACTTGATACTGGCAGTTTTTTAGTAACAGGACAATGGTAATTGCCTGTTAATGTATCTCTTGTGAGGTCGTCATTGCCATTAATATAGCATTTCATTTGATGGTGAGATCTTGACATTCTATATCACTTGCTGATTCTCACCAGTCTTTCATATCGCAATGCTTTAGGTCCCCTTTTTCTCCCAGATGGATGATCTACTTCTGGATGCCATCTGTGAGCGTCTTGTATCTTCCTTGAGCACAGTGGGCACATACATTGTCCGTGAAGGTGACCCAGTGACAGAGATGCTTTTTATCATTCGTGGGAAACTGGAGAGCTCCACTACTGATGGTGGCCGGACGGGCTTCTTCAATTCAATAACCCTCAAAACTGGTGATTTTTGTGGTGAAGAATTGCTTGGATGGGCTCTTGTTCCCAAGCCTACTGTCAACCTGCCATCCTCCACCAGGACGGTGAAGACAATTGTTGAAGTGGAGGCATTTGCTCTCCGAGCTGAGGATCTCAAGTTTGTCGCGAGCCAATTCAGGCGGCTTCACAGCAGGAAGTTGCAGCACACATTCCGCTACTACTCTCACCACTGGAGGACATGGGCAGCTTGTTTCATCCAAGCAGCTTGGCGCCGCTACAAGAGGAGGCGGCTGGCCAAGGACCTGAGCATAAGGGAATCATTCTCTTCCAGGAGATCATTCGAAGACGAAAGTTCCCCTGAGCACAGCCTTGTGCTGGATGCAGCCAGGAAAGGAGCCCATATCATTAAAGAACTTCCTAAGTTTAGGAAGCCTTCTGAGCCAGACTTCTCAGCTGAGCACGACGACTAAGGGGGGAGAGTAGCTGACATATTACTTGCTACAGCGAAATTGCCGTTTCTGCTGCAAATCCTTCAGCCTGTTGTCGTTCCATGAACTCGCATCTAGTTCGGGTTGACAGGTAACTGATTGTTGATAGGTGAAATGCCGAAGCTCAACTCTTCACACGGTGAAAGCATCAGTGGTGGTATGGGAGTCAGGATCCTGGAGACAGAATGATAGATAGTAACCACGTCATTTTTTCCTTTCTTCTTGGTGATTGTGTTGCTGTAGGCTAGCTTAGTGATTACTGTTTACCCTTTGCTCAATGCTGTAAATCCAGTCGTGATCGTGTTGATATTGTTGGCAGCAACTTGGGACCTCATAGTAGCAGATTGTTGTATTTTGACTCGCTGAGCAAATTCTAGCGTCTCGGCAGTACTCCATGTTTCTCGTTTTTTTTAGTGTATATGTAAATCACAGCAGGAAAACTGAAATTGTTTTTCATTCATTCTGTTCTACTGCTGGTAATAGCAAAGCAATCTCTGTCCTACTGCTCCTGTTCTAAGACAGCACATAACCGCACAGTTCTATATGAAATTTGTGCGAAATTTCTACTACTAAACCGCTGAAACTCTCTGCTCAACGCAAGCTTTGCTCAGGCTGATTTGGATTCCTAGTTCTTTTCAGATTAGAGAGGTAGATAAACAACCGGATTATTCGTGTCACGCAGGACGATTTATTTTAGAACTTTTCTTTATTAGCATTGCCCAGATAACTTTTTCCAAGCTACTAGCATAATGCCTATGCGGTTGCAACGAATTTCCTTTTTTTTTAAAAAAAAGCCTATTGTATATATTTTGAAGGCCATATAAAAGTAATTCCTATAGTCTAATATATTTATCACCATGCAACGTTTTGCTGTCATATGCTTGCTGTTAGTTCGTGATAGTAGGCCACTACCATCTTATCTTAACAATAGTAGTATAGATATAGATGTAAAATGAACAGTAGTATAGATGTAAAAAAAGAACATAATGTAAGCTTAATCAGATGGATGTTAATCAGATAATGTAAGCCAATGATGCGAGATGCCACAATCTCTGCAAATTCGACGAAGTGCACTCTACAGCTTATATGGTAAAATGAGAAACTATTAAGTAATTCAATCAGTTGACTTAATGTGTTAACTGAAATTTGGATTGAAAGATACAAGATAAATAGTCCGTGCGAAATTTGTACTACTATTGAATTACTGGGACTGATATTGGAGTACAACACTATAGCCAGGTGATCCACTGGTCTTTGACAGAAAAAAATAAGTTAATTAGCTTCCTTCACTGCACCAGCTAGTTTGCTGATGTTAGAATGGGAGTTCAGGTAAAAATTGGATTGGAACTGGTATTTCAATAATTTATCTGCTTAAAGAATGAAGCTTAACTACATAGCTACTATATTGCTTCAGAGCTACTGAATCCGATGTTACTTGTGAGGATGTGCCTCTACATCAGGTGCAATCCGCTTTGGCATCTTCCTCTTCTGCATATACTTCGCATATGAATACCAGACACCTCCAAATGTATTGATCACCAATCCAGTAACGTTGAGAGTATGTACTTCCACACCTCCCAGCAGAACGAAACCCAGGGTCTGAAAGAGCCGACGAGGTGAGACGGTATGTCAAAGTTTTGGAACTTCGAAAACACGGTGTTTCAGTAATTCGGTTAGAGATAGAACTGCTTACAGTAGATCCAACACCCTTGAGAACTCCTACTATTGTTGTTGTAAGGGCGGAGTTCACGACCGTGCACCAAAACATGGTGAAATTCAGGACGATACCCATCACCAGCGAAATGAGAAGAATAGCACTGAATGTTAGAGAGGCCGTCTGCATTGCAAGTTACACCAATTCTGTAGCTTTGGAAATCGGATAGAGGAACTGCAAAATAGATTGCTATCTTTGATGCCCTAATTAAATTTGATGTATTGGCATTACTAACCTTTTCCGAGAGCACTGAAAGAGAATAGGGGAATTCTCCTGTTGCTATAATGATGAAAAACAGAAAAGGAAGTGATAACACACTGTTATAAAACATCAACTCCACGGAGGAAAGACCATCCTCTGCGCCTGATTTCTCCACAAGAATCAAATACATTGTCTGCATTCGCACTCAACTGTCAGTTACAGTTAGAAACACAAACGATCATCTGAGAGCAACAATAGTGAACATATTACAACCTGGAAGAAGACCGATGTTAGAGCCATGGAGTATCCGTACAAGTCAAAGGAAAAATCTCCAAGAGCTGCAATAAGGACTCCAGCAGCGGTGCAGATAACTGAAAGGGACACCTAAATAATTTGGTAGTAGTGAGGAAGAGCCAAATATAGTTTTTTTAAAGGAAAGAGCCAAATATGGTTGCAAAGAACTATTCCTTCTCAAGGGGAAACTTTGCACCTGTTTATTGGATACTATAGTTGGGTGTCCATTCAAAATCTTGAAAGGATTGCATGGTAAATCTTGTAATTCAGTGGCAACATTAAGTTGTTAACACCTATTCAATATTTTTTAGTGCTCTTGTGATTCCATCCGAAGCATATGGATCCCTCAAGTAGCTGATTGGCAAAAAGCTAGGGGGGCATGAATTGATGCTATCTTAGAAGGCCAAAATCTTGAATTAGGAATTTTATCCAAATACCAGGCCTAACTTTATTAGGACAATTCACCTCATAATGCCACTAAATCGACTTTCAAAATCCAAAATTAACATCTTGGGTAGGCGTTGGCAGGTCTAAAGTAAAATCATTACTGTGTGTAAAACCTAGTGGATAAAAAGAAATAAAATGACTACACCCTCCGGGTTGATAATACTTGTCCTTTTGGACAAGCCTGATCAAACTTTAAAATCCTTGACTATGAATAATTTCTAAAATATTTGTCTTAGAAATATGGAGACCATATGTATAGATTAGTTTTAAAAAGTACTCCAATAAAATCATATATTTGTTGATATTTCTATACATATTATAATAGAAATAGTGGTCAAAGTTTTTTTTGGAGACCGTGTCTTTATCCAAAACGACAAGTATTATCAACCCGGAGGGAGTAAAAAAAGCACTCACCTGTGTTGGCGGTTTCCCCTTTCCCCGTAAACACCCAGCCACCAGTACAGCAAGGGGTGTGAGCCTTTTGATTGCAATATACATAGGAATGTTAACCCCTTTTAGGCTTGCCAGAGCAAATGCAACATTTGCATTGTAGAAAATCGACAGCGGAAGAAGCTTCTTTCCTATTGCTATGTTGAAATCTTTTCTTTTAGACACTCCTAGAATTTGACCAAAATGTATGATAAGTGCTGTAGCTATTTGCTGCAGAAATAGAGATATTGAACAACACAATCAAGCTCAGACAAAAATATAAAAAAGTTTATTTATGTCATCACCGATGACTGATGTCCATACATACCTGTAAAGTGAGAAGAGTCATTGAGTGAGCATACTGCATAATAATTGCTTTATTCACGAAAACCATTGCCATAGATGCAATTCCATAGGAGAAGGCAGCAGATAAGCTGCAAGAGAAGATAAGCACGGAAATGGTCAGAACTTCCAATGCATTTCCTACTTCAATCAGGTCCGAACCAACAGATCCATAAATGTACAGAAAACTGCAATATTTGTCATTGGCAAGAAGGTATAAATCCTCTGAGGTATTGATGGCAGGATAACAAACAGACTAATGATGTTCTCTAGTTTCCAATAATTAAATAAATCAAGAAGATTCCCCCCATGGCATCTTTGGCAATATCAATAGCTTGGAATGATGAAATCTAGCGTGTTCTATTTAATCCTCATACACAGGCATTCGTGCAGCTTAACTAGAAAACTACTAGCAAAATAGCATCATACTCCGATGCTGGATATCGTCGTCATAGTTGACTACCTAATTTAATAAAGCAACCGACTTTCTTAGTTGGAAAGAAAGACCTCTAAAATCTAGAGCCTAATGCGGGATGATCTACGAAAAAGAACTCATCTCGTCTCCACATTAGCCCGCATAATTTCATTGTAAGGGTAGATTGCGCCGACCCTTGTCAGGTCCCGATCGATGTATGCATGTTTTGGAGAAGGGATTGCCATCTCGAGCAATGATCACTCGCTACAATGAACTTTCCCCTATTTCTTGGATTCGCAATTCACAATAAATCAAGAAACAATCAACTCAATCGCCGAATGCTACAGCGGTGGAGCCGATGCCAGCGATTTCCCTCATTTCTTGGAATTCGTACTTCAGAATAAATCAAGAAACCATCAAACTCCTCCACCGAATGCTACAGCGGCAAGCCGACACGGCGACTGTCGATATCACAGTAAAAAGAAGAAAAAGAAGAAGAATGAACCCAGAAATCCTGACCAGCCTCATCCGCCGCCCCTACGGTGTTCTTTCCCAATCAAGAACAACACGGCCAAGAAGAAGATAGAGAAGCTCACACCTGAGGAAGGAGCTGGGCTCGCCGGCCTCCGCCCCCATCTCTCCCCCCTCCCCTTCTCACCGCTCGCGGATCCGACAAGCCGTGGTGCTCCGTGAGGTGAGGGCGCGGGCTACATGGACCGGCGGCCGGAGGCGGGTCTGCAAATGCAAGAGCAGCAACAACTGCGACCGGGGTGCTGGCGAATGCGGAGATCTGGACCCGAACCTAGCGGCACGGGGTCGGGGTAATTTGCACAAAATGCACGGAAATGTGTGTCTTTCTCCAATTTCCGTTAAAAATTGACGAACTTTTTTCAACAAGAGTTTGCACTGTACTGTCTCCGTCCTATTAAATTTACCTCGTTTTTTCAACCATCAATACATATCAATACAAAACTATAATATATCACGATACTCCTCGCTTTATCAAATCTTAATATAAGTATTCTCTACTTTAGCTAATCTACTTGTAATTAATATAAGTACTCTCTACTTTGGCTAATCTACTTGTAAAGTACTTATCTTTTATTTTTATAAACTATAAAAACTTCAATGTAATAAAAATAAATTTATTTTGGGATAAAAAGTAACAAGCTTCTCCACAGCCAGAACATGCTGTCCAAACGATTAAAAAATATATTTCGTAGAAATAAAAATCAAATAAATTTATTTTTAATTTTATAATAATTAATTAAGAAATTAACGTCAATGAAATAATTTTTTTCGTGTACCGTTTAGAATCTGAGCCAACCTTTTAAACTAACACAACCTTAATTAACTAACTGCAGGATCAATTTGATATACGATTTGGTCATGAATTTGTTAATCAATACCATCGTTCCGTTACATCTACATATAAACTTCTATCTTTTAAAAACCAATTAAGACATGTACATTCTAAATATTGAAGAATGTTGCAAAGCGTCTAAATTGAACATGTATATAGCATTAAAATCCAGCCACACAAATACGTAGCTACCGTGCTAGTGTTTATTAATATAAATCATAAGATTTTTTTTAAAAGAGAGAATAATTGTTCTGAACCTCAACTATTTTAATAGTTTTATAGTCCAGTTTCACATGGATGAATGACCAGATTAATACTACTAAGTTATACTTGACTAGAATTCCTTTTTAATCTAAACCATTATTATTATTTCGGTCCCATCTAAATTAAATGGCTACATTGATCACCATATTATTTTTTTGTTAATACAAGAATTTCCTCCAAACTTGAAGAGAGGACAATTTCCATCCTTTGACGCTCACACAGCAAACTCTTGTGTTTGGAAATGAGAGAGTAGCTTACAAATACTATATGCCATTTTAGAGAACACATGTTGGTCAGAATCTTTCTAAATGCAACTACTAGATGAAAAGTAACAACTCTTGTTACATGAAAAATTATGTCAATATATTTTCACGAACTGAATAACAATTTTGACATCATTTAGCAGCATTCCAGTATAAAAGAATTGCACTGCTCATGGTCATGGAGCATCAAGACTATGGAAGAGAAGTCATCTCAAGTCTGCCACTTGTTCTCGATATTGCACATGACCTGTGAAGCGCTTCCACGCAACCACATTTACATCTCTAACATCGAGATGCTCCAAAAATCTTTCATCAAGATTCAGAACCAGCTAGCATTTATCTTTGAAATGGAGGTACTAAATCGTGCTCTTTGAAAAAAGATACTTCCTCTTGCGTGTATTCATCACCAGCCGTATCATCTAATCTAGTTCTCCTGAAAGAAATGCACCACAAAAGTCGATCAAATCCTGCTCACTAACCTGGAGCAGGGTTTTCAAACAAGGTTATCGAGGTTATCGTTTTTAATTTAAAATCACGATATATCATGTTAATCGCATGATTTTTACAGTAATAATCCAAAAAACTGTTTGGAAAACCTTGACCGGGAGTACTCCTCGAGCATATAAAATCTTTAGGAGGTAAGTTAGACTTATAAATCCAAAGCCTAGATGTAAGTGAGCTGGCTTACGAAGCCACTTGTAAATAGCTTCATGGGCCAGCCCACCTACACCTTCGAACCAATGCTGAATTTTTAGCATTTTTAATTTTTATTTTTTAAAGATTTACAAAACTAATTATTCGTTTTCGAAAATTATACAAATAGTCTCCTCCCGCTCTTTGGGAGGCCGAGATTTAAAAACACCCTCCCAGAGCGTTTTTGCCGACGTGGCGAGCGGTCGTTGGGTGCCGTCGCTGCACGACGGCAAATTTGCAGGCGTCCCCCTTCCTGCTCTTACCAAGGGCGTTTTTTCCTGTCCAAACAGGGGGCCGCCTGCAAAAAGGGCGGCCGCCCTGGCTTTTTTGTAGGTGGCCCCCTTCCCGTCCTTACCAAGGGTTTTTTTTGCCTTTTTTGCAGGCGACTCTCTTCCCGCCCTTTCAGAGGGCTTTTTTGCCCTTCCCGCCCTCTGGAAGGGTTCAAGAATACCCTAAACCCTAATTGATCGATCTATTTGTCGTATTGTTTCAAATGTAAATGTTATCGTTGTATTGTTGCAAATGTAAATATATCGTACGTACGTAAATGCAAATGTAAATATGTTGTGTAATGAACCCTAATATTCGAGGTATCGTATATATGTTGTTTGCATTACCTGTGATCATAACATACTGTTTTAACCAAGTTAACTTAGTAGCAATGGTTAAGCAGTTGTGTGCCACATTGTTATATAACCCATTAGGTATGGATGATACAATACATGGCATATGTCTTATTCATACATGATACAACTTACTCATCCCCGACGACTCAAGGCTCGGCTACCTACGGAACCGTTCAAGGGCGTTAAGCTTGTCATCAATTTTCTCTTTCCTTCTCGGTGTTGTACTCCTTTTGTGTTTTACATTCAGTTACTTTTAGGCCGTTATATTGGGGAATGACATTGTTCCACCTAGTGAATCCACACCTCCTTTGAATGCCCTGGTAAAGAAACATATGTAATCAGTTAGAGAGCCACTAGAGTGAAGACGTTTGCGGGATTGATAAAACGAAAGACGTACAACGAAGTCGTTGTCTAAGTTGGGGCAAATGAAATATCTCTGGCCATATGTTCGTGGTTCAAAGGAGGTAGCCATCTTGCAACGATCCCTACAACCACACATAGGACGCTCCGGCCATTTAGGGAAACCCAGTACGTTGTTCCTCCAAGCTAAGCTTGCGATTTCGACGTGACGTTCGTACTCCATCCATGCCTGAATGAATTTTTCAGTCGACTCAGGTTGTGTTACCGTCTGACCGATCGAAGCAGGTTTAACCGTATCGATCCACTCTTCGTATGGACACTGACATACATCCTCCTAGTTGCATATTTGTGATGTTCGAGGTTAGAAAATGGAACAAACGAATAGGTTAAACAAAGAAAAATTATACTCACCACAAAATCGTCATCCACAATCTCGGGACACACGAAGCATCTTTGTCCTCTAGTTGCTTGTCTTATGGATCTTACCACCTAGCAACGGAGACCACAGTGGCATTCTGGACGTTCCCGCCATGTGGGTAGTGCCAGCTGATCCATAGGCCAATCCAAAGCTTCAGCACGAACTTGACGTTGGTACTCACCCTTCCGTCAAAGGTAGTCTGACCTTGTTTCGCTTAGTGGGTAGTAACGCGTTCCGTCGGTTCGTGGGTTCTCCGTATCTATCCACTCAACGAAGTTGCACACCCGACGATATGCCTACATGAGGTGTTAACACGATGTACAATCAAGTTAGCATTTTCTGTGTGAAGATTTTGTAGCTGAAAGCATTGCAGATAAGCCATACCTGATCAATGTTGGCGCATTGGAAAAATTGTCTCCCCTGGGTTTCCATGAGGAGGGACGACGTAAGTATGCAGTGTAACACCCTGAAAATCGGAGAATTTGAAAACCGGGAATTAAAAATCGAAACTTACAAAAACCTTTTGGTTTTATTGCTTCTTATTGTGTCTTCATTCTTATTTGCCAGCTCAGTTGCATAAGAGTTCTCTTGAACTTTGTTTGATGTGAAATTGGGATCAAAACCCTAAGAATAAAATCCCAAATTGGGAAGAAAACTCCAGGATCTATATTTCAAAAAGTATAAAAATACAAACTGTAGAATTACAAAAGTAACCTGGAAAATATAAAGGTTGGCATAAACCCTAGAAGGATAAGGAAAGGATAATCAAAATTTTGAATTTGAATCATAGGAGATAATCGAGAATAGAAAATAAAATGAGAAATCCTTTTTAAAAGCAAAGGGATCAAATTTTTGGAAATATAAGAAGGGAATAAGTCAAATATGAAAAATATAATAAAAATAGGGAAAATGTTTGAAAATATGAATCCAAAATTATTTTGGGATGTTAGAATTTATTTTGAATTTTTAGGATGAAAGGAAATAGAAATGGGAAAATTAGGAAGTTAAAATCAGGAAAAATAGAAAAGTACACTATTCATTACCTCAGCAAGTGTTCGACCCGAGTCAATCGGTGTGTCCATGCGCGCCACGTGCAGCCCCACCATGTCGCGCCGTACCTAGGGACGTGTGCACGCGTGTTCCCATGGTCGCCGGCTGCGGTCGTGCACGGTGTACGCCGAGCGGCCTCGCCGTCCCGCCGGACGCGAAGTCCACGTCGTACCGCACGCCCATACCGCTCGCGTAAGCCCCAGCGCTCGCGCAGTCCCGCGCACGCCCCCGTCGTGTCTCGCCCGCGTCACCACGTCCCCGCACAGCCCCGTCGTGCCTCGCCCGCGTCACCCCCTAGCCTCGCACATTCCACGCCGCACGCGCGCGCTGCCCCGTCCTCGCCGCGCTGCGTGACGTCCGCCATACCCGTGCGCGTCACCAGCCCCACGCAGCTGTCCGTCACCGCACGTCACCATGACCTCCACGCGCGCGCAGCACACCACTGATGCCGTACCAGTGCACGCCCATGCCGCCGCCGCGTTCTTCCCTGTCGACTGCCTATAAGAAGCCTCCCCAAGCCAAGCTCCAAACACACAAATCCTTCATCATCACCCCTTCGTGAAAACCCCCAACTTTTCCCCCAAAACTTCCCCACCACACTAGCCGAATTTTGTGGGACGATGAAGAACCCTAATTTCGGCCGCAACTAGCGATTCTCCAAAATTTGCCGGAACCGCTCGGTTTTTCTTCAAATCAAAGGTACAATCATGCTCCTTATAGTTAGCACTTTGTTTTCCCTCGGTTACTTCAATTAGAAAGCCACCGGAGCGCCACCGACAACAAGCCGCCGTGCCTCCCCTGCCTTGGCCGCCGTCGCGCGCACGCTGCTAGCCCACCCCGATGCCATTCCGGCCAAACTACCACCTCCATTAGCAGCGCTGAGCCCCGTAGATACTTCCCCACCCCTCGCCGTGTCCATTCCGTCGTCAGGGCACGCCGTCGACGAGCTCCATCGTCACCGTGACACGGCTGCCGTCGCCAGCACGTTCTACCACCCCAAAGCTTCGGCTATCCCTTGGAACGCAACCATCATAGCTCCTAGATGGTTAAAAGTAGCCTAGCACCCCTAGCCCGGCCACCCTCGCCGTCATTTGCTCGGGAGATTTGCCGGCGTCGCGAGGAAGAAGAAGAACCGTGCAAGGAGAAATAAAAATAAGGTAGGAGCGAGAGTGAACGACATCGGCTCGGCAGCGCAGCGGTTGAGCCGAGCCGCGTGAGTCACCCGGTCGCTAGTTCGAATCCCTCCCCCGCGCGCTGAATTTTTTTTCAGCCTCTTTTTTTCCTTTCTTCCTTCTCGGGCCCACGTGTCAGAGAGAAAGAGAGAGGGAGACAGCGCGGCCCACACGTCAGACAGAGAGAGAGCCAAAGAACAGAGCATAGGGGAGAGAGAATGCACAGTGCCGGTCTAGAGAAAAAGAAGAAAAAGAAGAAAAAGAAAAATTAGAAAAAAATGGGGAAAAGTTTTAGAAAAATTTGGGAAATATTTTGGAGATATTTTGGGAATATTTACGCCAAAATTTTGTAGTTTTCACAGGTATTTTCTTCAAAATGAAATGAGCTCCTATATACGATTTTCGGAGAACTTTGCGTTTACGAAAACTCTTCCCGAAGATTTATTTTTACTTTTTCTTTTCTTCAAACTATACTTAACCTTTTGAACTCAATAAAAATGTATCAACGAATCTCTTAAACAACATTCGTAAGAATTCTGCTCATCGCTTTATCGATTCTTTTTACAAAACCCTAAATGACCGTAACTCGTCGTTTTGATCGATTTTACCCTAAAATCCTCCGTAACTCGGGTAAAATCATAGGGAGATATTTTGGAGTACTCTTTTGGGTTTTTCTTGATTCCTTATTCGTTCTTATCGAATTTTAGTTGGATTCAATCTTTTATTTTGCACGTATGGATAGCATCCGAAGAGGCAGCTACTGACTACGTCGAAGAGCCCACTCAACAAACGTGCGAGCAAGGCAAGTCATCATACTCTTTGAACATATTGATCCCAATTGCGAAATGATGTTGTTTTAAACTTTAAACATGCATGCTACACACAAAGAATTAGCTATACTTGTTATGCCATGCCTTGTTATTGATTACCTTTAGAATTATTCCTTATAACCCTCGATGTGATACATATAACCGGAGAATATCTTCGGTAAAATGCTTAGCCACGCTTATATTAGATCCTTGCATACTCATGATTTTACAAGGAAGCCTCGTGCTTGGGCAACTATCTTTGGGAAGGTAGTTGGAATACGGCATGTGGATACGTGAGCGCCACATTGCCTAAAACATAATGAAACGAGTTTTTATGAAAACCAAAAAGGAAAAACCAACGTTTTTAGACTGGGGCGGATGGATGGATTTGGGTGGATTCCGGGAAAGGCTAATACCGTCCCTGGTCAATTAAGGACCAAGCCATGAGATAGCCGAGAAACGAGCTAGTACAACCGTACTTCTCAAATGGGTATAGACCTAGCGGAGTAGATAGCCGAGCGGAGGCGGTACCCCTGCATAGTGGTTCTTATGTATGAGATGAGATTGGAAATGTATGATTGGAAATCGGAAATTATTATAACTTGATGAATGAAGTCTTCCCTTACCCCGGGTGCGCCAGAACTCCTCTCACTGCTAGAAAATGACGGCTAGAGTGCATGAGGGCTTAAGTTCATGGGGCGGGTACTGCCAAAGTGAGGTTATTGAAAGGCTTTGCCGTGACCGTCTCATGTGTTGAGACGTAGGCTCATTTGTTGGGCAGTCGCGAAGTACGGGTAAAGTGTACATCCACTGCAGTGTGAATGAATCAATCTATTCGAATAGCCGTGCTCGCGGATATTGAGCATCGTGACAAGACTTTCGCGTGGCTAGACTCAAAATTTTAAAATGATGGGTTGGTAGGCATAATGATTTTGTATGCTGGTGGACGCAGCTTCTCGACCTGCGAGAAGAGGTAGACTCCCTAGAAAACTATGACGCACCGGAGACGGGAAACCATCCTTGATATCACGATGGATGGCAGACAGAACCGTTGCCGATTTAATATACTCTGGAACTAAAACTTGACTTGGCTAGCTGTTAGGTTTGTGAAAAGATTTGTGAAAATTAGCTTTATGCAAAAGAACCCCAGCTATCCTTTGAATGATCCTATCATGTGCATCACTTCCGTGTTGGCTTGCTGAGTACGGTTGGTACTCACCCTTTCTATACGCACAAACCTTCAGATGGTGGGAATGAAGACTTGGAGGATCCATATGCCCACTACCAGGAGGGCGAAGAAGCCGATGGCGCCTGCTAGGTCTTAGTCTCCGGTCGTTGCCTGTGGCAATCGACAAGCCGCTGCCTTCATTCCGCTGCCTTACCTAATTTCTACTTTTGGTTGTATCTGGACTATGAGGTCCTATATGTTAGATATTGCCTCCGGGCCTATATTGTAATACTTTTGCTCTAAGACTATTCGTGCATTTGCACCTGATTATTTAGTACTGTATTTCGTGGGTACCAAACTACTCGATCCAGGGAAATGGTACTATGAACATGAAAGATTCCTGTCCTCAAAAACGAGGGTCCACATGCAGCCATCTCCACAATGGCATAACGGACGGTCACACCATGGTGGAATCAAACCACTCAAAGGATGGAGTCGCTAGTGGAGACGCTCAATGAATGGATGATATGAAGATCTCATTGTACGAGGAAATGTAGAAAACAGAATGCAGATTTGAAGAGCTCGTATTCGGATCGAAGCAATATATAGTGCAGGGAGGTCAAGGTTCACAGCGACGTATCGTTTATGTCTGTCACGGGGCAACAGCTGAATGCGACGTATCATGTAGGATTGTCACGGGGCAAAAGCTGATAGCGACGTATCATATAGGACTGTCACTGGGCAAAAGCTGATAGCGATGTCTCGTGTAGGTTTGACATCACCGAAAATTTTTTTGTCGTTAGTAAGAGTATCATGCAGCGAACAATATGAAAGGATCTCATGACATGTGAGTGCGACGAACAGACATAGATATATACAAACATCCAACACAAAATAAATATTTATAATTTTTACGAACTGTAGCACGCAGAACCTACTGGCGAGCCTTCTTACCCCTAGCCCTCCTAGCCTGTGATCTAACGTGCCCCTGAGAGTACGTCAGCCTGTCTGGGGGCACAACACGACTAGCACGGACATCCGGCGCGGGCGTCTCCTATGGCGGGTCCTGGCTCTGTGGTAGAGGTGCTCCACCAAGATAAGAGGCGGCGAGAACGTCCTGATCTGGGTCCTCCAGGTCGTCGAAGTCGTCGCCCGTACCTGACCCCCCCTCGTCACCCGTCCCGGACCCGCCCGCCTACGACGATGAATCCCCCGAGCGGAAAATTCCCGCCGAGTAGAATCCTCCTGTATATAAGCAATGTGAGGCATCAGTGATTTAAACTAATAGGTCTTAACTACTCATCGAACGACGCTTACTCACCTCCCGGCTGAGTGAGGAGACGAGGAATGGAGGATCCACTCACTCCAGCAAAGCTCGCAGTGCTCGGCCGAGTCGCGAAAGGCCGAGGGATCGACGATCCACTCGCGCCAGCCGTATCCCCAGTCGGTAGTGTCGGACCTACGCGACATTTGGTAAGCTGAGTCGCTCGTGCACAACGTCGAGAGGCCTAGAGGCGCTCGAGCTGCGACCGCCTCCTGTGTGTACGGCTCCCAAACAACATTGTAAGGCTGGAGACGGTCCAACTCGAACAAGAGGTCCGGGTAGCTCCGTCTCACCTGAGCGTGGGCGTAATGACACTGCGAAAATAAAATAATCAAGCGGTTACAAGTTTTGTTGAACACAATTTGAATATTTGAAACAAATAACAATTTGTACTTACGTTGCGTCGAAACCAGTACGTGCCCATCGTAGGCCCGTCGGCTGGGTTCTCGAACGCGGGTGCTGCGTCGTAAGGAGCAGTGTCGACGACCGGTCGGCCGATCGCGAACTGCTCCGCAGCCCAAAGCTGTAAAAGAAGGGGGCAGCCAGTGAAGATCGCTCCACGACTTAGTGTTATCTATAGGCATAAGTTCCCAATAATATCTTTCTGTTGCACGACTTACTACAACGGATAGAGACATTGTGTTCACTCTTGTATCCACTTTAAATCCACGTAGCAACCAACTATAGACTGAATCAAATGTTTTATCGGCTGGCCTATCGATGCCCTTCGATTTCATCCTAAATTCTGACAGATCTACACCTTCTGGACCATATCTAACGTTGCCTTCACCGTGAACTATCTAAAATATGATCTTACTTGCCATAGTGCTTGACAAACAAATTAAAATTGAGTTTATTCCATACTACGAATATGTTGCCTAGATGATTCTGTGCCTAAGTTAATTTCTTTAACAATATGTTCTCTGGTCTACATCTTAAAATATCCCGAATCGGTTTGTTCATTTGATCTACCACCAATCGTACCTCGTTCATTTAAATCTGACAAATTTTGTAAACTAAATTAAATTAAATCGTACTTTATATCTACACATATTTTGATTATCAACAAAATTATACGTACGATTATCCATAGTGCTTAACATCTACTCATATAATATACACATAGATCCAAACATATTCTACCTAAGTTAATCTATTTATTCTACCTAAGTTGATGTCAATTAAATTATCTAAGTTGATCTAAATTAAATCATCTGTTTTACAAATCTAAAACTAAATATTCAATAACTATTCAAATATTAAAAAATTTCATTTTCCCTAATATTGTATTTACAAACTAACTAACAAAAAAAGTATGACGGGATATTGCATTTACCTCGGATGGAGTACGCAATCCAGCAGGGCTTTGCCGTGCTCCTTCCTCTTCCTCACCCCTCTCTCTTCTTTTTTCTGGATTTGGGAGGCTGCAAATGAGGAGAAAATCTTTGACTCTCGGCTTATATACTGCCCAGGCTAAAAAAACGCCCTTTCAGAGGGTGGGAAGGTCAAAAAACGCTCTCTAGAAGGGCAGGAAGGGGACCACCGGCCGTCCTTTTTGCAGGCGGCCCCCTATTTGAACAGGGCAAAAACGCCCTTGGTAAGGGCGGGAAGGGGTCGCCTGCAAATATTCCCCCGTGCAGCAGACGACCCCCAATGACTGTTTGCCACGTCGGAAAAAACACCCTCTGCGAGGGCTTTTTTAAATCTCGTCCTCCCAGAGAACGGGAGGAGACTATTTGTGTAATTTTCGAAAACAAATAATTAGTCTTGTAAATCTTTTAAAAAATAAAAATTAAAAATGCTAAAAATTCAACCAATGCTGCAGGCTTGCCGTGTAGCTTGAGGTCAGAATAAGCACGACAAAGACCCATAAGATCACCACAATCCTTGACAGGTTGATCTCCATCTTCTGCTCTAAAACCAACAGTACAATACGTTTTAATTTATTGTATTCACAATCCTCTTTGTCAATAATGGTTAGAAATGGAAAGTCTGTGGACAAGCATACCGTGGGAGAAAAATAGAGGCGATAATGCAAAGTAGAAGGTGACACCAAGAAAACTATCAATACAAAAATTGCCAAATACAAAGTATATAACTGACATGTTACAAGCAAGCAGTATTTTCATCGAAAATTTATTTTGTCTAGCTATTTTATAGAAAAACCTTTGAATGTTTATAAAATTAACCCGCAGTTCGTCTGACTATTTTGCAGAAAACCTCTTGAGTGTTTATAAAATTAACCCGCAGCCCGCCTGACTATTTTGCAGAAAACCCCTCGAGTGTTTATAAAATTACCCATAGTTCTAATGCTGAAATAGGACTCGAGGTAAAGACATAAACAAAAAAAATATAAATTGGAATTACATGAGACTTTAACTTTTAAATAATTATTAAAATAAAATCGCGTCCGTTATAACGCACGGGCATTTACTAGTAACTATATAAATATGTAACTCTTAAAAAAATTCACACTTCACAGTAATACTGCTTTCACGAAAGTGAGGTAGCAGAGGATTGAATTCCTCACCCATGCGCATGCTATGACTATTTTCCTTCTTCGCGGGCCATGAAGCAAATTCAACGAATAAAAATTATGAAAGTTACACTACTACAGAAACTGTTTTTCTGAACGAGGCCCCCGATAGGTTTCAGACAGGCCATAAGTGGCCGTGCCTGAAAAAACCGGTCCCTAGGGGGCGGTTGCATTATCTCGTACGGTCCACTTAAGCAACCACACGGGATAATCTATTTTTCCGTACGGTCCATTTAAACCATCCTCACGCGATGATCACCACCGCTTATATAGGTGTGCGTAGGGGCTTCAAAATTTTCTAACTCCGAACAAAATTTTCTAGATCCCGCCGTGGCTTTCTAACCCACTCGTCGCCTCCACTGCCGCTGCCTCCGCCGCCTACGGCATCCACCGCCGCCTCCACCGACCGTGGCCGCCTCGTCCACCATCGGCCTCTACCGCCGCCTCCACCGACCACGGCCGCCTCCTCCGATCGCGACCGCCTCCTCCACTGTCGCTGCCTCGTCCTTGCCGACCGCCGCCGGCTCCTCACCGACCGCCTGCCGCCGCCTTCCTCACCGACCCGACCGCCTCCACCACCGTCGGCCCCACCGATTGCCACCTCCAACGTCGTCGTTGCTTTGTTGTAAAATTATACATGTGAAATTTGTTATAAAATTATACATGTGAAATTTATTGTAAAATTGTGATGATGTGAAATTATTTTTGTGTAATTTATGATTTTTGTCGATTTAATTATATCATTCAATAATTCAATAATTATATATGTAATATAGTACGGATCTATCTTTCCGTGTGGGCCACTTAATATGACCGTACGGAAAGATCTATTATCCCGTGCGATCATATTAAGTGGCCCGCACGGGATAATAGATCTTCCCGTGCAGGCCTCTTAAGCCGTTCGCACGGGATAATAGATCTTTCCGTGCGGTTAGGCCATCTGCATGCAAAATTTTGATTTTTCCAGACGTTCTCGCGCGTGCGGGCTGGCCTTCCACATTGAAAAGTGCCTTTCGATCCACACGGAGAAAACGATTCTACAGTAGTGTTATATATGTATATATATTATATTGTAGTTTTACGTAAGTTATAATGTAACTGCATTATAGTTATATTGTTTTTACATTTAACAAATTTTAGGGGGAAAGAGTCGGCAAACGTATAGCAAACTCAGACACGAAACTACAGTCTCCGACATTTTGAAACGAAAATCATTTTAAGACGAATGAAGTATTTCTCATCTATATATTCACCAATTAACATCTATATAAATTTAGACACATCGATTAATATATAAATTTATTTAAATTAAATTTAAAATAACTTATAATATGAGACAGAAAACAGTATATTTGTCATCTGCAATAAAATTACACGCGTTGACGCAATTAAAAAGATATTGACCTGATCGCTTACGCATCCAGAGAGAGCAAGATGCTAGTTTACAACAAGAGTTGATATCGATCATGCATAAATACAAATTAAATCACCGGCCGTCCATCGGAAGAATACTCCAGGAAGTTTCCCCGCGCTCCAGTGACTTGTCCAATCATGTCGCTCAAGACCGTGTCTGTTAACGTCTGGATGTATGCCATTCATAAGACCAATATATATATCGAGTAACTAATTTACAGGATTTACAGCCGAGCGAAAAAAAAACAAGATCAGGTCAGCTATGGAGAGGCCAACGAGGTGGTCGCTCCCCGTTGCTGCTTCTGCTTCTGCAGCTCGCCGCCTTCCTCTTCTGCTCGTCGTGCTCCTTTGGGGTGCCATCACCATCAGTACGGCGGCGGCGGCGACGGTCAGGATTGGAGTTGTGCTGGACCTGGCGAGCGGCGAGGGGAGGAGGAGCCTCGCCTGCATTTCCATGGCGTTGGACGACTACTAAGGCGGCGCCAACGATTTTCTACCGCGCGGGTGAAGCTGCGCGTCAGCGACTCGCGCGGGGACGTCGTCGCGGCAGCGCACGCCGGTGAGTGCATGGCAGCTGCCACTACACATGAACGCACAGTGGTGCGCTGGCCTGCACATGCATATTGGTACATCGAAAAAAATACATGTATAGGCACATAGAAAAAAATACATGTATATATATACTAGCAAAAATATCCGTTCGTTACAATGGGACGATGACGTAGAAAGGAAAGCAGGTGACGGCGCGGGAGCTCCGAGCGACGACGAGAGGGAAGGACGTAGGCGCGACGCGAAAGCTCCGAGCAGCACGGGAGGGAGGGGCGTAGGCGCGGGACGGGGCGCGGCGCGGATGAGGACGAGAGAGGGACGCAGGAGGTCTTTTTTTCCATCCAAGCCCTTTCTTTCTTTTCAGCATTGAGACTGCGGGTTAATTTTATAGACACTCAAGCGGTTTTCTGCAAAATAACCAGGTGGACAAAAATTCTACTTGCTTTATATATATAGTTATAGATATAGATAGATAGAGAGTTGGGCTCTTGTGTGGCGCGCCGCATAGCTCTATCCCGTGTGGCATGGCCGAATCTCTAATTTGAAACTCAAATTGAAAATCCGAACCGTTCAAATTGATCTGCATATTAATATCGTCTTGTAGACCAAATTTTATATTTTTTAAATTTTTGTACTATTTTATAGGATAGGTCAAAGATCCATTAATCCAACAGTATCTATTTTATTTTATTGTATCTTTGACCTATCCGATAAAATAGTAAAATTTTTTTAAAAAAATATAAAATTTGGTCTACAATACGGTATTAATATGTAATATGTAGAATAATTTGAACAGTTCGGATTTTTAATTTGAGTTTTTAAATTAGAGATTTGACATGCCACATAGGATAGGGCTGTGCGGCGCACCACAAAGTAGCCCAACTCTCTCTCTATATATATATACACACATAAGCTTGTACACTGTACTTCTTCGATCAAACCGTTTTTCAGTTTTACTAAAAATAATTAAAATACGCCGTCAAATTTATTTATTTATTTTATTTCAGTCAATTTTTTTCACAATATTATGGCTAACTATATATATCCTTTGTGTATAAGTAATATAGGTATGTCTCATATCTCTTAGCGAGTTAAATAGTACATGGTAAAACATTTTACTATTATAAGTAAAAAATGTGACGTTATATATATATATATATATATATATATATATATATATATATATATATATATATGGATGGGCTACTATCAATCATCATGACCGAGTCTTTCGTTAGTCGTGATAGTTTTGATAAATTAAAAGTTAAGATGAGCGATCCAAATCTTCATCTCCATTTTATATTAAAACAAGGTTAGAAATCAAATTACACATTTTTTTAATTTGTTTATTATTTTAAGAGTGGTATGAAATTAATTAATCTAAATGATTCAGAACCATCCAAAACCTATAATTTCGTACACCTCTTAAAAATAGTGAAAAAATTAAAAAAAATAAAATTTGGTTTTCAACCTTGTTTTAATATGAATATGGAGGCAAACGGTTTGATCGTTCATTTGAATTTTAAATTTATCATAATGATCATAACATCTGTCACTCATGACATAGTAGTCCATCCATATATATATATATATATTTATTATTTTTGAGATAGGTTGAGAGTAGGCTAGTATGGGCGAATCGGTGCTTTCGGGAGGACCCCAGCTTGGGTGATGGCGGTGTAATTAAGCAGAGGTCTAGGCGGTGTTGGTAGAGTCGGATGTGTGTAGCACCGAGTGGCACGGCATGATTGGAAACTCTAGGCAGTGCAGGTGGATATAGATCTTTATTAGGGAGAGTATGGACTGACACAGTTAAACTGTTATAACGAATTTGACCCTCCAGTTAAGTATGTTTTTAGAAAAAAAAATAATAGTTGGAGAGATAAAATGGATATTCTTTCAACGTATATGTGAAAAGAAAACCTGGTTTGGACTAGGAGAGGGAATAATAAACAGAGTCGAGGGATTCAATATACTGACACAGAGTTAACGGTGTTTCTAAACAAACGCAACAGTTGAAGAGGTAAAATGGATTTTTTTCTCTCGGCATAGGCGAAAACAACCCTGGTTCAATATCCGACATTATAGTTGATGAGTTCATAAACAATAACGCTCATGTTCAAGCATTGACGAACTTAAAATTTTAGGTTTGAATGGATCAAGAACAATGATAACGAGCCAAAGTTTAGTGGGGTGGTTCTGTCTAAATAGAAATTTTCACGTATGAAATTATTTATCAATGAAAATCATCAAAGTTTATGTTTAAATAACTCATTACCTTGTCAACAGCCAGTTTACACCGGTGGTAGCGTCTCGGCGTCGCGGTAGATAATAGGAGTGTGCAATTTGCAAATACAAAGCAACAACCGGTGAGTCTTGCTGGCCTACATGTAGCCATGGACGCACGTGGGGGTGGGTCCTGTAGTAGACAGGAGCAACAAGCAACACATTACACGGGGCAGCAGGCAGCAGGAAACACAAACAACAGGCAAGTAGAGAACAACCAACAGCAGCACACCAGTCACTAGTAGATTGAATCACGTCATGGGCCGTCGGGGCACCACACCAGTCACCAGTGACTGGTAGGCAGCAGGAGCAGGGAGATCGCATCGTGCGTCGCAGGACAGCCGATGTGGCGACGCCGACGGGATTGTCGGCAAGGGCGGACCGACCGATTGTTGATGAGAATTTCGATTCCCAAACACTGGCTTGAGAGGTTTGCTTTACTTTAGTGCAGGTCCAAGATGGTCACCTTTGATGAATTTAAGGCGTGCCAGTTGGTTTAATCCTGTAACCAACAAGAAAACAAGAAATATGCATTAAATTAAGATTAGATCCTACCGGATCGGCTGAAGATATCAATAAACATATAATTGCTATCACAAAACACATTTATACTAAGTGATTGGGATAGATCAGTAGTATACCGAGACAATATAAATCACTTAGGCTAAAGACACATTAGGATAACAATTATTTGCATTGATAACCTAGCCGATGCTGCAGGTCTAATGTGAATCGGCTAGTACTCCGATACATTTTATAAAAAGATATTAATCCGACCTAAATGCACTAAACTTAGATCAATCGATTGTTAACGTAACTTGACAGATTGATACCGGCTTATGACATTTGAATAGATTGAGATCATAATACAAAAGACAGCTTTAATATATCTAATAGTAATTAGTACTAGCAGATAACTAAAACAGGTAAGGCTGGCTGAAACTCCAGCGCTGTCTCTAATGATAAACATTAAACCGAACAGATCTTTATAGTTTTAAAAGTGACTTAACAGGTTGATTAGATGCAACATTAAGTACAAAAAGAAATACTAGATCTGTATAAGCTAATGAGAATCCCTCAAGACGGTAGACACGACATATAATCTAATTCAACCTCTGGATCTAACTCTATCGGCTGCTGTCTTCAGAGAGATATCAGCCGATTGCGAGATAGATCAAGACATTGCTCTAGATTATATGCCGCATATGATAGATTAAGCAGTTTATAGTATCAAAGTTAGAGTATCATGACGATGAAAGCACTAACCCCGATGATACAAACCACTTGTAACAAGGAATTACCTTGTTCGGAGATCAAATTCGATGTAGCCCGAGCAAGAGCAAGAACTTATCGAAAGGAATAAAATAAAAGGGTGACGATGTGCCGAAGTTGATTGATTATATGTTGTTTTTTTACAAAGAGCCCTCGGGTCTTATTTATACCAAGGTACAACGATATCCGTGTGAACACGGTTTCTACCTTATCTATTATTTACAGTACGACAATATCCCGGGACACAGTCCCATGCCGCGTTACAAAAGGAATATCTACACAACTTCCTAATTTATAGATAAAATTACCGTTACAGGACCTTATCCATAGATGACAATATCTTTAGCACATAATTTGGAGACCGAATCCAACACTTTATCTTCACGTTTTCCTTTGGGGACTGGTTCCACTTCTATCTCAACTCGGAATCGGCTATCAGCTATCCTAGTCTGATTCGGGCTAAGCCGACTGGCTCCACAGCTGATTCCGACTTAGCCGATGAAGTCTCTATTTCCCCGCCGATCGCTTCTCCTCCAATTCCGCTTCAATCTCCGCTCTGAACCCGGAGATTCGGTTACCAAATTTGGTCGTTAACACATACCCCCCAAGTCCGTGATATGATAGTATCGCGGATTGGACGCAATTCGAAACCCCGTACAACTCTAGGTCGAACTTGTTTCGGCTGTTACAAAAAACTCTTTAAATAATGCCCGCTCTGCGCCGAACTATTCCACGTTGTCATTCCTGCATCCTTGAGCCCTAGCCCAAAAAACCTTTCCGCTCCCCTCGGCGATCCCATCAGAACCAAAGCGTGACTTCGCTGGCAAACCCCTCTGCGGTGGTGATCTTCCCGGCGATGGCATCTTCCAGCACCCCTTCCGATGCGGCCCAAACGGAGTATCTTGAGGTATGTCTCATCGGCTGTAACTCTCCTTTTTCCGTGACTTGGATATTTTCCCTCCGTAATCTTCCTCTTCTTTATTCTTCAAACGTAGCACCTTTCCCATCAAATCGCAATCTCAAATCTTCTTCATCCCGACCAGTTTCTGTTAGGGCCGATCGACAACCTGGATCCTAGTGAACTCATTAATGCTGAAACCAATCGGATATCTTTTAGGTTTTCCATCCCAAACCTAACATATTGGTCTGGTGCCTTTAAGTCATGGCCCTCAATAGACAAATCATGGCCATCTTGGTACTTAAGGATATCGGCTAGGAAACAAGCTCACTGGGATGAACAGGGAATAGGCCAATGCCTAGCCCTAACAGTAGCTGATATGCCTAAGGACGAACCCCTTCTGTCGGCTGCAAGCTATTTCTGGTCAGACACTTTGAATGCATTCCTGTTTAGACAAGGGCCGATGATGCTGAGGCTCTTAGACGTGGTCATGCTCATGGGGCTGGATATTACCTTAGCAGTTGACCCCATCGACCTCAACATCAAGTGCCAGCACAACTTTAAGACCAAGAGCATAGGGGGCTGGAGTGGCTTCATAGCCATGAAAATGAAGGATGGCCCGATCTCTGACAGGGAGCACACAACCTTCCTCCTCATGTGGTTGGAGAAGTCTCCTTGAAGCCGATTTCCCTTTGGCCGAACCTCGGTTTGAGGATGATGAAGAAGTGACAACTCGCCGATGCCCGTCCTTTGGAGAAGCAGCCTCATCTTATCCTGGATCCAAACTTTCGGTTGAGCACTTCAAGAATTGGTTCAACAATTTCTACGATGGCTTCCCAGCTGACTCGGCTATATGGTTTGCCTACGAGAAATTTGGGAAGTTCGAGCTGCCAGATGACTTTCGGCTAGATGAAATCAATTCTGAAAAATACGAGAAGCCGAGGGAAATTTATGTGATGGCCATATCTCCTTGCATCCTTCCAGTCGGCATCCATCAAGGGAGGAATGTGCAGAAATCCTATGAATTTTACCACCCTATGGTCGCTGCCAGACAGTTTGGTATGGGCCAACTGTCGATCGACTTATTTTACTTGGACAAAATTCAAGCCAGAGGCAAGATTGAGGGAGCTATCATGATGCATCGGCTGTTGGAGATCCCAGGTCCCCCCTCTTGGCAGTATCGGGGATATTGAGTTGGCAATAACAAGGATAGCTGCCTTTAGCCGATGGTGGAAGGAATGAAAGTTACACTTATTTCATCAATCGACCTCAATGTATTTGACTAATGTCGACCTCGATCTGGTTCCGTCGGTAAGCGTCTTCTCTCTTTAGCTCCTTTACTTCATCGGCTATCCATTTGCATATCTCATTCCTCATGCTTCGTCTTTGCAGATAACCGATGCCTCCCCTCCCCGTGTCAGCAACACAGGGATTACAAACTTACAGTGTACTATGCTTCCCGGTTGTTGCCGAGCAGCGGCGGACTGGCTCCCTCTTCAATCGGCTTCCAAGCGTCGAAAGTGTCAACGCTGCTGCACGGCCAGACACGCGAGCAACTTCATCGGCAAAAGAGGAGCAAGCCATCGGCTACGGGTGCCGAGAAGAAAAATGTTGCAAAGAAGCAGAAGAAGAACCCAGCTGATGACTTGCCTCTCATCGACTCGGACATAGATACAGTCCTCGAGGAAGAAGTTAGGGATGAGGAAATGGACCAAGCCATCGATGCTGCTGCAGCCGAAACGAGCTCTTCAGATAAATATGCCCGGACTCCGTCGACTGAACAAACTGTTGAAAAGACTCCGAGCCCCCCAAAGCGCGCTCCTCGTTCCCAACTGGTAAACACCTCTTATTACTTGATCTCATCGACTTTTCCATGTTTATGCCTTATCAGGTTTTTGTGTTTATAGTCAAAGAAACTGGCTGCCAAAAAGAAGACGGCTCCTCCTCCCTCGGTAAGCTCTACCATCTTTAACTTTTTAAAACAGCTGATTTCTGACTTTGTGCTTTTCAGCCTCCTCCCGCCCCATCACCTGCCCCCATGTATCGAGCGAGCGTACGCTGTCGGCTGCAGGCGGTGGTGGTGCTGAAGATGAGGCCACCTTGATCCCGGTCACCTGAATAAGTTTGCTCAGCTTTGTAAATCGGCCTATTGATCTTTATCAATCTTCTAACTACTCCCTGACTTACAGACTGTAGCCGATCTTCTGCCTTTCGACCTTTCAGAGTTTATGGACCCCAATGAGGATGCCGCAAGGCCATGGTGCTGTAGGATGATGACCTAAGGGCTACACTGTCGGACATAGTCAAGCGGCTAGAGTGCTCCCTCGACTTCTTGGTCACCGATTGCGGTTCCATCCGAAGTCGGTTTGAAGACATCCAAGATCGGCTGCCAAATCAGCTGGCCGATATCATCGCACCGGCCTCCTTTACAGAGGCGCATCGACATAAGTTTGAACGAGCCAATCAAAGAATAGCTGATCGCCGAGAGAACCAGGCGCTGGAGGCCAATATCAAAGGCAGCCAACAAGAAATCACTGCTGAGAAGGCGAAGTTTGATGCCCTGAAGACTGAGCCGACTGCTAAACTGGATCGGCTTCGCAAGCTCCGGGAAGAATTTGCGACTGAACTTGCCTGGCTTGACACCGAAATTATATCTGAAGAACAGCGTGTAGCCGGCCTATCCAAAGAGATTGAAGACCAGAGGGCGAAGATCAAGGCTGCAATATCGTATTTATCCGATCTGGCCAAGGCGGTGAAGCCGATCCTAGGGAGCGACGCAGCCGATGCGAAGGCCATCGAAGACATAGATGAAATTTGTTGCAAGGCTATATCAGCCATAACCGACTTCTGTCTTATTAAGCCGATTTGACTTCGTGATTTTTGTAAATTGAACTCTCATGACTCTTTTGTAATCGGCTTGCTTATGTGCCATGCATCAATCTCATCTGTGTGTTGCCGATTTGTTTGTACTTCAAAAATTTTCAAAAACCCAAAAAAATTGTGCGAAGTCTCTTGTGTCTGATTTGTGAAAGTGTATTATATATGCTCCTATAATTTTGTCGATGATGTCTTCAGCATTGATGAAATTAGTAATCCAAACGAACCAACACCTATCGGCTAGATTTAGTCGATACGGGAAAACAAGGGGGAAAAACTTAGGGTAAAATGTCCTAAAGGCGATGCGTGTTTCTGCACCACACATCGGCTAGCATGGATCGGCAATCTCAGCCGATTCATGAGTTGATCCAGACGCTGGGATAATATTTTGTCAAATACTTACCATGAGAGCCCTCCCAAATACTTCTCCGTCCAACCCTTCTAACATGTAGACACCCTTAGAGACGCATTTGTGGATCTTGAAAGGCCCTTTCCAATTTGGTGACCACTTGCTGAATCTGTTATCCCTTGATCCAATCGGCAATATTAATGTCCAAACGAGCTCGCCCTCTTCAAAAGATTTAGGCACAACTTTCTTGTTATAAAGACGGACTACTCGCTTCTTGTCTCTGGTCACTTTTCCAAAGCACGCATCCTTGATAGGACTAGGTCTTCTGATTCATCTACCATCAGATTATAATAATCATTGGCTGTTAGCTGGTCTTGGAGTTGAATTCATCTTGAGCCGATGATATTTTCCCATGGCATGATTGCTTTATGTCCGTAGACCAATTTATATGGAGGCACCTGGAATGATCCGTGGCAAGCCATCCGATAAGCCCAAAGTGATTCGGCTAATCAGCTATGCCATTGCTTCGGGTACTCAGCGATCTTTCTCTTTATCAGCTTGATCAAGCTTTTATTAGAAGCTTCTGCTTGCTCGTTGGCCTGAGCATAGTATGGCGAAGAATTTAACAACTTGATCCCCATGCCGTCGGCAAACTGAACAAACTCGTCGGAGACAAAGATAGATCCCTGATCCGTAGTTATAGTTTGAGGGACGCCGAATCTGTATATGATGTGTTCCTTAACAAACTCGATTGCGTCCCCAGAGTCAACCTTCTTTAAGGGAATTGCTTCAACCCACTTGGTAAAATAATCGGTTGCCACTAATATAAACTTATGTCCTTTGCTTGAGGGTGGATTAATCGGGCCGACCATGTCGATTCCCCAAGCTCTGAACGGCCAAGGCTTGATAATTGGGTTCATAGCCGATGCTAGCGCCCTTTGGATAGCTCCAAACTTTTGACAGTCTTAGCATTCCTTATAATACTTGAAGCAATCTTCCAGCATAGTCGGCCAAAAGTACCCTGCTCTCCGAAGTAGCCACTTCATTTTGTGAGCCGATTGATGTGTGCCACAAATCCCTTCATGCACTTCCCCGATAGCAACCTGGGGTTGATCGGCACTGAGAAATTTTAGTAACACACCATCGATCGTCCGATAGTACAATTCTTCATCAAGCAAAACATATTGCAAAGCCCTGTAGCGCAATTTCCTTGAAGCCGACTGGGATTGATTTTGTAGGTAATTGTAGACGTCAAATCTCCAGTCGTCGGCTGACATTGTGGCGATTTCCATTTCAATATCCTTTGTTATCGGCCTGTAGCCTGATGCCCCCTGAGCTAGATCATTGGCTTCTGCGTTTTGTTCCCTGGGGATATGTTTTAATGTTACTAGCCGAAAGCTGTCCATCAATTCTCGGCATTTTCGATAGTAGACCATCAGCGTGTCGTTCTTGCATTCATACTCTCCTGACAACTGGCTGATGACTAATAGTGAGTACCATTATCTCGATGGCGTCGGCTTCGACCTCCTTGAGCAATTGTAATCCCTTTATCACGGCTTCATATTCGGCTTGATT
The DNA here is from genome assembly GCA_019925245.2 of Oryza australiensis. Lineage (NCBI taxonomy): Eukaryota > Viridiplantae > Streptophyta > Magnoliopsida > Poales > Poaceae > Oryza > Oryza australiensis. The sequence continues at coordinate 157,767 of JAIFGZ020000282.1, forward strand.
GTTTGTTGCATGGGGTGTTATTGAAAAAGCGAACACAATGTTAATGATATGCCCTAGAGACAACATGGAGATGTTGGATATCATTGTCAATGTTTATGTAAATGAATAAAGTATTATTCAGTTCCATGAAATAGACATCTTGTATTGATCAATAAGTACGTGACTTATTTATGAGACTCTATATATATGAATCTATTTCTAAATGATCCCTGATCATATGTCATATTGTTGGAACAAATATGACTGTAAGATCGGCATGTTTATTGATTGATGATCATGTCTCATAGATCATGGGTATGGAGATACCAAATCAATAAACATGGATACATGTGTTAGAGAACACGTTGTTGGATAGACCCACCATGAGACACTACAGGAATTAATGTGCTATTAGTTGGTCTCAGGTAGTGTTGGTACAAAGTCCTTAGACCGAGATCACCATGAATTCCAACATGTGTAGTAGCCTACTTTGGGACTACCAAACGCTATTCCGTGGCGGGTAGTTATAAAGGTAGTTTTCGGGTTTGCTATGAAACATGGAGTGGGATGTGAGTGATCAAGATGGAATTTGCCCCTCCTTTGGAGAGATATCTCTGGGCCCTCGAGGTAATGGATTATGGAAATGCATGGCCATGCTAAGTTGATTGAGGAGTCAATCAACGGACGGATAATCCAATACGGTTCGAGTGAATGGTTAAGCTATTGAAGGGATGGCACACATCTTGCCTATAGCTTAATTGGTATCGTGAGGCAAAGGGATTTGTGTACACATTACAGGTTCGAGCCGATATTATATTCTTGTATACTATGGTGTCAATATGTGCTTGCTAGGCACCGCTGTTGACGGTCGGTGAGTTGGACTCGAGCCAACGATCGGCTAAGTTAGACTATAGCCGAAACCAAGTATACTTGAACCTGTGGTCGCACGCTTAAGGGGATAAGAACAGGCATTCGAGTTGGACTCGGATACGGCTCGATCGGATAGGGATCCGATCGGATAGAGTTCTATGGGCTTACGACGTATGGGCGGCCAACTCTATGAGACACGGATGAGATCCGATTCAAAATAGAGTCCTGATCGGCCACTAGTCCTAGTAGGCCAACTCTATATAAAGGGGCGAGGGGTGGAGAGATGTTGATCGATCAATTGAAGTCAATTGCGCCGAAATCAATCTGATCACACGCGGCTTTAGAAGTCGGCGAGATCAATCTCCACGGAAACCCTCCCCACCTTCGAGCCAAACCCTAGCCTTGCATCGCGTGCTAGCACACGGGTGTTCGGCGTTCTGTCCCCGGACGTGTGGATACCGGTAGAGGCGCTGCTACGTTGCGTGCTGTTGATCGGCTATGAATCGGCTGTGGTGGAATCGGCTGCGGTCGAGCGCATCGGAGCGAGGCACGAGAACGCGGTCAGACGACTCAGCGAATCGGCTACATCGGCAAATCGGCTGATTGGTGAATCGGCTGTCTCCGAGAATGTGTCGGCTTAGGGAATCGCTGACTCATTCCGGATCGGATAGTCTGATTGGCTATTTCGCATGCATACTCCAATCGGTAACGCTCTATCGGCCCTTACTTGCAAGTGTTCCTGGTTTGCGCGGTAGAAAAGTTTTTGTTTTCGGCTAGCGTAACCTCCGCGTAACCCTTCACTCAAAGCTTGCCCCCCTTGGGGAAATTATCACTAAGCCGATGTCGCACCCATTTAAGCAAACCGATCCATCAAAAGTTAGAGTCTAAGGCATGATATCCACTAAGCCGATTGAATCATCCATGTGTTTCACTATGAAATCGGCTATAGCTTATCCTTTTATTGCCTTGGGTGCCTAGTATCTCAGATCAAATTTCGTTAAAGGCAAAGATCCATTTCCCAACTCGTCCTTTTAGCACTGGAGTCGATAGCATGTATTTTACTACATCGGCTTTGCATACCACGGTGCACTTGTTGGATAATAAATAATGCCTCAACTTTGTACATGAAAAATACAGGCAGAGACATAATTTCTCCACTGGTGAATACCTTATTTCAACATCCAGAAGTCGTCGGCTGAGATAAAAGATAGCCTTCTCCTTCCCTTTGATCTCCTGAATCAAGACCGAGCCGATTGATTTCTCGTCGACTGACAGATATAATTTGAACGACACCCCTTTCTATGGAGAAATTAGGACCGGAGGGGAGCTTAGATAACTCTTGATATTGTCCAAAGCTTTTTGCTGCTCTGTCCCCCAGGTGAATGCTTGATCGGCCTTCAGCCGAAGCAATGGTGTGAACGACTCCATCTTTTCTGAAAGATTTGCGATGAACCGTCTAATGAAGTTGATTTTGCCGATCAAATATTGCAATTCCTTCTTGTCCTTTGGAGGCTGAATTGTCTTGATTGCGTTGATGCTCCTCTGCATGACTTCGATTCCCCTCTCATGAACAAGAAAACCCAAAAACTATCCAGCCGATACGTCGAACGCGCACTTTGTCGGGTTCATCTTCAGGCCATACTTCCTTGTTCGCTCCAAAACTTTCCTCAGATCGGCTATTTGGTCTTCTACTTCCTTAGATTTAACGATGACATCATCGATGTAGATCTCCACTAAGAAGCCAATCAAATCATAGAAGATGTAATTCATGGCCCTCTGATACGTAGCTCCAGCATTCTTCAAGCCGAACGTCATGACGACCCATTCATATAGGCCGATTGCTCCCGGGCACCTAAAAGCTGTCTTGTGGATGTCCTTCTCGGCCATAAAGATTTGATTGTAACCTGCATTGCCATCCATGAAACTTATAATTTTGTGGTGGAGACGACATCTACTAGCAAATCGGTTATGGGCATTGGGTATTCGTCCTTAGGGGTGGCCTTGTTTAAATCTCGAAGTCAATACACACCCTAAGTTTGCCGTTCTTCTTCATTCTTGGAACTATATTTGAAACCATTCTGTATATCGGCAGGGCTGAATAAATCCAGCATGATATAGCCGAGTGATTTCGGCTTTAATTGCTTCATACATATTGGCTCTAAACCTCCTGGGAGGCTGTTTGTATTACCAATATCCAGGCTTGATGGGTAGCCGATGTTCAACAATGGATCGGCTAAGACCAGGCATCTCAAAGTATTCCCAAGCAAAGCAATCTTTATATTCCTTTCGCAAATCAATAAGCTTGGTTCTAAAATGAGAAGACACATTTTTACTGATATATGTCGGCCTAGGACTATCTCCTGTACCTATATCAACCTCTTCTAACTCGTCGGCCGACATAAAACCTTGCTCGAGTTTTCCGTCGTCGTCCACGGTGTCCTTGTTGTAGACGCTTGAGCCCTCCATGACGCCTTCAAAGTAGTAATTGAGACTCTTCGTCTCCAATGGGTTGTATATCAGAATCGGACACCTTTAGGAAATCGGCTTGCCAAACTTTGCCGGACAGGCAATCAATACCATCGATTTCCCATAACGGCAAATCAGTGTTAGTGACGTTGACTGACCTGTCGGCTGGCATGATTTCTATCTTGTCACCTTGCCACTGGACTACGCTTTGGTGCATTGTGGAAGGGATGCAACAATTGGCATGGATCCAGTCCCTCCCAAGCAGCAAGCTATACGACCCCTTCCCGTCGATGACGAAAAACGTTATGGGCATGGTCTTGCTGCCGACGGTTAGCTGGACGTTTAAAACTCCCTTGGCTTCTGAAGGGTTGCCACCAAAGTCTTTGAGGACCATGTTGGTCTTGATCAGATCTTCGGCTCCTTTGCTCAGCTTCCTGAAGGTTGCGTAAGGTATTAGGTTGACGACAACCCCTCCATCAACTAGCATCTTGGACATCGGCTTCCCATTGACAAATCCTTTGATGTATAAGGGCTTCAAGTGCCGATTCTCGATCCCCTCAGGTTTCTCGAAGATAGCTTGTTCTGGGGATAGTACTAGCTTAGCCATGGTTTCTTCCACTGTGTCTGCATTGGCCTCGGCAACCTCAAATTCGGCTGGTAGAATGAAAACCATGTTGACCGATGCCAAGACCACTCCTTTGCCTTTTGCCACCCTTTTGGCTTTGTCGGCTGGGCTTTCATCGGCTGGTCCGCTTGTTTCTTGGTGTGCCACTATTTTGCGCCCTGCCGACGTTGTTGCTGTTGGATCATCCGCCGGACTTCCTCTTCCTGCCCCTTGCTCTTAAGCCTCTGAATTTTTCTTTTCTATGTTTTAGTAAAGAGGTCCGAAGGACACCATTGGAGGTTGGCCGATTGCTCTTCATTAGCCTCTTCTTCATCTTCTTCTTAGAAGAAGTCCTGGTGGATTGAACCAAGCCGATCATGGACGGAAGGTTTTCGTTGGTTAAGTTGAATGGCTCGGGGGACGAATCGGCTAGAACTTTCCAGTGGTGGTCCCCTGTATTCGTCCTCCCTGTAGTCACTGCATGCTGGGCAATTTTCAAGGGTTGGTAGCCTCATTCCTTGCTCCCAGCAGAACCTAAAAAATTCATAGTGCCAATGCGGGTCACAGCCGTCGTGGCGGCGGTAATATGCCACGCCCAGTCGATCGGGTGCCCTCTGGTATGGCTTGCCGCGCCAGCTTTCTTCTTCCTCCTGCACCCTGCGTTGGAATCGCAGTTGGCTGTCCTGCCTGGGCCGACGATCGACCGATCGTCCGTTGGTGTGAACCATGTTGATTGGTTTTGCGGCATCTCCAGTCGGCTCTTTGTGGGATGGTCCTGAGTCGGCATTAACTGATTTTAGTGTTTTGGCTAAGCTGTACGTCATACGGTGCTGCCGATCAGCTCGCCTGTGGCCGGCATGGACCATGTTGATTGGGAAGGGGTTGCCATCGATCTTCATCGGCTTAACCGATTCTTCGAACTTTATCTTCCCGGCTTCGATGGCTGACTGAATTTGTTGGAGAAAGACCTTGCAATCGTTGGTGCTGTGGGAGTTGGTGTTGTGCCACTTGCAGCACCTTTTCTTTTTGAGTTCATCGGCTGATGGGATAACATGGTTGTCCGGCAGCCAAATTTGCTTCTCCTTCAGCAGCAGATCAAAAATCCTGTCGGCTCTAGTGATATCAAAGTCATATTTCTCCTCCTTACCGACTTTTTCAACCATTGGCAGGTTATCGCCTTCTTGTTTCTGGTCCACTCGGCTGCTGCCACCTCTGCGTCGGTGTCGCTTGAATTTGAATCCGTTGTGCGAGAGACGTGGATAACCTTCTTGACGACTCTCCTAGAATCTTGAAATATTTATTCATAAGCCGTCACTTTTTGGGCCAAGTGGGCCAGGCTATCAAAATCTTGGGCCGAAAACCTTTCACGGATCGGCGGCAAGAGGCTGTGAAAAGCCAAATCAGCTAGCTGGGAGTCTGATAACACCAGGTTGTAGCATCGGTCCCTCATATCCCTGAAGCATTGGATGTAGTCTTGGACTGATTCCTCATGCTTCTGCCTGATGCCGGTGAGGTCCGACAACTTCATCTCGTGGGTGCCGGAATAGAAGTAGCTGTGGAATTGTTTCTCCAGATCGGCCCAGCTTTGAACTGAGTTGTATGGCAATGATGAGAACCAGGCGAAAGCCGATCCTCAGAGAGAGAGAGAGCGGGAATAGGCGAACCCTGAGCGCGTCTGTAGCCTATGCCTCCCCGCATTGAGCTAGGAATCGACTGACGTGTTCGTAGGTAGACACGTTGTTTTGCCCACAGAATTTTGAGAAATCCGGCACTTTGTACTAGTTTGACAGTGGCACCCTTTCGAAGTATTCTGGATATGGGTACCGGTATATGTTGCTAGAATCCTTGGGTTTGAGGCTGAACTGATCATGCATGACGTCGGCAATCAGATCGGCCCAAGGCCTATTGTCCTGAGTTTGAACTTTGGGTATGTCACGCCTAGAAATTCAGAACTGAATTTTCGAAGCTATATGTGTATTAAAATCCCTGTCCAGGACCAGCCAGGGTACACATACGACAATTGTCGATATTACAGTTCCACGTCTTAGAAACAATACAAGAAGATTACAAAAGGGCAGCGAAAAAAAGAAAAAGGGCCTAAGCCTAAGCTTGACGCTGGCCACGGGGCTTCGCCTACTCCACAGGCAGCTTCCAGAGTGTAAGACAAGCCTACTCTACTTCGTCTTCTTCTTTAGCTTCTGGCTCAGGTTCTGGTGAAGAGGCAAGGATGAGTACTTTCACATACTCAGCAAGTCACACCGGAAGGGGAGAGGAATGAATGCCGGGAAGAAAGGAGTTTGGCTAAGGTTTGCTTTTGCGCAAACAGCAGGGGTTTATCCAAACACAAGAATTTTGAACATAAACAACACAATAATAATTTAAGTAATTTAAGCATTTTGAATACCAACACTGTCCAACGTTATCACCACGTTATGACAGGCCCAAACCATCCACCTATACTAGTCATGTTCCTTTAATCAGGGTGTAATAGTGTGAGACTAATCACGGAGAGCTCGGTCGATCGCTCCATTACCGCGGGCACAACTATTCGAATAGGTTTACTCTGATCAGAGGTGTACAACTGTACCCACAAGACACAGCCCCACAACACGGTCTCCCGTGCGCTGGAATACCATCGCGGTACCTCGAAAAGGGAACTGTGATAGGACCTTTCGTATAACCCCCCACTAACCAAGCGAACCCCACCAAGGTTTCGCCCCACTCCCGGACCCTAGGAATGGGCAGCCCCTCCGAGTGCCTCGGTGAATCCGGCAGCCCAGCAACCCTTATACCGGGGTCGATTGAAACTCCATCTCGCTCACCCTTGCCGATGGGTCCATCAGCTAGGAGAGGCTACACTACGGGACCTACCTTACCCATTTCGGCTTGTGGTTTGCACGGTCATTCTCCCGAGGGGTCCCATGAACCGGTCCTTAATTGCCATGGCGCCGCTAACCAAAACCATAGCGCCCACAGCCCACCATTTGTCATATTTGAGTTGTTAATCCGGTTCACATAAATTTCTAACCATTAGTCCTCCGAACAGGAGTCCAGAAGAGACATATTAAGTGAGAATGACCCCTTTAGTGAGCTAGTGAGTCTAAGCCAGGCTAAGCATAACCTAGTCCTGAATCTAATCATATTATTTTCCCAAGTTTAATCAAAGGGTTTGGGGTGCCAAACCTGAGGCATAGACTAAGCATAAGGTGTACTATTCCCCATGAAATGACATTATAAAAATACATGCAATTTCATAGAATAAAACAGGAGTTTTAGCAAAATGGGAGCAATATAATCAATAATATAGTATGACTTGCCTTGCTCTTCACTTGGGAACTTCGACGACTTCAAAGTAAACCGGGACGGCGGAACTACGGGATCTACACGGCAAACAAGCACTTCAACAAAACAGGCTAAAAAGCTACTGAAACAGGGAACAAAACCATTTTTAATGGACCCTTGGCATTTTTATGAATTTAATGAAATTTGAATGGGCAAAAAGGGAGGTCGGATTGAAAAGATATGATTTTTAGAAGTTTTCTCGGGTTTTTTACTAAAACAAAAAAATCCTTAATTGATTTATTGCGCAATAAAACCCGGGAGGCGTCGCGGCTAGGGGCGACATCGCGGCCGAGGGCCGACGTCGGCAGCCCACGGGAGCACCGGTCCACGGTGGACCGGGTCCACGGCCGGGCCAGGCGGTGCACCACGTGGTGCACACGTGGTGCCGAGGTGGCGATCACGTGGTTTGCCACGTGGGCGGCGGGGATGGATGGTGCCGATCGGACGAAGCCGATCGGACGGTCGGGAAGGGGTGCGGCGGCCACGGGTGGTACGGCGCGACGGCGCACGGCGGCCGGCGGCTGGCCGGTACCATTTGGGCGACGGCGCGGGACGGCGGGATGCCACGGCTTCATGCGCGGGCGGAGCCGCGCGTACCCGGGCGGCAACGCGAACACAGCCGAGGGGGTGAAGAGGGGCGGCTCACCGTGGGGTCGCCGGAGTTGGGGAAGATGATGACGGCGACGGATGATTTGGCCACGAACGGACACGGGAAGGGCGGCCGGGCGGTATGAGCACCGGCGATGAGCGCGGAGGTGGCGGCGAGGTTCGGGGTGGCTAGCACGGCGAAAAAACACGACCGAAACCGGCGGCGAACTTCGAGTTTTGGGCGCACGACGCGAGGGCAAACGAGAGAGTGAGAGGCTCGAGTGGAGGCGTGGGGAGGACGGGGAGGGTGAGGGGGTGCTTTTAAAGGGGATGGGAAGGTCGGCGGCGACTTAACATGTCGATTAGATGCAGCGTTAAGTACAAAAAGAAATACTAGATCTGTATAAGCTAATGAGAATCCCTCGAGACGGTAGACAAGACATATAATCTAATTCAACCTCTGGATCTAAATCTATCGGCTGCTATCTTCAGAGAGAAATCAGCCGATTGAGAGATAGATCTAGACATTGCTCTAGATAATATGCCGCATATGATAGATTAAGCAGTTTATAGCATCAAAGTTAGAGTATCATGGCGATGGAAGCACTAACCCCGACGATACAAACCACTTGTAACAAGGAATTACCTTGTTCGGAGATCAAAATCGATGCAGCCCGAGCAAGAGCAAGAACTTGTCGAAAGGAATAAAATAAAAGGGTTCTGATGCGCCGAAGTTGATTGATTGTGTGTTGTTTTTTACAAAGAGCCCTCGGGTCTTATTTATACCCAGATACAACGATATCCGTGTAGAACACGGTTTCTACCTTATCTACTATTTACAGTATGACAATATCCCGGGACGCAGTCCCATGACGCGTTACAAAAGGAATATCTACACAACTTCCTAATTTATAGATACAATTGCCGTTACAGGACCTTATCCATAGATGAGAATATCTTTAACATATAATTTGGAGACCAAATCCAACACTTTATCTTCACGTTTTCCTTTCGAGACTGGTTCCACTTCTATCTCGACTCGGAATCGGCTATCGGCTATCCTAGTCTGATTCAGACTCAGCCGACTGGCTCCATAGCCGATTCAGACTTAGTCGATGAAGCCTCTGTTTCCCCGCCGATCGCTTCTTCTCCAATTCTGCTTCAATCTCGGCTCTGAACCCAGGGATTCGGTTACCAAATTTGGTCGTTAACACCGACGCACGTGGGATCGTCGACACTCGGCACGATAGGCAGGGACATAGTCACGCACGCAGGCAAGACATGTTAGAGTTGGGGAGATGAACCATCACCGAGATCATGTAACTCAGGTCTATGTGAAAATTTCAAGGGAGGAGGGGTTCTAGGTGGGCCTGCTTTTGAGTGGGCCGTGGCCCACCGGACCACCCCGTAGGCGCCACTATGTCCAAGCCATCATCGGGCCTCAGACATACCAGAGACAACAGAGCAGATCAAATGGAAGGGAAGGAATTCGTCAACCGAGACAACGCATCGTCATGTGCTCCGTATTACAGGGGACGCGCCTGTTTGTTACTAAAACTCCATTGACTCAAATCATGGAGTCCCAATGATTTGGTCATCACTAAAAAAATAGCCTTAGCCCGGTAAGAAAGAAGAGCGACTGCTCTACTGTATTCGTATACAGGAATAGTTGTCTACTTGTCTGTTAGGTATTTTGCGGGAATGTGATCCGTACTTGGCACCATTAGGGATGGGCATTCGGTTAAAACCGAAGGTTCGGTTTGGTTTTTTTCCTACGCAAAGTTTGGTTTTGCATGAAGTAATAATTGATCGGTTCTCGTAAATACTGAAAGCCGCACACTTTTGGGTTCATTTTTTTGTTCGGTTTTCGATTTTTACGGTTCGATTTTTGGTTTTTATCAAAAAACCAAACAAGTAGAGAAGCACTGTTACCCCGTGCAGAGAGGCGGTGCGGAGATGGGCTGGGACAGAGGCGACGCGACGCTCCAAGACAGAGGCATTGCGGCGGCGTGCGAGGCGGAGGCGGCGGGCCGGGATAGGGTTTCTCGGTTGTTTGGTTTTTTGGTTGTTCGGTTCTCAGACGTAAAGAACCGAAGCCGAACTGAATTATTCGGTTTATGCAACACCACGAACCGAAACCAAAAACCAAAAAACCGCAGACTTCGGTTCGGCTCGATGCGGTTTGTTTTTTTAGGTTTTTAGTTTAAAAGTGCCCAGCCCTAGGCACCACACCTGCTTTGTTTTCCTTTTTTTCTTTTGGGACAATGACAGGGTTGGTTGTCGCTCCGCCTCAAAAAAAAATTAAAATTGCCACGCATGGTCACGCGGTGTCGGGCACTCGTCGCGCGAAGGTGTGTTGTCTTATGTACCCCACGTGCGAATTCACACTTTTATTCTGCGATAATGGTATATCTATATCAATTTCTTTTAAACAAAAAAATTATATATTTTAAACCTTAAAATGTTGATGCAACCCTCCTTTGTCTCTTAATAAAATTTGGTTGGCCAATCTTTTGACCGACCCGATAAAATAGATTTAATTCTTTTTAGATTATTTTATTGCCATTATATTTGTCGAGCTACTAAACACTATAATATAATTTTGTTTAAAACTTTTTCCATCAACTTTAATCAAAAAAGTTTTTTAAACCAATGTTTTTAAATTTCTAGCATTTAATCAAATGATTGTCATAAATTAACTTAATTTCATCCGGTATACAGTACGTTAACTATAAAGAACGAGGACGTACGCCCCTTTCAGTTTCAAGTCAAGTCAAATGATTGATTATTTGTAAATTCTGCAACGCATGGAGGTAGGTACAATACAGACTGGAGTACTTCTGAATAGCATAACTGAATAAACCGATCGAGACGCTCTCTGATCGACATGCATTGACAGTCTGTACCTGATCTGGAGTATAAACCGTGTTTTGGTCGCGTGCTAGTGTTACTTAGTGCCTGTATACATATACTTCTACCTATATATACATGCCGTTCGTCTCGATCGAGATGCCATGCATCGTTAATTGCTGCGTGTTATAGCTACTTAGCTAGCTCAACTAAGCTCTTGCTTTGCAGTTAATTTGTACGTACTATACGGCAATGGAGGCTATAGGGCGGCGGTGCTCATCATGCTGCTCACGGTTTGGAGTTCGCCGGAGATGGCAATGGCGGCGGCGGCCGCGCACCGCTTGGGCCTAAATGGCAACGGTAATGCTAAGATGAGTGAAGAAATATATGAACTTATTTGTATTTGCAACTTACGACATTGCATCGCTGCACGATTTATATTTTACTATCCCTCACGCGCTGCTTCGATGAGCATTTATAAGCATGGATAGTTACTACCGTTTGAATTGTTTCCGTAAATACGATAAAATTCTACCAACCTCGGGAGATCATTGTAGCATAATGTAGAGATTGTGGCAATCGAGCATCCACATGGCAAGCTTATCCGACTGGAGATAGAGATAGATTGTGCCTATCAAATATGTAAACCGGCTATGACTTGGGTGTTACATTGCCGATTAGATAAGGCAACAGCCTGTAGTCACGGTTTGGTAAGATTGAGGAAACCGACTTAGAATAAGATAGTATTTTCGACTTGTAAACCCGCCTCCCAAGACTATATAAGGGGAGTAAGGGGCGTCCCTTGAGGGATATCAGCTATTGGCTTTAGATTCATAAGCTACAAATCTTTAGATCAATATACACTCGACGGATCGAATCTTCAAACAGGAGTAGGGTATTACCTTACGAGAAGGCCTGAACCTGTCTAATCCTTGTTTTTCACCTAACCCATTGTGCTTGGCGATCTTGACTGTACCCCCAAAATTCTATTGTCGAAACCAAGTTTCGGCGGTTGGCGCGCCAGTAGGGGCCCGCGCGTCAAGACTCCTTCGACAATCTCGCGGCATGCGCGATGGGATCTTCTTCAAGCTTCGACGACTTCGCCGCCAACGACTTCAACAAGCTCTCCCCTTCGACTCGGATTCGGACCGGTCGGGAGGAGAAACCCGCTCGGCGCCGTTCGGACTCCCGAACAACGCCAAGATCTACGACGGAATCTTGAGTTCCAAGATGCAGTCCATCCACTCCGACAGAGGAATCCATTCGGCGTCGTTCGGGCTACCGAACGCTGCTGAGATCTACAGCGATCTTCTCATCTCCCCGTCGGAACCAATCTACTCGGAAGAAAACCTCTCAGCGCCGTTTGGATTACCAAACGCCGCTGAGATCTACTGCAAGCTCCTCTCCTCCGAGTCAAGATCGATTCACTCATAAGGATCCACGTGACCAAGCTCCGACTCGAACTGGAACGATCCAGATTCGAACCATCCGGGCTCAAGGAAGATCGCCGTTATCCTACAGCCATTCGGCTCATGCTCATCCTCGGAGCTCAACGAGTACCTCAGCTCTTCAGGCTTTGACGACCTTTATGGCATCCCCTTGGACGAAGCCAACGACTCCGACTGCGACAAGGACTACGAGCCAAAGTGCTTTGACGTACTCATGGCTGAGGTGGCCGAGACCGACTCAGCCATGGCTTGTAGACTTGCGAAAGAAGAACGAGCCAGAATTGAGCAAGAGCGCAAGCTGGCCGAAGAGGAGAAGAAGCGCAAAGAGGAAGCCGACAGAAGGAAGCAGGATCTAAGGGCAGCCGGACGATCCGCTCAAGAGGCTATACTTCAAACGCGGGTCCGCAACACTAATATCTTTCAGACGCTACAGTAGAACACCGTTGCTGCCCTCACTCTCCTGGACACCGTTATCGAGACGGCGCCCCCCGACGTAACCCCAATCTTGGACAAGATCAAGACCATCATTGCCGCTACGGCCAACGGTCATCCCTCCACCTCAGCCCGAAGACCGACTGAATCCGTGGCAAAACCGCCCGATAAAAGCCGACTCCCGTCGCTGAGGTCAAGGGATTACAAGAGGCCCGAGCCAGACCGGTCGGCAACCAGGTCAAGAGGCCCACGCCACGAGTCCACGCACAAGCATCATGAGCAAACGGCCGACTCCCGCGAAAAGCACCATGGACGTCCACCCGTCCACCACCGCGTCCGCCGCAACAACAGCTCCGGTTACCGAAGCAGCCTGCCGAAGACCCCGCCGAGTGATCTGCGGGAAGTCCTCGATCGTCGCTACCAAGAACGGGATCAACGCACCCGGGAAGATCGAAGGGGATCACCCGACAGTAATGACGACGGAGTACCAGCTTTCACTCGGGAGCTTCGCCGAGTGCATTGGCCGAATGGGTTCAAGCCGATTGGAATTGAGAAGTACGACGGCAAGACCGACCCGAGTCGTGGCTAACCGTGTACACTCTCACGATCCGTGCGGCAGGTGGCGACAACAAGGCCCTCGCCAACTCAGCCAGGAACTGGCTCACAAGCTTGCCAAGAGGCTCGATCGGCTCGTGGAGCGAGCTAAGGGACCACTTCATCGCCAACTTCCAGGGCACCTTCGAGAGGCCTGGAACCCACTTTGACTTATACAACGTCATCCAGAAGCCGGACGAACCTTTGAAAGACTACATCACCGACGACATCATCATCGTCGCCTTCCAGAAGGGAGTCCGTGATGAGCTGTTGATTGGAAAGTTTGGGCGCAAACCACCGAAGACGGTGAAGCAGATGTTTGAGATGGCAAATTCCTATGCCAAATCCAACGATGCCATCAAAGAAGCGCGCCAAGACCGGCCCGACGGGAGGGACGACAAGCGGGCGGGAGGAAGCGGAATCCTAAGAAGGATAACGACAACAACAACCGGGGCCGGAAGGCGCAAGCGTCGACCCGAAGATCTAGTTGCTGCAACCTCCAACTCCCAACGCCGCCCCCGAGTCGCGGCCTATGACGCCATCATGAACGCTCAGTGCACGCATCATCCCAATCACAAGCACGCGGCTAAGGACTGCTTTATTTATAAACAGTTCGCCGAGCAATACGCAGGACAGCTCAACAAGAAGTCGACTGATGAAGCTGGCCCATCGGGCGCCAAGAAGAACAACACGGCTGAGAACGCCGAACCTTTTCAAGACCCCGTGGGTGAGCTGAATCACATCTTTGGGGGGCGCTAGCCTATGAATCCAAGAGGAAACGGAAGCTAACCGGCGAGAGGTCAACGCGGCGCAACCCGAGGTCCCACGGTACCTACGATGGTCGGAGGTGGCCATCACTTTTGACCGCTCGGATCATCCCGACCGAGTGGTTCACCCGGGACGCTATCCACTCGTCTTAGACCCGGTGGTCCACAACATCAAGCTCAAGCGCGTCGTCATCGATGGGGGCAGCGCCCTCAACATTCTGTTCGCCAAGATCTTAGACGAGATTTAGATCCCGAGGGCCGAACTGAAGGCAAGCTCAGCCCCCTTCCATAGAGTTATCCCGGGGCTGTCATCTACGCCACTCGGGCACATCGTCCTTTCGATCACCTTCGGAGTTCGAGAGAATTTTCGGACGGAGAACGTTACTTTCGAGGTGGCCGACTTTGAAATGGCTTACCACGCTATCATCGGAAGGCCTGCACTCGCCAAGTTCATGACGATACCCCATTACACCTACCTCTACATGAAGATGCCACGTCCCAACGGCGTCATCACTCTTCGCAGTGACGTGAAGCAAGCCTTCACCTGCGACAAGGAGAGTTGCGATATGGCCCAATCTCGCGAGAGATCACGTGGCCAGCAAGAAATCTGATTGGCTGCATCGACTTCGGCGGAGGGTGAAATCCCCGCGAAGAAGATAGCCAAATCAGGAACCGGCGACACCAAAACCAAGAAGATCTCCCTTGATCCATTGGATCCCTCAAAAACTGCTGTAATCGGCGCTGAACTAGATCCTAAATAGGAAAGCGCGCTCGTCACCTTCCTCCAAAATAATAAAGATGTTTTTGCTTGGAAACCATATGATATGCTTGGAATTCCTAGGGAGGTGATCGAGCACTCTTTACACGTCAAAGACGACGCAAAACCAATCAAACAACGATTACGCAGGTTCGCGCAGGATCGAAAAGATGCCATCAAAAAAGAGCTCACAAAGCTCTTAGCCGCCGGTTTTATCAAGGAAGTTCTACATCCCGACTGGTTAGCCAACCCGGTTTTGGTCCGGAAAAAGATGGGGAAATGGCGCATGTGCGTTGACTACACCGACCTTAACAAAGCCTGCCCCAAAGATCCATTCGGGCTGCCTCGCATCGACCAAGTCGTGAACTCAACAGCCGGCTGTCAACTCTTAAGCTTTTTGGACTGTTACTCGGGCTACCATCAAATCAGCTTGAAGGAATCCGACTACCTGAAGACATCGTTCATCACGCCGTTTGGGGCCTGCTGCTATATCACAATGCTTTTCGGCCTGAAGAACGCCGGGGCCACATACCAGCGGATGATCCAGAGGTGTTTTTAGACGCAGATTGGGAAGAACGTAGAAGCTTATGTCGACGATGTTATCATCAAGACCAAGCAGAAAGAAGACCTGATTGCTGACCTAGAAGAAACCTTCGCAAATATTCGAGCCTTCAGAATGAAGTTGAACCCGAAGAAGTGCACATTCGGCGTCCCATCAGGCAAACTGCTCGGCTTCATGGTATCACATCACGGCATTGAAGCCAATCCAGAAAAAATCAACGCTATCTTGAACATGAAGCCCCCGAGTAACCAGAAGGATGTCCAGAAGCTTACTGGCTGCATGGCGGCACTAAGTCGATTCATCTCCCGACTTGGCGAACGAGGCATGCCCTTCTTCAAGTTGTTAAAGAAAACGGACGACTTCTAGTGGACTCCAGAAGCCCATAAGGCCTTCGAAGACTTTAAAGAGTTCCTCACCACACCGCCTGTCCTAGCCTCACCCCAGCCCCAAGAGCCCCTGCTACTGTATGTCTTAGCCACTCACCAAGTGGTCAGTACGGTTCTTGTGGTCGAACGCGAAGAAGAAGGGCGGGCCCAGAAGATCCAGAGGCCGATCTACTTTGTTAGCGAAGTGCTGGCAGGAGCCAAAATCCGCTACCCTCAGGTACAAAAATTGCTATATGGTGTTCTGATAACCGCGAGAAAATTGGCGCACTATTTTCAGGGTCACTCGGTCGCCGTCGTCACTTCCTTCCCACTTGGCGATGTCATCCACAACTGGGAGGCAACTGGGCGCATGACGAAGTGGGCCCTGGAGCTGATGCCGCTGGACTTAACTTTTAAGGCGAGGACGTCTATAAAGTCACAAGCCCTGGTGGACTTCTTGGCCGAGTGGACCGAACAACAAGAAGACATACCTCGGGAAGACCTTCAACATTGGACCATGCACTTCGACGGATCCAAGAGGATCACCGGCTTGGGAGCAGGAGTCGTGCTGATCTCCCCGACTGGGGAAAGGCTAAGATACGTTCTCCACCTACACTTCTCCGCCTCACACAACGTCGCCGAGTACGAAGCCCTGCTACATGGACTGCGGCTCGCAGTTTCACTTGGGATACATCGGCTCATCGTGAAAGGGGATTCCCAACTGGTCGTGAACCAAGTGATGAAGGACTGGTCCTGTCTAAACGACACCATGGAGGCCTACCGGCAAGAAGTTCGCAAACTTAAAGACAGGTTTGATGGACTCGAGCTATCACATGTCCTAAGACACAACAACGAAGCAGCCGACGAGTTGGCACAACTTGGATCCAAGTGAGAAGCCGCCCCAACAGACATTTTTGTCGAGCACCTCTATGAGCCAACTGTTGCGGCAAAACCAACTCCCAACGAACAAGCTGCGAACGAAGTCGCCATGATTGACACCGACTGGAGGACACCGCTCATCAAATTCTTAACACAGCAAGAGCTGTCGGAAGACCGGGATGAGGCAGAACGTGTCCGACATCGTTGTCAAGCTTACGTCATGGTTGACTCCGATTTATACAAGAGAAGTCCCTCCGGAGTCCTGATGAGATGCATCACACCTGAGGAAGGACGACAACTACTTCAAGACATCCTCTCGGGCATATGCGAAAGCCACGCGGCAGCACGTACCTTGGTGGACAAAGCCTACAGACAAGGTTTCTTCTGGCTCACGACGGTCTCCGACGCTGACAAAGCGGTACGAACTTATGAAGATTGCCAATTCTTCGCCGACGAGCCATGTCCCGCCCAAGAGCTACAAACAATTTCATTATCCTGGCCGTTTGCGGTATGGGGCTTAGACATGGTCGGCCTTTTCAAGAAGGCCCTAGGAGGATTCACACACCTATTTGTCGCAATCGACAAGTTCTCCAAGTGGATCGAAGCTAAGCCGGTTGCTACAATCACTGCTGACAAGGCGCGGGACTTCGTCCTCAACATCGTGCACCGGTTCGGCGTCCCAAATAGAATTATAACTGATAATGGGACTCAATGCACTGGAGGCATCTTCAAAGAATTTTGCGAGGACTTTGGGATCAAAATTTGCTATGCGTCGGTCGCACATCCCAAAAGCAATGGACTAGTTGAGCATGCCAATGGCATGGTCCTTCAAGGCATTAAGGCCTGCGTGTTTGATCGCCTAAGTCCTTATGCCGGCAAGTGCGTTCAAGAGCTCCCCTCGGTTCTATGGTCTCTGCGGACCACGCCCAGTCGGGCTACCGACCAAACTCCTTTCTTTTTGGTCTATGGCGCAGAAGCCATGTTGCCAAACGAGATGGAGTACGAATCCCTCCGAGGCCGCAGCTTCAACGATGAATGCTACGACCCAGACCGAGTGGATGACCTCACCCGACTGGAAGAGGCCCGTGAGGCAGCCCTCATCCAGTCGGCCAAATATCTTCAAGGGTTCAGACAATACCACAGTCGCAACGTTCGAGCACGAGCTTTTATCGTTGGTGATTTGGTTCTACGCAAAATTCAGACCATCAAGGACCGTCACAAGTTATCTCCACTATGGGAAGGACCATATATAATCGCTGAGGTGACTCGGCCAGGTGCATACCGATTAAAACGTGAAGACGGATCCATGGTGGAAAACTCCTGGAACATCGAACATCTCCGACGATACTATGCTTAAATTGCCTTAAATTTCATGTTCTTCTTGACTGCCAACCTCAAGCAAGATGACTTCTTGAGTTAGCAGTCGGACACTGTACATATGTCAATAAAGTATGGTTTTCTCGGCAACCTATGCATATTTGGTCTATCATTGTCTAATGTTCCTTGATTCGAGTTCAATGTATAAGGACTGAGAATTTTTTGATGACCTAATCAAGCTTAGGCTTGGTGACAGTCAGACAAAAATTACTTAAAAAATTTTACATAAAAACTCGGATTAAGGCATTAACATAAATAAGCTGAATATTTACAAGTCACGTCCAAAAATCACAGCATACAACGGTTACAAGACAGTCAAAGCCGAAAGTTGTTTACTACGTCAATAGCAATTTTCTTGGCCGACTCCTGCGCATCGCTGATCAAGTCTAGGGCCTGCTCATCTGAGGTGCCGTCGGCGAAGCCTTCCCCGATTGAATTGACATCTACTCGGGGGTAGAGTGATTTGGTCTGTACAAGGGCAAGGCCTGCTCCCATGGTAGCTGCCTCAGAGATATTGGCCAAGTACTGATCGGGGGCCCTCCGGAGCTTGTCGAAGACCTCGACTGGGTCCAGTGAGCTAGTCCCAACTCTGTTGTGAAACAGGGACAGCAGGATCGGCGTCGCCGCATTAGCAACATCTTCTCTAACCTCTCCGACTTGTTTGACCCTCTCAAGCAAGACATCGTATTGAGCTCGGGTCTTGACCTTATAAGCTGACGACGACATATGATCACGCAGGGCATTCGAAGATAAAGCAACACAACGAACATGGTTTTGAAGAAGCTCACCTTCAAACTAGGCCTCCAGCTTGGCCTTGCTGAGGCTGACTGCTTCTAGCTGGGTTTGAAGCAAGTGGACCTCCGATGAATTTTCTACAACAAGAAAGGTTATCAGTAGCCAAAATCAACACAGAAGCCATAAAGAGACTGAGAGGGTTAAGCTTACTCCCAACTGAACCCCGGAGGTCGAGGTTCTCCTCTCGGAGTGCGGCTATCTCCCTTCTCAGAGCCGCTTCCCTCGATGCGGCATCTTCTCGAGTGGTCTTTAACTCCTGCTGGACGTTCTCCAGAGAGTTTAGGTGCGGGACCAACTTCTCGAGTGCTTCAGACTTGGCCATGATCGGCAGTACTCTTTCTTCACACAAGACCTGAAGTTGGCTGACTGAAAAGAGATTATGATGCTATAACAGAAAAGGATCAGGACTTATGTTAAGTAGCCGAGTCGCTTCATTCAAGCTATTCACAAGTGCATCTCTTTCTTCGCTTTCCATTTTCTTATCCAAGATGATGCCTTGTCTCTGGCCTTCCGAATCTCGCCACTCGATCTTGATCGGGGGAACCCAGGTTTCAGAAGACTGTAACCTAGGGATTTCTTCTACTGTGGCTGGATGGATCAGGAAGAACGGATGAAGCTACGAGAGAATTAAACTGAAGATTGAAGACGAAATGTTGACTCAAGACTTACCGGTCTCGGTGGCCGAATCCTTAACTGGTGCAGCCCGGCTGCTCTTTTCCTTCTGACTTTTGACCGACTAGTCTTCAGTCGGGGCCTTTTGAGCCGCAGCCGGGGGATTCTCCGTAGCCGACTAGTTTCCAGTCGGGGTATCTTGGCTAGTGGTCGGGGGCTCCCTCCTTGGGACATCTTCGCTGGGAGGTGAGGGCCTTCCACTCGGAGCGCTCTCGCTCAGGAGAGAGCTCTGGGGTTTTGGCTCCGCAGGCTCGGATGCCTCGGTTGTTGCGGCAGGCGTTGGCCCCTCACTCTGCCCAGCGGGGTCTATGTTTTGGGGTTTCCTGTAAAGAGAACATCAGGAGCAATCGAGGTGAAGGCAAAGAAATTTTCAACAAAGAGCTTAATTTCAGTTGTGAGGCGTACCTGGACGATCGGCGGATCTTAGGCGCCGCTTTCGGTGACGGCCTTGGAGGGGTTGCTTCGGCTGGAGGGGCTGGGACATCGTCGTCCGAGTCATCGATGACGAGCCTCCTCTTGCTTGCCCGTTTGCTGATATCTTCACTCGGGGCCGCCCTCTTCCCGGCCGGATCACTCTGGATCTTCACGCCATCGGTCGGCTTCTTGGCAGGCCGAATCGGCACGTCGTCATGAGGAATTTTGTATGGTTTCGAAATAATGAAAGTGTTTTCCTGCAAGAAAGATTCTTACAACAATAAGAAGTGTGACATTAAGATTGCAAGGCAATGAAAGAAGTTAAGTCGGCTTACCGGAGGAGGAGGTCGATACAGACTGAAGGGAAGGCCTGACAGCATGAGGCTGTGTTCGACTACAATTCCAGTCGAGAAGACCTTGTACATGTGGATCTTCAAGATCTCGAAGCTGAGGGAGTCGCGGTCCTCCCGATTGGGGTCCCTCTCGCCCTCGTACTCGAAGGCCGGCTTAGATCACTCTTTGATCGGTGCCAGTCAGCTCCTGATAAAGTGCCGAGTGATCTGCTCACCGCGAAGACCTTTTTGTTTCATTTCTAGGATCTTCGCTAACAATTTGTTGACTTCTTCCCAGTCTTGGGCTACTGGCACGGTGCTCCAGGTATGCTTGGGCACAGGGGGAAGGCCAAGGAAGTTTGGCAGGCTGGGTTCAAGATTGCTAATATAGAACCAGCTCGCATGCCAGCCCTTGTTGGAAGATTTCAAAGGGAGAGAGAAATACTCCTTGCGGAGGGATCCGCGGAGTTGGAAACCCGCCCCACCAACGACGCAAGGATAGTCCTTATTCGGTTGCGGCTTAAGGTAAAACATGCGACGGAAGAGTTGGAAGTGGGGGAGAATGCCAAGGAAGGCTTCACACACATGGATAAAAAGGGCGATGTGAAGCATGGAGTTGGGGTTCAAATGATAAAGACGAAGACCATAATAGTCAAGAAGCCCCCTAAAGAACTCGGAGGTAGGGAGGCTGAAGCCGCAGTAAAAGAAAGAGGTGAAAACGACGAGCTCACCGGTGTTCGGAGTGGGGAACTCCTCACCGCCGCCGGGCGCCAGCCCACGATCTCCTTAGGAGGAAGCACTCCATGCTTCACCATCTCCTTAAGGGTGGACTCCCTCACATCCGAAGTAGCCCACTGCTCGAAAGGGATTTTCTTCTCACCCGCCATGAATGTGGTTTGTGTGGGGAGCAGATCTGGCTTGTAGGATGGGGATTTGAGATGGGGGTCTGAGAAGATGGATGCGGAGGCTATTTGTGAGCGAAGCGCAGGCTTCTGGATCAGTTTATTGGGTGCGCACAAGAGCTTAGGGTTCTCCGCTGCAAGCTGATGAACAGTGTTGCGATTGGGGAATTTTTCTGGGAAGACGAAGTGGCGGGGATGACCTCGAGGCTTTGTAAGAGATTTGAGAGTTGCGCTAGGTTTTCTCGCGATTGGGCCGAGCCCATGAGAGACCTGCGGCCCAGCTAAGTGTTAACACTAGAATTTGGTAGTGGGGTTCCTAAGTCCTAAGAAAGCAAAGTGGAATCGGATCGGCTGAAGGCAGAAATTGTATCGGCTAAAAGAGTGATCGGCTGCAGGGCTGGTCGGCTGAGGATGGGTTGAATGGAACAGCCAACAATCGATTCCGAGTTCAGAAGATATAAAACCGTGTCCAATGCAGAAACTTGAAGATAAGTGGAGATTCGGTTGTTAATTGCGCGTTTAAAGATATTGCCACTTATGGATAGAGTCCTATAATGACAGTTGTATCTGTAATTTAGAAATTTGTTAAATTGTTAGTTGTAATGCATTATGTATCTCGCTAGGGATGATATGATGTTTTAAAAATTAGTTTAGATAGAGTCCGAAGTTGTTACAAATATTTGTATCTTGGGTATAAATAGGACCCGAGACCCTCTGTATGAGAACGGATTCAATCAATCTAATCTTCGGCGCATCGCCATCCTTTTCCTTTTGGACGAACACCCTGTTTGGCTTTGGGCTGCATCGTCTCGATCCCCAAACTCAGGTAAATGTTTGTCGTTAGTGGTGAGATTACTTGTTTCTGATGCTTCCATCGCAATGATACATTGGATTCAATAGTTTTACTGCGACATATATCATATAGTGCATATGAACCAATTCGGTGCTTAGATCTATCTTGTAGTTGACTCATCCTTTCGGGGGTATGTGGTCAACAAGGCTAGGTTTAAGGGCTAGTTGGTTCGTATGTAATATTTACCATCTCACGAAGTGTAAGTCGAAAGTAATAGATTGGATGCTTCTTTTGATACTTAATTCTGCATCAGGACTGAACTATTGAGTCGCCTTTAGAATCGTCAGTAATCTATTCTTTTGGACTTACATTATCCGGAGATAGCGTCGGGGTTTCACCGACCTTATTCACCCTAATGTATTTCTTTTAACATAATTGTTATTAGATCGTAATAGGGCTGTATTTTATGTCTAGATTGTGCTGGCTTACGTCTTTGATCTAGGAATGTTACGTCTGCACGAGATTCATTGGGGTACCAGTCGACTTGATATTAGTTTCCCAGTATCGGCTGGTCCGTTGATCCGTATATTTATTATTCTTCGTTATATTTGGATCGGACGACTGATGATCGTCTCGGTATAGCCGGTGCGCTTTGGTCGTTTGGCCCAAATATGGTCTGGAATAGCATATATACGTTCATGGATTTCCTTGGCCAATCCCGCGGGGACTTAACCTAACGCTTAACGAACACTTCCTTGTCTTCTTTATTGTTGATTGGCAGATCAAATTAACTGGCACGCTCTACACATTGTAGGCAGCTAAGAAGGACCTGCACTGGAGTCAAGCAGATCTCCCAGGCCAGCGCGTGAGAGAGATTTCTCGTCAACACGCTTCTTGGCACGCCCAGTGGGACTATCTTTGTCGGCTCGACTCGGACGAATAGACTCAGCCGGCAAGATGGTCGACCCCAAGAACCCTGGCATCACACAGGACAATGTCGTACGTAAAGATGGATCAACTATCTACCGAACGCAAGCCAAGTATAAGAAGATGGTGGAGGAACTCCGAATAATTATCTTCAATCCTTCACCCAAACGAGGTGCGAGGCGTGCACCAAAAGTACAAGTTCAGCCTCAACGATACCATAGCATCCTCGTCAAGTGATGCGAAGGGCAAACAGAAAGTGGAAGAGCCGACTCAAGTGCGGGATGATCAAGCCGTGTATTCTTTGCAAGATCGGATCGACTCTGTCCATCACGCGCTGGTCAACCAGAGCAAGCATCCTGGTCAACACCCTCAATAATATTATTTCTCACGTGGTTGATGCCAAGGTGGCCGAGCATGCAACGGGCCCCACATATTTCACGGATGGCCGTTTCCGATTACAGGACACTAGTCACCCAAGATCGGTCGCTCCCACTAATAGCGCAACCCAACCCACCGGGAGGAGTCGGCCACTTGAGTCCAAGCGGGACGGCCGTGAGACCAGCGATCACTATTTTAAACCGACAACAACCGCTGCCTCAAGGTCAACTCGACATGTTCCATCATAATCGGCAGCCAGAGCCGATTGATCATGGCAGACGGCAGAGTGTCGGGGGCCGACAGCTGTTCCCAAACCCGCCAATGCCACCACCGGGAATCTCGGCCGTCGCCGTGATCATCGCTACCGTACCAAGGGGTTGTCGGGATCACCATTATCGGCCTCGAACACCGCCACGAGATGTATCGCGAGCACACATGCCGTATGACCCATGTGAGCCGATACAGCGAGATAATAGGGCCTGGGCCGAACTAATTGCAGACGTTTTGCGGGATCAGTTCGGCCTCAAACCAAAAGACTTAGGAAATATGTATCGGTACCCCTATCCGGAACATTTCGAAAGGATCCCATTGCCCAACCGATACAAAATCCCGGACTTCTCCAAATTCTCAGGACAAGACAACGTCTCTACCTATGAGCATATCAGCCGATTCTTGGCACAATGTGGTGAAGCATCGGCTACTAACCCCTTGAGAGTTCGGCTATTTCCCCTCTCTCTTTCAGGATTGGCCTTCACTTGGTTCTCATCGTTGCCTTACAACTCAATTCAGAGTTGGGCCGATCTTGAGAAACAGTTTCACAGCTATTTTTATTCCGGTAACCATGAAATGAAGTTGTCGGACCTCACCAGCGTCAGGCAAAAGCATAATGAATCGGTCTAGGACTACATTCAGTGCTTCAGAGAAATGAGAAACCGATGCTACAGCCTGGTGCTATCAGACGCCCAGCTGGCCGATTTAGCCTTCCATGGTTTGATCGCGCCGATTAGGGAAAGATTCTCTGCGCAGGACTTCGATAGTCTAGTCCACCTGGCGCAGAAGGTAACGGCCCATGAACAACATTTCCAAGAAACCAGGAAGGCCGTCAAAACCATAACACAAGTTGTCGTCGATTCAGATTACGGGTCCGACGACGATGAAACGAAAGTGGCGGCAGCCGAATGGGCTAAGAACAAGAAGGCCATCGTCTGCCAGTGGCTGCTGAAGACGGCTAAAGAAGAAAAATACGATTTTGACATCACTAAAGCCGACAAGATCTTTGATTTACTGCTCAAAGAGAAACAGATTTAGTTGCCCGAAAATCATGTGATCCCGTCGGCCGAAGAATTGAAAAAGAAAAAATACTACAAGTGGCACTACTCCACATCTCACGCCACGAATGATCGCAAAGTCTTCAGGCAGCAAATCCAGTCGGCCATCGAGGCCGGGAAGTTAAAGTTTGCTGACTCAAGTCGGCCCATGAAAGTAGACAGCAATCCGTTCCCGGTCAACACAGTCCATGCCGGCCTCGGCCGAGCTGATCGGCAAGATAGAATGGCGTACGGCTTAGCCGATACGGTGATCGAGGCCGAAACGGGAGAGGACCAGATTGGAAACCACACCGCACGATCAACATGGTGCGCCCAGTTATCAGGTCGGCTGGCCGACAGCCGATCCATGAACGAAGCCGATACCACCATCAATATCGGTCTCGGCGTGAAGAAATTTACGACGAAGCACCTCGCCGGCACGAGCCAAGAGTCCAAAGCCGGCGGAACATAGCGAGCCATGATGATCCACATTGGCATTGCAGCTTCTTCAGGCATTGCTACGAATCCGGCATGAGACTACCAACA
Organism: Oryza australiensis; assembly: GCA_019925245.2. Lineage (NCBI taxonomy): Eukaryota > Viridiplantae > Streptophyta > Magnoliopsida > Poales > Poaceae > Oryza > Oryza australiensis. The sequence goes on from JAIFGZ020000282.1 coordinate 182,713, forward strand.
CTGAAAGACTGCCCGGCATGTAACGATCATCATAACCATGACGAACACGGGAGTTCGTCGTCTACAAGCCCAGTCCAGTTCCTCCCCAGAGCCGTCCAACTAAACCAAAGACGGCGACCTGTCCACGATCGGCTCGGTCCGATCCATCAAGACTTCTTCATCGACAAGAATCAAGATGGAGACGATTGCGGTGACGAGGAAGCCGATGATGAGGGATCGGCCAATCCCCAATGGTGCCCGTTCGATCTATTTACGAAGACCCGAAGAGAAGAATTCAGCGGCTCAAACGTGAAGGAAGAGAGGACGAGGTGAGACAAATGATATACGAACAACGCCGTGGCTGGGCAAGATCAAGAGACGGTGGGTACCCAAGCAAGAGAACGCTACGGCCACCGAAGAACAAGGCGAAGAAAGCCCAGCCGACCGAGCCAGAAGGGCAGCCAAAGGGAAAAGTAAAGCTACCGCATCGGTTAACATGGTCTTCGTATTGCTCGTCGAATTCAGTGCCCCCGAATCCGACGCAGACACTATCGAAGATGACCCGACAAAACTAACGATCTCGCGGACCAGGCCATCTTCGACAAGCCGAAGGGACCGAAAATCGGCATCCGAAACCGTTATACGTTAAAAGGGTTCGTCAACGGCAAGCCGATTTCCAAAATGCTGGTCGATGGGGAGCGGCAATCAACCTCATGCCTTACGCAACTTTCGAAAGCTTGGAAAAGGGGCGAAGACCTGACAAAACCAACATGGTACTAGAGGACTTCGGCGGCAACCCATCGAGACCAAAGGCGTTCTCAACGTTGAACCGACCATCGGCAACAAAACCGTGCCCACAACGTTTTTGTCATCAACGGGAAGGGGTCTTACGCTGCTGCTCGGAAGGGACCGGATCCACGCTAACGCTGCATCCCTTCTATAATGCACCGAGCCTCATCCGGTGGGACGGCGACAAGATCGAGATCGTGCCGCCGACAGTGTCGTTAGTATCGTCGTGCCGATTTGCCATTTTGGGAAATCGAAGGCATCGAATGTTTATCTGGGAAAATCGGCAAGCCGATTTTCTAAACGTGTCCAATTCAACAATACGCCCATCGGAAGCGACGAGCCGCATTCCGCTGCTTTGAACAAGACATGGTGGAGGGTTCCAGCGTGCTCGGCGTAGCCACCGCGGACGAAGACGATGGCAAGTTAGGACAAGGCTTCACGTCGGCCGACGAGTTAGAAGAGATCGACATCGGATCGGTGACAAGCCAAGGCCGACGTACATTAGTAAAAATTTATCTCCTCTTTGTAGATCCCAACTTATTGAATTATTAAAAGAATATAAAGATTGCTTCGCTTGGGAATACTTCGAAATGCCCGGTCTAAGCCGATCGATAGTGGTCCATCAGCTGCCAATCAAGGCAGGATATCGGCCATTCAAACAACCTCCCAGGAGGTTCAAAGCCGACATGTACGACACAATTAAAGCCGAAATCACTCGGCTATACGACGCAGGATTCATTCGGCCTTGCCGATATGCCGAATGGGTCTCTAACATCATCCCCGTATTGAAGAAGAACGGCAAACTTCGAGTATGCATCGACTTCAGAGACCTAAACAAGGCGACCCCAAAAGATGAATACCCGATGCCAATAGCCGACCTACTTGTCGACACTGCCTCAGGCCACAAAATCATCAGCTTCATGGACAGCAATGCAGGGTACAACCAGATATTCATGGCCGAAGAGGATGTCCACAAGATAGCTTTTCGATGCCCGGGTGCGATCGGCCTCTACGAGTGGGTGGTGATGACGTTCGGCTTAAAGAACACCGGGGCAACATATCAAAGAGCGATGAATTACATCTTTCACGACATGATCGGCGCACTAGTAGAGATATACATTGACGATGTCGTCGTCAAGTCGAGAGAGATAGAAAGCCACATTGCAGATCTGATACAGGTGCTTGAGCGGACGAGGAAATATGGATTGAAGATGAATCCGCTTAAATGTGCGTTCGGCGTGTCGGCCGGGCAATTCTTAGGGTTCCTCGTTCATGAAAGAGGAATCGAAGTAACACCAAGGAGCATTAATGCCATTAAGACAATTCAACCCCCTAAGGATAAAAGACAACTCCAGTCATTGATCGGAAAGATAAACTTTATTAGACGGTTCATAGCTAACCTCTCAGAAAAAATGGAGCCGTTCACACCATTGCTTCGGCTTAAGGCCGATCAGATATTCACATGGGGGCAGAGCAACAGAAGGCGTTAGACGATATTAAAAATTATCTAAGCTCCCCTCCGTTCTAATGCCCCCACAAAAAGGAATGTCATTCAAGCTGTACCGTCCGTCGACGACAAGTCAATCGGCTCCGTTCGATCCAAGAAGTCGATGGCAAGAAAAGGGCCATTTTCTATCTTAGCCGGCGGCTACTAGATGCGAGAGACCAGATATTCACCCGTCGAAAAGTTATGTCTGTGCCTCTATTTCTCATGCACAAAGTTAAGGCACTATCTATTGTCCAATGAATGCACTATAACTTGCAAAGCCGATGTAGTCAAGTACATGCTATCGGCTCCAGTGCTCAAAGGGAGGATCGGAAAGTGGATATTCGCGCCGACCGAGTTCGATCCGAGGTATCGAGCTCCAAGAGCAAAAAAAGGACAGGCCCTAGCCGATCTCATTGTGGAACATAGAAATGACTCAATCGGCTCCGTAGAAATCACGCCTTGGACCCTGACTTTCGATGGCTCAGTGTGCACCAATGGCTGTGGAATCGGCTTAGTTCTTGTCTCACCCAAGGGGGCAAGCTTCGAGTTCGCCTTCGCTATCGACCCACGTTACGTATAACCAAGCCGAGTATGAAGCCGTTCTCAAAGGGCTAATCCTACTCACGGAGATAGAGGCGACGCGGTCGAGATAATGGGAGACTCGTTGCTCGTCATCGTCAATTGTCGGGAGAATATGAGTGCAAAACGACGCACCGATGATCTATCATCAACGGTGCCGGGAGTTAATGGAAGGCTTTCGGCTAGTCACTTTGAAGCATATTCCCAGGGAGCAGAACACGGAGGCCAATGATTTGGCTCAAAGGGCATCAGGCTACCGGCCGATGCTAAGAGACATCGACATAGGCGTTGCCTGTTAGTGATATGCCCTAGAGGCAACATGGAGATGTTGGATATCACGTCAATGTTTATGTATTTATGAATAAAGTGTTATTCAGTTCGATGAAATAGAAATCTTGTATTGATCAATAAGTACGTGACTTATTTATGAGACTCTATATGTATGAATCTATTTCTAAATGATCCTCGATCATATATCATATTATTGGAACTAATATGATTCTAAGATCGGCATGTCTATTGATTGATGATCATGTCTCATAGATCATGGTATGGAGATACCAAATCAATAAACATGGACACATGTGTTAGAGAACACATTGTTGGATAGACCCACCATGAGACACTACAGAATTAATGTGCCATTAGTTGGTCTCGGGTAGTGTTGGTACAAAGTCCTTAGACCTGAGATCACCATGGATTCCAACATGTGTAGTAGCCTACTTTGGAACTACCAAACGCTATTCCGTAACTGGGTAGTTAGAAAGGTAGTTTTCGGGTTTGCTATGAAACATGGAGTGGGATGTGAGTGATCAAGATGGAATTTGCCCCTCCTTTGGATAGATATCTCTGGGCCCCTCGAGGTAATGGATTATGGAAATGCATGGTCATGCTAAGTTGATTGAGGAGTCAATCAACAGACGGATAATCCAATACGGTTCGAGTGAATGGTTAAGCTATTGAAGGGATGGCACACATCTTGCCTATAGCTTAACCGGTATCGTGAGGCAAAGGGATTTGTGTACACATTACAGGTTGAGCCGATATTATTCTTGTATACTATGGTGTCAATATGTGCTGCTAGGTGTGTTGACGGGTCGGCTGAGTTGGACTCGAGCCGACGATCGGCTAAGTTAGACTATAGCCGAAACCGAGTATACCTGAACCTACTGTGGTCGCACGCTTAAGGGGATAAGAACAGGCATTCGAGTTGGACTCGGATACGGCTCGATCGGATAGGGATCCGATCGGATAGAGTCCTATGGGCTTATGACGTGTGGGCGGCCAACTCTATGAGATACGGATGAGATCCGATTCAAAATAGAGTCCTAATCGGCCACTAGTCCGAGTCGGCCAACTCTATATAAAGGAGGGAGGGGTGGAGAGCTGCGGCACGTCAATTGCATCGCGTGCAAGAAGTCGCCGAGATCAATCTCCACGGAAACCCTCCCCACTTTCGAGCCAAACCCTAGCCTTGCATCGCGTGCTAGCACACGGGTGTTCGGCGTTCGTCCCCGGACGTGTGGATACCGGTAGAGGCGCCGCTACGTTGCGCGCTGTTGATCGGCTTCGATCAGCCTGCAATCGGAGCGATCGGCCGTGGTGGAATCGGCTGCGGTCGGGCGCATCGAGCGAGGCGTGAGAACGCGGCCGGACGACTCGAATCGGCGATTGGCGAATCGGCTGTCCCCGGAATCGGGTCATCGGCACACTGTTCCGGATCGGATTGCCCCGATTGGCTATTCCGCCGCACTCTACTCCAATCGGTAACGATCTATCGGCCCTTACTTGCAAGTGTTCCTGGTTTGCGCGGTTAAAAGTTTTTGTTTTCGGCTAGCGTAGCCACCGCGTAACCCTTCAGTGGTATCAGAGCTAATCTTGCTTAGTTCGGGTTTTAGATTAGATCTGGAACAAGTTTTGCGCACGGGTTGATTAGATCAATCGGTTTTACGGGATTTGTTGAGGAGAGTTCATGGAAATTGCGTTCCTTGATAGTGTATCGGAACGGCGTAATGTGATTACGTCGAAGCAATATCCATAGAACTCGGTTTGAGTCGGCTTCGAGATAGCGTTCCTTGATAGTGTATCGGGACCGCCGTGTGCGTACCCCCCTTATAGGTTGTCTCGATGCCGTAGCTCTGTGATAAGTAGAAAATGTTTCTACGCCTAACTTGTTTTTACAGAGAATGCTTTGAGATGGTATGGCCCTATTGTATGTATGAGATGCATGTGATGCATGTAATATTCTTTCATATGTGCAATCCCCGTAATATTCTTTCATACGTGCAATGCTTGTAATATTCTTTCACGACCTGCGAGTCGATGTAATCTTCAATTAGAGTATCTATAGTAGTAGCTTAGTTTGAAGAAATCAAGCATTCGGCACTCGAAAGAACGGTGATGAAGATGGAGATCCTCTACACCGGCATGGAGATGGAGATCACCATGTGAAAGGGGCCATACTATTTCACTATATGCTATTCTTCTTGCTTTCATATGTGATATGTTTGTTTGATAGGATAGCATCCCTCGCAAAATTAAGTAGTAATGATGCCCTTCCAAATGTTGCACTCCGTCACCGTTATGCTCGTCAATGGTGGGTCCACAAAGCAGAGTGCCATTCTCTATCATAACACGAGGGGGTATATGTCGACATATACATGCGGGAGCATTTGGTTTACTTAACAAGGCTATCAAAACAGTTTTGGGCCTTGGGGCATGGGTTGGCGCCGGGGCATGGAGATGCCACACCAACAACAAGAGTCACATAGAGATGTGATTAGCAAGGAGTTGCTTACCGATGTTATTAATATTCTAGCAGTGATGCCAAAGCTCACTAGAAAATTAATTAACATGTGGATCTTGACCCAATACGTAACCTAGAGGGAAGGTGGAAAATACGTAATGGGAGTCTAATGTTAAATTGTTTAACAATAGACATAGCATAAACATTGTGCTAAACTTTGCTTTTTCGTTGTAGAATAAATGGCGGCTAATACTACACCCAGTACCTTTAATTTGCGATCTATTCTCGAAAAGGAAAAATTAAATGGAACAAACTTTATGGATTGGTATCGCAACTTGAGAATTGTTCTCAAGCAAGAGCGTAAGGAGTACGTTCTTGAAGTACCCTATCCCGAGGATTTGCCAAATAATGCCACCGCAACCGCATGGAGAGCTTACGAGAAGCACACTAATGATGCCCTAGATATAAGCTGTCTCATGCTTGCTACAATGTCCCCGAGCTTCGAAGCAATATGAGAGCAGCGATGCTCACACTATTATTCGGGGACTGCGTGGCATGTTTGAGAACCAAGCTCGGGCCGAGAGGTTCAACACCTCAAAGTCCTTGTTTGCGTGCGAGCTTGTTGAGGGAATCCCGTCGATCCGCATGTGATAAAGATGATTGGCTATATCGAGAGTCCGGAAAAACTAGGTTTTCCCCTTAGCCAAGAGTTGGCTACGATATGATTCTCCCGCCGCTCGCTCCGAGCTTTGAGCCATTCATATTAAACTATCACATGAACAATATGGATAGAACCTTGGCTGAATTGCATGGGATGCTAAAGACAGTGAGGAGAGTATCCAGAAAAACGGTCATCATGTGATGATGATGCGAAGGCAAAGCGCAAACCACTGTCAAGAAACTTTGCACCAAGAGGAAGTTAACTCCCGATGAGATCGCGAGTGCCTCTAATGCAAAGAAGGGCAAGAAGGGGTCGGCGGCATCGATGCCGTTTGCTTCTATTGCAAGGAGACAGGCCATTGGAAGAGGAACTGCAAGAAGTACATAGAGGATCTCAAAAAGAAGCAAAGTACGACTTCGCTTCGGTATTAATGTTATAGACATTAATCTTGCTACTTCACCTACGACTCTTGGGTATTTGATACCGGATCGGTAGCTCATATTTGTAAATCGTTGCGGGGAATGAGAAAAGTAGAGGATTGAGAAGGGGCGAGGTAAACTGCGCGTCGGCAATGGAGCAAGCGTTGCTACGTTGTTGTCGGCACGATACCACTTCATCTACCTTCAGGATTAGTTTTGGAATTAAATAATTATTATTGTGTTCCAACACTATGTCAAAACGTTATTTCCGCTTCATGTTTGCAAGCGGAAAGATATGATTTTAGATCAATGAACAATGGTTGTTCAATATATCTCGAGATATGTTCTATTTTCATGCTCCATTGGTGAATGGATTATACGTTTTGAATCTTGAAGCGTCTCTCATCTATAACATTAATACGAAAGGCAACTCTCTAATGATATAAACTCCACGTTTATCCGGCATTGTCGCTTAGGCCATATAAATAAGAAACGCATGGAGAAGCTCCATAAGGATGGATTGCTTCACTCTTTTGATTTTGAATCATTTGAGACATGTGAGTCTTGTTTACTTGGTAAGATGACAAAGGCACCTTTCACGGGACACGGTGAGAGAGCAAGTGACTTATTGGCACTCGTACATACCGATGTATGTGGACCAATGAGCTCAACGGCCGAGGTGGTTATCGTACTTCATTACCTTTACCGATGACTTTAGTAGATATGGCTATATCTACTTAATGAGGCATAAGTCCGAATCCTTTGAAAAGTTCAAAGAATTCCGAATGAAGAGAATCATTTAGGAAAAACAATCAAGTTTCTACGATCGGATCGTGGAGGGAATACTTGAGCCAAGAGTTTGGTAATCATCCGAAAGATTGTGGAATTGTTCCACGTTGACTCCGCCAGAACTCCACAATGGAACGGAGTGTCCGAACGGAGAAATCGCACCTTGTTGGACATGGTGCGGTCGATGATGAGCCAAAGTGATCTTCCGTTATCCTTCGGGGATATGCTCTTGAAACATTGCGCTCACACTAAATAGAGTTCCATCTAAGTCGTTAAAAAGACACCATATGAGATATGGACAGGGCAACCCCTAGTTTGTCTTTTCTCAAAATTTGGGGATGCGAAGCTTATGTAAAACGTTATCGACAAGCTCACACCCAAATCGACAAGTGCTTCTTTGTGGGATATCCTAAGGAAACCAAGGGATATTACTTTTATAATCGGGAACAAGGCAAAGTGTTTGTCGCCCGACATGGTGTCTTCTTGGAGAAAGAGTTTCTTTCAAGAAGGGTTAGTGGGAGGGGTGTATCTTGAAGAAGTTCAAGAAACACCGAGAAAATGTTTCAGCGACCACGTAACCACAACAGGAGGAGCAAAATGTTGCGCCACCGGTTGTAGATACACCAGCCCACGGAGGTCCGAAAGATCACGTCGTGCGCCCGACAGTACACAGTGCGGAACAATGTGACATATTGTTGTTGGACAACGATGAACCTAAGACCTATGAGGAAGCGATGGTGGGACCCGATTCCAACAAGTGGCTTGGAGCAATGAAATCCGAAATAGAATCCATGTATGACAATCAAGTTTGGAACTTGGTTGATCCACCCGATGGTGTCAAAACCATTGAGTGTAAATGGGTTTTTAAGAAAAAGGCCGATATGGATAGAAATGTTCACATCTATAAGGCGCGATTGGTGGCGAAAGGTTTTAAACAGATTCAAGGAGTTGTATATGATGAAACCTTCTCGCCCGTCGCAATGCTTAAATCTATTCGGATTATCCTAGCGATTGCTGCATATTTCGATTATGAGATATGGCAGATGGATGTCAAAATGGCTTTCCTGAATGGAAACCTAAGCGAGGATGTATACATGATACAACCTCGGGGTTTTGTCGATCCGAATCGCTGGAAAGATATGCAAGCTACGAAATCCATTTATGGATTGAAGCAAGCATCTCGGAGTTGGAATATTCGTTTTGATGAAGTAATCAAAGGGTTTGGTTTCATCAAAAATGAAGAAGTGGCCTGCGTTTACAAAAGGTCAGTGGGAGCGCAATTTTATTTCTAATCTTATATGTGGATGACATATTGTTGATTGGAAATGATATCCCTATGCTAGAATCCGTCAAGTCTTCATTGAAAAATAGTTTTTCATGAAAGACTTAGGGAGGCAACATACATATTAGCATTCGGATCTATAGAGATAGATCCAAGAGGCTAATTGGATTAAGCCAAAGTACATACATTGACAAGGTGTTGAAAAGGTTCAACATGCATGATTCCAAGAAAGGTTTCTTGCCCATGTCATATGGCATTAATCTTAGCAAGAATCGGTGTCCTCGGACACATGATGAGCGGAATAAAATGGGTATGGTTCCATATGCTTCGGCAATTGGATCCATCATGTATGCCATGCTTTGTACACGCCCGCATGTCTTGTACGCTTTTGAGTGCTACGAGCAGATACCAGTCAGATCCAGGTGAAGGTCACTGGACTGCTGTAAAGAATATCCTTAAGTACTTGAGAAGAACTAAGGATATGTTCCTAGTCTATGGAGGTGAAGAAGAGCTCGTTGTAAGTGGTTACACCGATGCTAGCTTCCAAACAGACAAGGATGATTATAGATCGCAATGCGGGTTCGTGTTCGCCTAAACGGAGGCGCATGCACTGGAAGAGTTCCAAGCGGGATACGTTGCGATTCTACAACGGAGGCCGAGTACATTGCTGCTTCCGAAGCTGCAAAGGAGGCTGTTTGGATCAAGAAATTCGTTTCGAGCTTGGTGTGATGACTAGTACGATTGGTCCAATGTCTCTCTATTGTGATAATAGTGGAGCCATTGCGCAAGCCAAGGAGCCGAGGTCACATCGAAGTCCAAACACATACTTCGGCGATATCATCTCATCCGCGAGATAGTGGACAGAGGTGATGTCAAGATATGCAAAGTGCACACGGATCTCAACATAGCCGATCCGCCGACAAAACCTCCCTCCTCCGAAGCATGAGGCCCACACAAGAGCAATGGGTATTAGATACTTACATGATTGACTCTAGTGCAAGTGGGAGATTGTTAGTGATATGCCCTAGAGGCAACATGGAGATGTTGGATATCACGTCAATGTTTATGTATTTATGAATAAAGTGTTATTCAGTTCCATGAAATAGAAATCTTGTATTGATCAATAAGTACGTGACTTATTTATGAGACTCTATATGTATGAATCTATTTCTAAATGATCCTCGATCATATATCATATTATTAGAACTAATATGATTCTAAGATCGGCATGTCTATTGATTGATGATATTGTCTCATAGATCATGGGTATGGAGATACCAAATCAATAAACATGGACACATGTGTTAGAGAACACATTGTTGGATAGACCCACCATGAGACACTACGGAATTAATGTGCCATTAGTTGGTCTCGGTAGTGTTGGTACAAAGTCCTTAGACCTGAGATCACCATGGATTCCAACATGTGTAGTAGCCTACTTTGGGACTACCAAACGCTATTCCGTAATCGGGTAGTTATAAAGGTAGTTTTCGGGTTTGCTATGAAACATGGAGTGGGATGTGAGTGATCAAGATGGAATTTGCCCCTCCTTTGGAGAGATATCTCTGGGCCCCTCGAGGTAATGGATTATGGAAATGCATGGCCATGCTATGTTGATTGAGGAGTCAATCAAGGAGATAATCCAATACGGTTCGAGTGAATGGTTAAGCTATTGAAGGGATGGCACACATCTTGCCTATAGCTTAACCGGTATCGTGAGGCAAAGGGATTTGTGTACACATTACAGGTTCGAGCCGATATTATTCTTGTATACTATGGTGTCAATATGTGCTGCTAGGTGCCGTGTTGTGGGTCGGCTGAGTTGGACTCGAGCCGACGATCGGCTAAGTTAGACTATAGCCGAAACCGAGTATACCGAACCTACGTGGTCGCACGCTTAAGGGGATAAGAACAGGCATTCGAGTTGGACTCGGATACGGCTCGATCGGATAGGGATCCGATCGGATAGAGTCCTATGGGCTTACGACGTATGGGCGGCCAACTCTATGAGATACGGATGAGATCCGATTCAAAATAGAGTCCTAATTGGCCACTAGTCCCAGTCGGCCAACTCTATATAAAGGAGGGAGGGTGGAGAGCTGCGGCACGTCAATTGCATCGCGTGCAACAGAAGTCGCCGAGATCAATCTCCACGGAAATCCTCCCCACTTTCGAGCCAAACCCTAGCCTTGCATCGCGTGCTAGCACACGGGTGTTTGGCGTTTTGTCCCCGGACGTGTGGATACCGGTAGAGGCGCTGCTACGTTGCGCGCTATTGATCGGCTTCAGATCGGCTGCAATCGGAGCGATCGGCTGTGGTGGAATCGGCTGCGGTCGGGCGCATCAGAGCGAGGTGTGAGAACGCGGCCGGACGACTCGAATCGGCTGATTGGCGAATCGGCTGTCCCCAGGAATCGGCTGTCATCGGCTACACTGTTCCGGATCGGATTGCCCTAATTGGCTATTTCGCTGCACTCTACTCCAATCGGTAACGATCTATCGGCCCTTACTTGCAAGTGTTCCTGATTTGCGCGGTTAAAAGTTTTTGTTTTCGGCTAGCGTAGTCACCGCGTAACCCTTCATCGCCACCATCACAACCGACGATTGGAGATTCGACGTCTACAATTACCTCAAAAACCCTTCTCAATCGGCCACAAGGAAACTACGATACAAGGCACTGCGGTACGTATTGCTCGACGAAGATTTATACTATCGGACAATCGATGGCATACTGCTCAAGTGTTTGGGCGCCGATCAAGCCACAGTGGCCATCGGGGAGGTACACGAAGGAATCTGCGGCACACATCAGTCGGCACACAAAATGAAGTGGCTACTTCGCCGAGCCGGGTATTTCTTGCCGACAATGCTAGAAGATTGTTTTAAATACTATAAAGGATGCCAAGACTGCCAAAAGTTCGGCACGGTGCAATGAGCCCCGGCATCGGCCATGAACCCAATTATTAAGCTGTGGCCTTTCAGATGGTAGGGCATGGACATGATCGGCCAGATCAATCCACCTTCAAGCAAGGGGCACAAGTTTATACTAGTGGCCACAGATTATTTCACGAAATGGGTAGAAGCGATTCCCCTCCGAAAAGTGGATTCTAAAGACGCAATCGAGTTCGTCAAATAACACATCATCTACAGATTCGGCATTCCGCAAACGATAACGACCGACCAAGGGTCCATCTTTGTTTCGGACGAATTCATTCAGTTCGCCGACGACATGGGGATCAAGCTGCTTAACTCTTCGCCGTATTACGTGCAAGCCAACGGTCAGGCAGAAGCTTCAAACAAAAGCTTAATCAAGCTGATCAAAAGAAAGATATCTGAGCATCCTAAGCAATGGCACACCCGATTGGCCGAAGCATTGTGGGCGTATCGGATGGCATGTCATGGGTCCATCCAAGTCCCTCCATACCAACTGGTCTATGGACACGAAGCAGTACTTCCACGGGAAAGTGTAATCGGCTCAAGACGCATTCAGTTACAAGACCAACTCACAGCCGACGACTATTATAACCTCATGATGGACGAGTCGGAGGATCTCGCCTTATCCAGAATGAGAGCTTTAGAAAAAGTAACAAAAGATAAGGAACGGGTAGCCAGACATTACAATAAAAAGGTCGTCCCTAAATCATTTGAGGAAGGCGAACTCGTTTGGAAGCTCATACCCCCAATCGGATCCAGAGATAACAAATTCGGCAAATGGTCACCGAATTGGGAGGGGCCTTTCAAGATCCACAAATGCGTCTCCAAAGGAGCCTACATGCTGAAAGGACTAGATGGGGAGGTATTCGGAAGGGCCCTCAACGGAAAATATCTAAAGAAATACTACCCGAGCATGTGGATCAATGCGTGAGTCGGCTATCGTCACAATAGGCTGACCCACGACAGCCGATGCCTTATAAGACATCGCCTTTAGGCATTCGCTTCCCCCCCCACGCCCCATGATCGGCTCAGGACCCCCGGCAGAGCTCTGATCGCGTCGGACTCACAAATTTTGTCGACATCAAAGCTATCAACAAAACTTGGGGGCATACACATGCTCGAGACAGTCAGACAATACACATAGTCGAAAAGACCAACAGCCAAAACCAATTTTTTGACTAATCAAGCCAGGGAGTTGAAGAAACCTCAAGCCAGACGGAACCCAGGAACATTAAACCGAGCTTTATTCAGAATCGGCGTGAAGCCGTCTTAGATTACATGTTTGCCAGGTACTCCCTAATGGCCGCCAGAGCTCGTTCGACGGGCTCCGCAGTCTCCATCCCTAGAGCATCCAGGATTAGGTGCTCCAACCGAGTGACCCTTATGTCGGTGGTGGTGATCAGTAACTCGTTGGCGAGTTGGGCTTGCCTACCCTCCAACCGGTCGAGGTGCGCGAGCGTCGGGTACGCCATGGGGGCAGCAGCCGGAATGCCACCAAGATGGAAAGGCAGCCTGGCCGTCGGGTGACGAGCCTCCAACTCCCTGAAGCGCCGCAGGTGCGCCCTCACTCGTCGGTCCTGGCTGACCGACAGCTCGTACGACGTCTCCATGATTCCCAGGATCACCCGAAGCGGGTGAGGCGACTGCAATGAATTTCGTCCCTGAGTTTTCGAAAATAGAAATCGGTGAGAGTAGAGGAGTTGAGAAACCACTGGTTCACCGACGAACTCGAAGACACCATGAGAAGCCTAGCCGAAGACTTAAAGGACTAGGTGTTTCACTATTGAAAGTTCGTCGCCTTCGGCCGTGAGTTATTCGGAAGAGTCGGGGGAGCCCATTTATAGAAAGAAAAAATACGGTTCTTAGATGTGAAAGGTCGCTGCCAACCCGGGAGTCAAAGAGATCATCATTATGAGCGTCGGGAATCATTGAAAGCCAGCGACTGCGCAAGTATGGATACCTATCGCCCAGGACTCACGGGTTCCCGGAGTACAGATTCGAGGGGGTCGGCCTACGAAGACAGGACGATGACGTAATCGGGTATTACCGGCCGATGGCTAGAGAGTCGAATAACCGACAGATAGACGTTGAAGGTTGGGGCATCACTTTTGAGTGATTTCGAACTAAACGAGTCAAAACGCCGCACACAACCAAGGGGCAGTCCTACGTACAAACATAGCCGATTGTCTCTACAAGCACGATTAATACAGGCTATCCGGTTACATCACAAAACATATGTTGGAGAAACACAAGCTGACCTTGCAGGGTTGGACATTTTAAAATCTTCATTTCTTTAGAAAATCGGCTATCGCCGATAGAGCTGTCAGTCTAACCTGGTCGACCTCGCCGATTGCCCTGAGGTCGTCGGCCTCGGACCCCGCCACCGATCGAGCACTCTGCACCAAGCCCCGCAAATGCGCAACGGCCGCCCTGGTACTTTGACGCTCAACTTCAACCCTGGCCGGCAGATCGGCCATATACTCCTCATGGACGTCGATTTCGTTCGTAATCTGAACGCGGTCGGCTACCAGTTGGTCCCGGCGGACACGGAGTTGTTTGAGCTTGGCTGCCGGCTCTGTTTTTAGGCGGTTGAAGGCGGCCTTCCGGGCTTCAATAGCTTCTTTGGTCGATTGGATGGCAGCCGACTGCGCCTGACTCTCACGCCGATCAATGACTCGCTGCCGGGCTCGTTCGTATTTTAACTGGTAGGCTTCCATGAAGGTCGCCGGCATGATGGCTTCCACTACAGCATCCGGCAGCTGGTCTTGGATATCTCTGAACCATGCGCGTATCGAGCCGCAATCGACCACCAACGCATCTAATGAGGCTTCCAGCTGGTTGCCGATATCAGCCAGGGTGGCCCTCAGGTTCTCAGCCAACGCCGCAAGCGCTTCCTCGCCGGCATCACCGGGTTCCTCGAACTCCGACAAGTCGAAGTTGAGGAGATCGGCCACGCGCTGCAGAAGAAAGAAAGGATCAGAGGCATGACAAAACCAATGGTTGGGACCAGTCAGCTTACTGTCGGCGCTGTCGTCGGGACTATTGGTTCGGCTGGATCATTCCCCACGGTCGTCTGGCTTTCTTTGCCCGTGTTATCATCGCCTCCCCCAACAGGTGCGATACATTCGCCCGACGCCTGGGGAGCAGCCGGTGGAGATCGCGGGAGCTGCAAAAAGGAAAAGGGATTAGCAGACGAACTAATTGATTATCACAGGCAAAGGGGTAAGAATCGATTACCGGCAAAGCAGGGCGAGGGACACGACCAGCCAATTTCTTGAACTGCGAGGAACAGACAAATCAGATACGGGTGAACGTCGCGAAACTAGGACCAACGAAGTAAAAACTCACGGGAGGACGTTTCGTCGGCGGACTTGGGGCTGGCGGAGCGTCAGTTGGGGCATTTACCGATTCAGGACTCGAAGCCCCGGTCTCGACCGTCGCCTGGACGGCTACTGGCGCCTCTTCATCGACAGCAGCATCGAGGAGTCGCTCGACGGCCGGATCTAAGGGAGGAAGGCTATCGGCCGAGGCGATCGTTCTATCTTTTTCACCTTTTGGGGCAGCGCAGTGACGAACACGGCGGTGGTGCCGTTTTCCTTTGGCGCGATCGGATGGCGCACCGCCTCGCAATAAAGATGAAAGTTTGGGCGCCCCACCGATGGCCGACGGAGCAAGGCCCCCCACGTCCAAAACGCCTGGTTTGTATTCGATGGGGCGCCCAGAGTCACTTACCATCAGCCACTCCGTTTCTATTTCCTACAAAGTCAAAGCACGAATGTTAAATCGGCTGATGCGGCCGATGAATGAATCATAGGAAAGGAGTAATCGGGAGAGTAGAGATATACCGAGGGGATCTCATCCGGCGAAGCAAGTCGATGTAGCGGACGGCCGTTGGTGGAAAATGTGGCGTCTAAGTTTGGACCACCATCGGTCGTAGCGTGCTTCTCCTCGTCGACGGGTGATTGTTGGCATCGCCGAAGGTGGGACCGGCTATGTTCAGCAGCCAGTTCATCATCAGATCTTGGCCGACTGCTCCTCTGGTCTCGATCTTATCGGCGTAAAAGAAGCCGATGGGAAGTTGCCCGAGACCGAACTGTCTCGCCGCCGATACCGGTAGTAGAATTCATAACTCCGGTGTCGATCGGCCTTGGTGAACCCCGGTCGGCAGAATGCAGGGAGATAAAGAGGCGAAGAACAATCTTCTACACCTTGGACTGTCGGCTGAGTTGAGGTCATCCCATTTGAAGTCGATCGGCAGCTCAAAAGATCCTTGGTCGGGGTAGAAATACCAGGTACGGTTGTCGCGGGATAGCCCGTCGTAAAAAGCTGTGAACCAATCGGCCAACAGTTCAGCCGATTGCCTTGAACCTGTATGGGCGGCGGCTGCTTCTCCATAGTTCGTGCATCGCCTGGTGGTGATCTGACCGCCTTCTTCATCTTCGATTGGCTCTAGCCTTGGGAACCCGGCGTCTGCCAGGCGGGGCCGACCGGCTACGTTTTGGGTGGCTAACACCAGCCAGATTTGGAGAAACCACCAGGGGCCACCGGTGTTGACTGGGGATTTGGCGGCTATTTTCGTGGCGGCTTGATGTAGCATTTGATATGTGTAGCCGAGGAGGTATTTTCCCAGTGCAAATTCTGTTCCGTCGGGTAAGATTTCGGCCATGATTTGCCAATTAGCGGTCGGCCCACAGCTCGATCCGCAGAATACAAATTTTTCCAGCCACATCATCAGAAAGGCGGTGTATTCCCGGTGGCTGACTGTTCCATCTTTCATGTTTTGGGCAATGAAACCGCTCCATCCACCGATAGCTTTGGTTTTGAACTGGTGTTGACCTTTTCGGTTCAAGACACATGGATTAGCCGATGATTCGATGTCCAGCCCAGTTGTCATATGTACATCGGCTAGTGTGATGGTCATCAGCCCTTGCCTGAAGAGGAAGGCATTGAAACTGTCATTCCAAAAGTAGGTTGCAGCCGATATGAGTGGTTCGTCTTTTTCCATGCTGGCGATGGACAGTTCCAAGCATTGGGCAAGTTTTCTTTCTTCCCATTGGGTGTACTTGACCGATTGTATCCTCTTATACCATTCGGTCCAGGCTGCGTCAGTAGACGGCCAAGCCTTGAATGTCCCATTCCAATGGGAAAGAGATGGTTTGGCAGTGTTGAAGGGCATGCGGTTGGTTTCGGCTACGATTACATCAGTTGGGTCTATATCGCCGATAGGCCCAAGCAAGTACTTTCCCTCTTGTGTCGGATTGGGGATGAGCACTTGGTGAGAAAGGTGCTACAGTTTGAAGAAGGAGAGAAAAGTACTGATCAGAGATGATGGTGTTTTATAGTTTGGAATGAGAAAAGTATTGATTAGTAAGAATACGGGATAAAATACTACTGAAAATTACCGAACAGATTATTGGTATAGGGGTGTTTAGAGGAGCGAGTTGGGAGTGAAATTATAGAGCAAAAGAGAATACCTGAGGGAACTCGTTCGTAGTGGCGGCTGGAGCAGTTTCGGTGACCGCGGCAGGTGGTGTTGCGGTTGCGGCTGGCGCGATGGTGGTGGCCGGCGAGTTGGAGGTGCTTGAAGTCATAGCGGAGGCCATCGGGAAGTTCGGAGACGAAGATGGGGTTCGGAGAATGTGGAAAAGGTGTCGAACGCCGATGGAGTCACCGGAGAGAAGAGAGAAGGGCAAGAAGTTTGTTTGAGAAGGAAGCCGAGCGCACGATGAGGGCGTGGGTGGTTCGACCGAGGAAGGTGGATATTTAAAGAGCCCTTGGGGAGAAGCCGAGACGATTCGGGCCAAGAAGGGAGTGGGAGTTTGAATAGGTAAACAAATCCGCAACACTTTATGTTACGGACTTGGGGGGCATGTGTTAACACTGGAATTTGGTAGTGGGGTTCCTAAGTCCTAAGAAAGCAAAGTGGAATCGGATCGGCTGAAGGCAGAAGTCGTATCGGCTAAAAGAGTGATCGGCTGCAGGGCTGGTCGGCTGAGGATGGGTTGAATGGAACAGCCGATAGCCGATTTCGAGTTCAGAAGAGATAAAACCGTGTCCAACACAGAAACTTGAAGATAAGTGGAGATTCGGTTGTTAATTGCGCGTTTAAAGATATTGCCACTTATGGATAGAATCCTGTAATGGCAGTTGTATCTGTAATTTAGGAGTTTGTTAAATTGTTAGTTGTAATGCATTATGGATCTCGCTAGGGATGATATGATGTTTTAAGAAGTAGTTTAGATAGAGTCCGAAGTTGTTACAAATATTTGTATCTTGGGTATAAATAGGACCGAGACCCTCTGTATGAGAACGGATTCAATCAATCTAATCTTCGGCACATCGCCATCCTTTTCCTTTTGGACGAACACCCTGTTTGGCTTTGGGCTGCATCGTCTCGATCCCCAAACTCAGGTAAATGTTTGTCGTTAGTGGTGAGATTACTTGTTTCTGATGCTTCTATCGCAATGATACATTGGATTCAATAGTTTTACTGCGACATATATCATATAGTGCATATGAACCGATTCGGTGCTTAGATCTATCTTGTAGTTGACTCATCCTTTCGGGGGTATGTGGTCAACAAGGCTAGGTTTAAGGGCTGGTTGGTTCGTATGTAATATCTACCATCTCACAGAGTGTAAGTCGAAAGTAATAGATTGGATGCTTCTTTTGATACTTAATGCTGCATCAGGACTGAACTATTGAGTCGCCTTTAGAATCGTCAGTAATCTATTCTTTTGGACTTACATTATCCGGAGATAGCGTCGGGGTTTCAGCCGACCTTATTCACCCTAATGTATTTCTTTTAACATAATTGTTATTAGATCTGTAATAGGGCTGTATTTTATGTCTAGATTGTGCTGGCTTACGTCTTTGATCTAGGAATGTTACATCTGCACGAGATTCATTGGGGTACCAGTCGACTTGATGTTAGTTTCCCAGTATCGGCTGGTCCGTTGATCCGTATATTTATTATTCTTCATTATATTTGGATCGGACGACTGATGATCGTCTTGGTATAGCCGGTGCGCTTTGGTCGTTTGGCCCAAATATGGTCTGGAATAGCATATATACGTTCATGGATTTCCTTGGCCGATCCCGCGGGGACTTAACCTAACGCTTAACGAACACTTCCTTGTCTTCTTTCTTGTTGATTGGCAGATCAAATCAACTGACACGCTCTACACATTGTAGGTAGCTAAGAAGGACCTGCACTGGAGTCAAGCAGATCTCCCAGGCCAGCGCGTGAGAGAGATTTCTCGTCAACACTAAGGTGTGGCTCAACGCGTGTCCTTAGGGACTTAAGTGGATGAACTTGAGCAGATTTGCCTTGGCAATATGCACATGTCTAAATGCCCTGTGCTTTTGGAAATCCTTTCAATATGCACAGTTTGCCTGACTTCATGAGAAGTTAGCACGATGCAATTTGAAAGGTGACAAACAGCTAAGCTTTTTATGGCTGCCTTGATGACAGGGACTGTTTGGTTTTCTAGCACTTGATTAAATGATTATATCAATGTTATCTTTCCGCCTTGACGAAGATATTTTTGGATTGAGACCAGTATTATGGCAAGAGCTATTTAATACTTTGGTCATATTTTTCAGGGAACTAAAAAACTTGTTTACCCGTGAGGGATGATTAAAATATTTGTTTCGAGATAACTCGGGCAGATCCACTCGGATAAGCATGAGTCTACCAAGTGCTTTCCACCCACGAGGGTTGATTGAGTTATTTGTTCTGAGATGACTCGGGCAAGTTCACTCGGATGAGCACGAGCTTGATGAGTGATGAGATTTTTTATGATTGCTTTAGCATGAGCTAAGCATTTATATAAGAATTATTTTTTATAGTTTTTGACTATATATTTGGTCTGTTTTTAGTTGATCACACAGTCGGGGACTATACCTAATTAGGTGTATCGGGAGATGCATCTAGATATTTATTTTTGAGAATTTTTTGGATGTTTTCTAGCCCTTCACAGTCTTTGGAGCCACTCGGGAGATTCAGGCAGAGATGGTGGAATCACTCGGCGCCAAAAGCACTCGGCCAAAGAGTTGTTTGGCTGTGTATTGTCTTGGTTCAATGCCGAGTTATCTCGTCGACTGCAAAGGACTCGGGGGCTACTGTGGAGATTGTGGCAATTGGGTATACACATGGCAAGCTTATCCGACTGGAGATAGGGATAGGTTGTGCCTATCAAATATGTAAACCGGCTATGACTTGGGTGTTACGTTGCCGATTAGATAAGGCAACAGTCTGTAGTCACGGTTTGGTAAGATTGAGGAAACCGACTTAGAGTAAGATAGGGTTTCTGACTTGTAAGCTCGCCTCCCAAAACTATATAAGGGGGGTAAGGGGCGTCCCTTGAGGGATATCAGCTATTGGCTTTAGATTCATAAGCTACAGATCTTGAGATCAATATACACTCGGCGGATTGAATCCCCAAACAGGAGTAGGGTATTACCTCACCAGAAGGCCTGAACCTGTCTAATCCTTGTTTTCCACCTAACCCATTGTGCTTGGCGATCTTGACTGCACCCCCAAAATTCTATTGCCGAAACCAAGTTTCGACACTAAATTTGATACATAATGAAGGTATATTTTGACAATGTTGGCTATGAATTTATTGTTTAACACCCTACGTACTTACTTACAAATGGGACCATATTTGTTGCGGTAACATTGGATTGACAATTGACACGAACTAACCATTTTTGTCCTTGATTCAGAAAATGAGAGGATAAGTGCTAGAGTGAGAAAATGAGAGAATGTATCTGAGCAAGGTGTCGCTGGATATTGCATTGATCTCTTCGAGGCTGTTGTGAATAAGTTACCACACCATCTGATTTATGAGTTTGTTGTCTTCGACCGTTCTTATGACGAGCTAGTACAGAGTGTATCTTCAGGGGTAAGCCTTACTCCCTTGTTTTGATGACATTGTTATAGAATCAAGTGCTTATATTTTATCTGCTGGTTCTTGCTACCAGATCAATGATGCAGCAGTGGGGGATATAACCATAACTGCCGATCGAGCTAGCCATGTGGAGTTCACAATGCCCTACACCGAGTCTGGTGTTTCAATGCTTGTGCTTGCGGAGGATGACTCTAAATCAACAATCAAATGGATATTCGTGAAGCCACTGACAAAAGAACTTTGGTTTGCCACCATGATCTTCTTTCTATTCACTGCCTTAGTCATTTGGAAGATCGAACATCCCATAAACATGGAGTACCAAGGATCAAACACAAGACAGTTGATCACTGCTCTATATTTTTCTTTCTCTAGTTTGACATTTTCTCATGGTTAGTACTTAGAGCTCAACTAGTAGGCTATATTTGATGTAGTATTAGAGGTTTAACTATTTTCTCATAGTAGTTCTTCCATAACCAACTATCCCCGTTATACTATGCAAAGGTCAAATTATTAAAAGTCCTTTGTCAAAAATTGTTGTGGTAATATGGTGCTTCGTGGTACGTGCTGGTTCTTGCGCAGAGCTACACTGCTAGCTTGTCATCCATTCTAACTATAAAGAGGCTCCAGCCCTCAGTGACAGATCTTGACCAGCTCCTATCTAATGGTGATTATGTTGGATACCAAGAGGGATCCTTTGTGAACTCATTTTTGACAAGACGAAGTTTTAGTGAAAGAAGGCCCTACACAAAGAAACAGGAATATGCTGAAGCTTTGAGGAAGGGGTCCAAGAATGGATTGACGAGATTCCATTTTTAAACGCTATTGTCTCATACCCTCGTTACCAGAATGAATTCCAGATGCTTAAGCGCATATATAAGACGCCTGGATTTGGTTTTGTAAGCCTCTTGCTTTATTCCTTCGGTGAATTCACTCATCATCCTTTAAGAGCTATGCTACATTCTGGACAAAATTTTCTGGCCTAACTGGCATGATCATGTTTTTTTTTGTTCCCATTCAGGTGTTTCCTCCTGGTTTTCCACTGGTGCATAATCTTTCAACTGCCATGTTGGATGTAACGAGTGGGGATGAGGGCTCACTTATGGAAGCGAAATGGTTTGGTTCAGAGGCTGTCTCTCCAAGTAATGCAATTCCCAACACAGATTCGACACCTCTCACTTTGCGGAGTTTCTCTGGTCTTTTTGTCATCACTGGATGTATCTCAGCTCTCATGCTGATGATAAGGTTCTCCATGTCAGTTCTTGCCAATTACTCCCAAATTAGAGACTCTGATGTGCAAAGTCCAGATGCGGGTGGTGGAAATGGTGCTCACGAAGAATGTAATCAAGCACAGAACAACATGGATAATGGCTTTGTGGCTGATATACCCCTCCATGGAACTAGAATTGATAGTTCCCAGGATATCCCTGGGAGTGTCGAACGTGCTGACGGCGAAGAGCCTAGACCAATTCAGAATGGCTCTGTGACTGCAAATTCCACCCAGACAGTATGAATTATTGGCTGTGATGTTTACACGGGGCCATGCTCTGGAAATATAAAAACGAGATTATTTAATCTCTTCATTTATTGTAGGTATTAACCAATAATATGCTGCAGAAATTAGTCTGGGTTGTTCCCATTCAGCAACTAGCTATGCTTCAGCTCATGCCGTGTTGGATTAGATAGTTCTATGCATAGTTTAGTAACTGATCTTGTCTATGTTTATCATTTGCAATTGTTATTCTTTAACAAAAATGTAATTATAATTTCTATTTTCCAAAGGCAATATATATACTCATGTTTAATTTCCTATATATATATGTACACACACACACTCTTGTATTGTCATTTCCCTGCAAATAAAACACTACTGATTTGCTTCTAGCCTACCAGATGAATGATACCTTTAAATTTTAGCTGCAGGATTGAATAATATCCTGATTTTTCTTATGTATGTACCTTGGGACATTACAAACTAGTCAGAAAGTCAGAATCTGTACTGCATCAACAATTCTATAGACCTGAATATGGAACTAGACCAGAAGGTGAGAAATTGCACACACATGTCCACTGCATGCCAAGTCATGCAGACAGTCTATCACCTATGGAAACCAAGACTTGGTTATGAAGAAAAGTTTAGGGATTCTCTTTTATTGTGTAGGAAGTTATAGGACTTGCTAACTAATTGGTCAATCCGATGTGTGTTTGCCCAGATGATTTAATTACTATCTTCTTGCGATTGTAAATTGTGAAGTAGAGCTTGTTGGCATTGCATCTGTTTTTAAGTGGCGTTCAACTGTTCATTCGTTGCTGCTTCACGCCAATCTATGCATGTAGGTTGGTATCAATATAAGGGTCCTCGTATAACTTATTATCATCTATGTTAATGTTTTGGTTAATGATCTGGTCATTGGGTAATGTCCTTTGAGGTTTAGATTATTTCAGTGAGATGTTTGAATTGAGTTTTGGGAGTTTGAACGTACTTATCCTGTTTGTGTATTTTGTGCCCTCGCTTCGTAAACTAAGTGGTGATTCGCTGATATCATATATATTGCAATTATAAAGTTACCAAAACTGTAGCAAAATGTTTGGCTGCTTTGTTTGGCTGTTGTTTCGTGCTAAGAGATTATTCCCCCTTTTGCAGACAGGAGTAAGGTTATAGAGGAGTAAGGTTATAGAGTAAGGTTTTCAGTATCGTGGACTTAACTAGGTGAAAGGGCAGAGCTACAGAGGCAGAATTTGCTCAACTCTTTAACAAGTGCTATGATGTCGGTTCCAAATGAACTGACACCTACATATGCAGAAAAAACTATAGTACAATCTATACATTGTGATGATTTTCATATCAACTGATTACATAACTTCATCTTGAGTGTTCTAAGTTACTATTGCTATGGACAATATTTTCCTTGCATTTTGTTTCTTGTTCTGTTTTGTTCTATAGCTGAACTTCTTGACAATGCATTAGATGAGGTTTATTGTACCTTCTGGAAACTTCATACATTTATCTTTAAAATTGCTAACCAAATCTAGATTGTTCGTTTTAGGCTCTTAACTTCATACGCTCTATTGCTTTTGCTGAATTCACTCACAATCCTTTAAAAGCTATGCTACATTCTTGTATTATACTCTTGTATACATATACTCTTGTATTATCATTTGTCTACAGATTAAAAACTACTGATTTGGTTCCAGCCTAACAGATATATGATACTTAAAATTTTAGCTGCAGGATTAATCAATACCCAGATGTGGAGATTATGGCAATGGGGTATCTACATGGCAAGCTTATCCGACTGGAGGTAGGGATAGATTGCGCCTGCCATATCTGTAAACCAAACATGACTTGGGTGTTACGTTGCCGATAGAGATAAGGCAACGGCCTATAGTCACGGTTTGGTAAGATTGAGGAAACCGACTTAGAGTAAGATAGGGTTTCCGATCTGTAAGCCCACCTCCCAAGACTATATAAAGGGGGTAAGGGGCGTCCCTTGAGGGATATGCGATATCGGCTTTAGATCATATGCTTCATGAGAAGTTAGATGAGCTTTCAGCTTTAGATACACGAGATCATGAGATCAATAAAGACACTCGGCGGATCGAATCCCGAAACGGAGTAGGGTATTACCTCACGAGAGGGCTCGAAACTGTCTAAATCTTCTTTTCCTTCTAACCCATTGTGCTTGGCGATCGTGATGCGACCCCAATTTTCTATTGCCGAAACCGAGTTTCGACGGTTGGCGCACTGTAGGGGGCCGCGCGTCGAGACTTCTTCAACAATCTAGCCGACAAGCGTGATGGGATCTCCTTCAGATTCGGCAACTTCGTCGCCAACTTCTTCGACGACTCCTCCTTCGACTCTCGGATTCAAACCAGTCGGAAGAAAAGACCCACTCGGCGCCGTTCGGGCTCCCCAATAGCGCCGAGATCTTCGACGACATCTTCAAGTCCAAGATGCAATCCACCCTCTCCAACGAAGGACTTCACTCGGCACCGTTCGGATTGCCGAACACCGCCGAAATCTGCACCGACCTTCTCGTCTCCCCAACTGAGACGATCTACTCGAAAGAAGACCTCTCGGTGCCATTTGGGTTACCAAACGCCGAGATCTACGGCAAACTTCTCTTCCCCGAGTTGAGGTCGACCCACTCGGAGGAGCCCGCTTCCCCATGCTCGACTCGGACGGAACGATCCAAACCCGGGCTACCCAGATCAAGGGAGGTCGCCGTCATCTTCCCGCCATTCGGCTCATGCTCATCTTCGAAGCTCAACGAATATCTCGGCTCCGCCGGCTTCGACGACCTCTATGGCATCCCCTCAGACGAAGCCGACGACTCCGACTGCCGCAAGGACTACGCGCCGAAGTGCTTCGATGTCCTCATGGCTGAGCCGGATGAGTCCGACTCAACCATGACCCGCAGGCTTGCTGAGGAAGAGCGAG
This sequence comes from Oryza australiensis, assembly GCA_019925245.2. NCBI lineage: Eukaryota > Viridiplantae > Streptophyta > Magnoliopsida > Poales > Poaceae > Oryza > Oryza australiensis. The sequence goes on from JAIFGZ020000282.1 coordinate 207,730, forward strand.
CCAAGATCGAGCGAGCGCAAGCTGGCTAAAGAGGAGAAGAAACGCAGGGAAGAGGCTGACAAGAGAAAGCAAGATCTACGCGCGCGGCGGACGACCCGCTCGGAGGCCATCCTTCAAACGCGGGTTCGCAACGCCAACATCTTCCGACGCCACGCAGTAACGCTGTTGCCGCACTCACACTCTTGGACACCGTCATGGAGACGGCACCCGCCGACGTGACTCCAATACTTGACAAAATCAAGACCATCGTCGCAGCCACAGCCAACGGCCATCCCACCACCTCAGCACGAAGGTCGACTGAGTCCGTGGCTGAAACGCCCGACAAAAGCCGACTCCCGCCTCTAAGGTCAGGAGACTATAAGAGGCCCGAGCCAGATCGGTCGACGACAAGGCCAAGAGGCCCACGCCGCGAGTCCACACAGAAGTACCAGGAGCAAACGGCCGACTCCCGCGACAAACGACACGGACGCCCACCCGTCCACCACCAAGTCCGCCGCAACAACAGCTCCAGCTACCCAACCAGCCAACCGAAGACCCCGCCGAGTGATCTGCGGGAAGTCCTCGATCGCCGCTACCAGGAGCGAGACCGACGCACTCGGGAAGATCGGAGGGGATCACCCGATAGCGGCGACGACGGAGTGCCGGCTTTCACTCGGGAGCTTCGCCGAGTGCACTGGCCGAATGGTTTTAAGCCAATAGGAATAGAGAAATACGACGGCAAGACCGACCCTGAGTCGTGGCTAACCGTGTATACTCTCGCCATCCGCGCAGCAGGCGGTGACAACAAGGCTATGGCCAACTACCTGCCCGTGGCCCTCACCAACTCAGCCAGGAACTGGCTCACGAGCCTGCCAAGAGGCTCAATCGGCTCGTGGAGCGAGCTGAGGGACCACTTCATCGCCAACTTCCAAGGCACCTTCGAGAGGCCCGGCACACACTTCGACTTGTACAATGTCATCCAGAAGCCGGACGAGCCCCTGAAGGATTACATTCGGCGCTTCTCCGAAAAGCGCAACAAGATCCCCAACATCACCGATGACATCATCATCGCCGCCTTCCAGAAGGGAGTCCGTGATGAGCTGTTAATTGGAAAGTTTGGGCGTAAGCAAATGTTCGAGACGGCGAACTCCTACGCCAAGTCCAACGATGCAATCAAGGCGGTACGCCAAGACCGGCCTGACAAAAGGGATGACAAGCACTCGGAAGGAAGCCGACATCCGAGGAAGGATAACGGCAGCAGCAATCAAGCCCAGAAAGATCGCAAACGCCGGCACGAAGACCTAGTTGCCACAACGTCCGATTCTCGACACCGTCGCCGAGTTGCGGCTTACGACACGATCATGAACGAACGTGAACGCTCGGTGCACGCATCATCTACAAGCAATTCGTCGAGCGATATGCGGCACGGTTAAACAAGAAGCCGACTGATGAAGCCGGTCCATCGGGAACTAAGAACAACAACCCGACTGGAAATTCAGAGCCTTTTCAAGACCACGTGGGCGAGCTGAATCACATCTTCGAGGGCCGCAGGCTTATGAGTCCAAGAGGATGCAAAAGTTGATGGACCGCGAGGTCAACACGGCACAACCCGAAGTCCCACAACATCTATGATGGTCGGAGGTGGCCATCACGTTTAATCGCTCGGATCATCCTGACCGAGTGGTTCACCCAGGGCAGTATCCCTTGGTACTTGACCTGGTGGTTCAGAACATCAAGCTGAAGCGCATCCTCATCGATGGGGGCAGCGTCCTCAATCTCCTGTTCGTCAAGACCCCTGATGAGATACAAATCCTGAGAACTGAGTTGAAGGCAAGCTCAGCCCCCTTTCACGGAGTGATCCCGGGGCTGTCGCCCACACCACTCGGGCACATCGCCCTTCCAGTCACCACCGGAGTTCGCGAGAATTTCCGAACGGAGAATACCACCTTCGGGGTGGTCGACTTCAAAGACGGCCTACCACGCGATCATCGAAAGGCCTGCACTCGCCAAATTCATGGCGATACCACACTACACTTACCTCTGCATGAAGACGTCTGGCCCTAACGGCGTCATCGCCCTGCGCAGCGACGTCAAACAAGCCTTCACCTGCGACAAAGAAAGCTGCGATATGGCCCAATCTTGTGAGAGATCACGTGGCCAGGAAGAAATCCAACTGGCTACATCAACATCTGAAGAGGGTGAAATTTCTACAAAGAGGATAGCCAAGTCGGGACAAGGCGACGCCAAAACGAAAAAAATCTTCCTTGATCCAGTCGGCAAGATATCTTCAAGGACTTAAAAGATACCACAGTCGCAATGTTCGGGCGCGAGCTTTCATTGTCGATGATTTGGTTCTACGCAAGATCCAGACCATCAAGGACCATCACAAATTATCTCCACTATGGGAAGGACCATACATAATCGCTAAGGTGACTCGGCCAAGAGCATTTCGACTAAAGCACGAAGATGGATCTATGGTGAAGAACTCCTGGAATATTGAACATCTTCGACGATACTATGCTTAAATTACCGTAAGTTTCATGTTATTCTTGACTGCCAATCTCAAGCAAGATGACTTCTTGAGTTGACAATCGGGGGCTGCATACGTGTCAATAAAGCATGGTTTTCTTCGATAACTTGTTTATATTTGGTTTATCATTGTTTAATGTTTCTTGATTTGAGTTTAATAGATAAGGACTGAGAATTTTTTGATGACCTAATCAAGCTTAGGCTTGGTGACAGTTGGACGAAAATTACTTAAGAAATTTTCTATGAAGACTCGAGTCAAGGCATTAACATAAATAAGCTAGATACCTACAAGTTCACATCGGAGGCATAAAAAGACCAAGATGATTAGATGAAGTGGCGGGGACGACCTCGAGGCTTCGTAAAAAGACTTGAGGGTTTTTGCTAAGTCGTCTCGTGATTGGGCCGAGCCCATGAGAGACTTGCGGCCCAGCTAAGGTGTGGCTTGACACGTGTCCTTAGGGACTTAAGTGGATGGACTTAAGCAGATTTGCTCTGGCAATATGCACGTGTTACATAGCCCAATACCTTTAAAATCCTTTCATACCGCGGTTTGTGTAACTTCATGAGAAGTTGGCACGATGCAATTTGAAAGGTGACAAACAGATTAAGCTTTTCATGGCTGTCCGATGACAGGACTGTTTGGTTTCTAAGCATTTGATTAAATGATTATATCAATGCTATTTTTCCACCTTGGTGAAGATCTTTTTAGATTAAGACCAATATTATGGCGAAGCTATTTAATATTTTGGTCATATTTTTCAGATGACTGATAAAATTGTTTACCCATGAGGGTTGACTAAATTATTTGTCCCGAGATGACTCGGACAAGTTAACTCGGATGAGGATGAGCTCGCCGAGTGATTTTTACCCATGAGGGTTGATTAAATTATTTGTTCCGAGATGACTCGGGAAAGTTAACTCGGATAAGCATGAGCTTGCCGAGTGCTTTTTACCTATGAGGGTTGACTAAATTATTTGTTCCGAGATGACTCGGACAAGTTAACTTGGATGAGCATGAGCTTGCCGAGTGTTTTTTGCCCGCGAGGGTCAATTAAGCTATTTGTTCCGAGATGGCTCGGGCAAATCAACTCGGATAAGCATGAGTTTGCCGAGTGAATTAATTTCTTACCCACGAGAGTTGATTAGATTATTTGTCCCAAGATGACTCGAACAAGTTAACTCGGATGAGCATGAGCTTGCCGAGTGTTTTTTACCCACGAGGGTTGATTAGATTATTTGTCCCGAGATGACTCAGACAAGTTAACTCGGATGAGCATGAGCTTGCCGAGTGTTTTTTACCCACGAGGGTTAATTAAATTGTTTGTTCTGAGACGACCCGGGCGGAACTACTCGGATAAGCATGAGCTTGCCGAGTGATGTGATTTTTATGATTGCTTTAGCTTGAGCTAAGCATTTATAAGAGAATTATTTGTTCCGAGATGACTCGGGCAAATTTCCGGGATGACTCGGGAAGATCAGCTCGGATAAGCATGAGCTTACCGAGCGAATTGATTTCTTACCCATGAGGGATGATTGAAATATTTGTTCCGAGATGACTCGGGCAGATCCACTTGGATAAGCATGAGCTTACCGAGTGCTTTTCACCCACGAGGGTTGATTGAGTTATTTGTTCGAGATGACTCGGGCAAATTCACTCGGATAAGCACGAGCTTGCCGAGTGATGAGATTGCTTTAGCTTGAGCTAAGCATTTACATGAGAATGATTTTTATAGTTCTCGACTATACGTTTAGTCTAATTTTGACTAACCATATAGTCGGGGCTACACCTAATTAGGTGCATCGGGAGATGCGCCTAGATATTTATTTTTGAGAATTTCGAGATATTTTCCAGCCCTTCACAGTCTTTGGAGCCACTTGGGAAGATTCGGGCAGAGATGATGGAATCACTCGGCGCCGAAGCACTCGGCCAAAAAGATTTTTGGCTGCGTAACGTTTTGGTTTGAAGCTGAGTTGTCTCGTCGACGAAAAGGACTCGGGGCTACTTGTGGAGATAATGGCAATGGGGTATCTACATGGCAAGCTTATCCGATGGAGATAGGGATAGATTGCGCCTGCCATATCGTAAACCAAACATGACTTGGGTGTTACGTTGCCGATAGAGATAAGGCAACGGCCTATAGTCACGGTTTGGTAAGATTGAGGAAACCGACTTAGAGTAAGATAGGGTTTTCGATCTGTAAGCCCACCTCCCAAGACTATATAAGGGGGGTAAGGGGCGTCCCTTGAGGGATATGCGATATCGGCTTTAGATCATATGCTTCATGAGAAGTTAGATGAGCTTTCAGCTTTGAGATACACGAGATCATGAAATCAATAAAGACACTCGGCGGATCGAATCCTCGAAACAGGAGTAGGGTATTACCTCACGAGAGGGCCTGAACCTGTCTAAATCTTCTTCTCCTTCTAACCCATTGTGCTTGGCGATCTTGACTGCGACCCTAATTTTCTATTGCCTGTCTTATATATGTACGTTGAGACATTATAAACTGGTCAGAAAGTCAGAATCAAGAGTCTGCATGAACAAGTCTATAGACCTTATATGGAACTAGACCAGAAGTTAGAGATTCTGAGAAATTGCACACACATGTCCACTGTATGCCAAGTCATGTATTCACTCAGTCACATATGAAAACCAAGACTTAGTTACGAAGAAAAGTTTCAGGGAAGACAGCCACTGTTGAATTCTGATTGCTTCTTGCTATTCTTTGACCGTTCGAATCTTGATCAATATTATACTTGACAGAAAAAATCAAACTGGCGAAGAGTGATTGAATGACAGATCATGAGATGTACGTGGAACCTGTCAGGGTCAGATAAGATTGACCAATGAAGCTGCTGCAACGTTTTTTTATTAGCTTTATATATAAAGAGTTGACGTTACTGGACATTTCGAACTAAAATTAGATTATATATAATATAGTTCTTCCTATCATTTGTTCCAAGAAACTTCTTGCCTTCGTTTTTATAATACTAAATTGCTTGGAGCCTTGGATCAGTTTGTTAGCTAGAGAATAACCCATTTGCTTATTGGTTATAAAAAAACCAATACATTGGATCTACTATATAAAAATCGTACGTGACGAGAATATTCAAAACATTCTTTTTGCATAGTATAATTTCGAAAAAATAATGTTCTTTCTAGAGTAGTTGATTTGAAATACTATCATCAAGGGAGAAAATACTGATGATTCACGTCGGTAAAATAAATGTTTGTGCATGGCCCGGTCATTGAATCCTATAATTTAGTAATTTACACTTATGCATTATGACGTACGTTATCCTGAAAATGACAAATGACCCATGCTACAAGGCATTGACCACAAATCAGGATAAATATAATCATATTTATATGAGAGATTTTGTAAGGATTCCACGCTAGCTAGTTCCGATCCCTATGGTTTAATTCTTTTTTTGAAAATATTTTTCCGTCCTTTTATGAACTCACGCAACATGCATGGCACCGTTCTTGGGTGTGGTTGAACAAAATTAAGGCACTGTTTACTTTCAGTTTTAGGTGTAAAGTTTACACCCAAAAGATTTTGAATGTAAAGCTTACACCCAAGAGGGATATTTACTTTCCTTCTATGTAAAGTTTTTGAGATGCTATAAAAATACAGATTTACCCCCTCTCTCTCCCTCTCTCCCCCACGTCTCCGGTCTCCTTCCTCTCTCCCCCTCGGCTCCGACGGTGGGTTCGGCGGTGGCGGCGGCCTCGTCGTTGGTGGCGACGTCCACGGTGGCGACGACCTCGTACGGTGGCCAAATACGACGGATGCGGCGGTGGCCAGATCCGGCGGCGGCCTTGGTTGTAGCGGCGGCCTTGTCGTCGTCGGCGACGTCCACGGTGGCGGCGGTGGCCTTACGGTGGCAGATCCGACGGATGCGGCGGCGGCGGCCTCGGCGGCGGCCAGATCCGACGGCAGCCTCGCGGTGGCGGCGGCCTCGTCATCGTCGGCGGCGTCCACGGTGGCGGCGGTGGGGAGGTCGTCGGCCGCGGCATCCTGGTCGGGGCTGGATGCGGCCTCGGTAGTCGGGGGAGAGCCCGCCGAGGAAGGAGAGGTGTACTTGCAGGGTAAGGTGGGGAAGCACTATTCTCCAAAAAATTTTACAATTTTTTCTTTTAAACCTTCCAAATCCAAAAACTTTACAAGTCAACTTTATACCTACCTGTTTACTTCCAAAATCCCCAAAAATATCCAAAATCTCAAATCTTTACACTATTTTACATGAAGTAATCAGGCACTATAATTGATTCCATAAAAAATTGTTCGACCAGAAACCTTAATTTAATTTCCTCGACTTCCCAGCTGTCACACATGCAATGCAACACGTACATAATATTGTGTCCCCTGGTTGCTGACTTGCATGCATGCAAACATTATCTTTTTGTAACAGATCATAAGATTGTATAAAAATTCAAATGACGATCAAAATACGAAGTGATGATGTCTCCAGCGAAAAGTATAAAACGCCATCACATTGCTTTCAATATAATTCCCCATGAAAAAGAAAATGAAGTGATGAAACATCATCGTGTTCAGCTCGAAACCGAAAATTTCGACGAAATTTCAACACTGCTGTCACAGCTAGAACATTGTCAGTGCGTGTGTATATATAATCACTGCATTTTCACGTACACACCAACGTACTAATTATCACTCAAAAGGTGTGTGAGAATCTGCCGTTTGCATGCATGCATGGCGTGCTCAGCGAGGCAGCGTCGTCTGCTCGCCGTTGCGGCTTTCCTCTCGCTGCTCGCGCTCCGGAATGCGGCGGCGGCGGTGAGGGTCGGCGTCGTGGTGGACCTGACGAGCGGCGAGGGGAGGAGGAGCCTCGCCGGCATTTCCATGGCGGTGGAGGGCTTCCACCGGCAGCATCCGGGCTCCGCCGCGGTGGTGGAGCTGCGCCTGCGCGTGAGGGACTCGCGCGGAGACGATGCTGCAGCTGTGCGCGCTGGTACGCATGCAGCATGACGCATCTCAGCAAACTTTTCGGGGATAAAAATGTTTTGATTTTGTAGTTCGAATTCGTTATTTCAAATTACTTGCATGTCATTTTAGTTTTGTCCCAACCAAACATTTCAAACTTTGGCAATCAATTAATTTTTAGAAATTTATATAGTTTAATATCGTAAAGTGTATGTTTTTATTAATAATTCACCATGAAAAATATTTGCATAATATATAGTTTACACTATATGAACTTTTAGAGATTGATGGTCAAAATTAAGAATTAATGTTAACCTAGGAAAAAAGTAATTTTTATTCAATTTTAACGTAAGATATGGACTTATATACATATGCATTTCATGCACAGCATTAAGTTAAACATCAATATATATTATTCTACTGAGAAAGGATGATCAAAAGTTTGAAAAAAAATTCAAAATAAGTTCTAGAATGTCGCAATCATCGATGTTTCACTTGTGTGTAATTAAGTTCATTCAAGATAGCGACGTTAATTGTAGCAAAAACACAACTATATATATGTCAGTTGTACCAGCTGGTCTTAAATACTTTTCTGTCATTGAAGAGTTTTATAGCAATAGAATAGTGCAAGGCGCGCACATAAAATCCCATCTTAGGAGCACATCTCTTTGTGTTGGAAATCAACAGTTCAGCAAAACCATGCATGAAAACCTCTTTGCAAACTAGCACTACCTCCGTTTCATATTTCATTTGTTTAAATAAGTTTATTGTCAAAATAATTATAGCGTTAGAGTTTGTAAAAGTAAAAAACTATTTGTATTGAAGGAAAATAAAATGAGAAATAATTGCATTGAGATTTAACAAAATAAAGTTATTTTGTTTTTTGGATTTTGTATTGTTATGTGTAAGACGAATGAAAAATGAATGAGATTAAGTTAGTATGTCTAAAGAATTATATGCGTAGTTAATATATTTCTCTTCAAAATATATAACTACTCCCTCAAAAGGTAATTATAATCAGTCCAAAATTACAGATACGCCCAAGACATAAATACAACTTGCACTGAAAAAGCCAACAAATTAATCTCCCCGCACTTGTTAATTAGTAATTTAGTACTAGAATATCAGTAGACCATTGAAAATTAAGCTGCATATATAAAACCGCGCGTTGTCACACTTGGCAGACGGTGACAGCCAAACTAAACAAAGCGCGTAAGTAACTACAGTAAAATCAAAGAAAATTTGCAACGTTATCGAGGTTAGTAGCAAGCGCATCGTTGCAGGCGCCGAAACAACTTTATAAAAACTTCATGTTGGCGATACATACATGTCTCCCATAAAGGATGGACATACATGAATCTCATCATGTAAATTAAGGGACCCAAATTCCAAACTGTTAATTCAAAATATAACCTGCTAGTAAATTCAAATTTAATCTGATCATGCAAATTAAGGGATCATGTATACCTCCTCCACTCAATATTATAGTTACCTCTCCTATTCAAAATTTAATGCCAGAGGTAGCTATAATATTAAACAGACTACAACTATATTATTATCTTTTCTAATTTTTTGATTAATTTATTTGTGGGTGATTATTTGGTTATTTTGGTCGCGGTGAAGATACTGACCAAAAGTTAATTCATCGAATATTGCAACTATATGCATATTTGCAAGCCTAGTTAGTTTTGTATACTCTAATAGCTTGTTCAGTTTGAAAAAAAAATAAAGGATTTATATTCTAAGAATTATTTCATATGAAAATCACTCCGTTTGTAGGAATAAAGTAGAAGGAAAACAAAGAAAATTTTCTTTTCAATTCCTACAAGTTGTGCATAAAGAAAACATCCATTCAGATCTTTTGGAAAAATTTCTATAGAATAATGTGTGCAAGCATTCATATTCCTTACCTTTTCTATTTGTATGGATTGAAATTTCTCCAAACGAAATAAACCTTAAAATTAATCCTGCGGTGTGTGCATGCAGCCGAGGACCTAATCAAGAATGCACAGGTGCAGGCCATCATCGTCACGACGGAGGCGGATTCGGTCCGCCTGCGCCGCTGCCTGCGCCACCGCATCCCGATCCTCACCTTCCCCATCTCCGGCGGCGCTTCTCCACCGTGGTCACGTCTACCCCACCATTCAACGGTGACGGCGCCGATCGCCGAGCACACTTCAGCCAAGGCGCTCACCGGCATCCTCGCCGCCATGTTCTCAGCACGGCGCGCAGGCGCCGCCGCCTTCTCGCCGCCCCATGGCCTCCTCCGAACTGGTCGTCGTCTCCACCGCCGGCGATTAGCGGGAAGAAGGTCATCATCATCATCAGACGAGGTGCTGAGGATCGCCGTGCCGCGGAAAACTGGGTTCCAGGCTTTCGTCGACGTGAAAGTTGATCATGACACCAAGAGGCAGAACATCACCGGCTACTGCATCGACGTCTTCAACGCCGCCATGGCTAGACTGCGGCCTCGTCGGAAGTACGAGTTCCACGTCTTTGACGGATCCTATGATGATCTTGTACGCAATGTATCTTCAGGGGTGAGCCTTAATTACTCCCACAAAACTTTTTCTTTATATGTTATGTGCTCAATCTGTTCTAACAAATTATGCTGACATCTTCTGTCTTACGGTATCCTTCAGAAGTTCAGCGCAGCAGTGGGTGATGTGACCATCACCGCCGACCGAGAAAACCTGGTGGAATTCACGATGCCATACACGCCGTCCGGTGTGTCGCTGCTCGTGCTCGAGGAGAACGACTCCAAGCCGATCCAATGGATTTTCGTGAAGCCACTGACCAGGGATCTCTGGCTTGCCACCATAGGCTTCTTCTTCTACACCGGCTTCGTCGTCTGGATGATTGAGCAACCAAGAAATCCCGAGTATCAAGGATCAAGTGTGAAGCAGCTCAGCACTGCTTCTTACTTTGCTTTCTCCACCCTCACGTTTTCTCATGGTAATACATATATTTACTTCCTACTCCCCCGGCCGTGCTTCAACAATTGAATATACGACAGTGTTCATGTTTAAAGTCTGGTCGCTTGTCTTTTTTTAAAAAAAACAACTTAGAAATATGTTGTATTATCATAGTGCGTTGCATCGTAAATATAACCATATAACTTACACTCACTACAATGTAATCATTTAAAAATAATTTATGGTCAAGGTGAGACAGTTGTAGTCGATAGTGTGTTATTCAAGAACGGAGCAAGTATATTGCTTTAAGAATTGTACATTTTTCCAAACATAATAAAAACACATAGTTATTATGACGAGATATTCTTTTACTTAGAAATTTTACAGTACTTAAAAGTATCTCAAGGTACCTAGATTTTACAGGTAATTTTATCATCTTTGAGAAGGTATCTGAAGGTATCATATTTTTTAATATAAAATTTGATACCTATAGATACTAAGTATCTCAAGATACCAAAAAATTTGGTATAAAATTTAGGTATATTGAGGTATTTTCTCAATGACTATAAAATTTCTCAAATTTTACATTAAAAATTTTGATATCTAGATACCTAGAGGTACCAAAGTTTTACATACCTCCTGATACTTTCTTAAAAATAATAAAATTACTTAAAAAGTAACAAAATATATCACATTTATAGTGTAAATTTTGGTCTCCTTTGGTATATTTTTAGTATCTTACTATAAGAGGGTATGGTTATTTCATACTGAAAATTGTGGTACCTTGTCAAAGATCATAGAATTGCTCGTTTGTAATTGCATTACAAGAGGTTTACTTGGTTTCTTCCAATGTTCAAACAGGTCAAATTATCAAGAGCCCTTTGTCAAAAATTGTTGTGGTGGTATGGTGCTTTGTAGTGCTGATCCTAGTACAGAGCTACACGGCAAGCTTGTCATCCATGCTAACTGCAAAGAGGCTTCGGCCATCAGTCAAAAGCTTGGATCAGCTCCTGCTTACCGGTGACTATGTTGGATATCAAAATGGATCATTTGTTGGTTCACTCCTGAGAAAACGAGGGTTCTTGCCATCCAGATTAAGGTCTTACGGAACACAAAAGGAGTATGCTGAAGCTCTGAGGAAGGGGTCCATGAATGGAGGAGTGTCGGCGATCGTCGATGAGATCCCCTACTTAACTTCTTTTCTATCCAACCCCCAATATCAGAAAGAATTTCAGATGGTTAATCGGTTCTACAGGACTCCCGGATTTGGTTTTGTAAGCTTCTCAATCCTGTTCACTTTGGTAGATTCAGACTTCTTTAATTTTCTTTTCTTTTTGACAGTTAGTATAACGCGCAAAGTATTTGCCTGTTGTTGAAAATTGAGATTTGTCATCCTTCAAGATCTTTGTGCCTTACATCCAGGGACAAATTTAACAAGCTTGGTCTAATTAATTTTCATAATGTTTTTATACTCAGGTGTTTCCCCTAGGCTCTCCACTGGTGCATGATCTCTCAACTGCTATCTTGAACCTAACAGGAGAGACTGAGGGATCAAAAATTGAAGAGAAGTGGTTTGGCTCATCTGAACAATCCACAGGAGGTGATGCAAACTCTAGCAGCAGCAGCAGCAGCAGTGACTCAAACCCTCTCACACTCCAAAGTTTCTCTGGCCTCTTCATCATCAGTGGCTGCATCTCTGCCCTGATGCTCCTGATAAGCGTTGCGAATAGGGTAGTTTGCGCCGCATGCGCAAAGGAAGGTCGTGTTCATGATGTGGAGCATGGAGGCAGTACTAGTAGCAGTGCCACTGAAGAATTAAGACCACTTCAAATTGTTATTGACAGCAACTCTGCAGCTGATCAAGCTATCCAAGAAGTTGGAAATAATGGATTTCAGGATGTCCAACCGATGCAGGGAAGTGTTGGTGATGAAAGGCCTAATCAAGTGCAGAATTGCATGCACAATGGCCCTGTGCCTGAACATCATGCTCAGATGGAGATGAACACTGGATGATATGTCAGCGTGGTTATGTACAATACTCCTTTGAAATTGCAAAAACAGATAGCATTTGGGCTTTGTTTTGGGACGCGGGAGTTTTTCCTGATTTTGCAGGGTCTGAATAGTTGTATCTGAATGTTTTTGCAGTCCAAATAGGGCCTTAATTTGGTTGGAAATAGTTTATTCATCATCTGAAGTTGTTTTGTTGTGTTGACAATTTTATTGCGTCGATGTAAATATGTAATCTTGTGTAAATTACCAGTTAAGTAGTATTTGAAACTGATGAAGACTAAGTTGACGCATGTAAAACGAAAAAGCTACACATGATCAATTAAGTTTTAATTATTATAAATTTGATAAATGAATATATCTGATATTCTAAAGCAACTTTTATATAGAAAGGTTTTGCACGAACCAGTAGTTTAAAAAACGTGTTAATGGAAACTGTGGTAGAATTTAAATCTTAATAAAAATAACAGGGCCTTAGTGATAAAAACATGAACCGATGATGAACTTTGTAACTTGTCAGATGAGACTCTCCAATGCAGATAAAGGCTGTGATAAGTTGAAGCAATGCTACCTTTTCTTGTCGATCATTTTAAATCAGGGAAGGCCATGACCAGTATCGATCAGTATATCCACTCTTTTCTGCTTGCAAGAAAGGCAGGTTGATTTGTTTGAAAGATATACTGATTGTAGACCTGAACATTTAACGCTGTAAATGGCGAAATGTGCAGAACCCTGAATTCTTCGAGGGAAGGAATTTTCAACCCAAAATCAACCTTCTGCGTAATTATCTATGACGCATCGGATCACACAAGCTAGGTAGCAAGAGAGAAATTTCTCTGCAGTTAGGATGCAACTCCCTCGTTCACAAAAAGAAATTTCTTCGAAAAAACACCTTTGTTTTCCTGGCGAACGGTGGAACTTCTGGCACTCAGTTGTCCTTGGTATATTCAAAATTTCCCTTTCAAGATATGTAGAAGAGCAGAATAACTAACATACGCTATTCTTTGATAGTTTGAATATTTACTAACTTATTGAGGAATGAAAAGGCAAAAATTGGAGTAGAAATTACTGATAAACTGTATATCACTTGTTATATCCGATTAAGTAATCCACGTTAAAAAAATCTGATAATTCATCTTAAATAAAATATGCAATTAGAAATATCATGTACTCTTTAGTTTTACCTTTATAAAATATTATAATTTTAAAGTTCAAAATTACTCCTCCGTTTAAAATATAAGAATTTCTAGAATTTAAAAATTTTAACATAATATAAGCATTCATACACTTCTAAAGCCAATAAGGTGCTTGAAAAGAGAATCTAAAGAGAATCTAAGCAATTCAAAATTCAAAAATTAACAACTAAAGTGACTGAAAAGAAAATTTTGACTAAACCTTACTATTTGTTAGACAACCTAAAAATCCTTATATTATATTTTGTAACAGATAAAGTAATAAATACCATCTCCGTTTCAAAATATAGTTACCTAGTATAAAACTGCACACATCATATTTTATTAAGTTACAAATGAAATTTCAAATTAACTGTTAGCAAGTTATAACTGACTAGACTCTTTATTTTAAAAAAAATCTAAACCTACATACTTTAAAGATAACCAACATATATTTTGCTAGAAACCAATGTATTTAACATGTTATTAAAATTTTAATATTTGTACTGTTAGCAGTAACTAATAGCCGGTGTAACCCACGGATTTAGCAACTGGTAGTACTAATCGCCTCACACGTTTCTTATGGGATTTACTGTACATCACTCAACTGAAAATTTTCAGATGTGTATGGTGCATCCATGGAGAAATTCAACAAGTTATTTTAATTACTCCCTCCATTTCATACTTATATATAAGTCGTTTTGATTTTTTAATCAAATTTTTTTAACTAAGTTTATAAGTTTATAAAAAACAGTAACATTTACAACACAAACTAGTTTTATTAAATTTAATATTAAATATATTTTGATAATATGTTTGTTTTATGTTAAAAATATTGCTATACTTTTCTATAAACTAGGTTAAATTTTAAAAGGTTTAACTAGAAAAAAATCAAAATGATTTATAATATAAAACAAAATATCTGTAATTCATCATATTTTTGTATCCAGGTATTTTCTCTAGGTAGTGCATTGGTGCAAGATCTCTTTACAGCAATCTTGAACTTAACATGTTATAAAACCAGCCCGAAATTACTATCAAAAACCAAACGCGAAGGAAACACCATACGAGATCCAAACACGATGATACCACCGAGACATAATGTTTGTTAACGAGGTTTAGCCGAAGCTTATATCCCTGGACATTGATTACGGGTGTTCCTCCGATCCAGCATATTACAACATATCAGAGTTATAACAACCCTCGGTTGAACGCTCCGACAACCGCTCCTGTCCTTACTAGCAAGTCGTCATACGGTTCTAACAGTTATGTCTCTCTATTTATGAGAGAATCTAGGATAGAGATATCTCTAACTCTATCCTATACCTATTATAATTTAAAATATTAAACTGTAACCAACTTTATATATATATTTGACATAAACCATGTTATCGACGTAAACTCTAACATAACAGGAGAGACCGATCAAAAATTGATCAGAGATGGTTTGGCTCAGTTGAGCAGTCCACAGGAAGTGATGGCAACGATCAGCAGCAGCCAGGACTCCCAACCCTCTCACACACTGAAGTTTCTCCTGCCTCTTCATCATCAGCGGCTGCATCTCAGCTCTCATACTCCTGATAAGCGTTGCGAATAGAGTAGTTTGCGCCGCCTGCGCAAAGGAAGCTCGTGTTCATGATGTGGAGCATGGAGGCAGTACTGGTAGCAGTGCCACTGAAGAATCAAGACCACTTCAGATTGTCATTGACAGCAAAGTTGGAAATGATGGGCTTCATAGTGGAATTGGTGGTGATGAAAGGCCTCATCCAATAATGCAGAATGACATGCACAATGGCCCTATGCTTGAACATCATACTCAGATGCAGATGAACTCGCATGAACAACGAGGATGATATGTACTTATGTACTTATGTACAGTACCCCCTTTGAAATTGCAAAAACATATAGCATTTCGGATTGTTTGGGATGCAGCTAGGAACTGGTTTTTGCAGGGCCTGAATAGCTGTATCTGAATTTTTCTTGCAGTCCAAATAGGGCCTTAATTTGGTTGTGTATGTAGTTATGTAGATATTTTAATTAGTGAACGTGTTTATTATATGAAATTGCTTTGTATTGAAGTTTTTGCTGCGTTGATGTAATATAATGTAAATTACCAGTTAGTGAGACAGAAAAATGGACCGACAATGAACTTTGAAACTTGTCAATGTCAGGTAGATTCACCAATGCAGATATACAAGTTGATATTAATTCAGATGGTTTTACTAGATGTTGAAGCAAATGTTATCGTCTTTCATTGTTGATCATTAAATCCGGGGAGGCTTGACAAGTATGGCCTCTGTTTTTCTTACTCCCAGAATCAGAACGAAGAAAACCAGCTTACTTAGCTTGCAAGACTGTAGACCTGAACTTGCAAGGCTGATTGTGACCTGAGCATTGACAACGTTAAAGAGCCCTGACTTCATATGTGAGATGAGAACCCTGAATTCTTCGAGGGAAGGAATTATCAGCCTGAAATGAAGCTTCTGTGCTAGTACCTATGCTACATTGCATCACACAAGGTAGAAAAGAAAGAGACATTTCTCTGCAGTTAAAAGAAAGCGTAGCTATTGACATCATATAAGCAACACTCTCCTGCGTATGCATATGCACTCCTCCAAACTTGATGATTCAAGTTAGTGTCTCCCAATTCATTGGAGTGCAGCTCTGAAAGTCCTGGATTTCCATATTATGGAACTTCTGGCAGCTTCCCTTGGCTGATTCAAACATTTCCCTATCAAGATAAGCTGTAGAAGAGTAGAAGTAGCCTGCACGATCGCGCGCGACACGTCCGGCACCAGAGGAGACCCTATCGGGAAGACCTGAAATGCACAACACATCACCATCTTGTTAGTTGTTACTGGCTGCACCATATATAGATGTAGTAACGGAATACTCAACAAATATGAAATAATATACATGAAGTTGTTCGTCATTAGGCCTTTATATATGTATGTATATATATATATATACATATGTATATACAGCATGGTTTTTTACTATAAAAGCAGCCGATCTGTGGGGGCTTCTACTTTCCTTTATTGCTCCTAACTTTAACAATTCTTCTATATGCATTTTAAATTCTTCTATATCTTTTGGGGTTGCCTCTATTGGACATGTTTTGATTATATAGTCTGAATTTATTATATTGATTTTAGAAATAATTGAATTTTTCTCCCAATATTTCATTGAGATTTATATATATATATATATGTATACATATATATATATATAAATATATATGTATATATAGTATATATACATATGTATACATATATATATATGTATATATACATATGTATACATATATATATGTATATATACATATGTATACATATATATATACATATGTATATATATATAGTTATACATGTACAGTTGGCACTTGGCAGACTTATGCATAATTGTATTTGACAAGTTATCGAGAGATACCATATTAATCTATTAACTTATTAAAGTGATAGAAAAAAGAGTCTTCACGTTCGTCCTCACGGCTTAGAAATTTTCATATTAATCGAAAAAAATAGAGTTTATATAGAAATATAATTTTAAAATAACTAAAATTTATAATTAAAAATAAGAAATATTGGAAGAGGAGAC
The DNA here is from genome assembly GCA_019925245.2 of Oryza australiensis. Lineage (NCBI taxonomy): Eukaryota > Viridiplantae > Streptophyta > Magnoliopsida > Poales > Poaceae > Oryza > Oryza australiensis. The sequence goes on from JAIFGZ020000282.1 coordinate 224,878, forward strand.
CGAAGTCCACACCGGTATACAATGTAGAACTAACAAAAATTCAAAAATAAAAAATAAAAAAAATAAAAGTAAAGGTTAGAGGCCATATAGAAATAAAATTTATAACTATAATTTAAAATTAAAAATAAAAAAATTAAAAGAAGAGTTTATAGTCCATATAGAAATACAATTTAGAAAAAAGAAAAATTCAAAATAAAAAAAAGAAATATTGGAAGAAGAGTCTAAGGGTTTATATAGGAATTTAGAACTAATTAAAATTCAGAATAGAAAATAATAAAATTAAAAGTAGAGTTTAAAGTTCATATAGAAATATCTTTTAGAAATAACTAAAATTCGAAATAAAAAAATAAAGAATATTAAAAAAGAGTCTAGAGTCTATATAGGAATACACTTTAGAAATAACTAAAATTTAAAATTAAAAAATTAAGAAATATTGAAAGATGAGTTTAAAATCCATATAGAAATACAATTAGAAATAACGAAATTTGAAATTTTAAGAAAAAAATATTGAAATAAAAGTCTAGAGTCCATATAAAAATACAATTTACAAATAACAGATATTCAAAATTAAAAGGGTAAAGAATATTGAAAAAGGAGTCTAAACTCTATATAGTACAATTTAGATACAACTGAAATCCAGAATTTTAAAATATGAAATATTGAAAGAAGGATTTAGAGTCCATATAAAAATACAATTTATAAATAATAAAATTTAAAATTTAAAAATAATTAATAACTATCTTATATACAATACAAATGAATATTATACATTGGTTAGTTTGGTTAAGTTAGTACATAATTTAAAATTTATGTTACTATTTTAATATATTTTAATAACAAAATGTAAATATATATACGCTATCATGAAAGAAAAAATAAAAATACTATCCGCGCAATCTACACGTGCCACCATAGGACCATAAAACCACTCTCTATACAAAATTTTCTTTTGTGTGCAACGTGTTTAAAATGTTTGTAGATAACAAAGCTGAATTGCATCATTAGCCTCTACGTCTAAGGATCGATGTACTCACCTAAACACACATACAAAGTCATTTTTTAACTTAAATAATCTCTTCTAAAATATAGCTCTTTGGAAATTTTTTAAGAGATTAAGGATTGATGTGAAAGGTCAAAAATACCCTCTTGAAAGTCATTTAAGTGGCCGCGTTGGCTGGCGTGCTGAATTGACAGGAATAGGATGGGAAAATTAGTGCCCAAACTCACCAATTACATTATCTATTTCAAATTACTCTAGGTTTCTTATAAATCAAACATATATATTTTTAATCATTAATTTTTTAAAATCTGTTTAGCCTAACAACAGGTGAATTATATATTATGAATATATTTTCCAATAGTGAATCTAAAATAGAAATATTGTAGTGTTAAATTATATGAGTTTATAGAAATTGATAGTAAATATTAAAATGTTTAACTTTGGATAAATTAGAACGATAAGTAATTTAAAACGAAGAGAATATTAGGCAGCTATATTTGGGATAAATTTGAATCTAAAATTAACTATATATTTTAAGACATAGATAGTTGTCCAGATTCGTTATACTAGACAATATTCAATCTCATACTAGATACTAATATTTTACGACGAAGAAAATAGCCTATTAACAGTCTGCCATTTAAAATAGGTAAAAAGCCATTCGAAGTAAAACAAAAAAAGAGGAATATGTTTAGAACTAACAAATCCAAATCCACTGCTCTTGTAGGTTGGACCAAATCCTTGGCAGTACTGAGACAGGAAGAGCTTCAAGTAGGGCACTTCGTCAATAATTGCCGAGACACCGTCATTATCTGACCCACTGTTTAGGGCTTCGCACTAGTGAGAAAGGGGCTATAGTTCTGGTTTGTAACACACTATTGTTTCGGTTTTCAAACCGGAACTACGAAACCGGGAAAAATATTTTCTTCAGTCCCGGTCGAAATAACCGGGACTAAAAATGGACCTTCAGTCCTGGTTGATAACTCGAACCGAGACTAAAGATATACAGGCCACTGACATCCTACTACCATCCCTAAATCCTTTTTCCTTTTCTTTTCATTGTTGTTTTGCTGTCAAAATTCACATCCACACGGAAATCAGTCAAAATAACATTCCCAAAACGAATTCACATCACAAATCCCAACTCACAAATCAAATTCACATCACAAATCACATATATCACAGATCAAATTACTCACATTCATCACAAATCACATATATCACAGGGCAAATTCAAATAATGAACATCACAAAACTCTAAAAAACCACAAATTTTGCCACGAGACGCTAAGAGAGGGAGAGGCCACCAGATCTGAGTCGCCAGCCGCCGAGCGGCCTTCGCCTCACGCGGCCGCCGCGGGCTGCCGCATCGCCCGCCCGCCACCCGCCGACGCCGGACCCGCCCCGCCGCCCCGCGCGCGCGCGGCCGCACCGCCCCGCCCACCACCTGCCGACGCCGGCCTCACCACCGGGCCACCACGCGGCCGCACCACCCCGCCCGCCATCGCTGACGCGCCCGCGCCGTGCGCCGACGGAGAGGAGGAAGGAGGCCGCCCGCCGTCGTGCGCCTTCGCTGCCGCCAAGAGGAGGAGGAGATCGAGAGGAAGGAGAGGATGAGGAGATCCGAGAGGATAAGGATGAGAAGGAAGAGGGAGGATGAGAAGAGAAGGAAGGATCGCGTAATAAAATAACAGGACACGCGTGGATCGAGGCGGAGAGATAGAGGAACCTTTGTTTGACTATCTAGATCATCGATCTTTAGTCCCGGTTGGTAATACCAACGGGACAAAAATAGCATCTTTAGTCCCGGTTGGTGTTACCAACCGGGACTAAATATGTCCGCGCTCGACAATATTTGAACCGGGACTAAAGATGATCTTTAGTCCCGTTTCGTGTCACGAACCAGGACTAATATTTTTAGAAATTCGTAGACTTTTTAAACCGGGACTAGAAATAATTTTTAGTCCTGGGTATTATTCAAACCGGGACTATTGTGAATTTTGGCACTTCAACCGAAAATACTTTCTCCAGTAGTGTCGGCATACTGGTCCATCTCGTGCTATATGCCCTTTGTGTGTCCTCATTGAATCCCATGTCTTTTAGGATGTTTTGGACGAATGATCCCAGCTGGTAACCCAGATAGTCGCCCTCCTTTAATTCGTTTATAGTCAGCTGCAGTTGTCCCACTATCAACACTAAAGATGGCAATGGATAAAATCTGTGCGGATACACACTCCAGATATCCAAACCCGCAAGGAAAAATCTGTGCCCGTATCCATGCCCGCCACCGGTCATGGACAGAAAACCGTGCCCATGCCCACTACCCACAGATATCCGCATGCCCGAGGGCATGCCCATACCCGCATAGCAAGATATAAACAACAACAATTCATTAGGCAAGTGCTAGTATGAAACAACCATCTCAATTTTGAGTTTTTAGCACATTAAATAATCGTCATGCAAGAAACAAAAACCATGACATAAAGGTCCAAACAAGCAAATAAATAAGTCTTAGTGTCTAACATCTCACAACATAATAACAATTTAACATAAATAAAGGAAAGCTGCCGGCAGCCATTCAAATCATTATTCGACGGTCTTATTACATAAAAAGTTCAAGTTCAAGTTGCTTAGTCAGAATCAGCACCGGTGATGCATGATTCTTCCTTCATCTCTTCTTCAATGTCTTCAAGGCATGACCAGAAGCTATTCATTCTTCCATCAACATCACCTACAATAAAGTTTCATACATTTTAGTAGCTGCAGCAAATAGTTCTTATATGCAAATGAACAATCTACCTTTTAGAGTGTGCCAAACTTTGGCACACATCAAAGCTTCCAATATTTTAGGAGTAAGATGGCCATGAGGCTCTCTTAAAACCCTTCCACTAGTACTACAAGCTGATTCAGAGGCCACGGTTGTGATTGGAATAGCCAAGATGTCTTGAGCAATTTGCCTCAAAGTAGAATATCGAGTTCCCTCTAACTTCCACCAACCAAGGATATCAAAATCATTCTCATCATAAGGAAGTGTTTCTTCATCCAAATAACGATCTAGCTCATTCTTACTTCTAACAAAGCTAGTAGTCTTCTTATTTGCTAAAAGGGTTTTAAAAATAGACAACACAGTAGCTGCACCAACTGAAGAAGAAGCACCACTATATGATGTACCCACAAAGTCATGCTGTTTAACATGATAGTGTTTCATCAAATCAGTTAGCAATTGATGGACCTCTGTAACATAAGACCTGACATCTTTGCCAAAAAGGGCAACATAGCAAGCATGTAACATCGTCATCTTAAGACGTGGATCAAGAATGACAGCAACAGACATAAGACCATATATATCAGTCCAATACTTGTCATACTTTTGTATCATGGCAATAGACATGTTCCTAATAATTTCATGTTCATCATGCGCCCAAGATTTGTTTTTAAGTTTAACTTCACATACTTTAGGGAAGAAAAGGTTGGCTACATTTGGTTCTAGAAAACAGCTTAGTACGTTCACAAAATAATCCTAATTTGTCACAAACTGTAGAAGCAAATATCCAATCATCCTTTGGAGGACAAACATATTTCCTATCAAGCCCATCCAAACGTTCAAAAACTTTCCTATAGGGTATAGCTATTTTCAGCATGATATAGGTTGAGTTCCATCTAGTTTTACAATCTAGTTACAACTTCTTGCCCAATTCAATATGTTCATCTAGAGCTGTTTTCTCAAACTTTTCATACCTCTTTGGTGTAGCAACCCAATAAGCAATACTTTCTCGGATGTTTGAAACAGTAGTTGCAATGACTTCCATGTCATCTTTGATGATGAGGTTGAGGATGTGAGCGCAACACCGCATATGCAGCCATTTCCCTTTCAAAGGCATATTAGCTGAACCAGGCATTGACTCCATTAAGCCAATCATGCTATAATTGCAGCTGCAATTATCCAGTGTTATGGTTGACACCCTCCAATCAATATCCCAGCTTTGGAGACACTTGTTCAATGAATCACAAATGATTTCTGCAATATGGGGACATGGCACATACATAAACCTGCACACAATAATGCAATAATTCAATTCAACGGGTTCATAATGATAGAAATTTAAAATCTGAACAGTAAGCAACACAATGACAATCACCTCAAAATGCAGCTTTAAGTGTCCATGTGTCGTCAATGAAATGTCCAATTGTCGAAACTTGGTTTCGGCAATAGAAAATTGGGGTCGCAGTCAAGATCGCCAAGCACAATGGGTTAGAAGAAGAAGGAGGTTTAGACAGGTTCAGGCCCTCTCGTGAGGTAATACCCTACTCCTGTTTCGGTGGATTCGATCCGCCGAGTGTGTTTATTGATCTCGTGATCTAAAGCTCTTGCTTATGAAGTCGTATCTCAGATCTAATCTCTAATCAAGTCTAGGATATCTGATCTCCTATCGGAATATCCCTCAAGGGACGCCCCTTACCCCCCTTATATAGTCTTGGGAGGAAGGGTTTACAAGTCGGAAACCCTATCTTACTCTAAGACGGTTTCCTCAATCTTACCAAACCGTGACTATAGGCCGATTGCCTTATCTCTATCGGCAACCGTAACACCTAAGTCAAGTTCGGCTTACGAGATATAGCGGCGCAATCTATCCCTACCTCGTCGGATAAGCTTGCCAAGTAGATACCCGATTGCCACAATCTCCACAAGTAGCCCCGAGTCCTTTTCGGTCGACGAGACAACTCGGCCGGACCAAAGCGGTACTCAACCAAAGAATTTCTTTGACCGAGTGCTTTTGGCGCCGAGTGATTCCATCATCTCTGCCTGAATCTTCCCGAGTGGCTCCAAAGACTGTGAAGGGCTGGAAAAATATATATATAAAAATTTCTCAAAAATAAATATCTAGGTGCATCTCCGATGCACCTAATTATAGGTGTAGCCCCCGACTATGTGGTTAGTCAAAAATAGACTAAGCATATAGTCAAGAACTATAAAAAATTACTCTCATGTAGATGCTTAGCTCATGCTAAAGCAATAGAAATCTTATTACTCAGCAAGTTCATACTCAACCGAGTGAATTTGCCCGAGTCATCTCAGAACAAATAATTCAATCATCCCTCATGGGTTAAAAGCACTCGGTAAACTCTTGCTCAACCGAGTGGATTCGCCCAGTAATCCCGGAATAAATATTTCATTCATCCCTCATGGGAAAACAAGTTCTTTCAATCATATGAAAAATATGACCAAGTTATTAAATAGCTTTTGCCATAATACTGGTCTCAATCTTATAAAGATCTTCACCAAAGTGGAAAATAAACAAGCATCGGTAAGATTACCCGACCAAATGCCGAAAAACCAAATGCCCTTGTTCACCAAGGTGGCTATAAAAACTCAGCCGTTGGTCACCTCCCAAATTGCATCGTGTCGCCTTCTCATGAAGTCGGACAAACCGCGGTATGGAAGGATCTTTAAAGGTATTGGGCACTCGGACACGCGCATATTGCCAGGGCAAATCTGCCTAAGCTCATCCGCTTAAGTCCCTAAGGACACGTATCGGACCACACCTTAGTTGGGCCGTAGATTTTCTTATGGGCTCGGCCCACTCACCAGAAAACCTAGCGCAACCCTCAAATCTTTCTTTATAAAGACACGAGGTCGTCCCCGCCTCTTCATCTTCCAAAATTCCCCTTCTCGCAATACGTTCATCGGTTCATTGCGGAGAACCCTAGGCTTGCGCACTTCTCGTCCATCCGTCAAGAAGCTCGCTTGCTTCGACAACTAGCTTCTGCAGCCAAAACTCCCACATCCATCGCCCAAGATCTAACCTTTCTCAGCCAGATCCACTCCCCAACAACCTCGATCTCATGGCGGAGGAGAAGAATATTCCGTTCGACCAATGGGCCGCTTCGGAAGTGAGGGAATCGACCCTCAAGGAGATGGTGAAGCACGGCGTGCTTCCGCCAAAGGAGCTTGTGGGATGGCGCCCGGCGGCGGGGGAGGACTTCCCGACCCCAAACACCGGTGAGCTCGTCGTCTTCACTTCTTTTTTCTATTGCGGGTTCAGCCTTCCCACCTCCGAGTTCTTTCGGGGGCTCTTGGACTATTATGGCCTTCACATCTACCATCTGAACCCCAACTCGATGCTTCACATAGCACTCTTTATTCATGTATGTGAAGCTTTTCTCGGCATTCTTCCTCACTTCAATCTGTTCCGTCGTATGTTCTACCTGAAACCCCATCCGAACAAGGATCAACCTTGTGTCGTTGGTGGGGCAGGCTTTCAACTTCGCGGATCTCTCCGCAAAGACTATTTTTCTCTCCCTTTGAAATCTTCCAACAAAGGCTGGCACGCGGGCTGGTTCTACATCAATAATCTCGAACCCAGTCTGCCCGCCTTTGTCGGTCTTCCTCCTGTCCCCAAGCCATCTTGGAGCACCGTGCCGGTAGCTCAAGATTGGGATAAAGCCAATGACCTGCTCGCGAAGATCCTGGCGATGAAGAAGAGGAATCTTCGCGGGGAACAAATCACTCGGCACTTCATCAGGTGCCGACTGGCGCCGATCAAGGAGCGGTCGAAGCCGGCCTTCGAGTACGAAGGCGGAACAGACCCCAATCGGGAGGACCCGGATCCACTCACATACGAGATCCTGAAGATCCGGATGTACAAGCTCTTTTCATCTGGGATCGCAGTCGAGCGAGCCCTCATTCTGCCTGTCCTCCCATTCAGCATCCACCGACCTCCTCCTCCGGTAAGCCGATTGGTTGCTTCATAGTATCTTTCAATCTTGACATCTTGTTGCTTAGTGTTGCACCTTCCTTCTTCTGCAGGAAAACGCCTCTATCACCTCCAAGCCATATGAGATGGCTCATGATGACGCGCCGCGTCGCCCTGCTAAGAAGCCGACTGGCGGGATCAAAATCCAAGCTGATCCAGTCGGGAAGCGGGCGGCGCCGAGTGGGGACTCGAACAAGCGCGCAAGCAAAAGGCGGCTGATCATCGAGGACTCGGATGACGACGTCCCGGCTCCTCCGGTCGAGACCCCGCCTCTAAGGCGATCACCGCGGACGGCGCCGAAGATCCGCCGATCCTCCAGGTATGCTCTGAAACCAAAGTCCCGAGCTCTTTCGCAGAAAACTTTTCTTTATCTTCGTTGTGTTCACTGGTGCAGGAGGCCCCAGGACATAGATCCTGCCGGAGGGGATGAAGGGCCGACCCCAGCTGCCGCTCCAGAAGTGCCAAGGCCGTCAGAGCCAAAACCTCGGAGCCCGCAACCGAGTGCGAGCGTTCCGGAGAGGCATCCTTCTCCTCAGAAGGAGAGCGCCCCTAGGGAGGAGCCCCCGACCGCGCCGGGGTATCCCGACCGGAAACCGCCGGCCGCCGGGGAACCCACGGCCGCGCCCGAGCGCCCGATCGAGGGTCACTCGGCGCAGGCCCGAAGGAGAAGAAAGGCCCGCCGCCCCACCTAGGCAGGCAGCCACCGAAACCGGTGAGACTTGCTTCGGAACTTTCCTTTGTTTTTTCGATTTTGAATCCTTCATGTCTTCATCTGTCTTTCTTGTTTGCTAGCCACGGTAGAAGAGATCCCGTGGTGCGCCTGCCGAGACCTGGGTTCCCCGATCAGAATCGAGTGGCGGGACTCGGAAGGCGAGAGACAGGGGCATCGTCCTCGGACCAGCAAGCGAAAAGGATGAAAGGGATGCCCTCGTCGAGAGCCCGAATGAGGCAACCCGATCGCTCAACGTAAGCCTTCGTCTTTCTTCTTGATTATATCTTTGTTATTCTTCAGTCGATCATTCTTCTGCTTTCGCATGCAGAAAGAATATTGCCGCTCAATGGCAAAATCCGAGGTGCTGGAAAAGCTGGTGCCTCACTTAAACTCCTTGGAGGACGTTCCGGCAGGAAGGTCACTCGGGAGGAGGCCGCTTCGAGGAGGCCGCTTAGGAGGGAGATCTCGGAGCTTCGGAAGCGAACCTCGACCTCCGCGGATCAATAGGAAGTAAGCCCGCCTCTCCCACTTCATTATGATTCTTTTGTTGATCTTGTCAATTGATAATCCTCTTTCGTTGTAGAAAATTCTTCGGAGGTCCACTCGCTCCAAGTCCAGTGGAAGCGGTCAACCTTGACAAGGCCGAAGTGGAGGCCGAATTTGAAGGTAACCTTCTTTGAAGTTGAATCTCATGTGCTGCTTCATTCCCGAGTGCCTTGAATAATCTGGAACTCCTTGCGGCTTATAAGATGAAGACCCGAGCCCAATATGACGTCTTACTTGGGCGGATCAAGTCTAGCGACGAGATTCGGGAAGAGGTCGCGAACGCCGCCACGCCGATCTTAACATCCTTGTTCGATCAAGGAGTTGGGGCCGGCTCGCTGGAACCACTCGAGATCTTCGACAAGCTTCGGCTGGCTCCTGGACAGTATCTGAAGAACATCACCGAAGCGGCCAACATGGGGGCTGGTCTGGCTCTTGCACAGACCAAGTCCCTCTACCCCGAGTGGATATTCATTCAATCGGGGAGGGCTTCGCTGAGGGGACAACAGACGAGCGAGCCTTAGATATGCTCGGCGAGGCGCAAGAGGCGGCGAAGAAGATCTCTTTAGATGTAGTAAACAATTTTAAACTCTGAACTGTATTTTGACTTTGCTTTATGAATGTCATGTAATCGTAACACTCTTGACATGAAATCTTTGTGACTATTTTTAGTTTATTTATGTCAATGCCTTGATTCGAGCCTTTGCGTGAAATTTCTTAAGTAGTTTTCGTCCGGCTGTCATCAAGCCTAGGCTCGATTAGGTCATCGGAAAACTCTCGGTCCTTAGACACCGAGCTCGAGTCGAAGGACATTAAACAATGATAAACCAAATTATGCACAAAAATTTGACGAGGAAAATTCGAGCTTTATTGATATGTGTATCAGCCCCCGACTGCTAGCTCAAGAAGTCATCTTGCTTGAGGTTGGCAGTCAAGGAAAACATGAGGCCTTAGCCAAATTAGGCGTAAAACCGCCGAAGATGCTCGATGTTCCAGGAGTTCTCCACCATAGACCCGTCTTCGCGCTTTAGCCGGTAGGCACCGGGCTGAGTCACTTCGGCGATTATATAGGGTCCTTCCCATAAGGGAGATAACTTGTGTCGGTCTTTGGTGGTGCGGATCTTGCGTAGGACAGGTCGCCAACAATGAAAGCTCGTGCTCGCACGTTACGACCGTGGTATCTTCGAGCCCTTGAAGGTATTTGGCCGATGGATGAGGGCCGCCTCGCGGGCCTCTTCCAATCGGGTGAGGTCATCCACTCGGTCGATGTCGTAGCGTTCATCGTTGAAGCTGCGGACCGGAGGGACTCATACTCCATCTCGTTTGGCAACATGGCTTCGCGCCATAGACCAAAAAGAAAGGAGTTTGGCCGGTGGCCCGGCGGGTGTGGTTCGCAGCGACCATAGAACCGAGGAAGTTCTTGGACCCACTTGCCGGCGTAAGGGCTTAGCCGGTCGAAGACGCGAGCCTTGATGCCTTGAAGGACCATGCCGTTTGCTCGCTCGACTTGCCCATTGCTTTTAGGGTGGGCTACCGATGCATAGCGAGATCTTGATTCCGAAGTCTTCGAGAATTCCTTGAAGATGCCTCCCGTGAATTGAGTCCCATTATCGGTTATGATTCGTTTGGGACGCCGAAGCGGTGCACGATGTTGAGGAAAAATCCCGCGCTTTGTCGGCGGTGATTGTGGCAACCGGCTTGGCTTCAATTCACTTGGAGAACTTGTCGATTGCGACGAAGAGGTGTGTGAAACCTCCCGGAGCTTTCTTGAAGGGGCCAACCATGTCCGGCCCCCATACCGCGAACGGCCGGGAAAGTGGGATTGTTTGAAGCTCTGGCCGGGACATGGCTTTGTCGGGCAAAGAAGCGGCAGCCTTCGCAGGTTCTTACGACTTTATCCGCGTCGGAGACCGCAGTAAGCCAAAAAAATCCTTGCCTGTAAGCTTTGCCGACTCAGAGTGCGTGCCGCCGCGTGGCTTCCGCATATGCCCGAGTGGATATCTTGGAGTAATTGTTTCCCTTCTTCGGGTGTGATGCACCTCATTAGAATTCCAGAGGGGCTTCTCTTGTATAAATCGGAGTCGACCATGACGTACGCTTGGCAACGACGCCGGACGCGTTCGCTTCATCCGGTCATCCCGGCTCTTCTTGAGTTAAGAATTTGATGAGCGGCGTCCTCCGGTCGGTATCGATCGTGGTGACTTCGTTCGTGGTTTTGCTCGTTGGGAGCTGTCTTTGCCATGACGGTTGGCTCGTAGAGATGTTCGACAAAGACATCTGTTGGAGCGGCTTCGCGCTTAGATCCGAACTGTGCTAGCTCATCGGCAGCTTCGTTGTTATGTCTCAGGACATGTGAGAGTTCTAGCCCATCAAACTTGTCCTCAAGCTTGCGGACCTCTTGTCGGTAGGCCTCCATAGTGTCGTTTAAGCGGGACCCGTCTTTCATCACTTGATTGACGACCACTGGGAGTCGCCTTTCACAATAAGCCGACGAATCCCGAGTGAGGCGCAAGGCGCATCCATGTAAAAGAGCTTCGTATTCGGCGACGTTGTGTGAGGCGGAGAAGTGGAGGTGAAGGGCATATCTTAGCCTTTCCCCGTCGGGAGATCGTACAACTCCCGCTCCCAAGCCGGTGATCCTCTTGGATCCGTCGAAGTGCATGGTCCAGTGTTGGAGGTCTTCTCGGGGAACATGCTCTTGCTGTTCAGTCCACTCGGCCAGGAAGTCCGCTAAGGCTTGTGACTTAATGGACGTCCTGGGCTTAAAAGTTAAGTCCAGCGGCATCAGTTCCAGGGCCCACTTGGCGATGCGCCCGGTTGCCTCGCGGTTGTGGACGACGTCGCCGAGTGGAAAAGAGGTGATGACGGTGACCGAGTGACCGAAAGTAGTGTGCCAATTTCCTCGCGGTTATTAGAACACCATAAAGCAATTTTTATACCTGGGGGTATCGTATTTTGGCTCCTGCCAATACTTCGCTGACAAAGTAAATTGGTCTTTGAATCTTCTGGGCCCGTCCTTCTTCCTCTCGTTCAACCACAAGGACCGTGCTGACCACTTGGTGAGTGGCCGAGACGTACGGCAAGAGGGGTTCCCTGGGGTGAGGTGAAGCCAAGACGGGTGGCGTGGTAAGGAATTCTTTGAAATCTTCAAAGGCCTTGTCGCCTACGTGGTCCACGGAAGTCGTCTGTCTTCTTCGAGCCGAAGAAGGGCATGCCTCGTTCGCCGAGTCGAGATATGAAACGGCTTAGTGCCGCCATGCGCCGTAAGCTTTTGGACGTCTTTCGATTACTCGGGGCTTCATGTTTAAGATGGCGTTGATCTTCTCTGGGTTTGCTTCAATGCCGCGATGTGATACCATGAAGCCGAGCAGTTTGCCTGATGGGACGCCGAAGGTGCACTTCTCCGGGTTCAACTTCATTCTGAAGGCCTGGATGTTTGCAAAGGTTTCTTCTAAGTCGGCGATCGGGTCTTCTTTCGCTTGGTCTTGATGACAACATCGTCGACATAAGCTTCAACATTTTTGCCGATCTGCGTCCTGGAAGCATCTTTGGATCATGCGTTGGTATGTAGCTCCGGCGTTCTTCAGCCGAAAGGCATGGTGATGTAGAGGCCCCGAACGGCGTGATGAAAGATGTCTTCAAGCGGTCGGATTCTTTCAGACGATCGGTGGTAGCCCGAGTAGCAATCCAAAAACTCGGGAGTTCGCATGGCTGTTGAGTCGACGACTTGATCGATGCGAGGCGGCCCGAACGGATCTTTGGGGCAGAGCTTTGTTGAGGTCGGTGTAATCGACACACATGCGCCATTGCCCCGTCTTTTTGCGGACCAGGACTGGATTGGCTAACCAGTCGGGATGAAGGACTTCTTTAATGAAGCCGGCAGCCAAGAGCTTTGCCAGTTCTTCTTTGATCGCGTCTTTTCGATCCTGTGCGAACTGCGTAATCGTTGTTTAATTGGTTTGGCGTCATCTTTGACGTTCGAGAGTGCTCGATCACCTCCCTAGGAATTCCGGGCATATCGATGGTTTCCAAGCAAAAACATCTTTATTATTTTGGAGGAAGGTGACGAGCGCGCTTTCCTATTTAGGATCTAGGTCGGCGCCGATTACAGCAGTTTTGGAGGGATCAGACGAATCAAGGGAGATCTTTTTGGTCTTGGCGTCGCCGGATCCTGATTTGGCTATCTTCTTCGCGGGGACTTCGCCCTCTGCCGAAGTTGATGCAGCCAATCGGACTTCTTGTTGGCCACGTAATCTCTCTCGAGATTGGGCCATGTCGCAGCTCTCCTTGTCGCAGGTGAAGGCTTGCTTCACATCGCTGCGAAGAGTGATGACGCCGTTGGGACCCGGCATCTTCATGCAGAGGTAAGTGTAGTGAGGGATCGCCATGAACTTGGCAAGCGCAGCCTTCCGATGATGGCATGATATGCCGTTTCAAGTCGGCCACCTCGAAGGTGACGTTCTCCGTTCGGAAATTCTCTCGGGCTCCGAAGGTGACTGGGAGAGAGATATGCCCAGTGGTGTTGAAGATAGCCCGGGATAACTCCGTGGAAGGGGCTGAGCTTGCTTTGAGTTCGGCCCTCGGGATGCATTTCATCCATAGTCTTGGCAAACGGGATGTTGAGGGCGCCGCCCGTCGATGAGGACGCGCTTAAGCGATGTTGCGGACTACGGGGTCCGGGACGAGTGGATAGCGTCCGGGTGGACCACTCGGTCGGGATGATCCGAGCGGTCAAAGGTGATGGCCACCTCCGACCATCGCAGATATTGAGGGACTTCGGGTTGAGCCGCGTTGACCTCTCGGTCGGTTAGCTTTTGTTTCCTCTTGGATTCATAAGCTAACGGGCCCCGAAGATGTGGTTGATCTCCCCACTGGATCTTGAAAAGGTTTGGCATTTTCAGCCGCGTTGTTCTTCTTGGCGCCGGATGGGCGGCCTCGTCGATCGGCTTCTTGTTGAGCTGCGCGCATCTTCATTGTGAACCTGTTTGTAGATAAAGCGATCCTTCGCCGCGTGCTTGTGATTCGGATGGTGGGTGCATTGGGCGTTCATGATGGCGTCGTAGGCGGCGACTCGGGACGGCGTTGAGTATTGGAGGTTGTGGCCACGGGTCTTGGATCGGCGCTTGCGATCTTTCGGGCCCTGGTTGCCGTTGTTGCCGCCATCCTTCTTAGGATTTCGGCTTCCTCCTGCTTGCTTGTCCTCTCTTCGTCGGGCCGGTCTTGACGGGCGGCTTTGATGGCATCGTTTGATTTGGCGTATGAATTCGCCGTCTCAAACATCGCTTCACCGTCTTCGGTGGCTTTCGTCCGAACTTGCCGATAAGCGGCTCATCACGGACTCCCTTCGGAAGGCGGCGATGATGATGTCATCGGTGATGTTCGGGATCTTGTTGCGCTTCTCGGAGAAGCGACGAATATAATCCTTCGGAGGCTCGTGCCCGGATGACATTGTAAAGGTCGAAGTGCGTGGCGGGCCTCTCGAAGGTGCCTTGGAAGTTGGCGATGAAGTGGTCCCTCGGCTCGCTCCACGAGCCGATTGAGCCTCTTGGCGGTGGTGAGCCAATTTCTCGGCCGAGTTTGCGAGGGCCACGGGCGAGTAGTTGGCCATGGCTTTGTTGTCGCCACTGCGGCTCGGATGGCAAGGGTATATATTAACCAAGATTCGGGGTCGGTTTTGCCATCGTACCTTTCAATCCCGTGGGCTTAAAGCCACTCGGCCAATGCACTCGGCGGAGCTCCCGAGTGAAGGCCGGTACTCCATCGTCGCCGCTATCGGGTGATCCCCTCCGATCTTCTTGAGTGCGACGGTCGCGTTCTTGGTAGCGGCGGTCGAGGACTTCCGCGAGTCACTCGGCGGGGTCTTCGTTGGCTGGTTGGGTAGCCGGGAATTGCGGCGGACTCGGTGGTGGACGGGTGGACGTCCATGTCGTTTGCGGCGGGAGTCGACCGTCTCGCTCTTGGTGCCTCGGGGTGGACTCGGGAGGTGGGCCTCTTGGCCTAGTTGACGACCGAGCGGCTCGGGCCTCCTGTAGTCTCCGACCTTAGGGGTGGGAGCCGGCTCTTGTCGGCGTTTCGGCCACGGATTCGATCGGCCTTCTTGCCGAAGTGGTGGGAGGGCCGTTAGCCGTGGCGCAACGATGGTCTTGATCTTATCAAGTATAGGAGTCACGTTGGCCGGAGCCGTCTCCATGACGGTGTCCAAGAGCGTGAGTGCGGCGACGGCGTTCGCTGCGGCGTCGGAAGACGTTGGTATTGTGAACCCGTGTTTGGAGGATGGCCTCCGGGCGGATCGTCCGGCCGCACGCAGATCCCGCTTCCTTTTGTCGGCCTCATCTTTGCGTTGTTTGTCTTCTTTGGTGTCTTGCGTTCAAGCTCCACTCGCTCGCTCCTCTTCGGCAAGCCTTCGGCCATGGCTGAGTCGGACTCATCCGGCTCGGCCATGAGGACGTCGAAACACTTCGGCTCGCAGTCCATATGGCGGTCGGAGTTGTCGGCTTCGTCGAAGGGATGCCGTAGAGATTGTCGAAGCCGGCGGAGCGAGGTATCCGTTGAGCTCGAAGATGAGCGGAGCCAAAGGACGGGAGGATGACGGCGACCTCCCTTGATCTGGGAAATCCGGATCGGATCGCTCCGGTCCGAGTCGGAGCTCGGGGATTAGGCTCCTCCGAGTGGATCGCCGCCAACTCGGGGGAGCGGTTGGCTGTAGATCTTGGCGACGTTTGGTAACCCAAACGGCACCGAGAGGTCTTCCTGAGTAGATTGCTTCCGTCGGGAGGCAAGAAGATTGGGGCAGATCTCGGCGGCATTCGGTAATCCGAGTGGCGCCGAGTGAAGTCCGTCGTCGGAGAAGGTGGATCGCATCTTGATCTTCAAGACGTTGTTGTAGATTTCGGCGCGTTGGGGAGTCCGAACGGCGCCGAGTGGGTGTTCCCTTCCGACGGTTTGAGTCCGAGTCGAAGGAGAAGTCGTCGAAGAAGTTGGCGGCAAAGTCGCCGAGTCTTGAAGGAGATCCCATCACGCTTGTCGGCGAGATTTGTTGAAGAAGTCTAGACGCGTGGCCCCTACCTGGCGCGCCAACTGTCGAAACTTGGTTTCGGCAATAGAAAATTGGGGTCGCAGTCAAGATCGCCAAGCACAATGGGTTAGAAGAAGAAGGAGGTTTAGACAGTTCAGCCCTCTCGTGAGGTAATACCCTACTCTGTTTCGGTGGATTCGATCCGCCGAGTGTGTTTATTGATCTCGTGATCTAAAGCTCTTGCTTATGAAGTCGTATCTCAGATCTAATCTCTGATCAAGTCTAGGATATCTGATCTCCTATCGGAATATCCCTCAAGGGACGCCCCTTACCCCCCTTATATAGTCTTGGGAGGAAGGGTTTACAAGTCGGAAACCCTATCTTACTCTAAGACGGTTTCCTCAATCTTACCAAACCGTGACTATAGGCCGATTGCCTTATCTCTATCGGCAACCGTAACACCTAAGTCAAGTTCGGCTTACAGATATAGCAGGCGCAATCTATCCCTACCTCCAGTCGGATAAGCTTGCCAAGTAGATACCCGATTGCCACAATCTCCACACCAATTACTGCCATATAGCCTCTTTTTTGATTATTGATTGTCCAAAGATCAGTTGTAACAGCAACACAACAATTGGTCCTTTGCAAGAATATCATAGCTTTCCTTTTCTCACCCTCATAGAAATGCAAGATGTCCCTTCTAATAGTGTTTCGAGTGCCCAATTTAAACAAAGGCTGCAGTGCACTAACAAACTTGCGAAAGCCATGGTGATCAACAATGGACAATGGGTACTCATGTAGTATGATCATTGAATAGATAGCTTTCCTAGCTACTTCTTGATCAACCACATAGTTTTCTACACTCACTGTCCTACTTTCAGTGGTTTCAAACCTCAAATTAGTTTGAATTTTATCTCCTGTCTTCTGTTTTTTGTAACACAACATTTTAGATGGGTTTTTAGATGTGATGTACCATTTGTTGAAACGGCTGAAAGCTTCTTGCCACAGTGACTACACTGGCCTTCCACACTCCATCAACACACACCTTGATAAATTCATCCCAGACTTTTGAAGTGAGCTTCCTCTTTGAACCAGTAGCAGCAGAAGCTTCTTCCTCCCCATCTGATATGTGCACAACATCATCCCCCTCAGTACTAGTAACAACCACAACAACAGTAGAATTTTGGGAGGCTAGCACAGGTGAAGCCGAGCTACTAGCCATGCCAACTGCAAAACAAGTGCAAAATGATGCCCATAAGTACAATGCAGATCAACAATGCATCTATTTTTAGATCAACAACAACACCAGAAAGTTACTCAATACGGGGGACAGGGGGCGGTGGCGGCGGATGTAGGTTGATAGGGGAGGCAACAGCGGCAGCGAGGTGCTCGACGGCGAGGGTGACGAGGCTCTCGGTGGTGGCGTGGCGCCGGGAAGGCGTCTCGACGGCCTCTTGGGAAGACGGGGCGAGAGGGAGGACGAGGAGCGACGCGAGGGCGAGTGATCCGGGGTGGCGATCGGAACGGGCGGCACCGAGGCGGCGACGCGGTGCTGGGTCGGCGTCTCGGTGGCCTCTTGGGGAAGACGGGGCAGGGGGAGGATGACGGGCGATGCAAGGGCGAGGGATCCGAGGTCGGCGGCTGGAACGAGCGGCACCAAGGCGGCGAGGCCCTTTGGCGGCGGCGCGGCGTTGGGTTGGCCTCTTAGGAAAGATGAGACAGGGGGAGGACTGTCACAACCCGATTTTCGTTCAGGATTAAAAATCATTAAATACATCATTTTCCAGAACTTAAATAAAAAGGAAAATAAGTTATCAAGTGAAAGTAATAAGGAAATTCAAATTTCCTTTAAAAATCATGGTGGAAATATTTTTGAAATATTCTCCATGCCGTAAAGTATTCTCTCGAAATTTTCCGTAAAATTTTGGAGCTCTAGAAAATAATTTAAAATGCTACAAAGAGCATTCCAGTAATTATTTAATAAATAAATTGATCACTAAATGGTCTGGATATATTTTTATTAAATACTTTGATTGTCCTTATATTTTCAAGAATTTTCTTGAAATTATTGGAGCATTAAAAGTATTTATAAAAATTCCAAAATCATTTATGCGATTAATTTCAATGGAAAACAAATTGAAATTCCTTGTCAGGTTCCGGGCAGTTTCGCCCAAACCCTTGAAAGTCTGTTTGACCTCCTGCCCGCGCGCGCCCTTTTTCTCTCTCCTTTCCCGGGTCGGCGCAGGCCGCGACCCGTCTCCTGCACGCGCCCGTCAAGTCCATCCGGCCTCCTCCCTCTTCGAGCCGATGATAGGTGGGGCCCACCGTCATCTCCTTCCTCGTCCCCGCCGCCATTGCCGCCGCAAGCCGCCCACGCGCCGTGATTCCCGCGCATCCCCGCCCTCCGCGCGTGCTTTGACACCGCGTTCAAGCCGCCGGCTATTCCCCTTAATTTCCCCTAACCTCGCGCCATCAATCGCCGTTTATCTCCCCGCGACTGCCGCCGCCGGCCACCGCCTCTCCCCTCTAATCCCGCCATGCGCCGACCTACCCCATGGCTTCCCAGCCTATAAAAGCGATCGCCGTGCTCTCCTCTCCCATTTTCCTAAAGCGCCCGAGCTCACCGAGCCCCATCCCGCTCTCCCCGCGTTGCCCCTCTCTCCGCCTCCCTCCGGTTGAGCGCCACCGTCGCCCCAAGCGTCGCCGCCATTGTCCGAGCCCGCCACCGCGTTCGCCACTGCGCCACGCTCCCGGCCGCCGCTTCCGCGCCGGATCACCGCCGGAGCGCCTTGCTGCCGTGCGACCCGAGCCGCCACCGTCATAGACGCCTCCGGCCGCCGCTTCCCGCCGCCTCGCCGTTCCCCGAGCCGCGTTGTCCCCTCCATCGGCTCCGCCGCGCGCCCCCGTGCATCGGCCGTCCCTCGGCCGTCGCTGCCCGTGGCCGGACCGTCCTGTCGCCATCCGCCCGGACGCCTACTGCCTCCTCTGCTCGCCGTCGATCGCCGCAACAATTTTTTCCCGCCGCCGGTGAGTCCTCCCCTCTTTCCGCCTCCTCCGCCGCCTTGCGCAGCCCCGCCGCACCGATGGCCGCCGCCCGCAACCATCGGGCCGCGTGCGTCACCGCCGCGCCGTTGCCGGCCGTCGTCGGCCGTCGCCGCCTTTCCGCCGCCCGTCTGCCTCGGGGTAGATCGTGGCCGTTCATCCGGCCGCCCACGTGGCTGCCGCGTGGTCGCCGCGTGGCTGTCGTGTCGGCGCCACGTGTGCGCCACGTGGCGCGCCCGCCGTGGACCGCCGTGGACTTGGTCCGCGTGGTGGACCGGCTCAGGACCGCTGCGCGCCGCGTGGCGTCGGCCAGCTAGCCGGCGCGTCGGCTGTTCGCCGACGTCATGCCGCGCCGTGCTCGCGACGTCGGCCCTCGCTGCGACGTCAGCATCAGCCTTTTTTGAAAAATAATTAAAAATTGTGCAATAAATCTAATTAATTTCTAGAATTCATTTAAATGGTTTAAACTTCTAAAATTCATATCTAATTCATTTGAACTCCAAATTGGACCATTCAAATTGCAAAATTTATCTAAGATTAAGCTCTACATATTGGTTTAATTTTCATGTACTGTCATTTGGTTTTTATTAGGGCTTTTCCTCTTTTTGCGTGCCTGCGTGTAGTTTCCGACGTTTCGGAGGTTCGCGCTCGCGAAGAGTTCAGAAGTTGGTTGGAAGAAGCAAGGCAAGTCACACTCCCCTTGAAACATATTGAACCTATTTTACAAATGCTTTATTGTTGCAAATAAAAATTACATGTTTTGCGAATTACATGAAATGATGAGATTACCTATCTGTTTGCTTGTGCCATACCCTTTTGATATCCGTCCTTTGTCAAACTTTGGGTGATAATTTGACTAGCTTTAGTGATGTGACTTTCGCTAGAATTATATGCTTAGCCATGCTCAATTACCACTAGCTCACTAAATGGGATAATCACACTGTCTTTAATTAATTCAGATGAGCTGCAAGCTCGGAACACTTGGCCATGTTTTATTGGTCGTAATATTCCAACTAAAATATGACTAAATGGTGGGCCGTGGGTGCATGGTTTTGGCTTGTCGCACCCATGGCAATTAAGGACCGGTTCACGGGACCCCTCGGGAGAATGACCGTGCAAACCACAAGCCGAAATGGGTAAGATGGGTCCCGTAGTGTAGCCTTTCCTAGCTAACGAACCCATCGGCAAGGGTGAGCGGGATGGAGTTTCAGTCGGCCCCGGTATAAGGGTTGCTGGGCTACCGGATTCACCAAGGCTCAGACCCCAGTTGAGTTTTCCTGTGGAGTGGAGCTAAAGCCCCGCTAGGATCGTCCTTCTTTTCCGCTGTTGTCCCCTTTTTGGGTGAGAGGACTAAGTGCATCTTTTGTAAGTATTTATACGCTTTATTTGTATGTATGGACTTGTGTATTGATTTGTCATTTTGTGTACCCTGGTTGATACCTGGACAGGGATTAAATACACAAAATAGTCTGGAAATTCAGGTTTGAATTTCTGGGCGTGACAAGTTGGTATCAAAGCCATCTTGACTGTAGGTTGAGCCAAAAGGTCAAAACCCTTAAGGACTAGTTTTGTAAAAACCCTACTTGCGAAAATATCTCTTCTATCCCTCTGGAGACTTTGAAAAACAATTTGTCAAAATTTCTCTCCTTTTTCCTCCAACTCTCTAGTGGTTAATCCTGGAGCGTCATCCGAAAGCCAAGTTCAGTCGAAGTTTCAAGCAAGGAGTTCAAGCCGAGCAGCTCAGAGTCAGCGCTTCCCGAGTTTTCAAGTGAAGTCTTCCCGGAGCTGGCCTAGAACCCAATCCTTCCTGGAAGAATAGTATCGATAGTTTCTTGGTCGTGTGTTGTTTGCTGTGTGCAGGGGTATGGTTTACATCAGTGGTGGGGATGTGACCATACTAGGTTGTTTGCTTAATCAACTTGAACAATAAAGGTACACCCACATTAGATCAGTAATCAAGCGGACTAAGGTCTCATCTTTAGTTTAACCTCTTCTTTCCCCTTTCCCTTCTTCTCCGGCAACAGATGGGTAAAGTCAGGGGCAGTATCAGTAAACCAAGATCACGGCGGTCCTTTGGATCAGCTGAGAGCAACCCTTTGAGGACTCCACTTCCTTTTCCCCGTAATCCAACCCTAGCCCAGGTAGTGGCCAATCAGACACAGTTAGTGGCCATGATGATGCAACTGATGCAATGGCAGTATCCACAGCAGCGACAGATGCTAGCCCTGGTGACTCCCGTGAGTTTGCCGTCAAGTTTTCAGGAGATGAAGGCACTAACCTCGCCATCAAGCCAAAGGGAAACACATGACCTCTGCTACGGCTATAAGGAGCCAGATCGTAATGCAAGGAACCGTTCATGGAAAGTGTATGCCAGGACACAGACCAATGATGAGATGCAGTGTCCCTGAAGGAAGAAAGTTTCCGGTCAACCAATCAGCCAAAGTGTTGGTATGCCACCGTCCAACTCAAAGAAGAGAAAGGCACCAGAAGGGAACACAAGATGTGCCAACAAGATGATCGTCACTGGTACAGAATTTACTCCCGAAGATGCGGAGAAGATTCCCCGACGCCTAAGAAGGAATACTTTTCGTAGTGCACGTCAGCTAACCTGTCATCTCAGGCTTCATGGACCACCCAAGCTAGAGGATGATGAGTCAGAAGAGGTATCCTCCGATGAGGATGGGGAAGCAATCTCTGAAGACGGCTGTGAAAAAGAAATGGAGCTCAAAGCGTGTACTCACCGTGGAGAAGTTGGACACCCTGCGAGCATGTGCAACCACACCTGCCTTTGTGGTAAGGACACCCATGTACCAGAAGAATGCCCCATGCGCAAGGTCACATGTTTCTTGTGTGAGGGAACAGATCATGTGCCCAAGAGCTGTCGGTTGAATTCGATTCTAACCAAAAACGAGAAAAACCATGGGACAACCCGACAGTGTGTCGGTCCACTTGTGGTTGGTACCATCCATGGTGATGATGCTTCGGGTCATCAACCAACTCAAACCCCTGTGAAAACCACCAGCAGTAACAAAGGCATGGAAAACGAGGCTCGCAAACCAGTGCACGTTACAGTTCCAGTTGTGAGTCTACAGACCGAGACGAGTGCACCCCATGGTAAAACGGGTCTGATTTGTTTCAACTGTTGCAATCCAGGACATTATTCCAACAAATGTCCCTTTTCAAGGCCACCAAAAGATGCTCGTCGTTGCTTCAATTGTAGGGAAATAGGACACGTACACGAAAGATGTCCAGTGCCCAAGCGCCACCATCCTCTAAGTACCGGCGCTGCCTGCAACGCCAAAATTCTGCAAGCTGTTTCAGTTCCAGCGCTGCAAGGTCCAATCCAACCAAAAGGCGCTCGTCAGCCGAAGGATATCAGCCATCGCCCGTGTTAGTGATATGCCCTAGAGGCAACATGGAGATGTTGGATATCACGTCAATGTTTATGTATTTATGAATAAAGTGTTATTCAGTTCCATGAAATAGACATCTTGTATTGATCAATAAGTACGTGACTTATTTATGAGACTCTTTATGTATGAATCTATTTCTAAACGATCCCTGATCATATGTCATATTGTTGGAACAAATATGATTCTAAGATCGGTATGTTTATTGATTGATTATCATGTCTCATAGATCATGGGTATAGAGATACCAAATCAATAAACATGGACATATGTGTTGGAGAACACATTGTTGGATAGACCCACCATGAGACACTACAGGAATTAATGTGCCATTAGTTGGTCTCGGGTAGTGTTGGTACAAAGTCCTTAAACCCGAGATCACCATGGATTCCAACATGTGTAGTAGCCTACTTTGGGACTACCAAACGCTATTAAATGCGGGTAGTTATAAAGGTAGTTTTCGGGTTTGCTATGAAACATGGAGTGGGATGTGAGTGATCAAGATGGAATTTGCCCCTCCTTTAGAGAGATATCTCTGGGCCCCTCGAGGTAATGGATTATGGAAATGCATGGCCATGCTAAGTTGATTGAGGAGTCAATCAACAGACAGATAATCCAATATGGTTCGAGTGAATGGTTAAGCTATTGAAGGGATGGCACACATCTTGCCTATAGCTTAACCGGTATCGTGAGGCAAAGGGATTTGTGTACACATTATAGGTTCGAGCCGATATTATTCTTGTATACTATGGTTTCAATATGTGCTGCTAGGCGCGCGTGGTGGTCGGTGAGTTAGACTCGAGCCGACGATCGGCTAAGTTAGACTATAGCCGAAACCGAGTATACCTGAACCTCTGGGTCGCACGCTTAAGGGGATAAGAACGGGCATTCGAGTTGGACTCGGATACGGCTTAATCGGATAGGGATCCGATCGGATAGAGTCCTATGGGCTTACGACGTGTGGGCGGCCAACTCTATGAGATACGGATGAGATCCGATTCAAAATAGAGTCCTAATCGGCCACTAGTCCCGTCGGCCAACTCTATATAAAGGAGGGAGGGTGGAGAGCTGCGGCATGTCAATTGCATCGCGTGCAACGAAGTCGCCGAGATCAATCTCCACGAAAACCCTCCCCACTTTCAAGCCAAACCCTAGCCTTGCATCGCGTGCTAGCACACGGGTGTTCGGCGTTTTGTCCCCGGGACGTGTGGATACCGGTAGAGGCGCCGCTACGTTGCACGCGTTGATCGGCTTCGGATTGGCTGCAATTGGAGCGATCGGCTGTGGTGGAATCGGCTGCGGTCGGGCGCATCGGAGCGAGGCGTGAGAGCACGCCGGACGGCTCGAATCGGGCGATTGGTGAATCTGTCTCCGGGAATCGGCTACACTTGTTTCGGATCGGATTGCCCCGATTGGCTATTCCATTGCACTCTACTCCAATCGGTAACGATCTATCGGCCCTTACTTGCAAGTGTTCCTGGTTTGCGCGGTTAAAAGTTTTTGTTTTCGGCTAACGTAGCCTCCGCGTAACCCTTCAGCCTGTGCATGCAATCTCCACCATGGCGTGTTGTCACTAATGGCACCAGTAATGGCTCTAAGATTCACCCGCCAACCTATCCCCAAGCTACAGATCCAACAACAGAAGGGAAAGCAGTGCCAAGGAAGCAGTGATCCACCCCAACTGGGAAGGAACGATACTAAGGAGGCAGAAGCGTCTGCATGCAAAGTAGTGTTCCTGTTGGGACACCAATTTGTAAGCAAGGACCCATCAAGTCAACCTGGCCAGAATCACAGGAGTAAAGGTCACACTGGTCAAGACATCTGCTAGTTAATCCGACAACAGTCTACAAGTGTGCAATCTTTAAGGAAGTTTATGCTTGTACTTAGAAGTTTCATGACAAGTTATGTAATAAGTAGGGATTATGGAATAAAGATTGAGATGCACAGTCTCTCTCATGTGATGATTCATCTCGAACATCCCAAAAGCAAGTTAGCTTGTGTGATGCTAACGTTATATGAAACCTAGAGTTTCACTCTCCGCGCTGATTCCAGTTTTGGTTAGGCTTCAAGACAAAATTGCTAACAGCAAGAAGTAAACGGTTGATCAAGGACGTGTGAATGGTTAGACCATTGAAACCTTTAACCTCAGGAGATACATCAAAAGGGTCGTATAAGGGATACCTGAAGAGTATGGGAAGGTGCACAAAATGTTCGAGTGGAACATTATATAAGGATTACTGGAATCCCATAACCTTTAAAGTCGTAAGGACGTGGTGATTGGCAATAGCACCTTAGTGGTGTAAACACGGATCAAGGAAACGCAAATGTTCAGACCGCATTAAAACTCAGCTGATGCGACCTCCTTAAAAGTCAGAATTAGGGACACCTCAAGGAAATGACGAAAGTCTAGTAATGACATCATGGGAGAAACGTCCGAACTCTCAATCTTGTAAGTTTCACCCGAAGGCACGAAGTGTAGCTGCCCCCTAGCAATGAACATGGATCAGGAATGGCTATCCTTAGTTGAAGGCAACCATTCCAGTCCTCAAAAACCACCTCGATGTCTCCCGGAGAACGACATTAGAAAATTCCCCATCTCCTACTCAGAGTCAAATGGATCCAAATGTCAGGCTAAGAACATCCAGCCACCCACGTATGCTATGGAGGATTCGTCACGGTGAACCACCTCTACTCAAGGGTTAAAAGTGAACTTGTGAGATCAACAATAGGAACCCTTGGTTGTTTCAAAGGTAGTTCTCGATAGTTCATCAGTTTCATCAAAGTTTGGGGACCTATCAACATTCAAAGTTAGAAAATGACACGAGAACCAACAAAATAAGAATTTGCTAGAGCACCATTTTGATGAGGTTTGATAAGTAGCCAGTGTTTGTTCTACAGACCAACCGCTAAGCAACTCAAGTAGAAGATTGACCGCCTCAGTAAAGCCAGAAGCAGAAGAGTCATGTCAGAAGTCACAACTGATGGGAAAGGCCAATCACAAGTCAGTATGCTTGTTAGTGGTATGAGAGCCACCCTTTCGGAAGGATTCCCAATCATCGGTTGAGTGTTGAGATCCAAAAGTCACTGGTTTAAAAGTGCGCAGTCGTTGCCTCTTTTCAATCGACCAATGGAGTATCCCATTGTTTAAAGTCAATATTCTTAGTAAATAAGAGAGATGAGGTACCACCTCAAGGATGGTAGTATGTTTGTTCTTGGTCAGGCGAAAGCAGGGCTACTTGTAGTAAAGGTGAGCCGGAATCACTTTCACAAGGAACTTCCCATCGTTAACTGGAAGGTGTATTCCAAGCCTTTCCCGGAGTGAAAGGACCTAGTCAGTATTTCATTTCGAGGGAATGACGAAGCGTCAGATCTACGGATCAAAGTTTCCCAGAAATCAGAGAGGTCGATTAATCTCATGGGCAGTAGCTTCATCAGTCACAGTCGGGCTAAAGCCTAACCACCTTGGTAAAGTGAGCTTGAAGACAAATTTGTTTTACCCTGTAACTGTTTTGCTCAGAGGTTCAACCCTGTGAAGTAGGCAGGGTTGTAATCAAGGGAGTCAGTTGCAAGCCATTGTCAGAGCTACATCAATCCTAAGTTAACAAGCTCGAATCTAAGGCACACGCCAAGCAGTCATATCCGCAGTTTAGCCCTAAGGAAGCAATAACTCAAGGCACACGCAGTTCAAATAAAAGCAGATCAAGCAGCTCTTTGAAAAGCATGTCGTCTAGGTCCAGAGCAGTTCAAAGCAAAACTCAAAGACCATGGTTCCTGAAAGTGAATTTCAAGGTTTCCAGAACAATTTCATCAGTTTCGAGTCAGAGGGAATTCTTAGATTGCAGAAGAGGTTGTTGTTAAGTGTGCAGACTAAGGGAAGAAACATCTTACTGCCTCTGCAGCCAGATCAAGGTCAGAGTGATCATGACCAGCTAGCGAAGTTTTGGCAACGGCAGTAAAGCACAAAGTTTGGTGCCAGTAGGCTCAGCTGTCCGAGTTCGGTCAGTTCCCGTCAAGTGAGCCTAGAGGAAACCGTAGAGTTAGTCGGCCAACCCTATCCAACCAAACCCTCTCTCTTTCTAGCCGAATCTCGGGACGAGATTCCCTGTAAGGTGGTAGAGTTGTCACAACCCGATTTTCGTTCGGGATTAAAAATCATTAAATAAATCATTTTCCGAAATTAAATAAAAAGGAAAATAAGTTATCAAGTGAAAGTAATAAGAAAATTCAAATTTCCTTTAAAAATCATGGTGGAAATATTTTTGAAATATTCTCCATGCCGTAAAGTATTCTCCGAAATTTTTCGTAAAATTTTGGACCTCCGAAAATAATTTAAAATGGTACAAAGAGCATTCTAGTAATTATTTAATAAATAAACTGATCACTAAATGGTCGGATATGTTTTTATTAAATACTTTGATTGTCCTTATATTTTCAAGAATTTTCTTGGAATAATTGAAGCATTAAAAGTATTTATAAAAATTCCAAAATCATTTATGCGATTAATTTAAATGGAAAACAAATTGAAAATCCTTCTCCTGTTCCAGGGCAAGTTTCGGCCCAAACCCTTGAAAGTCTGTTTGACCTCCCCGACCGCGCGCGCCCTTTTCTCTCTCCTTCCCGGTCGGCCCAGCAGGCCGCGGCCGTCTCCCCGCGCGCGCCCGTCAAGTCCATCCGGCCTCCTCCCCTCTTCGAGCCGATGACAGTGGGCCCACCTGTCATCTCCTTCCTCGCCCCCGGCCGCCATTGCCGCTGCAAGCCGTGCCCCGTGCGCCGTGATTCCCGCGCATCCCCGTCCCTTCCACGCGTGCTTTGACGCCGCATTCAAGCCGCCGGCTATTCCCCTTAATTTCCCTAACCCCGCGCCATCAATCACCGTTTATCTCCCCGCATGACGCGCCGCCGCCACGCGCTCTCCCTCCGATCCCGCCATGCGCCCGACCTACCCCATGGCTCCCCAGCCTATAAAAGCGATCGCTGCGCTCTCCTCTCCCATTTTCCTAAAGCGCCCGAGCTCACCGAGCCCCATCCCCCGCTCTCCCCGCGTTGCCCCTCTTTCCGCCGCCGCCGCCCTCCTCCGCCGAGCGCCACCGCCGCCCCAAGCGTCACCGCCATTGTCCGAGCCCGCCACCGCGTTCGCCACCACGCCGCGCTCCCCGGCCGCCGCTTCCCGCGCCCGGATCGCCGCCGGAGCGCCTTGCCGCCGTGCGACCCGAGCCGCCACCGCCATAGCCACCTCCGCCGCTTCGCCGCCGCCTCACCGTTCCCGAGCCGCGCCGTCCCTCCATTGGCTCCGCGCGCGCCCGTGCATCGGCCGTCCTTCGGCCGTCGCTGCCCGTGGCCGGACCGCCTGCCGCCGTGCGCTGGGACTTCTTGCCTCCTCTCGCTCGCCGATCGCCGCAACACTTTTTCCCACCGGCCGGTGAGTCCTCCCCTCTTTCCGCCTCCTCCGCCGCCTTCTGCAGCTCGCCGCCGCGCCGATGGCCGCCGCCGGCAACCATCGGCCGCGTGCGTCGCCGCTGCGCCGTCGCCGTCGTCGTCGGCCGTCGCGCCTCTCCGCCGCCCGTCCGCCTCGGGGCGAGATCGTGGCATTCATCCGGCCGCCCATGTGGCTGCCGCGTGGTCGCCGCGTAGGCTGCCGCGTCGGCGCCACGTGTGCGCCACGTGGCGCGCCCGCCGTGGGACGGCCAGTGGACTTGGTCCACGGTGGACCGGCCGTGGACCGCGCGCGCGCGCGGCGACGTCATCATCCGGTTCGCTGATGTCATGCCGCGCCCGTGCCCGCTGACGTCAGCATCAGCCTTTTTCCTTTGAAAAATAATTAAAAATTTTGCAATAAATCTAATAAATTTCTAGAATTCATTTAAATGGTTTAAAACTTCTAAAATTCATAACTAATTCATTTGAACTCCAAATTGGGCCATTTAAATTGCAAAATTTATCTAAAATTGAGCTCTACATGTTGGTTTACTTTTCATGTAGTGTTATTTGGTTTTTATTAGGGCTTTTCCTCTTTTTGCGGGCTGCGTGTCATTTTCGTCGTTTCGGAGGTTCGCGCTCGCGAACGGTTCGAAGTTGATTGGAAGAAGCAAGGCAAGTCACACACCCCTTGAAGCATATTGAACCTATTTTACAAATGTTTTACTCTTTGCAAATAAAAATTGCATGTTTTACGAATTGCATGAAATGATGAGATTACCTATCTGTTTGCTTGTGCCATACCCTTTTGATATCCGTCCTTTGTCAAACTTTGGGTGATAATTTGACTAGCTTTAGTCACGTGACTTTCGCTAGAATTATATGCTTAGCCATGCTTAATTACCACTAGCTCACTAAATAGGATAATCACACTGTCTTTAATTAATTCAGATGAGCTGCAAGCTCGGAACACTTGGCCATGTTTTATTGGTCGTAATATTCCAACTAAAATATGACTAAATGGTGGGCCATGGGTGCATGGTTTTGGCTTGTCGCATCCATGGCAATTAAGGACCGGTTCACGAGACCCCTCGGGAGAATGACCGTGCAAACCACAAGCCGAAATGGGTAAGGTGGGTCCCGTAGTGTAGCCTTTCCTAGCTGACGAACCCATCGGCAAGGGTGAGCGGGATGGAGTTTCAGTCGGCCCCGGTATAAGGGTTGCTGGGCTGCCGGATTCACCGAGGCACTCGGGGGGGGAGGGTTGCCCACTCCCAGGCAACGGAGTGGGGGCGAAACCTTGGTGGGGTTCACTTGGTTAGTGGGGGGTTATACGAAAGGTCCTATCACAGTTCCCTTTTCGGGGTACCGCGGTGGTATTCCGGTGCACGGGAGACCGTGTTGTGGGGTTGTGTCTTGTGGGTAACGTTGTACACCTCTGATCAGAGTAATACTATTCGAATAGCCGTGCCGTGGTAATGGGGCGATCAACCAAGCTCACCGTGATTAGTCCCACCTTAATAATTTGGCTTAATAATCTGGACTAGACCGGATGGAAATTGGTTGGGCCTGTTCAACGTGGGGATAACGTTGTTCAGTGGAGACTTAATATTGACTTAACTACTCAACAGTTTTCCCAGTTTCCGAAATAAAGTGTTTTGTACCCGCTTTTCCGCAAAGTAGCCCCAAGCCTCTCCTTGCCTTCCCTCGCATTCCTGCATTCCTTGGTGTGGCTTGTTGAGTACGCGGTTGTACTCAGCCTTGCAATCTCTTCCCCTTCAGAAGTGTGGTGTTTCCAAGTTGAAGCTAGTGTTAGAGGACCAAGGCTCAGACCCCAGTTGAGTTTGCCTATGGAGTGGAGCTAAAGCCCCGCTAGGATCGTCCTTCTTTTTCGCTGTTGTCCCCTTTTTGGGTGAGAGGACTAAGTGCCTCTTTTGTAAGTATTTATACGCTTTATTTGTATGTATGGACCTGTGTATTGATTTGTCATTTTGTGTACCCTGGTTGATGCCTGGACAGGGATTAAATACACAAAATAGTCTGAAAATTCAGGTTTGAATTTCTGGGCGTGACAAGGATGAGGGGCGAGGGCTAAGGATCCAGGGCCAACGGCGGAAAGGAGGGCACAGAGGTGGCGGTGGTAGCGTTGGGTCAGGGGGAGTGAGGGGATCTGAGCGCCTGAGGCTAAGTGGTTGAGCGAGGGGATTGCGGCCGTGGTGGCACATCGAAACCCTAATAGAGCGGATATCATTTTGCAGGTTTGCGGTTGGAGCGGGTTTGGCGGGTTTGCAGGTGTGGATATCATTTTTTACACTCGTTAGCAACTATCCATTGGGTTTAGAGGCACATGTGCCATTAGTTGGTCTCAAGTAGTGTTGTTGCAAAGTTCTTAGACCTGAGATCATCATGAATTTCAACATGTGTAGTAGCTTACTTAGGGACTACCAAACGCTATTCCGTAACTGGATAGTTATAAAAGTAGCCTTCGGGTATGCAATGAAACATGTAGTGGGATGTGAATGATCAAGATGAAATTTGCCCTCCTATTGGACAGATATCTCTGGATCCCTCAATGTAATGGATTATGGAAGTGCATGGCCATGCCGAGTTGATTGAGGAGTCAATCAATCCAATACGAGATTGAGTGAATGATTAAGCTATTGATAGGATGACATGAGTCTTATCTATAGCTTAATTGATATCGTGAAGCAAAGGAATTTGTGCACACATTACAGATTCAGCCGATATGATCTTCAAATATTCCTTCTGCTAGGGGCCACTGTTGACGGGTCGACCTAGAAGTGTTCTCGGGTCGGAACCAAGTATACCTGAGCCTAAAGGGTCGCACACTTAACGGGATAGAACAAACATTTGAGTTCGACTCGTATACTGCTTAGTTCAGATAGAGATCCGATCGTATATAGAAACCTGATGGGCCTTTAGGCCCAGTCGGCCAACTCTATATAAGGAGGGCAAGGGGTGGAGATCAGGTGGCGCAACCTCTAAGCCAGATCAACTTCTCCACGGAAACCCTAGTCCACGTCCGAGCCAAAACCCTAGACGTTCATTGCGTGCTAGCACACAGGTGTTCGGCTTTCCTTTCCTGGATGTGTGGATACCGGTAGAGACATCATTATGTTGCGGTGTAAGTCGGCGACGTGGTCGTCGAGCTGGTCATGAGATCGGATCGTGGTCGGCGATGTGGTCGGGGAGCTGATCGGGAGATCGGAGCGAGGTCAGGCGAGGTGCTGTCCAAGTTCGGCAAGGTCGGGCAAGGCGCTGTCCGAGGTTGGCAAGATTTCCCGACGTGCATGCCCGTGCCCATGGATACAGACTTAAAACTATATCCATGTCCATCGGGTTTTGTATCCGCGGGTACGTGGATATTTGCTGCCATTGCCATCTCTAGTCAACATCGATGTTAGGTTTGCCGTGTAGCTTGTCGTGATGATAAGAACAGTAAACACCCATACGATGACCACGAGCTTCGATAGGTTGCTCTCCAACTTCTCCCCTGAAAATCAAATCAGGGTTAGTGTCGTCATCAATCAAGGGTGTAGTAAACATAATTATTCAATCATATATATACTCCTCCGTCACAAAATATACCGAGCTAGCATCTGATTTGACACAATCTATACTATAAACCTGGATAGAGGGTCTATCTAGATTTAATAGCTAGATTGTGTCTAATCCAATCCGATAGTTGTTATATTCTAAGGCGGATGAAGTAATGAGAAAGAAAAAAGGGTGATGATGGAGGATTTAGTACTATAGGAAAAGACCAGAGTCGAGAACGCAAAGTAGAATACAACTCCGAGCTGATTCCACGGTGTGCCATGGCCCGCTGTCGTCGCCCGTCTGCGACCGCCTGCCTGATGCCGCCGCTAGCTGCCGATCTGATCTGCGCCTGATCTGATCCATGCCGAGAGGGAGAGAGAGGAAGAGGGAGGGAGAGAGCTGGATCTCGGCTGAGAGAGGGAGAGAGATGGCGCCTGAGAGGGAGAGGGAGAGAAATAAATTAAGGCTGAGCTTGCGGAAGACGAGGAGATAAGACCGAGCGTTGTTCGTTGGTCCTGGTTGATATAAAAAACTGGAACAAATGTTGATCTTTATCTCAGTTAATAACACCAACTGTGACTAAAATTAATAGGATTTGATATGGCTTGCAGATTTTTTTTGACCGAAACAAAAATAAATTTTTGTTTTGATTGGTAATATCAATCGGGATTAAAGATTTAACCGGAACTAAAAAAATATTTTTTAATATCGGTTTTAATCTCGGTTTTTATTAAAACCGAGACTATTGTGGATTTTGATAGATGGATTAAAGACTATTATGAATAATCAAAATAGAGGAAAGCTTACGCTCTGTACTAGCTGGTCGTAAGAACGGCTGAAGAAAACAAACTCATACAGTAACTGAGACGGTATGGTAACTTTTGCACGGCAGCCTCGAATAGATCAATGCGACACTAACATCTTCGTCAGATACGTTCACAAAAGCTTTGAAACCACGTTTCAGTGGCACAGCAATCTTGAGTTTCTTTTAAGCCCTGGTTTTAAAAAATGCTAATGAAAAAAATTCTAAATTTTAATAAAAATCAGGCTTAAACAGAAAATTAAACATTTTGTATGAATTTATATAGAAAGCAAATGTATCAATCAAATTTATAATAATTAAAATTTAATTAATTATATGCTAATGACTTTATCATTATACTTGCGTACCTTAGTTTTAAACACCAAAGAACTCTCCTCACTCAAGCATTTATCCTCTCAATTTCTGAATCACGGAAAAAATGTTAATTTATCTCAACTGTTGATCCAATATTCTTTCATCTGTTTGCGTAATAGAGGAAAAATAAAATGTTTTTAAGCAATACTTGCACGTTTGGTACGTTCCATAAGTACACGTGGAAAATGCAAACATTTTCATATACTACCTTCATTTCAAAATACAATGTTAACCTTTTATATAATATTTAACCATTCATATTTTTAAAAATTTATATAAATATTATTTATTTATTGTCACTTGTTTTATCATCAAATAAAATAAAATCTTAACTTATACTTTTACCAGCAACTGTGCCCGTGCGTTGCAACGGGTGAAGCGGGGCACGACGCGGATGAAGACAGGAGGGAGGGGCGCAGGCGCAATGCGGGAGCTCCGAGCAGCGACGGGAGGGAGGAGGCGCAGGCGTGGGGCGCGGCACGGATGGGGATGGACGGGAGAGGCGTAGGAGGTCTTTTTTAATCCAAGCCCTCCCTTTTTTTCAGATTGGGTCTTCCGGTTAATTTTATAAACACTCAAGGGTTTTTCGAAAATTTTAGGTAGAAATACTACTTATAGATAGTTATAGATATATTTTCGTATGTTTATATTAAAGTTTTAAATAAAATAAATAGTTAAACGATGTACGCTTTATATATTTTGAAAAGGTACAGTAGAAAGGAAGAATAGGACAGAACCACTGGAAGCTCCTCCCGTTCATCCTCAAGGGTAATTCTGATTTATCTATTATATTCTATCCAAAATCTGCTAATGTATTGTTTGTGTTTAGCATAACTGAGCTACCAATCTACTTAGAGCCAGTAATTGATCTACAACGATTGATATGAAAGTGCTGTAAAATTTTGTATGGCAATCACTATTCACACTAGTGCAGAAACACTTTTTGCATGTGGCCATATTGTATTTTCACAAACGGATGTAGTATCCACCTGCATGCATCCAGGTGTCTGAAAAATAGCGATTTTTTTATATGGCCAGTCCAACCTCATACGGAAATATGATTTTTTTTGCATACGGAGCGTTACGTCGTCCGACTGCAAAAATCATTTAGCCCTAACCCCTCCTATCGCGGCCATCGCCAGATCATCGTGCTGGTGGGGAAAGAGGCCGCTAGATCCACCGTGTCCACCGTCGGCCCTCCCCATCACTTCACTGCCGTCCACCCCAACCCGTCGCCCGCTACCACTACCGTCCTTGTGTGGCGGGAAGGGGCAGAGGCGAGAGAAGGTGGAGAAAGCGTGCAGGCACTCCCGTCGCCGCCGCCCGCGTCAAAGGAGGAGCCGGTGGCGCCGGCGGAACCATGGTCCCTGAGGCCAACGTCGACGAATCTGTCGTCCCTGTCTTCTTCGGCATCGCTCGCTACCGCCACCGCCTTGCATGTCTGTTGATGAGAAATTTTCCACGTACTAGCCTGAGAGGTTTGCTTAACTCTAGTGCAAGTCCAAATTGGATCGCCTTTGGTGATTTGCAGGGCGTGCCAGTTGGTTTGATCCTGTAACCAGCAAGAGACAAAGAATAGATAATCAAATTATGATTAGATCCTACTCGATTGGTTGTAGATATTCATAATACATAATTACTATTTCAAAATATGTTTAGACTAAGTGACTGGGATAGATCGGTAATATATCGAGACAGTATGAATCACTTGTATCTAAAAATGTATTAGAACAATAATTATATATATTTATAACTTAGCCGATGTTATAGATCTAATGTGAATCGGCTAGTACTCCGATACAGTTTTATACTAAGATATTATTCTAAGCAAAATATACTAAGAAGGATCAGTCGACTGTTAATATGACTTAACAGATTGATACCAGGCTTAGCAGATTTAATTAGTATAAGATCTTAATATAAAAGACGGTTTTAACACATCTAGCAGTAACAAAACATATAAGATGACTAAAACAGGTAAGATCGGCTGAAACCCCGATACTATCTCTAATAGCAGTCATGGAACCGAATAAATCTATATGGTTCTAAGAGCGACTTAATAGATCAAACTGATGCAACATTAAGTACAAAAAGAAGCATGAGATCTATATAAGCTAATGAAAACCTTTCGAGATGATAGATACGCCATATAACCTAGATTAACCTCTAGATCTAGCTCTGTCGACCATTGTCCTCAAAGAAACGCTAGCCGATCATGAGATAGATCTA
Source organism: Oryza australiensis (assembly GCA_019925245.2). Lineage (NCBI taxonomy): Eukaryota > Viridiplantae > Streptophyta > Magnoliopsida > Poales > Poaceae > Oryza > Oryza australiensis. The sequence goes on from JAIFGZ020000282.1 coordinate 259,737, forward strand.
GAGAGTGATCTAAATTATATGTCATATATGATAAATTAAGCAATTCGTGACATCAAGATCAGAGTATCATGACGATGGAAGCACTAACCCCGATAGCACAAACCACTTGTAACAAGAGACTGCCTTACTTGGAGATCGGAATCCGATGCAGCCCAAAGACAAGGCAAGAACTTATCGAAATCGAAAGTAAAACAAAAGGTGGTGATGCACTGAGATTGTATTGAGTTGTGTGTTGTTAATTACATGGTCACGGGTCATGTTTATATCGGATATACAATGAGTCCGTAACGGGCACGATTCCTATTACAGATTAGATTATAAATATTTCTAAACAAACCGACATTATCTATAAAGGAAACCATATAAAATATCCTAATTTAAAGATACAATTGCCGTTGTAGGACGTTATCCGTAGATGGCAATATATTCAAAGCACTTGGAAACCGAATCCAATAATTATCTCTAAGCTTTCCTTCTGAAATCGGTCCCAACTCCTGCTCCCAATCGGAATCGGCTATTGGCTATCCTAGTCCGACTCAGACTCAGCCGACTAGCTCCTTAGCCGATTCGGAGACAACCGATGCGGCCTCTGTTTCCGAGGATCATGCATTTCCTTCGATTTCGAATCCTTGCTTCAAACTCGGGGATTTGCTTACCAAATTTGGTCGTTAACAACGCCAGGAAGGGGAAGAGGTCACGCAGGCCACTCTTGACGCCACCGCCCGTCGTCGTCACTCCCATCTCCCATCGTCAGCTGTCCATCTCCCATCGCGTGGCCACCCGTTGTCGCCGAAGGAGAAGGGAAGAGGAGAGGAGACGTGGAAGGAGGAGAGAGGGAATATAATGAGGAGAGTCAGAGAGAGAGAAGAGGTAAGATCTTTTAAGGGAAGAGGAGAGGGGGAGGCGGCCTGGTGGGCTGTTGGTAGACAAGCCATTTAACAGGTCTGTCTGTAAAAATAGGTTTATTTTCATAGATGAGCCTGTTAAGAGACCCGTTTATGAAAAATAATTTTCATTTGCGGCTCTCGAACCGACTTCGAGGAAACGATTTTTGTATGTGAGATCAGTTATGGCTTGTGTGGAGGTCTCGTCTAGAAAAACCAATTCTATACCAGTGTCACAAGCTAGCCCCATAGGAAAAGTACAAACTTAGAATTAGTGGAGTGAAGTCAGGATGAACAACGAACCTCATCAAACTTACTCAGAATTAGATGGATGGAATGTCATGGATAGATCCATGGCTTTGCGGGGTTGGTGCGGTGGAGGAGTCCCCATGGAAAAAAATAACAACACAGAGGGCATTAACTGAAAATACTTCAAAATAATTAGGAAGGTAAACAATTATTCATTATTATTCGTGTGCTCGTAATTACTTTTCTTCATTTAATAGACTCACATTGAATTGCAACGTATACCATTCTCTAAATGAAATCTAGAAATTTAGTATACAATAATCTTCTATTCGAAAGACTTCACAAATTAGTAAAGGTCCTCAAATTCTCCCATAAAAACAAGATGAGACTTACACTGGCTAATGGTTGTCTTTTACTTATTGGTGCGGAATCCTAAACTCATGCATTGCCATACCCCTTCAGGACTCATTCCTCCTCCATCCGTCCATGGTCTATGATAGAAGCTCTAAGTTATTACTTACTAATATAGAAAACTTCATAGATCACTTCAGTAACCTTCAAAAATAGTATTGTGTTACTGTCTTTCAAGTTGATGTCTTTATCCACTTTTACAAATGTGATGCCATTGCAAACATGCGACTGCATATAAGAAGAAAATTAAGTTTAATGTTGTGTGTACCCCACAGGTAGTCAAGAGCCTAAAACAACAATTAGCAATTTTAAAGATAAACATATGAAGTTTCTAGAAAGTACTATAAACCTCATCTAATGCATTGTCAAGAAGTTCAGCTATGCAGCAATAGAACAGAACAAGAAACAAAATGCAAGAAAAATATTGTCCATAGCAACAGTAACTTGAACACACCACATGAAGTTATGTAAACAGTTGACATGAAAATCATCACAATGTCTAGATTGTACTATGGTTTTTTTCTACACATGTAGGTGTCAGTTCATTTGGAACCAACATTATAGCACTTGGTAAAGAGTTGAGCAAATTATGCCTCCGCAGCTCCGCTCCTTTCACCAAGTTAAGTCCACGATACTGAATAATGCTATTCCCCATAGGAACTATAATGAAACAATAAAAACTTCCTCCTCTATAACCTTACTCCTTTATGCAAAAGGGGGAATAATCTCTTAGCACGAAACAACAGCCAAACATTATGTTACAGTTTTGGTAACTTTGTAATTGCAATACTACATGATATCACCGAATCATCACTTATTTTATGAAGCAGGGGCACAAAATACACAAACAGGCTAAGTATTCAAACTCCCAAAACACAATTCACACATCTCACTGAAATAACCTCAACCTCAAAGGACATTACCCGATGACCAGATCATTAACCAAAACATTAATGTAAATGATAATAAGTTATACAAGGACCCGCATATTGATACCAACCTACATGCATAGACTGGTGTGAAGCAGCAACGAATGAATAGTTGAACACTACTGAAAAACAGATGCAATGCCAACAAGCTTTACTTCACAATTTAGAATCGTAAGCAGATCGATAGCAATTAAGTCATTTGGCAAAACACAAGTGGGATTAACCAAATAGTTAGCAAGTCCTAGAACTTCCTTCAGAGCAGAAGAGAATCCTTAAACTTTTCTTCATAACCAAGTCTTGGTTTCCATAGGTGACTGACTGTCTGCATGACTTGGCATGCACAGGACATGTATGTGCAATTTCTCAGCTTCTGGTTTAGTTCCATATTCAGGTCTATAGAATTGTTAATGCAGTAAAAATTCTAACTTTCTGACCAGTTTATAATGTCCCAACATACATATATAAGAAAAATCTGGATATTGTTCAATCCTGTAGCTAAAATTGAAAGGTATCATTCATCTGGTAGGCTGGAAGCAAATCATTAGTTTTTTCTCTGCAGGGAAATGACAATACAAGAGTATGTATGTATGTATATATATAAGGAAATTAAACATGAGTACATATATTGCCTTAGGAAAATAGAAATGATAATTGCATTTTCGTTAAAGAATAACAATTGCAAATGATAAACATAGACAATATCAGTTACTACACCATGCATAGAACTATCTAATCCAACACGGCTTGCAGTGAAGCATAGCTAGTTGCTGAATGGGAACAACCTAGACTAATTTTTGCAGCAGATTATTGGTTAATACCTACAATAGATGAAGAGATTAAAAAAATCTCGTTGTTATGTTTCCAGAGCATGCTCCGCATGACCGTGTAAACATCACGACCAGTAATTCATACTATTTGGGTGGAATTTGTAGTCACAGAGCCATTCTGAATTGGTTCAGGCTCTTTGCCATCAGCACGTTCGACACTCCCATGGATATCCTGGGAACTGTCAATTCTAATTCCATGGAGGGGTATATCAGCCACATGGCCATTACCCATGTTGTTCTGTGCTTGATTAGATTCTTCGTGAGCACCATTTCCACCACCCACATTAGGACTTTGTACATCAGAGTCTCTAATTTGGGTGTAATTGGCAAGAACTGACATGGAGAACCTTATCATCAACATTAGAGCTGAGATACATCCAGTGATGATAAAAAGACCAGAGAAACTCCGCAAAGTGAGAGGTGTTGAATCTGTGTTGGGAATTGCATTACATGGAGAGACAGCCTCTGAACCAAACCATTTCTCTTCCATACGTGAGCCCTCATCCCCACTTGTTACATCTAACATGGCAGTTGAAAGATTATGCACCAGTGGAAAACCAAGAGGAAACACCTGAAGGGAAAAAACATGATCATGCCAGTTAGGCCAGAAAATTTTGTCCAGAATGTAGCATAGCTCTTAAAGGATGATGAGTGAATTCACCGAAGGAATAGAGCAAGAGGCTTACAAAACCAAATCCAGGCGTCTTATATATGCGCTTAAGCATCTGGAATTCGTTCTGGTAACGAGGGTCTGAGACAATAGCGGTTAAAAATGGAATCTCATCAACGATAGCAGACACACCTCCATTTTTGGACCCCTTCCTCAAAGCTTCAGCATATTCCTGTTTCTTTGTGTAGGGTCTTAGCCTTCTTTCACTGAAACCCTGTCTTGTCAAAAATGAGTAAACAAAGGATCCCTCTTGGTATCCAACATAATCATCATTAGACAGGAGTTGGTCAAGATCTGTCACTGAGGGCTGGAGCCTCTTTACAGTTAGAATGGATGACAAGCTAGCAGTGTAGCTCTGCGCAAGAACTAGCACCACGAAGCACCAGATTACCACAACAATTTTCGACAAAGGACTTTTAATAATGTGACCTGTGCATAGTATAACAGGGATAGTAGGTTATCGAAGAACTACTATGAGAAAAAAGTTAAACCTCTCAATACTACATCAAATATAGCCTACTAGTTGAGCTCTAAGTACTAACCATGAGAAAATGTCAAAGTGGAGAAAGAAAAATATAGAGCAGTGATCAACTGTCTTGTGTTCGATCCTTGGTACTCCATGTTTATGGGATGTTCGATCATCCAAATTACTAAGGCAGTGAATAGAAAGAAGATCATGGTGGCAAACCAAAGTTCTTTTGTCAGTGGCTTCACGAATATCCATTCGATTGTTGATTTAGATTCATTCTCCGCAAGCACAAGCATTGAAACACCAGACTCGGTGTAGGGCATTGTGAACTCCACATGGCTAGCTCGATCGGCAGTTATGGTTATATCCCCCACTGCTGCATCGTTGATCTGGTAGCAAGAACCAGCAGATAAAATATAACCACTTGATTCTACAACAATGTCATCAAAACAAGGGAGTAAGGCTTACCCCTAAAGATACACTCTGTACTAGCTCATCATAAGAACGGTCGAAGACAACAAACTCATAAATCATACGGTATGGTAACTTATTCACGGCAGCCTCAAAGAGATCAATGCAATATCCAGCGACACCTTGCTCAGATACATTCACAAAATCTCTAAAACCATGTTTCAGTGGCACAGCAATCTTGAGTTTCTTCTGATAAACTTCAGGCAAACCTCCTAAGTGTCTCCTCACTCCAGCATTTATCCTCTCGGTTTCTGAATCAGGGATAAAAAAGGTTAGTTCGTGTCAATTGTCAATCCAATATTCTCATGTTCTATGAGCAAAAATGAACTTCACGGCACAGCAACAACAATAATTCTTTGCATATATTTGCACATTTCATAGGAGAAGTACGTATGGCTAATGAAAACAATTCCCCCCTCCACTATATTTTTATGGATGCTTGTAAAATTCCGTGTACTTTGTTGGTTCTACGATGCTCCCATGGCAATAACTATTCACAAACTTTGCGCGCATAAGAAAAGTAAAGAAGAAAACTAAGAATTCGTGGAGTGAACAAGTCAGGATGAACTCCCCGCAATTTTTTTTAAAAAAACTCTTAAATAAAATCAGGAACCTCCTCAACTTAGATTCTCACAAATATGTCCCTGACAGTTTCAATTAAAAAAACCCAACCTCGACGCCGTCACTATTGGCGCTGAGTTTACACTGCTCGCCATCACAATTGACGCCGAACTCTTTCGCCACGTCGACACCGAGGCTATCATGGCATTGACGTGGCCACCCCGACGCCGTGGATCTTGACGTCGAGCTCGGCGCCATGGATCTTGAATCTTGGCGCCGAGCTCGGCGTAGTCTTTAGCGCCGAGCTGCTGTTAACCTACCTAAACCTACGACCTTCAGCTCATTAGAGCTACGCTCTAACCAACCGAGCTGAGAGGCATGTTTGGTAGGTTAACCTGGTGAGGCTCAGGTAGGTTAACAGCAGCTTGGAGCCAAAGACTGTGACGCCGAGCTCGACGTCAAGATCCATAGCGCCGAGCTCGGCGCCAAGATCCACGGCACCGAGATGACCACGTCAGTGCCACGATAGTCTCAGTGCCGACGTGACGCAAAGAGCTCGGCGCCAATTGTGATGGCTAATAGTGACTATGCCAAAATTGAAGTTTATTTTTTGAAGTGAAACTGTCATGAACGTATTTATGAGAATCTTTCAAAAGAATATAAAAAGTAAAAAATTCGGGTGCCCTAGTTCCCAGATCGTTTGAGCATTTGAGCATTTCTATAGTGATCAAATAATTTTCCATGCTAAATTTTTAGCCAATACAATAAAAAAATTGCAACCCAAGTTCCCAATTTCGCTACGTTATAGTTACGGCCCTGTTCACCGGATCTCTTATTCATGATCGTAAATATATCGTCTACCATTAGATAACTGTTACCGCAACAAATATGCTACCATTTTTAAGTAAGTACGTAGGGTGTTAGACAATAAATTCATAGCCAACATTGTCAAAATATACCTTCATTATGAATCAAATTAAGCTACAATGACCCCCTAGAATTTTATCGTATTTAAAAAACAATTCAAACGGTAATAACTAAAATCCATGCTTAAATGCTCATCGAAGTAGCGCGCGGGCGATAGTAAAATAAATCGTGCAGCGATGCAATTTCGTAAGTTGCAAATACAAACAAGTTCATATTTCTTCACTCATATTAGCATTACCATTGCCATTTAGGCCCAAGCGGTGCGCCGGCGCCGCCGCCAATGCCATCTCCGGCGAACTCCAAATCGTGAGCAGCATGATGAGCACCGCCACCATAGCCAATCGACGGTGCTCCTCCATTGCCGTAGTACGTTGCAACAAACTGCAAAGCAAGAGATCAGTCGAGCTAGCTAACTAGCTAGCTAACATATACAATTAACAGTGCATGGCATCTCGAGCCGAATTGCATGTGTATATATATAAGTAGTAATACAGGCACTAAGTAATTAAGTAGAAACCACTAACTAGGATACTCGACCAAAACACGGTTTATACACTGTCGAAATAGCTAGCTAGTTGACAGTTTTTTTATACTATATATGTGTTTGGAAATGTATCCAGCCAGTCAGAAAATTCAATGTGTTTTTCCCAAGTATATAGAGGTACAGACTGTCAAGAGAAAGTCTCAGTTATTCAGTTATAATATTCAGAAGTATGCTGTACTATAACTACCTACTCCTAAGTCCTAACTATACATGCGTTACAGAATGTAGAAATAATCCATCATTTGACTTTGACTTGAAATTTGAAAGGCGTCCCGTTCTTTGTCGTTGACATATGTACGATCCCCTGCTACATTTTTTATCTTCTTTTTTATAAAAAGACATACGATACGATCGATATGAAACTAAGTTTATGATAAAGTACGAATAAATGAATTAAATGTTAGAAAGTTGAATACATTAGTTTAAAAAAGTTTTCTGATTAAAGTTGGTGGAAAAAGTTTTCAGAAAAAATAATCATAATGTTTTGGAGCTGGATAAGCATAACCGCGATAAAATAAGCTAAAAAGAATGAGACCTATCGTACAACACAGGTATAGAACTGTTCGTCTATGCGAATACAAGTAGAGCAGTCAATTTTCTTTCTTACAGGCTAAGGTTGTTCATTTTTAATGATGACCAAATCGTTGGGACTGCATGATTTGACTCGATGGAGGTTTTTAGCACCAAATAGGCGCGTCCCCTGTACTACGGTGCAAATGATGATGGACTGCGTCTCGGCTGGCGAATTCATTCCCTTCCTGCAGTTACAGAACATGATGAATGTTCTACGTACTTCTACTTGTACATGTCTTGTCGTTTAATGTTCAGGGTCTTCGGGTTCGGCATGTTAGGATGCAAGTAGGACGGGCTAGTTGGTTTTATAACTCATCTATTTTGATCATAATCTATATATCTTTATTTATGTTGATAAAAATAGATTAAAATTGAATGTATTGCGATGTGAAAATGAGCTCCGTCACATGAAAGAAATGGCATAACAAACAAGACAAACTTCTCCGTTCAAAAAAACAACTTCAAGCTATATACCTGACCATAGTTTATGTTTAAAGTTGGTTTTTTAATGAAGGGATAGTTTACAAATACAGTGGCATATCAAAGTGAAAAAATTTTATAGGCAGATTCAACATGGTACTAACAATTTTCGCTTGTATGTCAAGCTGTCCGGTATCCGAATTTTTTGCTTTTTGGCTCAATTTTTGAAAGATTATCACGAATAGATCCTTGGTAGTTTTTATTATAGGAATGGATCCCAAGCTCAGCGCCAATAGTGATAGCGCCGAGCTTATACTACTCGGCGTCATCACTATTGGCACCGAGTTCTCTGGGTCACGTCGGTGCTGAGGCTGACGTGACAACCTCGACGCCAAGCTTGGCGCCAAGATCCTTGGCACCGAGCTCTACTTATCTTTCCCTTCCTGTTCTCCCATTCTCTTCAGCTCTCTCCTCTTCAACTATCTTTAGTGTTTTCTTTGCCCTTCGCTCTTCCTCACGAATCGGCATATTGGACCGTGGAAAATTGAGTTTGATCAGTGGATATACGGTTTATGAAAAAAATTATTGTGTAGATTACGTTCTGCACTAAAACTTTTATTTAGTTTTTCGTAATATAGTTGAAATGTTAGCGTGTTGTGTAATGCACCCTATTATTGGACCTATCGTAGTACTGTTGGTTACATTACTTGTGTTCATAATTGCAACTTATGAAAGCTTGCGTTTGACATCCACAAGTGCAGCAGTTTACATGGGTACACAACTTGTCTAATAATAGAAGGATAACTCATATTCCATTGATGCTACAACACATGACATAACATTTTTTCTCAGAATTAAGCCAGGAAACATGTGCCATGGATAGACGTTACGAATTAATCCAAATCGACGAATCAAGCCTCATCTTTCCTATGGACCCCTTCTACGGCATGCAACATGTCTTGCATTTTCCCAGTCCTTCAATTGCTTATACTCTGCTTGTGTTTCGCAATCAGTTATCTTTTGGCTATTATATTGGAAAATGACATTGTCGGTCCACAAAGTGAATCCGAACCTCTTTGGAATGCCCTGAGAAAGAAACATAGGTAGTAAGTTAGAGTGACAATATTATGAAGACGTTAGCGGAATTGAAAAAATGTAAGACGTACAACGAAGTCGTCGTCTAAGTTGGGGCAAATGAAATATCTCCTGGCATATGTTTTTGGTTCAAAGGAGGTAGCCATCTGGCAACGATCCCTACAACCACACCTTGGACGCTTTGACCATTCAGGGTAACCTAAGGGATTGGTCTTCCAATCTAAGCTTGTGATTTGCTTCCGACGTACGTACTCCATCCATGCCTGGATAAATTGATCGGTCGGCTCAGGCTGCATTACCATTGGACTGATCGAAGCAGGTCTCACCATATCGATCCACTGTTCGAATCGACACTATCGTACATCCTCCTGTTTGTGCCAGAAGAGGTTAGACAATGAAAAAAGTGATTAACTGTACCAGAAAAAACTGATACTCACCACAAAATCGTCGTCGACAATCTCAGGACACACGAAGCATCTTTGTCCTTGGGTTGCTTGTCTAATGGACCTTATCACCTGACAACGGAGACCACAATGACATTTTGGATGTTCTCGCCATGTGGGTAGTCCCAGCGGATCTACCTGTCAATCCAAAGCTTCCGTAGCAATTCGACGTTGGTACTCAGCCTTACGCCGAAGGTAGTCTGACCTTGTTTTGCTAAGTGGGTAGGAACGTGTTCCGTCAGTTCGTGGGTTCTCTGTATCTATCCACTCAATGAAGTTGCACACCTGACGGTATGCCTGCATAAGATGGTACCATGTTGTAGGAACAAGTTAGCGTTTTGTGTATTGAGCATACGTATTACAACACGGAGCTGTTGACGCGAAAAATCAACATGCCTCCCTGGGAGATCTGCTTAGCTCCAGGGCAGGTCCTAGAATCGATGAAGCGCGGGCGTGCCAGTCAGTTTGATCCTGTCACTGACAAGATATACAAAATAACAGAGCATAAATCATATCGATCGATAAGCCGATAATCAAAACAGTCGATCTGTTGATAGCCGATTATGTGATTCAAGCCGATGCCGATGTCCAGATAACTCGTCGGCTGAAACCCCGACGAAACCCTTATTGGTAGCCATCAGGCAGGCTAGAGACTACGGTTCTAATCACGGCTTAGTAGGTCAAACTGAATTGATGCAGCACCAAGTATGAAAAGAAACGCAATATCTAGACAATCAATCCTTTGACTAATTTTCAGGATGGTAGATGCCTAAGCTAATCTAATCTAATATAACGATTTAGCCGGTATCGACAGAAACCCTAAAGCAAGAAACAATCGATAGAGCTAAATTGAGATACTAGGACTAGATTAACAGAGACATATGATAAGACCGGCTAACCCTCCGGTGAAACACTAGCATGAACCTATCGGCTTAACAAGACTTAGATTATCGATAACAATCTAGTAGGTCAGACCTAACCAATGCAGCACGAGATTGTATATGATAATCCAATACTCGATGAGCCGATAGATATGTCTAATGTGATGGATACAGCAAATCTACCTAAAGCGACATTACGTTTACAGAAACATTGACTTTATCAGAATATCGAACCTAACCAAGAAAGTCCTAACTAAGCCGATGTATCTATGAACGGTAATGAAACTAAAGATAGATATGGTATACCTAGGCCGACGGGACCTTGGACTTACCCCTTCGTCGGAGATCGAAGCAGATGCAGCCCCGCGTCGGGTGCCAAGTCTCGCCGGGTGATGAACAAAGTGGAAAAGTAAAAAGGTGACGATGCGCTAAGTTGTATTGATCGAGAGATATCACATGAACCCTGAGCTTACATATTTATACCCATGGGCTAACCGAGAAACAAATATCCTAACAGATTACAAATCCAAACTTTTCTAAAGATAAAAGGAAACAAACCGAATCCTTACCAGATACTAACACACTTTCCAAAAGATAAAATAGGAAACTAACAAACTCTTCCTAATTAATAGATACAATTGCCTTTTTAGGACTCTATCCTTATATGACAATCCTCATGAAGCACATCATCTTGATCCGACGGTGTCTCCAATGTTGTCATACCGGAATCGGCTACATCGGCTTGCCTTATCCGATTCGGTATCAGCCAATGGACACCTTAGCCGATTCGGGTTCCGGGGCTTACCAAATTATGTTGTTAACAGGAGCAGAGTAGTCGTACTTGATCCATGTTGGCGTATTGGAAGAATCTTCTCCCTCGAGTTTCTGAGTTGAGGGATGACGTTAGTATGCAGGCATTCCCATAATGGCACAACGGACGGTCACACCATAGTGGAATCCAACCGCCCAAAGGATCGATTCGCCAGTCGAGAAGCTCAGGAAATGGATGATCCATTCTACCTAGATGTGGAGGAAACTGAACGAAGATATGAAGAGCTCGTATTCGGGTGGAGTAAATAGAGACACATCTCGACCTAACGGGAGTTAATTAATTCGTTGGATGTGACAACACGAGCACGCGCTGAATAAATCATTTATTCAATGGATGTGACAACATGATTCATTTATTCGGTGGATGTGACAACACGATCAATGCCAAAAGTTGATTGTGACAACTTGAACCGACCGAAAGCTGATAGCGACATAGTGTGGGCACTATGCTCAAGCGCCAAAAGTTTTTTGTCATATGCGTTAGTAGATGTTGCACGGATTGTGAACCATACCGACGACCAGAGCATGCGTGAGTACGAAGGGCGCAAAAGGTGGATTGTAACATGATATGCTTCATTTTGTCAGTTCTGATTGAGGCAATCCTAATTGAAGTTTACATTCCAATTTCATTCCTCTAAGTTCGAAGTAATTCGAGGGACTCACTTCATATTTTTCTAAAATTTTGTCATTTGAAATTATCAAATTTGCTCATTTGACCAAATCTATATTCCTTCTAACTTAGAGCAGAAAATTTTGGCATAATTTCCCCTGTTTATGTATTCAAAGCTTACACAAATATCAATGAAGCATATGATATCAATAAATATATACCACATTCATCCACATCCCATATACATGACAACACTAAAAGACCACAAAGTTCATAATAGTCCGTAAAGTCCATAATAGTTTAGACAGTCCAAAAGAATAGTCCATACAAGACATAATAATATTTCATACAGTCCATAAGTGTAATGCATACATCTACCATAATATATACATCAAGGTTCACTGCCTCCTACTATTACCCCTGCCCTTGTGTCCAAGAACGTTACTGCCTGGAGCGAAAGGGTCCGGTGGGTGCCTTCTCCTATTCCCAAGTTGCTGCGTAGGCTGAGTCGATGGAGCGTCGTGCAGCTGAGATGACCCAATCTCATCGGGTCCCCGGAGCGCCTCCTCCTCCTCGTCAGCGTCGGTGTCCTCGTCGGAGGCAGTGCATCTAGAGTCCATACGTGCCTGGCTTGAGGAACCGCCACCTCCCGTGGAAGCAGATGGCACGTGCATGTCTTGCCTCGTGATTGTCCTACAACCACAACGTGCAGCCGCACAACGTAGCCGACGCACTACTCTCTGTTGCACAAAATTCAATACTTAGCTCAAAGATTGCAATGCATTAGATGTATACTTGAAAGAGCTTTCAAAATCTTACATCGAGGTAGTTGCGTGTGTCGTCGTCTCTAACTCTCTCTCAAAATTGCTGATAGTAAATATATCAAAAGGATATTAAAACAGATAAGGCCGGCTGAAACCCCGGCACTGTCTCTAAACATATACGTCTAGCCGAATAGATCATAAAAGCTCTAAAAACGACTTAATAGATCAATATTGATGCAGCATTAAGTATAAAAAGAACAACTAGATCTCCTATAGCTGATGTAAATCCCTCGAGACGGTGGATATCGCATATAATCTAGGCCAACCCTTAGATCTAACTCTATCGGCTGCTAATTCTTGACAGAAACGAGCCGATGTCGAGATAGATCTAAACATCGTTCTAGATTATATGTGACATATGATAGCTAGCGCAGCACAAATCATCGAATTTAGAGTATCATAGCGATGAAAAGCACTAAATCCGACGAGATACACCACTAACGACAAACATTTACCTTAAATCGAGGATCGAAACGATGCAGCCCAAAGCCGGATCAATTGTTCGTCTGAAGAAAAAGGAGGCAATGCGCCGAAAGTTGTATTGATTGTGTGTGTTGATATGATTTACAGGGATCTCGGGTCCTATTTATACCCAAGAATAACATTATCCGTGCGACCCACGGTCTCTAACTAATCTACTATTTAAAATATGACAAAATCCCGGGATATGGTCTCATGCCGCATTACAATAAACAATCTAAACAAATTCCTAATTTATAGATAAAATTGCCGTTACAGGACTCTATCCGTAGATGGCAATATCTCTTAACGCGTAATTTGGAAACCGAATCTTCTATTTATCTTTAAGCACTTTCATCGGAAACGGTCTTATCCTCTCCTCTGACTCAGCATCGGCTATCGGCTATCCTTGCCCGACTCAACCTCAGCCGATTGACCTTGTAGCCGATCGCACCGCAGCCGACTCGACCTCTGTTCTTTCGATTCGATTTCGTTTATATCTCGGCAGAGACTTAGGGATTTGGTTACCAAATTTAGCTGTTAACACATGCTCCGCAAGTCCGTGATAAGATAATATCATGGATTTGCTGCTTTTCCAAATTCCTGCTCTTTCCGACCTAAACCGTTTCGGCTTCCAAAAATACTCATCAAATACCGCCTCCGCGGCCACCGCACGTGTCACACTGCCACAAACAACCAGCCACCTCAGCAACTCTCGAGTTCTTCGGTGACCCTAGCGACCTCGAAGCCCTCATCTTCTCCGGTGAACCCTGAGAGGCAACAACCCCCAGCAATGGCTTCTCCAAGCGCTCCTTCCGTCGCGTCGCAGCAACCATCTTATCCCGAGGTAAGTCCGTCGGCTTCATTCCCTTTTTCTCTCCGTGATTTAGCTCCTGCCTCTTCATAATTCCTTGTTTCTTTTCTCATTCTGTAGCACTTAACCCACCAAATCGCAATCCCCAACCTAGCTCATCAGAACCAATACTTCCTAGGGTCGATCGGCAATTTGGACCCGAGCGAAATAATAAACGCAGAAACCGATCGGATCCCTTTTAGGTTTTCCACCCCCAACCTGTCATATTGGACCAGCGCCTTCAAATCATGGCCATCAACCGACAAATCTTGGCCAGCCTGGTTTTTAAGGATGCCGGCTAGGAAATGGACGCACTAGACCGAGCTTGGAATAGCTCAGTGCTTAGAACTGACAATAGTCGACATGCCCAAAAACGAATCCCTTCTATCGGCTGCTTACTATTTTTGGTCCGACACACTCAATGCTTTCTTATTTAGACAAGGGCAGATGACCCCTACTCTGATGGATGTGGTAATGATAAACGGCCTGAACATCACTTCCACAGTCAGCCCAAGTGATCTTCAGCGCAAGTGCCAACATAACTTCAAGACCAAAAGCATCGGCGGTTGGAGCGGTTTTATCTATATGAACATGAAGAATGGGCCGATCTCTGACAGGGAACACTGCCTTCCTCCTTATGTGGTTAGAGAAGTTTGTATTCTGTGGGTCTAGCTGCGGCCCAACTAGCAACTGGCAGCACATAGCCGAAGCCCTTGTAGAGAAAAAGAACATCCCTTTAGGCAAGTACCTATTGGGTTATCTATACCAAGTCTTGGGCTCGGCTTCGGCTCGGCTGGCCACCAAGCAATCTGTCGGCACCAGGGGTCCATGGTGGCTGCTACAGCTCTACATTTGTACAAGATAGCCGAATTGCCTGCCCCCCTTCAAACTGAGTTCCCATTGATAGAGCCGAGAATCGTGGATGATGAAGAAAAAACCACTCGGCGGCCGACGTCCTACGGTGAAGCTGCTTCAACCTACCGGGCTCAAAGCGACGGTAAAGACTTCACGAGAATGGTTTGATCGGACATGCAGCGGTTTCCAAACGCCTCCAAAATCTGGTTCGCATATGAAGACTTTATCGAACTTGAACAACCAGACAACGTTCGGCTAGATGAACTCGACTCAGAAGAATACACAGCGCCAAGGGAAATTTTTGTTACTGCTATCACCCTTTGCATCCGTCCCGTCGGCATTCATCAAGGCCGCAACGTCACAAAAACTTATGAGTTTTATCACCCCATGGTGGCGGCGAGGCAGTTTGGAATAGGCCAGTTGCCTATCGGCTTATGGTTTGCCGATAAGATCCAGCCAAGGGGAAGAATCGAAGGCAACATAATGATGCTTCGTCTACTTCAACTCCCAACTCCTCCTCTCGGCAGCATGAATAGACTCAATCTGGCGATAACTAGATCACCGATCTTCAACCAGTGGTGGGGCGAGTGGAAACAACACTTGTTCCACCAATCGGCTACGATGTTTCTGACCATCATTGACCCTGACAGAGTTCCATCGGTAAGTACATCTCCTAGCTCTTGTCTATTCACCGGTCATTACTCATATCATCGGCTAACCATAATTTTCTTCTGTTGCACACAATCAACGATTCCCCTCCCCCAGTTAGCCGAAGCGGGGTGGTGATCAACTACGTGCCCGGCATCCTGCCAAACGGGTGTGGGCTGGCGCCATCCCCAATCGGCTTCAACGCACTGAAGGTAGGCACATTACTTCATGGCCAAACCCGTGAGCTGCTTCATCGGACAAAGAGGGCCCAGCCATCGACTACTGCTACTCCAGCCGCCGAAGCAAGAAAAAGGGCAGCCAAGAAGGCGAAGCGAGCCCCGGCCGACGACGACTTGTCCCTAGTTGATCCGGTCGTGGATGCCTTCTTGGCTCAAGAAGTGGAGGATGAAGAAGTTGCGAAGCTATTGATGAAGCCGCAGCCGATTCCGGCTCGGAAAATATATCGCAACTCCATCGGCCGACGAGAGCAGCGTCCAAAAAACTCCAAGCCCTCCGAGGCGTCCTGCTCGGCCGATAACGGTAAATAACTTCACTCCTTTCCCCTCTTTACACCACTCATCTCTATTCGCTCACGCCTCCTCTGCATCTCTGAATCGGCAGAGAACTAAATGCGTGACCATGAAGAAATCGGCTCCTCCGCGATCAGTAAGTCCTCATCTTCTCACTTCGTGTATTGTTCAGCCGATTCCCAACTAACTCTCTCTACAGCCACCACGCACGCCAACTCCTGCCCCCCAGGAATCAAGTAAGCTCACCCAATCAACTGCGAGCAGTGGTCATGTTGACGAAGAAGTCATTTCGGCTGCAGGTGGTGACTAAGCCGATGCGGAACCCACTCCGGCTCCGATGCCCACGGTAAGCCTCGCTCAACCTCATCAACCGATTTGATAAGTTCGTTACTTTTCTAAAATGTTACTTTCTTTTTGCAGAATATAGCCGATCTCTTGGGCTTTGACTTGTCGGAGTTTGAAGATCCTGATGAAGGAGGCGAGAGGGAACTGGTGCCGCTCGACGCAGACCTTGAAGTGGTTCTGGCCGATATCGGCAATCGGCTAGAGGTCCCTCTAGACGCGCTGGTAGCCGACTGCGGCCGAATCCGTGCTCGGTTCAAAGAAATCCAAAGCCAGCTGCCAGACGCCGTGGTCGACGCGATCGTCCCAGCCACTTTTCTAGAGGCACACCAAGTAAAGTAGGAGCGAGCCCAGCAGTGCCTTGCCGATCGTCGAGAGAACCAGTCACTGATGGCTGCAATCAAATCAAGTCAAGAAGATATCAAGGCTAAGAAAGCCGACTTCGACGCCTTGAAAACGGAGCCGGCCGCCAGAATTGAACAGCTTCGGACGCGAAGGGATCAGATAATAGCCGACTTCGTCCAAATCACTACGGAGATCCAAGTGTAAGAAGAATACATGGTCGTCTTGCCTAAAGAGATCGAAGACAAGCGATCAAGCATCAAGGCGGCCGTGTCTCATCTGAAGGATTTGACCAAGGCGGTGAGGCCAGAGACTGGGTCCGATGCCGACGACGCTAAGGCCATTGAGGAAGTAGATCAAATCAGGCGCAAGGCGTTCTCAGCCATAGCTAACTTTTTAAAGCAATGAGCCAATTGTAATAGCTCAAAGATTCAAACTTTTGTAATCGGCTTCGGCCTTCGGGACTATCCTATGATCGGCTTCTGTAAGATCTTGTCCGACGTTATGACTCTGAAAAAAATTGATGTCCACCTTTTTGTTCCACATTTCTGTAATCGGCTTACATTTTGTGTATATATATGCCCCCCTAATTTTGTTGATGTCTTCAACGTTGACAAAATTAGGACCTTAGAAAAATCGCGCATCGTTGTTATTGTGGTCGGCTAACACTGGCCGATTGCAAAAACTAGGGAAAAACTTAGCGTAAAAATGACCTAAAGGCGATGCTCGCTTTAATACAGAACATCGGCTAACACGAATCGGCTGAACAAACAGAGCCGAATCATGAGTTGATCCAAACGCTTGGGTAGTATTTTTTTTAAATATTTTCCGTTTAGAGCCCTTCCAAATACTTCTCCATTCAAACCCTCTAGCATATAAGCTCCTTTAGAGACGCATTTGTGGATCTTGAAAGGCCCTTCCCAATTTGGTGACCACTTGTCGAATTTATTGTCTCTTGTTCCAATCGGCAGTATCAATTTCCAAATGAGTTCACCCTCTTCAAAAGACTTAGGCACAACTTTCTTATTGTAATGACAGGCTACTCGTTCCTTATCCCTTGTTACCTTTTCCAAGGTCCTCATCCGTGATAAAACTAGGTCCTCTGATTCGTCTACCATCAGGTGATAGCAATCATCAGCTGTGAGCTGATCTTGTAGCTGAACTCGTCGCGAGCCGATGATATTTTCCCATGGCAGCACTGCCTCGTGTCCATAGACCAACTTGTACGGAGGGACCTGGATAGATCCATGGCATGCCATCCGGTATGCCCAAAGTGATTCGGCTAATCGGCTATGCCATTGCTTAGGGTACTCAGAAATCTTCCTCTTTATTAGTTTGATCAAACTTTTGTTTGAAGCCTCTGCTTGCCCGTTGGCCTGTGCATAGTATGGTGAAGAATTAAGTAATTTGATCCCCATGCCGTCGGCAAACTGAACAAACTCGTCCGATATGAAGATAGATCCCTGGTCTGTTGTTATTGTTTATGGGACGCCAAATCGGTAGATAATATGCTCTTTAACAAACTCGATTGCATCCCTAGAATCAACCTTTTTCAAAGGAATTGCTTCCACCCATTTTGTAAAATAATTTGTTGCCACCAGAATGAATTTATGCCCTTTGCTTGAGGGTGGATTGATCTGGCCGATCATGTCGATACCCCATCCTCTGAACGGCCAAGGCTTTATGATTAGGTTCATAGCCGATGTTGGTGCTCTTTGCACGGTGCCGAATTTCTGACAAACCTAGCAGCCTTTATAATACTTGAAACAGTCCTCCAGCATCGTCGGTCAAAAATATCCTGCTCTCCGAAACAACCACTTCATCTTGTGAGCTGATTGATGTGTGCCGCACATCCCTTCATGTACTTCTCCGATAGCCACCTTAGCTTGATCGACAGTAAGACACTTGAGCAGCACACCATCAATCGTCCGATAGTAGAGATCTTTGTCGAGCAAAACATATCTTAAAGCCTTGTATCACAATATTTTTGAAGCCGATTGAGAGGGGTTCTGTAAATAGCTATAGACCTCAAACCTCCAATCATCGGTTGTCATGGCAGTGACTTCTATCTCGGCTTCTTTTATCATCGGTCTGTAGCCTGATGCCCCTTGAGCTAAATCATTGGCTTCTGTATTCTGGTCTCTAGGGATGTGTTTCAGTGTAACTAGCCGAAAGCTATCCATCAATTCTCTACATTGTTGATAGTAGACCATCAGCGCGTCATTCCTGCATTCATACTCCCCTGACAACTGGCTGATGACCAATAGTGAATCCCCCATTATCTCTATGGCGTCGGCTTTGACTTCTTTGAGAAGATGCAATCCCTTGAGCACTACTTCGTATTCGGCTTGATTGTTTGTAGCATGGGGGTCAATAGAAAAAGCAAATTCAAAGCTTGCCCCCCTAGGAGAAATAATGACCAATCCGATACCGCAGCCGTTGGTGCACACCGAGCCATCAAATATCAATGTCCAAGGCATAATCTCGATTGAGCCGATTGAGTCATCTCTGTGCTCCACGATAAAATTAGCTATAACTTGTCCTTTAACTGCCCTGGGTGCTTGATACCTCAGATCAAATTCTGTCAAGGTAAAAATCCACTTTCCAATCCGCCCTTTTAAAACTGGAGCCGATAGCATGTATTTGACGACATTGGATTTACATATTATTGTGCACTCATTGGATAGCAGATAATGCCTTAACTTCGTACATGAAAAATATAGGCACAGGCATAGCTTTTCCACTGGTAAATATCTTGTTTCTGCGTCCAACAACCGTCGACTGAGATAGAAGATAGCTTTTTCTTTGCCCTCAATCTCTTGGATTAGAACTGAGCCGATTGACTTGTCATCGGCTGACAGGTACAGCTTGAACGGTATTCCCTTCCGTGGAGACATTAAAACTGGAGGCGAGCTTAAATAACTCTTGATATTATCCAAGGCATTCTGCTGCTCTGCCCCCCATGTGAATGCTTGATCAGCTTTAAGCCGAAGCAGTGGTGTGAATGGCTACATCTTCTCTGAAAGATTGGCTATGAACCGCCTGATGAAGTTGATTTTACCGATCAATGATTGAAGCTGCTTATTGTCCTTCATATGTTGTATCGTCTTGATAGCGTTGATGCTTCTTGGTGTAACCTCAATTCCTCTTTCATGAACAAGAAACCCTAGGAATTGCCCGGCTGACATGCCGAACATGCACTTCAACGGATTCATCTTCAGGCCATACTTTCTTGTCCGCTCCAAAACCTGCTTTAGATCAGCTATATGGTCCTCTATCTCCTTGGACTTGACAACGACATCGTCGATGTAGATCTCCACCAGAGAGCCAATAATGTCTTGGAAGATATAATTCATGGCCCGTTGATATGTTGCCCTAGCATTTTTCAGCCCAAACGTCATAACGACCCATTCATATAAGCCGATTGCCCCAGGACATCGAAAAGCAGTTTTGTGAATGTCCTCTTCGGCCATGAAAATTTGATTATAGCCTGCATTGCAATCCATAAAGCTGATGATTTTGTGGCCTGATGCAGCGTCTATGAGCAAATCGGCTATAGGCATTAGGTATTCATCTTTGGGGGTAGCCTTGTTTAAGTCTCTAAAATCGATGCACACCCTAAGTTTGCCATTCTTTTTAATACTGGGACAATGTTTGAGACCCACTCGGCGTATCGGCAAGGACGAATGAATCCAACATCATATAGCCGAGTTATTTCGGCTTTGATCACATCATACATATCGGCTTTGAACCTCCTGGGAGGTTGTTTGAACAGCCGATAGCCTGCCTTGATCGGCAGTTGATGAACAACGATAGATTGGCTAAGACCGGGCATCTTGAAGTACTCCCAAGCAAAACAATCTTTATATTCTTTTAACAAATTAATAAGCTGGGATCTACAATGAGAGGACAACTTTTTGCTGATATACGTCGGCCTAGGCCTGTCTCCAGAGCCTATATCTATTTCTTCTAATTCATCGGTCGATGTAAAACCTTGCCCAAGCTTGGCATCGTCTTCATCCGTGGTGTCCATGCCATAGACGTTCGAGCCTTCCACGATGTCTTGCTCAAAGCAGCAGCTACGGCTCGTCGTCTCCAATTGGCTGTATGGCAGAATCGGACACTTTTGGAAAATTGGCTTGCCAGATTTTTCCGAAGAAACAATCAATGCCATCGATTTCCCAGAGTGGCAAATCGGCATTGGCGACGCTTATACTGACCTTGTCGCTGTCCCATTGAAGTAGACACTGGTGCATAGTGAAAGGGATACAACAGTTGGCATGTATCCAATCCCTCCCGAGCAGCAGGCTGTAAGACCCCTTCCTGTCGATGACAAAAAAGGTTGTGGGCACGGTCTTGTTGTTGACGGTCAGCTCGACGTTCAATACGCCCTTGGTCTCTGATGGGTTGCCGCCGAAGTCCTTTAGTACCATGTTAGTCTTGATCAGGTCTTCGGCTCCCTTTCCCAATTTCCTGAATGTTACATAGGGCATTAGGTTTACTACAGCTCCCCCATCCACTAGCATTTTTGACATCGGCTTGCCGTTGACGAAACCTTTTAAATATAGCGGCTTGAGATGCTGATTTTCGGCCCCTTCTGGCTTGTCGAAAACTGCTTGATCTGGGGATAGTGGTAGCTTGACCAAGGCGTCCTCGATATTGTTTGCATCGGCCTCAGGAGCACCGAATTCGGCTGGCAATATGAACACCATATTGACCGATGCATAGACTTTGTCTTTCCCTTTGGCTGCCCTTCTGGCTCGATCGGCTGAACTTTCCCTGGTCTGTTCCTCGTCGGCCGTGGCGATTTTCTTTTATGGGATCCATCCCCTTTTGATTTTACCTAGCCGACGGCGTTGTTCTTCGATCATCTGCCGAACTTCTTCTTCCCTTCCTTCACGTTTTAGCCTTTGAATTCTTTATTTCTGTGTTTTGGTGAAGAGGTCAGAGGGGCACCATTGGGGGTTGGCCGATTCTTCATCGTCGGCCTCTCCTTCGTCGTAGTAGTCATCGTCCTTGTCTTCGTCGAAGAAGTCTTGATGGATCGGCCCTAGCCGATCATGAATGGACTGCCGGTGCTGGTTGAGTTGTATGGCCCTCGGGACGAACTGAGTTGGACTGGTGATTGGCTGGTTTCTGTGTTCGTCCTCGCGGTATTCGTTGCAGGCCGGGCAATTATCTAGCATCGGTAGCCTCATCCCGATTTCCCAGCAGTGCCTGAAAAATTCACAATGCCAATGAGAATCCGCACTGCTGTGATTCCCATCGTACCGACGGTCTCGCATTTCTGGCTCTTGCCAATAAAATCTTTCAAACCGAGTCTCTTCCTGCCAAGATTGTTGTTAGAAGCGGCGTCGGCTGTTCGTGTTGATCGGTCGTCGATCAGCCGATCGGGCAACGGGGCGCACCATGTTGATTGTCGCGGCTTGGCTTCTAGTCGGCTTACCCTCTGCCTTGACCCCTTCTAATGTTTCGGCTAAGCTGTACGTCATTCTGCGCTATCGATCAGCTTGCCTAGGACCGGCCTGAACCATATCTACCGGGAAGGGGTTGCCGTCTACCTTCATAGGCCAAGTAGAATCGGCAAACTTGAGTTTCCCGGCCTCTATTGCCGACTGGATCTGCTGCCTAAAGACTTTACAGTCGTTAGTGGCAAGGGATGTAGAGTTTTGCCACTTGCAGTACTTTTTCTTCTTTAGTTCATCAGCCGATGGGATCACATGGTTCTCGGGAAGCTGGATCTGCTTCTCCTTGAGTAATAGATCAAAGATCCTATCGGCCTTGGTGATGTCGAAATCATATTTCTCCTCCTTGGCCGTCTTCAGCAGCCACTGACAGACGATGGCCTTTTTATTCTTGGCCTATTCGGCTATCGCCACCTCTGCGTCATCGTCGCTGGAATCGAAGTCTGATTCAACGATGACTTGAGTTATATTTTTGACGGCCTTCCTGGTGTCTTGAAACCTTTGCTCATGGGCCGTCACCTTCTACGCCAGATGTGCCAGGCTGTCGAAGTCCTGAGCAGAGAAGCGTTCACGAATCGGCGCGATTAGGCCGTGGAAGGCCAAATCGGCTAGCTGGGCGTCCGATAGCACCAGGCTGTAGCATCGGTTCCTCATCTCTCTGAAACGTTAAATGTAGTCTTAAACCGACTTGTTGTGCTTTTGCCTGATACTGGTGAGGTCTGACAACTTCATTTTATGCTTGCCGGTTTAGAACTAGATATGAAATTGTTTCTCGAGATCGGCCCAGCTCTGAATTGAGTTGTAAGGCAATGAAGAGAACCAGGTGAAAGCCGATCCCGAAAGAGACAAGGGGAACAGTCGAACTCTCGAGGCGTCTGTAGCCGATGCTTCGCCGCACTGCGCCAAGAATCGGCTGACATACTCGTAGGTTGACACGTTGTCCTGCCCTGAGAATTTCGAGAAGTCTGGGACTTTGTACCGGTTGGGAAATGGAATTCGCTCGAAATGCTCCGGATAAGGGTACCGATACATGTTTCCTGAGTCCTTTGGCTTGAGGCCGAATTGATCACACATGACGTCCGTAATCAAATCGGCCCATGTGATGTTGTCCTGCTGTATCAGCTCATATTGATCATATAGTGCGGGTGCTTGCCGATAAAGCGGTGGCGTCTGGGGCCTGTATTGATGATCTTGATGGCCTCCTAGATACTGGTACTGGAGCGGATGGCCAGCGGGAGGCGATCGATTTGCCGGTGGTGGCGTTGGTGGGCCCGGGAAGAGCTGTCGGCCGTCGGCGTTGTACTGTCTATCCAGGCCGATCTGGGCAACCGGCTTTAATTGCCGATTGTCATCGAACATGTTGGCAATCTGATCCTGGGGCTGTGGTTGTTGTCGGTTCAGCATGGTGACCACTGGTCTCGCAGCCGATCCGGACGAATTCGGTTAGTTGAGGACCCCTCCTGGCGGCCTGGTTGTGCTGGTGGTGTAATCGGCCGATTCTGGGTGGCCAACATCCTGTAACCAGGAAACTGGTCGTCTGTGAAGTAAGTCGGCCCCCGCTGTAGTTGGTCGGCTATCTTGGCGTCGACTACAATGGCAATCATATTGTTAAGGGTGTTGACAAGAATGTCACTCTGGTTGACCAGCGCATGGTGGACGGCCGAATCAATTCGGTCTTGCAAAGTATGCAGGGCCGAATCGCCTTGTTCCTGAATCGGCTCCTCCGCCTTCTGTTTATCCTTTGATCCGCTAGAGGAGGACGCCTTGAGTTCGTCCATGCTGAATTTGTACTTTTGGTGCACAGCCCCTGACCTTGTCTGGGTGAACGACTGTAGGTAGTTGGCTTGAAGCTCTTCTACCATCTTTTTGTAGTCGGCTTGTTGTTCAGCCGACAATTGTTCCATCTTCACAAGCATGACGTTGTCAGAGACGTTGGGGCTCTTGAGGTTGACCATCTTGTCAGCTGCGTCGATGCGTCCTAGCCGAGTTGACAGAGATAGTCCCATTGGGCGTGCCTAGAAGCGTGTTGACGAGAAATTTCTCTCACGCGCTGGACTGGGAGATCTGCTTAGCTCCAGTGTAGGTCCTTCTCGGCTACCTGTGCTGTACAGGGCGTGCCAGTTGGTTTGATCTATTAACCAACAAGAAAAATAAAAATATATGCGTTTAAGTTAGATCCTACTGGATCGGCTGTGAGAGTCAACTTACATATATATGCTATCCCGAAGTGCATTTAGACTAAGTGACTAGAATAGATCGGCTGCGCCGAGATAGTATTAACCACTTAATCCAAATATACAACGGAATAATAAATATATGTTTTAACAGCTTAGCCGATGTCGTAAGTCTAACTGTGAATCGGCTAGTACTCCGATACATCTTATGAAAAGATATTGATCTAAGCTAAATGCCCTAAACCTAGATCAGTCGGCTGTCGGCTGTGGCTGACAGACTGATTCTGGCTTAGGGCATTTAACTAGAGCAAGATCTTAATATAAGAGACGGCTTTAATAAACTTGATAGTAAATATATCAAAAGGATATTAAAACAGATAAGGCCGGCTGAAACCCCTGCACTGTCTCTAAACATATACATCTAGCCGAATAGATCATAAAAGCTCTAAAAACGACTTAATAGATCAATATTGATGCAGCATTAAGTATAAAAAGAACAACCAGATCTACTATAGCTGATGTAAATCCCTCGAGACGGTGGATATCGCATATAATCAGGCCAACCCTTAGATCTAACTTTATCGGCTGCTAATTCTTGACAGAAACGAGACGATGTTGAGACAGATCTAAACATCATTCTAGATTATATGTGATATATGATAGCTAGCGCAACACAAATCATCGAATTTAGAGTATCATAGCGATGGAAGCACTAAATCCGACGAGATACACCACTAACGACAAACATTTACCTTAAATAGGGGATCAAAACGATGCAGTCCAAAGCCGGATCAATTGTTCAACTGAAGAAAAAGGAGACGATGCGTCGAAAGTTGTATTGATTGTGTGTGTTTATATGATTTATAGGGATCTCGGGTCCTATTTATACCCAAGAATAACATTATCCGTGCGACCCACGGTCTCTAACTAATCTACTATTTAAAATACGACAAAATCCCGGGATATGGTCCCATGCCGCATTACAATAAACAATCTAAACAAATTCCTAATTTACAGATACAATTGTCATTACAGGACTCTATCCGTAGATGATAATATCTCTTAATGCGCAATTTGGGAACCGAATCTTCTATTTATCTTTAAGCACTTTCATCAGAAACGGCCTTATCCTCTCCTCTGACTCAGCATCGGCTATCGGCTATCCTTGCCCGACTCAACCTCAGCCGATTGACCTTGTAGCCAATCGCACCGCAGCCGACTCGACCTCTGTTCTTCCGATCCGATTCCGTTTATATCTCGGCAGAGACTTAGGGATTTGGTTACCAAATTTAGCTGTTAACAATTTGTCAAGCTGCTCCAGAGCGCCTTTTGTGACTTCAAGAGCCGTTAAGAGGTATACAGGTTGCGCCGAGATGACTAATTTCACAAGAGTAGATCGCCCGGCAAGGCCCATGTTCTTCCCTCTCCAACTTACAACCTTTCCAACGATCTTGTCAAAAACCGGTTGCAAGTCTCTCTTGCGCAACCTCCCTAGCACCAGTGGTAGTCCTAGGTATTTGAGCAGAAAGTTCGCCCTCACTGCTGGGATGCCTTGGAGGATCTCATCCAAGTCAATGGCATTACATCTAATAGGCGCCACTTGGGACTTCTGCAAATTGGTAATGAGGCCCGAAGTCGTCCCAAAGCGGCTGAGGATGTCAGTAAAGGCCGCAACATCTCTGCGGGTTGGATTGCTGAAGATGATAGCATCATCAGCGTACATGGAAATTCTTAGCCTGGACGTTCGTCCTCTCAGCTTGGAGAGCGCCTTTAGTTATGTTGCCCTGTCAAGCAGCCTTTGCAGTGGGTCTATCGCAAGTATGAAAAGGAGCGGCGATAGGGGGTCTACTTGCCGTAGACCTCTGCCATGGTGAATACGCCTTCCTAGGCAGCCATTTAGCAGGACCTGGGAGGTTGATGACGAAAAGATCGCAGCAAGCCAGCTTATCCATTTTGTAGGGAAGCCTTTGCGTTGCAGCAAGGCCATTAGATAGTCCCACCAGACCGAATCGAAAGCCTTCGTGATATCTAACATGAACAGCAGCATTGGGCGCCTTAGACGGTGATATATCCTGACCATGCCTCTGATGAAAAGGAAGTTATCATGGATGCTTCTGCCTTTTATAAAGGCACTCTGATTAAGTGACACCAAGGAAGGCATAAGCGGTCTTAGACGCAATGCTAACACTTTAGTGAAAAGCTTGGCAATGCTGTGAATCAAACTTATTGGCCTGAAATCAAAAATTCCATCAGCCCTGCTCTTCTTGGGGATAAGCACAATGTTTGCTGAGTTGATTAGGCTCAAGTGTGCACATCGATCATTATAGATGGCCTCAAAGACCGACATAACGTCCATCCTGATGATGTCCCAACATTCCTTGAAAAAAGCGCCAGTGAAGCCGTCCGGACCCGGAGCCTTATCAGAAAGCATTGACTTCACTGCTACTAGGATTTCATGCTCGGTGAACGGATCATCTAGGCCAGTTAGGTTAGAAGGCAGAAATCCGAGCACTTCCCAATTGAGTTCATTTGGTCGTGGCCCCCGGATTCCCCATTATGGAGGTGTAGTGTCCTAGAATCGCCTCTTCTTTCTCTTTGGTTATGGCCCAGCCATTAACTGTGCGTAGACGCAGAATGGTGTTCTTCCTTGTTCTTGCATTGACTCTGAGATGGAAGAACTTTGTGTTGGCATCCCCTTCTCTGATGTTAGAAATCTTGGCCGCTTGCTTCTTCCTGGCCCGCTCTAGAGATGCAAAAGCGAGGATCTTGCGTTTAAGGGCAACTCTTAAGTTCATCTCTTGTGTTGAAAGAGCTCTCTGTTCTTGCGCCATGTCAAGCCTTTGGATGACATCTAGTGCCATGTTGAACTTTAGCTTAGCGTCTGAAAGAATATTGCGCGCCCAATCTCTCAAAGCCGAGGCCGTGCTTTTAAGCTTGTGGCTGAGACGATGCATAGGGTCAGCGTGCGTGGTTGGCTGATTCCAAGATCCTTTGACAATGTCTTTAAAGCCCAGAAGCCTGATCCAGAAGTTCTCAAATTTGAAGGCTCTCGGCCTACGTGGCCCTTGCGGGTTGGAAAGAAGTAGAGGGCAATGGTCCGATATTCCCATAAGTAAGGCTTGTAAAACATGATTTGGGAAAGCTATATCTCAAGACTCGTTGTAAAAGAAATGGTCTAATTTTACAAGGGTTGCCTCCCGTCTCTCATTGCTCCAAGTGAACCTCCTATTCAACAGTGGTGCTTCTCTTAGCTCAGTCGCATCTAGAGTCGCCTTGAACCTCCACATTCTTGATAAATTTATGTTGTTGTTGCTCTTGTCTCTTGCACGGTAAATCATGTTGAAATCACCCAAAATAAGCCAGCCTTCGCCATTGGTAGGCTTCAGTCTTCTTAAGCGTCTTATAAGGCTTCCTTGAGGTGGTTCCTCGTTGGGCCATAAACTCCCGTCAGCTGGGAGGAGGTTCCGGAGAGGACAACTTTAACGTTTGTTGTGATGTGAAAGCGGCCGGTGCGCACATCAGTGACCTCGAAAACCGAGTTGTTCCACAAAAGTAGGATTCCACCTCTTGTCCCTCTGGCCGGCTTAAAGGCGAAGCTATCAAGCTTGTAGCCTCCTAGGAATCTTGCGAGACCTTCATCGACATTTGCCAGTTTTGTCTCTTGAAGGCATGCCATGTTGCACCTTGTGCCGGACAGGAACTCGTTAAGAGCAGTGCAGCGAGCCGGGGAGTTTAGGCCTCTCACGTTCCACGAAAGTATGTCTAAGCTTTTTTGTCATTTTAGGATCTTTTCCTTCTCGATCCAGCCTTTTAGCGGCCATGGACTACCGTGCAGCGTGTAGGAGCCTTTCATGAATAGTAAGGAAGAAAGAGCAGCTTCTAATGTGTCGATGATGCCGGCCATCCTCAGATGAACTTGAGCCTGTGAGGTACTAGGTTTTGTTTGTTTGTTGCTCCTTTTGTAAGATGGCCCCGAACTTGCAACTAGATGACTCGGCTCAGGAAAAAGGGTGTCATGGACTTTGCAACAACTTGGCCCAAGAGTCTTAGGGGAGTGCCGCCGTGAAAGCCCAATCCAGAAGCGCTCGTGGCAGCCTAGAGAATGCATAGTCAGGCCATTACGTTTTTGTCGGGCGGAAGTGCACTCGGTCTGGCCCAAAGAAGACGGCATCGGGTCGTTATGCTTTCGCAATGCGTTTTCGCCTCTGCCCGGGCGCCACTCCCGCTTGAAGGTGCCCTCGTCCCACCTGACCGAGCAACTGATCGGGCGGGTGGAAGGCGACCTCAGATCAATATGTCTCCCTAGGCCGTTTGCGTCTTTTGCCTAGAGCCACCCCCATTGAAAGGCGCCGCACGGCTCCTTACATCTTCATTGGCCATTTACGTCTTTTCCTCAACGCCACCCCCGTTGAAAGGCGCCGCTCGTTCCCCAACTGGCCGAGCGCGAGCTAGGTGTTTGGCCGCCGTCCCCTCCTTGTCTTGACAGCCACCCCCAGATCACATAGCCGCATTGGCGTTCACCATTGATGCCAAACGAGAAGGCCTTGAAATGAAAGCACCCAAAACACAGAGAGAAGACGCCCCAAACCATAGCATGCAAAGGGATACAAAAGATCACACATGTCGGGCGTCAACAGTAGTTGGCGGTGGCGCTCCGATCTCCGGGTAAAGCCGAGGAGATCATGGAGCGAAGTCAAGTGCCTATGGCACAAGCAAACATAGTAGTTCTGCGATACATGGAGTTGCTGAGTCTCCCTCCCCACATGCTTTCACAGCGCACACCCATTTACGCTGGGATTTCGTCAAGCTCAGCCGCCGCATCGGCGATGCCCTTCCCTACCGTGGAGATCAGAGCTTGATCTATCGCCTACTGATTGTCGTCAGTGAGTCCGAAGATGGCGGTAAGGGTCATGATCGCGTCCGCCGGTAGAGGACCTTGAAACATTGTGATGTACTGGCCGATGGTGAAGGGTTACGCGGAGGCTACGCTAGCCGAAAACAAAAACTTTTACCGCGCAAACCAGGAACACTTGCAAGTAAGGGCCGATAGATCGTTACCGATTGGAGTAGAGTGCAGCGGAATAGCCAATCAGGGCAATCCGATCTGGAACTGTGTAGCCAATTCCTAGAGACAGCCGATTCGCCAATCAGCCGATTCGAGTCGTCCGGCTGCGTTCTCACGCCTCGCTCTGATGCGCCCGACCGCGGCCGATTCCACCACAGTGATCGCTCGATTGCAGCCGATCAAGCCGATCAACGGCGCGCAACGTAGCGGCGCCTCTACAGGGTATCCACACATCCCGGGGACAAAACGCCGAACACCCGTGTGCTAGCACGCGATGCAAGGCTAGGGTTTGGCTCGAAAGTGGGGAGGGTTTCCGTGGAGATTGATCTCAGCGACTTCTGTTGCACGCGATGCAATTGACGTGCCGCAGCTCTCCACCCCACCCTCCTTTATATAGAGTTGGCCGACTAGGACTAGTGGCCGATCAGGACTCTATTTTCGAATCGAATCTCATCCGTATCTCATAGAGTTGGCCGCCCACACGTCGTAAGCCCATAGGACTCTATCCGATCGGATCCCTATCCGATCGAGCCGTATCCGAGTCCAACTCGAATGCCTGTTCTTATCCCCTTAAGCATGCGACCCGTAGGTTCAGGTATACTCGGTTTCGACTATAGTCTAACTTAGCCGACCGTCGGCTCCGAGTCCAACTCAGCCGACCTGTCAACAGCGGCGCCTAGCAGCACATATTGACACCATAGTATACAAGAATAAAATATCGGCTCTGAACCTGTAATGTGTACACAAATCCCTTTGCCTCACGATACCGTTAAGCTATAGGCAAGATGTGTGCCATCCCTTCAATAGCTTAACCATTCACTCGAACCGTATTGGATTATCCGTCCGTTGATTGACTCCTCAATCAACTTAGCATGGCCATGCATTTCCATAATCCATTACCTCGAGGGCCAGAGATATCTCTCCAAAGGAGGGCAAATTCCATCTTGATCACTCACATCCCACTCCATGTTTCATAGCAAACCCGAAAACTACCTTTATAACTACCCGTTACGGAATAGCGTTTGGTAGTCCCAAAGTAGGCTACTACACATGTTGGAATCCATGGTGATCTCAGGTCTAAGGACTTTGTACCAACACTACCCGAGACCAACTAATGGCACATTAATTCTGTAGTGTCTCATGGTGGGTCTATCCAACAATGTGTTCTCTAACACATGTGTCCATGTTTATTGATTTGGTATCTCCATACCCATGATCTATGAGACATGATCATCAATCAATAGACATGCCGATCTTAGAATCATATTAGTTCCAATAATATGATATATGATCGAGGATCATTTAGAAATAGATTCATACATATAGAGTCTCATAAATAAGTCACGTACTTATTGATCAATACAAGATTTCTATTTCATGAAACTGAATAACACTTTATTCATAAATACATAAACATTGACGTGATATCCAACATCTCCATGTTGCCTCTAGGGCATATCACTAACAGATGGCTTCCTCAACTGAGCCACCATCATCCTCGTCTTGAAGAAGCCCAAACCTCTTGCATAAAACTATGTGGCAACGCTCCATCGTCGGCCTTACCGGCTGCCGTGCTAGGCGGGCACTGCAGCGAATGGCCGACAGCAGGGTGCGGCCTCTGCTTTTTGGGTGCCGCAAATCTTTCTTGCACGGCGGCTGGCGCGACAGTGGTGGGGCGGCGAGGATACTTGGTTCTGGGATGATGAAGAGAGAGTCAACAACGGTGAATGTTGGTGGCTACTGCCGCGGCACCAGTTGGGCCTGCTCTACTACGTTGTCGGCGGCTAGCTCCACACCACAATCTTGGACCTCCGTTGCCACATTGTCATTGCCACCCTACCCCTCGCTCCCATTGACAGATGGCGAAGGGGAGGCACAAGGTCTCGCCCTCCGACGCGGCGGCTGTTGCTGCAATCTTCTCAATTTGGCACAAGAAATCATCAACCTCTTGGCAGGATACCTGGGTAGCGGTTGGCGAGGCAACCGACGAGGATACAAGCGGCATCAATTGAGGAATCGCAGCCGACAGCGACAGTGGCGAAACCTCCTTGATGCACTGGAAGATTCACGCAGCTGGTACCGGGTCCCATACCACCATCTCGGACCAAGCTTCTTCCCCTTCGCGTGTGCGCAACAACGGTGGTAGCACCTTATCAGTCAAAATCGCCAGGCGCTACAGCTGCTCATCAATGGGTGCAACCTGCGACTGCAAAGGGGATGTGTGTAATGCGTGGAGCAACCAAAATTCAACGACCTTGGCATGGTCCTCAATGTTTCCCATGAGTGAAATGGTGCCTAATTTAGCCACCGTGCCTTCCCTCGATGGCGTAGCCGGGCATCGCCTACCGTGGCTGTGGCCTCCCCTGTCACGGCGACACGGGGAGCGGGTGCGCTCGCAACGGGACCCTCCTGTTGACGAGAAAAATAAACACGTCGGCCTGGGAGATCTGCTTAGCTCTAGTGCAGGTCCTAGAATCGATGAAGCGCGGGCGTGCCAGTCAGTTTGATCCTGCCACTGACAAGATATGCAAAATAGAAGAGCATAAATCATATCGGCCGATAGACCGATAATCAAAACAGTCGATCTGTTGACAGCCGATTGTGTGATTCCAGCCGATGCCGAAGTCCAGATAACTCGTCAGCTGAAACCCTGACGAAACCCTTATTGGTAGCCATCAGGCAGGCTAGAGACTACGGTTCTAATCACGACTTAGTAGGTCAAACTGAATTGATGCAGCACTAAGTATGAAAAGAAACGTAATATCTAGACAATCAAGCCTTTGACTAATTTTCAGGGTGGTAGATGACTAAGCTAATCTAATCTAATATAATGATTTAGCCGATATCAGCAGAAACCCTAAAACGAGAGACAGCTGATAGAGCTAAATTGAGATAATAGGACTAGATTAACAGAGACATATATTAAGACCGGCTAACCCTTTGGTGAAACATTAGCATGAACCTATCGGCTTAACAAGACTTAGATTACCGATGACAATCTAGTAGGTCGGACCTAACCGATGCAGCACGAGATTGTATATGATAATCTAATACTCGATGAGCCGATAGATCTGTCTAATGTGATGGATATAACAGATCAACCTAAAGCAACATTACGTTTACAGAAACATCAACTTGATTAGAGTATCGGTCCTAACCGAGAAAGTCCTAACTAAGCCGATGTATCTATGAACGGTAACGAAACTAAAGATAGATATGATATACCTGGGCCGGCGGGACCTTGGACTTACCCCTTCGCCGGAGATCGAAGCCGATGCAGCCCCGCGTCAGGCGCCAAGTCTCGCCGGATGATGAACAAAGTGAAAAGGTAAAAGGTGGCGATGCGCCGAATTGTATTGATCGAGAGATGATTTACATGAACCCCGGGCTTACATATTTATACCCATGGGCTAATACAGATCCTAATAGATTTCAAATCCAAACTTTCCTAAAGATAAAAGAAAACAAACCGAATCCTTACCGGATACTAAACACTTTCCTAAAGATAAAATAGGAAACTAACAAACTCTTTCTAATTAATAGATACAATTGACTTTTAGGACTCTATTCTTTATGGCAATCCTCATGAAGCACATCATTTTGATCCGATAGTGTCTCCAATGTTGTCATACCGAAATCGGGTACATCGGCTTGCCTTGTTCGACTCGATATCAGCCGATGGACACCTTAATCGATTCGGGCTCCGGGGCTTACCAAATTCTGGCGTTAACACATGCCCCCTAGTCTTGGAGTATGAGAAGTCATGACTATAAATTATTGTTGTCTTGATCACCCCAAAAACGATTCTTCCTTTCTTCTTGACATCGGCTCTCGTAAGCCGATACATTTTGCATTAGATGAGCCAGGCTATCAAACTCATGGAAGAAAAATCTATTTTTGATTGGTATTGACAAACCTTGGTATGCGAGTTCTGCTAGTTGCTCATCACTTAGACTCAAACCATAATGTCGGCTGCGAACATTACGAAACCTCTGAATGTATTCCTTAGCCGATTCTCCTTCTTGCTGTCTAACCGATACCTAGTCTGCAAGCCTCAATTCACCAAGCCCAGCAAAAAAGTACATATGAAACTACTTCTCAAGATCGGCCTAACTTCTGATAGAATTTGGTGGTAATGACGAAAACCATGTGAAGGCCGATCCAGTCAAAGACATCGGAAAAAATCTAACTTTCAGAGCTTCTTCAGCCGATGCCTCCCCACATTGAGCTAAGAATCGGCAAATATGCTCCATTGTAGAGACACCATCCTGCCCTGAAAACATAGAGAAATCTGGAACCTCGTACCAGCTTGGAAGTGGAACCCTATCAAACCACTCAGGATATGGCAGCCGATAAACAGAAATTTGATCTTTGCGTTTAATTCCAAACTGCTCCTCCATCACATTTGCAATTATTTCGGCCCAATCCACTTTGGACAGATATCTTTGAGTTTTCTCTGGCCGATATTGCTGATGTGGCTCTTCATACTAATGTTGATCAACTTGCCTCCCGAGCCAATATTGTTGTTGCCAATGATGCTGGGATTGCTCGCCAATTTGCCCCCCATGCTGATTTCTTAAGGCAATCACCCTGGGAATTGTTTCCTCGATCAAACAATGCAATGTACTCATCAAAACTCCAGATTGATTGAACATAACACGATGAATGATGTTATCAGCCATCTCTTGAAGTGTCTCGTCATCCATCGGCTCAGTAGATTGTTCCCTGTCTTCATTCATCAGCTTGGGAGATTGTTCTTTCTCGGCCTTGACTTCTTTATCAGACCTCTTTTGGCAATTATGGGTCCGCTGAGCCATGTAAAAAGATATGTTGTCCAAAACATGGTCCCACCGGGCGTGCCAAAAATGTGTTGACGCGAAAAATCAACACGTCGGCTTGGGAGATCTGCTTAGCTCCAGTGCAGGTCCTAGAATTGATGAAGCGCGGGTGTGCCAGTCAATTTGATCTTGCCACTGACAAGATATACAAAGCAGTCAGAAGTAAAGCATATCAACCAATAGGTCAATAACCAATATAGCCGATCGGCCAATCAGCCGATGACGTGATCCCAGCCGATACTGACGCCAGCCGATGTAGCTAGGGTTTCAATCCATCGGTTGTACGTTGACCAAACATCTATGTAAAGGTGATCGGCCAACGATAACATGATGATATAGCAACGTAGTATGGCATAAAGCAATCACATGATAAAATAGATACTGATTTAAAGATTAAAACACACATCAGCTAGAAGTCCGATGTCATTAAATCCAAATGATTAAATATCCAATGAAGCCTCTGCTGCAATCGGCTAGATCCAACTTGTGTACATTCTTTGCAAGCCGATGCGATATCCAAATAACTCATCGGCTGAAACCCCGATGAAACTCTTAGTGGCAACCAACAAGCAGGCTAGAGATTATGGTTCTAATCACGACTTAGTAGGTCAAACTAAATTGATGCAGCACTAAGTATGAAAAGAAACACAATATCTAAACAATCAAGTCTTTGACTGATTTTCAGGGTGGTAGATGCCTAAGCTAATCTAATCTAGTAAACAATTTAGCCGGTATCAGTAGAAACCCTAAAGTGAAGACAACCGATAGAACTAAATTAAAATACTAGGACTTAGATTAACAGATGCATATGATAAATAGGCAGGCAAACATGTTAACCAAACCGGAATAATCCAAGAGGTCGAATGTACTGATGCAGCCTTGGACAACACCGATGTAGCCAATACAATTGCCTGGGCCGGGGGAACATTGAACTTACCCCTTCGTCGGAGATCGAGGCCGATGCAGCCCTGCGTTGGGTGCCAAATCCCGCCCGGGTGATGAATAAAGTAGAAAAGGTAAAGGGTGACGATGCGCCGAATTGTATTGATCGAGACATATCATACATGAACCTCGGGCTTTATACCCACGAGCTAACAAAGATCCTAACAGATTATAATCCAAACTTTCCTAAAGATAAAAAGAAAACAAATCCGAGTCCTTATTGGACACTAATACACTTTTCTAAAGATAAAATGGGAAACTAACAAACTCTTCCTAATTAATAGATATAATTGTCTTTTAGGACTCTATATTTATATGGTAATCCTCATGAAGCACATCATCTTGATCCGACGGTGTCTCCAATGTTGTTGTACCGGAATCGGCTACATCAGCTTACCTTGTCCGACTCGGTATCAGCCGATAGTCACCTTAGCCGATTCAGGCTCCGGGACTTACCAAATTCTGGCTTTAATAGATATATAACCATTGACATGAGGTACTGAAAATTTTCTGTATAATTTTTGTATTACAATTTTACAAGTCTTCCACATAGCAATAACAATTCACAAACTGATCTTGCATTAGAAACAAAGCAAGGATGAGCTGCGAACCTCCTCGAACTTGGATGGAGGGGGCCATGGCCCTGCGCCCTGCATGCGCGCACGCGTGCTGGAAGACGGGAGCTCTGAAACCCCCTCCATCCACAGCGGCAATCCCTACTAGTCAGATGGTAGCCGGCAGCCGGCCTCGCGCTAGCGTGGTGTGATTGGGGTGGTGGGGATGGAGGCGATTGGTGTAGAGTAGCGGTTGTCGCAACCACTAATGCCGCCGCTCTCCTCCATAGGAGTGCGTCGGCGCCGACGGCGGCATCGCCGGAGGGAGTGGTTGCGGCCACGGGCCACCTATCTTTTTTTTCAACTAGCAAAATGCCAGGCTTTTGCTATGGACGGAAGAAAATAATATCATAATATGTCATAGCAAAATATATTTTTTCTTAATATATTTATATAATTATATGTAATTCACTTGTTTGGACTAAATGTTAAACTATTTCATAATATCAAAAATAATTTCTAAAAATAACCAATAGGTCACAGATCCACTACGGTTTTTAGGTTTTTAAAGGAGTAATAAATACTACAGGCCACCTATCTCGAAATACGTTGTGTTGTTTAAAGACAAACAAGGCTCATGATTCACATGACATATACACATATACACGTGGGTGGAAAAAGAGCAAATGTATATGCGGCACGTTTATAAATCTCCCTTTTGCCTGTTGCATAAACTCATCCTACTAAACCTTGAAAAAACTATAGTCAAACTGCTCTAAGATAAGTTTTATGATTCTGAAATATATTTATTTTTTTAAAATATAATAATCTAATACTGAATAAGACATATCTATAACAGAAAACATATCTAGTTCAACTAGATAGATCTTATATTATACGGTTATTATATTATGGAATGAAGCTAGAATTTTGCATGAATTTCACACGGCTTAGTTCAATTTTCTCTAAAAATGCTTTTGAATTTCTCCCGTTCAAAAGGAGGCCTACATGATGCAGCGGCGCACAACCACCAAAGTGTTTTGGTGAATTGGTGGTAACCACGAGCCTACAATGATAGCTGAGCATTTTTATGTCTCTTAATTTGGGGCAGAAATCCAGAAGAAAAAAACTACTCTTGTAAAATATATTTCATAGCAATTTAGTAATAATATCAAATGATTCGTAGTACTTCAATCCAGAGATAGATTGTTGTATTTTAAAACGAAGTTAGCAGTGGATTCTATCCCCATTTGCAAAAGTGCCATATTTTAAAACTAAATATTTTGTTTTAGCATTCACAGGAATATTCGCATGTACTTTAGAACAAAGTTTTTAGCGACCCACTATTACCGCAGTATCTGGAAATGTATTTCCTATGTTCAAAATAAATCAACTTAATATAGAATGTGATAATGATACTACTATAAATCTATTTCTTCTGTCTTAAAATAAACTAATCTAGAATCTAGAATTAAATAGGATACTGTTTAAATCCGTTATGTGATAGTGTTCTATATAATCCTAATCCTAAATCGGTTTATTTGGGGACAGGGAGTAGAGTACATCGGACCAATGAGTGTTTACCATCGCCGTGAGCAGTCGTGAACTCGTGATAGTCGTGATGTTTGTACGTACGTAGTATGTATTAAATAGGCATTGGGAGTTTTGGGATCAATCGACACGTTCGCCCGATCTTGCTGGACTGTTTCTCTCCTATTTCTTCTTTTCTCCATTTTGTTAACGTGTGAAGTCTGTGGCTATGAGCAGTTTTATATTATAAATTGTTTTAATCTTTTTTCTCTTAAACTTTTTAAATTTAATTAAATTTATAAAAAAATATATAGAAATATTTGTATAAAAAAGTACATAAAAATATGTTAAATTGTAGTTTTAGTGAAACTAATTTGGTATTACATATGTTACTGAATTTTGATTAAAAATGTTTAAAAAAATAAAAGGACTTGTAATATAAAATGAAGAGAGTATGAAGATATCAGAAGTATATTAGCAATATAGTCAATCATTTGACTTGACTCGAAGGGTATAACATAGAAGTTGGTACAGTTTCATAGCTCATAGGAGCACGATACAACATACATGTAGTAGATCAGTCAATCTTCTCTTCTGCAGGCTTCTAGCATCATGACCAAATCATTGGGATCTAATTAAGCTTGCACAGTTGCACTGCACGACCTGCATGGTTGAGTCAATTGAGTTCTACTAGGCTTGTAGCATCAAACCGCGTGTGTCCCTTTTAATACGGCGAAACTACGTACGTTAAATTTCTTCTCTTCCAGAAACATTGGAAATATTACTGTTACATTGGCTGCTACTTCCTCTATCCCAAAATTAATTTACCTTTTATCCATCTCATACATATCAATTAAAAAAACAAAAACACGAAAATACTCCTACTTTCAAATCCCAATACAAATATTTCATACTTTATCAAATTTCTATACAATTATTTTTTATTTTTAGAAACTTTCATACAATAATTACTTTAAAAATAAATTTATTTTGAAACAAATAAAAAAGCTAAAAATGAACTTAATTATAAGACGAGGACGAAGGGAGTAGTTCAATGATCAGGTCTACTGACATGACAGAGATCTGGTATAGTTCTTCGTTGTACGAGTCAGTCAGTCACTGACCGAGCTGCTATTTTGAGTTCCAGAGACCAAAGAAAACCGGGAGAAATATAATGGCGCGGAAAAGAATGCACAAGTTTAGTTTGCAAGATTCAGTGGCACGTATCAAGGTAATTACAAAGCTTCTCGTTACAAAGTAGCACTGACATTAGCTGTGAGTTCTAGAATAGCTTACATTACAATTGACCTTGCCCAGGAAAAACATTAACTGAACCTCGTTCGTCGTGTTTGTGCTATATTACAATTATTGTCAATCTAGAGTTCTTCTAGAATAGCTTACAATTGAGTTTTGTCCCAAGAAAAAAACATCAACTGAACATCGTTCAGCATGTTTGTGCTACATTACAATTATTACAAATCTAGAGTTTTAGAATAGCTTTCAATTGACTAAATAAAAGCAACAGAAGAGGCTTACACAATTAAGCAAGGCCATCAAGGTGGAACAAGCAGGCCAAAACAAGCGATCTTTTTTCTAGCTTCGGAGCCATTGTAGTGCCTTGGGATAGTTGGTGCAGATAACTGTAAACACTCTTATTTGTTTGAAGTCCTAATCTGGAGGGTATCAGCAGGCACAGGGTTGGCGATCGACCATGCCAATCTGCGGTGGTTGTGGTTGAGCTTCACCGTGACAAACAGCTCTCTCATCACCACTATGGACACGGTCTGAACTGAAGCCTCTCAGCTCTTTGCATTTAGCATATAGATGCTTGCTAAAGTTCATCAACAGCATGGCACCTAAAAGGCATCCAACAATGATGAAGAGACCTTGGAAGCTCTGAAAACTGATTCGTGATGAGCCACTGCCGTGGCTGCCATAATCCAAGGACGGATCCATGAACCATGTCTTCTCAATCTTCAGCCCTTCA
The DNA here is from genome assembly GCA_019925245.2 of Oryza australiensis. Taxonomy (NCBI): domain Eukaryota; kingdom Viridiplantae; phylum Streptophyta; class Magnoliopsida; order Poales; family Poaceae; genus Oryza; species Oryza australiensis. Next base: position 298,940 of record JAIFGZ020000282.1, read on the forward strand.
GGTTCCTCTGTTAAGCTCAAAATGGCCTGTGAAAGGTCTGGTACCAACGGAGAGCCTTTAGGTAAAACCTGTAGAAAAGTAAACATGCATGTATTGGTCAAGCAAAGGCAGAATGCTCGAAGATGCACTATACTAAATAACAAGTGCAAGAAGCTTACAAAACCAAATCCGCTTGTTCTGTCAATGGGACCAACTATCTGGAACTCCCTCCCGTATTGCGAGCAGAAAGAATTTAGATAGGGTATCTCATCGAAGATAGCCGAAACCCCCCCATGCTTTGATCCCATCCTTAATGCTTGTGCATATTCCTCCTGTGTGCTATAAACCTTTATCTTGCGCTCGTCAAACTTAAGCTTCTTCAGCATTGAGTGCACAAATGATCCATTTTGGTACCCAACAAAATCACCATTGAGCAAAAGTTGTTTCAGATCGGTCACTGAAGGTTGGAGCCTCTCTGCAGTTAGCATTGATGACAAACTTGCTGTATAGCTCTGCACTAGAATCATCAAAACTAAGCACCAAATTACCACAACAATTTTTGACTGCATGCTTTGGATCCTTTGACCTGTCCATAGGATTAAAAAATAGATTATCAAGAATCATAGTAGTATCAAAATAAATTACAGCAAAAGACTGAAACGCAGTAGAAAGCATATGATAGCATCCTTAGAGTCCTTCGGCTGGCCCCGGCAAAAAAAAAATAGCATCCTTAGAAATTAATAAGTTGAATGTACGAAGATGTATGTTTTTCTGTACTTCATCTATTCAATAGCTAGGTGGAATAGGGATGACTGTAATGACATACCATGTGAAAAAGTCAAAGTGGAGAATGCAAAGTAGAAAGCAGTGATGCACTGTTTCCATTTTGACCCTTGGAAATCATGATTTATAGGTTTTTCAATCACCCATACAACTAGGCCTGTGAAGAAGATAAAGATCATAGTGGCAATCCAAAGGTCCTTTGCTAGTGGCTGTAGGAAGATCCATGTGGTTGGTTCATCGTCACTCTTAGATAGAACAAGCATCGAAACACCAGACTGTGTGTATGGCATTGTGAAGTCTACATATCTAGTTCGGTTAGCAATAATTGTCACATCACCTACTGCTGCATCAAACTTCTGTGAAATAGAAAGGCAACAAGTAAATTAGTAATAATGAGTTTATTCACAAGGGAAAAATTAGTTAACAATACAAAATAAGCAGAGCTCACCTTGTAAAATACCTGGGATACCAGCTGATCATATGAACCGGCACAATCATAGGGAATGTACTCGTAGCGTAGAGCATACGGTAATCTCTTGACAGCAGCCTCAAACACATCAATGCTGTAGCCACTGACAGTTGATCTATTGGTGTTAGGATTACTCTCAACATTCACAAAAGTTTTAAAATCATGTCTCACTGGCACACCAATCCGGAGTATCTTAGCATTCACTGGGAAGTCCCAGCCTTTGGGCACTATTGTTGAATCTCCTGGCCAAATGATATTTTTCAGGTCAGAAGAACTTGTGCTAAATTTAGGATCGTCATGGATAGTTCAGTTCATAGACATTGTGAATCCAGAATCAGGGCTCCAAAACCCGATAACTCTAGTTTTATCTCCAATAACATTGACAATCTCATATGTGGGAACCTGCAGATGTCTATCAATAAGCCTGAATTGCCCAGTCAATCCGTCGAACTCTCCTTGCAAAATGTAATTGAGGAGTTGTGGCCCAGCAGGCAATGCTGGGAGATCATCTACTAAGTTCTTGCCTATGTTGCCCCAAGTATGAAAAGTTGGCTTCAAAGATCTGGTCCTATGAACCTTCTCAGTTGCTGTTGCTACTGCCCATGCCACATCATATGCCCAGTATTGAAAGATAGTGGGTTTTGCCATCCTAATATCAGTATTTGGATGGTACTTAGTTCTGAATAAGGTGGTAAATCGAGAGCTGAAATCAATGATCCTTGTAGAGTCTGCTATGTATGGCCGGAAACCAACAATTCCCTCCATGGTTTCAATGGAATGCTGGGGAAGCACATCAAGGACAATACCGATGTTATCTGTGACAATCCAGACATAGCCTTTAATCATCATACCGAGCGCTTTTGCCCTTGCAAAAAGGCGGGAAGCACGGGCTGGCAACATGTGGACAATGAAGACACGCGTCTGCATGGTCATGAGCTTGTATAGTTCCACATCTAAACGGTTATTGGGGGAATAAGCAGGGATGGCAGAACGGTTTATGACATTTACCCCGACATCTTGAAGGGCATCGGTAATGGAAGGGAGAATGCCAACACCATAAATGTTGTCTTCATAGACAAGAACAACATTTCTCCATTCATAGGCTTTGACGAATGCAGCAATGGAGGCCACCTGAAAGGAGTCCTTGACACAAGCACGAATGAAGTATGGGACATGATACCGAGTGACTGCATCGCCTGTTGCAGAGAAAGTGATGACAGGAACCTTGGTCTTGTTCGCTAGGTAGGTCACAAACTCTGCTTGTAAAGTGCTCTGAGGACCAACAACAACAGAAACATTTTCTTTGCTGATGAGATCTATTGCTGCAAGATAAACAGAATGAACAGTTCAATTCTTCAGAGCTCACACGACATATTAAAGGCCAGAACACTAATTGTGTAATATATATGCTGTAGGATCCTTTCCTACGTAGATCACTCCACGAGCACATTAGAAGATATAAACATACAGTAAAATTCATAGAACACCTTTTAAAAATTAATTTGTCGAACATGCATGCAACACTTCAAAAAAAAATGAGCAGAGTTACAGGTCAATGATAATAAATACTTTTAGCATTTTTTTTGTTCCTTTCTCATTCTACCATTTGACAACCCATATAGCATTTTCTTCTGACAGCTTCATCTAGAAAACAAGGTAAAATCTACCAACTAAGCTATTAGCACCTGATGAGCAACAAGAACGACCTAACTTCATCAATAGGCTCAGATTTACTCGCCAATTTTCAGGAACTAATTAAACAACAGCAGCAAAAAGAATTTACCTAGAGCTAGACTGGAGAAGAGGAAGCAGTGGATTGATGGATCAAATCTAAGACGATGTATGGTTCAGTAACAGATCTAGGTGAAAATTGTTTGGGTTTGGTTGGCGTAATCAGGTTTCACGGGAGCTCATACCAGCGCAGTGAACAGCCGATTCCGCTCGAAATCGGTGCCTGCATCCTCCCTCCTTCGCGCCAATCGCTGCTTCGAGCACGACTCCGTCCCCCCGATCCCCTTGGAATCAGATCGACTTCTACGCGCGATCAGTTTTGGTGCGGCGGCGAATGTGCTGTTGTGTCGCTCGGCTCTCCTCTCTCTCTCTCTCTCTCTCTCTCTCTCTCTCGTCTCTCTCTCTCTCTCGTCTTGCTCTCTTCCTCCGTCTGCGTTTTTTTTTTTTTTTTCTCCTTTTGGGGGCGAAATTCCTTCTCTGTGTTTTTATCTCCATTTAAACTGAGTTGCAACTTATTCCTATTGGTTCAGCTCAAATTTTCTTTAGATTTTGTCATGCTTAAATCTCTTTTTTTTTAATTATTTTAGTATGCTTATGTCCTCACAGTTATGGTTTATACTCCATCCATTTCAAAGTCATTTTGTGTTTGTCATAACACAAAAGCTTTACAACATGGGTGGAAATAATTGAAAATATTTTATTTCCCCTAAATTCACTCCTCAAAGCCTTCTATAGTCGAAAAAATTCATTTTACTCCACCAAACTATTTAATTAAATCATTTTAACTTTTAAACTGTTTTTTTATCCTTAAACTATTATAAATGGCTCACTTCATTGTTTATTACTATCGTACCATTTTTCCTGTTTGTTTATTCTTATAGAGACATGTTTTATAAGCTATTGTTTTAAACCACAAATGACACCATTATTGCAGTTTTGAAAAATTTTAAGAGAGAAAGACAGTCTCTGAGTTTGAGGGTATAAAATGAGCCAAAAGATAATTTAGAGGTTCATACTAATTTTATAGCTCCAAACACTTTATAAGATTTAGAGATCTAACAAACATGCTCTGTCGGACAAATGAAATGTCACGTGCATGATTACACCGCTAATTCCAATGCGATCTCATTTGTACTGTGTTTCTCACTCTCTATATACTATTACCTCCAGTTTTATAAATTTTTAGATAAAATTAAGATCAAATTTTCATAACTTTTTAAAATTTTGACTATCAATAATTTTAAAATTTTTAAAAATTGTGATTTATCAAGTAATATAATAAAAATAAACATGTATTTGTATTTATTTATGATATATATTATAATAGAAAACCAGATTAAACATATATTTTATAGACTGTGTTATTATATATGAAATAAAACCGAATGAAACAGTATACATGTGATGGGTACTCGTATTCAGTGTTCATAACTGATGAGTAGTTTATTGTTATAAGGATTAGATCGAGTATGTCTGCATATTTAGCGAAGAGGAAGAGAGAATCTTGACCAGATAAAACTAGCGTAGATGCAAGCAGCGATAAAAACTACACATGCACATGTGTGCATTGCAGTAATCACAGCTTCCAACGAAAATAAAATTCCTGGTTTCTTGGGCATCATGTGTATCTAGCCAGGCGCCAGCTGGTTTCTTGGTTACTACGAGTAAAGCTATCCACTAGAAATATCACATGAAATTAGGTTAGGTAATGAGTAGAGAAGAGAAGTGAGAAGAGAACACGAGTCATTTCTTATAAAAGGACAATCTCTGTATAGACAAAAATAGGAAAAACGAAATAGTGGGAAAATGGATTAAATAAAAATTTAAAGTTTGTTATCTTTTAATTAATTTATAAATAATATGGTAAAATTATATATAGCAATCATCTTCACTGTAAAACTTATCCTAATGCAGGATAAGACGCCCAGGGCTTTTTTATAACAAAGGATTTTTAGGAAATTTTGGAGTAATTTAATTCTATGAATAATTTTACTATGTGGCTGTTTGATAAAGGTAGCTATTAAAAAAAATCTTATAAACTTTCTCTGGATTTATTTTACCAAATTTTCTTTGGTTTGGGTAAAACAATGAATATTCTGGAGAAATTCTACCATGAACTTTAAATTATTGGGAAAAAAGTCTTCACTTCAAATCAACACCCCCCTTCGTTTTAAGAATATCCTTTGTTAAAGGCCTTACTCTTTTTACTTAAAAAGAAGGGCGTGACATAATTTACCAGTTGTTTTTTTGCAGGAAGAGGCACTGACATAATTTGGCTTAAAATTGTCAGCCCTGCAGAAGCTTAAAGATTGTACTTGCACAGAGATTACCTTATCCACAATCCTGTTTAGCCTTCCTATACAGGAAGTATATGGCCAATAAAGTTATGAACAATAAAACCCCAATATCTTGCCAATCAAATTCCATATTGAAACCAGAATTTGTAGTTTATCTTTTTATCATATAATTATATGTTGTTCTTGATTTGAAATAAACTACTACCATATATTGTTAGCTTTATTGTCGTTGCATGCATATACAATCAATCCTCGTGCAAAATTAGCAGAAATGCAGAATCATTAATTGTGTTAGCTTTCTTTTAGCTAGCCAAGTTCACGTGAATGCAATTTTGGTACCAAGTGAAGACAAAAAGGATCAAGGCTTGCTAGAATTAACTCAAAAAAGTATGACCACTTGATTGAGAGGTAAGTGGCGCAACTTAATCAAAACAGTCAGTTTAATGGACTGGATTAGGTGAGATAGATTCTTCTATTATCTATTGTACTCGGTGCAGCGTGTTTGTAGGAGTTTGTTATTGACCTTCCTCTCAGACTCAAGAGGTAAATTGAGTTTCCACCCATCTCTTTGCTGCTTCTGTTTTACGTAGTTACGTATATTAATTTTAGGGCATGGCCTTTACGGATTATAGATTATCATGGACACATTTTCTGAACTTATAAACAATACGATTTTTTAAATTTTAATATTTTAAAACTTAACTTTTCAACTTGTTAATATTTATTCATTAATTCTTTCGTTTAAACTCAAATTTTATCCATAAGAACGTCAGATCGAACACAAGGCCTTCTCTCAATTAAAAGAACATAAAAAGCTTTTGTCAAAACAAAAGAAGAGCGACTAAGTACAGCTGCAACAAATCACACATATATAACGTCAAATGTAATCACGCCATCAATTAAGTATATATATATATATAGCAATTCATGATATATATTTATATCGATCAGTCGATCACTATCACTAATTACTATCATGTCCATGCAAAAGTACGAGGACGTCGACGTACCTGCAGATGCGGCGGCGACGACGTCGCAGTTGGAGTCCACGGGGCGCAGCCTGACGCGGGTGGCGAACTCCGGGTGCGCCGCGTACACGTCCTCCAGCGCCATCTCCATGCTCAGCACGCTCTTCTTCCCCAGCGCCGTCGCCAAGTCCAGTATCACCCCGACGTCCACCGCCACCGTCGCCGCCGCCGTGGTGTTTGCAGCCGCCGCAATGAGCAGCGGGAAAGAAAGGACGACGGCGACGGCGACATTGACGCGACGACTGCAGGTAGCTGCAGCACAGGCGGCTGCCCTACAACTGGAGCCAAATGAACTTCTAGGCTCCATAAGTGGGCAAGTGGCAATGAAAGTGTACACACTGGTGTTACTAGCTAGCTAGATCTACTGCTAGTGCTAAACCGTGCAGTAGCTAGAGGGCTGTACTCCAGACAAATACTCCTAGGCTGTATTTATATACTCTACATACATATAATCTATATAATATATATATGATTTAATCTATATTATATTATCAAGTCCGATGACTATTGACCTAACCGCGTTCAATGGTTTTGTGCTTCTAGTGTAGCGTATCAAACCCGTTAAAAATAAAAATATGTTGTCACATAGCAGTTTGTCATCTCTCTAACTATATATATCACCGAATCATCTTATATAAAAATAATCCTCCTATATTAATAGCCGTAGCGCCCTTACACTTTCTTGGTAATCTCCAAGAGCTAGCTAGGGGTTGTTCTTTTGGTCGGCTGTTTCTGGGACAGCTTCTATTCGGTTTAATTTCCTCATTAGCAACAAGAGCTTCTTAGGGTACGTTGGTTTCTCAGGTTGGGGTGGTTTACTTTTTTTTTGTTGGGGTGATTTTTAACTGCACGTAAAAAAAACTTATTAACACATGATTAATTACTATTAACAATTATAAATTTTAAAAATATATTTATTTTGATTCTTAAATAAACTTTTATAGAATTTTTTAATTAGTAATTTTAAAAGCATACTGACCGAGAAAGAGTTAAAACCGAGAACTCAGCCTTAGTTTGTATTACTAGCACCCACTAGCCCATTACAGCTAGCAAACTTTGAAGTATATTTGTTAGGTGAAAGCACTCACTGCTGCAGCATCGATATGATCCAATTATTCTGAAAAATTAAGACAAAATACACAGATTTGTAGCTGGGATGTTCCCCAATAGGGTGACTAATCAATTGCACATTTAAATATTAATTAGATGAGTATTTCCTTCGTCGTAAAAATACTTAATCTAAGAGGGAGGAATGTGACCTTGCATAGTACGATAAATAAATCTGAACAGAGTTTAAATTTATTATACTCCATCATAAAAATATTTAATCTAAGAGAAAATATAATCACATATATAGTAAATAAATCTGAACAGATGTTTATCATATTTTCTCAGGATCATACTTTGTTTTAGATTAAGTTTTTCTGAGACGAAAGAATTTTTTTTTGTGAGGATAACTACAGAGTACACCTACTTAGCTTGGTCAGTCCGGCCCGGGTCTTATACTATGTTAGACTTGGCTTTGACGTAACACGCGGCTCCAGCGATTAGGTCCGAGACATGGCACTGTCATCGCTGACAGAGAGTCAGGCCGTCAGGGAGAGAGATGCCTTGGAGCCTTGGATCTGTCACTGTTTGTCCGTGTTAGGAATACTGATACTATCCACTCACCATCATCATCAAGGATGTCTTTGTAGAGAGAGGGACGACTATTAAAGATTGATTAAGATATATAATTTCTGTCGAAAATAATTAAGAAGGGATAGGCACAAACAGGACCAACAAGCTAAGGTAGAAAGGGGCAAAGGGGGTTAACTTTGTAAGCGCAAACCTAGCCAAGAATCTGAACTGAAATGAGCAATATGAAGCTCATGCAAAAGGGCAAAGCTCCTGAACCCTGATGAGTGAGTGATGACTTGGTTTGTTTTTTAAAAACTCGAACAAATTTGAAGTTTATTATCAAATAGGTTGGTTGAGAAAACTTTACTAGCAAACAAGGCAAATAAGTTAAAAATAAAAAAACAACGCCGTCCGTGGGATTCGAACCCACGACCACACGGTTAAAAGCCGTGCGCTCTACCGACTGAGCTAGGACGGCCTTGTTAACATGAGGATTGGTTAATAATGATGGCTATGAAGCAGTCATTTAGGCAGACGATCCATCAAAGTTCAGCAGACAGAGGTATTCTTGTTTTGCCTTTCGCGCCTCTCTTTGATCTTTTTGATCGATCGATATTCGATAATGCTCCAGTGACCTGCACCGCGGCACGGGAGACGCATCGAGCTATGGCGATTATTCGAGGAGTCCCAACTCCAAACGGCCGGATCGCCTCGACCGATGCGCCGGCGCTCCAGACGACAGTAGGACACTGCGCTACCTCGTCCTAAATCGTAAGCATTTTTATGGTTGGACAGAATAAAAATAATAAAAATAATTAAAGTATTGTTGCGACTGGTTAAAAGAAGAGGTATCGATTTTAGGGATGGACAATAATATTTATAGGGTGTACGAGATTAAGGAGAAATGATAATATAGGAATTATATTAGTTCTGACTCTCTGAAAGACGTAAAGTACGACATCCAAAATAGCACATAATGATCCTTTATGATAATGCATGGTGTGTATCCCACCGTTGTGGTGTGCTATATCAGGTTGTGAGAAGTTGTCACGATATCTGTCTACTCTTATATAGGATGAGAGAGAGTTAGAAAGAAAGTATATAATAGATTATAACTAAATTTTTTTATTTTATTTATAAAAGATATGAATTAATGATCCTCGAAATTTATATTTTATCTCGAGAATTTTTTCTTATATAAATACAAGTAAGATATTTAAGTTGGACTACTTGACTCGTCTCATGTTGTATGGCACAAATGCTTAAGATAAAATATCTGAGTACCGTCCCTCACTAGGGATGGCTGAAAAGATATAGCTTCATTTTATTAGAAATTAATCTTGTTGTTTTTTAATTTCAGCATGTTTATCTGTATGCATATGTGTGTGTTGCATGGCGTGGAGAGAGCTACCATGTACGTTGGTGCTGCATGGCTTAATTAGCGAGTAGAGTTTGGCAGTGAGTAGGGGACCAATAAACAGCTGAGAGCACATGTAGCTTAGTTAGTTAATTATCCATGCATATTAAAAGAACTTTGATGTCGCTTAAAGTTTTATGTCACTTAAAGAGGTGAATAGGTGTTTTTAAAATATATCACAATTTCATAACATATTAAAATGATGAAAACTTTTTATTCAAAGTCTCAATCAAAAAATTCGATGGATAACCAAATAAAACTTTAGCTATGAACTCGTAACTTGGATAAACAACAAATAAACGACAAAATATATGAATCAAAAAATGTGAGAAACATGATATCTAACCAACATATAAGGTTACCAACTAGATCAGTTAAGCATACAAGTAGATCAGGTAAAAACATGCTCAAGCACAATATGAGAGAAGACAAAAGGGACAAACCAAGAGAGAATACATGTGATTTATTTCTCGAAGTTTGGATCCACGGATCCTATATCTCCATTGAGGGCCACAAAGGTCAGGTCTCTTTCAACCATTTTCCTCATGAGGTTGCATAAGTGCACTCCTCGATTTCATTCTTGATTTCTTTCATTGCGAAGGCGAAATCAAAACCTTCGCAAACTTTCCTTGACACACCACAATCTTGGTTACTCACCGATGACGTCTAGCCGTCTAGAAGACCTTAGTCCCCAAGAATAACAAACATAATCAAAGATTTGTTTGTTATGAACTCAAGTGCTCAAAATATGGAGTGAAGCTCACTAGCTCTCAACTTCTCAATCTTTCAATCCAAACCTCTCCCCTTCTCGAATCCCTCTTACAAAGACACACCATCAAGGAAGGGGAATGAGAAAGTGATGTGCACTAGGGTGTCCTGATCTTTTGGTAAGTTGATAACCTCGATTTGATGGAGCGACGTTCACGGCCCGACTACAAAACTCCACGGAGGATTTGCGCCTTAGCAACTGATACACCGATCCACTGGTTGACGCGATTTTGCGGAAGCCCGATCAACCGAACCACAAGGGTTATTCCTGCAAGCAATCGAAGAACTCACAAAAAAATAGGGATTTCAGATCTGAATCACACGAGAAAAGTGGGGGTCTGAAACAAATAGAGCGGATGGTTTAGCCGACACACACGTCTATCAGGAAGTAGTGATAGCTAAACTTGCATAAACAAAACCCAAATTATTCTATGGCGGCTACGAGGTATTTATATAGGTGGAAGGACGAGTTGGGGTCGTTCTCCAACCCTAAGATGCGTCCGTAATGGACTCAACTGGATACAAGGCCCATCGGCCCAATTTAGCGGCGTAACACCTCGGATAAAAAAAAGTTAGGTACACTAATTTGACAATTGAGGACGATTATGGATAGATATGACAGTGAGGCCGGATCCATTGGAAAGTAAACTTTATAAGCTTTCCATGAAGTATTTGAACGTCCAAAGCGGAGTCCGAATGAAGCCGTGGCAACCGTCACAAGTTGATGTTGTCCTGCAGTTCGAATTCAGCCCACGCGAATCCTTCTCCCTTTTGATCCTCTCTATCATTCCTAAGCAAAATAAGAGTGCACATGTCTCTATTGTCTAAATATGATGAACATGAGCTTAAGAATGAACTTACTTGATGGTTGAGTTGTCGTGCACGAGCATGAGTAATAGGACCAAGCGGTGTAAGCAGTGTTGGGGTAGGAGTGAATATATCGATGATGTTGATGTCCTCATCAGAAAGACTATTTGGCTTTGGATGTGTCTAATTTTGCCCAAGAACAACAGCCGCTCAAGAAAAGGGTGGAGGAGTTTATATACCCGAGTCCCTCAAAACTAGCCGTTGGAGGCAAAGATTCTATTTTTTGGAAGTACCGAAAATGATTTTTGGAATTTCTGAAAATAACCAAACAGCAGTCCCACTGTTCACAGCAATTTTCGGAATCCAAATTTTTTTGAAAAATCCGAAAAACACTAGAGAGCAAAACGATCATAATTTTTTGCTCGGATGTCTGTTTTTTTATGATCTTGGGCTCTATAGAAATCTCACTCAGAGGACTACCCAACTTAACGAAAAGCAAGGTCTAAAACCACTTAAATCTAGGTTAAAGCTTGGGTTTCTCTCGAGGTAGCATTAGGATAGGTCGCTTTGAGCACCGAGATATACACAAACACATCGACGTTGCACCCCCTCTTAGTAGTACAACCTTCCTATACTCAAATATAAATAGAAAGACAATTATACCAATAGAAATGCCTTCATGTCATCTTTATTTATTTGTCTTAAGGGATGTCAACGCCAAACCATTTCACCATATATTCTTCAAATGAGTGATGTGGATTCTTTGTAGCTTCAAATGTCCTCGCAAGATCCATCACGACAAAACTGTCGCTTGCCATTCACCATTGAATTTGGTCCTTCAATGCCAAGCCCCTTGCTTTCCCTTCACCATCGCATGGTCCATCACAGCCAAACATTGCTTGTCTTTACCGCCTTGTCATAGTCCACTTCGTACCCCAGATCTTCAATACCTTCATTTTCTCATCCTTGGTATCTTAAGTTATCATAATATCTCTTGAACATCAACACCTTTTTCAAGTCTTGGGACCTACTTTTCAACTCAATAAAATTGTTAGTCTCAATGATGCAATTGTCAACCTCTAATTGTTGACCAACCGATCACATGTTGTTGGTGATATGAGCCCGGGGGTATATCGAGAACGCGATGTCTGAAGAAGGAAGGTGCCTTCGCTTACCAGGGCGCCCCAAAGACATATCCTGAACGGCTCATGCGGGTCCAGGCCACGGGCGGCCACGTGGCCGTCCCCAAGGGGACCTGGCTCGGGGGCTGCCCGGAGGCCTCTGCTTTCCTAGACGGTAGGGTCCGGATCACCCGACTCCCCGTCCATCACCCCGCACCTCTCCGAGAGGAGCGAGTGCAACGCCAACTACCAACCACCACATTTAATGCCTGGAGAGAGGCCAGACGCCTGCCCCGTCGCATTTATTGCGATGTGAGGCACGTCTGACAGCCGCTCATCATCACCCTTTTTGCCCGTCTCGAGGGAGAGAGGGTATAAAGTCTTTGACGGCGACAGCAGTATGGCCGCACGACCATTCCACACGCGCTCCCTCCACGCCCCGTCCAGTCGCATTAAATGCGCTGGGCGGCCGCGTGGGAGAGAGAACACGAGTGCTGGGGGTGTCGCGTCGACCCCTCTCTAGGCGGAGGGCCACCAAACGGTAGGCCCCACTGGAGTAGGTAGGTTGGCCCATCCTCATGTCAGCAGCATGGTGGCCACAACGCCCGTTTCCTCCACCAACTCCCGTGACGCGGCAACAGGAACAGGAATAGGGGTAGCTTCCCGACAAGACAGGCAAGAACCGCTCCATCACGTGGAGCGGAGTAGGAAAATCCAGACTATTATGGTGTCCCCTTGCACTATAAAAGGAGGCCCAAGTCCATCGTAAAAGGGGTTTCGCTATTTTTGGAGTTAGCCTCTGGATCGATCTTTGGCTCAGCCTCTTCAACCTTGGGCTTTGAGCATTCCACCTCAATCATCAGCTTCAGCGTCCCCAAGGAAGAACAACCACACCAATCCCTGTAATTCACTCTCCACATAGCACAAAAAAACAGGAGTAGGGTATTACGTCTCCTTGGCGGCCCGAACCTGTATAATTCCTTCGTGTCCTTTGTGATTACGATTTTCTTCCATCTTCCTACCTTCTCTCCATCTCACCACGAGTTTGAACCCTAATTCACCGCTCCCCTGTGCCGAACCAAAAAGGGGGTCCCCCAGATTCCCGCGTCTCGATCACACGCATCGACAACCGGCGCGTTAGGTAGGGGGAGCGCACCGCATTTGGGTTTAAACTCCCATATTCCTTCCGTCTCCCGCCGAAACCGCCGCCCCGTCCTCGCCATGGTCCACGGTCACATCCTACGGTCCGCGTCCGGCTCACTCGCTACCCGCGAGTGTGACTTGGCCAACAAGGCGGCCGAGGAGGTCGACACGGGCGGGCACAGCCCCAACTTCCGATGTCGGTGATATGGGCCCGGGGGTATGTCAGAGGTACGACATCTGAGAAAAGGAAGGCGCCCTTGCCCATCAAGGCGCGTCAAAGATATGTCCTGAATGGCCCAAGTGAGTCCCGGCCACGGGCGGCCACGTGGCCGCCCCAAGAGGGGCCTGGCCCGGAGGCTGCCCGGAGGCCGCCGTGCTCCCAAGCGGCAGGGTCCGGGATCACCCGGACCCCCGGACGGTTGGGTCCGAGGTTACCCGGACCCCCCATCCCTCACCCCGCACCTCTCTGAGAGAGGGGCGAGTCCAACTGCCAACCAACCCATTTAATGCCCAAAAAGAGAGAGGCAGAGTGTCTGCCCCGCCGCATTCAATGTGATGTGAGGCACACCTGTCAGTCGCTCTCATCATCACCCCTTTTTGCCTATCACAAGGCAAAGGAGGCCTAAAGTCTTTGACTATGACCGTGGTATGGCAGCGCACCCACTCCGCGCATGCCTCCCTCACGCCCCGTCTAGTCGCATTTAATGCATTGGGCGGCCACGTGGGAGAGAGAGTACGAGCGCAGGAGGCGCTATGTTAGTGCCTACTCGCGAGATGGGCCGCTGACCAGTGGGTCCCGTCGGAGTAGGTAGGCAGGCCATCACCGCATCAGCGGCATGGATACCACGACGACCACCTTTTTTCGCCTACCCCCATGACGCAGCAAATAGGAACAAAGATGGAGTGGCATCTCCGACAAGACAAGGCAAGAGCCGCTCCATCACGTGGAGCGAGGTAGATGAGATCGGGACTACTATGGTGTTCTCTTATACTATAAAAGGAGGCCCAAGTCCATCATAAAAACGGTTCCCTCGACTCGGTTCATCAGTCCCCTGAGCGACAGCTAGTTCTTAGCAACTCATTGTCCACCTCTGACTCCTAAAAAGAACATCCTCATTGCTCCTTGTAATTCGTCCCTCATACTACATACAGAACAGGAGTAGGGTATTACACCTCGTAGGTGGCCCGAACTTGTATAAACCCCCGCGTCTCTGCAGTCTTGATTTTTCCCGCTTCATCTGCATCATCTTATCCTCACCGTGAGTTTAAACCAGAATTCACCGCTCCCCGTGCCGAACCAAAAAGGGGGTCCCTCGGATTCCCGCATGTCGATCTCCGACATCGACAGCTGGCGCGCCAGGTAGGGGGAGCGCACTGTGTTTTGATTTAAACTCCCTTATTCCTCCCATTTTCTGGCGGGAAATCCTCTCTCCCCGTCTTCGCCATGGTTCACGGCCGCGTCCCACGGTCCGCGTCAGGCTCGCTTGCTACGCGCGAGCGCGACCTGGCCAACAAGGCGGCGGAGGAGGTTGACACGGGCGGGCACAGCCCCAACTTTCGCCACCTCCGCTCGAGGGGGGAAGGATCTTCGTCTCCCTCACCGCCGCTGATGGCAACGGCGGCAGCCGCGCCCGCGCCATCTCCTTTGCCCCCCGTTGAAACAGCGGCTGCGGGCGGAGGGGGCCAGGCATCCCGCATGGCCGACAACGCCGCGGGATCGTGCCACGCCCTAGCGGGCTTACCGGCGAACCTCGCCGGGAGACGTCCATCGTCGCCGGAGTTTGGCACGCCCGAGGGTGCCCTCCAGTGGCGAAGCTCTTTTGCGCCACCCCGGTCACCCGGGCGAGGGATCCAACGCCAAGCGTTGGTTCAACGACGTGGTGAAGCTGGTAGGCATGGCCCAGCGTCAGTTGGCCGCTGACCTCGCTTTCTCCAGCCACCAAGTGCGCGGTTCACATGCCGCAGTGAGCTCGTCCTTTCGGCGACGGGCTCGAAGGGTAGCGGCTGCCGCGAGGGTGGAAGAGAGCCTCTCGGCAGCAGCCCAACCAGAAGCGCCCCGAGATCTGCTGTATGCAGAACGGGACGCCCGCCTTCGCATCGAGTAGCGCCGTGACGAGCGCCGCATGGGGCGGGCACCGGATTGTGCCTCCTCGTCAGGAGGCGCAACCACTCGGCGAGCGGCCACAGCAGCCCTCCCACAGGAGGAGCCCCTCATGGGACGGCGAGCGGCCGTGATGGCCCAGCCGCTAGCAGGAGGCCCCACGACGCCCAACGGGGCCTCGCAGCCATCGTCGCCCCCTTCGGCCGGCAACGGCTGCCAGGCCTTCGTTACTGGCCTCCGTAATGTGCACTGGCCTAACAAGTTTAGGCCGGCCCTTACGGAGAAGTACGACGGCTCGGTGAACCCCACCGAGTTCCTCTAGATCTACACCACAGCCATTGAGGCTACTGGAGGTGACGAGCACGTCATGGCCAACTTCTTTCCCATGGCGCTCAAGGGTCAGGCCCGCTCCTGGCTGATGAACCTGCCGGCCGAGTCGGTCACTTCTTGGGACGACCTGTGCCGACAGTTCACCTCCAACTTCCAGGGCACGTACCCACGCCCGGGAGTGGAGGCAGACCTCCACATGGTCCGACGAGGGGAGGACGAGTCCCTGCGCAAATACATCCAGTGTTTTTGCCAGGTACGTAATACCATACCCTCCATCGCTGACCATGTAGTGATCTTCGCCTTCCGGAGTGGTGTATGCCACGACGTTATGTTGGAGAAGATCGAGTCCAAGGCCCCCGGACTACCACGGAGCTCTTCGAGCTCGCTGACCGGGTGGCCCGCAAGGAGGAGACTCGGGTTTGGAATCCTAGGAATCCTGCCCCAGCCTCCACCGGTGCTGCCCCCTCCGTGTCCCGAGAAGAGTGACGCGAGCTGCGGCGGAAGCGTAGGCCATCCCGCGGTGCGCGAGGAGGGTCACGTCCTCGCCGCCGACGGTGCAGAGAAGCCCTCGTGGAAGGGCAAGCCCGCGGTCAAGGTGCGGTCCCCGTCGGGGACGACGATGACAACCTGGGCTACCAAGATCCCCAACACGTCGACGCCACCATCGACGGTGGTGCAGGCGCCCAGGTGTCCCGCCGGAGCCTCAAGGCCATGAGGCGTGAGCTCCTCGCGGCTGTGCCGTCCCACGAGACGGCCCGAAGGTCGCGCTGGGCGGAGGTGCCCATCACCTTCAACCAGACCGACCACCCGGGGAGCATCGCACGTAGTGGCCACTTGGCCCTCGTGACCTCCCCCACCATCTGCAACGTCAAGGTCACCCGAGTCTTAATTAACGGGGGTGTGGCCCTCAATATACTGTCTCCGAAGGCCTTTGATGCAATCAAGGCCCCGGGAATGGTGCTCGGGCCGTCTTACCCCATCATTGGGGTGACGCCCAGGAAAGTGTGGCCCCTCGGGCAGATCGCTCTGCCGGTCACCTTTGGAGGTCCCGCTAATTTCCGCACCGAGCGGATCGACTTCGATGTGGCGGACCTCAATCTGCCCTACAACGCCGTGCCCGGGAGGCCGGCGTTGGTGAAGTTCATGGCGGCTGCCCATTATGCCTACCGCCAACTTAAGATGCCGGGCCCCGGAGGCCCCATCACCGTCCACGCCGACATTAAAACCACGCTAGACTGTGCGGAAGCACGCGTGGACGACATCGCGGCGACCGACCGCGTTGAACCCGAGGGCCCTCAAGGGGAGACCTCGGGTTCTCGGGCCCCAAAGCAACGTATCACCTCTGTTGATGAGGTGGTAGTTAAGTCTATCCAATTGGGTGACGACTTGTCCAAGACCGCCAACATTGCGGCAACTTGGACCCCAAATAGGAAGACACGCTCATCTCCTTCCTGCGGGTGAATGCCGACGTGTTTGCTTGGAAGCCGTCGGATATGCCCGGAGTCCCCAGGGAGGTGATTGAGCATCGACTTGCAGTACGGCCGGATGCACGACTAGTTTGGCAAAAGGTGAGGCGGCAGGCCCTGGAGCGGCAGGCGTTCATCCGCGAAGAGGTGACACGGCTCCAGGAGGCCAGCTTCATCCGGGAGGTGCTGCATCCGGAGTGGTTGGCGAACCCGGTGGTCATCCCGAAGGCCAACCACAAGCTGCACATGTGCATCGACTACACCGACCTCAACAAGGCATGTCCTAAAGACCCCTATCCTCTACCTCGAATAGACTAGATAGTCGACTCCACTGCGGGGTGCAACCTTTTATGCTTCCTAGATGCATACTCTGGTTATCATCAATTCCGCATGGCTATAGAGGATGAGGAGAAAACTTCGTTTATTACCCCTGTGAGTACCTTTTGCTACATGTCTATGCCCTTTGGTTTGAAGAATGCCATGTCCACTTTTCAACGTGGTGTCCACATCACGTTGAAAGACCAAATAGGGCGCAATGTTGAGGCGTATGTCGATGATCTCGTAGTCAAATCCCGGGACCAAAGAACCTTGCTCCCGGACTTGGCCGAGACGTTTAATAACCTCCGGTCCTCCTGCATGAAGCTGAACCCAGAGAAATGCGTGTTCGGGGTACCGGCAGGCAAACTGTTAGGGTTTTTGGTCTTTGCCCGAGGCATTGAGGCCAACCCCGTAAACATAAAAGCGATAGAGGAAATGCGCCCCCCTAGGAAACTCAAGGACGTGCAGAGAATCACTGGTTGTGTAGCTGCCCTGAGTCGTTTCATATATAGGTTAGGAGAGCGGGCACTCCCTCTATTCAAGCTGTTAAAGCGAACCGGCCCCTTCACTTGGACGGACGAAGCAGAGAAAGCCTTGGGCGAGCTCAAGCGCTATCTCTCCTCACCGCCCGTATTGGTAGCCCCCCGGGAAGGAGAACCCCTCCTTTTATATTCAGCGGCGACCCCCCAAGTGATTAGTGCAGCTTTGGTTGTGGAGCGCGACGACGAGCTAGACTCTCAGTCGCCCCCAACCCCATCAAACCCGGAGGCAGGAAACCTCGGAACGGTGTTGGCCGAGGAAGCGCCCGAACCCGGAGGTAGCCTTTGGCCCCCCGAGCTTCAGGGAGCCACCCGGCCCCCTAGTCCGGGGGCACCCGAGGCCCCCTCCGCCCAGAGTGGCCCTGAGGGCCCCGGGGGAGGCGATGGCCCGGCAGCCCCGAGCACCGAGATAACCCGCCCCGAAGCACCCGAGGCAGGAAACCTCGGAACGGTGTTGGCCGAGGAAGCGCCCGAACCCGGAGGTGGCCCTTGGCCCCGCGAGCCGGAAGCCGCCCGCCCCCGGTCCGGGGCTTCCGAGGCCCCTTCCACCCAAAGCGGCCCCGAGGGCCCGGGAAGGCGATGGCCCGGAAGCCTCGGACACCGAGGTAACCCGCCCTGGTGTACCCGAACCAGTCGCCCCTGACAAAGTAGCCAAGGCCCGCACCAAGGTGCAGCGGCCGGTCTACTTTGTCAGCGAGGCGCTACGGGATGCAAAGACGCGTTACCCGCAGGCCTAGAAAATGCTCTACGCCGTGCTCGTGGCCTCCAGGAAGCTGCGCCATTATTTCCAGGTGCACCGGGTAACGGTAATTACGTCCTACCCTCTCGGGCAAATCCTGCATAACCGAGAGGGCACGGGACGGGTAGTCAAGTGGGCCATCGATTTGTCGAAATTTGATTTGCATTTCAAAGCCCGGCACGTGATCAAGAGCCAGGCCTTAGTCGATTTCGTGGCAGAATGGACGCCAACGGCCGATAGCGATCCACCCCCAGGTGAACCCGAGAGTGCGGAGGATCATGGCCAAGGAACCGCGCACTGGGTGATGAACTTTGACGGTTCACTCACCTTGCACGGGGCCAGGGCAGGCGTGGTGTTAACTTCCCCAGCGGGCGACGTACTTCAGTACATCGTCCGGCTTGACTTCCGGGCAACCAACAACATGGCCGAATATGAGGGGCTTCTAGCGGGGTTGCGAGCGGCAGCACGTGTGGACATCCGCCGTCTGCTAGTCCTCGGAGATTCCCAACTGGTTGTAAACCAGGTTTCCAAGGAGTACCAATGCACCGACCCCCAAATGGAAGCTTATGCCAAGGAAGTACGGCGTATGGAGCGCCATTTCGATGGCCTCGAGCTACGCCATATTCCCAGAAGAGATAACTCCCTGGCGGACGAGCTATCTAGGATCGCGGCCGCGCGAGCCCCAGCCTCGTCAGGCGCGTTTTAAGAAAGTCTCACAGAGCCATCGGCGCACCCCGAACCGCCCCAGAGGCAGGAATCGGCTGGTCTCGACGCCCCGGATCTAGCGGGCTAGCCACAGCCTGGCCCTGCCGGGACCAACATCACGCGCCAGGTGGCTTGGATTTCGAAAATCCAAGCGTACCTACAAGACGCGTCGTTGCCCGAGCAACGCAAGGAAAGCGAACGCATTGCCCAGACCTCCAAGAGGTACGTGTTGGTAGAAGGGACACTCTACCGACGCGGTGCCAACGGAGTGCTCATGAAATGCATTGCTCGGGAACAGGGTCTCGAGCTCCTAGCCGAGATCCATGAAGGCGAATGCGGGGCGCACTCGGCCTCCCGAACCTTGGTGGGAAAGGCATTCCGCCAAGGATTCTATTGGCCCACCTCGCTGGAGGACGCAACAGACCTCGTGCGGCGGTGCCGAGCGTGCCAATTCCACGCCAAGCAGACGCACCTGCCGGCCCAGGCCCTTCAGACCATCCCGCTCTCATGGCCATTCGCGGTCTGGGGGTGGACATCCTGGGTCCGTTCAAGCAGGCACGGGGTGGCTGCAAGTTTCTATATGTCGCCATCGACAAATTCATCAAGTGGCCCGAGGCCTATCTAGTCAGCATCATCGACAAGCATTCGGCTATGCGGTTCATGAGGGGCATCACGGCAAGGTTCGGGATCCCCAACAGGCTCATCACCGACAACGGCACTCAGTTCACGAGTGAGTTGTTTGGCGAGTATTGCGACGACATGGGCATCAAGCTCTGTTTCGCCTCGCCCGCCCACCCCCAAAGCAATGGTCAGGCCGAGCGTGCAAACGCAGAAATACTGAAAGGCCTCAAGACTAAGACCTACAACGTGCTCAAGAAGCATGGGGACTCGTGGACTGATGAGCTACCTGCGGTCCTTTGGGCCAATCAGACAACCCCGAGCCGCGCCACCGGGGAGACACCCTTCTTCTTGGTGTATGGAGCCGAGGCGGTCTTGCCTTTCGAGCTCACCCTGGGATCGCCCCGAGCCACGTTATACACCGAAGCAGATCAAGGGCAGATGCGTCGTGACGACTTGGATTACCTGGAGGAAAGACGGTGCCGGCCAACGCTTCGCGCGGCCCGCTACCAACAGAGCCTCCGCCGCTACCATCAAAACAAAGTCAGCCCTCGAGCACTGCAAGTCAATGATCTGGTCCTACGCCGCGTGCAAACGCGTGCGGGGCTGAGCAAATTATCCCCGATGTGGGAGGGGCCATACAAGGTTATTGGCACCCCGCGTCCGGGAGTAGTTCACCTAGCCACAGGACGGCACTCCGTTGCCGAACCCGTGGAACATTTCCCACCTGTGCAGGTTTTACCCATAAGCTGCATGGTGCGCTGAAACATACATGGAAGTTCATCCACTGCTTCCAGTGGCATGGACAATAAGTTTGTGTTACATCCAATATGATTTTCTTGCAAAACACCTGTTTGTAGTGTGTTTTCCTCCATGTGCTGGAGCATGTACTGCGGATGCGGCTTTTCAATGGTTCCCTGGCCTTGCCCGCCTTAGCCTGAGAGCCCTAAGGGCGTCGAGGGTACAGCGACGCTGCATACTACCACGCCTGGGGGCATTCAACGCCTTGGGGTTCGGATGCGTACTAACACGCTTGTCCCGGCCCCCCGTTGCCGCTGCCCTCGCTGGCCTTTTTATGCCTTCGCTCCTACCCGGAACCCCGAGAAAGGCACCAGCCAACGGCCAGTGCATGCTGCCCGAACTCGGACCAGCCCCCAGCTACATGGACAAATCATGGCGGAGGACCACGCTACTGCATTCTTGCAATGGCTAAGCTAACAAAGAGTTGAACTACCGTTGCAGAAAAGCAAACAGGCAGAGGCTCGGGCCAACCAACCGCCACTACGTGTGCGCTAAGTTGGCCGGGGGCTCCCAACATATATACATACACATATGAATCATCAGAAGCAGCCACGATGGGTCGTTACAGTGCAAGTCCAACATAATAAAGGCAAGTTCACTGACTTTATAAACAATATTGCGAATGTCTTGGTGCACAAGTACATATGGAAGCAAAAAGGGGGCGAGAGAGTCCTAAGTGGCCGGCGGGTCGCTGGGGGCGTTCACCGGGAGGTCTTCGTCCGGCGAGTCCTTGCGGAGGGCAAGCTGGAAGGCCGCCGGGGTGCCGTCAAAGCCCACCATGATGGAGTCGATGGCGTCTTGGACCCGAAGACGGGCGGCCTCCTCAGTGCCTTCGGGGAAGTCCTCGGTGGGGATGTAGGGGTCGAAGCCGGGGTCGCGAGCCTGATAGCTCACCAGGATAAGCGTAGCGACTTGGCGGGACAAGTCGTATGACGACTCCTTCACCACCTCGTCGACCTCCTCCGGCACCCTCTTGATCCCCTCAGCCAGCTCATCTATGTGAGTGGCCAGCCTCCCTAAGGTAGGGACGCCGGTGAGGGGACGGATGACCCCCACATCGCGGGCTGTGTCCCAAAGGCGCTCGACGGATGAGGCCAGGACCCGGAGCCCCAGGCGCAAGGTGTGCTCCAGCTCCGTGATCCGGCGGCGCGCTTCCTCCAGATTCGGCCCCCGCACCTGCGCCTGCGCATCAATGACCACCTGCTCCCGGGCGGCCAGGTCTTGCTCCCACCGCTCCAACTCGTCTTGCCGGCGGCCCGAGGCGGCGGCGAGCAGCTGCTCGCGCTCCCAGACGGCCTTCAGGCACCAGGAGGCCACCTCCTGGGTCTCCAGCACCGCCGCCTCTCGCCCCTCCACGACGGCCTCGCGCTCCGCGATGGCCTTCTCCTGGGCCAGCACGTTAGACTCCCGCGCGGCGGAGTCCTCCTCGGCCCTGGCAACAGCGGCCTCCCGGTCCTCGACCGCCCGCCACGCCGCCTCTAGAGCCCTCTCCCGCTCCACCAGGCCGGCCTCGCGGGCATGGAGATCGACGTCGGTACTGGTGGCGGTGGCCTCAGCGTCGCACAGGGTGCGTTCACGCTCGTCGAGGCCCTGGGCGCGTTCCCTGAGGTCGCGGAGGAACCCCCCGATGGTGGTGCGGACCCTCTCCTCAGCGGCGGCGGTGACATGCTCGCGGAAGTCGGCGGCGTGCCGCTCAACAACAGTGTCTTCGAACACCTGGCTGAGCTCCTCCTGGCGCTGCTTGATCTCCGCCAGCTCCCGTCTGCGGACGAGGTCCTCCACCCTCGCCGTGGCCGCCAGCTCCCGATGGTCCTCTTCAACCTCGGCCTCTCGCCGCGCCACCGCAACCTCCCCGGCGGCCAAGGCTCGCACTGGGCCCGGAGCCCTCCAGGAGATCACGCCGGCCTCCTCCCGCCCCTCGGATACAACCTCCCTTGCCCGCTCTTGTGACCGGACGAGGGGCTCGGTGTCTAGGGCGGCCACGAACCTGGACCGAGCGCCCCCGGATTCGGAGTCGGAGCTCGGCCCGGGATCAGCCACTTGCGCGGGCTGGGCAGCTGAAGACCCCTCATGGCTAGAGCCGCCCGCTCCTTGCATTGGGGGCTCGCGACAGGCTGGCGCCGGCAGAGCTAACGGTGGCCGGCGGGGTGACGACGTCGTCTGGCATGACGCGGGCGATGGCTGTTGTGGCGGCAGCGATGGTTGCCGCGGAGGAGACCCCTGGGGTTGTTCTCCACCGCCCTCCGCTGCCCCCTCCGTGCCGGGGCCGCCCACGGCTCGCTCCTCGTGGGCGGCCAGCGCCCCGGTCTCTGGGTGGGCCTTCTCTTCGGGTCGCACGGATCCGGGACCGAACCCGTAGGGCGACCGGACCGGAGGGCTCAGCGCCCGAGCCTCTCTGCGCTTCCTCCCCGAGCCCGAGGCGTAACCGCCCTTGGGTATAACCATGGGGCGAAAATGCATGTGCTCACGGCTGGAAGCAAAACATGAACATAATAAGGGATCAAAAAACAAGATAAAAACGTAAGGCCCAATGAGCATGTGTGCGTCGACAAGGCGTACCTGCGGGCGGGGTTGAAGTCCCAGGAAACCCGCGATATGGCCCGCTTCTTCTTCGCAGGGCCGCCTGGAGGACTCGCCGGGCTACCGCTCGCCACATCCGCTGATGCTGGAGCCCCGCGGATGGCCCCCGCCGACGGCGTGCTCACCGTGGGTGTGCCCCGGGCCTCCTCTGCCGTCGTCGTGGCCGTCGTTGTGGCCGTCCTGGCCCTCGGCGGAGTGACCCCTGGGGACGGGCCCGCTGCCCGCGAGCCCCCCGATCTGCGGGGAGGAGCAGCGCGCTCCGCGCCGCCGCTGCGCGGTGGGGATGGGGTAGGAGCGGGCTCCTCCTCTGACCTCTTCCTCTTCCCCTTAGGGTCCGGGGCCCCCAGATCGCTTTGGCCCAGACCCCGGCGGTGCAGCCGCCCGATTGGCACATGGTCGTCGGCATCGTCGTGATCGCCGCCCCCGCCCCTCGGGGCAGCCTCCGGCGCTACTGACGACGAGCCCACGCTATCACGCACCACCTGCAGCGTGTGCAGAATCTCCGTGCGTGTCGAATCCTGGCACAGCGGCACCAACCCGGGCGGAAGCTGCGTCAGGTCCATCGCCGTAACGCCGAGGGTGCGGCGGACCAGGATCCCGAGGTCCCTCTCGTCCCAGTCGAAGGCGGCACCCACGTGGGTCTGTGTTAGTGATATGCCCTAGAGGCAACATGGAGATGTTGGATATCACGTCAATGTTTATGTATTTATGAATAAAGTGTTATTTAGTTCCATGAAATAGACATCTTGTATTGATCAATAAGTACGTGACTTATTTATGAGACTCTTTATGTATGAATCTATTTCTAAACAATCCCACGATCATATGTCATATTGTTGGAACAAATATGATTCTAAGATCGGCATGTTTATTGATTGATGATCATGTCTCATAGATCATGGGTATGAAGATACCAAATCAATAAACATGGACATATGTGTTGGAGAACACATTGTTGGATAGACCCACCATGAGACACTACAGAATTAATGTGCCATTAGTTGGTCTCGGGTAGTGTTGGTACAAAGTCCTTAGACCGAGATCACCATGGATTCCAACATGTGTAGTAGCCTACTTTGGGACTACCAAACGCTATTCCGTAATCGGGTAGTTATAAAGGTAGTTTTCGGGTTTGCTATGAAACATGGAGTGGGATGTGAGTGATCACGATGGAATTTGCCCCTCCTTTGGAGAGATATCTCGGGCCCTCGAGGTAATGGATTATGGAAATGCATAGCCATGCTAAGTTGATTGAGGAGTCAATCAAGACGGATAATCCAATACGGTTCGAGTGAATGGTTAAGCTATTGAAGGGATGGCACACATTTTGCCTATAGCTTAGCGGTATCGTGAGGCAAAGGGATTTGTGTACACATTACGGGTTCGAGCCGATATTATATTCTTGTATACTATGGTGTCAATATGTGCTTGCTAGACGCGCCGTTGACAGTCCGCCGAGTTGGACTCGAGCCGACGGTCGGCTAAGTTAGACTATAGCCGAAACCGAGTATACCCGAACCTACGGGTCGCACGCTTAAGGGGATAAGAACAGGCATTCGAGTTGGACTCGGATACGGCTCGATCGGATAGGGATCCGATCGAGATAGAGTCCTATGGGCTTACGACGTATGGGCAGCCAACTCGTGAGATTCGGATAGGATCCGATTCAAAATAGAGTCCGATCGGCCACTAGTCCCAGTCGGCCAACTCTATATAAAGGAGGGAGGGGTGGAGAGCTGCGACACGTCAATTGCATCGCGTGCAACGAAGTCGCCGAGATCAATCTCCACGGAAACCCTCCCCACTTTCGAGCCAAACCCTAGCCTTGCATCGCGTGCTAGCACACGTGTGTACGGCGTTTTGTCCCGGACGTGTGGATACCGGTAGAGGCGCCGCTACATTGCGCGCCTGTTGATCGGCTTCGGATCGGCTACGGCATCTCGCGAATCGGGCGATTGGCGAATCGGCTGTCCCGGGTATCGGCTGTCGGCTTGCGAGAATCGGCTACAATTCCGGATCGGATAGCCACGATTGGTCATTTCGCTGCACACTCCAATCGGTAACGATCTATCGGCCCTTACTTGCAAGTGTTCCTGGTTTGCGCGGTTAAAAGTTTTTGTTTTCGGCTAGCGTAGCCTCCGCGTAACCCTTCGGTGGTATCGAGCTAATCTTGCTTAGTTTGGGTTTTAGATTGGATCGGAACAAGTTTTGCGCACGGGTTGATTAGATCAATCGGTTTTACGGGATCGTTGAGGAGAGTTAATGGTAATTGCGTTCCTTGATAGTGTATCGAAACGGCGTAATGTGATTACGTCGAAGCAATTTTCATATAACTCGGTTTGAGTTGGGTTCGAGATAGCGTTCCTTGATAGTGTATCGGAACGGTATAATGTGATTATGCCGAAGCTATCACATTATAGGTCGTCTCGATGCCGTAGCTCTGCGATAAGTAGAAAACGTTTCTACGCCTAACTTGTTTTTGCAGAGAATGCTTTGAGATGGTATGGCCCTATTGTATGTATGAGATGTATGAGATGCATGTGATGCATGTAATATTCTTTCATATGTGCAATCCCTGTAATATTCTTTCATACGTGCAATGCTTGTAATATTCTTTCACGACTGCGAGTCGATGTAATCTTCAATTAGAGCTTCTATAGTAGTAGCTTAGTTTGAAGAAATCAAGCATTCGGCACTCGAAAGAACGGTGATGAAGATGGAGATCTGTACAGGCATGGAGATGGAGATCACCATGTGAAGGGGGCCATACTATTTCACTATATGATATTCTTCTTGCTTTCATATGTGATATGTTTGTTTGATAGGATAGCATCCCTCGCAAAATTAAGTAGTAATGATGCCCTTCCAAATGTTGCACCCGTCACCGTTATGCTCGTCAATGGTGGGTCCGCAAAGCAGAGTGCCATTCTCTATCATAACACGAGGGGTATATGTCGGACATATACATGCGAGCATTTGGTTTACTTAACAAGGCTATCAAAACAGTTTTGGGCCTTGGGGCATAGGTTGGCGCCGGGGCATGGAGATGTCACACCAACAACAAGAGTCACATAGAGATGTGATTAGCAAGGTGTTGCTTATCGATGTTACTAATTTTCTAGCAGTGATGCCAAAGCTCACTAGAAAATTAATTAACATGTGGATCTTGACCCAATACGTAACCTAGAGGGAAGGTGGAAAATACGTAATGGGAGTCTAATGTTAAATTGTTTAACAATAGACATAGCATAAACATTGTGCTAAACTTTGCTTTTTCGTTGTAGAATAAATGGCGGCTAATATTACACCCGTACTTTTAATTTGCGATCTATTCTCGAAAAGGAAAAATTAAATGGAACAAACTTTATGGATTGGTATCGCAACTTGAGAATTGTTCTCAAGCAAGAGCATAAGGAGTACGTTCTTGAAGTACCTTATCCGGAGGATTTGCCTAATAACGCCACCGCAACCGCACGGAGGGCTTATGAGAAGCACACTAATGATGCCCTAGATATAAGTGTGTCTCATGCTTGCTACAATGTCCCCCGAGCTTCGAAGCAATATGAGAGCAGCGATGCTCACACTATTATTCGGGACTGCGTGGCATGTTTGAGAACCAAGCTCGGGCCGAGAGGTTCAACACCTCAAAGTCCTTGTTTGCGTGCGAGCTTGTTGAGGGAATCCCGTCGGTCCGCATGTGATAAAGATGATTGGCTATATCGAGAGTCCGGAAAAACTAGGTTTTCCCCTTAGCCAAGAGTTGGCTGCGATGTGGTTCTCCGGTCGCTCCCTCCGAGCTTCGAGCCATTCATATTAAACTATCACATGAACAATATGGATAGAACCTTGGCTGAATTGCATGGGATGCTAAAGACAGGAGGAGAGTATCCGAAGAATGGTCATCATGTGATGATGATGCGAAGGCTAAACGCAAACCACTGTCAAGAAACTTTGCACCAAGAGGAAGTTAACTCCCGATGAGATCGCGAGTGCCTCTAATGCAAAGAAGGGCAAGAAGGGTCGGCGGCATCGATGTCGTTTGCTTCTATTGCAAGGAGACAGGCCATTGGAAGAGGAACGCAAGAAGTACATGGAGGATCTCAAAAAGAAGCAAAGTACGACTTCGCCGGTATTAATGTTATAGACATTAATCTTGCTACTTCACCTACCGACTCTTGGGTATTTGATACCGGATCGTAGCTCATATTTGCAAATCGTTGCGGGAATGAGAAGAAGTAGAGGATTGAGAAGGGCGAGGTGAACTCGCGCGTCGGCAATGGAGCAAGCGTTGCTACGATTCTTGTCGACACGATACCACTTCATCTACCTTCGGATTAGTTTTGGAATTAAATAATTGTTATTGTGTTCCAACACTATGTCAAAACGTTATTTCCGCTTCATGTTTGCAAGCGGAAGGATATGATTTTAGATCGTGAACAATGGTTGTTCAATATATCTCGAGAGATATGTTCTATTTTTATGCTCCATTGGTGAATGGATTATACGTTTTGAATCTTGAAGCGTCTCCCATCTATAACATTAATACGAAAGGCAACTCTCTAATGATATAAACCCCACGTTTGTCCGGCATTGTCGCTCGGGCCATATAAATAAGAAACGCATGGAGAAGCTCCATAAGGATGGATTGCTTCACTCTTTTGATTTTGAATCATTTGAGACATGTGAGTCTTGTTTACTTGGTAAGATGACAAAGGCACCTTTCACGGGACACAGTGAGAGAGCAAGTGACTTATTGGCACTCGTACATACCGATGTATGTGGACCAATGAGCTCAACGGCCGAGGTGGTTATCGTACTTTATTACCTTTACCGATGACTTGTAGATATGGCTATATCTACTTAATGAGGCATAAGTCCGAATCCTTTGAAAAGTTCAAAGAATTCCATAATGAAGTACAGAATCATTTAGGAAAACAATCAAGTTTCTACGATTAGATCGTGGAGGGAATACTTGAGCCAAGAGTTTGGTAATCATCGAAAGATTGTGGAATTGTTCCACGATTGACTCCGCCAGAACTCCACAATGGAATGGGGTGTCCGAACGGAGAAATCGCACCTTGTTGGACATGGTGCGGTCGATGATGAGCCAAAGTGATCTTCCGTTATCCTTCGGGGATATGCTCTTGAAACAGTTGTGCTCACACTAAATAGAGTTCCATCTAAGTCAGTTGAAAAGACACCATATGAGATATGGACAGGGCAACCCCCTTGTTTGTCTTTTCTCAAAATTTGGGGATGTGAAGCTTATGTAAAACGTTTACAGTCTGACAAGCTCACACCCAAATCTGACAAGTGCTTCTTTGTGGGATATCCTAAGGAAACTAAGGGATATTACTTTTAAAATCGGGAACAAGGCAAAGTGTTTGTCGCCCGACACGGTGTCTTCTTGGAGAAAGAGTTTCTTTCAAGAAGGGTTAGTGGGAGCAGGGTGCATCTTGAAGAAGTTCAAGAAACACCAGAAAACGTTTCAGCGACCACAGAACCACAACAGGAGGAGCAAAGTGTTGCGCCACCAGTTGTAGATACACCAGCCCCACGGAGGTCGAAAGATCACGTCGTGCGCTGCAGTACACGGAGTGCGGAACAACGTGATATATTGTTGTTGGACAACGATGAACCTAAGACCTATGAGGAAGCGATGGTGGGACCCGATTCCAACAAGTGGCTTGGAGCCATGAAATCCGAAATAGAATCCATGTACGACAATCAAGTTTGGAACTTGGTTGATCCACTGATGGTGTCAAAACCATTGAGTGTAAATGGGTTTTTAAGAAAAGGCCGATATGGATGGAAATGTTCACATCTATAAGGCGCGATTGGTGGCGAAAGGTTTTAAACAGATTCAAGGAGTTGATTATGATGAAACCTTCTCGCCCGTCGCAATGCTTAAATCTATTCGGATTATCCTAGCGATTGCTTTGCATATTTCGATTATGAGATATGGCGAGATGGATGTCAAAACGGCTTTCCTAAATGGAAACCTAAGCGAGGATGTATACATGATACAACCTCAAGGTTTTGTCGATCCACAATCTCTGGAAAGATATGCAAGCTACGAAATCCATTTATGGATTGAAGCAAGCATCTCGGAGTTGGAATATTCGTTTTGATGAAGTAATCAAAGGGTTTGGTTTCATCAAAAACGAAGAAGAGGCCTGTGTTTACAAAAGGTCGGTGGGAGTGCAATTGTATTTCTAATCTTATATGTGGATGACATATTGCGATTGGAAATGATATCCCTATGCTTGAATCCGTCAAGTCTTCATTGAAAAATAGTTTCTCCATGAAAGACTTAGGGAGGCAAGCATATATATTGGGCATTTGGATCTATAGAGATAGATCCAAGAGGCTAATTGGATTAAGCCAAAGTACATACATTGACAAGGTGTTGAAAAGGTTCAACATGCATGATTCCAAGAAAGGTTTCTTGCCCATGTCACATGGCATTAATCTTAGCAAGAATCGTGTCCTCGGACACATGATGAGCGGAATAAGATGGGTATGGTTCCATATGCTTCGGCAATTGGATCCATCATGTATGCCATGCTTTGTACACGCCCGAGATGTCTCGTACGCTTTGAGTGCTACGAGCAGATACTCGCCGATCCAGTGAAGGTCACTGGATGCCGTAAAGAATATCCTTAAGTACTTGAGAAGAACTAAGGATATGTTCCTAGTCTATGGAGGTGAAGAAGAGCTCGTTGTAAGTGGTTACACCGATGCTAGCTTCCAAACAGGACAAGGATGATTATAGATCGCAATCGGGTTCGTGTTCGCCGAACGGAGGCGCGATCACTGGAAGAGTTCCAAGCGGGATACCGTTGCGATTCTACAACGGAGGCCGAGTACATTCGCTTCGGAAGCGCAAAGGAGGCTGTTTGGATCAAGAAATTCGTTTCGAGCTTGGTGTGATGACTAGTACGCGGTCCAATGTCTCTCTATTGTGACAATAGTGGAGCCATTG
Organism: Oryza australiensis; assembly: GCA_019925245.2. Taxonomy (NCBI): domain Eukaryota; kingdom Viridiplantae; phylum Streptophyta; class Magnoliopsida; order Poales; family Poaceae; genus Oryza; species Oryza australiensis. Next base: position 329,285 of record JAIFGZ020000282.1, read on the forward strand.
CGCAAGCCAAGGAGCCGAGGTCACATCGAAGTCCAAACACATACTTCGGCGATATCATCTTATCCGCGAGATTGTGGACAGAGGTGATGTCAAGATATGCAAAGTGCACACGGATCTCAACATAGCTGATCCGCGACAAAACCACTCCCTCACCGAAGCATGAGGCGCACACAAGAGCAATGGGTATTAGATACTTACATGATTGACTCTAGTGCAAGTGGGAGATTGTTAGTGATATGCCCTAGAGGCAACATGGAGATGTTGGATATCACTTCAATGTTTATGTATTTATGAATAAAGTGTTATTCAGTTTCATGAAATAGACATCTTGTATTGATCAATAAGTACGTGACTTATTTATGAGACTCTTTATGTATGAATCTATTTCTAAACAATCCTCGATCATATGTCATATTGTTGGAACAAATATGATTCTAAGATCGGCATGTTTATTGATTGATGATCATGTCTCATAGATCATGGGTACGAAGATACCAAATCAATAAACATGGACATATGTGTTGGAGAACACATTGTTGGATAGACCCACCATGAGACACTACGGAATTAATGTGCCATTAGTTGGTCTCGAGGTAGTGTTGGTACAAAGTCCTTAGACCGAGATCACCATGGATTCCAACATGTGTAGTAGCCTACTTTGGGACTACCAAACGCTATTCCGAATCTGGTAGTTATAAAGGTAGTTTTCGGGTTTGCTATGAAACATGGAGTGGGATGTGAGTGATCACGATGGAATTTGCCCCTCTTTTGGAGAGATATCTCTGGGCCCTCGAGGTAATGGATTATGGAAATGCATAGCCATGCTAAGTTGATTGAGGAGTCAATCAACGGACGGATAATCCAATACGGTTCGAGTGAATGGTTAAGCTATTGAAGGGATGGCACACATCTTGCCTATAGCTTAAGCGGTATCGTGAGGCAAAGGGATTTGTGTACACATTACGGTTCGTGAGCCGATATTATATTCTTGTATACTATGGTGTCAATATGTGCTGCTAGACGCCGTTGTTGACAGTCCGCCGAGTTGGACTCGAGCCGACGGTCGGCTAAGTTAGACTATAGCCGAAACCGAGTATACCGAACCTACTGGGTCGCACGCTTAAGGGGATAAGAACAGGCATTCGAGTTGGACTCGGATACGGCTCGATCGGATAGGGATCCGATCGGATAGAGTCCTATGGGCTTACGACGTATGGGCGGCCAACTCGTGAGATTCGGATAGGATCCGATTCAAAATAGAGTCCTGATCGGCCACTAGTCCCAGTCGGCCAACTCTATATAAAGGAGGGAGGGGTGGAGAGCTGCGACACGTCAATTGCATCGCGTGCAACAGAAGTCGCCGAGATCAATCTCCATGGAAACCCTTCCTACTTTCGAGCACATCGTAGAACTCCAGCACATCGAGGAAGAAGCGGGAGAAGGGCGGCACCAGCCCGACCATGGTGAAGGAGGCGAAGAACACCATCCTCTTAGGGGGCCGCTCCTCCGGGACATCACCGCCGCTGCGCGTGTCGCACGGCAGGTACTTGTTGAAGAGGCTGCGAGCCTCCGCGGTGCGGACCAAGGATTTGGGGAGCACACTCCCCGGCTCCAGAGGCGAATCGTGGGCCATCTTAAGGGTGGACGCTGAAACACGAAGGAAAGCTGGCGGCGAGAGGAAGGAAATGAAAAGGCAAAGGACGCTGGGAAGATGAGAGACGAAAAGCTGTGTGAGGCGATGGCTGTGGGAAGCGTAGAAACCGATCCTCCTCCATGCGGATCCGTTTTTATAGGCGACCACGGCCCCCTCGGATTCCACGGCATTAATTTCGCCCCACTACCACACTACGCGCCTCCTTGCCTCTGCGCCCCTTCGTTTCCTTTTCGCATCCCCTTGGGTTCCCGCGCCGCTTGGATTTTGCGACGCCTGGGGTTTCGCGCCCACCAGGCGCGCTACGCGGGACGGAGAGAGCCAGGTGGTTTGAATGGCCCCCGCGCGCGCGACCCAAATAAACTCGCCCCCGTCCCGAGAAAAACTTAGCTCGGCGCGGCATCGGTTGTCGCGCCGGCCTCTTGCCATAGCAAAACGCATCCAACCCGGGCCCACACACCCAAGAAAATGGCGTCAACCGCGCCCGAGCCCGACTCGATCCCGGTCAACGCCGGGGGCTACTGTCGGTGATATGGGCCCGGGGGTATGTCAGAGGTACGACATCTGAGAAAAGGAAGGCGCCCTTGCCCATCAAGGCGCGTCAAAGATATATCCTGAATGGCCCAAGTGAGTCCGGCCACGGCGGCCACGTGGCCGCCCCAAGAGGGGCCTGGTCCGGAGCTGCCCGGAGGCCGTCGTGCTCCCAAGCGGCAGGGTCCGGGATCACCCGGACCCCCGAACGGCAGGGTCCGGGGTTACCCGGACCCCCCATCCCTCACCCCGCACCTCTCTGAGAGAGGGGCGAGTCCAACTGCCAACCAACCCATTTAATGCCCAAAAAGAGAGAGGCAGAGCGCCTACCCCTTTTTGCCTATCACAAGGCAAAGGAGGCCTAAAGTCTTTGACTATGACCGTGGTATGGCAGCGCACCCACTCCGCGCATGCCTCCCTCATGCCCCGTCTAGTCGCATTTAATGCATTGGGCGGCCACGTGGGAGAGAGAGTACGAGTGCAGGAGGCGCTGTGTTAGTGCCTACTCGTGAGATGGGCCGCTGACCAGTGGGTCCCGTCGGAGTAGGTAGGCAGGCCATCACCGCGTCAGCGGCATGGCTACCACGACGACCACCTTTTTTCGCCTACCCCCATGACGCAGCAAACAGGAACAAAGATGGAGTGGCATCTCCAACAAGACAAGGCAAGAGCCGCTCCATCACGTGGAGCGAGGTAGATGAAATCGGGACTACTATGGTGTTCCCTTGTACTATAAAAAGAGGCCCAAGTCCATCATAAAAACGGTTCCCTCGACTCGGTTCATCAGTCCCCTGAGCGACAGCTAGTTCTTAGCAACTCCTTGTCCACCTCTGACTCCTAAAAAGAACATCCTCATTGCTCCCTGTAATTCGTCCCTCATACTACATACAAAACAGGAGTAGGGTATTACACCTCGTAGGTGGTCCGAACCTGTATAAACCCCCGCGTCTCTGCAGTCTTGATTTTTCCCGCTTCATCTGCATCATCTTATCCTCACCGCGAGTTTAAACCAGAATTCACCGCTCCCCGTGCCGAACCAAAAAGGGGGTCCCTCGGATTCCCGCGTGTCGATCTCCGACATCGACATCCGACATCTCCGCTTGGAGGAGGGAGGACCTTTGTCCCCCACACCCCCTCCAGATGGTGCGCGGCGGCTGGGCCATACCACCTCCTCGCCCCCGCCGGGCAGCGGCGGTTGTGGGCGGAGGAGGCCATGTGCCCCGCAGGGTCGCCAACGTACCCGCTGGATCCGGGCTACGCCTGAGTGGACGTACCGGCGAGCCGCGCTGGAGCAATGTCCATCGTCGGCTAGAGTTTGGCACGCCTGAAAGCGCCCTCCAGGCGGCGGAGGCGCTCTTGCGGCACCCCCCGGTAACACCGGACGGGGGATCCAACGCCAAGCGTTGGTTTGACGACGTCGCGAAGCTAGACGGCATGGCCCAGCGTCAGTTGGCCGCCGACCTCACTTCCTCAAGTCACCAACCACGTGGTTCACACACCGCGGTCAGCTCGTCCTCTCGACGACGAGCCCGAAGGGCAGCAGCCGCCGCGAGGGCAGAAGAGAGCCTCCCGGCCGCGGCCCAACCAGAGGCGCCTCGGGATCTGCTATACGCAGAACATGACGCCCGTCTTCGTATTGAGTAGCGCCGTGACAAGCGTCGCATGGGGCGGGCTCAGGACTGCGCTTCCTTGTCAGGAGGTGCAAGCACTCGGCGAGCGGCCGCACCGGCCCCGCCTCAGGGAGAACCCTCCAGGGGACGGCGAGCGGTTGCGGTGGCCCAGCCGCGAGCAGGATATTCTGCAGCACCCAAGGGGGCTCCCTAGCCCTCGTCGCCCCCTCCAGCCGGCAACGGCTGTCAGGCGTTCGTCTCTAGCCTCGGATATGTACGCTGGCCTAACAAGTTTAGGTCGACCCTCACGGAGAAGTATGACGGCTCGATGAATCCCACCGAGTTCCTCCAGATTTACACCACGGCCATCGAGGCCGCTGGAGGTGACGAGCTCGTCATGGCCAACTTCTTCCCCATGGCGCTCAAGGGCCAGACCCGTTCCTGGCTAATGAATCTGCTGGCCCAGTCGGTCACTTCGTGGGACGACTGGCCCAGTTCACCTCTAACTTCCAGGGCACGTACCCGCGCCCGGGAGTGGAGGCTGACCTCCACATGGTTCGGCGAGGAGAGGACGAGTCCCTGCGCAAATACATCCAGCGTTTTTTGCCAGGTACGCAACACCATACCGTCCATCGCTGACCATGCAGTGATCTTCACCTTCCGGAGTGGCGTATGCCACGACGTCATGCTGGAGAAGATCGAGTCCAAGGCCCCCCGGACCACCACCGAGCTCTTCGAGCTTGCTGACCGGGTGGCCCGCAAGGAAGAGGCTCGGATATGGAACCCTAGGAATCCTGCTCCAGCCTCCACCAACACTGCCCCCTCCGCGTCCCGAGAGGAACGACGTGAGCGACGGCGGAAGCTCAAGCCATTGCGCGGTGGCGAAGAAGGCCACGTCCTCGCCGCCGACGGTGCCGAGAAGCCCTCGCGGAAGGGCAAGCCCGCGGGCAACCGCAAGTTATCTCCGATGTGGTAAGGGCCATACAAAGTTATCGGCACCCCGCGTCCAGGAGCAGTTCGCCTAGCCACAGAGGACGGCACTCTGCTGCCGAACCCGTGGAACATTTCCCACCTGCGCAAGTTCTACCCATAAGCCGCATGGTGTGCTGAATCCCCAACATATATGAAACCATGTTCACTGCCTCCAGTTGGCATGAACAATGAGTTCGCCCATTTTACACTCTATATGTTTTTCCCTTACAAAATATCTGCTTGCAGTATGTTCCCCCCATGTGCCGGAACATGTACTGCGGATGCTGGTTTTCAATGGTCATCTGGCCCTGCCCACCCTAGGTTGAGAGGCCCTAAGGGTGTCGAGGGTAGAGCGACGCTGCATACAAGTGCCCCGGGGTAGTCAACGCCTGGGGGCTCGGGTGCGTATTGTCACGCCTGTCCCGAACCCCCGTTGCGCTTGCTTGCCCCCCGGCCCTTTATGCCTCGCTTCTACCCGGAGCCGAGGAAGGCACCGGCCGCCGGCCGATACACGCTGCCTGAACCCAGACCAACTCTTAGTTACATGGGATAAATCATGGCAGAAACCATCTGTACATATTCCTACAATGGCTAACTAACTAAAGAGTGGACTGCCGTTGCAGGAAAATGAACAAGCAAGGGCTTGGGCCAACTAACCGCCACTGTGTGTGCGCAAGTTGGCGGGCTCCCAATATATATACATACATATATGAATCATTTTTGCGAGACGGCCACGATGGGTGCTACAATATGAGTCCAGTATGAGAAAGGCAAGTGCAACGATATTATAAACAATATTACAATGTTTTTACAAGTACGAGATAGAAGCAAAAGGCGGGAGTCCTAGGCGGCGGCGGGTCACCGGGGGCGTCCTCCGTGTCGTCCTCGTCCGGGGTCTCGCGGTAGGCGAGCTGGAATGCCGCCGGAGTGCTGTCAAAGCCGATCATAATGGAGTCGACGGCATCCTTGATGCGGCGCCGAGCAGCCTCCTCGGTGCCCTCAGGGAAGTCCTCGGTGGGGATGTACAGGTTGAAGCCGGGGTCGCGGGCCTGGTAGCTTGCCAGGATCAGCGTCGCAACTTGGCGAGACAAGTCGTACGACGACTCCTTCGCCACTTCGTCGACCGCCTCCCGGCACCCTTTTGATCCCCTCGGCCAGCTCATCTATCTGGGTGGCCAATCCTCCCAAGGTAGGGACGACAGCGCGGGGGTGAACGACCCCCACCTCACAGGCCGCCTCCCGAAGGCGCTCGACGGACGAGGTCACGGTCCCCGAAGGCGCTCGACGGACGAGGTCACAGTCCGGAGCCCTAAGCCCAGGGCGTCCTCCAGCTCCGCGATCCGGCGGCGTGCCTCCCCCAAGTCTGGCGCCGCTTCGCTGGAGCGAGGGGCCGGCTGGGCTCCCGCACCCGCGCCTCCACGTCGCCAACCGCCTGCTCCCGAACGGCGAGGTACCGCTCCCACCGCTCCAGCTCATCCTGCCGGCGGCATGAGGCGGCTGCGAGCGCTGCGCTCGCGCTCTCGGATGGCCTTCGAGCACCGGAGACCTCCTCCCGGGCCGTAGCACGACCACCTCGCGCCCTCCACCATGGCCTCGCGTTCAGCGATGGCCTTCTCCTGGGCCACCGCGTTCTTCTCCCGCGCGGCGAGTCCTCCTCGGCCTTGGCCACGGCGACCTCCCGGTCCTCGACCGCCTGCCGCACCACCTCCCAGAGCCTTCTCACGCTCCGCCATGCCATCCTCGCGGGCCTGGAGCTCCATGTCGGTGCTGGCAGCGGCGGCCTCGGCATAGCGCTGGGCGCGCTCGTGCCGGTTGAGCTCCTGGGCACGCCCGTTGAGGTCACGGATGAACTCTCCGGCGGTAGTGTGGACCCTGTCCTCTGCGAAGGCGGCGATCTGCTCGCGAAAGTCGGCGGTGTGCCGCTCAACGACGGTGTCCTCGAACACCTGGTTGAGTTTCCCCCGGCGCCGCTCGATATCCGCCAGCTTCGCCGGACGAGGCCTTCCACCCTCGCCGTGGCCACCAGCTCGCGGCGGCCTTCGTCGACCTCGGCCTCCCGCCGCGCCACCGCGACCTCCCTGGCGGCCAAGGCCTAAACCTGGGCTCCGAAGCCCTCCGGGAGACCGCGTTGGCCTCCCCGCGCCTGGGACACGATCATCCTCGCCCGCTCCTGCGATCGGACGAGGGGCTCGGTGTCCAAGGCGACCATGAACCCAGACCGAGTGCCCCCGGATTCGGAGTCGGAGCTCGAGCCGAGGTCGACCACCTGCGTGGGACGGGAAGGCGAAGGCGCCCCACGGTCGGAGCCGCCCGCCGCCGCTTCACCCATCAGCATCGCCTCGTCCTCCGGTGAGGCTGCTCGCGGCGTCAGAGGATCGTGATGGGCCGGCGCCGGCAGTGTTGGTGTTGGCCGGCGGGGCGACGGCGTTGAATGGCGTGGCGCGGGCGACGGCTGTCGTGGTGGCGGCGATTGTTGCCGCGGTGGGGACCCCTGGGGTTGCTCTCCGCTGCCCGCCGCCGCCTCCACCTCTGCGTCGGGGTCAGCTCGCCCCGAATCTGTCGCCGACGGAGGGCCCCCAGCTTGTTCCTCGCTGGCGATCGGCGTCCCGGCATCTGGGTGGGCCCCCTCCTCAGGCCACACCAGACCCGAGCCCGAACCCGAGCCCGGGGTGGCCTCTCCTGCGCTTCCCCCGCAGAGCTAGAAGCAGAACCGCCCTTGGGTATAACCCTGGGGCGAAAATGCTGGTGTTCGCGGTTGGGAACAGAAATAAACACAACAGAAGATCAAAACATCAATAGCCCGAAATGAAACGCAGGGCTCACAAGAAATGTATGCATCATCAAGGCGTTACCTGCGGGCGGCGTTGAAGCTCCAGGAGACCCGGGAGATGGCCCGCTTCTTCTTCACGGGGCCGCCAGAGGGGCTCACCGGGCTTTGGCCCGCGGACTCCGTCGCCGCTGGGGCGCCGCAGCCGGCCTCCGCCGACAGCGCGCTCGCTGTGGGTGCGCTCCCGTCCACCGGTGTAGTCGTCGTCGTCGTGGCCGTTCTGGCCCTCGACGGAGTGGCCCCTGGGGCAGGGCCCGCCGCCTGCGGGCCACCGGCCCTACGGGGAGCGGTGTGCTTGCGCCGCCGCCGCGTGGTGGTGATGGGGAGGCGCGGGGTCGTGCTCGGCCTCTTCCTCTTCCCTTCGGGTCCGGGGCCCTCGGTGCACTCTGCCGGGCCCGGCGGCCGTCGCCCGATCGGCACTGGTCATCGGCGTCGTCGTCCCCCCCCCGGGCGGCGCTTGCGCGCTGCGGCGACGAACCCACGCCATCGCCCACCACCCCGCAGGGCATGAAGGATCTCCGGGCACGCCGAATCCGGCACAACGGCACCGGCCCGGAGGGGCTGCGTCGATCCATCGCCGTGACGCGAGGGTGCGGCGGACCAGATCACGAGGTCGTTCTCGTTCCGGTCGAAGGCGGCGCCAACATGGGTGCGCATGTCGTCGTTGAAGCCCGTGTGCATGTGGGCGGGGCGCGGCCTCTCCTGCAGCGACGAGATGCGCCGTGTCTGGAAGTCCCAGAAAACGGCGTGGCTGGACAGGCCCCCCCTCTGGAGATAGCTGATCCGCTCCAGCACTCCTCCAGCTCCCTCCCGGCTCGCGGCCGCGCCCCCCAGTTCCTCTGGTTCACCGGGATTCCCGTCGGAAGGGAAAGGCGGGGATGGTCGCCCAAGCTGGTGTAGAACCAGTAAGCCCTCCAGTTTTCCCACTGTCGAAACTTGGTTTCGGCAATAGAAAATTGGGGGCGCAGTCAAGATCGCCAAACACAATGGGTTAAGTGGAAAACAAGGATTTAGACATGTTCAGGCCCTCTCGTGAGGTAATACCCTACTCCTGTTTCGGGGATTCGATCCGCCGAGTGTATATTGATCTCAAGATCTGTAGCTCCTAAAGTCTAAAGCTCTTGCTTATCAACTCTGATATCCCTCAAGGGACGCCCCTTACCCCCCATATATAGTCTTGGGAGGCGGGCTTACAAGTCGGAAACCCTATCTTACTCTAAGTCGGTTTCCTCAATCTTACCAAACCGTGACTATGGGCCGTTGCCTTATCTCAATCGGCAACGTAACACCCAAGTCATAGTTGGTTTATATATTTGGCAGGCGCAACCTATCCCTATCTCCAGTCGGATAAGCTTGCCATGTGGATATCCGATTGCCATAATCTCCACAGTAGCCCCCGAGTCCTTTTCAGTCGACGAGACAACTCAGCATCAAACCAAGACAGTATACAGCCAAAAAAAACTCTTTGGCCGAGTGCTTCTGGCACCAAGTGATTCCATCATCTCTGCCTGAATCTCCCGAGTGGCTCCAAAGACTGTGAAGGGCTGGAAAATATCCAAAAAATTCTCAAAAATAAATATCTAGGTGCATCTCCTGATGCACCTAATTAGGTGTAGCCCCCGACTATGTGGTTAGTCCAAAACAGACTAAGCATATAGTCAAGAACTATAAAAAATCATACTCATATGAATGCTTAGCTCAAGCTAAAGCAATCGTAAAAAATCATATAACACATCACTCGGCAAGCTCATGCTTATCCGAGTAGATTCGCCCGAGTCATCTCGAAACAAATAATTTAATTAGCCCTCACGGGTAAGAAATCAATTCGCTCGGTAAGCTCATGCTTATCCGAGCTGATCTTCCCGAGTCATCCCGGAAATTTGCCCGAGTCATCTCGGAACAAATAATTATCATATAAATGCTTAGCTCAAGATAAAGCAATCATAAAAAATCACATCACTCGGCAAGCTCATGCTTATCCGAGTAAGTTCGCCCGAGTCGTCTCAGAACAAACAATTTAATCAACCCTTATAGGTAAGAAATTAATTCACTCGGCAAACTCATGCTTATCCGAGTTGATTTGCCCGAGTCATCTCGGAACAAATAGCTCAATCGACCCTCGTGGGTAAAAAACACTCGGCAAGCTCATGCTTATCTCAGTTAACTTGCCCGAGTCATCTCGGGACAAATAATTTAGTCAACCCTCATGGGTCAAAAATACTCGGCAAACTCGTGCTTATCCGAGTTAACTTGCCCGAGTCATCTCGAAACAAATAATTTAATTGGCCCTCATGGATAAACAAAATTTTCAGTCATCTGAAAAATATGACCAAAATATTAAATAGCTCCAGCCATAATATTGGTCTTAATCTAAAAAGATCTTCACCAAGGTGGAAAAATAGCATTGATATAATCATTTAATCAAATGCTTTAAAACCAAATAGTTCCTGTCATCACGACACCATGAAAAGCTTAACTATTTGTTACCTTTCAAATTGCATCGTGCCAACTTCTCATGAAGTTATACAAACCGCGATATGAAAGGATTTTAAAGGTATTGGGCTATGTGACACATGCATATTGCCGGGCAAATCTGCTTAAGTCCATCCACTTAAGTCCCTAAGGACACGTGTCAAGCCACACCTTAGCTGGGCCGCAAGTCTCTCATGGGTTCGGCCCAATCGCGAGATAACTTGGCAAAAACCCTCAAGTCTTTTTACGAAGCCTTGAGGTCATCCTCGACACTTCATCTTCCCCAAAAATTTCCTCTTTTGCAGCACTGTTCACCCTCTCCGTGAAGAACCCTAAACTCGTGTGCGCGCAAATCCATCCATCTAGGAACTCTTGTTCCATCACAAGCCATCTTCCGCATCCGCCTCCAAGATTCCCTTGTCGTCCGAGGTTCGGTCGGGAGTAAGTTTAATCATCTTGGTCTCTTTATGCCTCCGATGTGAACTTGTAGGTATCTAGCTTATTTATGTTAATGCCTTGACCTCGAGTCTTCATAGAAAATTTCTTAAGTAATTTTCGTCCGACATCACCAAGCCTAAACTTGATTAGATCATCAAAAATTCTCGAGTCCTTATCTTTTGAACTCAAATCAAAGAACATTAAACAATGATAAACCAAATATAAACAAGTTGTCGAAGAAAACCATGCTTTATTGACACGTATGCGAGCCCCTGTCAACTCAAGAAGTCATCTTGCTTGAGGTTGGCGAGTCAAGAATAACATAAAACTTACGGCAATTTAAGCATAGTATCGTCGAAGATGTTCAATATTCCAGGAGTTCTCCACCATAGATCCATCTTCGCGCTTTAGTCGAAATGCTCCTGGCCGAGTCACCTCAGCGATTATATATGGTCCTTCTCATAGTGGAGATAATTTGTGATGGTCCTTGGTGGTCTGGATCTTACGTAGAACCAAATCGCCGACAATGAAAGCTTGCACCTGAACATTGCGGTTATGGTATCGTCTAAGTCCTTGAAGTTATCTTGTCGACTGGATCAAGGAAGATTTTCTTCGTTTTGGCGTCGCCTTGTCCTGACTTAGCTATCTTCTCTGTACGAATTTCACCCTCTTCAGATATTGATGCAGCCAGTCGGATTTCTTTCTGGCCACATGATCTCTCACAAGATTGGGCCATATCGCAGCTTTCTTTGTTGCAGGTGAAGGCTTGTTTGACATCGCTGCGCAGGGTGATGACGCCGTTGGGGCGGGCATCTTCATGCGAGAGGTAAGTGTAGAGTGGTATCGCCATGAACTAGGCGAGCACATGCCTTCCAATGATTGTGTGATAGGCCATCTCAAAGTCGGCCACATCGAAGGTGATGTTCTTCGTCCGGAAGTTCTCCCGAACTCTGAAGGTGACAGGAAGGGCGATGTGCCCGAGTGGCGTAGATGACAGCCCTGGGATAACTCCGTGGAAGAGGGCTGAGCTTGCCTTCAACTCGGATCTTGGAATCTGCATCTCGTCCAAGGTCTTGGCGAATAGGATATTGAGGACGCTGCCCCCATCAATAAGGACGCGCTTCAGCTTGATATTCCGAACCATCGGGTTGAGTACCAAGAGATACCGCCCCGGGTGAACCACTCGGTCAGGATGATCCGAGCGATTAAACGTGATGGCCACCTCCGACCATCGTAGATGTTGTGGGACTTCGGTTTGTGCCGCGTTGACCTCGCGGTCCATCAGCTTTTGCTTCCTCTTGGACTCATAAGCCTGCGGCCCCCGAAGATGTGATTCAGCTCGCCCACGGGGTCTTGAAAAGGCTCTGAATTTCTAGTCGGGTTGTTCTTCTTGGTTCCCGATGGACCGGCTTCATCAGTCGGCTTCTTGTTTAACCGTGCCGCATATTGCTCGGTGAATTGCTTGTAGATGATGCATGCACTGAGCGTTCATGATCGTTCATGATCGCGTCGTAGGCCGTAACTCGGGGACAGCGTTGAGAGCTGGTCGTTGTGGCAACCAAGTCCTCAGGCCGGCGCTTGCGATCTTTCTGGCCATGATTGCTATTGCCGTTATCCTTCTTAGGGTGTCAGCCTCCTCCCGACTGCTTGTCGTCCCTTTCGTCAGGCCGATCTTGGCGCGCCGCTTTGATCGCTTCGCTGGATTTGGCGTAGGAGTTTGCTGTCTCGAACATCTGCTTCACCGTCTTCGGTGGCTTGCGCCCAAATTTTCCGATCAACAGCTCATCACGGACTCCCTTTTGGAAGGCGGCGATGATGATGTCGTCGGTGATGTTGGGGATCTTGTTGCGCTTTTCGGAGAAGCGCCGGATGTAGTCTTTCAATGACTCGTCTGGCTTCTGGACGATGTTGTAGAGATCGAAGTGGGTTCCAGGCCTCTCGAAGGTGCCCTAGAAGTTGGCGATGAAATGGTCTCTTAGCTCGCTCCACGAGCTGATCGAGCCTCTTGGCAGGCTCGTGAGCCAGTTCCTGGCTGAGTTGGCGAGGGCCACGGGCAGGTAATTGGCCATGACCTTGTTGTCGCCGCCTGCTGCACGGATGGTGAGAGTGTACACGGTCAGCCACGACTTGGGGTCGGTCTTGTCGTCGTACTTCTCGATTCCGATCGGCTTGAAACCGTTCGGCCAATGCACTCGGCGAAACACCCGAGTGAAAGCTGGCACTCCGTCGTCATTGTTGTCGGGTGATCCCCTCCGATTTTCCCGAGTGCGTTGATCTCGCTCTTGGTAGCGACGATCGAGGACTTCCCGCAGATCACTCGATGGGGTCCTCGATAGGCTGGTTCGGTAGCTGGAGCTGTTGTTGCAGCGGAGGCGGTGGTGGACGGGTGGACGTCCATGTTGCTTCTCGCGGGAGTCGGCCGTTTGCTCCTGATGCTTGTGCGTGGACTTGTGGCGTGGGCCTCTTGGCCTGGTTGTCGACCGGTCTGGTTCAGGCCTCTTGTAGTCCCTTGACCTTAGCGGCGGGAGTCGGCTTCTGTCGGGCGTTTCAGCCACGGACTCAGTCGGTCTTTGTGCTAAGGTAAAGGGATGACCATTGGCCGTAGCCGCGACGATGGTCTTGATTTTGTCCAAGATTGGAGTCACGTCGGGGGCGCCGTCTCGATGACGGTGTCCGGGAGTGTGAGGCAGCAACGGCGTTACTGCTGTGGCGTCGGAAGATATTGGTGTTGCGGACCGCGTGCGAGTATAGCCTCTGAGCGGATCGTCCCCGTGCCCTCGGATCTGCTTCCTTCGTCGGCTTCCTCCTTGCGCTTCTTCTCTTCTTACGCGGCTTGCGCTCTTGCTCAAGTATGGCTCGTTCTTCTTCCGCGAGCCTACGGGCCATGGCTGAGTCGGTCTCGGCCACCTCAGCCATGAGGACGTCAAAGCACTTCGGCTCGTAGTTCTTGTCGCAGTCGAGTCGTCGCTTTGTCCGAGGGGATGTCGTAGAGGTTGTCAAAACCGAGGAGCCGAGGTACTCGAGCTCCGAGGATGAGCATGACCCGAACGGTTGAAGGATGACCGCGACTTCCCTTGAGCTCGGGTGGTTCGGATCTAGATCGTTCCAGTCCGAGTCGGAGCTTGATGACATGGGTCCCTCCGAGTGGGTTGATCTTGACTCGGGGGAGAGGAGCTTGCAGTAGATCTTAGCGACGTTTGGTAATCCAAACGGCGCCGAGAGGTTTTCTTCCGAGTAGATTGGCTCCGACGGGGAGATGAGAAGGCTGCTACAGATCTCAGCGGCGTTCGGTAGCCCGAACGGCGCTAAGTGAGTTCTTCTGTCAGAGTGGATGGACTGCATCTTGGAATCCAAGATTTCGTCGTAGATCTTGGCGTTGTTCGGGAGTCCGAACGGCGCCGAGTGGGTTTCTCCTTCCGACTGGTTCGAATCCAAGTCGAAGGAGGAGAACTTGTTGAAGTCGTTGGCGGCGAAGTCGCCGATGCCGAAGAAGATCCATCGCGCTTGCCGACGAGATTGTTAAAGAAGTCTTGACGCGCGGGCCCCTACCTGGCGCGCCAACTGTCGAAACTTGGTTTCGGCAATAGAAAATTGGGGGCGCAGTCAAGATCACCAAGCACAATGGGTTAAGTGGAAAACAAGGATTTAGATAGGTTCAGGCCCTCTCGTGAGGTAATACCCTACTCCTGTTTCGGGGATTCGATCCGCCGAGTGTATATTGATCTCAAGATCTGTAGCTCCTAAAGTCTAAAGCTCTTGCTTATCAACTCTGATATCCCTCAAGGGACGCCCCTTACCCCCCTTATATAGTCTTGGGAGGCGGGCTTACAAGTCGGAAACCCTATCTTACTCTAAGTCGGTTTCCTCAATCTTACCAAACCGTGACTATGGGTCGTTGCCTTATCTCAATCGACAACGTAACACCCAAGTCATAGTTGGTTTACATATTTGGCAGGCGCAACCTATCCCTATCTCCAGTCGGATAAACTTGCCATGTGGATATCCGATTGCCATAATCTCCACACCCACCTGGAGCGGGAGTGGATGTCGATGAAGGGGGTGTCGACGGCCCCGTCGTTGCGCGGCTGGATCGGCACGTATCCGACCGCGCCGGAGGAGCCCGCCCGGCACACGCGGAAGAACTGCTGAAAGAGATGCAGTGAGGGCATCACCCCCACGAACATCTCGTAGGTGTAGGCGAAGATGGCGAGGTAGAAGACGGCGTTGGGGGTGAGGTGGTGCAGCTGAAGGTCGTAGAACTCCAGCACGTCGAAGAAGAACCGAGAGAAGGGTGGCACCAGCCCGACCATGGCAAAAGAGGCGAAGAACACCATCTTCGTGGGGGGCCGCTCCTCCGGAATGTCACCGCCGTTGCGCGTGTCGTGCGGCAGGTACTTGTTGAATAAGCTTCGAGCCTCTGCGGTGCAGACCAGGGACTTAGGGAGCATGCTCCCGGGCTCCAGGGGCGAGTCGCGAGCCATCTTCAAGGCAGGCGCCGAAATGCGAAGAGGAAAGTTGGTGGCGGAGAGGAAGGAGACGAAAGGGCAAAAGCGCTGGAAGGATGAGAGGCGATGGCTGTGGAAAGCGTAGAAACTGATCCCCCCTCTCGTGGATCCGTTTTTATAGGCAACCACAGCCCTCTCGAATTCTACGGCATTAATTTCGCCCCACTACCGTGCGACGCGCCTCTTTGACTCTGCGTCCCTTCGTTTTTCGCGTCTCTTTGGTTCCCGCGCCACTGAGGTTTCGCGCCGTCTGGGGTTTCGTGCCCGCCAGGCGCACTACACGGGACGGAGAGAGCTAGGCGGTTTGATGGGCCCCCATGTGCGCGGCCCAAGTAACACGCCCCCCGTCTGGAAAGGCTTAGCCAAACGCGGCGTCAGTTACCGCGCGTCTATCTCTTGTTGCGCCACGGCACATCCAGTACCCGGGCCCACACACTCAAGGATATGGCGTTAACCGCGCCCGAACCCGACTTCGATCCCGGTCAACACCGGGGGCTACTGTCGGTGATATGGGCCCGAGGGTATATCGAGAACGCGATGTCTGAAGAAGGAAGGCGCCTTCGCTTACCAGGGCACCCCAAAGACATATCATGAACGGCTCATGCGGGTCCAGGCCACGGGCGGCCACGTGGCCGTCCCCAAGGGGACCTGGCTCGGGAGCTGCCCGGAGGCCTCCGCTCTCCCAGACAGCAGGGTCCGGGATCACCCGGACTCCCCGTCCATCACCCCGTACCTCTCTGAGAGAAGAGTGAGTACAACCGCCAACTACCAACCACCACATTTAATGCGGAGAGAGGCGGGACGCCTGCCCCGTCGCATTTATTGCAATGTGAGACACGTCTGACAGCCGCTAATCATCACCCTTTTTGCCCGTCTCGAGGGAGAGAGGGTATAAAGTCTTTGACGGCGACAGCAGTATGGCCGCACGACCATTCCACACGCGCCTCCCTCCACGCCCCGTCCAGTCGCATTAAATGCGCTGGGCGGCCACATGGGAGAGAGAACATCAGTGCTGGGGGTGTCGCGTCGACCCTTCTCCAGGCGAAGGGCCCCCGACCGGTAGGCCCCACTGGAGTAGGTAGGGATGCCCATCCTCACGTCAGCAGCATGGCGGCCAGAACGCCCGTTTCCTCCACCAACTCCCCTGACGCGGCAACAGGAACAGGAATAGGGGTAGCTTTCCCGACAAGACAGGGCAAGAACCGCTCCATCATGTGGAGCGGATTAGGAAAAGCCAGGACTATTGTGGTGTCCCCTTGCACTATAAAAGGATGCCCAAGTCCATCGTAAAAGGGGTTCTGCTATTTTTTGGAGTTAGCCTCCTGGACTGATCTTTGGCTCAGCCTCTTCAACCTTGGGCTTTGAGCATTCCACTTCACTCATCAGCTTCAGCGTTCCCAAGGAAGAACAACCACACCAATCCCTGTAATTCACTCTCCACATAGAAAAAAAACAGGAGTAGGGTATTACGTCTCCTTGGCGGCCTGAACCTATACAATTCCTTCGTGTCCTTTGTGATTGTGATTTTCTTTCATCTTCCTACCTTCTCTCCATCTCACCGCGAGTTTGAATCCTGATTCACCGCTCCCCTTGTGCCGAACCAAAAAGGGGTCCCCCGGATTCCCGCGTGTCGATCACACGCATCGACACATGTATAAAAGGATATGAATAAATGATGAATATTAATCAACACCAAAAGTGTTATATACTCAAATGTAAAGATCTCAATTAAATAAAAGTGAATAACTTGGATCACATACAACACATAACTAAGATATAGTATTTGTTTCTTCTAAATGTATGCATACAAAATATTTGTGTGAAGTAAAAGTATGCATAAAATATGAAATATTGGAGCTTATCCTATATCAGAATAGAAAACATTTATTAAATATAGACATTAAAATAAATACATACCTTCATCATCTCCATGTTCTTAATATAGATAGACTAAACAAAATATTAGTCTCGCATGCATATGACAAACATATAAATATTTTATATGAACATATAACTATGTGCATGGAGAGAATAAATGATACATATATGATCTCCGTGCACTTCATCTTCCACCATCAACAAATGTTTATATCTCAACTCATATGAAGTCCGAGAACCACCTCTCACAATTTACTCTTTCATATTCACATGATACTAGACAAAAAAATGCTTATAAAAATATTCCTCTCATATAATTGGATTTATCGTTAATCACAAAACCAAATTAATGGCATTTTCACTTTCACATTAATCATTAATCTCCTACAATGCATTGTTTTATTTTTGTTTTTTCATAAGAAATATATGCAAAAGACAAGCTGTATTAGAAATAATGTAGACCGGGGTTTTGAAAACCGCAAGTGGTTTTCACGGTTCTCACGCGTACCACGAGGGTGCGGCACGGCATCCCCGAGGTTTCATTTGAATAATTTCGTGCAAATTGAAAATTTTTTAAAAAAATCATTTTATCACAAAAAATATATATTTTATAAAAAAATGAATTTCACGCGGTTTGTCGCGAAAACCACGGTATGTGACGTGGTTTTCGCGCGGTTTGAGCGAAACCGCGACACGACAAGGATTTGAATTTGGTTCAAATTTAAATTATGGTTTTCACGGTTTTTGACGCGGCTTTCGTGGTTTTTGGCGTGGTTTCGCGCGGTTTAGATGAAAACCACGATACGGCAAAACGTCATGAAAACTACTGTTCACTCAATCACGGTTTTTGTGGTTTTCACGCGAAAACCACGCTACCACCGTAGTACGGCACGGTATACTTCGTCATCTTTCACTTCATTAATTATTTATTATATCATTTAATTGCTGACATGACACTCTATTTAATAAAAATATATCTTGAACTGGTCAAAGAGAAGGACAATAATGGCTATAAACCAACTTATAAAAAAATGTTGCCATGCTCCTGACATTTTAAATTTACATAGTAAGAGAAACAGAGAGAAGAGAAAAAAGTTAAAATATTATACCTGTTAGCTCCACTGTAAACAGCTCCACTGTTAAACTTGCTCTAACGTATAAATAAGCAGAAAAGATTAGAAAAGATTAACAAATAAAATTCGAGGCGTCCTTTCCTTTCGTTGTGACTCGTGAGAAAACCAAAAGGGTCCCGCGGCTTCGCTTCCACTTCCACCCACCCACCCGGTTTCAAAAACTCGCCCCCAAATTCCTCCTTCCCCTCGAAGGCGGCGAACCCCATCGATTCCTCTTCCTCCTCCGCCGGACGCCCCAATCCGTTTCAAACCGGCGGCGGCGGCGGCGGCGATGGAGGTCGGGGACCTGCACAAGGTGTGGGAGATCCGCGCGCTCAAGAGAAAGCCCGACGAGCCCGCCGCCCGCGCGCTCCTCGACCGCGTCGCCAAGCAGGTCCAGCCCATCATGCGCCGCCGCAAGTGGCGCGTCAAGGTTCTCTCCGAGTTCTCGTAAGCGCTCCCATGGCGACCCCCTGCCCGAACCCTAGCGGTAGCCCGATTGATTGATTGATTGGTTGGTCTGTGTGTGTGTGTTGCGGGTGTTTGATTTGGTGGGGGGATCAGGCCGAAGAACCCGAGGCTGCTGGGGCTCAACGTCGGCGGGGGCGTCGAGGTGAAGCTGCGGCTGCGGCGCGCGGGCCGGGACTACGACTTCATCCCCTACGAGGAGGTGCTCGACACCATGCTCCACGAGCTCTGCCACATCGTGCGAGGGCCACACGACGCGCAGTTCTACAAGCTCTGGGATGAGCTCCGCAAGGTACATAGATTTTTGTGATCATGTGGTGATTGAAACTGTTTTTATGATTCCACCTGGAGATGTTGTGAACAATTGAACATATATGTATTGCTGTAGAAGTGTAGAATGTGCTGCTCGTGTACAGAACTGGGAATTCAGAATTCTGTTGATGCTGCATTTCTGAAAGTGGGAAGTATCCATAGTCTCTCGCAAGTTGGATAATTTCCAAAAGACCGTACTTCATGCTATTTTAGAATCAAACAAAATCCAGCTTGATTGTTAATGTCTTCATCCAGAATCATGCTAAATCAGCAATTAAAATGGATGGAATTGATTTCTTCAGCACATGGGCAGACATACTTTACAAACATTGTAGAGGTAGGACCCAACTATATTACATCATACCGTTAGTTTCCTCCGGGCGGTGGGATTGGAGTGGGCAATAGAGAGCGTTATGTACTTAATCATGGTATTCATAGAAGCACAAAATGGGATTTACCTATGCTGCCCTGCAAGAATACTATTGTACCTTATGAACTGTTGTTTATGTTCATTGTATTGAAATTAACTGAAAGCTCAATAGCCCATCCTTATTCAGCTTACTGTCTTAAGCTTATGTTACTTATGCAAAAATCATTCAGGAATGTGAAGAACTTGTTTCCAAGGGTATCACTGGATCTGGCCAAGGATTTGATGGTACAGGTCGGCGGTTAGGTGGGTTTACAGTACACCCACCGCCACCATCATTAAGGCAAGCTACATTAGCTGCAGCACAGAAACGGGCAAGGAATGGAGCTCTTTTGCCATCAGGCCCTAGAAAGCTTGGTGGAAACAATGATATTATGAGTGCTCTTAGTCCAATACAAGCTGCTGCAATGGCTGCTGAAAGGAGAATGTATGACGATTTGTGGTGTGGATCGCATGATCAATCTGGCATCGATGATTCAGAAGACGTTGTTATTCTTGAGGGTCCGTCTAACTTGCCGACACAGCTTGGGAAAAGCACAAATGATGGCTTTTCCAGCAGTTCTGCGAAGCCAAGCACTTCTTCGGGATTCCCCACAGCAGCACAGAGTGGATCCTCTTCTTGTAGGATAACAACTGATGCAGAAGATAGTTCTCTATGGGAGTGTGTTGCTTGCACACTTATAAATCAGGTAAGATAGTTAAGCCCCCTTCTTTTGTGTTATGTTGTCCGGATGGTGGCAAGTGTTATCTTTCGTAGGCAATTAGTTTCCATAAGATATAAACCTTTTTAAATGGGGTTATTTTTCACTGGATAGATTTCATACTGACCTTCCAACATATTCTTTGAAGTCCATTCATTATGGTGGACTTGAATTACAAATATCTGAATGGTATCCAATTACCCACATACTTAAGTGCTTTGTCTGCCTGAAAGTATTACATTAACACTGCATAGATGTAATTCAAACATATCAAAAACCAAATTCCATTTGGACAGCTTCTGATAAATGGCACAGAAATGCTATGTAGTAATGTATCATGCAAGAGAAGTGCTTGAAGTTTTTTCTTTGCCTGAATGTTGAACCTTTTCTATTGCAGTTTTTTATTTTTTGTATGCAAACTTAACCTTATTACGTAGTCCCTTTTATTTTTTGTGCATTCTGAATACACTTTTCCTGGTGTATTGTTCATTTACCAGAGGCATTTTTCTTGCTTAAATTATTGTCTGAGAAAGGTTTTTGGACATTTTAATTATTATTTCTCCTCATTTTATAATTTGTAGCCTCTGGCACCGATCTGTGAAGTTTGTAGCGCAGCTAAACCTAAAACCACGAAGGCCAAATATGCAACCTGGTCCTGTAAATTTTGTACTCTAGAAAACAGTATTAAGATTGACAAATGTTCAGCATGCAATCAATGGAGATATTCACATGGACCACCTGCAGCCACATATTGTCCAAGCTATGATTGATCTATCATTGAAGGTTGCATTAATATGGTAAGTGCCACTACCCTGTACTAGGCACATTAAATTTCATTTTCTTTGTGCACTAAATTTCATTTTTTTTGTGGGCAATTTTTTTGTTTTCATGTTGATAAATTGAAATCTTGATGCCTTTTATTTATGACTGACTAATAGATTTAACAGCCACTAATGGTTTAGAAATATACAGTTAAGTAACTTTCTTTCTGTATTCACCTAACATATTTATCTTGGTCGATCACGCTGACTTTCTTCCTGTAATCAACTCAAAATATACAGTTTGGTGCCGTTGCACCCAGAAGGCCAGAACTATTCACCCAGATTTGCTCATGTTGTAATTCCTACAACTACAACAAACATGGTTTCTTTCTAGAGCATAATTAGGAGCTGCGTTACATCCATGGAGGCATGGACGAACAGTTATATTTCAGTGGCGATTCTTTTTGCTCAGGCTCTGCATTTGAAGTGTTTTTTATTTGCTGTTCTGTTAAGGTTTCCCAGAAACTCTCCTACTTGAGAGTTGCAAAACATATCTCAATTTTCTGTGTTTCCCGTTAAGTAAAAATGTTTTGTTCATTGATAGTTTATACACAGCCTTGTAACTTGGGAAGTTGGAAATGTATGTACGTGGAAGCTGTACACCAAATTGATCTTGTGCTGGTGCTATTTGATTTCTGCATTTAATTTAGCTACAATACATTCATTTGCTCCATAAATTTTACGATGAGCTATGCTCCATAAAAAGGGTTATCTACTTAACTGAATTGTAACAACAATTTCATGTGGTTATTGCAGGACTAAAGAATTTTGGACAGCCGTCTGCTGAATTGTGGATATATAAATTCGTTCCCATCAGCAGTTCTCTGTCTGTTACCCCATTGCATTCCAGTCTCAGAAGCTGCATAACGAATCTGATGTGTTACTATCTAAACATCCCCTCTTTCGTGGATCACATCATGTATAGAGAGAACCACCTATTGGGAACGTCTAAAATATCCCAAACCCTTTTGGGAACTGAACCATTTGCAATCCTGCATGCATCTAAAGTCTTGAAGAATGGCCGAGCACGCGGTATGTTTTGGCTCTGAACTTCTGATAGCAACACAATTGTCCTTACTGCATTATCTATTGCAGTGGTGTTTTCAGATACTTAGATAATGCAACAGTGCAGGTCTAACCAGCTACTATCATGAGTCGCTGTTGCTGCACTTGAGTGATAAACTGTCACTTTAGTCTCATTAACTAAAGTTCGTTGACTTTTTATTCGTCCTCTTCTAATTTCTCCATTTGGCAGCGTTGGGTTTGCTTTCGCTAGGGGGCCAATGCTTAGGCTTGACAAGTTGACATTGCAAGGTCAAAGCCCATGGGGGAGTGAGCTTTATGACTGGTGTAACGATTAACAAATTACTTACCATTATTCCCGTGGTAGAATCTGGAGTTAGATCAACACTGGCTCCTTTTGAAACACAGGAATTTTACAAGTTCATAGGAATTGATTCAATTCCCACAAAAATCCTACTCCAGATTCCTTTGTTCCAAAGGAATTCGCTTCATCACCTTGCAGGTGCAAAAGCACCCTTTAAAGATCTCAAGCAATATGATGTGCAAATCTAGACCGTTCCACTTGATTTATCCATGTAGCAACTTTTGCAAATGCATCATTAACAAAAGCTAATCAACGGAGCTACGAAATGGCTAATAAAAACATATGCATGGACAATCATAGTACTAATCAAGAGGATATTTATAGTAAACTAAAGTACCGTAGTACATCTAGTTCGCTGTAGCTTTTGGTCACATTCTCTGATTCTCTCCATCCAAATCTCGAATAATCCGTACCCGTCAATCAATAATCATCGCGGCGCCAGTATTCGTCACGCATCTCGTTTCCTTCTCTTTCTTTCTTTTCTTTTTTTTGTTTTTTTTTTCAATCTGAAAGCAGAGCATCGCATCGATCCATTCCGTTTGCTGCTTCTCCTCTCCTCTCCAAGTAGAGAGGCGAGGTCGCCTCCTCCTCCCCTACCAATCACCTCGCAACCAACCCTAGCCTCTCGACCTACGCGAGCTAGCGCGATGCGGGCGGGCGACATGCCGGGGCGGCCTCGCCGGCGTCCGGATCTCACCCTCCCGATGCCGCAGCGGGAGGCACCGACGTCGCTGGCCGTGCCGCTCCCGCTCCCGCCGCCGACGTCCGCGCCTCCTACCGGAGGATGCACCCGCCGGCTGCATCGGCGGGGCGGCGCCGCCGCCGCTGGCGGAGCTGGAGCGGGTGCGGCGGGTGGGGAGCGGGGCGGGGGGAACGGTGTGGATGGTGCGGCACAGGGGCACGGGGAGGGAGTACGCGCTCAAGGTGCTCTACGGGAACCACGACGACGCGGTGCGGCGGCAGATCGCGCGGGAGATCGCCATCCTCCGCACCGCCGAGCACCCGGCGGTGGTGCGGTGCCACGGCATGTACGAGCGCGGCGGGGAGCTGCAGATCCTGCTGGAGTACATGGACGGGGGCTCCCTCGACGGCCGCCGCATCGCCGACGAGCGGTTCCTCGCCGACGTCGCGCGGCAGGTGCTCTCCGGGATCGCCTACCTCCACCGCCGCCACATCGTCCACCGCGACATCAAGCCCTCCAACCTCCTCATCGACTCCGCCCGCCGCGTCAAGATCGCCGACTTCGGTGTTGGCCGCATCCTCAACCAGACCATGGACCCTTGCAACTCATCCGTCGGCACCATCGCCTACATGAGCCCCGAGCGCATCAACACTGACCTCAACGACGGCGCCTACGACGGCTACGCCGGCGACATATGGAGCTTCGGCCTCAGCATACTCGAGTTCTACATGGGCAGGTTCCCCTTCGGCGAGAATCTTGGTAAGCAGGGAGACTGGGCCGCGCTCATGTGCGCCATCTGCTACTCCGACCCGCCGGAGCCGCCTGCCACCGTTTCGCCGGAGTTCAGGAGCTTCGTCGGCTGCTGCCTGCAGAAGAACCCGGCAAAGCGGCCGTCCGCCGCGCAGCTGATGCAGCACCCGTTCGTCGCCGGACCGCAACCACAGCCACTCGCCGCCCCGTCGTCGTCGTGACTGCCAGTTCCATCTGGTCTTCGTGTCTAGTCTATTTCCATCTCACAGAGTTCTTCATAGCCAGCCATTTTTGAGTGTTCAACCACCATGATCGTCCTCATCCATTGCTGCTGCCCCAACTCAAGGTTCTTCCCCCCCCCTCCTGTTCTTTGATGTTGTTTTATTCACAACGATGATCAAATATTGGGTAAATTTGGTGTGTACAAAGGATTTTTTTTCTACGAGATCAAGTACAGACATAATCCACTTGTTAGCCAATTGCCACGGAAATTCCCTTAGAAACAAAAATTTCCACTGTACAAGTAGCAGATTTCCCCCCCTCCCTTTTCATGATATTTTGCATCTTAGTGGTAAGCTGGTTATGATGATAGTGTGCAAGTTCCTTGCCTAATTGGACTCTATATTGAGATTACTTTCGCTCTGTTTTTGGAAAAAGAATACACTCTCTTTATTCATTCTGTGTAAGGATAATATTACGTATGTATGGTTGCTTTTGAACACTTGCTTTTCATGTTCCGTAGTTCTTCAGATTATGCCTCTTAACATGCGCATATTTGGCCTACTTTTGGGCTATTTGATTATCCTTTTTAGTAATGGTAAAGATGGGTGTGATATCACAAGCAGATGAGTCAGAATGCTTGTGCATTCGCTGCTTGTTTTTGAAACCATGTACTAGTGACAAACCAGCTTAGTGTAAACATTGTAAGATAATGGCCTAGATTAGGATTAGTCGCCTAGTTGATACTGAGTGTCCCTGTTGCTGTTGCGAGTAGAAACCAAAACGTGCCGTGAACATTAGGCAAGCAAAAGTGCGGAATCACCATGGGATGGGACAAATCTGGTTTGGAACGAGGCCAGGACAAGAGACGAAAGGGAAAGAGAAGGCATGGAACAATGGAATGGGAGATTTGTACTGAGACGATGGGAGCATCCTAAGCAGAAAGGAGGAAAAGGAGAACTCCGTTTTACAGGTAGGTGTCACCGTTTGGAAATTGGAAGCTTGATGCTGGCAGTGGCACTGTATCCCACAGACTCGGGCCATCTTGTCCTGTGGCTGTGAATCTGTTTAGCTATGACGTACTCTTGCTGGAAACAGTACAATGTGTAGTGCAGTACACACTCTGTTCGGTTCGTCAAGGGTGCTTGTTTCTAGTGATCGGAGACGGGGAACGAGCACGGAACTGAACTCTCGCTGCAGGAATATCGCGTCAGGTCGTGTAGTCTGCACGTTGCCTGATCGCGACCAAGGGGAGAGAGAGGACCCGAGGGCAGCGGCGGCGGCGGCGTGTGGCGTTCGTTAGTCTGTGCGTGATTTGCCTTGCCGTTGCCGTCGCGGAATCGATGGCGCCGGGTGGTGCTCGCCCAAGTCCAGGAGCGCACAGCAAAGAGCTAGGCCGGACCGCCGGAGCCTGTGATGTTTCCGCGACGAGTTGGGCCGAAACTGGGTACCAGCTGCACTTTATGGGCCCATCCGGTCATGAGATGTCGTTGACATTTTTGCGTAGAATACGTCTATTTCACCTCCCTCATCTCTTGCTCCTCATTGTATCGCCTCTCTCAACCACAAAACCGAATATAGTGCCTCCCTCATCTTTCAAAACTGATGCAAAATTGATTTCTTTGGTTGTTTGAAAAAACGATTTTCATTGATGTGACAGGTTGACCACGGTTGACTCGCTGAGTCAGCATGTGCGACCCACATGTCAACGACTCTCCCCTCTCTTCCCTGTGATCTCAAGGTGTTGACGAGAAATCTCTCTCACGCGTCGGCCTGGGAGATCTGCTTGACTCCAGTGCAGGTCCTTCCTAGCTGCCTACAACGTGTAGAGCGTGCCAGTTGATTTGATCTGCCAATCAACAAGAGAAAATACAAGAAAGTATCCGTTAAGCGTTAGGTCAAACCCCCGCGGTATCGGCCGAGGAAATCCATAATCGTACACACGCTATTCTCGGCCATATTTGTACCAAGTGACCAAAACGCATCGGCTATGCCAAGACGATCATCGCCATCCGGCCCAAATATGACGAAGAATAACGAATATACGGATCAACAAACCAGTAGGCCAGGAAACCGTCATCAAATCGGTCGATGCTCCAATGATTCTCGCACAAACGTAACATTCCCAAATTAAGGGCGTAAGTAAATACAATATAGATGCAAACTACAGCCCTACAGCAAATCTGATAACAATCATATCGAAAGAAACACATAAAAACAGATAAGGTCGGCTGAAACCCCGACGCTATCCCCAGATAATGCAAATCCAAAAGAATACATTGCCAACGACTCTAAAGACGACTCAATAGTTCGGTCTTGATGCGGCATTGAGTATCAAAAGAATCATTCAATCTATCACTTTCGATTTACACTCCATAAGATGGTAGATACTGCATATGAACCAACCAGCCTTTAGATCTAGTATCGCTGACTACGCATCCTCAACAAGATGAGTCAACCGCAAAATAGATCTAAACGCCGGACTGATTCATACGCACTATATGATACATGGCATAGCAAAACTACTGAATCCAATGTGTCATTGCGATGGAAGCATCGAAACGAGTAATCTCACCACTAACGACAAACATTTACACGAGTCAGGGATCGAGACGATGCGGCCGAAGCCAAACGGGGTGTTCGTCCAAAAGGAAAAGTATGGCGATGCACCGAAGATTAGATTGATTCAACTTGTCCTCATACACGGGGTCTCGGGTCCTATTTATACCCGAAATATGAATATATGTAACAACTTCGAGACTCTACCTAAACATTATATTATCCCTAACAAGATCCATTACAACTAACAATTTAACAAACTCCTAAATTACAGATACAACTGCCATTTCAGGACTTTATCCATAGGTGGCAATATCTTAAAACGCGTCATTAACATCCGAATCCCACTTATCTTCAAGTTTTGCATTGGATACGGTCTTATCTCTTTTAAACTTGGAATCGGCCGTCATTTGTTCCATTCAACCCATTCAGTAGACCACCCCTGTGCCGATTACTCTTTTAGCTGAAACAACCCCTGACCTCAGCCGATTCTGATTCCACCTTGCTTCCTTAGGACTCACGGACCTTGTTACCAAATTCCAGTGTTAACACATGCCCCCCCAAGTCCGTAACATAAAGTGTTGCGGATTTGCTTATCTACTCAAACTCCTATTCCCTTCTCGGCCCGAATCGTTTCGGCTTCCCCCACGAGCCCTTTAAATATCCACTTTCCTCGGGCGAGCCACCCACGCTCCCATCGTGCACTCGGCTTCCTTCTCAAACAAACTTCCTGCCCTTCTCTCTCTCCTCCGGCGATTTCATCGGCGTTCGACATTCTTCACATCCTTCGAGCCCTATCGTCGTCTCCGACCTCCCGATGGCCTCCGCCGCGACCTCCGGCACTTCCAACTCACCGGCCACCGCCATACCTCTGCGACCGCAACCTCACCTGCCGCTGCCACTGGAACTGCCTCAGCCACCGCCATGAACGAATTTCCTCAGGTATTTCCCTTCTATTTTTATTTTTACTTTGTAATCTTACCCTCAACTCGCTCCTTTATGCGCCTTTATACCAGGCGTTTGCTTGGTAACTTTCAATATCACCTCATCCCGCATTCTTACTAATTAATGCTTTTCTCATTTTCAACTATAAACACCATCATCTCTGATCAGTATTTTTCCCCCTTCCTTTGAATCGCAGCACCTCTCTCACCAAGTACTCATCCCCAACTTAACACAAGAGGAAAAATATTTCCTTGGGCCTATTGGTGACACAGACCCAACTGACGTGATCATAGCCGAAACCAACCGCATGCCCTTCAACACTGCTAAACCATCTCTTTCCCACTGGAACAGGACTTTCAAAGCTTGGCCGTCCACCGACACGTCCTGGACTGAGTGGTACAAGAGAATACAATCGGCCAAGTATACCCAATGGGAAGAAAGGAAACTTGCCCAATGCTTAGAAGCTGTCCATAGCCAATATGGAAAAAGACGAACCCCTTCTATACTGACTTACTTTTGGAAGGATAGTTTCAATGCTTTCCTCTTCAGGCAGGGGTCGATGATCATCACACTAGCCGATGTACATATGACAACTGGGCTGGACATCGAATCATCGGCTAATCCATGCGTCTTAAACCGAAAAAGCCAACACCAGTTTAAAACCAAAGCCATTGGTGGGTGGAGTGACTTCATTGCCCAAAATATGAGAGATGGAACAGTCAGCCACCGAGAATACACTGCCTTTCTGATGATGTGGTTAGAGAAATTCGTGTTATGCGGATCGAGCTGTGGGCCGACCGCCAATTGGCAAATAATGGCCGAAATCCTAGCCGACGAGACAGAGTTCGCATTAGGAAAATACCTCCTCGGCTACACATATCAAATGTTGCATCAAACCGCCACAAAAATAGCCGCCAATGCCCCAGTCAACACCAGCGGACCCTGGTGGTTCCTTCAAATTTGGTTGGTGTTGGCCATCCAGAACGTAGCCGGTCGGCCCCGCCTGGCAGACGTCGGATTCCCAAGGTTGGAGCCAATCGTAGACGAAGAAGGCGACCGAATCACCACCAGGCGATGCACCAACTATGGGGAAGCAGCCGCTGCCCATGCAGGTTCAAGGCAATCGGCTGAGGTGTTGGCCGATTGGTTCGTGGCTTTCTACGATGGGTTATCCCGTGACAACTGCACCTGGTACTTCTACTCCGATCAAGGATCTTTCGAGCTGCCGATCGATTTCAAATGGGACGACCTCAATTCAGCCAATAGTCCAAGGTGTAGGGAATTGTTCTTCATCTGCTTATCCCCCTGCATTCTGCCGACCGGGGTACATCAAGGCCGATCAACGGCTCGGAGTTATGAATTTTACCACCCGACATCGGCCACGAGGCAGTTTGGCCTCGGACAGCTTCCCATCGGCTTCTTTTACGCCGATAAGATCGAGATCAGAGGGGCGGTCGGCCAAGATCTGATAATGAACTCACTGCTGAACATAGCTGGTCCCCCCTTCGGCGATGCCGGCAGAATTACCCTATCGACAAGGAGAAGCGCCGCTTATGACCGATGGTGGTTGGAACTTAGACGCCACATT
Source organism: Oryza australiensis (assembly GCA_019925245.2). NCBI lineage: Eukaryota > Viridiplantae > Streptophyta > Magnoliopsida > Poales > Poaceae > Oryza > Oryza australiensis. The sequence continues at coordinate 358,140 of JAIFGZ020000282.1, forward strand.
TTCCACCAACGGCCGTCTTGCTACATTGACCTGCTCTTGCCGGACGAGATCCCCTCGGTATGCTTTTACCCCCAGCCGATTAATCCCTTCCTACAATTCGTTCACCGGCAGTGCCAGCCGATTTAACCCTTGTGCTTTGACTTTGCAGGAAATAGAAACGGAGCAGCCGACGGTAAGCGATTCTGGGCGCCCCATCGAATACAAAACATGAGTTCTGGACACGGGGGGCCTGGCTCCGTCGGCCATCGGCTGGGGGGCGCCCAAGCTCTCATCTCTATTGCGAGGGCAGGTGCGTCATCCGATCGCACCGAAAAGGAAAACGGCGCCATCGCCGCGTTCATCGGCTGCGCCTGCCCCCAAAAGAGCGAAAAAGATAGAACCGACCGCCGTCGACGGTCGTCCTCCTCCTCGGACCCGGCCGTCGAGCGGTCCTCAACGCGCTGCCGACGAAGAGGCGCCATTAGCCGTCCGGACGGCCGTGGAAGCCGGGGCTTCGAGTCCGAATCGGTGAACGCCCCAACCGATGCTCCGCCGGCTCCAAGCCCGCCGATGAGACGCCCTCCCGTAAGTTTTTTCTTCATTGTTCCTGGTCTTGCGATGTTTACGTATCTCGACTTGTCCGTTCTTTGTAGCTCAAGAAAGCGGCCGGTCGTGCCTCTCGTCTGCTCCGCCGTAGCAGACCCTTACCCCTTTTGTTCGTAATAACCAATCAGTTCGTCTGCTAATCCCGTTTTTGTTTTTTGCAGCTTCCGCGACCCCCTCCGGCCGCTCCCCCAGCGCTGAGTGAATGCACCGCGCCTATTGGGGACGGCGGCGATGATCTTGGCGGGGAAAAGCCGGACGGCCGTGGGACGATCCGGCCGAACCGGTAATCCCACGACGGCGCGCCGAGTGGCGGCCGGCCCGGCCATTGATCTTGCCATGCCTCTGACCCTTTCTTTCTTACGCAGCGCGTGGCGATCTCCTCAACTTCGACTTGTCGGAGTTCGAGAACCCGGCAATCTTGGCGGGGAAGCGCTTGCGGCGTCGGTGAGAACACGAAGGCCACTTTAGCGACATCGGCAGCTTGGACGCCTCGTTAGATGCACGGTGGTCGCATTGCAGCTCCATACACGCACGATTCGGGATATCCAAGACCAAGCGCCGGATCTTGTGGCAGAAGCCATCGCGCCGAGCGACCTTCATGGAAGCTTACCGGCTAAAATACGAACGAGCCGGCGGCGAGCCATCGATCGGCGTGAGAGTGAGGCGCGGGCGGCTGCGATCCAATCGACCAAAGACGCCATTGAAGCCCGGAAAACCGCCTTTGACCGCCTAAAAACCGAGCCGGCCGCCAAGCTTGAACAACTTCGTGCCCGCCGGGATCAGCTGGTAGCCGATCTCGTTCAGATTACCAACGAGATTGATGTCCATGAAGGGTATATGGCCGATTTGCCGGCCAGGGTTGAAGCTGAACGTAGAAGCATCGGGGCAGCCGTTGCGCATCTACGGGGCTTGGTGCAAATCGCTCGGCCGGTGATGGGGTCCGAGGCCAACGACGTTAGGGCAATCGGCGAGATTGATCAGGTTAGGCTGACGGCTCTATCGGCGATAGCCGATTTTCTAAAGAAATGAAGATTGTAAAATGTCCAACCCTACGAGGTTGGCTCGTGTTTCTCTGACATGTGCTTTGTGATGTAACCGGATAGCTTGTATCAAACATGCTCGCATCGTTTGGTTAGAACTCGCCCCGAAATGACGCCCAATCACTTAGCGTCCGTCTTTTGGTTATTCGATTCTCTTAGCTATCGGCTGATAATATCCGATTACGTCACCGCTCTGTTTTCGTAGGTCGATCCTCTCGAATCCGTCCCCCGGGAACCCGTGAGCCCCGGGTGACAGGCATCCATTCCTGCACCATCGCTGGTTTTCAACGATTCCCGACGCCCTTAATAATGACCTCTCTGACTCTCGGGTTGGCAGCGACCTTTCACATCCAAGAATCGTATCTTTTCTTTCTATAAATGGGCTTCCCCGGCTCTCCTGAATAGCTCACGGCCGAAAGCGATGAACTTTCAATAGTGAAACGCCTAGTCCTTTGATTCTGCGGCCAGGCTTCTCATGGCGTCTTCTAGCTCGTCGGTGAACCAGGTGGTACCTCAACTCTTCTACTTTCATCGGTTTCTAGTTTCAAAAAAACTCAGGGATGGAATCCATTGCAGCCGCTGCACCCGCTTCGGGTGATCCAGGGAATCATGGAGACGTCGTACGAGCTGTCGGTCAACCAGGACCGACGGGTGAGGGCGCAGCTGAAGCGCTTTAGGGAGTTGGAGGCTCGCCACCCGGCGGCCAGGCCGGCTTTCCACCTTGGTGGCATTCCGGCTGCTGCCCCTATGGCGTACCCGACGCTTGCGCGCCTCGACCGGCTGGAGGGAAGGCAGGCCAACCTTGCCAACGAGTTGTTGATCACCACCACCGACATCAGGGTCACTCGTTGGAGCACCTCATCCTGGATGCTCTGGAAATGGAAACCGCAGAGCCTTTTGAGCGAGCCCTGGCGGCCATTAGAGAGTTCCTGGCAAACATGTAGTCCTAGACGGCCGTGCGCCGACTCTGAATAAAACACGTTGTAATGTCCCTGGGTTCCTCGTGACTTGAGATTTCTTCAACTCCATGACTTGATTGGTCCAAAGTTGGTGTTTCCGATCATGCGCATTGGATGATTGTCTCACGCATGTGTAGCGTAGGTGTATGCCCCCCAAGCTTTGGTGATAGCGTCGATGTCGACGAAACTTGTTGATAGTAGTCATGGTGATCGCTGCCGGGGGTCATGGGGTGTGGGAGGGGAAAACGAATGCCTAAAGGCGATGCCCCATAAGGCATCGGCTGTCGTGGGTCGGCCCATTGTGGCGATAGCCGACTTACGCGTTGATCCACACGCTCGGGTAGTACTTCTTCAGATATTTTCCGTTGAGGGCCCTTCCGAAGACCTCCCCATCTATCCCTTTTAGCATGTAGGCTCCCTTGGACACGCATTTGTGGACCTTGAAAGGCCCCTCCCAATTCGGCGACCATTTGCCGAATTTGTTATCTCTGGATCCGATTGGGAGTATGAGCTTCCAAACGAGCTCGCCTTCCTCGAATGATTTAGGGACGACCTTTTTATTGTAATGTCTGGCTACCCGTTCCTTATCTCTTGTTACTTTTTCTAAGGCTCTCATTCTTGATGAGGCAAGATCCTCCGATTCGTCTATCATGAGATTGTAGTAGTCATCGGCGTGAGTTGGTCTTGCAGCGAATGCGTCTTGAGCCGATTACGCTTTCCCATGGAAGCACCGGTTCGTGTCCATAGACCGGTTTGTATGGCGGAACTTGGATGGACCCATGACATGCCATCCGATAGGCCCACAAAGCTTCGGCCAATCGGGTGTGCCATTGTTTGGGATGCTCGGATATCTTTCTTTTGATCGGTTTGATTAAGCTTTTGTTTGACGCTTCGCTGACCGTTGGCTTGTGAGTAGTACGGCGAAGAGTTAAGCAGCTTGATCCCCATGCCGTCGGCGAACTGGATGAATTCGTCGGAGACAAAGATGGACCCTTGGTCGGTCGTTATCGTTTGCGGAATGCCGAATCTGTAGATGATGTGTTCCTTGACGAACTCGATTGCATCTTTAGAATCCACTTTTCGGAGGGGAATTGCTTCTACCCATTTTGTGAAATAATCTGTGGCCGCTAGTATAAACTTGTGCCCCTTGCCTGAAGGTGGATTGATTTGGCCGATCATGTCCATATCCCACCCTCTGAAAGGCCATGGTTTAATTATCGGGTTCATGGCCGACGCCGGAGCTTGTTGCACTGTGCCAAATTTTTGACAATCTTGGCATCCTTTATAGTATTTAAAGCAATCCTCTAGCATCGTCGGCCAGAAATACCCGGCTCGGCGAAGTAGCCACTTCATTTTGTGTGCCGATTGATGTGTACCGCAGATTCCTTCGTGTACCTCTCCGATGGCCACTGTGGCTTGATCGGCGCTCAAACACTTGAGCAGTATGCCATCGATTATCCGATAGTATAAATTGTCGTCGAGCAACACATACTGCAACGCCTTGTACCGTAACTTCCTTGTGGCCGATTGAGAAGGGTTTTTGAGGTAATTGTAAACGTCGAATCTCCAATCGTTGGTCGTGATGGTGGCAATGCCTATGTCGACATTTCTTAGCATCGGCTGGTAGCCTGATGCCCTTTGAGCCAGGTCATTAGCCTCCGTGTTCTGCTCCCTGGGAATATGCTTCAAAGTTACTAGCCGAAATCCTTCCATTAATTCCTGGCACCGTTGATGATAGATTACTAGTGCGTCATTTTTGCACTCATACTCTCCTGACAATTGACTAATGACGAGCAACGAGTCCCCCATTATCTCGACCGCATCAGCTTCCATCTCTCTGAGTAGGAGTAGCCCCTTTAGGACGGCTTCGTACTCGGCTTGGTTATTCGTAACGTGGGGGTCGATGGCGAAAGCGAATTCGAAGCTTGTCCCCTTGGGTGAGATAAGAACTAAGCCGATTCCACAGCCGCTTGTACATACTGAGCCGTCGAAAGTCAGGGTCCAAGGCGTGATCTTTACGGAGCCGATTGAGTCGTTTCCATGTTCCACAATGAGATCGGCCGGGGCTGTCCTTTTCGCCCTTGGGGCTGATACCTCGGATCGGGTCGGTCGGCGCAAGTATCCACTTTCCAATCCTCCCTTTGAGCACTGGAGCCGATAGCATGTACTTGACTACGTCGGCTTTGCATGTTACGGTGCATTCATTGGACAACAGATAGTGCCTTAATTTTGTGCATGAGAAATAGAGGCACAGACATAGCTTCTCGACAGGCGAATATCTAGTCTCTGGATCTAGCAGCCGCCGGCTAAGATAGAAAATGGCCCTTTCCCTGCCATCGACTTCTTGGATTAGGACGGAGCCGATGGATTTGTCGTCGGCGGACAGGTACAGCTTGAACGGCTTCCCTTTTTGTGGGGGCATTAGAACTGGGGGAGAACTTAAATATTTTTTTATGTTGTCTAACGCCTTCTGTTGCTCTGCCCCCCATGTGAATATCTGATCGGCCTTAAGCCGAAGCAATGGTGTGAACGGTTCCAATTTTTCTGAGAGGTTAGCTATGAACCGTCTAATGAAGTTTATCTTTCCGATCAATGATTGGAGTTGTCTTTTATCCTTAGGGGGTTGAATTGTCTTAATTGCGTTGATGCTCCTTGGTGTTACTTCGATTCCTCTTTCATGAACGAGGAATCCTAAGAACTGCCCGGCCGACACGCCGAACGCACACTTGAGCGGATTCATCTTCAATCCGTACTTCCTCGTCCATTCAAGCACCTGCCTTAGATCTGCAATGTGGCTTTCTATCTCTCTTGATTTGACGACGACATCGTCGATGTATATCTCCACTAGTGCTCCGATCATGTCGTGAAAAATGTAGTTCATTGCTCTTTGATATGTTGCCCCGGCATTCTTTAGGCCGAACGTCATCACCACCCACTCGTAGAGGCCGATTGTGCCTGGGCATCGAAAAGCTGTTTTATGGACGTCCTCCTCGGCCATGAATATCTGGTTGTATCCTGCATTACCGTCCATGAAGCTGATGATTTTGTGGCCTGAAGCGGCGTTGACAAGCAGGTCGGCTATTGGCATTGGGTATTCATCTTTTGGAGTTGCCTTGTTTAGGTCTCTGAAATCGATGCATACTCGAAGTTTGTCGTTCTTTTTTAATACTGGGACGATATTAGAGACCCATTCGGCATATCGGCAAGGCCGAATGAACCCTGCGTCGTATAGCCGAGTGATTTCGGCCTTAATTGCGTCGTACATGTCGGCCTTGAACCTCCTGGGAGGTTGTTTGAATGGCCGATATCCTGCCTTGATTGGCAGTTGATGGACCACTATCGATCGGCTTAGACCGGGCATTTGAAGTATTCCCACGCGAAGCAATCTTTATATTCTTTTAATAATTCAATAAGTTGGGATCTACGAGAGGAGATAAATTTTTACTAATGTACGTCGGCCTTGGCTTGTCGCCGAGATCCGATGTCGATCTCCTCTAACTCGTCGGCGACGTGAAGCCCTGTCCTAACTTGCCAACGTCTTCATCCGCGGTGGCTACGCCGAGCACTTTGGATCCCTCCACCATGTCTTGTTCAAAGCAGCAAGCGTGGCTCGTCGCTTCCGATGGGCTGTATTGTTGAATTGGACACGTTTAGAAAATCGGCTTGCCGGACTTTCCCAGGATAAACATTCGATGCCTTCGATTTCCCAAAGCGGCAAATCGGCACCGACGATACTAAGCGGCCTGTCGGTGGCACGATCTCGATCTTGTCGCCGTCCCACCGGATGAGGCTCGGTGCATTGTAGAAGGGATGCAGCAGTTAGCGTGGATCCAGTCTCTTCCGAGCAGCAGGCTGTAAGACCCCTTCCCGTCGATGACAAAAAACGTCGTGGGCACGGTTTTGTTGCCGATGGTCGGCTCGACGTTGAGAACGCCTTTAGTCTCGATGGGTTGCCGCCGAAGTCCTTGAGTACCATGTTGGTTTTGATCAGGTCTTCGGCTCCTTTTCCAAGCTTTCGGAAAGTTGCGTAAGGCATAAGGTTGACTGCCGCTCCCCATCGACTAGCATTTTGGAAATCGGCTTACCGTTGACGAAACCTTTAACGTACAACGGCTTTAGATGTCGATTTTTGGTTCCTTCCGGCTTGTCGAAAATGGCCTGGTCTGGGAAGATCATTAGCTTTGCCGGGTCATCTTCAATGGTATCCGCGTCGGCTTCGGGGGCAGGGTCGGCGGGCAACACGAAGACCATGTTGACCGATGCGGCAACTTTACCTTTCCCTTTGGCTGCCCTTCGGCTCGGTCGGCGGGGCTCTCTCCGCCTTGCTCTTCGGTGGCCGTAGTGTTCTCATGCTTGGGTACCCACCGTCTCTTGATCTTGCCCAGCCGACGGCGTTGTTCGTATATCATTTGCGCCACCTCGTCCTCTCTTCCTTCACGCTTAAGCCGCTGAATTCTCCTTTTCTGAGTATTTGTAAATAGATCGGACGGGCACCACGGGATTGGCCGGTCCCTCCTCGTCGGCCTCCTCGTTGTTACGATCGTCTCCATCTTGATTTTCGTCGACGAAGAAGTCTTGATGGACCGGGCCGAGCCGATCGTGGACCGGTCGCCGTTTCGGTTTAGTTGGACGGCTCGGGAATGAAACGGACTGGACTTGCTGTTGACGAGCTCCCGTGTTCGTCATAACGTGATGGTCGTTACATGCGGGCGATCTTCCAGTGTTGGTAGTCTCATGCCGGATTCCCAGCAATGCCTGAAGAAGTCGCAATGCCAATGTGGGTCGTCATGGCTTGCCATGTTCCGCCGGCTTTGGATTCTTGGATCATGCCGGCGAGGTACTTCGTCGTAGCTTTCTTCACGCCGAAACCGGTATTGACGGTGGTATCGCCGTTGGTCAGGCGTTGGCCGCCGATCGATAGCTGGGCGCACCATGTTTATTTGTGTAGAGGGGTTTCCTATCGACCTTCTCTGTCTCGGCCTCGATCGTCGTATTGGCTAAGTCGCATGTTGTTCTGCTCTGCCAATTAATTCGTCCGAGGCCGGCATGGACTGCGTTGACCGGGAACGGATTGCCGTCCACTTTCATGGGCTGACTTGAGTCAACGAACTTCAACTTCCCGGCCTCGATGGCCGATTGAATCTGCTGTCTAAATACTTTGCAATCGTTCGTGGCGTGAGATGTAGAGTTGTGCCACTTGCAGTATTTCTTCTTTTTCAGCTCTTCGGCCGACGGGATCACATGATTTTCAGGCAACTGAATTTGTTTTTCTTTGAGTAGTAGGTCGAAGATTTTGTCGGCTTTAGTGATGTCAAAATCGTATTTCTCTTCTTTAGCCGTTTTGAGCGACCCGCGGTGACGATGGCCTTCTTGTTTTTAGCCCATTCGGTGCCGCCCACTGTTTCGTCATCGTCAGATCCATAATCTGAGTCGACGACGACTTGTGTTATGGTTTTGACGGCCTTCCTGGTTTCTTGGAAGCGTTGTTCATGGGTCGTTACCCTCTGCGCCAGGTGGGCTAGACTTTCGAAGTCCTGCGCAGAGAATCTTTCCCTGATTGGCGCGATCAGACCATGAAAGGCTAAATCGGCCAGCTGAGCGTCCGATAGCACCAGTGTAGCATCGGTTTATCATTTCTCGAAGCGCTGAATGTAGTCTGGACCAATTCATTATGTTTTTGCACGATCTTTGGTGAGGTCGACAACTTCATTTCATGGTTGCCGAATAAAAATAGCTATGGGCTGTTTTCAAGATCGGCCCAACTCGAATCGAGTTGTAAGGCAACGAGGAGAACCAAGTGAAGGCCGATCCCGAAAGAGAAAGGGAAATAGCTGAACTCTCAAAGGGTCGATGGCCGATGCTTCACCACATTGTGCTAAGAATCGGTGATATGCTCGTAAGTAGATACATTGTCTTGCCCACGAGAACTTAGAGAAATCCGAATTTTGTACCGGTTGGGTAATGAAATTCTTTCGAAATGCTCCGGGTAAGGGTACCGTACATATTCACGAGTCTTTTGGTTTGAGGCCGAACCGATCTCTCATGACGTCTGCAATTAGCTCGGCCCAGGTCCTATTATCTTGCTGTATCGGCTCGTATGGGTCGTACGGTATACGTGCCTGCCGATACAGCTGTGGAGGTGTCTGAGGTCGGTAATGATGATCCTGACGACCCCCTTGGTATTGGTAACGATGATCAGCGGGTGGCAGCCGAGATTCCGGTGGTGGCGTTGGCGGGTCGGAAGCATTGTCGTCCTCAGATATTCTCATGCTGCCATGATCAATCGGCTCGGTCCGATTATGGTGAAACATGTCGAATTGACCTTGGGGCAACGGCGTTGTCGGTTTAAAATGGTGACCGCTGGTTTCACAGCCGTCCCGCTTGGGCTCAAGTGGCTGATTCCTCCCGGCGGGTTGGGCTGTGCTATTAACAGAAGCGGCCGATCTTGGGTGACTAGTGTCCTGTAGTCGGGAAACTTGCCATCCGTGAAATATGTAGGACCCCTTTGCAGCTGCTCGGCCACCTTGGCATCAACCACATGAGAAATCATATTGTTGAGGGTGTTGACCAGGATGCTGCTCTGGTTGACCAACGCGTGGTGGACGGCCGAGTCGATCCGATCTTGCAAAGAGTACACGGCCTGATCATCCTGTACTTGAGTTGGTTCTTCCACTTTTTGCTTGCCCTTCGCATCACTCGACAAAGATGCTATAGTATCATTGAGGCTGAACTTGTACTTTTGGTGGACCGTTCCAGACCTTGTTTGCGTGAAGGATTGAAGGTAATTGTTCTGGAGTTCCTCCACCATCTTCTTTTACTCGGCTTGCTGTTCAGCCGATAGTTGATCCATTTTTACAGGTACGACATTGTCCTGTGTGATGCCAGGGATCTTGGAGTCGACCATCTTGCCGGCTGAGTCTATTCGTCCGAGTCTAGCCGACAGAGATAGTCTCACTGGGCGTGCCAAGAAGCGTGTTGACGAGAAATCTCTCTCACGCGCCGACCTGGGAGATCTGCTTGACTCCAGTGCAGGTCCTTCCTAGCTGCCTACAACGTGTAGAGCGTGCCAGTTGATTTGATCTGCCAATCAACAAGAGAAAATACAAGAAAGTATCCGTTAAGCGTTAGGTCAAACCCCCGCGGTATCGGCCGAGGAAATCCATAATCGTACACACGCTATTCTCGGCCATATTTGTACCAAGTGACCGAAACGCATCGGCTATGCCAAGACGATCATCAGCCATCCGGCCCAAATATGACGAAGAATAACGAATATACAGATCAACAAACCAGCCGACCCCGGGAAACCGTCATCAAATCAGCCGATGCTCCAATGATTCTCGCACAAACGTAACATTCCCAAATTAAGGGCGTAAGTAAATACAATATAGATGCAAACTACAGCCCTACAGCAAATCTGATAACAATCATATCGAAAGAAACACATAAAAACAGATAAGGTCGGCTGAAACCCCGACGCTATCCCCAGATAATGCAAATCCAAAAGAATACATTGCCAACGACTCTAAAGACGACTCAATAGTTCAGTCTTGATGCAGCATTGAGTATCAAAAGAATCATTCAATCTATCACTTTCGATTTACACTCCGTAAGATGGTAGATACTGCATACGAACCAACCAGCCTTTAGATCTAGTATCGCTGACTACGCATCCTCAACAAGATGAGTCAACCGCAAAATAGATCTAAACGCCGGACTGATTCATACGCACTATATGATACATGGCGTAGCAAAACTACTGAATCCAATGTGTCATTGCGATGGAAGCATCAAACGAGTAATCTCACCACTAACGACAAACATTTACCTGAGTCCGGGGATCGAGACGATGCAGCCCGAAGCCAAACAGGGTGTTCGTCCAAAAGGAAAAGTATGGCGATGCGCCGAAGATTAGATTGATTCAACTTGTCCTCATACACAGGGTCTCGGGTCCTATTTATACCCGAAATATGAATATCTGTAACAACTTCAGACTCTACCTAAACATTATATTATCCCTAACAAGATCCGTTACAACTAACAATTTAACAAACTCCTAAATTACAGATACAACTGCCATTTCAGGACTTTATCCATAGGTGGCAATATCTTAAAACGTGTCATTAACATCCGAATCCCACTTATCTTCAAGTTTCTGCATTGGATACGGTCTTATCTCTTTTAAACTTGGAATCGGTCGTCGGCTGTTCCATTCAACCCATTCCCAGCCGACCACCCCTGCAGCCGATTACTCTTTTAGCTGAAACAACCCCTGACCTCAGCCGATTCTGATTCCACCTTGCTTTCTTAGGACTCACGGACCTTATTACCAAATTCCAGTGTTAACACAAGGCCAGCAGCTTCCCGCTCTCCCGCTCCTGTCGTGGCCTTGCCAGCGAGGTCCCTGTCAATAAGGATGCAGATGGGGTGGAAACGCCGCTGTTGCGGCCTCCCCGATCTCCCGTGTGCTATTGCGCCACCACAACATCCTCGAGCTCCCGTTCCCACCACGGCCCCGCCAGCGAGGTCCCCATCTCTAAGGATAGGGACGGAGCTGGAACACCGCCGCCATCTCCCTGATCTCTTGCATCCTCCTGCGCTACCACGGCCTCCTTGAGCTCTCGCTCTCGCCATGGCCTCGTCGATGAGGTCTATCTTCAACGTGGCCAAATCTCACATTGCCACCAGTTCTCCTCTCAGATTTGGACACCATCACCGACACCCTAGGGGTTGTCTCCACCGCTGCTTACCTCGACCACCATTCCATGGGCCTCACAAGGCTCCTAGGACACACCGCCTACAGGATCATCGTCTACCGCCTGACGCCTCCCCGCGGTCACCGGCTCCTCCATGCCAACCGGCCGAGCCCCGCCATTGTAGCCCTTGGCGATCACATCGGAGCCCGTTGTCGCCCGGACTTCTCCGACCTCCCCATGGCCCTTTCCGTTACCATGGACCAGACATCCTCAAGCTCACCGCTCTCAGCCTTGGGAACCCTCTCTATCCTCCCCACTGGTATCGTCTTCGTTAGGCTTCTCGCAGCGCGAGAATGCTTAGGTCACCCCCGGCCTCTGTCTCAGGCGCTGGGACGACGCGAGACGATTTCGTCCGCCTAGGTGACCGTCGTGCCTCTCTCCTAATGGCCGCGGGCCTAGATCACGGGGGAGAGTTGGAAAATAAAGGAGAGGAATAAAGATAGGAGGGAAATAGAGGAGAGTCACCGACGTGCGATTCCTATCTTCTAACTCAACGAGCCAATTGCAGTTAACCTGTCATGTTAGTCGCTTTTTAAACCATCTAAGGAGTCAATTTGCACAAGTTTTCGAAGACGGGGAAGGTGCTATACCTGGTTTTGCGGTAGAGGGAGGCGATTCAATTAAAAGTAAGAGATGAGGGAGGACAAATAGACTTATTCCTTTCTCAAAGAATGCATGCACAACCGGATTTGGATCAAGTGCAGCTGGGTAGTGTGACTGCAAGTTATGCGATCCATTGCCGGCTATTAGCTAGATCCGAATCCGATGATCAAAATTCATCCTGTAACTGTAGTCACTGTAGCAAGAACTGCTGAGTACTCTTACGTCGGCATTGTAGCTAGCGATCTGGTTAGTTCAATGACAAAATGGATGATTGCCATTGCGTGCAGTAGCTTAGCTTGCAGTCTCTATTAAAACTTCAGGTGATCCAAATCCCTGCACAACCGTAGCGCGGTGTACCGCGCTCGTCGGGGGGCAGTTTGAGGCCTTGTTTGTTTTAGAAGCTTAGCATTCTAAAAAGCATCGGGTTGGTAGCGAGCTTCCAAGAATCTTGATTCTTAGCTTCTGATTTTCAGTTTATTTTTTGAATTATATATGAGTGAGAATCTAGAAGCCGAAGCTCCCCAAACTAGCGCTGATTACAGTACGAGGTCTTAACAATGCTAATAATAAACTTTCTAATCAGTTTAACCGTTTAATGCGGTTTAATGTTTTTACGTCTTAATTTATCGTGAGGTATATATCTTGGAAATGCCTGTGATCGATCGTCCGACGCATAACAAAATTCGGACGCCAAACTGATGGCTCTGTGTCTTTTCCTTGCATGCAGCTAGCATCATTTGGATTTCATGTAGTCTAAGAGTAGAGTAATGCATGAGGTTCTAGTTATAAGCTTTAAATGATTTTTCTCAAAAATTAGTTATCCGATTTACTATTCGATTTTACCGTTATATTCGTTACAATTAAATCTCTATAACAAGATATCACATAATTATATTCCAATAAAAATACATATGTTTCAACCGTTGAATTTGGTTGTTTCACGTGTGAGAAATAAATGTTTCAAATCAAAATTTGACTAAGTTGCACATTTTAAGTTTTATGTTGCCATGGATCTTTTAAAATATTGCACATGACATTATTTAGATGTTTCAATAATTATTTTTACGATGTTTCACTAGTTTATTTGTGAATGTTGCATATATGGTGTTATTTGGATGTTTCAGTAAGTATTAATTTATTTATAAATGTTGCAGGTGTTGTTTGGATGTTTCAGTGAATATTTTCTAAGGTTTCAATAATTATAACTCATTGTTTCACGTATAATATAAAATGTTTTAGTTAGTAATATAATCATATTTATATATTTTATTGGAAATATAACCAAGTGAGATCTTATTATAAAAAGTTTAATTGTGATGAATATAATGGTGAAATCAAATGACAGATCGGATAAGTAACTTAGAAAAAAAAATTTAAAGTTTTATTATTAGAGAAAAATAGTTTAAAGTTTTATTATTAGAGAAGACAAGAGAAAGAGGTTGCATGCAGGCATATAAAAGAGTAGCATATATATAGGCTTACATTATAATATTGCATGAAGGCATGTAAAAGAGTAGCATATATATATAGGCTTACATCATAGTAGCATTAACTGCGATGTTTTTTTTCATGTAGCCATGCAGGTGGGTAGACGATATCCGATATTTGCTAAATATTGGATGTTCGATCTGTAGCAGCCTTCATATATATCTCTTCAAAAATAAAAGAAAACATATAATTAGATATAACACTAGCTCCATATATATACCTCTTGAAAACAAAAGAAAACCTCTAATTACTATATTATTACCATATGTTTGTGTATAATTATCACGTAAGACATATGTACCTCTGACTACTATATTATTACCATATGTTTGTGTATGATTATCACTTAAGACATACGTGAGGCACGAGGAATAAATCTTAGCAGTCAAAAGTGTATCAAAAGTTGAGCGGCTACCACAAAAACTTAAAGGTGATGTTTTTTTATGGTGTAGATGAAAATGAAGTATTTCATACAAAACGAGATATAAATATATAATTAATTGAGTTTTAATTATTATAAACTTAAAATAGATATATCTAAAATGCACCTTACATATAATTTTTTTTACACGAAACACACCGTTTAACCGTTTGAAAAGCGTGTCAAAAAATGAAATTTTCATCCAATCCATTAAGAAAAAACGAATGAGACCTAAGATAGTCCTATTGCACGCTTTCAAACTAAAAGATGCTCTAAAATATCATAAAAATTTACTTTTTTTAATTTGTAATAATTTAAACTTAATTAATTATATGATAATAGCTTTTTTTATTGGTATGCGTCAGAATCTCTTAAGTGTAACTCTAACCAAACGAACGACTCTCTCAAACTTACCTAATTTTCGATGCCCGTCTACAGTCCAGTCAACCACGAAGTCACGGTGGCTGATGGCTCGCCGTCACTGGTCAACATTTTCTCCTTTTTCTTTACCACCTCTGTCGCCATTTCTTCTCATCTATTTTAACGTTGCAAATTGCATTCAAAGCCAAATCTTATTAGAAATCTATCTAAATGCTTCCGCTTCTTCTCTCTTTTTTTCTATATAAATAGTTTTCATCCTTCTTGTGGTGCAAACTTGCAACGCAAAGCACCATGGCTGCTCGTCCCCACGTACGGCCGCGCTGGCGCCGGGATCTCACCGTCCGGATGCCGCGCGCGGACGTCGCCATGTCCCTCGCCGCGCCGCCCTCCTCGGCGTCTACGGTGGAGCCCCCGCTCGCTGAGATGGAGCTCGTCCGCCTCGTCGACAGTGGCGAGGGCGGCGAGGTGTGGCTGGTGCGGCACCGTGCCACGGGGCGCGAGTACGCCCTCAAAGTGCTCTACGAGCGCTGGGCCGCCGGCGGCGGCGGCGGCGACACCGACGCCCTCCTCCGAATGGGCGACGACGAGCACCCGTCCCTCGTGCGGTGCCACGGCGCCACGCGCCGAAGCGACAACGGCGGCGACGAGCTCCGGATCCTGCTCGAGCACATGGCCGGCGGGTCGTTCTCCGGCCGCCGCGTCGCCGACGAGCGCGTCCTCGCTGGCGTCGCGCGCCAGGCGCTCTCCGGGATCGCCTACCTCCACCGCCGCGGCGTCGTCCACGGAGACATCAGGCCGTCCAACCTGTTCGTCGACTCCGCAGGCCGCGTCAAGATCGCCGGCTTCGGCGCCGACCGCGCCATCGACCAGATCAACGGCGGGCTCTGCAGGGCGTCTCTCAAGCCCGGCGCGTACATGAGCCCCGGCCGCGCCGACGACGGCTACGCCGGCGACGTATGGAGCTTCGGCCTCAGCGTCCTCGAGCTTTACATGGGCAGCTTCCCTTGAGAAGAATCGTGACGAGCAGGGGCAATCGATCCGGCTCACGTGTTACTCCGATCCACCGGAGGCGCCGGCCACCGCCTCGCCGGAGTTCCGAAGCTTCGTCGGGTGTTGCCTGCAGATGAATCCGGCGAAGCGGCCGTCCGCCATGGAGCTGATGAATCACCCGTTCGTCGTGGCTGGGCTGCATCAGCCGCCGCCCCTCGCCGTGACGTCGTCGGCATTTTCTCAAAATGCATAGATATAGTTACTCTATTCTCTCAAAAAAATAAAAAACGATATCGGTATGATATATATCTACTGTATTATAAAATTCAAAGTCTGAATTCAACTAGTATTAAGGAAAAAAATTCGAAATTGTTAATGGTACTAAACACTAGTATTATATTTGTCTCTTTTTTCCAGCGTTGTCGGTTGAGTTTAGATTAAAATTTGTTTGAGTGGTAAATGCAATATACTCTATATTGAAATTTTTGTTTTGGTAATCTTCATAACCCTTGTGTGAAGTTAGAAACACACAAGGTGATGTCTCTTTGAGGAATGAAAGCATACTTCCTTCTTGAAATGATGATGCTTGAAACTATTAATTGCCTCAATTTTTTACATTATAGTTTTTGTTGAATTATAGTTCTACGACGATTTTCAATATGCTCTTATAGGACTCGAGTACCCATTGTCTTTTTGAATATTCAAATTCAAATATGAATATTATAATATATATATGGCTTCGAGTCTGCAGCTTTGACGTACTCTGTTGGCTGCTTCGTCATATTAATTAGTGATAATGTGGATTAGATCAAACTGACCAGAAATTCCAACGATCAGCTGGAAACACCATGGTCCGCTACTCCGCTTATTTGATTCATGTCTTCTATTGCAAGGAAATCTCGTTGAATTCTATTTGTATGTATAAAGCCTGATCAGAAACTAGTCGATAAGTCTTTTAACCATCATAAGAGCAAGGCTATATATATATATATATATATATAGAGAGATGAATTTCTTATGTGGCGTAGACTGTATTTCATCCGTGTGGCGTGGCGAATCTCTAATTTGAAAACTCAAATTGAAAATCCGAACCGTTCAAATTGTTCTATATATTAATATTGCCTTGTATACCAAATTTTACATTTTTTTTGAATTTTTTTACTATTTTATCAGATAGGTCAAAAAAACAATAATCCAACGATTTCTGGAGTATCTATTTTATTGCATTTTTGACCTATCTGATAAAATAGTAAAAAAATTCAAAAAAATATAAAATTTGGTATACGAGGCAATATTAATATATAGAACAATTTGAACGGTTTGGATTTTCAATTTGAGTTTTCAAATTAGAGATTCGGCCACGCCACACGGAGGTCTGCGCGCGCCACACAGAGCTCATCTCTATATATATATATATATATATATATATATATATATATATATATATATATATATATACCTATTTATAAAGCAAATAGTGTTTCTACCTAAATTTTGTTTTGCTGGCTATTTTGCGAAAACCCTTGAGTTTTTTCGAAATTAACCCACGACGCGTGGCTATTTAAAAAAACCGTTAAAGAAGAAAAATAGGTTATTTTACGAAAACCTCTTGAGTGTTTATAAAATTAACTGCAGTCCCAATGCTAAAAAGAAAAGGAAGACTTGGATGAAAAAAGACCTCATGCGTCCTCTCTTCCGTCCCATCCGCGCGCGCGCTGCGCCCTCCTCCCATCCTTGCTCGGAGCTCTCGCATCATCGCTGGACCTTCACCTTCATGCGCTTCTTCGTCCCGTTGCAACGCACGGGTATTTTGCTATATTTATAAAGCAAGTAGTGTTTTCATCCAAAATTTTGTTTTGCCTGGCTATTTTGTAGAAACCCCTTGAGTTTTTTTCGAAATTAACCCGCAGTCCCAATGTTAAAAAGAAAAGAGGGCTTGGATGGAAAAAAGACCTCCTGCGCCCCTTCCTCCCTGCGCCCCTCCCTCCCGTCCCCATCCGCGCTGTGTCCCGCGTCGCGCCTGCGCCCCTCTCTCCCGTCGCTGCTCGAAGCTCCCGCGCGCCTCCGCCTCCTCCCGTCCCCATCCGCGCGGTGTCCAGGCTTCATCCGTTGCAATGCACGGACACAATTGCTAGTATATATATATATATAACTATCTATAACGAAATAGTGTTTCTACCCAAAATTTTGTTCTGCCTGACTATTTTGCAGAAAACTCCTTGATTTTTTCCAAAATTAACCCACAGTTAGGGGTGGATACTGGCTCGGCTCGGCTTAGCTCGACTCGGTAGAGAGCCGAGCCAGGAGGCTCGGCTCAGCTCGGCTCCTGAGCCGGCTCGAGCCAGCTCGTTTAGCTCGCGAGCCACTTTAATACAGTACAATTTATGTACAAATTACATTTTATTTTTTTGAGCCTATTAAACATGCAAATATACAATTGAAAAAAGTAAAAAGTGATATATTAAGTCCATAATTAACGTAATAACACTTGTCCATCGATAATTATCCATGCAAATGTAATGATGCAACTAGATTATATATTATTACTATTATAATCTAAAGCATTAGATCCATATTGACCATCACAAAATTATAAAAATTATTGATTTATTGTCACATCAACAACAAAACAAGCAAAAGAGTAGCAAAACAAGCAAAACATTAGGCCCTGCTTTGTACATTGCATCTGGCTCGTTGAGCTCACGAGCAGCTCGCGAGCTGACTCAAGCTGGCTCGTTATAGCTAACGAGCTAAACCCTTGGCGTAGCTCGTTAGCATTTCTCAACGAGCCGAGCCAAGCCGAGCCAACCATGAGCCGAACGAGCTAGCGAGCCACGAGTATTTCGTCAGCCCTACCCGTAGTCCCAATGCTGAAAAGAAAAGGAGGGCTTGGATGAAAAAAAGACCCCTTCGCCTCTCCCTCCCGTCTCCATCTGCGTCGCGCCCCGCGTCGCGACTGCGCTCCTCCCTCCCATCGCTGCTCGGAGCTCCCGCGCCCCTCTATGTCGTCCCCATCCACGTCGCGCCTCGACTTTACCCGTTGCAACGCATGGACATAATTGCTAGTGTATATATATATATATAGAGAGAGAGAGAAAGAGAGAGAGTTGGGCTACTGTGTGACGCGTCGCGCAGCCCCATCCCGTTTGACATGGCCGAATATCTAATTTGAAAACTCAAATTGAAAATCCGAACTGTTCAAATTGTTCTACATATTAATATCAACTTGTAGACCAAATTTTATATTTTTTTGAAATTTTTCACTATTTTATCGGATAGGTCGAAGATGCATTAATCCAACGATTTCTGAAGTATCTATTTTATTGCATCTTTGACCTATCCGATAAAATAGTAAAAATTGAAAAAATATAAAATTTGGTCTACAAGAGATATTAATATGTAGAACAATTTGAACGTTCGGATTTTTAATTTGAGTTTTCAAATTAGAGATTCGATCGTACCACACGGGATGAGGCTGTACGGCACGCGACACAGTAGCCCAACTATATATATATATGAGATTAATTATTGGCTGTAATATTTATCCATATCATATATATATATATATATCCACTAAGAGTAAAAGCTTATACAGTAAATTACCTGTTACATTAGCTATACGAAATAGAAAATCATTTAATTCATGCATGGGTGTCCAACCACATGTGGTGATCAAAACTAATTACCTTCATCCTTGTAGCTATCTACGTTTCATGCAAGCTGTGATGATTTTATTTGCACAACACACCAATGACAATGGATAAGTGCGCACAACAGACCATGGAAACAATGCATAGGCCCACCAAAACGCGTAAACTATCGCTGCAAGCGGGCGGAAGGTCTCGTTTCCGGTCGCCCGACGACAGAACAAGCGCTCGCCCTCTTCTCTCTCTTTTCTCACTCTTCAATGCAGGATTGGGCTGATGTGAGTCAATGTATAGTGTGATTCAGTTTTATCGTACCTGCTCTGACAATCATGTTTTTTTTAAAAAATCATGTCCCAAATTCATATTCAACCCTTCCAACTATCAATACCATTTAATTTAACCCCAATCTAAACAAGAAGGATATTCATCGTATAGACTTCAGTTAGCAACATAAATTTAAAAATAATGGGTTCACATGTCAAAGATTGATTCCCTTATTGCTCTGGCTCCTCTTCATCTCCCTTTTTAGTTTTTCCATGGGCCCAGGTGGCCGGTGTGCTCGTCATGAGCACGTTGGTCTCGTGCACGGTAATAATGTCCTTGGAGCTCCATGCCTTCGTGGCCATGAGCGCCTCCTCTCCATGAGATTGGCGCTAGTGAGATTAAGCTCTCGACCACCGCCTCCCTAGGCATGTTTTCAAGAGCTTCCTCTTAGATCTGCCTTTGTTAATCTCTTCTCTATGCACCACCTCCTCCTTAAGATTTGTCTCGTCTCCTTGAACTCCATCCTGCCAAGGTCCCCGTGCCATCGTCTCCATGAGCTCAACCAAGCTCCGTCTTTCCTAATCTCTAAAATCCCTAACAGCTGGGTACCGCACAACCATTGCAAACCGATAAGCTCTACTTACGAATGTTGTCTACCCGAGTGCCTTCTCCATTAGCTAGGCCTATGTGAGCCTAACCTCGAGCTTCGCCTTTGCTTGAGCATCCCCAAGTGCCTTTGCCAACATCAAGCTACGTCTCACTGAAATTCATCATTGCTGTCTCGTCTCCTAAAGATCCTCCACCTCCCCAAGGTGCCTCATCCCGTGCGGCCCACTTAAGTGACCGTACGAAAAAAATCGATTATCCCGTGCGGGCGACTTAAGCGGCCGCATGGAAAAATAGATTATCCCGTGCGGTCGCTTAAGTGGGCAGCACGGAATACTGTGGTATTATCCCGTGCGGTCCACCCACTTAAGCGACCGCACGGGATAATCCATTTTTTCATGCGGTCGCTTAAGTGGACCGCACGGGATAATGCATCTTCGATTTTTCAGGCGCGGCCACTTATGATCCGTCTGGAACCTATTGGGGGTCTCGTCCAGAAAAACCGTTTCTCTAGTAGTGTATATACCCGCTGTTCATTTGGTCTTCCCGCCATAGCGCTAGCGCCAAGCTTGGCGCATTGGTTCCCATGGCGATCATGGACACCGTCACCGCCGCCGCAGTGGTGGTGGTGCTGGTCTTGACGATGTTGTGGACGGCGATGGCGCAGCTGGTGTGGAGGCCGTACGGCGTGGAGGAAGCTTGGCCATTAGGGCATCCGCGGGTCGGCATACCGGTTCTTGGTCGGCAACATCAGCGAGGCAAATACGATGCGCGCGGCGGCGAGTGGCGACGTGCTCGCCCCGCGCTCCCACGACATCGTCCCGCACATGCTGCCTCACTACCACAACGCCTGGATGTCGCGCTACGGCAAGGTATTTGTCTCGTGGACCGGCCCCTTCACGGCGCTCTGCGTCGACGACTACGGCATGGTGAAGGAGATCCTGGTATTGGCGAAAACGTTGCCCTTCCTCCAGGCACGCTTGCATGTTAATATATGCATGGGAAAAGCCCCTCGGCATGACGATACAGAGTTTTGGTTATGTACGATAACAAATCACGCGTTACACGCGATAAGACGCAGGAAAACAGAAAACAAAACAACAACCCGAACCTATCCAATCTCAGGAGATAGCAAACCAAAACAAACCTATAACAAACCTATCTTATCTAACACTCCCCCTCAATTGAAAATTGTAAGATTAAGATTGTTTCGAAGCAATTTAAGCTGCTGAACCGGGAGAGGTTTAGTAAAACTATCAGCTACCTGGCCTTGAGATGATATAAAGCGAATTACCATTTGCTTTTGTGCCACCTGTTTTCTAACAAAGTGAAAATCAATCTCGATATGCTTAGTTCTTGCATGAAACACCGGATTGACTGACATATATATAGCTCCAATATTATCACACCATAGTTGTGCTGGTTCAGGATGAGAAATACCAAGTTCCATTAGCAACTTATACACTCACATTACCTCAGCTGTTGCATTTGCCAAAGCCTTGTACTCTGCTTCTGTACTAGACCTTGACACTGTTGCTTGTTTCCTCGCACTCCAAGATATCAAATTTGATCCTAAGAACACAACAAATCCTCCTGTAGACCTCTTATCATCTATACATCCTGCCCAATCAGCATCAAAATAAGCACTTACAACATTAGAGTTTGATTTCTCAATTTTTGTTCCAAGGCCAATTGTCTCTTGTACATATCTAAGTATTCTCTTAACTGCAGCCTAATGTACTGTGGTTGGACTATGAAGGAACTGACAAACTTTATTAACAGAGAAAGATATGTCAGGCCTATTATGAGTTAAATATTATAGTGCTCCAACAATACTACGATTTTGAGTTGCATCCTCTGAACCCAACAACTCAACTTCATTAATAGATAACCTTTCGGCTGCTGAGAGAGGAGTACTTACAGGTTTACAATTACTCATACCTGTTCTTTTGATAACATCCCTAGCATATCTTTCTTGACTTAACAAGAGGACACTATCCATCTTTTTCACTTCAATCCCAAGGAAGTAATGTATCACCCAGATCCTTGAGTGCAAAGTCCTTCTCAAGTTCCTTTAACAACGTCAGAACTGCTTAAGAAGAGGAGCTAGCAACAATTATGTCATCAACATAAACCAACATAAATATTGTAAGACCTTTTCTCTTAAAGAAGAATAAAGATGTATCTGCTTTAGATGAAACGAACCCAAGTTCTAACAATCTTTTTCTTAGTCTAGAGTACCAAGCTCTAGGAGCTTGTTTCAAACCATATAGAGCCTTGTCCAACTTACAGAGATAATACGGTGTCTTTGATTCTTCATATCCTGGTGGCTGCTTCATATAAACTTCTTCTTCAAGATAACCATATAGAAAGGCATTCTGAACATCAAGTTGTCTCAAACTTCAGCCCTGTGACATAGCTAAAGACAAAACAAGTCTAGTAGTTGCAGCTTTAACAACATGGCTAAATGTGTCCTCATAATCAATTTCATAACGTTGTTTGAACCCCTTAGCTACCAGTCTAGCTTTGTATCTATCTATAGTTCCATCCGCTTTTCTCTTAATTTTATAGACCTATTTGCAGTCAATTACATTTACTCTTTTTTTAGTGGAACAAGATGCCAGGTTTTATTGTGTAACAAAGCTGTAAATTCTTTATCCATAGCTAGCTTTCATTTTTCATTAGCAAGGCTCACCTATGTCAGATAGATCAGCATACATGTCATCTGTGTATTTTTTGGGTTTATGAATGCCATGTCTTGATCTTGTAACCGGGCTTGTTACTGGCTGTTCTACTGCACTGGTCGCAAACTCATTCGTCGCAGCAGATCCTGACGAGCCTGGTGCAGCAAGTGACAGCGATGGCTGGTCATGGAGCGCCGAGAGAGAGCCTGATGATATCGGCTGGGCAGATACAGACCCATGTGCATGCTCCGAGACAAAATCTTGTGCTAGAACAAAACCATGGGCATGCACATCTTCGGAATCAGCGCCGTTAGTGCTTTGCCCGTTACCTCCTGCTGCATGTTAGTTGAGCCGCCGGAGCAAGTTAAGCCACCACCATCATTTTCCTGCATAGAGCTAATTTCCTGCATAGAGCTAATTTGCGGCTGGATTTCGTCACTGTTAGCAACACCATCAGTGCCATTCAATCCTAAAACTTGGCCTGCATCATCTTCATCCACAACATTAATATGGTTAGAATCAATCAGAGGTTAATCATGCATTAATTCACCCCCATCATGCATTAATTCACCCCCATGATCAAGCATTGGTGGAAAAAGATTATGAGAAAGAACAAGGATTTCAGACCGGAGTCTAGCATTAGAGTGGAGAGCAGCAAAGGAAAAAACTTGCTCATCAAAAACAACATCTCGTGAAATATAGACACGACCAACTGAAATATCAAGGCATTTAAATCCTTTGTGAAGAGTACTATACCATAAAACACATATTGTTTTGAACAAAAGGCAAGTTTCTTGGAATTATAGGGTCAAAGGTTTGGCCAACAAGCACAACCAAAGATGCGAAACAGGGAATAATTTGGAGGAAGATTGAACAAGCGCTGCAAAGGTGTTTCAAAGGCAATAACCTTGGAAGGGGTTCTATTAATAAGATATGCAGCGATAACGAATGCTTCATCCCAAAACTTAAGTGGTATAGAAGCATGAGCAAGCAAGGAGAGCCCTACCTCAACAATATGCCTATGCTTGCGTTCAGCGGATCCATTTTGTTGGTGAGCATGTGGACAGGATACATGATGCTTTATTCCAATGCGATTAAAGAAGGTATTCAACCATTGGTATTCACCGCCTCAATTGGTTTGCATGGCCTTGATCTTTCTGTTTAAGAGATGTTCAACAAGGTTTTGGAGATTATGAAATTTCTCAAAAACTTCTGACTTGTGCTTAAGTAAATGTACCCAAGTAAATTTGCTGAAGTCATCAATGAAGCTAACATAATAACTCTTATTGCCAACTGAACTTGGAGCAGGACCCCAAACATCTAAAAAAACAAGTTGCAAAGGTTCTGAAGACACACTACTAGACCTTGGATATGGCAACTGATGACTTCTGCCCTTTTGACAGGCATCACATACTGATTCCTGATTGGAATCCCTAATAACAGGGAGATTATTTTGGCTAATGACTCGATTAACAATAGCAAAGGACGAGTGACCTAGACGATTGTGCCACATAGATAGAGCTGGCTTGATGACACCATAGGCCTGCTTGTTGTTGGAGCTAGATATCTTATCAATTGGCAGAGGATAAAGACCATGTCTACACCTGCCTTGAAGCAGTGACGTCCTCGTTACCTGATCCTTAACCAAAAAGAAATATGGATGAAGTTCAACGAATGCTCTATTATCTCTAGCAAAGCAATGAGCAGAGACTAAACTCCTATAAGCATCAGGAACATGCAGGATATTTTTCAATAAGAGATTACGAGTGGGAGTGCGAACAATAGCATGACCAACATGATCAATATCCATACCTGTTCCACTTGCAGTGTGGACTTGTTCGTTTCCATTGTATTTGTCTTTTATCGTCAGTTTTTCCATCTCTCCAGTGATATGATCGGTGGCACCGCTGCAGACGTACCAATTTGTGTCGATGCCGTAGGAGTTTGTCACCGCAGTGTTGACATTTTTCTCTTCTCCTATAAAAGAGTGATCAAATCTCTTCCAACACTTAGCAACAACATGACCCACTTTGCCACAAAGTTGACATGTGGGTTTTGGCCTGTCGTCATTGCGGCCACGCCCAAAACCGCGGCCTCTGCCATGTCGCCCAGCGTTGCACCCTCCTTGCGACACGGCCATGGCAGATGAATTGGATGCATTTTGAAGGAGCTCCAGACACGTCTCAAAGCCAACGAGCAATGCATACAGCTCGTTAACCGAGATGGAGTCTGAGCGGCTAGCAACAAATGACCATTGGGTTGTAGTCGAAGTCGAGGCCGGCGAGGATGTAGGAGACAAGTTCTTCGTCATCAAGTGGTTTACCTGCAGAAGCCATTTCATCTGCAAGAGATTTCATCTTACCCACATATTCTGCCATACTTCTGGTACCTTTCTACATGGTTGAGAGAGCCATATGGGTATTGATAACCCGCGCACGAGATTGGGACATGAAGAGGCTTTCAATAGCACCCTAGACTTCGGTTGCCTTGGTGAGTGAGGCAACTTGCGTTAATACTTCGCGAGACAGTGATGACAACAAGTAACTTAGCACCTGTTGTTCTTGCGCCATCCACTACAGTAGCCCGGATTAGGAATCTTTTCAGTAGTCTTGTCATCATCCTTGGTCACGACGACGAATGGTTCCGGCGCCCTGTTACTCCCGTCCAGGAAGCCGGCCATTTGCGCCCTTCGAAGTGCCACCAGTACTTGTGCCTTCCATGGGATGAAATTTGTTTTGGTCAGTTTCTAGGAGACGGCTTGTCCATTGGGACTGGAGACCGCCGGTGCTGACATTGAGGACGATGCCATGCGAGATTGTCTCGGTACAGAGATGGTGTTGGCACGTGTCACGGGATGGAGATGTTGATGCTGCACGTCACCAGTCGACGCTGCTGCTTCTTGACGTGCAGAAGATGTTGATGCTGCACGTCACCAGCCGATGCTGCTGCTCTTCTTGCCGCGCGCCGTCACTGCACGCTGCTCTTCTTGCCGCGTCACCACACGCTGCTTTCTTGCCGCGCGTCAGCGCCGCTTGATGTCGCATGTCCCAAGACGAAGTCACGTGGTGGTGCAGAGATGGCGCCGGCAAGATTGCTTAAAGATGAGTTGCGCCGAGAGTGGAGGAGGTTTCGGGAGGATAGATTGGATTCAGTGGAGGGTGATAGGCTCTGATACTATATTGGAAAACATTGCTCTTCCTCTAGGTACACTTGCGTTTTAATATATGTACGGAAAAGGCCTCTGACGTGGCGATACAGAGTTTTGGTTATGTACGATAACAGATCACGCGTTACATGCGATAAGACGCAGGAAACAGAAAACAAAACAACAACCCAAACCTATCCAATCTCAGGCGATAGCAAACCAAAACAAACCTATAACAAACCTATCTTATCTAACACCTGGCCGACCGGACGGGGTTGTAAGGTAGACTCCAGGGCGATCATCCTGGAGCTGTTTGGCAACGGCCTCGCCTTCGTCAACGGCGACGACTGGGTGCGCCCCCGCCGTGTCCTGCACCTGGCGTTCGCCATGGACATGCTCAAGATGATGACCAAGACGATGGTGATCCGGGAGTGGGAGGCGCGTGCCGCCGCCACGGCGGCCGAAGGCAAGCGGATGGTGTAGGTGGAGGTCGGGTAGCAGTTCCATGAGCTGACCGCCGACGTGATCTCGCACACGGAGTTCGAAAGTAGTTACCGAAGAGGGAAGGAGGTGTTCGTCGCTTAGCGGGAGCTCCAGTTCATCGCCATATCCGCCCTCAAGCCTCAACAGCACCCGTATCCCGGGCCTCCACTACATCCCGACTAAGGCGAACATTCATTGGTGGCAGCTCGAGAAGAAGGTGAGAGGCACTCTCATGGCGATCTTACGCGAACGCCAGGCTGCTGTCGCCAAGGAGAGCAGAGGATACCGAACGACCTGCTCGGCCTGATGCTCGAGGCCAACATGGTGGCCGACGGCAGATCATGGGCGAGATCGTCGATGAGTGCAAGACCTTCTTCTTCGCCGGCCACGATACCACCTCGCATCTCATCACTTGGGCCATGTTCCTCCTCGGCGTGCACCTCGAGTGGCAGGAGCAGCTTTGCGAGGAGGTTCTCCGGGAATGCGGCGACGCTCTCAACAACCTCAAGCTGGTAGGCTCAACAAACACAAGCTGGTGGTGATCGCCGGCGACTAACATGTGTTGATGAACTTATTTGCAGGACTAGGTAAGTGGAAATGCTTATGTGCTTCTGAAGCTTAAATGGACAACGGGGCCCTCTGTTGGGAACCTTCTAGCGCTCGGGTCGGGAACTAGGGGGGACCGCGCCCGCGAGCCCTTCCCGCCCCACGCCGGTGACCACTCCGGCCCCGGTGGCCACCGCCATAGTCGCGCCGGCAGCCCCTCCTGCTCCGGCGGCCACCACCGCGCTTGTGCCGGCCTCTGCTCTCCTCCCAGCACCCTCCGCCATGTCCCTCTGTTCTGTCGTCGTTGTCCCCGCATCAGTGGCGTCGTCGACGTCCGGTGTTGTTGGCCGTCCTGGCAGTCCGGCGTCTCTCTCTCTCTCCCCCTCCTCTTCTCTCCTCCCCTCTTACCTCTACGTCGTGTGGCAGCCTCCGTCTTCATCGCTACCTCCTCCGTCGCAGCTCTCTGCTCCTCCACCCACGCCGATGGCTGCGTCTCGCGTGGCTGCTGCTACCCGTCAGCCTCGCGCGTTGGCCGCCTGAAGTCGGACTCACACGGCCGCTGCGCTGCGGCGAGCTCGCTCGCCGTCCTGTCCTCCCCCGGCCTCCATCTTCCTGGGCATTCTGGGAGCGGGCCCTGGGGTGGCCACAGCTGCGGAGGGGGTGGCGGCTGCTGCTCCTTCGATGGCGGCTGCCGACTCATCGGCTACAGTGACGAGGGGCTAGCAACTGGGGTGTCACCATCGTCGTCGCCATCGCGTCCTCTCATGGATGCTGCTGTTCAGTCGCCCTCGCCAGGAATCCCGGCCGCTCAGGGACCGCTACCTCAATTGCCTATCTACAACGCACCATGTCGCTTCTTGTTGTTTCCCCATCCGGTTTCGCCGCTACAAGGGCCTCCACCACATTGCACGCAATTGCAAGCGTCCCCGCAGCCCTGATTCGCAGGGCGGTCACCGTCGGGTCCTCCCACGCCGTGCCTCCCCGTCCGACACTACCCCGTCAGCCTCGCACGCCTCCACCCCAGAGGGCTCGCCGGTCGCGGCTCTTTCTCTTTCTCGCCCAAGCTTCGGCGCTCTGGCCTTGGCGGCGCCGGCCGCAGCACCGCCTGGGGTGCTAGTCGTGATGCCGGTGGCTGCACCGTTTGGGCCGGGGGATTTTTGGTGCGTGGTAGAGCAGTTCGAGGAGGGCCAGCTACGCCACACCCTTTTTGCTCGAGTCGTTGGGTTCGGCTTCCCGATGTACGCCGCCTTTGCCGCTGCAACCATGTCAGCCATGCTCCACGTCCCCATGTGTCATTTCACGGTGCACCACACCATGCCTGACCATTTTCTCTTCGTCTTCTCCAACTCTGGTGATAGAGACATCGCCCTCGCGTGCTCTCCAATCCTGGCCATGGACGCGCTAGGCGACGACGACGACCTTCTGCTTGTCGTTCAGAGTGTCCTTGGACCTAGAGGGGATTCCGGGGCATGCTTGGGACCCGTCCACGGTAGCGACGCTAATTGCTCCTTGCAAGCTCGTCGGCATGGACGCGGAGGCCAGCATGCCGACCAACCTTCAGCGCCTTTGGCTCTCCGCCCTCACCCATGACCCCGCCCTCATCCCACGGGAGCGGCTCCTCCTCATCCCCGAGCCAACACTTCTGCCCGGTGAGCCGAGCATGCTCCAATATCGGGTTCTCATTCACCTCCGCTCCTCAGTTTGCCCGACGTCTTCCTCAGCGACGGGGATCCCTCCACCGCTCGGTGGTGCCCCGGGTACGGATCCTCCGGGTGGCACCGATGGCAGCAGCCTCCCCTTGATGGGGTTGGCCGGCCGGCCGGTCGCTACCCCCCGCCACGACGGCTTTCGGCGGTGATGAAGGTGGCCTGGTGTAGACCCCCGTTTTTAAAAACGAGAATCATACATGTTCATAGTACCATTTTTCTGGATCGAGTAGTTTGATACCCACGAATACAGTACTGAATTATCAGGTGTAAAGTGCACAAATAGTCTTACACTAAAAGTATTACAATAATAGGCTCGAAGGAAATATCATTACATGCAGGGCCTACTGGTTCGGATACAACCAAAATCAGAGATTAGATAAGATGACAGACGGAAGGCAACGGCATGTCGATTGCCACAGGCAACGACCGGGGATTAAGACCTATTGCGCTCCAATGTCTTCATTCATCCCGGTAGTAAGTATAGGGGTCCTCCAGTTCTTCATTCATCCATCTGAAGGTTTGTGCGTATAGCAAGGGTGAGTACCCAACGTACTCAGCAAGCCAACACGGAATGATGCACATGATAGGGTTATTCAAAGGATGGTCGTGGTTCTTTTGCATAAAGCCAATTTTCATAAATCATTTCACAAACCTAATATCTAGCCATGTCAAGTTTTATTATCATAGTTCATTAAGTTGACGACGGTTCTGACCACCATCCATTGCGATCCGAAGGATAGCTTTCCGTCACCGAATCGTCATGGTTTTCTGGGGAGTCTACCCTTCTCGTACCTCGAGAAGTTGGTCCACCAGTACATAAAAATCATCATGCAAACCCATTCCATCATTTTAAAATTTATTTGTCTAGCCAAGCGAAAGTCTTGTCACGATGCTCTATATCCGCGAGCACGACTATTCGAATAGGTTGGTTTACTCACACTGCAGTGGATGTACACTTTACCCGTACTCCACGACTGCCCATTGAATGAGCCTACATCCCTTTATATGGGACGGTCACAGCAAAACCTTTCGATAACCTCACTTTGGCAGTACCCGCTCCATAAACTTAAGCCCTCATGCACTCTAGCCGTCGTTTCCTAACAGTGAGAGGAGTTCTGACGTTTCCGGGGTAAGAGATACTTGCTCCATCTTCAATTTTCAACCTCTATCTTCATCTCCTCATATTGATCGTATGACCTGATCTTTGCCTAGGTACTTACCAGTAAATCCCCTACTGGTAAGCCCTTAACTCGACCCAACACCTGAACCACTACGCAGGGATACTGCCTCGCTCGGATATCTACTCCGCTAAGTCTATACCCATTCGAGATGTATGGTTGTACTAGCTCGTTTCCCGGCTATCTCATGGCTCGGTCCTTAATTGACCAGGGTCGACACTTGCCTTTTTCGGAATCCAACCAAATCATTCAGCCGCCCCAGTCTATGTATTTTTAGTTTTCATCAAAACTCATTTGGTCATTCTCATGGAAATGTGGCGCTCATGTCTCTACATGCCGTATCTCAACTACCTTTCCCAAAGGTAGTTGTCCAAGCATATAGCTCTTTGCAAAAACATGAGTATGCATGAATCTAATAATAGCATGGGTAAGCATTTTACCGAAGAAAGTCTCTGGTTATGTCACATCGAGGTTTACAAAGATTATAGCTAAAGGTAATCAATATCAAGGCATGGTATATCAAGCATAGGTGTTTTGTGTATAGCATGCATGTTTGAAGTTTAAATCAACATCATTTCGTAAAATAGGATCAATATGTTCAAAGGAAGTGATGACTTGTCTTGCTCGTGACCTTGTTGACTTTGAGTCTTCAATGTTCTCAACGGCTCCCTTGGACTCTGCCGTACGTGCAAGAAATTCAATTGAATTCGATTATAATTCAAATAAAATCCAATGAAAACCAAATAAATTGCAAAAGAGAATTCTAACACTAGGTTATGATTTTACGTAAGTTTAGGTTCGAGTTTTGGCAAAATCCGAGTTAGAATGAGCGAGTTACAAAGATTTGAAGTTTCACATTGAACCGGTTTAATTACTATGATGTGGTATTATTTTAAGTGAATATATACAAAGTTTGAGAAATAGTATGGTTGATGATTCAAAATATAATAAATAAAAGGAAAGGGTTAACTTTAAATTTTATCAAAATTTCTATTGGGCCGACAAGCCCTAGGGTTAATAATAGTTGATCCTAAATATAATCTCAAAGCTAAACACTATACTAAATAATCTAGGTTTTAAGTCTAGCATATATATATATATCAAAATAATATTTGAAGACAAGCGATAAATAATTTCCTAGAGTGGTAAACACGAGGATCGAATAGTTTGAAAATCATGTTTAATAATCGGTCCTCAATTATTTTCTTAAATCTAAATTAGTTCCGAGAAAATATGTAATTTTGCTCAAAGATTTTCTCAAAATATTTTCCAAATTTTTTTCTAATTTTTCTAATTTTTTCCTTTTTTTTTCTTTTCTTTCTTTTCTCTTTTCTTTTCTTTTTCTCTCTTTTTTCTTTTTCCCTTTCTTCCTTCTTCTCTCTGCCTTCTCTGCTTCCTATTCTTTCCTTCTCTCCTTTTCTTTGTTCGACATGGTCGAGCCGGCCGAGGCAGGCGGCGGTGCGGCTAAGCAGCGGCGGCTGCGACGGCGGACGGCGGTGCGCGAATACGGAAAGGAAAAAAGGAAGAGCGGCGCCACTCGGCGAGGCGGACGACGGCGGTGACGCGGCGAACGCGCGGCGGCGGCGGATTCGGTGGCGAGAACAACGGAAACGCGGCGAGAGGAGAGAGAAAAGAGAGGGAAAAGGAGCAGCGGATTTGGGGGAAGAGAAGAGGGGTTCGGTCCGGAGAGGGTGAGAGAGAGATGCGACGGCGGCGACACGACGGCGTGGCGGACGGACGCGGGCACGGCGCGGCGACGGCGATGGCGATGCGTGCGCAGTGTGGCAAGATACGGCACGGGGCTCGGGCGATGGTGACGCGAGTGAGGTGGCGCGGGCGCGAGGCGCGCGGCGACGCGCGATGCTGGCGCGGGCGCGAGGCGACGTGACGTGCGCGCGCGCGGCGCGCGCGCGAGAGGACCGGGCCGAACACCTTCGGGAAATGAACAACGCATTTTTTTATTTTTCTGATTTTTCTTTTTTTTTCACTATCAATTCCTTTTGTATTTCACATATAAACTAAATAGGATTTTGGCCCAATTGTAATTTAATTAGATTTTAAGTTTTTGCTCAGTTTATTATATACATATATATTATTTTAATTATCTATTTATTATTATTTTTTTATACTTTTTGTTCTTATATATAACTTAGTAAATTTTTGTATTATACCAAAAATTCAATATCCTTTGTTCAAAAGTAAATTTTTATTAAATCTTAACTCTTCCCTAAATCTTTATTTTTTAAATTTTATTTCTGATATTTGCAATTTCCTTTTAGGATTTTAAAACCCTATCGACTTTCCATTTCAAAATAAATATTCATTTATTTAACTCGACATCGAAGATTTGTAAATAAGAGGCAAATAAATTCGACAAGATGCAATCAATCAAAAGGTTTTTGTAAGCTTCGATTTTTTATATTTCAATTTTTAAAACCTCGGATTTTTAGGGTGTTACAAACCTACCCCCTTAACAATAAATCTCGTCCCGAGATTTGGGTCGGGTCGCGATTGAGAGTCGGTCGGTATAAACATATTGGATGGATCCATTAGGACTTCTCCTAAGCAGGATGACGAATAGGTTGACTGCTTGGGTGACGCAGAAATCTATCACTTTCTAAGGGTGGTCCAATTCGATTCTTTGTTTCTGATAACATGATATTGTCAGCTCCTTAATCCTTGGGGCATCCTTCAAGTGTACAAGATCTAGCATGTCTCTAATTCCCTTAAGTTGTGTAATAGACTTGCTGTTCCGAAAGTTTAGAGACCTTTGGCTCGTAGATGGGTGGTGATCCTGACATGATCAGGGTCTAGAGATTCCAGTAGGTGGCAAGAGGCTATCTAGAGAAGGTTTGGTTTTACCTAGCCTCAATATAGTGCCCAATCTGAGGGTCCAGGGTTATGTCACTCTACCCCCTAACAATAAGTTGAAGCTTGGCTTTTAGGGTAAGGGCTATATCGACATTTTTAAGCTTGGTTGGCATCCTCACCATTCCTAGATAGAGTCCAACGCACAAGTTCCTATCATGTCCTCAAGATCTTGGCTTACCCTTTTGGTCTATCCGTCGATCTCACGAGCTTACTCTCAACCCTTGGGTCGGAATGGTTCACCGGGATGGGTCTTCCGTATCACATCCGAGTGGTTGGATTTTCCAAGTCGTTGTTTGAGCTTTATTTGCTTCCGGGCCGGGTAATGGGAGATTTTTCCTAGGTCGCCTTTTCCAGAGATATCGAGGTGGTTTTCCTGAAACTGGAAGGGTTGTCTTAAACCTAGGTTAATCATCCTTGATCCATACTTTGTTGTCTTGATCCATGGTTACGTTTGTCGGTGAAACTTATGGGGTAGATACGGTAACTTCTCTCCGTCCACAGTCTAATACCCCTTGGTTCTTAGTTAACTAGTCCATTCTTGATATGATGTCTAGAGTCTGAGTTGGCAATACCATAAGGTTTGATAGGAATACATCTTTGATCCGAATGGGCACACTAATGCATACGTGGAGTATAATTATATCTTCCCCAGGTGAATCCACCATCATTGATCTCTTAAGGCCTATCTGACATAGGTTATGTTCTGTGCTTATTCTTGAGGTTATGAAAGAATGCTAAGCCCTAAAATCAAACAAAACTTTAATTAGTGTAGAATGGATAAAGAACATACCCATCAGCATGACCTAGTCCTCCTGAGCTTCTTCTGCACGCGCGTGGTTCACTTGGCCACGGCGGAATCCGGTGGTAGCCTCCTTCGACTGGGGCGTTCTGAACAGGGCATGTCCAGGTGCCGGAGCGGGGGTTCCTCGTACTGCAATGGCGTTGGCTCCAGTACAGACGGGGGTGTTGCGCGGCTTAGGGCAATGATTGGCAAAGTGTCCAAACTCCCCACAGTTGAAGCAGTTCACATCCTTAAGTCCTGGGGCTGCAAAAGTAGGTGCCGGGGTACGGGAAGGGGTGGCAGGTGGTCTGCTTGCGTTGCCGGGTGCAGAGGGGCGATTGGTTGCCGCGATGGCTGGCTTCCAACTTGACGATGTTGCTCCCTTGGGTCGCTGAGATATCCCTTGTGTTGGACGGACTAGAGCAAACCTTCTCTTTTGGTTGTTTTCAACCGTCCTTTGGTCATACTCAAGCCTCACGACCTTGTTGATGAGGCTTTGGAAGCTGGCATGGTCTTGACCGATCATCGGTCCTCTCAGCTTGTCGTTCAGTCCTTCGATAAATTTATCCATCTTCTCTTCTTCGTCTGCTAGGTCGCTTGTGGCGTAACGGGTGAGCTGCGTGAACTTGTTAAGATATTCTTGCACCGAGGTGTTGCCTTGGTGCAACCTCCTAAATTCATTCTTCTTCATTCTAATAACCGCGGCGGGTACGGAATTTTCACGGAAGGCAGCCATGAATTCCTCCCAGGTCGTTTCTCTGGCATCTTCAGCCTGAGTCTTTTTGTAGGTGTCCCACCAGTCACTTGCTGGACCTTCCAGCTCATTGGTGGCGGAGATGACTCTGTCAGCTTCCTGTACTCGGACAAGAGTCAACTTCTTCTCTATTATCCTCAACCAATCTTTAGCATCCATTGGTTCCTCTACCATGGAGAATGTTGGCGGTTTGGCTCGCATAAACTCGCCTAAGCTTGATCCTCCGCGTTGTCCTTGGTTGTTGGCAATGGCTTGAAGCAACTGGGTTTGCAAAGCCATGACCTCTGCTAGGGTGGAGAAATTAGGCTCGGTGGGTTCCCGTTGGATGTTGAGGCTCTGCGACGGTGCGCCATCTGAAGAAGGTAGATGAGGTAAGAGATTGGATCGACTAAGGTCATGGTTCTAATCGATTTTTAAGTGATCTTCAAGTTGTTTTTAAGTGATCTTTTGCACTCAACAAGCATGGTGGAATAAACTCGTTTAAGATATAACATAGAACTTTATATTAGTTCAAAGATGTTACATCATAAGGGTACATTGGACTGCCATGCACAGTCCCACACAACACAATACAACTAACATCGGTCTAGGGTTTTCATCCATAAAGGGGAAGGGGCACGGTCATTGCTGTCTTAATTCTATCCAAAGCAAGACCAGAGTTGATGCAGACTTCTTGTCTAGTTATCCGGGTTGTTGCCCGATCTGGGGTTGCCACCTATAGCTGTTGCATTGGCATCAGTACGAGGAGGGGTGTTGCGTGGCTTGGGGCATTGATTGGCATAGTGCCCAAATTCTCCGCAGTTGAAGCAGTGCACATTCTTTCTTAGACGTCGGGGAATCTCCTCAGCATCTTCAGGGGTACACACTGTGCTTGTGATGATCATCCTGCCAGTACCACCTGTATTCCATTTTGGTGACTTCCTCTTCTTGGGGTTAGATGGTGGCGAATTGAAATCTTGGCTTGTTGTTGGATTGGATTCTTCATCCTTTCTTCCGTACTGTACCTCTCTCTCGATCGGGGTCTTGGTGTGCTTGTCCCATGTACCGTTCCTTACTCCATGTCCTTGTTCCATGAAACCGTAGCGGGGGTCAAGTGTTTGCTTCCATCCTAATGACGGGTTTGGTGTTACCGCTCTCTGTGGGCTTGACAGTATACTTGCGGGAGTCATCAGGGCTTGCGACGGAATGTACAAACGTTGCTCTGGACACGGACCCAGAACTTGCACTAGTTGCTGTTGAAAGTGTCGTTGCATTTGTTGCATCATCATGATCATTAACTGTGTCTGGTTAGCCACTACCTGGGCTAAGGTCAAGTTTATAGGAAAAGGAGGTGGAATGTCCGTAGGGTCGCTCTGGGTTGGTCCATGAGATTGCTGGGATCTTGATTTACTGTCCTTAGCTCTTTCCATCTACTGTCAGAAAGAAAGAGAGAAGTAAAGGTTAAGCTATGGATGGGGCCTTATTCTGGGTACTCTCATCGTTTTAGTGGTTTAAACGAACAATCTCCCAAGCTTCAACATGCTCCGACATTTTTTTTAAGATAGCTTAGGGTTAGAGAGAGGTAATGGTAAGATCAAATGTTTGTAGAGAAACAAGGGTCAAGATTGTATGGGAAAAACATATATGTTTTGGGAAAATATTTTGTATTTTCAAAATAATCCTATGTAGGTATATTTCCCTTTAACCAGCTATAAAGGGGGTGGGGCGTCAGTTGGTCTTATCCTACAGTCGCACTGCTCTGATACCAGCTCTGTAAACCCCCGTTCTTGAGGACGGGAATCATTCGTGTTCATAGTACCATTTCACTGGATCGAGTAGTTTGGTACCCACGAATACAGTACTGAATATCAGGTGCAAAGTGCACGAATAGTCTTACACCAAAAGTATTACAATAATAGACCCGATGGCAATATCATTACATGCAGGATCTACTGGTCCGGATACAACCAAAATCAGAGATTAGATAAGATGACAGACGGAAGGCAGCGGCATGTCGATTGCCACAGGCAACGACCGGGGACTAAGACCTATTGTGCTCCAATGTCTTCATTCATCCTGGTAGTAAGCATAGGGGTCCTCTAGTTCTTTGTTTCCTCCATCTGAAGGTTTGTGCGTATAGCATGGGTGAGTACCCAACGTACTCATCAAGCCAACACGAAATGATGCACATGATAGGGTTATTCAAAGGATGGCTGTGGTTCTTTTGCATAAAGCCAATTTTCATAAGACTTGCTCCATCTTCAATTTCCAACCTCTATCTTCATCTCCTCATATTGATCGTATGACCCGATCTTTGCCCAGGTACTTACCAGCGGTAAATCCCCTACTGGTAAGCCCTTAACTCGACCCAACACTTGAACCAGTACGCAGGGATACTGCCTTCGCTCGGATATCTACTCTGCTAGGTCTATATCCATTCGAGAAGTATGGTTGTACTGGCTCGTTTCCCGGCTATCTCATGGCTCGGTCCTTAATTGACCAGGGTCGGCACTTGCCTTTTCCGGAATCCACCCAAATCATTCAGCCACCCCAGTCTAAAATATTTGGTTGGTATTTTTAGTTTTCGTCAAAACTCATTTGGTCATTCTCATGGAAATGTGGCGCTCATGTCTCCACATGCCGTATCTCAACTACCTTTCCCAAAGGTAGTTGCCTAAGCATATAGCTCTTTGCAAAAACATGAGTATGCATGAATATAATAATAGCATGGCTAAGCATTTTACCGAAGAAAGTCTCCGGTTATGTCACATCGAGGTTTACAAAGATTATAGCTAAAGGTAATCAATATCAAGGCATGGTATATCAAGCATAGGTGTTTTGTGTATAGCATGCATGTTTGAAGTTTAAATCAACATCATTTCGAAAATAGGATCAATATGTTCAAAGGAAGTGATGACTTGCCTTGCTCGTGATTTTGTTGACTTGAGTCTTCAATGTTCTCAACGGCTCCCTCGGACTCTACCGTACGTGCAAGAAATTCAATTGAATTCGATTAGAATTCAAATAAAATCCAATGAAAACCAAATAAATTGCAAAAGCGGCTTCTAACACTAGGTTATGATTTTACGTAAGTTGAGGTTCGAGTTTTGGCAAAATCTGAGTTAGAATGAGCGAGTTACAAAGATTTGAAGTTTCACATTGAACCGGTTTAATTACTATGGTGTGGTATTATTTGAAGTGAATATATTTAAAGTTTGAGAAATATTATGGTTGATGATTCAAAATATAATAAATAAAAGGAAAGGGTTAACTTTAAATTTTATCAAAATTTCTATTGGGCCGACAAGCCCTAGGGTTAATAATAGTTGATCCTAAAAATAATCTCGAAGCTAAACACTATACTAAATAATCTAGGTTTTAAGTCTAGCATATATATATATCAAAAACAATATCTGAAGACAAGCGATAAATAATTTCGTAGAGTGGTAAACGCGAGGATCGAATAGTTTGAAAATCATGTTTAATAATCGGTCCCGAATTATTTTTTTGAAATCCAAAATAATTTCCAAAAACATTTTTCTAATTTTTCCCTTTTTTCCTTTTTCTTTTCTTCCTTTTTTTCTTTTCTTTCTTTTCTCTTTTCTTTTCTTTTTCTCTTTTTTTCTTTTTTCCCTTTCTTCCTTCTTCTCTCTGCCTTCTTTGCTTCCTATTCTTTCCTTCTCTCGTTTTCTCTGTTCGGCATGGCCGAGCCGGCCGAGGCGGGCGGCGGTGCGGCTAAGCAGCGGCGGTTGCGGCAGTGGACGGCGTCGCGCGACTACGAAAAGGGAAAAAGGAAGAGCGGCGGCCTACCGACGAGGCGGACGACGGCGGTGACGCGGCAAACTCGGCGCGGCGGCGGCGAATATCGGTGGCGAGAACAACGGAAACACGGCGAGAGGAAGAGAGAAAAGAGAGGGAAAAGGAGCAGCGGGTTTGGGGGAAAGAAGAGGGGTTCGGTCCCTATTTATAGCCGGCCGGAGAGGGTGAGAGAGAGATGCGACGGCGGCGACACGACGGCGCGGCGACGACGGACACGGCGCGGCGCGGTGACGGCGATGGCGAGCGTGCGCAGCATGGCAAGAGACGGCACGGGGCTCGGGCGCGGCGGCGCGTGCGGCGGCGTGGGCGCGCGGCGGCGACGGCGACACGATGCGGCGGCGCGGGCGCGAGGCGACGCGACGCGCGAGAGGGACCGGGAACAGTGCATTTTTTATTTTTCTGATTTTTCTTTTTTTCACTATCAATTCCTTTTGTATTTCACATATAAACTAAATAGGATTTTGGCCCAATTGTAATTTAATTAGATTTTAAGTTTTTGCCCACTTTATTATATACATATATATTATTTTAATTATCTTTTTTATTATTTTTTATACTTTTTGTTCTTATATATTCTTTCTTCCCCTTTCTTCTTTTTACCGTGCCTTTTTGGTGGGTGGATTTTTCTCTTCTTGTGCCACGTTGGCTTTGGGTCCTAGGCTGATTCCCTTTCACGGAGCCACAGTCGACGTTGCTAAGGTTGGCAGTGTTGGAAGATACGCTAAGATCAGAATAGATCAGGATAGGTTGTTACTTGCTCATGATAGCTCGGTAGATAGAGATAAGTTTGCTTCCTAGTCTGTTTTCTGTTTCATTATCGCATGTATCATCTCAGGCTGGTATCGCATGTTGTTCAGTGAAACAACCGGCTACTTTTCCTCTGTAAATTGTCACGGCATTGGCTGTTGATGCCAAGATATTAACACGCAAGCATGCCGAGGTAAAGGAGTGTTTCCTACCAATCTTTCCACATGGTATCAGAGCAACAATCTTCTTCCACATAGAGAAATCCTCCACAAACTAGATCAATCTCATGGCTAGCTAGTCCAAGACTCTAGCGCACAGCGCAAATCCATTCAGCGATGTTATCGTGTCTGAAAAACTCAGCAAGAGCAACCATGCAATTTGGAAGGATCAAATCCTTCCTCTCATCCGTGGTGCCAGGCTTGAAGGTCACCTCACCGGCGTCAAGAAGGCGTCCGAAAAATTCATCGCAGCTAAGAAAGACGGCAAGGACATCATCGTCGCTAATCCAGAGTTTGAAGACTGGATGGTGATGGATACACAAGTTCTCGGTTTCCTGCTTTCCACGGTTGGTAGAGAGGCACTTGCGCAGGTCACAATGTGCAATATAGCCTCCTCCGCCTGGTACGCAATCGAGACTATGTTCTCATATGTCACAAGAGCTAGATCGATTAATACTCGAATCGCTCTTGTGTCGCACCCCGAGTTTTGCCCCTAAATCGTTTAAATAATTTACCCTAAAATAATCGGAATTCCTAGAATTAATCTCGAGTCAACAAGTAATTTTAAAATGCATTTAATAAATGAAAATGGCATGGTAGGATTTTTCTTAAATTCTACATGTCAAAATACGCTAACAGGATTTTTACGGGAATTTTCAGAGCACTGGAACTATTTTTAATCAATTAAATAAGAAATCTGCAATTTAATTAAGTCCCAAAATTATTTTCTTATTCATCCCGTACGGCCCCGTACGACTTCCCGCCCTTTTCCAAATCGGGCCGTCGGCCCAGCTGCCTCCCCGCCGGCCTCCCCTCTCCCTCCGGCCTTGGGCCGAGCGGCCCAAGCGCCCGGCCGCCGCGTGCGAAAGTCCGCCAACCTTCCCTCACGCCCGCGGGCACCGACCGGTGGGCCTCACCTGTCGGGCCGCCTTCCTCGCGACTGGCCGGCCCAGCCGCCATCGTCGCCATGCGCGGCGCCACACCCGCCCTCTCCGCGCACGCCCGTCCCACGTCGGGCCCACGTCGGGCCCGAGCGCGCGTCGCCGTACTCGGTGCCACCCTTCTCGCGCCCCGCAACGGCCGCCGCCGCCCCGAAACGGTCGTCGTTTCTTTCTCTCCCCTAACCCGAGTCTAAAACCGACGGCGAACGATTCGCGGGCTTCCTATGCACAATCCCACCTATAAAATCCCCCGCGAGCTCCGTCGCCCGATATCTTTTTTCGCCGCTGTTTCTCGTGCCCTAAATCGCTGCCGCCATCGTCATCTTCCCCGTCTCCGGTGAGGCTCTCCCTCTCTCTTTTCCTTCCGACCCTGAGCGCTAGTCGTCGCTCCCGAGCCACGGCGTCTTCTTCGCGCCGTCTTCAGTGCGTCACCCGCCGTCGTTTGCTGCTTAGTCCCGCGCCGCCGGTGAATCGCCCGGCCGATGCATGGCCATGGCCGGTGAGCGAGCTTGAGCCACCTCCGCCGCATCCTAACCCTAGTCGTCGCCTCACCCGCGCCGTTCGATCGGGCGGATCGGGCGCATCCAAGCCGTCCGATCTCACCCGAGCCGTCGCTATCCGATCCGGTCGCCATGCCCCGGATGGCCGCCGCGTGTCAACCATCCGCCCAGCCGCCGTCGTCATCCAAACCCTAACCCTAGCCACCGTCCACACCGTCCGATCTTTCGGATCAGGCGGATCTGGACCGCTCGCCCGCATGCAAGCCGCCGCCGTCCGATCGCCGCCGCTGATGAGGACATCAATACTACCGATACATCCACGCATCCACACGTACAACTTCATGGCCCAATAACCCGCGCTCGTGCACGTCAACTCAACCATCAGGTGAGTTCATTCTTAAGTTTATGTTCCTCTTCTTTATACCCTGGAGGCGCGTGCACTTTTGTTTTACTCAGGAACGATGGAGAGGATCCAACGGGAAGAGGATTCGCGAGGGGTGGATTCGGACTGCAGCACATTGCCAAGTTCTAACGGACGCCACGACTTCATGCAAACTCCGATTTGGGCGTGCAAGTACTTGATGGAAAGGTTATCAAGTCTACTTCCAAATGGATCCGCCCCACGTCAATATCTGTCCTGGAGCGGCCGCAATTGTCCTTTTTCTACCGAGTATTTTCTGTCTTTGGTGCTGCGTCACCTGTTTTGGCCCAATGGGCCGTGTATCAAGTTGGGCCCGTTAGGGGCGCGTCCTAGGGTTTAGCACGACCCAGGCATCCCTGTGATCGTCTCTCCCCTCTTCTTAAACCTTCAGCCCCCACCAAGAAGGGTGGGTTTTGTTGATTAGACATAGCCTTTTGCTACTTGCACACAACGCGCGTGTCGGCTAGACCGTCTGTCTGTTTGTCTTCGGAACCCCACCATATCGTGTATTCAGATTGAATTCTTCATCTTAATATATAGCAATTTCAGTGCTTGTTTTACTTGTTCTTGCTTGTTCTTCGATTGCTTGCAGGACGAGTGCCCTAGTGGCTGGGTTGTCGCGCACCGCAAGATTGTGTCAACCATCGGAGATGGTGTATCAGTTGCTAAGGCGCATCGTCCTTGGACGGTTGTAGTCGGGCCGTGAACGTTGCCTCCGTTCCCCAATCGAGTTATCCTCCACCTCTCATCGAAAGATCGGGACTAAACCCTAGCGGGATCGCATCAGTTGGTATCAGAGCGCGGTTGATCGGTGAGAGATTTTCTAACCTTCGTTGTTTAATTTTTTTGTCCTATAGTCCAGAAAAAGCCAAAAAAATAGTAGATTAGATCAATCCCAAAAACCCTTTGAGCCTTTCTTTTACTAGGACTGCTTAGTTAGGGCTTGTTGAGTCTTCGATTGCATGGTTGTGTCAATGTGCTGGTTTTAGTGTTTGGGCGATTAGAGTTTCGAGTTCTTGCCACCGTACATCGCCACCACCTTTGTTTTAGCCGTCATCACCACCATCACTGCCATCCACCAAATCACTTTCCATCCACCAAGTCACTTTACATCCCTTGTTTGATTTGTTGCCTTTGATCCTACCGCCACTAGAAAGGAAAACCAACCCTGATTCGAGTGACCTTCCTTAAAACAGTGATATCTTTTTCATACGGACTCGAAATTAGGCATATAATATATCCACGGACATCTACAAAAAAAGTTTGAACCCCTTTCGATAAAACTTTGAAAAATTCCAAGTGCCTCATATTTTGTCCGTTTGAGCTAAGAAATTTTTGTGGTTGGTTCTAGTGTGCCCCTGGTTGTGAAAAAATATCAAAAAAATAAAAAAAGTCGCATCTCTCTCCTCAGCACTAGAGAGAGAACAGCAAAAGAGAGAACAGCAAAAAAAAGGAAAAAAAGAAAAAAAGAGAGCAAAAAAAAGAGAGAAAGGGGCCGACTCGTGAGAACCTTCCTTCCACCTAGTCCCCTTTGTCTCCACCTTCCTGTGATCGTGTCTGTTTGGGTTTGTATCTTGTGGCATCCTTTGTGGTTAGGCTCGCGTCTCTATTTCGTCTAGCCTAGGACCAGCACGGTATCGACCTTGAGCGTTTACTCAATTTGCTTTGACTAACGTGGTTGCTAGTACTTCCTTGTGCATTACTTTCAGCCCTCCTACAGCTCCACACATACGACTACAGCTTGACAACAGGCCTTGTTGCTACGGCGCCGATACACCTCGTTCCACGGTTGTAGACTTGTCGGTTGTCGTCACCCCTCCTGTGAGCATGGTAAGAACTGGTAAGAGCTTGTGAGATAAGCTGAGAGCGAGCGCCTTTCAGTAGCCACACCCCAATAGTTGTAGGGATTAATTCTTGTCAACTGTTTTCGTTTTTGTTTTGTTATATTAACCATGGCAGGCTCGGAGGAATAAGAAGGTGCATCCCATCTCCACGCACCAGACGCATCATACAACATTTTGCAAGGGAAGTGAAGCGGCACACAGAAGGACTTGATGCAGATTTGCAGGTGACGAATGACAAGATCGGGCAACTGGAGGCCACACAGATCGATGCCACAACCAGGCTCGCCGGGTTGGAGGCATCGGTCGCGCGTATTGACACCAGCCTTGCTACACTTGTGAGGCATTTTGATAACCTCAATGCTCGGGGGCATGATCAGCGTGATGAAGATGACGTTGATGGTGAGTACGGTGAGGACAACTTCGATGGTGACTATACCGCTGACACTGAACATGATGACCACAACGCTCGTGATCGCCGTCGGCTACGTAACAACCGTAGAGGCATGGGAGAACACCGCCGACGAGAGGTACGCAATGAAGATGATTTTTCTAAAGTCAAATTTAAGATGCCTCCTTTTGATGGAAAATATGATCCTGATGCATACATTACATGGGAGATTGCTCTTGATCAAAAAATTTGCATGCCATGAATTCCCTGAGACCTCTAGAGTTAGAGCTACTACTAGTGAGTTCACTGCTTTTGCCTCTGTGTGGTGGATAGAACATGGCAAGAAAAATCCTAACAACATGCCACAGACTTGGGATGCTTTGAAACGGGTCATGCGGGCTAGATTTGTTCCTTCTTACTATGCACGTGATTTGTTAAATAAATTGCAACAATTGAGGCAGGGTGCTAAAAGTGTAGAGGAATATTACCAGAAATTACAAATGGGCATGCTTCGCTGTAATTTAGACGAGTCTGAGGATGCTGCTATGGCTAGGTTTTTGGGTGGTCTAAACCGTGAGATCTATGACATTGTGGACTACAAAGATTACACTAATATGACTCGATTGTTTCATCTTGCTTGCGAAGCTGAAAGGGAAGTGCGGGACGACGTGCTAGTGCCAAGACTACTTTTTCTGCAGGAAAATCGACATCATGGCTGCCACGCACGACTTCTACTCCTTTGCCATCTTCCACACCCCGGTGGTCAACACCTTCTCCATCCAGCGACAAGCCACGTGTTCCGGTTGTTAGTGCACCGACTAAGATAGCCCAGCCACGCGCGAGTGCTTCTTCGTTGCATCCACTGGGAGAACAAGAGATGTTCAATGTCACCGTTGCAA
Source organism: Oryza australiensis (assembly GCA_019925245.2). Lineage (NCBI taxonomy): Eukaryota > Viridiplantae > Streptophyta > Magnoliopsida > Poales > Poaceae > Oryza > Oryza australiensis. The sequence continues at coordinate 401,787 of JAIFGZ020000282.1, forward strand.
GGGCTATGGGCATGTCCAGCGTGACTGCCCCAGCAAGCGTGTTTTGGTAGTCAAAGATGATGGTGAGTATTCCTCAGCTAGTGATTTTGATGAAGATACGGTTGCTTTGCTTGCAGCTGACCATGCAGATAAAGATGAGGGACCAGAAGAACATATTGGTGCTGATGCTGCGGAACGCTACGACAGCCTCATTGTGCAGCGTGTGCTCAACACGCAAATGGAGAAGGCCGAGCAAAATCAGCGGCACACTTTGTTCCAAACAAAGTGCGTCATTAAAGAGCGTTCTTGCTGCTTGATCATCGATGGAGAAAGCTGCAACAACTTGGCTAGCAGCGAAATGGTGGAGAAGCTTGCACTCAGCACCAAACCACATCCCCACCCATATCACATTCAATGGCTAAACAACAGTGGTAAGGCAAAGGTAACCAAGCTGATGCGCATTAATTTTGCAATTGGAACATATCGTGATGTTGTTGAGTGTGATGTTGTACCTATGCAAGCTTGTCATATTCGTTAGGTAGGCCGTGGCAATTTGATATGGATTCTATGCATCATGGTAGATCAAATCAGTATTCTTTTATGTACCTTGATAAGAAAATTGTGTTGCATCCAATGACCCCGAAGTTGTTTTTGAGGATGATGTTGCTAGAGCTAAGAAAGAGAATAATCGGGTCCATGCTATAAGTGAAAATCAGATTGTAGCCAAAGAACATGTGCAACATAACAAGAGAGAATATAAATCGACAATAAAAATGTGATTCAATTGAAAGGTTCTTGCATGCTTTTTGTTAAATCGATGTTGCCAATTTGGATACAACTGAAATTGTTTGCTATGCTTTTGTATGCAAGGATGCTTTGTTTTCCTTTGAGGATATACCGGTTTCTTTTCCACACTGCGGTCACTAATCTTTTGCGGGAGTATGAGGATGTTTTTCCCAGGATGTACCACCGGGCTGCCACCGTGTGTGGAATTGAGCATCAAATCGATCGATTCCGGGGCTTCACTACCCAACCGCGCGCCATACGAACCAACCCCGATGAGACCAAGGAGATTCAACATCAAGTTCGGGAGTTGCTTGATAAAGGGTACGTACGAGAGTCTCTTAGTCCATGTCTTTGTGCGGTGATTTTGGTGCCTAAGAAAGATGGATCTTGGCGTATGTGTGCGATTGTAGAGCTATTAATAACATTACCATTAGATATCGTCATCCAATTCCTAGGTTAGATGATATGCTTGATGAATTGAGTGGCTCTCTTGTCTTCTCTAAAGTTGATTTGCGTAGTGGATACCACCGATTCGTATGAAGTTGGGAGATGAGTGGAAAACAGCTTTCAAAACTAAGTTTGGATTATATGAGTGGTTAGTGATGCCTTTTGGTTTAACTAATGCACCTAGCACTTTCATGAGGTTGATGAATGAGGTTTTGCATGCTTTCATTGGCAAATTTGTGGTGGTATACTTTGATGATATTCGATTTATAGCAAATCTTTAGAGGAACACCTTGATCATTTACGTGCTGTTTTTAATGCTTTGCGCGATGCACGTTTGTTTGGTAACCTTGCGAAGTGCAGTTTTTGCACCGATCACATATCGTTTCTTGGCTATGTTGTTACTCCGCAAGGGAATTGAGGTTGATCAAGCCAAGGTCGAGGCAATTCAGAGTTGGCCGTCTCCTAAAACGGTCACACAGGTTCGAAGCTTTTTAGGACTTGCAGGATTCTATCGGCGCTTCGTGCGGGATTTCAGCACCATTGCTGCACCGCTGAATGAGCTTTAAAGAAGGGAGCGCCTTTCACGTGGGGCACCGCACATGTGAACGCTTTCAACATGTTAAAAGATAAGTTGACACATGCACCTCTCCTCCAACTTCCAGATTTTAATAAGACTTTTGAACTCGAATGTGATGCTAGTGGGATTGGATTAGGTGGTGTTTTGCTACAAGAGGAAAACCCGTTGCATATTTCGGTGAAAAATTGAGTGGGCCTGTTCTGAATTATTCTACTTATGATAAAGAATTGTATGCTCTTTGAGAACTCTGGAAACATGGCAACATTATTTATGGCCCAAGGAATTTGTCATACATTCTGATCATGAATCTTTAAAACATATTCGTAGTCAAGGCAAACTGAATCGTAGGCATGCTAAATGGGTTGAATTTATTGAATCTTTTCCTTATGTCATTAAACACAAGAAGGGAAAGGAGAATATCATTGCTGATGCTTTGTCTAGGAGATATACTTTGTTGACACAACTTGACTACAAAATCTTTGGCCTAGAAACAATCAAAGCCCAATATGTGAATGATGATGATTTTAAAGACGTGTTGTTGCACTGTAAGGATGGAAGGACATGGAACAGATTTGTCTTCAATGATGGGTTTATTTTTAGAGCTAACAAGCTATGCATTCCAGCTAGCTCTGTTCGTTTGTTGTTGCTGCAGGAAGCGCATGGCGGTGGGTTAATGGGGCACTTTGGTGCCAAGAAGATGGAGGACATCCTTGCTAGCCATTTCTTTTGGCCAAAGATGAGAAGAGACGTGGAGAGATTTGTGGCTCGCTGCACGACATGTAAAAACGGCTAAGTCACGCTTAAATCCCCATGGTTTATATATGCCTCTACCTGTTCCTACTATTCCTTGGGAAGATATTTCAATGGATTTTGTGTTGGGCTTGCCTAGGACCAAGAGGGGGCGAGATAGCATTTTTGTGGTTGTGGATAGGTTTTCTAAAATGGCATATTTCATACCATGTCATAAAACTGATGATGCTACTCATATTGCTGACTTGTTCTTTCGGGAGGTTGTTCGTTTGCATGGTGTGCCAAACACCATTGTTTCAGACCGTGACACTAAATTTCTCAGCCATTTTTGGAGAACTTTGTGGGCTAAATTGGGGACTAAGCTTTTGTTTTCTACTACTTGTCATCCCCAAACTGATGGGCAAACTGAAGTTGTGAATAGGACTTTGTCTACTATGTTAAGGGCTGTTTTAAAGACAAATATTAAGATGTGGGAAGAATGCTTGCCTCATATTGAATTTGCATACATCGTTCATTGCGTTCCACTACAAAGATGTGCCCTTTTGAGATTGTTTATGGATTTTTGCCTCGTGCTCCTATTGATTTAATGCCTTTGCCATCTTCTGAAAAACTGAATTTTGATGCTAAACAACGTGCTGAGTTGATGTTAAAACTCCATGAAACAACTAAAGAAAACATAGAACGCATGAATGCTAACTATAAGCTTGCTGGTGACAAAGGTAGACGTCAATTGAATTTTGAACCTGGTGATTTGGTTTGGTTACATTTGCGAAAGGAACGGTTTTCGATTTGCGAAAGTCTAAGTTGATGCCTAGAGTGATGAACCTTTTAAAGTGCTTGAAAAATTAATGAAAATGCATACAAGCTTGATCTCCCTGCAGATTTTGGGGTTAGTCCCACTTTTAATGTTGAAGATTTAAAGCCATATTTGGGAGACGAAGATGAGTTTGAGTCGAGGACGACTCCAATGCAAGAAGGGGAGGATGAGGACATCAATACTACCGATACATCCACGCATCCACACGTACAACTTCATGGCCCAATAACCCGCGCTCGTGCACGTCAACTCAACCATCAGGTGAGTTTATTCTTAAGTTTATGTTCCTCTTCTTTATACCCTGGAGGCGCGTGCAATTTTGTTTTACTCAGGAATGATGGAGAGGATCCAACGGGAAGAGGATTCGCGCAGGGTGGATTCGGACTGCAGCACAGTGCCAAGTTCTAATGGCCGCCACGACTACATGCAAACTCCGATTTGGGCGTGCAAGTACTTGATGGAAAGGTTATCAAGTCTACTTTCAAATGGATCCGGCCCCACGTCAATATCTGTCCTGGAGCGGCCGCAATTGTCCTTTTTCTACCGAGTATTTTCTGTCTTTGGTGCTGCGTCACCTCTTTTGACCCAATGGGCCGTGTATCAAGTTGGGCCTGTTAGTGGCACGTCCTAGGGTTTAGCACGACCCAGGCACCCCTGTGGTCGTCTCTCCCCTCTTCTTAAACCTTCAGCCACCACCAAGAAGGGTGGGTTTTGTTGATTAGAGTTAGCCTTTTGCTACTTGCACACAGCGCGCGTGTCGGCTAGACCGTCCGTCTGTTTGTCTTCGGAACCCCACCATATCGTGTATTCAGATTGAATCTTTCATCTTGATATATAGCAATTTCAGTGCTTGTTTTACTTATTCTTGCTTGTTCTTCGATTGCTTGTAGGACGAGTGCCCTAGTGGCTGGGTTGTCGCGCATCGCAAGATCGCGTCAACCATCGGAGACGGTGTATCGGTTGCTAAGGCGCATCGTCCTTGGACGGTTGTAGTCGGGCCGTGAACGTCGCCTCCGTTCCCCAATCGAGTTATCCTCCACCTCTCATCGAAAGATCGAGACTAAACCCTAGCGGGATCACATCAGCCACCCCCTCGCCGATGCACGCCACGCGTCCCCGCCGCCCCTTGCCTCCCGTCGTGGACTCGGTCCACCATGGGTAGCCGGCCGCGCCGCTTGCGTCGGCGAGCGCGTCGGCCTAGGCGACGTCGGCACTCACTGCTCATGCCACTTCCGTGCTGATGTCAGCCCTTGCCGCCCGCGCAGTGCTTGCGTCATCCCGAGACTTAATTATGCAATAATTAATTTAGTCTTTTCTGTTTAGTTTAAAATCGCAATTAAACTTCTAAAATTCATATCTTTTAAATCTGAGCTCCGTTTTAGCCGATTCAAATTTCATTAAATCCATAAAAATGTTAAGAATCCATTAAAAATACTTTTCAGTGCTGTTTCAGTAGACTTTTAGGGTGTTTTGTTGAGTGCTTTGTTTGTCGTGTAGATTTCGAACTTTCCGGCGAGTCCGTCTACCGCGAAGTAGTCGCCGAGGTTCCCCAGTCTCTAGAGCAAGGCAAGTCATAATTTACATTGATCATATTGTACCTATTTTATTTAAATATCTCTTTTTTCTCAAATTCTATATATGTTTTAGAATGTCATTCTATGGGATTATTATACCTACTGTACTCAACCATAGGGATTGTTTACCTTATACCATTGATAACTTGGGTTCAGTATGACTAGATGTTAGTTTAGGGCTTGCTTAGCCATGCTTAGCTCAACTAGCTCACTTAAGGGGATCACATTAATCAATTATTATATTAGAGACTAATTCTCAGATGAGGTCAAGTTTGTGACTCTACTCTAATACTACTTAATTATGAAAATGGTGGGTTGTGAGCACATGGTTGGTTTTTGGTTAGCATGCTCATGACAATTAAGGACCGGTTCTCGGGAAACCCTAGAAGAATTACCGTGCATACCACAAGCCAACATGGGTAATGGCTGGGTCTGGAGCGTAGCTGTCTGTAGCTGACGTACCCTAGTGAGGGTGGGCGTCATGGAGTAGGATCGATGTTGATGAGAAAATTCTCTCACGCGCTGGCCTGGGAGATCTGCTTAGCTCCAGTGCAGGTCCGTCCTTGGTTACCTGTGATGATCTAGGCGTGCCAATTGGTTTGATCTGCTGACCAATAAGAAAGAATAAACAGATACATGTGTTAAGGTTAGAGTTAGATCCTATCGGATCGGCTCAGGAAACCAACCTGCATATAATTGCTTTCTCGAAGCATATTTAAACTAAGTGACTGGGATAGATTGGTTGTGCCGAGACAGTATGAATCACTTAACCTAAATATATATCAAGATAATGAATATATGCGTTCATAACCTAGCCGATACTACAGGTCTAACGTAAAATCGGCTAATACTCCGATATATCTTATAGAAAGATATCGATCTGACCTAAATGTGTTAACCCTAGATTAATCGGCTGTCGGCTGATGCCAACGGATTGATACTGGCTTAAGGCATTTAACTAGATCGAGATCTTAATATAAGAGGCGGTTCTAATAGATTTAATAGCAAATAATACCAAAAGAAATATTAAAACAGATAAAGCCGGCTGAAACCCCGGCACTGTCTCTATAAATTTACATCTAGCCGAATAGCTCGTAATACTTCTAAAAGCGACATAATAGATCATGGATGATGCAACATTAATTATAAAAAGATAGCATTGGATCTATATGGACCGATGTAAACCCTTCAAGATGGTGGATACAACATATAATCCAGGCCAACATTTAGATCTAGCTCTATCGGCTGCTGCTTCCCGAGAAGGACAAGCCAATGGCAAGATAGATCTAGACATTGTTCTAGATTATATGCTGTATATGATAACTCGCGCAGTTTATAACATTAAACCTAGAGTGTCATAATGATGTAAGCACTAGATTCGACGAAATAAAACACTAAACGACGAGAATTTACCTTATTCGGGGTTCGAATCGATGCAGCCCGAAGCCAGATCAAGAACTCGGCTAAAAGAAAATAGGAGGCGATGCGTCGAGATTGTATTGATTGTGATTGTTCTTTACAAGAAGTCTTGGGTCCTATTTATACCCAAGAATAACACTAACCGTGTAAGACACAGTTTTTATCTAATCTACTATTCAAAATATGACAATATCTTGGGATACAGTCCCATGTCGCATTACAAAAGGAAATATCTAAACAAACCCTATTTTGCAGATACAATTGTCGTTACAGGACTTTATCCATAGATGGCAATATTTTAACGAACATTTGGGAACCGAATCTTCCTTCTATCTTCAAGCTTCTTTATCGAAAATGGTTCCATCTCCTTCTCTGAATCGGAATCGGCTATCAGCTATCCATGTCTGATTCGGCCTCAGCCGACTGGCCTTCCAGCAGATTTGATCATAGCCGATGCAACCTCTGTTTTCCCCGCAGATCACTTTTCAATCCGATTTCGCTATAATCTTGGCTCGGACTTAGGGATTTAGTTATCAAATTTGGTTGTTAACAGTCGGCCCCTGTTTTAAGGGTTGATCGGCTGCCGGATTCACCGCGGCACGAGGGGGGCCTGCCCATTACCCCGATGGGAGTGGGGGCGAAACCTTGGTGTGGTACAATTGGTTAGAGGGGGTTATGTGAAGGGTCCTGTCACAATTCCTTTCCGGGGTATCGTGGTGGTACACCGGCACACGGTAACGTGTCGTGGAATTGTGTCTTGTGGGTACAGTTGTACACCTCTGATCAGAGTAAAACTATTCGAATAGTCGTGCCCACGGTTACGGGCGATCGACCAGATTCACCTTGATTAGTTTCACTTATTTACATGAATGAACTGTTGGAACTTGATTAGTACAGATGGATGGATGGGCCTGTTGCAACGTGGTTTTAATGTTGGACAGTGTTTATTTAATATTGCTTAATTATTTCTACTGTTTTACCGCTTTCAACTATTATTATTATTATTTCTGAAATGTTGTTTATGCAAATTGAGCCTATTATCCCTTCCCTTGATATTTATCCTGCATCATACCTTCTCTTCCGGCATGACTTGTTGAGTACGATGGTTGTACTCAGTCGTGCTTCTTTTTCCCCCTTCAGTGCCAGAGGTTGAGGTCGAGGTCTCCGAAGAAGTGTAGGCTTGTTCACCGTCAAGGGTTAGCTGTGGTGTTGGTGTTTCGCTTTGCTCGAGTCAAGTTTAGCTTAAGTCAGTTTTTTCCCTTTCTGCTGCATTTGTGTAACTCTTTTATATTGTTTCTAAGATGAGGTTTCTGTATTATCAATAATGTCGATTTGTGTACCTCGGCTAATGCCTGGACGAGGATTTAATGCACGAATTAGCTACGGAAATTCTGGTGTGAATTTCTGGGCATGACATCTTGCAACCGTGAAGAAAGGAGATCTCAGCGTCACAGAATATGTCGGCAAAGTCCGAGCACTTGGTGACGAACTAACTGCCTCTGGGAAGAAGATTGATGAAGAACTCGTATCTTATATCATTACCAGTCTCGATGAAGATTTTGAGCCCATTGTGTCGTCTCTAGTTGCAACAACTGAGGCTGTCACGGTGGGAGATGTGTATTCACAACTTCACTTTGAGCAGCGCATGGCGCTTCGACAAGCTGCACATGGCAACCTCCACAGCCATGCATCAGCAAACATGGCGCGTAGGGGGCGCGGGTGATCACATCTTCAAAGCCGTGGTCGTGGGTTCCAGCAACGCGGCCATGGCGGATGAAGAGGGTGTGGTCCCAACTCTGGTTTTTCTCCTGTGCAGTGCCAATCCAACAATAACACAGATAGCCGGCTAAAGTGTCAACTCTACGGCAAGCGAGGACACAAGGTAATGGAATGCTGGCATCGTTTTAATGAAAATTTTGTACCAGATGAAAGATATGCAGGTGCAACCGTGTCTTCCTATGGTGTTGATACAAATTGGTACATCGATACGGGGGCAATGGATCATGTCACAAGTAAGATGGAAAAACTGTCTACAAAGCAAAATACAAGGGACGTGATCAGATCCATACAGCTAATGGAACAGGTATGAAAATTACTCACATTGGTCATTCAGTTGTTAATACTCCTTCCCGTGATCTATATCTGAAAAATATCCTATATGTTCCTGATGCAAAGAAGAATCTTGTCTCTGCACAATGCTTAGTTTCAGATAATTCTGCCTATCTACAACTTCACTCAAAATGTTTCTATCTTAAGGATCAAATCACGAAGAGGACTCTTCTTGAAGGAAGATGCAAGGGCATGCTTTATCCCATTCCGTCAGGTTCCTCTCCATTGAGTCAGAATAAAGAGGTGAATGTTGTCACTGCTCCTTCTCTTGAGCGATGGCACAATCGCCTTGGTCATCCAGCTTCTCCATTGTTAAGAAAGTTGTTCAGAATCATGAACTGTTCTATTTAAATTTTGAGTCAAATAATGTCTCTATTTGTGATGCTTGTCAGAGGGCAAAAAGCCATCAACTGCCCTTTGGAACATCAACTAGTGAAGTCAATTCTACTTTTGAGCTTGTTTATTCAGATGTCTAGGTGTTAACAGCAGAATTTGGTAAGCCCCGAAACCCGAATCAGCTAACGTGTCCATCGGCTGATACCGAATCTGATAAGGCAAGCCGATGTAGCTGATTCCGGTATGACAACATTGGAGACACCGTCGGATCAAGATGATGTGCTTCATGAGGATTGTCATATAAGGATAGAGTCCTAAAAAGGCAATTGTATCTATTAATTAGGAAGAGTTTGTTAGTTTCCTATTATATCTTTAGGAAAGTGTATTAGTATCCGGTAAGGATTCGGTTTGTTTCCTTTTATCTTTAGGAAAGTTTGGATTTGTAATCTGTTAGGATCTCTGTTTCTCTGTTAGCCCATGGGTATAAATATGTAAGCCTGGGGTTCATGTAATCCATCTCTCGATCAATACAACCTCGGTGCCTTTTCCACTTTATTCATCATCCGGTGAGACTTGGCACCCGACACGGGGCTGCATCGGCTTCGATCTCTGGCAAAGGGGTAAGTCCAAGGTCCTGCCGGCCAAGGTATACTGTATCTATCTTTAGTTTCATTACCATTTATAGATACATCGGCTTAGTTAGGACTTTCTCGGTTAGGTTCGATATTCTGATCAAGTCGATGTTTCTGTAAACGTAATGTTGCTCTAGGTAAATTTGCTATATCCATCACATTAGACAGATCTATCGGCTCATCGAGTATTAGATTATCATATACAATCTCGTACTACATCGGTTGGGTCCGACCTACTAGATTGTTATCAATAATCTAAGTCTTGTTAGACCGATAGGTTCATGCTAATGTTTCACCGGAGGGTTAGCCGGTCTTATCATATGTCTCTATTAATCTAGTCCTAGTATTTCAATTTAGCTCTATCGGTTGTTTCTCGCTTTAGGGTTTCTGCCGATATCGGCTAAATCGTTATATTATATTAGATTAGCTTAGGTATCTACCACCATGAAAATCAGTCAAGGGCTTGATTGTCTAGATGTTACGTTTCTTTTCATACTTAGTGTTGCATTAGTTCAGTTTGATCTACTAAGTCATGATTAGAATCGTAATCTCTAGCTTGCCTGTTGGCTGCCACTAAGGGTTCCGTCAGGGTTTCAGCCGACGAGTTATCTGGACATCAGCATCGGCTGGGATCACACGATCGGATGTCAACAGATCGGCTATTTTGATTATCGGCCTATCGGCCAATATGATTTTATGCTCTGCTGTTTTGCATAACTTGTCAGTGGCTGGATCAAACTGACTGGCACGCCTACGCTTCATCAATTCTAGGACCTGCACTGGAGCTAAGCAGATCTCTCACGTTGGCATGTTGATTTTTCTCGTCAACACTAGGGCTCAGCTCCAACATCAATAGGGGGAAATAAATATTATGTGAGTTTTATAAATCCTTACAGTCGCTTTACTTGGATTTATCTGTTAAAATTCAAGTCAGAAGTATTTCAAAAGTTTCATGAGTTCCAGAATCATGTTGAGCGTTTCTTTGATCGAAAAATCAAAACCATCCAAACCGACTGGGGTGGTGAATATAAAAAATTAAATTCCTTCTTTAACAAAGTTGGAATTGTCCATCATATATCATGCCCTCATACACATCAAAAAAATGGCTCCGTTGAATGGAAGCATAGGCACATTGTTGAGGTTGGCCTTTCCCTATTAGCTCATGCTTCCATTTCCTTAAAATTTTGGGACGAAGCTTTCTCTTCGGTTGTTTATCTTATAAATCGAACACCCACCAAAGTTCTCAAATACCAAAGTCCCTTGGAACAACTGTACAACCAAACTCCAGACTACACAAGCCTAAAGACCTACGGGTGTGCGTGCTAGCCAAACTTAAGACCATACAACACCCGCAAGATGCAGTATAGATCACATCGCTGCGTCTTTATTGGCTATAGTACAAATCACAAGGGATACAAATGTTTAGACATCTCTACAGGACGAGTATACATGTCCCGAGATGTTGTATTTGATGAAATGTTTTCCCTTTCTCTTAGCTTCATCCTAATGCCGGTGCCAAACTCCACTCAGAGATTAATCTTCTCCCATCTCATCTACTCAGTCCAAGAAGTATAAACACTAATAATCATGTGAATAATTTTCCTACTAACAATGATTTTTCTAGTGACCTTGTTTCTTCAGGACTGGAGGAAAATATAGACTTGAATTCTTCAGAACCCAGTGCGGCCGCTCCATCTAGTTCATTGCCTGAAAATTCTTTGCAACAACACACCAAAGATGGAGGCGATCCAGCTGCAGCCTCACCCTTGTCGCCATCAGCTTCCAATACAGATGCAAGCACCAGCGCTACTGCTTCTCCTATGGCAAATCAGTCCAGCACTGCTGCTTCTTCTGTTGTCGATCAGACCTCCACTTCGGCGACAGGGGGATAACAATAGAACCAGCAGCACGTGGGTTCGGTCACTAGAGCTCAAAGAGGCATTCAAAAGAAGAAAGTTTACACCGATGGCACAATGCGATATGGTTTTTTGGCTGCAACAGGTGAGCCCAGCACTCTTGGTGAAGCCCTCACTAATCATAGTTGGAGACAAGCCATGGATGAAGAATATAGTGCTCTCATGGCCAATGGCACATGGCGCCTAGTTCCACCAAATCAGAAGAACATCATCGGTTGCAAGTGGGTGTATAAGATCAAGCGAAAACAGGATGGAACCTTGGATAGATACAAGGCTAGACTAGTTGCCAAAGGGTTCAAACAGAGGTATGGAATAGACTATGAAGATACCTTCAATCCTGTTGTCAAAATGGCAACAATTCAGATTATTCTAACAATAGCTGTCTCAAAGGGATGACCACTGAGACAACTTGATGTTAAAAATGCCTTCTTGCATAGGATTCTTGAGGAAGAAGTATATATACATCAACCTCCAGGATATGAAGACAAACATCATCCAAATTATGTGTGCAAACTTTAAAAGGCCCTGTATGGATAAAACAGGCCCCAAGAGCATGGTTTGCCAGACTAAGCCAGAAACTATGTAACCTTGGTTTTCAGGAGTCCAAGGCTGATACATCTATGTTCTTTTATAATAAAGATGGACTAACCATGTTTCTACTCATTTATTTAGATGATATAATAGTGGCAAGCTCAAGATCTGAAGCAATACCAATCCTGTTGAGAAATCTACAACAAGACTTTGCATTAAAGGATCTAGGAGACTTACAGTGTTTTTTGGGAATTGAGGTGAATAAAATCTCCAATGGGATTATTCTGTCTCAAGCTAAGTATGCAAATGATGTGATGGTAAGGTCGAAAATGGTGAGCTGTAAACCTATTAATACACCCTTATCAACTAGTGAGAAACTTAGCATACATAAGGAAAGTCTGCTAGGGCCAGAAGATGCAACGAATTATAGGAGTATATTAGGTGCTCTACAATATCTTACTCTAACAAGACCTGACATACCTTTTGCAGTTAACAAAGTCTGTCAATTTTTGCATTCTCCAACCACAGATCATTGGATGGCAATCAAGAGGATACTTAGGTATCTAAGGCAGAATACAAAGACTGGACTTACAATTGAGAAATCAAAATCCTTGGATGTGAATGGATACTCAGATGTAGATTGGGCAGGAAATGGCGATGATCGGTGCTCCACTGGAGGGTTTGCAATCTTTCTTGGAAACAACTTAGTCTCATGGAGTTCACGTAAGCAAGCCACGGTGTCTAGATCAAGCACTGAGTCGGAATATAAGGCAATGGCGAATGCCACAAAAGAAATTATGTGGATTCAGACTCTATTGGAAGAAATACAAGTTGCAAATTCACCTATTGCGAGATTATGGTGTGATAATCTTAGTGTAAAATATCTCTCTTCTAATCCAGTTTTTCATGCAAGGACGAAGCATATCGAAGTAGATTATTACTTTGTTCGTGAGAGAGTTTAGCTAGGCTATTCTAGGTGGTTTTGCATCCCTCTGTGGCGTCTCTGTTAGGTGGTGCCAAGGAGTGGTGTGCAAGCTATTCTAGCTCACCTTTGATGACGCCATGGTGCGGCCGCTCTGGCTGGATGCATCCACGACCATCTCTTGCAGCCGCTCTGGTTGGACGCTGTTAGAGTTTGTGTCGAATATGTGTACAAAGTCGGTTATAGTTTAGGACTTGGAGTTGTACTAGATGTTAGGGATAGAGTAAGAATCAAACTCTGTCCTAGGTTCTCTCTTAAATGGAGAGGCACATCGGTTGTAACCGCAAGATGATAATAGCATAGGTGTGGGTACGACTGATCGGTGGCCTAGCCAATGAAGGGTCGTGGATACACGGATACACCGTAATATGCTGGATCGGGGAGGAGCACCTGTAATCAGTGCCCCAGGGATGTAGGCTTCGGCTAAACCTCGTTAACATTATTGTGCCTCGATGTCATTATCATGTTTGAATTTTCTATTATGTTTCTTTCATGTTTGGTTCTCGATGTTTGATCGGGCCTGTTTTATAACAAGTGGTATCAGAACCTGCAGGGAGATCCATGGAGAGAGGTATGAGGGAGGTGCCCAACACCATGCCAAGTTGCACACAGTGTCCCAGATAGGACATGGTGCAAGGTGGAGCATGGCGGCGATCAACGGAGTTTGATTGGTGGATCCGTACAGTTTAGGTGGCGGTATAAACCGTTCGATGGGCTGCTTTCAATAGGGAGACGACCAGATGTGGTGCTCGGGTTGATGGCGGCAGGGAGCGATTGGGAATCCAATCGGTGGTGTCGAACACTTCGGACGAGTGGCTCAAACTTTTTGATGAGCTCTGTTCAACAGGGAGACGGCTAGACGTAGCGCTTAGATCGTTCAACGGTTGGGAAGACGGCATGGTAATTTTTTGATTTCGGCTCACGACTAGATTGATGGCATTCAATCGGAAGTCGTAGGAGGTAATTCCTAGAGGATGTGTTGGAGGTGTTGTCGACAAGGTACTACATGATGGATTGCTACTTAGCAGCGTACAGGTGACTAGTGGCAGAACAAAGACGGTCAAATCAGCATAGGGTCGGCATAGATTGGCGGCGGAAGTCATTGACGATGTCGGTGGTCATGTTGTGTGTGCTTGATCTGGAGCCAGGATGTCGATGGAGTTACGTGAAGCTTGGAGTTCAGGGTCATGGCGGCAGCGGTGTGCACGAGTTCGTGTCAAGGCCATGTCGGCTACGAAAACTATTGCATCACTGGTGGACTAGCAGACCCGAGGTTTGGGATCATACATGACTCTATTTGGTGGAGGCCATGGTAAAGGAGTCAAGCAGGTCGGCGTGAGCGACGGAAGAACCAACTCAAGTCATGGTACACGGAGGTTCGAGCAAGTAACAAATTCAGGTTGGCGAGACATATTCGTCAAGGTGGAGTTTGTTAGAGTTTGTGTCGAATATGTGTACAAAGTCGGTTATAGTTTAGGACTTGAAGTTGTACTAGGTGTTAGGAATAGAGTAAGAATCAAACTCTATCCTAGGTTCTCTCTTAAAAAGAGAGGCACACCGGTTGTAACCCGCAAGACGACAATAGCATAGGTGTGGGTACGACTGGTCGGTGGCCTAGCCGGTGGAGGATTGTGGATACCCAGATACACTGTAATATGCTGGATCAGGGAGGAGCACCCGTAATCAGTGCCCCGGGGATGTAGGCTTCGGCTGAACCTTGTACACAAATATCGTGCCTCGGTGTCGTTATCGTGTTTAGATTTCGTATGACGTTTCTTTCGTGTTTGGTTCTCAATGTTCTATCGGGCTGGTTTTATAACAGACGCATCCATGGCCATCTCTTGCGGCCGCTCCTTCGCTACATAAACCACGGTGATGACGGACCGGATCCCTGTACTTCTTAATGACATCGTTGAGGCAACAATTTATGTTGACATTCGAGCCACCATGGGTTTCGGCGAGTTCCCCACCCATCCAAGCAGCGATTTCCGCCATTGTTGCTCCCACATGCATAGAGCTCGAGGTCGACGACCAAGGACGAGCTCAAGGATGGTGGCCAAGGTCTGTGGCTGCGATCTCGATGACCACAACTCTCTCCTCCATCCAGGGTTAACATTCCAGTATGGGCAATTTTACCGGGGGGACCAAAATTACCAAAAATTTGGTAATTTTGGTACTTTTTTGGCCGAAATTTTACGAAAATTTGATGAATTTTGAATGAATTTAAATAAAATTTGAACAAATCAACAAAAATTTGGACAAAACCAAAAAATTTGAGTCAGATATGTGCTTACCGGGGGGCCGAAATAACCAAAAAATTGGGAATTTTGGGAATTTCAAACCGAAATTGTTAGCCCCCTCCGTCGGCAACTAGAGCCACACCTCGTCGAGGACAGTGACACCAGGGCTGACAAGGGCCTTGTCGCTTCTCTCCGCGCCCTCCCTCCCCATTCTTCATCGATCGCAACCCCAATCAATCGTCGACGATGCTGAGGAAGAGAGACCACCGTGCCGCCTACACGGGTTGCATCCGACTCTACCACCAGCTTGTCGATCTTGATGGCGAATACAACGCTCTCCGTCGCTTAGGGCCTGCTCAACCTCCCGTGCTCACCGGCGGTGGCGGAGGGCCTAGTGTGGCGAGGTATGGCTCAAGCCATACCTCGGCCCGACCAAAAAGGACCCTCCTCCCCCAAAATATCTCTTGTGCTGGCCGACAGGCAGAAGAGCTAGGGCTAGGCGTGCGGTGGGCGGGCGAGCGGCGGGCGGCGGGTGGCGGGCGCCGCGAGCGTCTCCTCCCCCATCCCATCCCATCCCCACGCAGATTTCAAACCCGTGTCGCCGTAGCAGCAGCGGGAGCCCTCGATCTGTCGAGATCCAGTGCGGGGAGAGGAAGAGGAGGGGGTCAGAGGAAGCGCGACGCGGGACGGTGATGGAGGCCATCGAGGAGCTCGCGTAGGCTGTCCGAGTCGATGTGGCGGCGCGGCGTCGGCTGGGCGCGACGACCCCTCCGACGACCCCGCCCCACGCTGCCCCTCCACCTTCCTCAATGTCGTCGCGCTGGGCAACGTCGTAAGTATAAGCTAGTCTCCGCCGCTGCTGAGAGTCGCGCCTCTTCTCTCGCGATCCGTCCTCTCGCTCGTTTCCCCTGATCTGATCCCGTTTTGATCTGCTCGTGCAGGGGGTGGGCGGGTTGGCTGTGCTGAACAGCCTCATCGGCCACCCCGTGCTGGTGAGCTCATACTACCTGAGTAGCTTTTCGCCTCTTCGATATCCGCCTCTTTCCCTTTTTTTATTCTTAGATTTGGGGGTGGTGATGCATGGGTGCAGCCGACGAGGGAGAACAGGGCGACGAGGGCGCCGATTGTGGTGGACCTGCAGAGGGATCCAGGCCTCAGCAACAAGCGACGTCGTGGCGGGCAGGGGCGGCGGGCAGGGGCGGCATCGTGGCTTGCTGTGGTGGCCGGCGACGGGTGGCGCCGCTGCAGGCAACGATGACCAATGACACACAGTAAGTTCTCTATCATACCTCAATATTTTTTCGTCCTCCGCCACTACTCACCAGGGTGCCATGGATGATGTCAGTGCCGATGCCGGTGGGCTCTTTGGCATGTCGGAGGGAGGTGGAGGAGCTTGGAGGGAAGGAGTTCCATGGCCCATCGTGGTGGCTCGGTGGCAAAAATCGCTGCCTTGATGACGGCCTATGTCGGAGGCGAGCATGAACACTGGTAGAGACGAAGGGAAGAAAGAAGAGATGAGCGGTAAGGTCATTCTCAGCTCAAGTTGTTGAGTTGGGAGTAAAAAGTGGCAAAAAGAAAGAACACATTGGACTCGAATGGCAAATAATCAAAGTCCGTCAGAAGAATGGCATTTGATAATGTGTCATCCACGAGGATGGCATAAAGTCCAAAACCCCAAACCTACTCCAGCTCCCCTCATCTCATGTTAGGCACAGCTCTGATCACACAATGACACCAAGTTTGTAATTCACAGTGTCCACAAATCTTGGCACATACTGTAAGTAGGCCTTCTTAATCAGTTCACATTTCCACTAATCCAGGATCTTGAGGATAATCGGGAGGCCGCACTGCGGCTGCAGCGTCAGGAAGTCGAGCGGCGCGTGCACGTACTCCGGCGCCACCTCGAAGGCGAAGCGCCGGAGTATCATGGCCAGCGTCGTCTTCGCCTCCAGCATCGCGAAGTCCTGCCCGATGCACGACCTCTGCCCGAGGGAGAAGGCCAGCAGCGCGCCGGCGTGCGTCGCCGCCTTGTTCACGCCGTCGCGAAACCGGAGCGGGTCGAACTCGCCGGCGTCCGCGCCCCACACATCCACGTCACGGTGCAGGATCGCCACCGGTATCAACGTCATCGTGCCCTTCGGGACCCGCACGCCGCCGAGGTCCGCGTCCGCCGTCGCCGTCCTCGCCATCAGGCTCACCGGGCCGTACAGCCGCAGCGTCTCGTACAGCACCATCGTCATCTGCAAAAAAAAAGTTCATCAACACATGTTCGCCGCCGGCCGGCGATCACCGGCTTGAGTGTTCGTTGAGCTTACCAGCTTGAGCTTATTGAGAGCGTTGCCGTTGGGGAGCGCCTCCGTGTCGCCGCCGCGCTCCCGGAGGACCTCCTCGCGGAGCCGTTCCTGCCAGTCGGGGTGCGTGCCGAGGAGGAACATGGCCCAGGTAAGGAGGTGCGAGGTGGTGTCGTGGCCGGCGAAGAAGAAGGTCTTGCACTCGTCGACGATCTCGTCCATGGTCATGCTCCTCGCGCTGCCGCCGCCGGCCGCCGCGTTGGCCTCCAGCATCAGGCCGAGGAGGTCGTTGCCGTATCCCCTGTCCTCCTTGCTGGCGACCACCTGGCGCTCGTGTATGATCGCCATGAGAGTGTCCCGCACCTTCTTGGCGAGCTGTCGCCGGCGCAGGTTTGTCTTCGTCGGGATGTACTGGCGGCCGGGGAAGCGGACGCTGTTGATGGTGGAGATGGCGATGGACTGGAGCTCCCGCTGCGCGACGAACACCTCCTTCCCTTCCCGGTAGCTGCTGCCGAACGCCGTGTGCGAGATCACGTCGGCGGTCAGCTCCTGGAACTGCTGTCCCACCTCCACCTGCACCAGCCGCTCGCCGGCGGGCGCCGCGGCGGCACGCGCCTCCCACGCCCGGATCACCTCACGCGCGCACTCCGCCATCGTCTTGGCCATCATCTTGAGCTTGTCCATGGTGAACGCCGGGTGCACGACGCGGCGGTGGCGCGCCCAGTCGTCGCCGTCGATGAAGATGAGGCCGTTGCCGATCAGTGCCAGGATGCTCGGCCCGGGCTCCGGCTTTCCGTACAGCCCGGTCCGGTCGGACAGGATCTGCTTCACCATGCCGTAGTCGCCGACGCAGAGCGCCGGCGTGGCGCCGCTCCACGACACGAGCACCTTGCCGTAGCGCGACATCCACGCGAGGTAGTGCGGCAGCACGCGCGGGACGATGTCGTGGCAGCGCCGGTCGAGCACGTCGCCGCGCGTGGCCGCGCGCATCGCGTTCGCCTCGCCGTCGCTGCCGACGAAGAGCCGGTACGCCGGCCCGCGGATCCCCTGCCGGCCGAGCGCCCTCGCCACCGCGTACGGCCGCCACACCAGCTGCACCAGCGCCGTCCACAGCCACGTCAAGAGCACCAGAACCACCGCCGCGGCGACGGCGACGACCGGCCCCGTCGATGACTCAACGATCGCCATGCCAACCAGACTTGGAGCGAGATGACCAAAATGATCGGAAGTCCTTATATAGTACCTCCATCCGTTAATTTTCAAGGTACCTGGCGTTGACCAACAATTAATAAATAATCTAAATTATTTTGTGTCCAAGTTGTATCATTAGATTTTGTAATCTAAAATTATCTTCCAAATTTTATTTGTTTTGAAATTCTTAAGAAATATAAATAACAGCTAAGTTTTACTTAGGACCTGTTTAGTTACAAAATTTGGTGAAAACTTTTTATTAAAAAAATTTTAGATGAAAACTTTTCACAAGAGTAGGTGTTTAGTTGCATTTGAAAATTTTTTGGCTATTATAATAAAGATAGATTTACCCTTAATAAACAGCAAGACAGATAAAACAGCAAAACAGTAGTACCCCATTTCTGTTTAGTCTGAATCTGTATCTCAAGTTCCAGTTTTTGTTTCCAGTTTATCTTATACTTTCGAAAACCCATGTATGTTACGTCGCTGACAGTGCTAACCATTAATCATCCAATCAAATACACAACAGATCATTCCCCAGTGAAGCCAACCAGAATTTCCCAGAAACAACAATTTTTCCCCTTCGATGAACATCAATCGTATCACCACAATAATAGCCAAGCAAATAGCCAAGCAAAATCATCCCACAGAACCAAACAAAAAATCCCAAACTCACCAACCAGCTAGAAACAAAACCAGAGGAAGAAGAAGAAAAAGGGAACAAGAAGAAGCCATCCTGCATCGTGGACGTGACAAAAAATTTCAATTTTTTTTTGGCAAACTGTTTCTAAATTTAAAATTATTTTATATCAACTTTTCACCTTTTGTTAGTTAAAAAATTGATCAAAATTCAAAAATTTTTCATGTTTCGGCCTGTAATTAAGTAAGTATTCATAGGTAATAAAGCCTCTTGGAACATTGTGTTTGGGGATTCCGCGTGTGGCGCCGTATGATTTTGGCGACGACTAGGCAGCGGACGTTGAAATGTGGGTCCTACTGGCTGTTTGGCTACTGGCAGCCGGTAAGTACAAAGCAACATGTTTGTCAAAAGTGGTTGGGAAATCACTCTCAGGCACAATAATGCCGATGAGGTGTGAAGTGCATGATGCTACCAATGACCAAATCATGAGATCAGGTATGATCTATGCATATTAATTTCGTGATAGGAATGACTAAATTTACCTGCTCATTTTAATTTCTTTCAGAAAAAAAGCATATATGGCCGGCCGCCTGGCCCATATGCTTAATTTTTCTGTTTAGCACTTTTCTTGAGGGTTCTGTTTCATACTAGGATGACTTAACATTGTGAAAATATATTTTTCTTTTTGTTTTTTGTTGTCTAGTGGCTAGTTGACTTTCTTGTCTCTATTCTTTCCTACTTAATGGATAAGTGGATGAATACATTTTTCCCGAGCCCAAAATGACACAGTTATTTAAAAACTAAATATTTTTGAAATTGGCTTATGGGGTGCCTAGGTCTAAAAATAAATTTGTTTTATTTAAATACAGTGCTCTATGTTGATCAGTTTGACGATATAAAACGATAAAGTTTTTATAATAAAATTGACTAATTCTAAGCAGGTTATTTTATGTCTACCTGTATGAGGAGCGGGATATTATTATGTATAAAGGTGCTACATTTTTTAATTGGTAGTGAAAAAAGAATTGGTAGCGAAAGGTCTTTTTTGCCGCTTTAGATAGGGTAGCTTCTACATAATTATTTGCTAGAATTTACGTGATTTGTCTTTGAGTTGGGAACTTGCCTCATCATTTTTTTTCATTTTTAATTCTAAAATATATTGGTTGTGTGCCTGTCAGTAGAGGCTGGATATGTAAATCATTTCTATTATTAAAAATATATAAAAATTCATAAAATAGTTTTTAAAACAATGTTTTAATTAACTTTGTGATAGTTAATTTGTTTGTTTGTACTCTGAAATAATTATGATAAATTATTTATTTGTTTATCATTTCGAGTTCATTCAGCTTAATAGATAAAACTAGTGTGATGCCTCACGTATTTTTGAGCTATATCTATTGAAGTTTATACTATTATTAAAATTAAATCGTATGGTCGTAACACCTAACTGCTTTTTTTCTCGTTCAAAAGAACAATCTTGCTATTTGCTAAACTTGCTCAATATTAGAAAGTGCAACTTTACTACAAAAGTATTACCAATTTTAGTTTATATTGATTTTTATATCCTGCATTAACTAAGATAAATAGCTTTGTTTTTTTCTGAATAGTACAAACATGGTCGCTCATAAATACGACACATGCGCATGCAGCTTGATCCATATGAAAACCTAAAACCTTTGAGAGGCCGAGCTGATATATCTTAAAATTATGAATTAAAATTAACGAAATGATTATGACGTTTTTAGATTATAATTTGTATTTTGTCCGGTAAGATTCATGTTAAGGCTCGTATGAAGTTTTTTTGTCTGTGGTAAAAAAAGACAAATTTATTCTTATTAAATGCTTAATTTGATTCATTTATTTGATCCATGCAAATGGCATGCACAAGCGTATGCTGCCATTATTTGTCCTGTGTAATAACCGGCTTGATTTACAATGTCAAATTACAATATCTTTAAAAATAATAGAAATAAAAAATATGCAGAAACATTCCAATCTACAGACAATTAAAAAGAGAGTAAAAAGGCTGATTATAACAAGGCTGTCATTCACAAGATAATCACAAGATTTCATGATTGAGCAATACTCTGGAAAAATCTCATCATATAAAAGAATATCAGCGTCTAAAATATAAACAGTATGGTTCAATCAAACTTCAGTGATCCTAAGAAGTGAATGCAACAATGGCTAGAAACTGAACCAGTAAGAAGAACGGCACGCTCTCAGTATTTCTACATAAACATTTATTAAGTAATACCTGCTGCCTGTATTTGGATTGCCCCTGTTATAGCTATTATCATTAAACCATTCATCAAATCCATAAAGATACATCTATTTGTTTCAGCTTTTAGGTGACTTTTCAGCCTTAAAAAGCTAAGCCTTAAAAAGCTAAAAACTGAAACAAACAGTTGGCTTCTTATCTGATTTTGAAAAGCCAAAAAACCACATTTATAAAAGCCCAGGCGAAGCTCACTTTGGAGAGCTCTTTTGGCTTACGAGAGAAAAGTTACAACAAATTACTCGTCTGCCATCGAAATGTACAAGACCAAAATCTATTTTTGTTATGACAAATGTTATGATACTACTTTATAGTATTATTACTATTAGCAACAAATACTTATCATTTTAAAAATAGCTATGGACATTATGCGTATTTTATATTCCATTCAGTCAAATAAGCCAACTCAAAACCTAGCTTCCAAACAGCCCTCATTCTCCTAAGATAGCTCCCAAACAGCCCTCACCCTCGACTTCGGCTTCTAGAGTTTTAACTTTTCAAAAAACAAAAGCTACTGCCTTTTGAAAAGCTAAAATAAACATGACCTTATTATCATTTGCCTAGCTATAAATTTGAGCAACTCAAATAACTTCTTTTGCCACACTCTGTTCTTTCTTCTAATGATGCCAATGAATGCTCTTTAATGAGTACCATAATTGATTTCTTTCAATTATAGACTCTTCTAAAATAATTCCCAACACCATAACTTTGTACTAATCCCAGATGAATTAGCGACTTTTACTCTCAATTTCACTAAAACCACAGCATGAAATCTAGCATATCCCAAATCAGTAACCTTTTACACTCATCCCAAATCAGTATATGTACCAGCAGCCAGCAGTCAACCCAAATTAGGAAAGTTTCTCAGCTAGCTAGCCAAGAACAACAAGAAGAAGGCCTCTTACGACAATGAGAGCTCGCATCTGGTAGCCAAGGATTAAACGGAAAAATCTCATTTCTACTTCTGTTTCTATATTTTTTTAGCGAAAACAAGATCGGGGTCAGAAAATACGGGTTCGAAAACGAAATCTAGATATGCGGGTAGACGGAAACGAACAAATACGACCGAAAAATCAACGAAAATGGTCGGAAGTCAAGAGCTTAAGCCGGAATACCGCATATCTTTATACTCAATCACAAACACACATATTTGCCAACGAAAAATAGGTAAAGCATGAATTGAGAGATTCAGATTCACATGAAAATAGTTTAGGATTATCTATCCACATACTATTACTGTCACATACTCACATAACATGCTTAGTTCATATCTTAACTAACAAATTAAAATGAGTTTTTTTAGATAGGCTAGTGTTGGGCTTTTTGGATTAGGCCTCTACATGCTTAGAATCCGGATAAAATACGGTAAAAATATAAAAATATTCCGACCAAATATGAAATTTCGGAAATACGGATGGAAAAACGCCGTTTCTACTTCCATCAGCATTCCGACAACCTCCGTCCCGAATTCCGAACCGTTTTCAAATTTTTCCGAAAATACGAAAATGGTCGGGACAAATGTAAAAAAATGAACGGTTCGGACCGGGAAAAATTCCGTCCATTTTTAACCCTACAGGATGATTTGCCTGTGTCTTTGCTCATGTAGTAGAAGAAGATGCATTATGCTTTCTGCATGTGATCTCATGTGCAGTCTCCTTGGCTAGCCTGAGCGGCTCTCATCCTTCATGCCAGGCTCATCTCTTAATAATCTTATTAGTCACAGATCCTGTATAGATTAGTTGATGTTTGATGCTTGTCACTTCAGTGCCACACATAAACATATATAGCCGTGATCACAGATCAGTCCAACCTGACAGAAAATTCAGAGAGCTAGTTAAACCTTGTTTTGCATATCTACAACACAACCGGCATGACAAGATCAGCCTCTGACAAACCGCGCGAGATTAACCAACAAAAGTATTCAGAGATAATATCTGAATTGCATTGCACTTTGCATCATGGGACATGCTTGTTAATTTCATAATTAATTCAGATGCTCTCTCTGTACGTAATATACTTTGCTGAGTTGCTTTGTTGCTTTGGTTCTTACTTGAGGTGTGCAGGCAGGCAAGATCAAGACTCAGCGATGCGTGCTTTCTGAACTTCGCCTGTGGATGAAGACGAACAGAACAGACAAAGCTAGTGATCAATCAATGCTCTGACGTGATCGATGCTCTGAAGTTTGCGAGCCTCGTCTATCTACTCCGAATAAATATAGCCACATAACATGGCATTCCATGAACCAACATGCTTTCCTCCCATTTTATAAACTTCAATGATGTCCAACGATTTGTAGTATATTCACTACTTTTTATCATTAGTGTCATCCATAAAGATATCGGTTAAAACAAATCCGGCACCTATAATGCATATATATAGCGGCTAACGAATAGGTGCCGGTTCTTGTTAAGAACCGTCACCTGTAGTTCCAAATAGGTGTCGGGTGAACAGTAAAACCGACACCTATAGTATAGGTGGCGGTTATTAATTGGAACCGACACCTATTCTTCCTAAATAGATGTCGGGTCAATAGTAAAAACTGACACCTATACTATAGGTGCCGGTTTTATTCTTTACCCGACACCTATAAGGTTCCTTACGCTGTAAGCTTCGTAATATAGGTGCTTCGTAATATGACTTTGGTCATTGGTGCCGACCAATAGGTGTCGGGTACGAAACCGACACCTATTGGGGGTTCTGAACCGCCACCTATTAGGCATTCTGTACTAGTGATCAAAACCAACAAAGCCTCAAGAGCAAGGTCGTAAACGAAGCCGGACTTCACCGCAAGACCATGAATGCACATGGTAAAATTTCCTTCACCGCAAGACCATAAACGTCACAGTCTAATCTCCTAAAATTCCCCCCGACCTTTCACAAAAATCACATCTTTTATAGTCTCCATGTCCAAAAATTCCTCATTTCTACAACGATATGGAAGAGATTAGGAAATACAATGCAAGGACGCTTTAGAGAGTATGGCATTTGCACTCATTTGCAACAAATTAACGAGCTATTCGAGATTGCAACACCAACAAACGCGGCAATCCAGTTTCAGGGGATCACTAACCGAGTCGCAGAGATACGATCCCAGCTGGTCGAGCTCGCCGAGCACCCGTCGCCGCTGCCGCTGCCTAGGACGAGCTCCTCCATCTTGTACAGCGGCCTCTCGGTCCTCTCACCTCCCCACCTCCGCCGGTGATGGCGGCTGCCCCATCGCCGTTGCGACCGCCGCGGCCGCACGTCGCAAAGAGATTGTAGAAGAAGGTGCTGTGGACGGCGAGGATGCAGCGGTGGACGGGGACAGGAGGCCCACCGTCAGCCACGTCGACGTTGGCGTTGCTGCAGTCGAGGTCGGAATCGAGGAGGAGCCGCTCGAGGTTGGTGCTGAGCTGGTTCAGGCTCACCACCTGGTCCCGGCCGCCTTTGAGGAGATCGACAAGGGTGTCGTCAGCCGCCCAAAGGCCGTGGAGGATGGGGTGGTGGGGCGTGCGAACGCCACGGAGGGGGTGGTGGTCCGCGCAGAAGCGGAGGAGGAGGAGGATACGGCGGCTAGGCCGCCCCTGCCCCGCCCACGGCCGAAGTGCGGTGGGATCAAAACGGGGAGATGCTGGCCTGCCCCGGTCTCAACGACGACGACATTGCGACTGTGGTCACGGCGGAGCCCGAGGTAGGTGCTGGCGGCTAGGGTTTGAGTGCGAAGCAGGCGAGCATGATGGTTGGCGGCGGATCTGGTGGCGGAATAGCGACGATGGCGACGGAGAAGAAAGGGATGGATGCCCGCTGCTGCGTGATTTCTAAGAGAAGGGGAAGAGAGGGGCGCGGTAGTCCAATACTAGTCCTAAGAAAAAATTTTACCTTTTTGATCAAATTCATCCCATAATCAAAATCTTTATATCCCAACTTTACACATGGATGTTTACTTCTAAAAACTAAAAAAGTGATCAAAATTTTAAGTTTACACATTTTGAGATGGACTAAAGAGACCTAAAGTGTTCTCAAATTTCATGTTGTAGTATATACTCTTTGTTTCATCCAAAAGAAAAGAAACAATCAGTTGACAAATAGATACTCCCTTTGTCCAAAGTTTATTGATTCCTAATATGCTGAGAAAACTTGAGGCCTCGTGGATTCTTGGTGCTAAGGCTTTTTGGCGTTGTTCCTTAGGTACAGCCATGGCGAGTCCCAGAAGAAGCTCGACGTTCTTCCGTCCTTGACCGTGACATTGGTTATTGCCACCAATAACTGTTTGAGGCATGCAAATGTATCCAAGTTGCAAACAGAAGTATTTGCTTGCTCAGTATAACATGATGCAAAACATAGAAAATTAAAGACGGCGTGATGCATGCCGGGGGTGGCTGAGTTCGAACTGGTCACTATAAATGATATATTCCAGATTGATTTGAATTTGATGTACAACAAATGCTTGAGGGATAAGATAGTGGTACTGTTTTAAAACCACCCGATTGATTCTAGATCATTCAATACAGTCTCAACAACCAACTCAGATAGATGGTGATGTCGCACCTTAGCCGACCGTTGCCACCGCCTCGGCCTTCGCCGCCCCCGGCGTCGGCGCTCCAGCCGTCGTCTTCCACCTTCGCTCGCCCCCAGCACGCATCAGCGTGTCACCAACCGTCTACCCAACCTCTACAGCGGCCTGGCCGTTGTTGTAGGTCCATCATAGCCGCCACAAAGCCAGCCTTCGGGGCCGTCCTGCTCTGCCGTGACCTCCGGCTGCCAGCGGCCACCTCACCCAGTGCGGCGCAAGCTTCCTCCTGCCAGTGCGGAACCGCGGGAGCTAGATCCACCCGTCCAAAAGCTATCTTTTCCCAGGTAGTGTGTGGCCTCGCTGCCCCGATTTCAAATCCCCAAATGCAGCTTCTCTCTCGCCCAGGAGCTCGTGGCCTCTTAACTCCGGGCGTCCGGACCAGCGACCTCCCCCAGCACCCTGTCGCGTCGCCACACCCAGCTATGCCCCCTAGCGGCAGTGATGTCGGCGCGGATAAAGGGTGGATTCGAGTGCGTAAGACATATTGGTGGAGACGCCGTGAGCTTTCAAGTTCCAGCCGCCTTCCGCCGTGCCATGGACGACAGCAGGGGAGGCATTCAAGCCAACAAGACGCCAGGCCGTTGAGGAGGAATAACTTCACTATTCCACCGCACGGCTACAAGGACCTGGTTCAAGGGCGACGCTATATTTGTCTGCGTCGCGGACACCGAGCAGCTATGTGCCGAGATCCGGTCTGCTGCTTCCTGTGCAAGGAGACTGGACATCGGGCGCGCGACTGCCGCCGCCGTCGCCGTGCTGCTCCGAGAAGAATCCAACTCCCGCCCGCTCGCCCTTCATCTGTGCAGGCACCATCGCTCGCTCCCATTCCACCCCTGCTCCAAGCCGCCCACCAAGAACACCCTGCGACCAACTGTCCCCTGGTTTCGTCCTCCCGTCCCGAGCTCGCACTGAACTCCTCCCGGCCGACGCCGCCTCCGCCGCCGCTGCGACCACCGCTTCCACCCTCGCGCGCCATGTCCCAGCTTGGAGACACAGCCGGAGGAAGATTCCTGCCTAATCATTCATGGCAAAGGGGGTTACACCACCCGATAATCATTCATCTGGAAGAGGTGGATGACTACATGACCGCCTCGGTGGACCTGGAGGCGTAGGACGGCTTCCAACCAGTGATCCACCGACTGCCGCCATGGCATTTAGGGGTGCTTGACGGCGAGCAAGCCCTGGCAAGAGCGTTTGATGAGTTCCCTCACTATCCGCCACCGCCACGGTCGGTTCACGATAGGTTGGGAGGGTTGGAGGCCGACGAATAGGATTGGAGTGACTCCGACGCCAATGACGATGACTGCATCGACGCTCGTGGTCGCCGCTCGGAGCGCGCCGACAGACAACGTTGCGGCACATCGCACCGGTCGCACGGCCGGTCCGGGAAGGCGGCATTTCCGGAAGAGGACGAAGAAGAAGACAACCGCCCTGGCGGCCGTGGGCGTGGAGGAAGGAGCCACCATAGGCGAGGCGGCAATGACCACCCGAGGAACTTTCACGGCGACCGACGCAGAGATAGGGACGATGGGGAAGGAAGAGGTGGCCGTGGACGTGCTGAGCACAAGCTGGCTGATAAAGGCCACCACCGCGAGCGCACGAGATCGCCATGCCGCTGGAACAGAGGAGAGGGGAGCCGCTCCGCCTTTGGTAGGCGACGGACAATCGAAGCCACGCTCAAGCTACCGGGACCATCTGAGAGGGTTGCGCACGCCCTTGCCGATGAGTTTAGGTTGCTCAATTCGATACACTCTATTTCTTTCTCCCTGCAGGCAAACTCGCCGCTGACAACCAAACTACCGCCCCAAACCAACCAGCTCAGCCGCCTGACGCCAATCCTCGGAAAGGCGTTCCTGGGGGCGACGCCATTAGCAGGGAACGAAGCCTGGTCCGCTGGCCGGCCATGGGACCCAATACCAGCTTCACGGGTCTTTGCGCGCATAGTAGCAACGCTCCCAGGACTGCGCCAACTGCCGCTCCACTTCATCGAGCTGGGCGTCAAGCGGCTTGAGCTCGCCCCTGCTCCGCCGGACCAAGCAGCACGGCGGGCATCGTGTCTTGCCGAGCAGATGGAAGGCGGTGAAAACGTGCCCACGACGGCAAGCCAAGGGGTGGAACAGGATCTGCCCCGGAACGGCTCAGTGACGGTGGTCGATGCAGGCTCTCCATCCGAGGGGGAGGCAATCTCTTGTGGCGGCAATGTGTTGGTGATGCGCGAGGATGTCATGACGCCACCCCCGCACACAGATGTGCCACAACCTCAGGGGATGCTGAGCAGAATGGAGCTGTTGTTCGCCAAGCCGCAAGATGTCGTGCTCCCGATGCCGCTGACGGGACAGAGCGGTAAAAGGCTGCTGAGGAGGACTCGACCGATGGCGACGAGACGGAGCCAGCGCATCGCAAGCCAGTCGGCCGGACCAATGATGGAGAGATGCCAGCGGGTCCTCAAGCGCTTGGGGCTTTTCAAGGATGATGCCGGTGAATCAGTGGAGCAGGTCATTGAGCGTTATGTGGCTATGTTCAACGGCCCGCTTCCACCTCACATCATCGCCGTCCTCACGGCGATCTTTGGATTGGACGACGACAGCCAGCGCAATGCTGACGCGACCTTTCTAGCTCTGGTCGGCGAAGGCATGGCTGAGGCAGTGAACGAGGTCGAGGACCTGACCACATGATTTGAATGCGACAGGGCTCCCGGGAGTGTTTTGTCATCTTCATCATGCATCCCCCTAAGTAAACTCTGTGATTTTGTTATGCTCGCCAGCACTATACCAAGCGCCTTGCTCCGGCGGAAAAGGGGGAACTTCACCGGCGGCCTGCGCATGTGCTGTTCAGCCATGACTTTTGTGCACCTCAACTTTTGTAACCGGATTGCTGCTAATTTCACTCGTTTAATTGAGGCTATCAGCCATGGCTCTATCTCGACATGTACTCGATGCGTGCCGCCGTGCAGCTTGTTCAGCCACCAACGAAGGGCATGCCCCCGAGCTCGCAGCAGCCCTCTGAGACTCATCTCCTGCCGCGGAGGGTAAGGTGCTTGGCGCCAGGTGCGACCATGGGGACCGTCAAGGCCGAGGCGCGGATGCCTCAAGTGGCGGCGACCGATAGGAGGCGAAACAGAACGCCTATTGTTTGATCGAGCACCTACTTGGCATGCTACAATACGACGCGTGGGGGGGGAAGAAACCATCTCAAGGGGGAAGTGGCGACCGGGCGACACGTTGCAATGGGGCCAGTGGGACCAAGACCTCATGCTGGATCACCTTGCACCACCTCGGCTCCGAGCTTGGCAGATAGGCCAAGCCTTGCGCCAAAGTCCATGAAACCCCCCCCTCTGCAAAGCCTCAAAAAGGGCCTGAACCGTGCCTTTCGACCCACTTCTTGTCCACGTTTCAAAGGCCCGATGGGAGGAAGGGGTCACTTCTTATCTAAGAGGGCCAATAGGGCTGCGACCAAAGAATACGCTCTGGGCCAAAAAAAGACAAGCACCATCTGTGTTGGGTGGGCTGGTTGAGTTCAAGGGCAAAAGGGTGAATTGCAGGTCGACTTTCTTTAGCACATGTCTTAGGTCTTCCTCTTGCAAAAAAGACCTCCGTGGGACCAACGGTTTTAAATGGGAGAAAACCTTGACATTATATCCTGAATGTAAGGGGGTTGAACTCGCCCGCCCGATGCAATGTGGTACATGAATTCTTGCGGGACATGAAATGCAGTTTGGCTTGCCTTCAAGAATCCAAGCTACAAACCGTGGACGACAGGCTCGCCCGCTTCTTGGGAGGTTACAAACTGGATAGGTCTGCATTCAAACCAGCCAGAGGAACAAGAGGTGGCATTCTACTCCTTTGGAATAGTGGACTGATCGATGTCCAACAAATTACAACGGGCGTTTTTCGATTACGGCGGAAATCACTTTGGTTCACTCAGGAAACACATTCAGGCTGTCAGGTGTCTACGGGCCCTCTAGAAACAATCTCAAGGATGCTTTTCTCAGGCACATTAGATCCCTAAAACCTAGCCAGGAAGGAGGTTGGCTGCTCCTGGGTGACTTCAACATGATATACCGTGCGAGGGACAAAAACAACGGCAACATAAATTTGGGGCGTATACGGCGTTTTCGCTCAACCATCGATCGGTGGAAACTGCGGGAGATCCCACTTCAAAATAGGAGATACACTTGGAGCAATGAGCACCAAAGGGCCACTCTGGTCAAGCTCAACCGCTTCTTTTGCAATGAAGATTGGGACTTGGCTTACCCAGAGCATGGGTTACGGGCCTGTTAACAGCTAAATTTGGTAACCAAATCCCTAAGTCCTAGCTGAAGTTGAAGCAGAATCGGATCGGCTCGTTTGACGGAGAAACAGAGGTCGGGTCGGCTGAGATGCGATCGGCTGCGAAGCCAGTCGGTTAAGGTTGAATCGGACAAGAACATCCGATAGCCGATTCCAAGTTCAGAGAAGTTGAAGCCGTTTCTGATGCGGATATTTGGAGATAAAATAGAAGATTCGGTTTTCAAATTGCGCATTAAGAGATATTGCCATATAGGGATAAAGTCCCATAACGGCGAATGTATGTAAATTAGAGATTTGTTTAGGGATAACCCTATTGTAAAGGCGGCAAAGAATTGTTTCCCACGCTTTTGTCGTATAGATATAATAGTTAGTTGTAACCGTGTGTCAAGGATCAGCAGCCGATAGAGCTAGATCTAAGGGTTGGCCTAAACTATATGCGATATCCACCGTCTCAAGGTATTTACATCAGCTACAGTAAATCAGATTGTTCTTTTTATACTTAATGCTGCATCAACATTGAACTATTAAGTCATTTTTAGAGCTTTTATGGTCTATTCGGCTAGACGTATATGTTTAGAGACAATGACGGGGTTTCAGCCGGCCTTATCTGTTTTAATATTCTTTTGGTATATTTTGCTATCAGATTCATTAAAACTTCCTCTTATATTAAGATCTTGCCCTAGTTAAATGCCCTAAGCCCGAATTAGTTTGTTAGCTACAGCCGACAGCCGACTGATCTAGGTTTAACGCATTTAGCTCAGATCAATATCTTTTCATAAGATAAATCGGAGTATTAGCCGATTCACAGTTGGACTTATGACATCGGCTAAGATTGTTAAAGCATATATTTATTATTCTGTTATATATTTGGATTAAGTGACTAATACTGTCTTGGTGTAGCTGATCTATTCTAGTCACTTGGTTTAAATACACTTCGAAATAGCATATATATGTAAATTGACTCCTGCAGCTGATCCAGTAGGATCTAACTTAATACTTAACGTATATATCTCTATTTTTCTTGTTGGTTAACAGATCAAACCAACTGGCACGCCTTGTACAACATAGGTAGCCAAGAAGGACCTGCACTGGAGTTAAGCAGATCTCCCAGGCCAGCGCATGAGAGAAATTTCTCATCAACACACTTCTTGGCACGCCCGGTGGGACTTTCTCTGTCAACTCGGCTAGGACGCATCGACGCAGCTAACAAGATGGTCAACTCCAAGAGCCCCAGTGTTTCTCAGGACAACATCGTGCGTGTGAAGATGGCGCAATTATCGGCTGAACAACAAGCCGATTACAAAAAGATGGTAGAAGAGCTCCAGGCCAACTACCTACAATCATTCACCCAGACAAGATCCGGGGCCGTGCATCAAAAGTACATGTTCAGCATGGACGAACTCAAGGCGTCCTCCTCCAGTGGATCAAAGGGCAAACAGAAGGCGGAGGAGCCGATTCAGGAACAAGTCGATTCGGCCCTGCATACTTTGCAAGACCGAATTGATTCGGCCGTCCATCACGCGCTGGTCAGCTAGAGTAGCATCCTTTGTCAACACCCTTAACAACATGATCGCTACTGTGGTCGACGCCAAGATAGCCGACCAGCTACAGCGGGGGCCGACGTACTTCACAGACGACCAGTTTCCTGGTTACAGGACGTTGGCCACCCAGCATCAGCCGATTCCATCGCCAGCACAACAAGGGCCGCCAGGAGGGGTCCTCAACCAGCCGAATCCGTCCGGATCAGTTGCGAGACCAGTAATCACCATGCTGAACCGACAGCAACCGCTGCCCCAGGATCAGATCGCCAACATGTTCAACGACAATCGACAGTTAGAGCCGGTTGCCCAGATTGGCCTGGACAGACAGTACAACGCCGATGGCCGACAGCTGTTCCCGGGTCCACCAATGCCACCACCAGCAAATCGGTCGCCTCCCGCTGATCACCCGTTCCAGTACCAGTATCAAAGAGGCCGTCAAGATCATCACTACAGGCTACAGACACCACCACCGCTGTATTGGCAAGCACCCACACCATATAATCAATATGAGCCGATACAGCAGGACAACCGGACTTGAGCCAATTTGATTGCAAACGTCATGCGCGATCAGTTCGGCCTCAAGCCAAAGGACTCAGGGAACATGTATCGGTATCCTTATCCGGAGCATTTTGAGCGGATTCCATTGCCCAACCGATACAAGATCCCAGATTTTTCAAAGTTCTCAGGGCAAGACAATGTGTCGACCTACGAGCATGTCAGCCGATTCCTAGCGCAGTGCGGCGAAGCATTGGCTACAAACGCCTTGAGAGTCTGGTTGTTCCCTTTGTCGCTTTCGGGATCGGCTTTCACCTGGTTCTCTTCATTGCCTTACAACTCAATTCAGAGCTGGGCCGATCTCGAAAAATAATTTCATGGCTACTTCTACTCCGGCAACCATGAAATGAAGTTGTCGGACCTCACTAGTATCAGGCAGAAGCACAACGAGTCGGTTCAAGAATACATCCAACGCTTTAGAGAGATAAGGAACCGATGCTACAGCCTGGTGCTGTCGGATGCCCAGCTAGCCGATTTGGCCTTCCATGGCCTGATCGCGCCGATCCGCGAGCGCTTCTCCCTCAAGACTTCGACAGCCTAGCACATCTGGTGCAGAAGGTGACGGCCCATGAACAAAGGTTTCAGGACACCAGGAAGGCAGTCAGACTCCGGTTCCAACGACGATGACGCAGAGGTGGCGGCAGCCGAATGGGCCAAAAACAAAAAGGTCATCGTCTGCTAGTGGCTGCTGAAGACGGCCAAAGAGGAAAGATATGACTTCGACATCACCAAGGCCGATAGGATTTTTGACTTATTGCTCAAGGAGAAACATATCCAGCTTCCCGAGAACCACGTGATCCCATCGGCCGAAGAACTAAAGAAGAAAAAGTACTGCAAGTGGCACAACTCTACATCTCATGCCACCAATGACTGCAAAGTCTTCAGGCAGCAAATCCAGTCAGCAATAGAGGTCGGGAAACTCAAGTTTGCTGATTCTGCTCGGCCGATGAAGGTAGATGGCAACCCCTTCCCAATCAACATGGTTCAAACCGGCCCTAGGCAAGCTGATCGGCAGTGCAGAATGACGTACAGCTTAGCCGAAACATTGAATAGGGTCAATGCGGAAGATGAGCCGTGGAAGCCAAGCCGTGCCAATCAACAAGGTGCACCCGTTGCCGTCGGCTGATCGACGACCGATCAACACGAACAGCCGACGCCGCCTCCAACAACAACCTTGGCGGGAAGAGGCTCGGTTTGAAAGCTTTTATCGGCAAGAGCCAGAAACGCGAGGCCGCCGGTATGATGGGAGTCACAGCGGTGCCGATCCCCATTGGCATTGTGAATTTTTTTTAGGCACTGCTGGGAAACCGGGATGAGACTGTCGACGCTAGAAAATTGCCGGCTTGCGGCGAGTACCCGAGGACGAACACGAAGCCGGCCGATCACCGGTCCAACTCGGTTCGTCCCAAGGCCCGTTCAGCTCAACCGGCATCGGCGCGTCCGTTCACGATCGGCTAGGGCCGATCCATCAAGACTTCTTCAACGAAAACAAGAACGACGACTACTACGACGAAGAAGAGGCCGATGATGAAGAATCGGCCAACCCCCAATGGTGCCCCTCTGACCTCTTCACCAAAACACAGAAACGAAGAATTCAAAGGCTAAAGTGTGAAGGAAGGGAAGAAGAAGTTTGGCAGATGATCGAAGAACAACGCCGTCGGCTGGGTAAAATCAAAAGGCGATGGATCCCCAAAGAGAAAACCGCCACAACCGACGAGGAGCAAACCAAGGAGAGTTCAGCCGATCAAGCCGGGAGGGCAGCCAAAGGGAAAGGCAAACTTTCGTATCGGTCAACATGGTATTCATATTGCCAGTACCGAGTTCGGTGCTCTGAGCCGTGCGAGACACTATCGAAGACGACTTGGCGAAACTAGCACTCTCTCCGGACCAAGCTATTTTTGACAAACTGGGGACCAAAATCGGCACCTGAAGCCGTTGTACGTTAAAGGATTCATCAACGGCAAGCCGATGTCCAAGATGCTAGTTGATGGGGGAGCCGCAGTCAACCTAATGCCCAACGTAACATTCAGAAAACTAGGCAAAGGAGCCGAAGACCTGATTAAGACCAATATGGTGCTCAAGGACTTCGGCGGCAACCCGTCAGAAACCAAGGGCGTCCTAAACGTCGAATTGATCATCGGCAATAAGACCGTGCCCACAACATTCTTTTTCATCGACGGGAAAGGGTCTTACAGCCTGCTGCTTGGAAGGGACTGGATACACGCCAATTGTTGCGTTCCTTCTACAATGCATCAGAGCCAGATCCAATGGGACGGCGACAAGATCGAGATCGTGCCAGCCGACAGGTCAGTTAGCGTCGCCAGTGCCGATTTGGGAAATCGAAGGCATTGATTGTTTGTCTAGGAAAATCTGGCAAGCCGATTTTCTAAATGTGTCCGATTTCACAATATAGCCGATTGGAGATGACGAGCCGCAGCTGCTGCTTTGAACAAGACATGGTGGAGGACTCAAGCGTCTTCAGCATGGACACCGCGGACGAAGACGATGGCAAGCTCGGGCAAGGTTTTACGTCGGCCGACGAGTTAGAAGAAATTGATATCGGCTCTGGTGACAAGCCGAGGCCGACGTATATTAGCAAAAATCTATCTTCTCATTGTAGATCCCTGCTCATTAATTTGTTAAAAGAATATAAAGACTGTTTTGCTTGGGAGTACTTCGAGATGCCCGGTCTTAGCCGATCTATTGTCGTTCATCAACTGCCAATCAAGGCAGGCTATCGGCCGTTCAAACAACCTCCCAGGAGGTTCAAAGCCGATATGTACGACGCGATCAAAGCCGAAATAACTCGGCTATACGATGCTGGATTCATTCGGCCTTGCCGATACGCCGAGTGGGTCTCAAACATTGTCCCAGTGTTGAAAAAGAACGACAAACTCAGGGTATGCATCGACTTCAGAGATCTGAATAAGGCTACCCCCAAAGATGAATACCCAATGCCCATAGCCGATTTGCTCGTAGACGCTACGTCAGACCACAAAATTATTAGCTTTATGGATGGCAATGCATGCTACAATCAAATCTTCATGGCCGAAGAGGACATTCACAAAACTATCTTTCGATATCCTGGGGCAATCGGCTTGTATGAATGGGTCGTTATGATGTTCGGGCTAAAAAATGCTGGGGCAACATATCGAACTATATTTTTCATGATATGTTCGGCTCTCTGGTGGAAATCTACATCGGCGATGTCGTTGTCAAGTCCAGGGAGATAGAGGACCATATAGCCGATCTGAGGCAGGTTTTGGAGCGGAGAAGAAAATATGGCCTGAAGATAAATCCGTTGAAGTGTGCGTTCGGCGTATCGGTCGGGCAATTTCTAGGGTTTCTTGTTCATGAAAGAGGAATTGAGGTCACACCAAGAAGCATCAATGCTATCAAAACGATACAACCTTCGAAGGACAAGAAGCAGCTTCAATCATTGATCGGCAAAATCAACTTCATCAGGCGGTTCATAGCCAATCTTTTAGAAAAGATGGAGCCATTCACACCACTGCTTCGGCTGAAAGCCAATCAAGCATTCACATGGGGGCAAGAGCAACAAAAGGTTTTGGACAATATCAAGGATTATCTAAGCTCCCCTCCAGTTTTAATGTCTCCACAAAAAGAGATACCATTCAAGTTGTACCTATCAGCCGATGATAAGTCAATCGGCTCGGTTTTAATCCAAGAGGTTGAGGGCAAGGAAAAGGCTATCTTCTATCTCAACCGACGGCTACTAGATGCAGAAACAAGGTATTCACCAGTGGAGAAGCTATGCCTATTCCTATATTTTTCGTGTACCAAGTTAAGGCATTATCTGCTATTCCGATGTAGTTAAGTACATGCTATCGGTCCCAGTGTTGAAGGGAAGAATTGGGAAGTGGATTTTTACGCTAACAGAGTTTGATTTGAGGTATCAGGCACCCAGGGCAGTCAAAGGACAAGCTATAGCCGATTTTATTGTGGAGCACAGAAATGACTCAATCGGCTTCATGGAAATTATGCCTTGGACATTGACATTTGACGGCTCGGTTTGCACCAACGGCTGTGGTATCGGCTTAGTCATTATTTCATCCAGGGGGCAAGTTTCGAATTTGCTTTTGCTATCAACCCCCATGCTATAAACAACCAAGCCGAGTACGAAGCCGTCCTTAAAGGATTACATCTACTCAAGGAAGTTGAAGCCGACGCCACCGAAATAATGGGAGATTCACTCTTAGTCATCAGCCAATTATCAAGAGAATATGAGTGCAAAACGATGCGTTGATGGTCTACTATCAACAATGCCGGGAATTGATGGACGGTTGTCGGCTAGTTACTTTAAAACATATCCCTAGGGAACAGAATATAGAAGCCAACGATTTAGCTCAAGGGGCATCGGGCTATCGGCCGATGGTAAAAGAGATTGAAATAGAAATTGCTACTATTACAGCTGACGATTGGAGGTTTGAAGTCTACACCTATCTCAAAAACCCCTCTCAATCGGCTACAAGGAAACTACGATACAAGGCGCTAAGATATGTTTTGCTCGATGAAGATCTGTACTATCGAACAATTGATGGCGTGCTGCTCAGGTGTTTGGGAGCCGATCAAAGAAAAGTGGCTATCGGAGAAGTTAAGTACATGCTATCGGCTCCAGTATCGGAGAAGCTATGCCTATGCCTCTATTTTTCATGTACGAAGTTAAGGCATTATCTGCTATCCAACGAGTGCACAATAATCTGTAAAGCCGATGTAGTTAAGTACATGCTATCGGCTCCAGTATTGAAAGGAAGAATTGGGAAGTAGATTTTTGCTCTAACAGAGTTTGATTTGAGGTATCAGGCACCCATGGCAGTCAAAGGACAAGCTATAGCCAATTTTATCATGTAGCATAGGAATGACTCAATCGGCTCAGTAGAAATTATGCCTTGGAAATTGACATTTGATGGCTCGGTTTGCACCAATGGCTGCGGCATCAGCTTGGTCATTATTTCGCCTAGGGGGCAAGTTTTCAATTTGCTTTCGCTATTAACCCCCATGCTACAAACAACCAAGCCGAATACGAAGCCGTACTTAAAGGATTGCATCTACTCAAGGAAGTTGAAGCCGACGCCATCGAAATAATAGGAGATTCACTGTTGGTCATCAGCCAGTTGTTAGGAGAGTACGAATGCAAAAACGATGCGCTGATGATCTACTATCAACAATGCCAGGAATTGATGGAAGGTTTTCGGCTAGTCACGTTGAAGCATATCCCCAGAGAACAGAATATTGAGGCCAATGATTTAGCTCAAGGGGCATCCGGCTACAGGCCGATGATAAAAGATATTAAAATCTAAGTTGCTGCCATTACAGCCGATGATTGGAGGTTTGAAGTCTACAACTATCTCAAGAACCCCTCTCAATCGGCTACAAGAAAACTGCGATACAAGACACTAAGATATGTTTTGCTCGATGAAGATTTGTATTATCAGACGATTGATGATGTGTTGCTTAAGTGTTTGGAAATCGATCAAGCCAAAGTAGCTATCGGAGAGGTGCATGAAGGGATTTGCGGCACGCATCAATCGGCTCATAAGATGAAGTGGCTACTTCGGCGAGCAGGATATTTCTGGCCGACAATGCTGGAGGACTGTTTCGAGTATTACAAGGGTTGCCAGGATTGTCAGAAATTTGGCGCCATACAACGAGCACCAGCATCGGCTATGAATCCAATCATCAAGCCTTGGCCGTTCAGAGGTGGGGCATTGACATGATCGGCCAGATCAATCCACCCTCAAGCAAAGGACATAAGTTTATTACGGTGGCAGAGACTATTTTACAAAATGGGTGGAAGCGGTTCCCTTAAAAAAGTTGACTCTAAAGACGCAATCGAGTTTATTAAAGAACATATTATCTACCGATTTGGCGTCCCACAAACAATTACAACGGACCA
The DNA here is from genome assembly GCA_019925245.2 of Oryza australiensis. Lineage (NCBI taxonomy): Eukaryota > Viridiplantae > Streptophyta > Magnoliopsida > Poales > Poaceae > Oryza > Oryza australiensis. The sequence goes on from JAIFGZ020000282.1 coordinate 440,136, forward strand.
GGGATCTATATTCATATCAGATGAATTTGTTCAGTTTGCCGATGGCATGGGGATCAAGCTACTTAATTCTTCGCCGTACTACGCACAGGCCAACGGGAAAGCCGAAGCTTCAAATAAAAGTTTAATTAAATTGATTAAAAGAAAGATCTCTGAGTACCCCAAGCAATGGCACAGCCGATTAGCCGAATCACTGTGGGCATATCGGATGGCATGCCATGGATCAATTCAAGTCCCTCCATAGAAGCTAGTCTACGGGCATGAGGCAGTGCTACCATGGGAAAACGTCATTGGCTCAAGGCGCATTCAACTACAGGATCAACTCACAGCCGACGATTATTATCACTTGATGGTGGACGAATCAGAAGACCTAGTTTTATCCAGGATGAGGGCCTTAGAAAAGGTTACAAGGGATAAAGAACGAGTAGCCAGACATTATAATAAAAAGTTGTGCCTAAATCTTTTGAAGAGGCGAACTCGTTTGGAAATTGATACGCCGATTGGATCCAAAGACAATAAATTCGGCAAGTGGTCACCAAATTGGGAAGGGTCTTTCAAGATCCACAGATGCGTCTCTAAAGGAGCTTATATGCTAGAAGGTTTAGATGAAGAAGTGTTTGGAAGGGCTCTTAATGGAAAATACTTGAAAAAAATACTACCCAAGCGTATGGATCAACTCATGATTCGGCTGTTTGCTTAGCCGATTCATGCTAGCTGATGTCCTGTTTCAATCAGGCATCGCCTTTAGGCCATTTTTGTGGCACGTTTTTCCCTAATTTTTGACGATCAGCTGCGGATTGCCGATCGCAACGGCGCAATTGAGTTCATAATTTTGTCGACATCGAAGACATCAACAAAATTAGGGGGGCATATACACACACAAGATTCGAGCCGATTACAGAAAGGTGGACGTCAAAAAATTTTCGGGCTTCGTAATCGGCATTATTACAGGAATCAAATGTTTTTCAAGCATCGTTGTCAGCGGTCATCGTAATCGGCGGTCAATATAAAAGTTTCGGGATCGGCATGGCATCAGGTTGAGCACAGGATCTAAGCCGATTCTGAGAAGGCAAAACACGGACCTAAGGAACTTTTGAGCGGTTGGGATCGGCGGCCGTAATGCAAGTGTTGGGATCGATAGCCGCAATGCAATTTCGGAATCGGCAAACATGATCTAACACACAAGGCCAAAATCCCTAAGTTTAGGTATAAGTGGTTTTGGAGTCGACCGTTAAATTAAAGACGATACAAAAGGCCGAAGCCGATTTCATTCACAAACACCGTTTCAGAAGTTAACAAGTTATATTAAGTGTTCAAAGAGCCGACGCTGATTACAAAAGTTGGTAGATATTCACAGAAGGCTGAAGCCGATTATAAAAGTTTCAAGCGGTCAATTACAAAGAGCTAAAGCCGATTATGGGATAATCTGGTTTAAGTTTATCTGTTACATCGGCTATTGAGCCAAAAATGTGTCTATGGCCGATATTGCCGCGGCCTTTATCGCATTGACTTCGTTGACGATGGCTTGATCTTCAGCATTGGAGCTGGGGGCACTTTAGCCGATTTGTGTAGTTCTTTCAAATACTTGATCGTGGCTGTCAACCAGTGCTTTCTCCTCGGCGGCGATCTCGGTGCGGCAATCCTCCAGTTGCTTCATCAAGTTGGCCTCTTTCTCCTTCAGATTAGCAATCCGGACCTGGAAGGTGCTTGGGCCGGCTTCCTCCTCATTCAATTTTACCTTTTCAGCCTCCTACAGTCTTGACCGTGTCTCGGATCTTGGCGGTCATGTCAGCTTGGGCAAGCCTTTCAACCATATGATGCATGGCGCGTCCAAGCCTTGACCGGCGTATATCAATGCAGACTGCGGCCGAGATCTTGGCAGCTAGGTCGTCTGGGAGTCGGCCCTCGATCTCGAAGAATCAGCTCCTGGCCGATCCACATTCCTCCACGAGCCTGTCGATGTTGATGTCCAGCCGACGGCATATATCTTCAGCCTTTCCTTGAGCTCGTCGGTTGGGGCCTCGCTAGGACCGGCTGCCTCTGCCTCATCTTCACCAAGGAACTCCTTGATGTCGAAGGAAAGCAGATCGGCCAGAGACTGCGCAAAAGGAACATCAAGATTAGATCAAATGGCCTATTGCTCAAGATATTGCAAGAAAGAGGGCAAGAGTGAACTTACCTTCGCCGCGGGCACTAGGTCGGCTTCTGCTTCAGCTTCGGCCGGTTTTGGGGTGTCTCGAACTCCTTGGTCACCCACAGCCAACATTGTGCGCTCGCTCGACGCTTGGGGGGCAGCAGTTGGAGATCGAGGAGGCTGCAAAAGAAAGACAAGTATTAGCAGTTAAGTCGCCTGAAATTCGTGGGCTGAGGCGCAAGCCGAAAGAGGTAATTACTGATGGAGCGCGATGCGGAGTGCGGCCAGCCAATTTCTTAACCTGGAAAAGGCACATTCGGCTGAGTACAGAGTGATATAATATTAAGGCCAAGCTTGACAAGGTGAAGACTTAACAGCCGTTTCTTCGTGGGAGGAGTTGGAATCGGTGGATTATCGGCTGGAGGGCTGACAGATTGATGACTTGAACTGCCAGACTCGGCTGCTGCCCCGATGGCCACTGACATCTCTTCGTCGGCCACAGCTTCCTCAAGGTACTGCTCGATGCTCGGATCCACTGAAGGGAGGTTGTCGACAGGCGTGATTGGTTGTTTCTTCTTCTTGGGGGCAGGGGCGGCCGATGGCTTTGCGAGGGGCGTAGCTCTTTTCTTGCGGGTTATTGGCTCGCGCGTCTGCTCGTGCAGCAAGGACGCTAATTTCGGCGCGTCCCAGCCGATCGTCGACGGGGCAAGGCCACTTTCGTCCGGCAGAACCCCTAGGCGGTACTCGATGGGAATCCTGGAGTTACTCACCGTTGGCCGTTCTGTTTCGGTTTCCTGCGAACAAAAGAAGACAAGTGTTAGCCGACTAAGTTAGCCGATGATGTGAGAAGAAGAATGATTTGGAGTTCAAAACTCACCAAAGGGATTTCTTCGGGAAGTAGCGAGTCGACATAGTAGGAGGACCGTTGATGGAAGATGTGTTGTTTGATCTTGGTCCACCAGCGGCTGTAGGCTATGCTCTTCTTGTACGCCAGCACCATCTCGCCAATACTGCCGAGGGGGGGACCGCTATGTTAGCAGCCGATGCATGATGAGGGCCTGGTCCACAAACCCCCTGGTCTCGATCTTATCGACGTAATGACAGCCGATGGGCAGTTGTCCAAACCCAAACTGCCTGGCAGCCGACACGGGGTAATGAACTCATATCTCTTGGCCACGATCGGCCTTGATGAATCCCGGTCGACGGGATGCAAGGGGTGAGAGCAGCGGTGAACAGTTCTACGCACTTGGGGTTGTCGGGTGAGTTGATCTCCTCCAAGTTAAAGTCGATCGGCAGCTCAAACAATGCCCAGTCCCGGTAGAAGTACCAAATCCGATTGTCATGGGAGAGCCCGTCGTACAGGGAGATGAACCATTCGGCCAGCAGATCGGCCGATTGCCTTGAACCCGCATGCGTGGCTGCTGCTTCTCCATAACTCATGCATCTGGTGGTGGTGATCTCCTTGCCGTCGTCGTCTTCGATCGGCTCCAAGCGGGGGAAACGGGCTTCGGTTAGGGGTAGCCGACCGGCTATCTTCTGGGTCATCAACACGAGCCAGATTTGAAGAAACCACTAGGGGCCGCTAGTGTTGACGGAAGCGTTGGCGGCTATATTCGCGATGGCCTGATGAAGAGTCTGGTACAGATAGCCGAGAAGATATTTGCCTAGAGCAAGCTTCTTTCCTTCGGCTAGGGATTTGGCTACGATCTGCCAGTTGGCAGTCTGCACACAGTTTGAGCCGCAGAACACAAACTTTTCCAGCCACATCATAAGGAATGCAGCGTGTTCCCTATGGCCGACTGATCCATCCTTCATGTTCTGGGCGATGTAGTCACTCCATCCACCAATGGCCTTTGTTTTGAACTGATATTGGCCCTTTCTGCTCAGGTCTCCAGGATTAGCCGATGTCAAAATGTCTAGCCCGGTTGTCATAACTACATTGGCTAAGGTTATAGTCAAGGGGCCTTGCTGAAACATAAAGGTATTGAGGGTGTCGTTCCAAAAGTAAGTCGCGACCAACATGAGGGGCTCATCTTTTTCCATATTGGCCGTGGACAGAGCTAAGCACTGGGCTATCCCTGATTCCTCCCACTGGGCTTGTTTAGCCGATTGCATTCTTTTGTACCACTCGATCCAGGAGTTATCTATGGTCGGCCATGATTTAAAAGTACCAGCCCAGTGGTTTAAGGATGGTTTTCTCGTGTTGTAAGGCATTCCATCGGTTTCGGCTATAATGATGTTAGTTGGATCAGTACTGCCGATAGTGCCAAGGAAATATCTTTTTTCTTGGGTGAGACTGGGAATTGCTATGTGATGTGACAGGTGCTACAGTCGAAAAAAGGGAAGGAAATCACGAATCAAGAACCCTAGAATGCAAATCAAAAAGGGAAAGAAGAGAAAGAGGGATTTTGAGCCGTTTGGGACGTACCTCGGGGAACTCAGCGGCAGCGGCGGCCAATGCGGCGGCGGTGGAGGAAGCCATCAAGATCGCCGGAGTGGATTCGAGCTTTTGGCCGCCGGAAATGTCGAGATTCACCAAGCGCGCCGGTGAGTTGCTGGAGAGGAGAAAGAAAAAGGATTTGGTTGCGGAGCGCTCGAGATGTGCGGAGTGAAGGCATGGCCATTTCAGTGGAGGGGAAGGATTATTTAAAGGATATTTTGGGCAGCCGAAACGGTTTAGGTCAGAAAAGAGCGGGAATTCAAAAGGGCGACAAATCCGTAACATTTCATATCACGGACTTGGGGGCATGTGTTAACAGCTAAATTTGGTAACCAAATCCCTAAGTCCTAACTAAAGTTGAAGCAGAATCGGATCGGCTGGTTTGACGGAGAAACAGAGGCCAAGTCGACTGAGATGCGATCGGCTACGAAGCCAGTCGGTTAAGGTTGAATCGGACAAGAACAGCCGATAGTCGATTCCAACTTCAGAGAAGTTGAAGCCGTTTCTGATGCAGATATTTGGAGATAAAATAGAATATTCGGTTTCCAAATTGCGCATTAAGAGATATTTCCATATAGGGATAAAGTCCCATAATGGCAAATGTATGTAAATTAGAGATTTGTTTAGGGATAACCCTATTGTAAAGGCGGCAAAGGATTGCTTCCCGCGCTTTTGTCGTATAGATATAGTAGTTAGTTGTAACCGTGTGTAGCGCGATCTTCGCTGTACTTGGGTATAAATAGGACCCGAGACCCTTGTAATTAATATACACACAATCAATACAACCTTCGGCGCATCGCCTCCTTTTTCTTCAAATGAACAACTGATCCGGCTTCGGGCTGCATCGTTTCGATCCCCAAGTTCAGGTAAATGTTTGTCATTAGTGGTGTATCTCGTCGAATTTAGTGCTTTCATCGTTATGACACTCTAAATTCAATGATTTATGCTGCGCTAGTTATCATATATCGCATATAATCTAGAACAATGTTTAGATCTATCTTGACATTGGCTCGTTTCTGTCAAGGATCAGCAGCCGATAAAGCTAGATCTAAGGGTTGGCCTAAATTATGTGCGATATCCACCGTCTCAAGGTATTTACATCAGCTACAGTAGATCAGATTGTTCTTTTTATACTTAATGTTGCATCAACATTGAACTATTAAGTTGTTTTTAGAGCTTTTATGGTCTATTCGGCTAGACGTATATGTTTAGAGACAGTGGCGGGGTTTCAGCCGGCCTTATCTGTTTTAATATTCTTTTGGTATATTTTGCTATCAGATTCATTAAAACTGCCTCTTATATTAAGATCTTGTCCTAGTTAAATGCCCTAAACCCGAATCAGTTTGTCAGCTACAGTCGACAGCCGACTGATCTATGTTTAGCGCATTTAGCTCAGATCAATATCTTTTCATAAGTTAAATCGAGTATTAGCCGATTCACGGTCGGACTTATGACATCGGCTAAGATTGTTAAAGCATATATTTATTATTACATGTTGTATATTTGGATTACGTGACTAATCTTGTCTCGGTGTAGCCGATCTATTCTAGTCACTTGGTTTAAATACACTTCGGAATAGCATATATATGTAAATTGACTCTATGCCGATCTAGTAGGATCGAACTTAATACTTAACGCATATATATCTATTTTTCTTGTTGGTTAACAGATCAAACCAACTGGCATGCCTTGTACAGCATAGGTAGCCGAGAAGGACCTGCACTGGAGTTAAGCAGATCTCCCAGGCCAGCGCGTGAGAGAAATTTCTCATCAACAGGACCCTCTCCACAGGAATCTCATATTATTGCCCTCTCATTCTCTCAAATATCGGTGGGCCGCGAAGGCTGAGACCATTCAGATTTGAAAACTTTTGGGTCAAAATCCCAGGGTTCAAAGACCGAGTGAAAACGGTGTGGGATGGCCTACACCACACACCGAGCCGATGCACTAGCTTAACCACAAGCTACAATGCACGGCGGCCAGTTTAAAGGAATAGACGCATTCAATCTGCACGGAGGCAAAGATTCAGTTCAACATGGCGCTTGATGTCATCCAGAGACTAGAGGTGGAACAAGAAAGTAGAGACCTTTCTGCCGAGGAGATTAGGCTGAGATCAGGCCTCAAACGCAGGATCATTGCACTGGCCTCCATTGAAAGGGCAAGAAAGAGGCAGGCCTCTAGGGTAACATACCTCTAGGAGGGCGACACTAATACCAAATTCTTCCACCTAAGGATCAACGCTCGTAGGAGGAAGAATGTCATTCAAAAGCTCCAAAGAGAAAATGGTTGGGCCGTCACGCATCATGACAAAGAGGAGTTAGTTTTTCACCACTTGACGAGAATGATGGGACGACCAACGGTGAGGCAGGCAGACCTTAACTGGGACTCCCTGAACTTACCACAACTGAACCTAAGCGCCCTGAGTGAACCATTCGACAAGCAAGAAATATCCAAGGCAATCAATCTCATGCCAGCAGATAAGGCACCTGGCCCAGATGGGTTCACCAGCCTCTTTTTCAAAGTATGCTGGGAGATCATAAAGGCTGACGTTCTGCTGGTCTTTAATTTGATGCACAGCCTTATATGCCCACACCTTAGCAGGCTAAATTCCGCAAATATAGTGCTTATCCCACAGAAGGAGGGGGCAGAGAAAGTAGGGGATTTCAGGCCAATAAGCCTAATACACGGTATCGCAAAAATCTTCTCCAAGACGCTCGTTCTACGTCTAAGATCATATATGGCTTCCCTGATCTCAGTTAACCAAAGTGTGTTCATTCAAGGAAGGAGCATCCACGACAATTACCTCTTAGTAAGAAACATGGCCAGAAGGTACCACCGTCTTAGGCGTGTGATGCTGCTGTTTAAACTCAACATAACAAAGGCCTTTGACTCTGTGCGATGGGATTACCTCTTATCCCTACTCCAGCATAGGGGATTCCTAGAGCGGTGGATTGATTGGCTAGGGGCCCTGTTCTCCACCTCCACCTCACGCATGCTTCTAAATGGTCTCCCAGGCCAACATATCACGCATGGCAGAGGACTTCGATAGGGGGATCCGTTGTCTCCTCTACTTTTTATACTCGCTATCGACCCCCTCCAAGCAATCCTTTCCAAGGCAACAGATTTGGGGGTGATCTCAAAACTGCGAGGCTGAGTGCCAAGGCTACGTATCTCAATGTACGCGGACGATGCCATCATCTTCCTTAATCCCCTATGCAGCGATGTGACGTCCTTCACAAGTATTTTAGATAACTTCGGCAAAGCCACCGGATTGGTCACCAACTTACAAAAGTCCCAAGTGGTGGCAATCCGATGTGAGGAAGAGTTGTTACAAGAGGTTCTTGAGGGTGTACCTGCCATGCGAGCAAACTTTCCAATCAAATACCTTGGCCTCCCCCTGGTCTTGGGGAGATTATGAAAAGTAGACTTACAGCCGATATTCGATAAGATGTCAGGCAAGCTAACAGGGTGGAGGGGAAGAACATAGGATTGGCAGGAAGGGCGACCCTGGTCAAATATGTGCTCACAGCGCAACCAATTTACCTCCTGACGGCCTTAAAGGTCACTAAGGAGTCATTGGAGCAGTTCGACAAAAAAGGCGTCGTTTTCTATGGGCAGGTACGAGAGACATAACCGGAGAAAAATGTAAGGTCAACTGGGCAAGGACATGTCTGCCCACCAGGCAGGGAGGCCTCGGAATCCTAAATCTTCAAAAGTTCACAAGGGCCCTGCGTTTACGATGGCTTTGGCAAGAATGGAAGGACCCAACGAAACCCTGGATAGGGTCAGAGACACCCTGTGATGAAGTCGACAGAAATCTTTTCGCTGCGGCAATGGTTATAACCATCGGTGATGGAAATACGACGCGGTTCTGGGAATCAGCTTGGTTGGAAGGATGACGAACGCCAAAGGATGTCATGCCTCTGGTTTACAAGATGTCCAAGAAGACAAGTAAATCACTGCGAGAAGGGAAAGAGAATGATGCTTGGGTGTAGGATTTGGTCTTTGACCGAACCTGCCGATAACAATGGAACTTGTTGCCCAGCTAGTTGCCCTGTGGGAGGCGGTGCGGGGGATCCAGCTAACCAATGACGAAGAGGATCACATTAGGTGGAAATTCACAAACCACGGTTCATACACAATAGCTTCAGCCTACCATGCTCAAGGGTCGGGGACAACAGCCACACCTTTCAACTCGTTGATCTGGAAGGCGTGGCCGCCAGGGCGATGCAAGTACCATGCCTGTTTAATCATCCAAAATAGAGTTTGGACATCAGACCGTCTGGCAAAATAATGGCCACTGGCCCCTATGTCAACAAGAGCCTGAAATGGCATTACATCTGGTAGCAAATTGTAGATATACCAGGAGAATTTGGCAGCAAACAACAATCTGGATAGGCTACGCTCAGATCGAACCGGGGCAATGGGGGCAGCACGACTCGGTGCACTAGTGGTGGAAAAAATCTAGCATCCATGGCAGGAGTGCCAAAAAGAGGGTTGAAATCCCTGATTGTCTTAGTTGCCTGGGAAGTGTGGATGGAAAGAAATCGCAGGATTTTTCAGCACAAAAGCCAAACAACGAGTAATCTACTTTTAAGAATCAAGGATGAAGCACGGCTTTGGGGTTTGGCGGGAGCAAAGCATCTGAGCGCGCTTATATCATCAACTATATAGTCTGTACAGTTTTTAGACTGTATACCTTTCCTTTGTCTTAAGGCTGTAATTTTCTCCTACTATATTAAATGAAAACGTATAATCGTGTCATTTTCCTTTAAAAAATGATAATGGTACTACCACCTCCTTACTGCTCACGTAAAGAGCAGGAAATATTTTTTTAAAAAAACTCAACTTAGCGCTGACTCGTTTATTCATGTAAAACTGAGCTCAACTCGGCTTGATTTAGACGGTTAACAAGCCAAGTCCATGTATTTACTTAATACTATCCATCCTTAATGTTTGCCGTTGGTTAGAGCAAAATAAATACTCCTGCATTCAGAGAGGCCACGAGAGTCCAACCACTCACTATAGTATAGGCCTACATGAATCACAAAAGCGTACAATATAAAAGGTCGGCTTGGTTGACAACCATTAGTTGGCACCTTAAAATCAAGTCATGCCACACTTGGTTAATACAGCGTTTGTTTGATTGTTACAAATATAATATGCTACTTACACTACTGGAAGAAACCATCATTGGTTGAAGTGACAAAAACGACAGTAGTTTCGATTTGAGTTGCACCAAGACTATAGATGATATCTAGTCCCAGTTTAAAAAGTTTACGGATTTCTAAAAACATTAGTCCCGGCTCGTGTCACGAACCGGGACTAAAGATCACCTCTAGTCCCGGTTCAAATGTTGTCAGAGCCTGTCAGAGCGCCGGACACCTTTAGTCCCGGTTGGTAACACCAACCGGGACTAGAGATGCTATCTTTAGTCCCGGTTGGTGCTACAAACCGGGACTAAAGATGTCTAGCACTCTGATAGGTTCTGACACCATCTTTAGTCGCGGTTGGTAACACCAACCGGGACTAGAGATGCTTATTTTTGTCCGGTTGGTGTTACCAACGGACAAAAATGAATGTGCTTATTTTTAAGCGAACCTAATAAAAATATATAAATTTTTGCTACATGATTCAAATGGCCAAAAATTAATTTAAGAGTATCTGTAATTTCAAAGAGTGTGGTGTTGTGTGAAGGTGGGTGATTGAAGATAGAAGGAAGCTTTAATTTTGTTATTACATATCATCATATTGTTATTAACTAATGATTCTCAATATACAAAATCTTTTGTAAAATTATTTTGGTGATAATATACGAATCGGAGGGATGTACAATATTAATAAAGATATTTAAACCCTGGTCGTCACGTCTAGTTTATGCACGTTTAACAAGTTTTACGTGTATTGTTCCCGTTTCGTCCTCTAACTCGGAGTCGGTTTTTAAAACGGCCATAACTTTCACATACGGACTCCGATCGAGACGTTTCATATATGAAAGTTGATCAGAAAAATTTTTGCATGCGTTCGTTCGTTGATTTGCCGCGTTCAGTGATTTTATTTTCCCCAAAAAGCCTCGAGAAGATTGCCTTTTCGAGCAGAAAGCTTTTTCCGATTTTGAGCGTGTCTTCCGAATTTTCACAGGCCACGTCTTTTGCTTGTTTACGCTCAAATTTTATGTGGTTACCTCTCGTGTGCTCCTAAGTCCATAAAAAATATAAAAAAAATAAAACAAAAAAGTCAAATTTTTCCTCTCTAGCTCAACAGCAGATGAAAATAAAGAAAAGCGAGGGGCAAAAGAGGAACAATATCTAGAGAAGCACATTAATGTCTAGGATTATCTAGGTTTGATTAAATTTTAATATTATTGTTTTAAACCTATATTTAATAAATTTAATTTGACCCTATTTAATGAATAATTTAATTGTTAACCCTAGTAGGGACCAAATAAATTAAAAAAATAGCAAAAAATTATCTTTTATTCCGGTTGGTGACACCAATCGGGACTAAAAGTGAACTATAAATAGCGGAAATTGTCTTTAGTCCGGTTGGTGATACCAACCGGGACTAAAGATGAATTGAAAATAGTGAGAAATTATCTTTAGTCGGTTGATGCCACCAAGGACTAAAGATGAATTGGAAATAGCGGAAAATTATCTTTAGTCCGGTTGGTGCCACCAACGGACTAAAGATGAATTGGCTATATATATCCCGGCTCGTATCGTCTTCTCCACGGATCCAACACTTAGCACATTTTCGGATCTCTTTCCCTCTCTCTAGCTCTCTCTCTCCTCTCCCCTCTCCCTCTCCCTCTCTCTCCTCCCTCTCCCCTCGGCAAGCAAGGGGAGGAGGAAATGGCGGCGGCGGGGAGGAGGTGGCGGCGAGCGGGCGTCATCTTCTCACGGCGGCGAGCGGAGGGAGGCGCGCGGGAGCGGGAGCGGGAGTCGGCGGCGGCGGCGGCGGGAGCGGGGCCGGCGAAAAATTGATGTTGTTGTATTTTATTGTATATAGTGGATTTTGTTGTATATATGTGTGAACAAATTTGTGATAGTATTTGATCTGTGATTTTTTGATTTTAAAGATGTATTTGATATGTGGAGAAAAATGAAAAAAACATTTGGGATATGTATTGTTCATTGCTATTTGTGAATCTGTGATATTTGATTTCGTATCGTGATGATTTTAGGATTTTGACAAGAAAAAACAAAAGAATCGAGGGCGTGGGCTGGAGAAAGGGCAAATTAAAAAAATTTTAAAAAAATCTTTAGCCGGTTGAAGCCATGGGGACTAAAGATGACGGAGCCGGCCACGTGGCTCCGCCATCTTTAGTCCCGGTTGGTGGCTCAACCAGGACTAAAATGCATTTCTAGTCCGGTTATTTAACGGGACTATAGATCGCCCATCTCTAGTCCCGGATTCGTAGTCCCGGTTTGACAACCGAGACTACTGAGAGAGTTACGAACCGGGACAATTGTGACTTTTTCCAATAACGTTACATTTTACTGATATTTGGACCCACGTGTCATATACACGTAGATTCAAATAACCCCTATATTATGAACTTAGCATTGTATTATAATGAGAATGAGTTAACTCGAGCATTTTAACGAGTCGAGTTGATTTTGCTTGTAACTTACATGAGTCAAACCAAGCTAATCGTTATTTTCAAAATATTTTTACGAGGCAAGCTGAGTTGGAACAAATCAACTGAAATAGTTTTATTGGCCGAATGCTGAGTAGCCACTCTAGAAATTTGAGTCATTAGTCAACAAAATCAAGAATTCCTTCCACTCCACAAAATGTCCGTGTTTAAACTACAGGGGAATTTGATTACAATCAACAAAGAGGGTGTTTAGTTACATAGAGTAAACTTTAGTCTGTGTCATATCGAATGTTTAGATATCAATTTAAAGGACTAAACATAAACTAACTATAAAAATAATTGCAAATCGAAAGATAATTCGCGAGACAAATCTATTAAGCTTAATTAATCCATGATTAACAAATATTTATTATAGTATAAACTTATTAGATTCGTCTCGTAAATTATTCATCAATTATAATGAGTTTCGTAAATAGTCCATATTTAATCTTCTAAAATAACATCTAAATATTCGATGGGACAGTAGTCCAAATATTCGATGCGACAGTAGTCCAGTATCCAAACAGGGTCAAAAGTCACAAATTACATCAACAGTTACAACAGCAATGTTAGAGCCATATGATTCTGTATAAACTAGTAGCAACTTATATGCAAGGAACCTTTTGCCCCCAACCTGCTCGATCCTGCTCCCCTCACCTCATCATGCTAGGCAGCTCTGATCACACGGACTTGTAAATCACAGTGTCCACAACAACAATGCCATCTTGGAACAAAAACTGTATATCTCTGAACAAATGCTAGATTTTCGACAGTTGAGGTGTCAAACGTTTGATCTTCTCGGAGGCATCGGTGATTCACCCGTCCTTGAGCTGAAGACCGATCTTGGGTATTGCGAATCGCTCATGAGCTCCTACAAATTTCCGCAGCCAAAATACTTGTTAAATTTGTTCAAGTGGCTTTGTTAAGTTGAAAGATTTGTTAAATTTGTTTGGCTGTTTTCAGTTGAATTTTTTTTAAGGTTGTGTTAAATTGAAAGATTTCAGGGGAGGAAGAAAGGTTAGTTCAGTTACTGCTTGTGAGCGCGAGGCGGCGCTGAGGAGGGACGAGCTGTACATGCCGCCGCCGCCGCCCCCGCCCCTGATGGCGCCGCAGAACTGCATGTTGTCTTCGCCGAGCGCGCGCAGCCGGTTGAGCTCCGGGAGCACGGAGGAGCCGAGGTCGGGCCTGTCCTTGCGCCGGAGCTCGCAGCACCGGAGCGCCATCTCGGCGAGGCACTGCGCCTCCTCGACGGGCCAGTCGTGGACGGCCGGGTCGAGCATGTCGGCGAGTGCGCCGCGCTCAATGGCGCGGCCGACGTGGTGGGTGAGCCCCATCGGAGGCTTGGCCGTGATGATCTGGAGCAGCATCACGCCGAGGGAGTAGACGTCCGACTTGACGCCGAGCATCCCCGTCTGCTGGTACTCCGGGTCGATGTAGCAGAATGTCCCCGCCGTCGAAGTCATCCGGTACTGCGTCACATTGTCGGCGACGGACGGCGGCACGAGCCGCGCTAGCCCAACGTCGCTGATCTTGCTGACATAGTTTCGGTCGAGGAGGATGTTCCCGGGCTTGAGGTCGCGGTGCACCAGCGGCTCCGGCTTCGTCTGGTGGAGGAACAGGAGGCCCGTGGCGATCTCGGCGGCGATGCGGAACCGATGCTGCCACGGGATCACCGGCCCGCCGCCGCCGCCGCCGCGCCGGAACAGGCAGTCGTCGAGGCTCCCGTTCGCCATGTACTCGTAGACGAGGCAGCCGTACTCCGGGCAGGCGCCGAGGAGGAGCACCATGTTTGGGTGGCGGATGCAGCTGAGCACCTCCACCTCTTGCTGGAATTGTGACCTCCCCTGCGCCGCGTCGGGACGGAGCACCTTGATGGCGACCGCCGTGTGGTCGAGGTGGCCCTTGTACACCGGGCCGTAGCCGCCCTCGCCGATCTTGCGGGCGTCGTTGAAGCGCTCGGTGGCGTGCTCGATCTCCTCGATGCTGTACCGGCGGTAGCGGATCTCATGCGACATGCCACCGCCGCCGCGGTTCTTGCGCTCCTCGGCCTCCTTGAGGAGCTTCTTCTCCGCGGTGATCCGCTTCTGCACCTCCAGCTCGGCGATCCGCTGAGACGCCTCCGCCGCGTCCATGGCCGCCTTCGCTTTGGCCTTCTCCCGCTCGATCAACGCCATCGCCGACTCCTCCGTCAGCCTCGCGTCCTGCGTCTTCTGCTCCTCCTCCGCCTTCCACCGCTGCAGCTCCATCGCCTTCTGCTTCGCGTTCAGCGCCTCCTTGCACGCCGTGCTGTACATGTCCATGGTCTGCTTCAGCTCCAGACGAAGCCTCTTCATCTCCGTCTCCACGTCGTCCTGCGTGCATGCGTGCAAATTTATCGAACACGTCATGAGCAATGCTCGAGGTGGTGACCATGGCGGCTGCTCATGTAGAGGTGATCGAACTCACCATGCCGAGGGAGCAGAAGGAGGAGGCGCTGCTCTGGGAGAAGGAGGTGTGGTCGTTGCCGCCGAAGGAGTCGCCGCCCCACGGCGTGCGCGACATCTCGAAGCTGTGATCGTAGCTGTCCGCCGAGGCGGCCGACAGACGCGCCGGGACGGGTTGGTGGTCGACGCTCCGGCGGCCGCCGGAGCTGACGAACGAGATGTCCGCGGAGTCCGGCATGGAGAGGTGGCTGAGGTCCGCGTACGACTTGCGCGTGGCGCCGCCCATCGGCCCGCGCGCGAACGGCGACCGGATGTAGCTGTCCACCTTGGGTGTCTCCGCGTGGTCGTGGCCCCTCGACGACGACGACCACTTCTGCGGCGTAGGCGCCATCGCCGGCTCGGGCTTCGCTGCCACCGCGGCGGCGGCCATGTTCTGGATCTGCGACCGGAGCGGCGACACCCGCGGCGCCTGGCGGGTGGAATTCCGCACCGACGACACCTTCCCCTTGTTGATGACGTACACCGTGCAGAAGTCCGGCGCGCCCTTGGAGATGGTCGTCGGGATGTCGGCCTTGAACCTGAACCCGCCCCTCGCCGTGGCGCCGACGACGAGCTTCTCGATGGCGGCGACCGCGGAGAACTCGGTGATGGACTTGGCCACGTCGTGGTCGTCGAGCAACACGTCCTTGCACTGGATCTGCAACACCACCCGCGAGGCGAGATCGAATCAGTGTGACCGGCGGGACGTCGTCGCCGCATTTGATCGAACACCTTGAACGCTACTTACGTCTTTGCGCGTGCAGAAGCAGCGGAACGGGAGGAAGAGATCCCTCATGTGCGGGTCCGTCGGCTGCTTGAAGCCGGAGGCGTCCTCCACTCCACCTGCACCACGCGGCCATATCGACAGGATCAGACAGCGTACGCATCAGTTTCGTCCAAAGAAATGGAGATGGTAAGGTCCAAATACAAAGGAGAACCAACAGAAAGTTCAACATCTAAAACATTTAACCCAAATACAAACGTTCGATTTTTTAAAGAAGATATCAGACGTCCTGATTCACAGTAGTGCCCAAATACAAATGCACTCAATTCAACCCGAATAAACCTTTTCTCCTTTGCATCCCAAGGACTGAATTTTTGGATTTAAAATTCTATATCATGTTCATACATTCTTTAATGTTGTAGAATGATGTTATAATTTTATTATTATTTTTGGGTAGTCAATTCAATATCCCCAAGCTTATAGTAAGGAAAAGAGATGGTGTTTTTTTTCCATTTAAAGTGGATGTCCTCCCATTCCATTCCTCTTCAAAGACGATCCAGCTTCATCTATCTTCAAACCAAAAAGACTAAAAGATAGTGTTGTCCTTGTCCCATCCTATGAATAAAAATAGTTATAAAAATTTTCAAAAAATAAATTTAACAAGATAGATAAATATGTGAGTTAAATTCGACCAACGGTTTGGGAAAAAGAACAAATTAGACTCTAAATAGTATTTTAAAATTTTGTACATGTCAAATTTAAACCTGTATATTCGTGAAGTGATCTAATACATATTGATTTATCTTGTTAAGTCTTTCTTAAACAAATATGTGACTATTTGGATGTGATAAAATAAGATACGATGAATATATCGTGAGGAGAAAAAAAGACCTCCCCAATTCTTCCTAACAAAAACTGTACAACACATATATGCAAAGCTATATCTATGTAACTTGCCTGATGTGCCTTTGGTGTTGACATGGACGAGCACGATGATCTGGCCCTTCTGGACAAGTGTGTCAATGGCCCACTTGAGGGCGTTCTGGCTGTTCTTGTCCTTGTCGATGCAGACGGCGATGAGCGGATAGCTGGAGGTGTCCAAGTCTTTGCCGTCGTGATACCTCCCCATGGATCTCTCCCTCTCTCGATGTCTTGCTATTCAACTGTCTACTATATCTCCTAACGACAAAAGAAAATTTTAAGCTAAAATGGATATCCGGTTTCGTTAGGTTTTTCCAAGTTCCTACCAATGTTTCAATGTTTGTTCAGCTTCTACTCTATCATTGCGTGAAGGGGAGGGAGGCAATGACAAGAGGGAGAGAGTGGAGAAAGCCTGCCCCAACCTGCTTTGCTCCCGTTTATTGTCCTCTATTATTGAGTGTTGGCTATCTTTGGATGTGGTGGTGATTAGTCTAGCCATGTGTTTATTTGTGCTCATGGGGCCTTCTTATTTTAGCTTACAAGATAGAAAGAGGGCAATAGATTGTGATAAAAAGAGGGATCAACTGATAAATGTCAGTCAAAATGGTCCCTTTTTTATATCTCATAGGGGTCAAAATTAAACTCATATGCTTGTAAAATTATATATCACATATCTATATTATCAATTTTTTTATTTTTTATATTGTTTGGATAACATACAACACATCAGAGGAAGAGACACCTCCTCAAGAGAAAAAAATATCTCCATGTATGTCCTTTTTCTGTTTGAACAAATTTCCAAGCAGGAGGAATATTTTCTTGTGGCATGTGCATGCGTGTACTACTATGGATGGTCATGCAAAGATAAGGTCCCAACTCCCATTAGTATGAAATTATTAAGGTTTGTCAATTAGTCATTTTGTTTTTTTCTAATCTACAAGTCAGTTTTTTTGGACGGTTTAGATTGTTTTAAACTTCATACACAATCATGTACTTAATCCCTTCCTCCGAATTGCAATTTCAGTGCTGCCACTCGCGTCGCTGCGCATGAAATGCGGCTCTGTGACTCTCAGCACTACCTCCATCCTCGCGACAACGAGCCCCACCAGTCACAACCTTTTCTTAGTTTTCCCTCTCATCCTTCTTCTTGATGTTATCATCACCTATGTTCATCAACTCCGATGCCTTATCCCCAACTAGCCTCTCCTTCCCAGTCTTCGATTGCACGAGATGCCAGATCCATCGATGTTGCCTATCATCTCTTAACCACATGGTCGTTCTTGTCCCAGCCACCTCCGTTGGCGTTGATGCCACCTCGCCATCACATCGCCTTCCATCTAAAGCTGCCCTCATCTCTCCCCACTTCCCTCCTAACACCACTAGCACAAAACCAAATCCCGTGAAGCTTAATGAGGTTTGCATGTTGCCGGCATCGTGAGCTCTCCGAGACAGCGCCCTATCATCGCTGGCTACCCCTAAGCTAGCTTAATGGTTGCGTAATAAATTAATTTAATTTTTAGAATTTATTTAAATGATCCAAAACATCTAAAATTTATATCTAATTCATACGAACTTCAAATTGTACCATTTAAATTGAAAAAATCATCTAAAATTAATCTTGTTTACTTTTATGTACTATTTATTTAGTTTTTATTAGGGTATTTCTTCGTTTTGCATGTCAGCGTGTAGACTCTGCCGTTTCGAAAGTTCACGCTCATGAGGACAAGAGTTCATAAGATTGTTTGAAGAAGCAAGGCAAGTCACATTCCTCCTTGACGCAAATTAGTTCCACTTTATAAAAATATTTTATCGTTTGCAAATAAAGTTGCATGTTTTGCTAATTACATGGGAATTGGACCACCTATCTGCTTGCTTGTGTCATATTTATTTGTTATCCATTCATTGTCAAACCTGGATGATAATTTGGTTGGCTCGCGTCACTTACGTGACCTTGCTAGAATTATTTACGCTTAGTCATGCTTAATTACCCTAGCTCACTTAATAGGATAATCACATTAACTATTAGTATAGACGAGCTGCGAGCTCGAAACACCCGGCCATATTTACTGGTCATGATTATCCAACGAAAGTGACCTAATGGTGGGCTGTGGGTACATGGTTTTGTTTATCGCACCTATGGCAATTAAGGACTGATTCGCGAAAAACCCTGGAAAACTTATTGTACTTACCACAAGCAAGAATGTGCAACTGCTGGACTTGTAGTGTAGCTTTTCTCTGGCTGACGTACCCAGGCAAGGGTGGGTGTGATGGGGTTGGCACGGCTGGGGCATCCAGTTGATCGGCTTCCAGATTCACCATGGCACAAGGAGGGCTACCTACCCTGGATTTAGGAGGGGCGAAACCTGTAGTGTGGTATCGCTTGGTCAGGGAGAGTTATTCGAAGGGCCTTGTCACGATCACTTGTATGGTGACGTGTCCGGCCAGGCACGGTGACATATGGGGATTGTGTCTTGTGGGTACAGTTGTATACCTCTGATCTGAGTAGAACTATTCGAATAGTCGTGTCTGCGGTTATGGGCAATCGACCAGATTCACCGTGATTAGTCTCATCTTTAATAATTTGACTTAATGGAACTGATTTAATTCAGGTGGAATGGTTGGGCCTGTTCAACGTGGTTTAGCGTTGTTCAACGAGGAATTAAGTTTGGCTTTATTAATCAATCTTTTCCTGTTTTAAACTAAAAAGGTTTATAAATGCCTTTATGCAAATAGCCGCAAGCCCCTCTTTCTCTCCCCTTGCACGTTTGCATTCTCGACGTGGCTTATTAAGTACGGTGGTTGTACTCAGCCTTGCTATTTCTCCTTTATCCAGAAGTGTAGTGCTTCTGAGTTGAAGACGAAGTTAGAAGACCAAGGCTCATACCCCAATTGAGTTTGCCTGTGAGTGGAGCTGAAGCCCCGCTAGGATCGTTCTTTCTCATTGTTGCTTCCTTTTGGGTGTGAGGACTAAGTGCCTCTTGTAAGTATTTTATGCTTTAATTTATATTTAGATCTGTTTATTGATTTATCATTTTGTGTATCCTGGTTGATTCTTAGAAAGGGATTTAATACACAAAATAATGCTGGAAATTAGGCTAAATTTATGGGCGTGACATGCTTGCTCCCTCCCGCCCTTGGCGCGGTCCGCGCCACCTCCTGCCGCTCGTGTCGCCTCCCGCTCTTGCCGCGGTCCAGTGTCGCCACTGTCGCGGTCCCGTGTCACCTCCCGCCCCTGCCGCGGTCCCGCGCCACTGCCGTCTCGTCCCTACCATGGTCCTGCGCTGCTGTCGACCCACCGATGTCGCGGTCCCGCACCACCGCCGTCTCGCCGATCAGATTTGTTGAAGTTTTTCCCCGCTTTTTTGTTAGCAGGGAAGATTGATTGGTCTTGCGGCGGTTATGGTTGGAATTATCAGTGAGGCTATTCAGCATTTGGAGGTTTGTTAGCTATTTGACTGGTCCTATATCCCTGGTGATTTTTTTAATTTAATTAAATTGCTATTATATGTATGCTGAACTCAGTGCTTGGGATTTAGTATTAAATTTTAAGTAATATTTGGTTGTATTGCTGGCTGGACAAAAAGAGTGAGTCAGAAATTTGCTGTAGTTATTTTGGATGGTAAAACCTACCAGTTTTTAGTAAGTACCATATAATGTTGTCCATGGATTAATCCAAGTCTAAATTGTTTACTTTGGTATGTTACAGTTTTGATCGTATTTACTTGAGATATCTATCCTATTAAGTTAGGGCTATGATGGACTATGTTTCAGGTCTTCATTAATGGTGTGTTCAATTATCAATTGTCATTTTGGTTGCATTAAACTTTGTTGCTCTATTCTTCCAGCAAATTGTGCCTCCTGTGCTTACTATTCTTATGTTGCAGCCAGCATTGCCAGTGTATCAACAACTGCTCATAAATCATAATTAGGTCATGGATTCATCATATGCAAGTAGTAGCAACGCAAGTGTAGCAGCTTTGCAAACATCACAACCAACTCCAACATAGAGAGGATCTGATGAGAATAGACATGTGCTTGTTCCAATCGCCCCGACAGCAATAGCAAGAGTTGAAGTGGATTTGTCAGAGGATGTCGCCGCTGCAGATGTCCTCCTGCAAAAAAACTAAGAAGTGTAGTTTTGAGGTTTGGAAGCACTTTGATAAGTTTGAGAAAAAGACAGCACAAGATGATGAGACAGAGATTGTAGAGTTGTGAGCTAAGTGTAAGAAGTGTAGCCATAAATCTCGAAGTGAGACCAGCAGAGGCACATCTGTATTTTGGAATCACTTATTCCACAAGCACCAAATCAAAAGTGGCCAGCAGCTTCTAAAGCTCAAAAAGAATGAGAGTGGCAGTTGAACTACACCAATTAGGACTTACAGGTATGATGAAGCTATTAGCTTGAAAAAATTTTATTTGGCAATCATTATGCATGAGTATGCCTTCAATATTGTGGAGCATGAGTATTTTGTGGATTTTATTGAATCCCTGGGCCCTACATTTCCAATCAAAAGTCGCATAACTATTAGGAAAGATATACTGAATATGTTTGTGAAGGAAAAGAAGAAATTGTATGAGTACTTCAAAACAATTTCATGTCGTTTTAGTTCAACCATGGACATGTGGACCTCAAATCAAAATAAAGGTTATATGTGCATCATTGTGCATTGGATAGATGATAATTGGTACATGCAAAAAATCATCAAGTTTATGCATGTAGAGGGCCATCATTCAGGGAAAAACTTGTGCAAGGAATTTTATGATAGCATATTGGATTTGAACCTTATAGGAAATTACTTTCATTTACTTTGGATAATGCATCAACCAATGATGTATGTGCTAAGGGATTAGTACTAAAGCTCAACAAGATATCACTCTTGATCTGCAATGGGGCATTTTTTTCATGTGAAATGTTTGAATCATATTTTCAATCTTGTTGCTCAAGATGGTTTGAAACAAATTGCACCACCTGTTTCAAACATCAGGAACACAATTACAATTGTAATGAATTCCACCTTGCAGTGGATAGAATTTATGAAATGTGCCTCAGAATGTGATGGTTTAGATAACAACAATGATATATCTTTGGATGTTCCAACTAGGTGAAACTCCACTTGTCTCATGTTAAAGCAAGATATTTATTATATACTATCTTTTGGAAGGCTTTTTCTTCGTCATAACAACAAGTATATTCATCATGCACCAATAGCTGATAATTGAACTGGCAAAATTATTGTGTTTATGTTTGAAGAGATTCTATGATGCTACTTTGATCTTTTCTAGCAGTTCATACCCAACAACAAATCTATTTTTTTCTAAATTATGTCAAATTAAGCCTACAATATCTGAATGGTGCAGCAGCCTTGATCCAATTATAGCATCTGTGAGCTACAAAATGCAAGTTAAGTATGATAAGTATTGGAAAAAGTTCAATATGGCTCTTTCTATAGCTTGCTTTCTTGATCCTAGGTTTAAGACGCAGGTAAAACAATTTTATATGGAAAGGATACTAGGTGACAAAGCTTAAGAAAGAATTGAGAACTTCATGGATGTTGTGAACCAACTATTTCAAGCTTATATGTCTAGTCGACCAAATTCAAAGAATGTAGCAGCTATAAATGTGCAAAAGGATTCTGTAGTGAGCAAGGATAAGAATGAGGAGAGTGATGATGAGCTTGATGCAGAAGTTTTGAACTATTTGCGTGGGAGAACTGTCCCTAGAAAAGGCATTAAAACTGAGTTAGAAGTGTACATGGATCAACCACTAGTAGAATGGGACACAAAAGACTTGTCTTCATTTAATATTTTGCATTGGTGTTCACTAAAGCAACATGAGCTTCCTATTCTCTCTCAACTTGCTCATGATGTGCTATCTATTCAAGTATCAACTGTAGCTTCAGGCTTTTAGTACTGGTGGACGTGTTATTGATCCATTCCGTAGTCGTCTAGATTCTAAAATTATGCAAGCGTTGATTTGCACAAACAATGGACTGTAGCATCAAGAAAAGGTAATTTCAAGTTGTTTATATGATTGTGTTCTAGATTTCAGCAAGCAAATATTCTAGTTTTAAGTAATTATATGATTTTTGAACACTTAGGTGAAAATGTAGTTGGGTCTATCATCAATGAGATTGACATGGATAGCCTTCAGCAACCTTTTGTTGCCTTGTTGACTACGGTTTGTGCTTCTGTTATCCACTCATAAAATTATTTAATTTATTTTCATACTTTCACTAATATGTGATCAATCTTTTGTTTACAGTCTAGGGATGCAAATCATGAAGGCGATGGTGATGTAGACTGTTTTGACGATGAGGATGACATATCACCAATGGATATTTGAAGGAAATGTTGCTGAATTTAATTTGTGAGTTGAGTCAGTGGGTTAGTGGGTGTGATGTGATGGTCAATGTGTTATGAACTATTTGATGAGTTTGTGAGATGTGGTCCACGTGGATGAATTACTTTGTGATAAATTATTTTGTTTATTGTATGTGATAACGTGAATAAACTTTTTTTATTGTTGATGTCTAAATTTAATATGTCAGAGATTTATAATGATATGGAAGATTGTGATATTGTTGTCTAATTCATAAAATTAGTAAGTTGATATGGATGTATGAAATTTGTTACATGCATTGTTTACCTAAAAAGTTAAAAATGTTGATATATTTTGAGAAAATATTAAGCTATCTATCTTTATTGTTTTGCAAAATTTAGTTTGAGGGGTTTTAATATTCCGATCAATTTTTGGTAGTTCTTATTTGTATTCGCTCTGTATTTGTTTCCCATAGTATTCAATTTTGTTTCATATCTGGGGTTTTCGATTCAAAAAAAATATAAAAACAAATATAGTATAGCTAGTTTCTAACCGTTTCCGATCCGTTTTCACCCCTAGTCCCGATCCTCATCATTGATCAAGGTTGATCTCAAATCACCTACATACAATCAAACAAAACAACCGTTTTTGGGCATAGATATCACACCCTGATCCACATTATTTACACACACTCTCACCAATATCCACGGATATTTTTAAACCAATTTCATCAAATAAATCATTTGCAAAGTCAAATTATTCATCACAAAATATTAATCATGACAATGATTTTACACTCCATGCCATCTACCATCTTCGCCGACGTCCTCACGGAGCGCGTTGGTGCGGAGGTGAGCGACGAGCACGCTGGACGCGCCCGTCCAAACGGGCACCCACTTGGCCCCAACTTTCCTCGCCGCGTCAGCCGCCATCCACACGAACGCATCCCCAACCACGCAGCTCACCTAACACCCCCCACCGCGACGCGTGCCGCCTCGAGCCCGACCTCCACAACCCCGCCGGCCTTCGCGGCCTCCATGAACACCTCCATCCGCGGCGGTGGCGCGTCCACGGCGGCGCCCGTCTATGACCTCCACGAACCTCATGAACGATTGCTTGGTTGTCTGATTTAACCCGACAGCATTTATTTAGTCAATTAAGATTTGGGATGGGGAAAATACGAATCGACTAAAAGACAACAGTACAATATCTATACTCCTTATGAAAGGGAGTAGTGGGGGTGTTCTCTCATCACCCTTAGTACCAACTCTCAACATTTTTTAAGAAAAGAAAGAAATATGAGGCTAGGGGATTTACATGTCAGCCACCTCATCAACTCTTTTTTTAAAGAAAAAATTAGTGTAGGGCTAAAAAAATTTACATATGATTAACAAATATATATAATAATTAAAAAATAATAATAAAATGTTAATGGTAATTTTTTAATTAAAATTTTGTTGTAACGCACGGTTCATACGCTAGTAACGCAAAGCGAAGAGAAGGCAAAGACGCTACGAGGAAAAGTGCAGCCGAGGAGGAGCACGAGCTGTGTTTTGCCTAAAATTCGTACATATGTACAGCCTACTCACCAAGTCGCCATCGCGCGATCTCGGCTCAAATGTCACAGTTTCCAGGCCCAACCGCCCAACCATTACCCGGTCCCGGACCCCGAGCTACCCACCCACGCGCCCCGCCGATGCAACCACTACCCCACGTGCCCAGCGCCACCGCCTCCTCCTCCTCCTCCTCACCGCCGTATAAATTCCGCCGCCCCCGCAACCCAGCCGCACACCCTTCGCCGCTACCCCCACACACTCCCACGATGGCGCACGTCGCCGTGGTGACCTTCCCCTTCAGCTCCCACGCCGCGGTGCTCCTCTCCTTCGCGCGGGCGCTCGCGGCCGCGGCGCCCGCGTCCACCTTCTCGTTCCTCTCCACCGCCGCCTCCATCGAGCAGCTGCGGAAGGCAACGGCGGCGCGTCTCCTCCCGGGGAACATGAGGTTCGTGGAGGTCACGGACGGGGCGCCGCCGGCGGACTCGCCACCGCCGCGGCGGATGGAGGTGTTCATGGAGGCCGCGGAGGCCGGCGGGGTTGTGGAGGTCGGGCTCGAGGCGGCACGCGTCGCGGCGGGGGGTGTTAGGGTGAGCTGCGTGGTTGGGGACGCGTTCGTGTGGATGGCGGCTGACGCGGCGGGGAAAGTTGGGGCCAAGTGGGTGCCCGTCTGGACGGGCGCGTCCAGCGCGCTCGTCGCTCACCTCCGCACCGACGCGCTCCGCGACGACGTCGGCGAAGAGGGTACGTGCAGCGCTACTCTAACCACAGGATTTCTCGCCGGAGTTGGGTGTGGTTTTGCGATTGAGTTGATGTGACATGAACTGCGTGTCGTCCAGCCGCGAGCCGCGCCGACGAGCTACTCACCTCGCACCCCGGCCTCGAGAGCTACCGGATCCGCGACCTCCCCGACGGCGTCGTCTCCGGCAACTTCAACTACGTCATCAGCCTCCTGCTTCACCGCATGGCGCAGCGCTTGCCACGCGCCGCCACGGCCGTCGCGCTCAACACCTTCCCGGGCCTCGACCCACCCAGCGTCACCGCGGCCCTCACCGCCGTGCTCCCAACCTGCCTCCCGCTCGGCCCCTACCACCTCCTCGCCCCCGCCACCGACACCACCGCGCCAGCCAACGACGACCCCAACGGCTGCCTCACCTGGCTTGACCGCCACGAGCCGCGCACGGTCGCGTACGTCAGCTTCGGCACCGTCGCGTCGCCGCGACCGGACGAGCTGCGCGAGCTGGCCACCGGCCTCGAGGCCAGCGGCGCGCCTTTCCTCTGGTCCCTGAGGGAGGAGTCATGGCCACTGCTCCCGCCGGGCTTCCTGGAGCGCACCAAGCAGCACGCCGGGTTCGTCGTCCCGTGGGCGCCGCAGGTGGGCGTGCTGCGCCACGCGTCGGTGGGCGCGTTCGTGACGCATGCTGGGTGGGCGTCGGTGATGGAGGGCGTGTCCAGCGGCGTGCCCATGGCGTGCCGCCCGTTCTTCGGCGACCAGCAGATGAACGCGCGGTCGGTGTCCCACGTCTGGGGCTTCGGGACGGCGTTCGACGGGGCGATGACGCGCGGCGGCGTGGCCACGGCGGTGGCGTCGCTCCTCGGCGGGGAGGAAGGGCGCCGGATGAGGGCGCGGGCGCAGGAGTTGCAGGCGAAGGTGGCGGCGGCGTTCGTCGAGCCCGATGGAAGCTGCAGGAAGAACTTCGACAAGTTTGTCGAGATAATCTGTGCATCGTGAATCCTCATATTGGCCTTGAAACTGTTTGTTAACTAATTTCCTTTTAATTCTTGGTGAGATTTCGGTGTTCTGCTGGTCCTGGTGATATTGTACGGAGTTCTAGCAACTATTGCTCTCTCTAGTTTCATCACCAAATTATTGCCGCGGATTATATTTACTCATACCTCTGTACCTATATAAGGCTTTTAACTAGTATTTGTCACCGTTTTAAAATAGTCTCTCTACCTATATATATTTGTTACGATCGTGTTTGTCCCGTACAAATTTTAAACTGTACGTTACTTTCATCTATGTGAACCGAGGACATGAAATGTCCTTTTGAACGGGTAGTGGCGAAAAGGACATTTCGTATTCCTGTTTGGAAAGCAGCATAAAGTTCAAAATTTTCTCTTTAGTAATAAAGGAGTAAAAGTGACTGAAAACACATTTTGCTTCCTCAATCCACGCTATCAATCCACGGTTCAGATTTTCAATTTGAGTTTTCAAATTACGCCACACGGGATGAGGCTGTGTGACACGCTACACAGTAGCCCATATATATATATATATATACACACACACTAGCAACTGTGTCCGTGCATTGCAACGGGTGAAGTCGGGGCATAACGTGAATGGGGACGGGAGGGAGGGGCGCAAACGCGGCGCGGGAGCTCCGAGCAGCGGCGGGAGGGAGGGGTGCAGGTGCGACGCGAATGGGGACGGGAGAGAGAGGGCGCAGGAGGTCTTTTTTCCATCCAAGCCCTCCCTTTCTTTTCAGCATTGGGACTGCGGGTTAATTGTATAGACACTCAAACGATTTTCTGTAAAATAGCTAGGCGGATGAATATTTTGGGTGAAAACACTACTTGCTTTATAGATATTATTACTAGCAACTATGCCCGTACGTTGCAACGGGTGAAGTCGGGGCGCCGCGCGGATGGGGACGGGAGGAAGGGGCGCGGCGAAGCGCGGAGCTCCGAGCGGCGATGGGAGGATGGCGCAGCGCGCCACGGACGCGGCACGGATAGGGACGGGCGGGAGGGCGCATGAGGTCTTTTTTATCCAAGCCCTCCTTTTTTAGCATTGGGACTATGGATTAATTTTATAAACACTCAAGTGGTTTTCTACAAAATAGTCGGGAGGACGAAATTTTTGGTAGAAACACTACTTGCTTTATAGATAGTTATAGATTATAGATATATATAAGTATATATATAGATATAAATATATATACTTTGTATGCGTACGTACCTATACAAAGTGTATACACATAGGTTGAATATTAGGCCTGCTAAAAAAGCCTGATTTGGTGTGTGTGAACGAATTAGACCGGCCTGCTAAACAATGAAGCCCATAAAAATTACAAAAGAGAAAGTATGAAAACATGGAGCCAAATTTGATATGGGCCGAATTGATCGCACAGGCTGAGCCAAAAAAGAAAATTTCCAAAACAACCAATGAGCCGAAAACGAAAGTAGTCGCACACATAGTGTGTCGTGCGCCTGGTCGTCCATTAGGGATTTCGGGCCTGGTTTGTGTTGGGCGCGAGATGGCCTCGGAATTGGATCAAATCCGAGGTGGATCGCTACTTGGGCCACGACCCTCTATTTCGGAAAAACTCAAGGGATTTTCTGCAAAATAGCCAAGTAAAACAAAATTTTGGGTGAAAACACTACTTGCTTTATAGATAGTTATATATAACTATCTATAAAGCAAGTAGTATTTTCACCCAAAATTTTGTTCTGCTTGGCTATTTTGCAGAAAACCCCTTGAGTGTTTATAAAATTAACCCGCAGTCCCAATGCTGAAAAGAAAGGAAGGGCTTGGATGTAAAAAAAGACCTCCTGCACCCCTCTCTCCCGTCGCTGCTCGGAGCTCCCGCGTCGTGTCCCGCGTCACGCCTCAACTTCACCCATTGCAACGTACGGGCACAGTTGCTAGTATATATATATATATGAGTAAATTATATGTCAGGCATGTTTTTCTTACTCTAATCTTACATTGGACCACCCTCAATTCATTGCTTGCACTTTAGATTAGGTTTTATTACCATTTCAATACACTTTTGGGTAGTGTCTACCGGCACGGTGCATCGTTTGTCGGCAGATAGACAGGCTCGAGTTATGGGCGCTCAGTGACATACGGACAATACTACCGATGCGACTTGGAGCTCGAGTGGCATATGGAGGCATGGAGACAAGGCCAGCGTCACCGTTCTTCGGCGGCCACCCGATAAACACGATCGAGGTCGGTGTTATGAAAATAGATGCACAACGTAATTGGCAGCGTGCGTGTGGGGGTTGCGGCACTGCTGCGCAGGGAGGACGTATGAGAGGGGGCGGCGCTGCTGCGCGGGGAGGACGTACAAGAGGCGGCGGCGCTGGTACGGGAGGCGGATGCGCGCGAGGACGGAGGAGCTGCATGCGAATTCGAAGCAAGTGGAGGCGTTCGAGAACGGCGATGGGTGCACAGAAAAACTTGGACGAGTTTGTTTCAAATGGTCACGGCTTATAGCATGTCTGATGGTCTTGTTTGTGCTTTGCTGCTAATTTGATCGACTTGACCTATAAATTGGCTGGAAAATTTATCTAAAAAAATAAAAGTAAATTGCATATTGGACCACATCTTATTTCCAGAGTTGCAGGTTGAACTAGGGATAAGTCGATATTCAATCTCTCTTCTTTCTTCGATTCATTGAGTTGAGACCGATGTCCTTTAGTTCAAGCATGGTGTACCAATGCTGCCAATATTGTCCCATGCTCGAGAGTGATCGGAGCTGATATTGTCTCATGCTCTAGAGTGATCAGATGGTATCAGTGATGGATTGTTTGATTTGGGGGAAGATGAAAGGATGGTGTAATTAAGGAGCTTCGGAGCTGTAGCTCAGCTTCCGTCAGATTCCTTCTCTCTTGTGCAATGTCGAGCCTCTGGATGACATCAAGAGCCATGTAGAATTGAGTTTTCGCCTCAGTGCAAAGGCCCTTTGCCCACATTCTTAGTGCGGCCGCCGTGCGCTACATCTTGTGATTCAAGCGGTGTATGGGTTCTGTGTGCGGGGAGGGCTAGTTCCAAGAAGCCTCAACCACGTTTCTGAACCCAGGCATCCTGTTCCAGAAGCTCTCAAACTTAAAGGAGCGTGGTTTTTTAGGGCAACGAGGGTTAGACAACATTAAGGGGCAGTGATCTGACGGCCCCGTCGGGAGGGCATGTAGGACATGATCACTGAAGCGAAGATCTTCTCCAAAACGCTAGCACTAAGGCTAAGGCCTTTCATGAACTCCCTAATCTCAGTCAACCAGAGTGCCTTCATTAAAGGAAGGATCATTCATGATAATTTTCTCTATGTCATAAATATGGTCAGGAGATTACACCAATCACGAAGGCCAATGCTGCTATTTAAGCTAGACATAACAAAAGCCTTTGACTCAGTGCGCTGGGATTACTTGATGGCCCTACTGCAGCAAAAAGGCTTTCCGGCAAAATGGACCGATTGGCTCTCAGCCATCCTTTCCACCACAACCTCTCATGTGTTGCTCAATGGCTGCCCTGGCTAGAGAATCCGACATGGCAGAGGTTTGCGTCAAGGAGATCCTCTCTCGCCTTTACTTTTTATCCTAGCAATCGATCCGATTCAGTGACTTCTTGCTAAGGCAACAGATTTAGGAGCCTTGTCTAAGCTCCGAGGAAGGGCCAATCATCTGCGGATTTCAATGTATGCTGATGATGTAGCAATCTTCCTCAACCCTATTCAAAGGGATGTACAAACTTTTACTGAAATTGTTGAACAGTTCGGCACAGCCACAGGCCTGGTGACTAACTTCAATAAATCTCAAGTGGAGGCTATTAGGTGCGGAAACATCGATTTGGATGAGGTCTTAGAGGGGGTTCCAGCATTGCGAGCAAACTTTCCGTTAAAATATTTGGGCCTTCCTTTGGTGTTAGGAAAGCTGCGCACGACAGACTTACAGCCAGTCTTTGACAAAATTTCAGGTCATATAACAGGCTGGAAGGGGAAGAATGTGGGGCTCGCTGGAAGAAAGACGCTTGTTAAATCCGTCCTCTCGGCGCAGCCAACCTACCTTTTGACAGCCATCAAAGTCCCAAAGGCTGCGTTGGAGCAGATTGACAAACAGCGACGCCGATTCCTCCGGGCCGGCACCGAGAAGTTACGAGCGGGAAATGCAAAGTTAACTGGGAAAAGACTTGCATGCCAACTAAACGTGGAGGGCTTGGGCTTCTAAAACTAGATAAATTCGCAAAAGTCTTGCGTCTGCGATGGCTTTGGTACGAGCTTAAAGAGCCTTCTAAGCCTTGGGTCGGTCTCGGCAATCCTTGCGATGAAACCGACAGAACGCTCTTTGCGGCCGTAATTAAGTTTGTAGTGGGAGATGGGCGTACAACCAGTTTCTGGGACATGCCCTGGCTAAATGGTTGTAGGCCAAAAAACGTCATGCCACTTGTCTATGCGATGGACAAGAACAAAGGAAAATCTCTTCAACAAGGCAAGATCAACGATGATTGGGTAGGGGACCTGGACCTGCTAGCTAACCCTCCCCTCACACTTGAGCAAGTTCAACAGTTGGTGGCGCTTTGGATGGCTGTGCGGAACGTCCAATTGTCTGAAAATCAGGCAGATCAATTCTCCTGAAGTTCACCACTCATGGCCATTACTCGACTTCCTCGGCCTATAAGGTGCAATGCCTCGGAACTCCTACAATAGCTTTTGACTCCTTAATCTGGAAGGCCTGGGCACCTGCCAAGTGCAAACTTCATGTGTGGCTCATTATACAAAATAGAGTGTGGACATCGGATAGACTGGCGGCAAGAGGTTGGCAAAACAATGGAGTATGCCCTCTTTGCGAAACAACCAATGAGACGGCTCTACATCTTGTTGCAGAATGTCGCTACTCTAAGAGGATTTGGGACATTGTAGCGGATTGGGTGGGCAGCGGTCGACTACATTCCTCTAATTGGGAAGGCGCACATACTGTTCTGGAATGGTGGGAGATGATAGCAAGCACATCTGGGGTCCCCAGGAAGGGTCTGCGTACGCTGATTCTCCTAGTTGTTTGGAAAATTTGGAAGGAGAGGAATTCTCGTATCTTTGACTATAAGGATTCGACGGTGCAAGCTCTAATCTTTAGGATTAAAGAAGAAGCTAAATTGTGGATCCTAGATGGCGCTAGATGTCTGAGTAAGTTATTACCGTCTTTTGTGTAATCCACTTTGATCGCTGTTTAGGCCCTTGTGGGCTCTTCCTTTTTGTTTTCCCTAGGGGACCCTCTGTACTTCTCCTTTATTAAATGAAAAAGCACATTCTCGTGTTGTTTTCCTTTAAAAAAAAGAAAACCTTGGCTAAGACCTAGTCCAACCTGCAACAAGGGTCTCCCAAACTACAATTTACTCAAAAACAAATTCCATTTAAACCACCTTTTATACCCAAGTTCACTTTACATCGTCATTTATTTTAGTCTTTTTATTTTAAACAAAATATTTTTATCCTTGTTATATTTTGAATCACCATAATTTATTATATTTTGGACCACAATAATGCCTTTGTTTAGCCATATTGAACCTCTCACCATTTATTTGTCTAGTT
The DNA here is from genome assembly GCA_019925245.2 of Oryza australiensis. Taxonomy (NCBI): domain Eukaryota; kingdom Viridiplantae; phylum Streptophyta; class Magnoliopsida; order Poales; family Poaceae; genus Oryza; species Oryza australiensis. Next base: position 471,635 of record JAIFGZ020000282.1, read on the forward strand.
ATATTCAATCTCTCTTCTGGACAAAAATTCTTTATTTGTCCAGCCATATCCAATCTCTATCTCTTATTTGATAAGGTTCTAAGATAGAACCTAGCTCCAATTTATTTTTATTTCTGATTAAGATGAATATAAAGTTAACGCACGTGGAACGAGAAAGCATATGATTAATTGAGTTTTAATTATTACAAACTTTAAAAATTAATCTATTTGATATTTTAAAATAATTTTTCTACATAAAAAATTGTCATACAAAACACACCTTTTTAGCATTTGAAAAACATATGTAACGTAGACCGAGGCAAAATCTGTATAGTTAACGGGCTAGGTGATTCACCAAATCTGACCGAATTCATGCGACTAAATCTCTATACATCTCTTCCGCTTGTAGAAAGTAGGCTCAGTTTGGCTGCGCTGTTAGGCTGCGTCCGTTCGAAGGTCGGAAAACATTAGTGTACAATTAATAAAGTATGGATTATTATAAAATTAAAAAATATTTATCTATTTGAATTGTTAAAAACTTTTATAAAAAAATTACCACTTGACGATTTGAGAAATATGCTAGCGGTAAATACAGAGTTGTCGTGCCTAAATGCCCAAAGTACGGGCCCGTACTACACTCACATATGACTAGATTTATGTACATCTCTTCGGCTTTGTACAACGTAGCCATGAAGTCTCTCAATCATGATTAGGCTACTTTGAAATCTTTGGCTGTTTTGCTCATTTCGATAGCGGACACTGTTAGAGTTTGTGTCGAATATATGTATAAAGTTGGTTATAGTTAGGACTTGAGTTATACTGGGTGTTAGGAGTAGAGTAAGAGTCGAACTCTATTCTAGGTTCTCTCTTAAATAGAGAGGCACATCGGTTGTAACCGAAAAGACGACAATAGCATAGGTGTGGATACGACTGGTCGGCAGCCTAGCGGGTAGAGGGTCATAGATACCCGGATACACTTTAATATGCTGGATCAGGGAGGAGCGCTCGTAATCAGTGCCCCGAGGATGTAGGCTTTGGTTGAACCTCGTTAACAAATATCGTGCATAGGTGTCGTTATCGTGTTTGAATTTTCTATGATATTTCTTCCATGTTTGATTCTCGATGTTCTATCAGGACCAATTCTATAACAAGTGGTACCAGAGCCTACAGGGAGATCCATGGATAGAGGTACGAGGAAGGTGTTCCACATCGCGCCGGGTTGCACACAGCGTTCTGGATAGGACATGGTGCAAGGTGGAGCACGGCGGCGACCAACGGAATTTGATCGGTGGATTCATATACTTTAGACGACAGTCTGAACCATTCGATGGGATATTTTCAACAAGAAGATGACTAGACATGGTTCTCAGGTTGATGGCGACAGGAGCAATAGGCAAACAAATCGGTGGTGTCGCACACTTAAGGTAGGTGGGTCGAACTTTCCGGTGATCTACTTTCAACGGGAGACGGTCAGACATAACACTCAGGGTTGATTGAAGCTAGAGGTGATCGATGATTCAATTGGTGGAGTCGAACACTCCGGATGGGTAGTTTGGGCCTTTCGATGAGCTGCGGTCGACAGGGAGGTCGCTAGACGTGACACTCGAGTCGATTGACGGCTGGCAAAGACGACACGGTTGGTGACGACTTAGGCATGCTACACAGAGATGGTGTCACGGCAGGGCATGCAATTATTATGGGAGCAGCACAACAGGTTGAGCAGAGATCAGGGAGGAGGTATCGCTGGAAATAGAGGATTTCGTGGAAAGGACTCGGATGTGCTATCATTGTTGGATTGAATCAAATACCGATTCGGTAATGGCCTATGAGTCATCGGAGGCGAATTTGTTGGCGACAAGCTCGGATGTGGAGCACGGTTTCGGCGAACGGCGGTGCAGGCGACGGAAAGGCTTGGCATGGTGTCGGCTCCTGGAAGAGGCGACAGATTTCGGAGGCACGAGCGGCAGAAGAATCAACTCAAGTCTTGGTACATGGAGGTTTGAGCAAATAACAAATTGAACCTGATTTTCTTGAGTGCGGCGAATTTGTTGGCGACAAGCGCGGGACGCGGAGCACGACTTCAGCGAGCGATAGTGCAGGCGGCGGAAAGGCTTGGCACAGTGTCGGCTCTAGGAAGAGGCGGCAGATTTCAGAGGCATGAGCGGCATAAGAACCAACTCAAGTCCTGGTATACGAAGGTTCGAGCAAATAACAAATTCAGGTTGGCGTGACATATTCATCAAGGTGGAGTTTGTTAGAGTTTGGGTCGAATATGTGTACAAAGTCGGTTATAGTTTAGGAGTTGATTTGTACTAGGTGTTAGAAATAGAGTAAGAGTTGAACTGTATCCTAGGTTCTCTCTTAAATAGAGAGACACACCGGTTGTAACCGAAAAGACGATAATAGCATAGGTGTGGGTACGACTGGTCAGCGACCTAGCCGGTAGAGGATCGTTGTCGATGATATGGGCCCGGGGGTATGTCAGAGATATGATATCTGAAAAAAGAAAGGCGCCCTTGCCTAGGCAAGGGCGCGCCAAAGATATGTCCTGAATGGCCCAAGTGAGTCCCGGTCACGAGTGGCCACGTGGCTGCCCCAAGAGGGGCCTGGCCCGGAGGCTGCCCGGAGGCCGCCGTGCTCCCAAGCGGCAGGGTCCGAGATCACCCGGATCCCCGGACGGCAGGGTCCGGGGTTATCCGGACCCCCCATCCTTCACCCCGCACCTCTCGAGAGAGGAGCGAGTCCAACCGCCAACCACCTCATTTAATGCCTAAAAAGAGAAAGATCGAGCGCCGCCCCATCGCATTTAATGCGATGTGAGACGCGCCTGTCAGCCGCTCTCAGCATCACTCCTTTTTGCCTGTCACGAGGCAAAGGGGGCCTAAAGTCTTTGACTGCGACCGCGGTATGGTAGCACACCCACTCCGCGCACGCCTCCCTCACGCCCCGTCTAGTCGCGTTTAATGCATTGGGCGGCTACGTGGGAGAGAGAGAGTATAGGCGCAGGAGGTGTTGTGTCAGCACCTACCCACGAGATGGGCCACTTACCAGTGGGTCCCATCGGAGTAGGTAGGCCGGCCATCACCGCGTCAGCAGCATGGCTGCCATGACCCCTGCTTTTTTCCGCCTACTCCCATGACGCAGCAACAGGAACAAACATGGGGTGGCTTCTCCGACAAGACAAAGCAAGAGCCGCTCCATCACGTGGAGCGAAGTAGAAGAAATCAGGACTACTGTGGTGTCTCCTTGCACTATAAAAGGAGGCCCAACTCCATCATAAAGGGGGGTTCTGTTCCCAGTTTAGTTCCAGGTTCTGTTTTTTCCCAATTCAAATCTCGGCTCTGCTCTCAGCTCTATTCTGCTAGCCCTTAGCAACGCTCTGTTAGTGATATGCCCTAGAGGCAACATGGAGATGTTGGATATCACGTCAATGTTTATGTATTTATGAATAAAGTGTTATTCAGTTCCATGAAATAGACATCTTGTATTGATCAATAAGTATGTGACTTATTTATGAGACTCTATATGTATAAATCTATTTCTAAATGATCCTTGATCATATATCATATTATTGGAACTAATATGATTCTAAGATCGACATGTTTATTGATTGATGATCATGTATCATAGATCATGGGTATGGAGATACCAAATCAATAAACATGGACATATGTGTTAGAGAACACATTATTGGATAGACCCAGCATGAGACACTATAGGAATTAATGTGCCATTAGTTGGTCTCAGGTAGTGTTGGTACAAAGTCCTTAGACCTAAGATCACCATGGATTCCAACATGTGTAGTAGCCTACTTTGGGACTACCAAACACTATTCCGTAACTGGGTAGTTATAAAGGTAGTTTTCGGGTTTGCTATGAAACATGGAGTGGGATGTGAGTGATCAAGATGGAATTTGCCCCTCCTTTGGAGAGATATCTCTGGGCCCCTCGAGGTAATGGATTATGGAAATGCATGGCCATGCTAAGTTGATTGAGGAGTCAATCAAGAGACAGAAAATCCAATACGGTTCGAGTGAATGGTTAAGCTATTGAAGGGATGGCACACATCTTGCCTATAGCTTAATTGGTATCGTGAGGCAAAGGGATTTGTGTACACATTACAGGTTCAGAGCCGATATTATATTCTTGTATACTATGGTGTCAATATGTGCTGCTAGGCGCCGCTGTTGATAGGTCGGCTGAGTTGGACTCGAGCCGACGATCGGCTAAGTTAGACTATAGCCGAAACCGAGTATACCTAAACCTATAGGGTCGCACGCTTAAGGGGATAAGAACAGGCATTCGAGTTGGACTCGAATACGGCTCGATCGGATAGGGATCCGATCGGATAGAGTCCTATGGTCTTACGACATATGGGCGGCCAACTCTATGAGATTCGGATGAGATCCGATTCAAAATAGAGTCCTGATCGGCCACTAGTCCTAGTCAGTCAACTCTATATAAAGGGGCGAGGGGTGGAGAGCTGAGACACATTAAGTACGTCAATTGAAGTCAATTGCGCCGAAATCAATCTGATCACACGCGGCTTTAGAAGTCGGCGAGATCAATCTCCACGGAAACCCTCCCACCTTCGAGCCAAAACCCTAGCCTTCTATCGCGTGCTAGCACACAGGTGTTCGGCGTTCTGTTCCCAGACGTGTGGATACCGGTAGAGGCGCTGCTACGTTGCACGCTGTTGATCGGCTACGAATCGGCTGTGGTGGAATCAGCTGCGGTCGAGCGCATCGGAGCAAGGCGCGACAACACGGTCAGACGACTCGGCGAATCAGCTACATCGGCGAATCAGCTGATTGGTGAATCGGCTGTCCCCAGGAATCGGCTGTCGGCTTGAGGGAATCGGCTGTCATCGGCCAGCACAGTTCCAGATTGGATAGCCCTGATTGGCTGTTTCCGCTGCATACACCAATCGGTAACGATCTATCGGCCCTTACTTGCAAGTGTTCCTGGTTTGCGCGGTAGAAAAGTTTTGTTTTCGGCTAGCGTAGCTTCCACGTAACCCTTCACGCTCGACCCATCAGTCGTTGGGAGAGGGGAATACCATCACTGGTCCTTGTAATCCATCCTTCATACTACACAAAGAATAGGAGTAGGGTATTACACCTCGGAGGTGGCCCAAACCTGTATAAACCCTTGCGTTCTCGCCGTCTTGATTCTTCCCGCTTTATCGGCGTCATCCCATCTTCATCGCGAGTTTAAGCCAAGATTCACCGCTCCCCTGTGACGAACCAAAAAGGGGTCCCGCGGATTCCCGCGTGTCGATCTCCGACATCGACAGCTGGCGCGCCAGGTAGGGGGAGCGCACTGCATTTTGGTTTAAACTCCCGTATTCCTTTCATTTCTCGCGGGAAACCCTCTCTCCCTATCTTCGCCATGGTTCACGGCCACATTCCGCGGTCCGCGTCAGGCTCGTTCGCCACCCGCGAGTGCGACCTGGCCAACAAGGCGGCGGAGGAGGTTTACACGGGCGGACATAGCCCCAACTTCCGCCACCTCCGCTCAGGGGGGGAAGGACCTTCGTCTCCCTCACCGCCTCTGATGGCAACGGCGGCAGCCGGGGCCGCGCCACCTTCTCCGCCCCGCTGAAACGATGGTCAGGCGGAGGGAGGGTGCATCCCGCTGTGGCCGCGAACGCTCCCCGCAGGATCCAGCCACACCCAAGCGGACGACGGCGAACCTCGCGGGGAGACGTCCATCGTCACCGGAGTTTGGCACGCCGAGGGCGCCTCCGGCGATGGAAGCTCTTTGCACCACCCCCGGTCACCCGGCGAGGGATCCAACGCCAAGCGTTGGATCGACGACATGGCGAAGCTGGTAGGCATGGCCCAGCGTCAGCTGGCCACTGACCTTGCTTCCTCCAGCCACCAACCGCGCGGTTCACATACCGCGGTGAGCTCGACCTCTCGACGACGGGCTCGAAGGGCAGCAGCTGCCGCGAGGGCGGAAGAGAGCCTCTCGGCAGCAGCCCAACCAGAGGCGCCTCGAGATCTGCTATATGCAGAATGGGACGCCCGCCTTCGCATCGAGCAGCGCCGCGACGAGCGTCGCATGGGGCGGGCTCAGGATTGTGCCTCCTCGTCAGGAGGCGCAACCACTCGGCGAGCGGCCACAGCGGCCCTCCCGCAGGAGGAGCCCCTCAGGGGACGGCGAGCGGCCATGATGGCCCAGCCGCGAGCAGGAGGCTCCACGACGCCCAAGGGGACCCCACAGCTATCGTCGCCCTCTCCGGCCGGCAACGGCTGCTAGGCCTTCGTTGCCAGCCTCCGTAATGTGCGCTGGCCTAACAAGTTTAGGCCGGCCCTTACGAAGAAATACGACGGCTTGGTGAATCCCACCGAGTTCCTCCAGATCTACACCACAGCCATCGAGGCTGCTGGAGGTGACGAGCACGTCATGGCCAACTTCTTCCCCATGGCGCTTAAGGGCCAGGCCCGCTCCTGGCTGATGAATCTGCCGGCTCAGTCGGTCACCTCTTGGGACGACCTGTGCCGGCAGTTCACCTCCAACTTCCAGGGCACGTACCCGCGCCCGGGAGTGGAGGCGGACCTCCACATGGTCCGACGAGGGGAGGACGAGTCCCTGCGCAAATACATCAAGCGTTTTTGCAGGTACGCAACACCATACCCTCCATCACTGACCATGCAATGATCTTCACTTTTCGGAGTGGCGTATGCCACGACGTTATGTTGGAGAAGATCGAGTCCAAGGCCCCCCGGACTACGACAGAGCTCTTCGAGCTCGCTGACCGGGTGGCCCGCAAGGAGGAGGCTCGGGTTTGGAATCCTAGGAATCCTGCCCTAGTCTCCACCGGCGCTGCCCCCTCCGCGTCCCGGGAAGAGCGACGCGAGCGACGGCGGAAGCGCAGGCCATCGCGCGGTGGCAAGGAGGGCCACGTCCTCATCGCCGACGGTGCCGAGAAGCCCTCGTGGAAGGGCAAGTCCGCGGGCAACCGCAGGCGCTCCCCGGACCCTCGCCCTCAGGGCCGGGTCGGGGACAAATGGTGAATGGTGCACCAAACCTCCCACCACGACCTCTCCAAATGCCGTTCGGTCAAGAACTTGACCGAGCGGGTACAAAAGTACGAACAGGAGTGGAGGGAGAATGAGAAGGAAATCCGCCGCAAGGGCAAGGCCCCGGCGGAGCGTTCGGACAGCCGGCGAGAGGATGCCAATGGTGTGGCCCCCGTCGGAGATGAGGACGATGATCTGGGCTACCAAGATCCTCAGCACGCCATCGCCGCCATCGACAGTGGGGCAGGCGCCCAGGTGTCCCGCCGGAGCCTCAAGGCCATGAGGCGTGAGCTCCTCGCGGCTGTGCCGTCCCACGAGGCGGCCCGAAGGTCGCGCTGGGCGAAGGTGCCCATCACCTTCGACCAGACCGACCACCCGGGGAGCATCGCACGTAGCGGCCACTTGGCCCTCGTGACCTCCCCCACCATCTGCAACGTCAAGGTCGCCCGAGTCTTAATTGACGGAGATGCGGCCCTCAATATACTATCCCCGAAAGCCTTTGATGCAATCAAGGCCCCGGGAATGGTGCTCGGGCCGTCTTACCCCATCATTGGGGTGACGCTCGGAAAGGTGTGGCCCCTCGGGCAGATCGCGCTGCCGGTCACCTTCGGGAGCCCCGCCAATTTCCGCACCGAGCGGATCGACTTCGATGTGGCAGACCTCAATTTGCCCTACAACGCCGTGCTTGGGAGGCCGGCGTTGGTGAAGTTCATGGCGGCTATCCATTATGCTTACCGCCAGCTTAAGATGCCGGGCCCGGGAGGCCCCATCACCGTCCACGCCGACGTTAAAACCGCATTAGATTGTGCGGAAGCACGCGTGGACGACATCGCGGCGGCCGACCGCATTGAACCCGAGGGCCCTCAAGGGGAGGCCTCGGGTTCCCGGGCCCCGAAACAGCATATCACCTCAGCCGATGAGGTGGTAGTCAAGTCTATCCAGTTGGGAGACGACCCGTCCATGACCGCCAACATTGGCGGCAACTTGGACCCCAAATAGGAAGACGCGCTCGTCTCCTTCCTACGGGCGAACGCCGACATGTTTGCTTGGAAGCCGTCGGATATGCCCGGAGTCCCCAGGGAGGTGATTGAGCATCGACTTGCAGTGCGGCCAGATGCACGACCGGTCCGGCAGAAGTTGAGGCGGCAGGCCCCGGAGCGGCAGGCGTTCATCCGCGAGGAGGTGACACGGCTCCAGGAGGCTGGCTTCATCCAGGAGGTACTGCATCTGGAGTGGTTGGCGAACCCGGTGGTCGTCCCGAAGGCCAACCACAAGCTGCGCATGTGCATCGACTACACCGACCTCAACAAGGCATGTCCTAAAGACCCCTATCCTCTACCTCGAATAGACCAGATAGTCAACTCCACTTTGGGGTACGACCTTTTATGCTTCCTAGATGCATACTCTGGTTATCATCAGTTCCGCATGGCTATAGAGGATGAGGAGAAAACTTCATTTATTACCCCTGTGGCTACCTTTTGCTACATGTCTATGCCCTTTGATTTGAAGAATGCCATGTCCACTTTTCAACGTGGTGTCCGCATCACGTTGAAAGACCAAATAGGGCGCAATGTTGAGGCATACGTTGATGATCTCGTGGTCAAATCCCGGGACCAAAGAACCTTGCTCCCAGACTTGGCCGAGACATTTGATAACCTCCGGTCCTCCCGCATGAAGCTGAACCCAGAAAATGCATGTTTGGGGTACCGGCAGGCAAACTGCTAGGGTTTTTGGTCTCTGCCCGAGGCATTGAGGCCAACCCTGCAAAAATAAAAGCGATAGAGGAAATGCACCCCCTAGGAAACTCAAGGACGTGCAGAGAATCACTAGTTGTGTAGCTGCCCTGAGTCGTTTTATATTAAGGCTAGGAGAGCGGGCACTCCCTCTATTCAAGTTGCTAAAACGAACCGGTCCCTTCATTTGGATGGACGAAGCAGAGAAAGCCTTGGGCGAGCTCAAGCGTTATCTCTCCTCACCGCCCGTATTGGTAGCCCCCCGGGAAGGAGAACCCCTCCTTTTATATTTGGCAGCGACCCCCCAAGTGATTAGTGCGGCTTTGGTTGTGGAGCGCGACGACGAGCTAGACTCTCAGTCGCCCCAACCCCATCAAACCCGGAGACAGGAAACCTCGGAATGGTGTTGGCCGAGGAAGCACCCGAACCCGGAGGTGGCCCTTGGCCCCCCGAGCTTCAGGGAGCCGCCCGGCCCCCTAGTCCGGGGGCTCCCAAGGCCCCTTCCACCCAGAGCGGCCCTGAGGGCCCCGGGGGAGACGATGGCCCGGCAGCCCCGGACACCGAGATAACCCGCCCTGGTGCACCCGAGGCAGGAAACCTCGGAACGGTGTTGGCCGAGGAAGCGCTCGAACCCGGAGGTGGCCCTTGGCCTCCCGAGCTTCAGGGAGACGCCCGGCCCCCTAGTCCGGGGGCTCCCGAGGCCCCTTCCACCCAGAGCGGCCCTGAGGGCCCCGGGGGAGGCGATGGCTCGGTAGCCCCGGACAACGAGGTAACCCGCCCCGGTGCACCCGAACCTGTCGCCCCTAGCAAAGTACCCAGGGCCCGCACCAAGGTGCAGCGGCCGGTCTACTTTGTCAGCGAGGCACTACGGGACGCAAAGACACGTTACCCGCAGGCCCAGAAAATGCTCTACGCCGTGCTCGTGGCCTCCAGGAAGCTGTGCCATTATTTCCAGGCGCATCGGGTAACGGTAGTCATGTCCTACCCTCTCGGGCAAATCTTGCATAACCGAGAGGGCACGGGACGGGTAGTCAAGTAGGCCATCGAGTTGTCGGAATTTGATCTGCATTTCGAAGCCCGGCACGTGATCAAGAGCCAGGCCTTGGCCGATTTCGTGGAAGAATGGACGCCAACGGCCGATAGCGATCCACCCCCGGGTGAACCCGAGAGTGCAGAGGATCGCGGCCAAGGAACCACGCATTGGATGATGAACTTTGACGGTTCACTCACCTTGCACGGGGCCGGGGCAGGCATGGTGTTAACCTCCCCAACGGGCGACGTGCTTCGGTACATCGTCCGGCTTGACTTCCGGGCAACCAACAACATGGCCGAATATGAAGGGCTCCTAGCGGTGTTGCGAGCGGCCGCAGGCATGGGCATCCGCCATCTGCTGGTCCTCGGGGACTCCCAACTGGTTGTAAACTAGGTTTCCAAGGAGTACCAATGCACCGACCCTCAAATGGAGGCTTATGTCAAGGAAGTACGGCATATGGAGCGCCATTTCGATGGCCTCGAGCTACGCCACGTTCCCAGAAGAGACAATACCCTGGCGGACGAGCTATCCAGGATCGCATCCGCACGAACCCCAGCCCCGCCAGGCGCGTTTGAAGAAAGTCTTACAGAGCCGTCGGTGCACCCCGAATCGCCCGAAGTCGGAATCGGCCGGTCCCGACGCCCGGACTGCAGCCGGCCACGGCTGGCCCTGCCAGACCGACATCACACGTCAGGTGGCTTGGATTTCGGAAATCCAGGCGTACCTACAAGACGCGCCATTGCCCGAGCAACGCGAGGAAAGCGAACGCATTGCCCGGACCTCCAAGAGGTACGTGTTGGTAGAAGGGACACTCTACCGACGCGGTGCCAACGGAGTGCTCATGAAATGCATCGCTCGGGAACAGGGTCTCGAGCTCCTGGCCGAGATCCATGAAGGTAAATGTGGGGCGCACTCAGCCTCCCGAACCTTGGTGGAAAAGGCATTCCGCCAAGGATTTTATTGGCCCACCGCGCTGAAGGATGCAACAGACCTCGTGCAGCGGTGCCGAGCGTGCCAATTCCACGCTAAGCAGACGCGCCTGGCAGCTCAGGCCCTTCAGACCATCCCTCTCTCGTGGTCGTTCGCGGTCTGGGGGCTGGACATCCTGGGTCCGTTCAAGCAGGCACGGGGCGGCTGCAAGTTTCTATATGTCGCCATCGACAAATTCACCAAGTGGCCCGAGGCCTATCCAGTCAGCGTCATCGACAAGCATTCGGCTCTGCGGTTCATGAGAGGCATCACGGCAAGGTTCGGGGTCCCCAACAGGCTCATCACCGACAACGGCACCCAGTTCACGAGTGAGCTGTTTGGCAAGTATTGCGACGACATGGGCATCAAGCTCTGTTTCGCCTCGCCCGCCCACCCCCAAAGCAACGGTCAGGCCGAGCATGCAAACGCAGAAATATTAAAAGGCCTCAAGACCAAGACCTACAATGTGCTCAAAAAGCATGGGGACTCGTGGACTGACGAGCTGCCTGCGGTCCTTTGGGCCAATCAGACAACCCCGAGCCGCGCCACCGAGGAAACACCTTTCTTCTTGGTGTATGGAGCCGAGGCGGTCTTGCCTTCCGAGCTCACCCTGGGATCGCCCCGAGCCACGTTATACACCGAAGCAGACCAAGAGCAGCTGCGTCGTGACGACTTGGATTACCTGGAAGAAAGACGGCGCCGGGCAGCGCCTTCGCGCGGCCCCCTACCAGCAGAGCCTCCGCCGCTACCATCAGCACAAAGTCAGCCCCCGAGCGCTGCAGGTCAATGATCTCGTCCTACGCCGTGTGCAAACGCGTGCGGGACTGAGCAAGTTATCCCCGATGTGGGAGGGGCCATACAAGGTAATTGGCACCCCGCGTCCGGGAGTAGTTCGCCTAGCCACAGAGGACGGCACTCCGTTGCCGAACCCGTGGAACATTTCCCACCTGCGCAGGTTTTACCCATAAGCCGCATGGTGCGCTGAAACATACATGGAAGTTCATCCACCGCTTTCGGTGGCATGAACAATAAGTTTGCTGTTACATCCCATATGATTTTCTTGCAAAATACCTATTTGTGGTGTGTTTTCCTCCATGTGCTGGAGCATGTACTGTGGATGCAGGTTTCCAATGGTTCCCAGGCCTTGCCCGCCTTAGCTTGAGAGCCCTAAGGGCGTCGAGGGAACAACGATGCTGCATGCTACCACGCCTGGGGGCAGTCAACGCCTGGGGGTTCGGGTGCGTACTAACACGCCTGTCCCGGCCCCCCGTTGCCGCTGCCCTCGCTGGCCTTTTTATGCCTTCGCTCCTACCCGGAACCCCGAGAAAGGCACCAGCCAACGGCTAGTGCATGCTGCCCGAACCCGGACCAGCCCCCAGCTACATGGGACAAATCATGGCGGAGGACCACGCTACCGCATTCTTCCAATGGCTAAGCTAACTAAGAGTTGAACTACCGTTGCAGGAAAGCAAACAGGCAGGGGCTCGAGCCAACTAACCGCCACTACATGCGCGCTAAGTTGGCCGGGGGCTCCCTACATATATACATACACATATGGGCTATTGCAATACAAGTTCAACGAGATAAAGGCAATTTCACTAATATTATAAACAATATTGCAAATATATTATTCACAAATACAGGCAAAAACAAAAAGGGGACGGGGCAGTCCTAGGCGGCCGGCGGGTCGCTGGGGGCGTTCTCCGGGTGGCCTTCGTTCGGCGAATCTTCGCGGAGGGCAAGCTGGAAGGCCGCCGGAGTGCCGTCAAAACCCACCATAATGGAGTCGACGGCGTCTTGGACGCGAAGACGGGCGGCCTCCTCGGTGCCTTTGGGGAAGTCCTCGGTGGGGATGTAGGGGTCGAAGCCGGGGTCGCGGGCCTGATAGCTCGCCAGGATGAGCATAGCGACTTGGCAGGACAAGTCGTATGACGACTCCTTCGCCACCTCTTCGACCTCCTCCGGCACCCTCTTGATCCCCTTAGCCAGCTCATCTATGTGAGTGGCTAGCCCCCCTAAGGTGGGGACGCCGGTGAGGGGACGGATGACCCCCACCTCACGGGCTGCGTCCCGAAGGCGCTCGACGGATGAGGCCACGACCCGGAGCCCCAGGCTCAAGGAGTGCTCCAGCTCCGTGATCCGACGGTGCGCCTCTTCCAGTTCTGGCCTCCGCACCTGCGCCTGCGCCTCAATGACCGCCTGCTCCCGGGTGGTCAGGTCTTTCTCCCACCGCTCCAACTCATCTTGCCGGCGAGGCGGCGCCGAAAGCAACCGCCGCGCTCCCGACGGCCTTCGAGTGAGCACCGGAGGCCTCCTCCTGGCCTCCCAAGACCGTCGCCTCCCCGCCTCCACGGCGGCCTCGTGTTCCGCAATGGCCTTCTCCTGGGCCACCATGTTCGCCTCCCGCGCGGCGGAGTCTTCCTCGGCCCTGACGACGGCGGCCTCCCAGTCCTCGACCGCCCGCCACGCCACCTCTAGAGCCCTCTCTCGCGGGCCTGAAGCTCGACGTCGGTGCTGGTGGCGGTGACCTCGGCATCGCGCAGGGTGCGCTCGCGCTCGTTGAGCCCTTGGGCGCGCTCCTTGAGGTCGCGGATGAACCTTCCGGTGGTGGTGCGGACCCTCTCCTCCGCGGCGGCGACGACCTGCTCGCGGAAGTCGGCGGCGTGCCGCTCAACGACGGTGTCCTCGAACACCTGGCTGAGCTCCTCCTGGCGCCGCTCGATCTCTGCCAGCTCCCGCCTGCGGACGAGGCCCTCCACCCTCGCCGTGGCCGCCAGCTCCCGACGGCCCTCTTCAACTTCAGCCTCCCGCCGCGCCACCGCAACCTCCTTGGCGGCTAAGGCCTGCACCTGGGCCCGGAGCCCCTCCAGGGAGATCGCGTTGGCCTCCTCCAGTGCCCTGGACACAACCTCCCTCGCCCGCTCTTGCGACCGGACAATAGGCTCGGTGTCCAGGGCGGCCACGAACCCGGATCGAGCGCCCCCGGATTCGGAGTCGGAGCTCAGCCCGGGATCAGCCACCTGCGCGGAGCAGGCAGCCGAAGACACCCCATGGCCAGAGCCACACGCTCCTTGCGTTGGGGGCTCGCGGCAGGCCGGCGCCGACAGAGCTAACGGTGGCCGACGGGGCGACGACGCCATCCGATGAGGCGCGGGCAATGGCTGTTGTGGTGACGGCGATGGTTGCCGCGGAAGCCCCGGGTTGTTCTCCACCGCCCTCCGCTGCCCCTCTTCGCGCCGGGGCCGCCCTCGGCTCGCTCTGGGCGTGGGCGACGGCGCCCATCTCCGGGTGGGCCTCCTCGGATCGCACCGGATCCGAGCCCGAACCCGTAGGGCGATCCGGACCCGGAGGGCTCATGCGCCCGGACCTCTCCTGCGCCTCCTCCCGAGCCCGAGGCGTAACCGCCCTTGGGTATAACCACAGGGCGAAAATGCCGTGCTCGCGGTTGAAAGCCAAAAAATGAACATAGCAAGGGATCAAAAACAAGACAAAAACACAAGGCCCAATGAGCATGTACATGTCGGCAAGGCGTATCTGCGGACGGGGTTGAAGTCCCAGGAAACCCGCGAGATGGCCCGCTTCTTCTTCGCGGGGCCGTCTGGAGGGCTCGCCGGGCTGCCGCTCGCCGCCCCCGCCGACGCTGGAGCTCCGCGGACGACCTCCGCTGACGGCGCGCTCATCGTGGGCGTGCTCTGGGCCTCCTCTGTCATCGTTGTCGCCGTCGCTGTGGCCGTCCTGGCCCTCGGCGGAGTGGCCCCTGGGGACGGGCCCGTCGCCCGCGAGCCTCCCGATCAGCGGGGAGGAGCAGTGCACTCCGCGCCGCCACCGCGTGGCGGAGATGGGGGAGGAGCGGGGTCCTCCTCTGACCTCTTCCTCTTCCCCTTAGGGTCCGGGGCCCCCGGATCGCTTCGGCTCGGACCCCGGCGGTTCAGCCGCCCGATCGACACCTGGTCGTCAGCGTCGGCGTAGTCGCGCCCCCGCCCCTCAGGGTAGCGTCCGGCGCCGCGGACGACGAGCCCATGCCGTCGCCCACCACCTACAGCGCGTGCAGGATCTCCGAGCGTGCCGAGTCCTGGCACAACGGCACCAACCCGGGCGGGAGCTGCGTCAGATCCATCGCCGTGACGCCGAGAGTGCGGCGAACCAGGATCGCGAGGTCCCTCTCGTCCCAGTTGAAGACGGCGCCCACGTGGGTCCGCATGTCGTCGTTGGGGCCCGTGTACATGTAGGCGGGGCGTGGCCTTTCCTGCGGCGGCGCAATGCACCTCATCTGGAAGTTGCGGAAGACCGCGTGGCCGGACAGCCCCCTCCGGGAGGTAGCGATTCGCTCCAAGACCCCGTCCAGCTCCTCCCGGCCGCGGATGCGCCCCAGCCTCCTCCTGGGTTCACCGGGATCCCCGTCGGCGGGGATAGGCGGGGTGGTCACCCAGCCGGTGTAGAACCGTAACGCCCTCCAGTTCTCCCACCTGGAGCGAGGGTGGATGTCGATGAAGGGGGTGCCGACCGTCCTGTCGTTCCGCGGCTGGATCGCCACATACCCGACCATGTCGGGGGAGCCTGCCCGGCACACCCGGAAGAACTGCTGGAAGAGGTGCAGTGAGGGCATCACCCCCACAAACATCTCACAGGTGTAGGCGAACACGGCGAGATAGAAGACGGCGTTGGGGGTGAGGTGGTGCAGCCGGAGGTCGTAGAACTCCAGCACGTCGAGAAAGAAGCGGGAGAAGGACGGCACCAGCCCGACCATGGCGAAGGAGGCGAAGAACACCATCCTCGTGGGGGGCCGCTCCTCCGGGACATCGCCGCCGCTGCGCGTGCCGCGCGGCAGGTACTTGTTGAAGAGGCTGCGGGCCTCCGCGGTGCAGACCAAGGATTTGGGGAGCACACTCCCCGGCTCCAGAGGCGAATCGCGGGCCATCACAAAGGTGGACGCTGAAGTGCAAAGGGAAAGCCGGTGGCGAGAGGAAGGAGGTGAAGAAGCAAAGGGCGCTGGGAAGATGAGAGGCGAAAAGCTGTGAGAGGCGATGGCTGTGGAAAGCGTAGAAACCGATCCCCCTCCACGCGGATCCATTTTTATAGGCAACCATGGCCCCCTCGGATTCCACGGCATTAATTTCGCCCCACTACCACACTGCGCGCCTCCTTGCCTCCGCGCCCCTTCGTTTCCTTTTCGCATCCCCCTTGGTTCCCGTGCCGCTTGGTTCCCGCGCCGCCTGGGGTTTCGTGCTCACCAGGCGCACTACGCGAGACGGAGAGAGCTAGGCAGTTTGAATGGACCCCCGCGCGCGGGGCCCGAATAAACTCGCCCCCCGTCCAGAGAAAGCTTAGCCTAGCGCGGCATCAGTTGTCGCGTACCGGCCTCCTACCATAGCGAGGCGCATCCAGTACCCCGGCCCACACACTCAAGGAAATGGTGTTAACCATGCCCAAGCCCGACTCGGTCCCGGTCAACACCGGGGGCTACTATCGGTGATATGGGCCCGGGGGTATGTCAGAGGTATGATATCTGAAAAAAGAAAGGCGTCCTTGCCTATCAGGGCGCGCCAAAGATATGTCCTGAATGGCCCAAGTGAGTCACGGCCACGGGCGGCCACGTGGCCGCCCTAAGAGGGGCCTGGCCCGGAGGCTGCCCGGAGGCCGCCGTGCTCCCAAGCGGCAGGGTCCGGGATCACCCGGATCCCCGGACAGTAGGGTCCGGGGTTACCTGGACCACCCATCCTTCACCCCGCATCTCTCTGAGAGAGGAGCGAGTCCAACTTCCAACCACCTCATTTAATGCCTAAAAAGAGAAAGGCTGAGCGCCTGCCCCGTCGCATTTAATGCGATGTGAGGCGCGCCTGTCAGCCGCTCTCATCATCACCCCTTTTTGCCTGTCACGAGGCAAAGGGGGCCTAAAGTCTTTGACTGCGACCGCGGTATGGCAGCACACCCACTCCGTGCACGCCTCCCTCATGCCCCGTCTAGTTGCGTTTAATGCATTGGACGGCCGCGTGGGAGAGAGAGTACGGGTGCAGGAGGCATTGTGTCAGCACCTACCCACGAGATGGACCGCTGACCAGTGGGTCCCATCGGAGTAGGTAGGCCGGCCATCACCGCGTCAGCAGCATGGCTGCCATGACCCTTGCTTTTTTCCACCTACTCCCATGACGCGGCAACAGGAACAAAGATGGGGTGGCTTTTCCGACAAGACAAAGCAAGAGCCGCTCCATCACGTGGAGCGAAGTAGAAGAAATCAGGACTACTGTGGTGTCCCGTTACACTGTAAAAGGAGGTCCAAGTCCATCATAAAGGGGGTTCTGTTCCCAGTTCAGTTCCAGGTTCTGTTTTTTTCCCAATTCAAATCTCGGCTCTGCTCTCAGCTCTGTTCTGCTAGCCCTTAGCAACGCTCGACCCATCAGTCGTTGGGAGAGGGGAATACCATCACTAGTCCTTGTAATCCATCCTTCATACTACATAAAAAACAGGAGTAGGGTATTACACCTCGTAGGTGGCCCGAACCTGTATAAACCCTTACGTCCTCGCCGTCTTGATTCTTCCCGCTTTATCGGCGTCATCCCATCTTCATCGCGAGTTTAAGCCAAGATTCACTGCTCCCCTGTGCCGAACCAAAAAGGGGTCCCTCGGATTCCCGCGTGTCGATCTCCGACATCGACAATCGTGATACCCGGATACACTGTAATATGCTGGATCGGAAAGGAGCGTCGTAATCAGTGCTCCAGGGATGTAGGCTTTGGCTAAACCTCGTTAATAAATATCGTGCTTTGGTGTCATTATCGTGTTTGAATTTTCTATGACGTTTCTTTTGTGTTTGATTCTCGATGTTTTATCGGGGTCGATTTTGTAATAGACAGGTTATGCATTTTCTCTGCATTACCTACAACTAATACTACTACTATCCAATCTGGACCGGACATTGGCTCAGATATCTTCTATGCTTCGAAATACAAAGCTACTCCAGTTCTCTCCATTCGCTGTCATTCATTTTTCTCAAATTACATTAACTTGGTTAGTGGTTACGGATTATTTTTTACTATCAGCACACCAGCATTTCTAAGTTTCCAAAACCAAGAAAATGAATAGTCGGTTTTCGGTTAAAGAAAATAGCACTTTGGCACCAACGAAGATAATACGGCAGACAAAACAAAGATGCATAACAAAATATGATATGAACTGACGAGCAGATTACGACTAAGTGTCAATATAACAAATACTAAAATTTCGGAAATACTTCTGCCGGTTCTCAATACACATGAACAGTCCAAGTTGTCCACACAACATAATAGATTCGCCATAATGTGGCCCTTTCAACTCATAACAAAAGCAAGAAACAAGCAAAAACTCTACTTGAACCAAACCTGCATTGCTGAAAAACAGAAAGCGGTATTGGTAAAGCCAAACCAGAATGTTTGGATGGAATATACATAATAACTCTGTTCAGAAATAAAAAATTTTATGGTTCTTACCTCGAGGTATCTAAATTTTATACTAAAATTTACCCGTTCATATAATTATTTTTCAAGGAGGGTAATTATCCGTTAAAAATACATGACATCCACATTTTTGGGCCGGTATATATGACTGTATTGGGCTGGTTTTAGAAGGAAGGCTGGTCGGCTTTGTGGGCCTAATTGCATCCACATTTTCTGCCCTAACAAGCCCAATGTACAAGGGACAAAAATGGCTGGCCAGCTTTGAAAGTCATTTGATTCAATTTCAACAAGTAGAAAGAGAAGTTTTAAAAACTAGAAAGAGAAGAGATCAAATAATCTAGGAAGAAACAAACAACTCTAGAAAAACATTTTAAGTCTTTTATACCCATTTGTTGTACTACACCTATTTTAAAATATAAATATTTCTAAAATATTTAGCAGAGATTAAGGTTAAAAAAGTTTTTGTCGCCCCTCGATAAATGAGGAATACATGAATATAAGAGGATAGGTGAGGGTAGGATGGAAATAAAATTTGATGGATTGATGAGACAAGTAGTACAATTCTAGAAATCCTTATATTATGAACAAAGTAAAATCTTAGAAGTTTTTATTTGAGTAGTAGTTGTATGTTAGGGAAACATTTTTTTGTCATATTTAAAAAAATCAATTGATTTTTAATAAAAAAATCCATGTTCGAAACAAGTGATATGGAACAGTTGTGGGGACTAGGGAGGTTTTGCTCTTCTTTGTATTCTCGTTTAACGCGGTACCGTCATCACTAATCACCTATCACTTTGACACGGTAAAAAGTCCGGTCTTTGGGCATAGTCAAACCACCATTAGTCTTGGTTCCAATAGGAACCAGGACTAACAAATATTTTTAGTCCCGGTTCAAAAGCTCAGCGTTACTTTTTGATCTTTAGTCCCGGTTAATAAACATCAGTCGGGACTAAAGATCATTTTTAGTCTCGGTTAAAAAAAGAGTTAGGTCCCCTACTATCATAACGGTTGGTATAACCAACCGAGACTAAAGATCATCTTTAGTCCCGGTTAAAAAAATGTTAGGTCCCTCACTATCTTTAGTCCCGGTTGGTAATTGGGACTAAAGATAAACGCACACGTATATAATCCTAGACGTGACACACTAATTCCTCTCCCATATCGATCTCTCCGACTCTTCCCCTCTCCCTTCCTCTCTCCTTCTCTCCCTCTCTCTCGCTCCCCCTTCCTCCACCGTACCACCCGGCGACGGTGGTGGAAGGGGAGGAGATGGCTACAGCATGGCGGCTCGGAGGTAGCTGCAACACGGCGGCTCGGAGATGGCAGCGACCCCCGGCTTGGAGGTGGCGACGGTGGCCCGACGGCTCGGTGGTGGCGGTGGCGCCTCCTCCCTTTCCTCCTCCTTTTCCTCCATCTGTCCTTGTCCTCTCCAGGAGCGACGGGCAGCGACAGAGCCCTCCCTTATGCCAGATCCAGCGTCTCCTCTGCCGGATCTCGTGGGAGGCAAGAACTGTGATGTTCATTCTTTTTTTAAGAATTTTGTGATGTTCATTCGAGTATGAATTTGATCTGTGATGTTCTTTCGATCTGTGAATTTGTGATGTTAAACATAGTATATCCATTTAATTTGTGATGTCAATTTGATGTGGGGATTTGAGGATGTCGGGAGCAACTCGATTTGAGAATGTCAATATACAAGCAACAAAAACAAAGAAAAAACAAAAAAAGACATTTTGTCCTGTTGATAATACCAACCAACCAGAACTAAAGATGTCTATCTTTAGTCTTATTTTTGTTTTTGTTGTTTCGGTTACAATCTAAGAATAAAAATAGATTGCAAATTGAGACTAGAAAAAGATTTTCTCTGCAGTGAACTGTACTTCAACTATCCATCGATCACACACATGGTCGTTAATATTGTTCGTCACGTTCCTTTTAAACTCTTAAGTAGTTCGAGGGAAAGATTAATTCAAACTGCAGTTTAATTAATGTGAGGATAATGATGTTTTGTTCGATACAGAAATTCTTCTCACGCATTGCCCCAGCCTGGAAAACGACTGACTAGTCGAGCAAAGAGACATCTTGCAAGCACACATCACTGACGCATATAAAATTTCTCAGAGATTTCCCTAGCTTACGGCTCAAGTTAACAATCTGCTCCAAAGCAACACACCAACAACCGTTATATAAACAAAAAAAATACTTAGAACAATTACTGGTTTGATTTACATATTAATCTTGATTAATTACACAGAGGATTCTAGAAGAGCTAACTAGACATAGCTGGTAGCTAGGAGAGTAGTGAGTTGGTCATCTTGCTGGAGGGATCAAGCCAGGTGACATTGAAATGCTCCAAGGTTTGTGCCCATCTCAGGTCTTGCTTCAGCTGGTGCACACCAATGGTGTCCTCCAAGAAGTCCTTTGGCTTGACACCCTTGAAGTCATACATCCTAGGGAAAATGTTCACCCTGTTCTTGGCCTTGTTGCCCATGTTCAGCCAAGTCCCTGTTGTCACATCTTCTGCACCTGGTGTAATTTCACAAAGTAATTAGGAATATGTAACCCAATGTGTATATATATCATGGTCTAAAAAAAGTATTAATAGGTTCCATTAAGGGTAGTAATGCTAAATCCTAGTTTTTTCTTCAATAAGGGTAGTGAATAGTGATACTATATCATAAGTTTTTCTCTCTCTTTTTTTTTGTTTCCACTGCTCCATGTGTTTAAAGACATGTGATGTTTTGAAAATCGATACGGTCTTGAACATTACTTTTCTGTATGAATGTAGTATCAAGTAGAATTGACTGTCAAATAATTTTGACTAGATGTTCTTTTTTAAATAATGGATTAACAATCCAGCCTCTACACAGGGGCGGAGCTATAGGGTGGTCAGCCGCGGACCATCCTGCGCTCGGCCCAATCAAAACCCATCCATAGCTACAAATTCTATATGTCATTTTATTTTATAAACTTTATATGTCTTTTTTAATTGTGTTTTGTAATTCATATACTTATGTACCGACATGTTAAATTTATCGTGGCTAAAAATTTTAGACAATGGACCACCATAGCTACAAATCCTGGCTACCACAAGCATGTACACAACCATTTTACTAGATGTTCTATATTGTAAAAGTATTTTTCGTGATAAATCTATGTGCACTTTAGGTGTTAGAGAAGTTTGAACACATAAAAATATTTCACATTTCTTAGTGGATAAAGTGTTTCAACGATGAATACGTGACAAAGTGAAATTGGAAGAAATCGCATGCACGTGTATAGTTGCATACCTATGGCTAGTGCTTTGGCCATGTCGGAGCCGGCGATCCACTCGACGAGGTCCCAGGACAGGACGTAGCCCATGCCGAGCATGAACGGCGGCGACTTCTGGTCGAGGAACGGCAGGCCGGCGCCGTAGTACATGTCCTCCCTCGGCGCGCGCCGGAGCGTCTCCACCAGCGCGTCCAGCCGGAGGTACGTGTCGTCGTCCACCTTCATCACGTAGTCGTACGGGCGGCCGCCGCCGGCGGCGGCGGCGGATAGCATCGCCGGCAGGCCGGCGAAGTAGTCGTACGTCTTGCCCTGGTCGGGGCTCTCGTCGCAGTCGAACAGCATCACATCGCCGTAGGCGCGGGCCTCGAGCGACACGAACGCGCGGTGCTCCGGCGGCATCGGCCGCGCGCAGAGCGCGAACCGGACGTCCACGCGCGCCGCGGCGCGGAGCGCCGGCGTCTGCTGCAGCGCGTACGCCATGCGGACGAGGTGCCTCCTGGAGTGCTTCTTGGCCATCGTGTGCACGCCGACGAGGATGCTTATCTCCGGTCGAACACCACCACCACCACCACCGTCCGCCGCCCCCACCGGCTCCGCCTCCGGTACGTCCGCAGCGCCATGGCAGCCGCCGGCTACGACGGCGGCGGCGACCACCGGGCTGCGCAGGTAAGCAAAGAAGGGGAGGAGGAAGCTTGCGCCGAGGATAGTGAACGGAAGGAGGAGGACGACGATGAGCGAGATGGTGTAGTAGGATGGCTTCTGCAGGTACGACATTGCCGCTGCTGCGCTACTCCTCGCCAATGGCGATCTCTCTCTCGTCTTCTTGAGTTCTCGTTTGTATGCATGTGGTGGTGAGTTGGCGCGTGCATATATACCATGGAGAGGTGCAAGAGAAGAATAAGAACTAGAAACAGTTTGGTCTTGATAAAGAGCAAGAAGAATTGAGAAGCACGCGTAGCAGTTTGACGCACTCTTTGATTGATTTTGAGTTTAGTTTTCAATTTGAAAATGACAAGGAGCTAGGTGGCAGTGGCACTGGTGCAATTCTTTGATCTGTCACTGGGAAATGTTATTGGTGTGGGGATTATACTAGTGATTAATTAATCAATATGTTGAGGTATCAACATTGTTTAGAAGGGTATATTTTGTTGGACTGGAGGTTTTAGCAATGTGTTGTCTTTGTTTTAAGGCTGGTTGTTTTCAATCAAGCAGTGATTTTGTAATACGGAGTCGTTCAATATGCAGCTTCTTTAATAATTGATGGTAGCTTCTTAAAAGTAAATGCTGGAATGAATCCCATTATCTAAAATTTGCACATATATTTTACTGGACTTACTGTCATGGTTGTGACATCTGAACTTATATGTAAAATTTTTCTAGATTGCTGATGTAATATTTCAAGATCAAATTGGATTAGTTTTTCAAGAAACCAAATTGAAAGGGAGCGGAAAAAATGGATTAGTCATGTAAAGTGAAAAAACACTGTGCACATGGAATTTTTCTTTGTATAACTTGCAGAAACAATAAACTTTGGTGGTAAATTTTACCTGCATGATGGATATGCGCTACCTACATCTAAAAGATTTACAGAAAAAAAAATCCAAAGCCATTTACAAGGAAATTCTTGTGGGTCAGCATTCTCTAATAATTGCTCCAACCTATGCCCAGTTTGATGTCTGATTAGTGTAACAGGTTCTTAAAATAAGCTTTGATTAATTTTCAGACATTAGATAGACGCTGAATACATGGTATGCAGCTTCTCTAAAATGGTTCAGAACTTCAGATGGAGAGAGGCTTGTCATTTCTGAACTACTGAAGAACAAGATAAGAAAACTTCCAAATCCAAACAGTCACCTTATCAGTCCATTGAGATTAGGATAGCTCAAATTTCTCTTGTTCGAAGTTTCGAACTCACCATTATTATGACCTATAACTCATCACTTCACCAGCTTAACTGATAGAGCCATGTGCTTACTCTGAACATCCTGTCGCTGTTGCTGAAGCTGAACAGCCAAAGATTCATCTTTAAAAAAAAACACCCAAAGATCAACGCTCCAGCAAAAGATATGATTAAAAAACCTTCAAACTTAAATCGTTTTTATCTCCACCCTATATCAATCATGCATCTGGTTGTTTTGCAATTCATAGAGGCTAACATCTCAACCGACGGAGATGAGAATCTCAGCCTTCGTTTTGACCACGTAAGCTGCACACATGGACCAGTGTGTGGTTGCTTAATCTGAATTTGTTTAGGAACACTGATTAGTTAACTGAATTTCTGAGGAAAACCACTGGTACACGATTCAGCCAACCGTTTGATCAATGGTTTACTTGTTCATCAGCTTGAATGCTTGATGATCAGGTAGGTGGGAGGCCACTCATCATGGCTTGTGCGTCAACTCGTAAACAAATTAAGCTGATCAACTTGGAGGATTTCATACATTATGAAATCAAGTATTGCCTGCCGAAAAAAAACTAAGATATACTAAGTTCAAATTCTCATATTCCCTTTGGTGAACTTTGAACAGGAGAAAAAAATCCGTTTCCCAACTGTGCGTAGTGATACATAATGCAGGATTAGAAAGCTAATCATTCGCACAAATGTACATGCTTCAAATAAAAAGTTTTTATTTGCGCCTAACAATGGTTTTTATTTGCGCCTCTTGCCCTAAGAATGTTGTAACAGCTATCGTTAGTTATACTGGAAGATTTCATAATTATACTTTTATGTATTAAAGTAACATTGTTTAGTGTCATCTAAAGCTACACAGATTATTATTTGTAAACAAAATAGACAAAGTCTAATGTTGGGTCAAAAACCATGTACTACGCACTGTTTTCTAATAAACATGAATAACTGATTATAACCCATTATCTTCACTTCATGACATTTTTGTGGGTGGATTTTATACAATATTGTCGTAAAATACATAAGGGCATTGCATATGTGTGTGTGTCTAACTGATCTCATCTGATGTGAATAATGTCAATTTTTCTTGGGTGCTTGCTAATCTGCTAATTGGCTGGATACATGGTGAATTTAGAGGTTGATTGATTCTCATTATTTGAAAAAAACTATACCTACCTTTCGAAACAGAGGAATATTAGAAGGTCGATATTGTAAAATCTAACGTGTGTTTGATTCTTTATTGAATGATGAATAATTAGCGTTTGGGATTTATTGGTTTGAGTGTTTTGATTTTGGAAGAGTTGAATTTTCGGACGACGAACGGTGTTCGCCGGCTGCCACGCTCGGCCGGGCGTGTACTAATGGTCCGACCGGAGGTAGGCGGTCAGACCGAGCGCTGCTCGCGGTCGACCGGTGTTAACACTGGAATTTGGTAATGAGGTTCCTAAGTCCTAAGAGAACAAGATGGAATCGGATCGGCTGAAGTCAGAAGTTGTATCGGCTAAAAGAGTGATCGGCTGCAGGGTTGGTCGGCTAAGGATGGGTTGAATGGAACAGCCGACAGCCGATTCTGAGTTCAGAAGGGATAAAACCGTGTCCAATACAGAAACTTGAGGATAAGTGGGGATTCGGATGTTAATTGCGCGTTTAAAGATATTGCCACCTATGGATGGAGTCTTGTAATGGCGCTTGTATCTCGTAATCTAGGAGTTTGTTAAATTGGTAGTTGTAATGCATTATGAATCTCGCTAGGGATGATATGATGTTTTAAAAAGTAGTTTAGATAGAGTCCGAGGTTGTTACAAAGATTTGTATCTTGGGTATAAATAGGACCCGAGACCCTCTGTATGAGAACGATTCAATCAATCTAATCTTCGGCGCATCGTCATCCTTTTTCTTTTAGACGAACACTCTGTTTGGCTTTGGGCTGCATCGTCTCGATCCCCAAACTCAGGTAAATGTTTGTCGTTAGTGGTGAGATCGTTTGTTTCTAATGCTTCCATCGCAATGACACATTGGATTCAATAGTTTCACTACGATATGTATCATATAGTGCATATGAACCAATTCGGTGTTTAGATCTATCTTGTCGTTGACTCATCTTTTTGGGAGTATATGGTCAGCAAGGCTAGGTTTAAAGGCTGGTTGGTTCGTATGTAGTATCTACCATCTTACGGAGTGTAAGTCGAAAGTAATAGATTGAATGCTTCTTTTGATACTCAATGCTGCATCAAGACTGAACTATTGAGCCGTCTTTAGAATCGTTGGTAATCTATTCTTTTGAATTTACATTATCTGGGGATAGCGTCAGGGTTTCAGCCGACCTTACTTACCCTAGTGTATTTCTTTTAACATAATTGTTATTAGATCTGTAATAGGGCCGTATTTTATGTCTAGATTGTGCTTGCTTACATCTTTGATCTAGGAGTATTGCGCCTGCATGAGATTCGTTGGAGTATCAGCTGATTTAATGTTAGTTTCCCAGCATCGGTTGGTCTATTGATCTGTGTATTTATTATTCTTCGTCATATTTGGATCGGATGGCTGATGATCGTTTTGGTATAGCCGATGAGCTTTGGTCATTTGGCCCAAATATGGTTTGGAATAGCATATATACGTTCATGGATTCCCTCGCCGATCCGCGGGGACTTGACCTAACGCTTAACGAACGCTTTCTCGTCTTTTCTCTTGTTGATTGGCGTATCAAATCAACCGGCACGCTCTACACATTGTAGGCGCTAAGAAGGACATGCACCGGAGTCAAGCGGATCTCCTGTGCTAGCGCGTGAGAGAGATTTCTCGTCAACACGCTTCTTGGCACGCCCGTGGGACTATCTTTGTCGGCTCGACTCGGACGAATAGACTCACCGGCAAGATGGTCGACCCCAAGATCCTCGGCATCATACAGACAATGTCGTACTCCGTAAAATGAATCAACTATTGGCTGAACAGCAAGCCGAGTATAAGAGGATGGTGGAGGAACTCTAGAACAATTATCTTCAATCCTTCACCCAAACGAGGTCTGGAACGGTGCACCAACAGTACAAGTTCAGCCTCAATGATACCATAGCATCCTCGTTAAGTGATGCGAAGGGCAAACAGAAAGTGGAAGAGCCAACTCAAGTGCAGGATGATCAAGCCGTGTACTCTTTGCAAGATCGGATCGACTCATGTGTCCATCACGCACCGGTCAACCGAGCAAGATCCCGGTCAACACCCTCAATAATATGATTTCTCACGTGGTCGATGCCAAGGTAGCCGAGCAGCTGCAACGGGGCCCTACATATTTCACGGATGGCAAGTTTCCTGATTACAGAACACTAGTCACCCAAGATCGGTCGCTTCCACTAATAGCGCAACCCAACCCGCCAGAGGAGTCGGCCACTTGAGTCCAAGCGGGACGGCCGTGAAACCAGCAGTCACTATTTTAAACCGACAACGCCGCCCCCAAGGTCAATTCGACATATTCCATCATAATCGGCACCGAGCCGATTGATCATGGCAAAGCAGAACGTCTGGGGCCGACAAGCTTCCTGCACCCGCCAACGCCACCACAGAATCTCGGCCGCCACCCGCCGATCATCGCTACCAATACCAAGGGGGTCGTCAGGATCATCATTACCGGCCTCAGACACCGCCACAGATGTATCGGCAGGCACGTATGCCGTATGACCCATACGAGACGATACAGCAAGATAATAGGGCCCGGGCCGAACTAATCGCAGACGTTATGCGGGATCGTTCGCCTCAAACCAAAAGACTCGGAAATATGTACCGGTACCCCTATCCGGAGCATTTCGAAAGAATCCCATTGCCCAACCGATACAAAATCCCGGATTTCTCCAAGTTCTCGGACAAGACAACGTATCTACCTACGAGCATATCACCCGATTCTTAGCACAATGTGGTGAAGCATCGGATACGACCCTTGAGGGTTCGGCTATTTCCCCTTTCTCTTTCAGATCGGCCTTCACTTGGTTCTCCTCGTTGCCTTACAACTCAATTCGAGTTGGGCCGATCTTGAGAAACACACTATTTTTATTCCCAGCAACCATGAAATGAAGTTGTCGGACCTCACCAAGCGTCGAGCAAAAACATAATGAATCGGTTCAGACTACATTCAGCGCTTCGAGAAATGAGAAACCGATGCTACACTGGGTGCTATCGACGCCCTGGCCGATTTAGCCTTCCATGGTCCGATCATGCCAATCGGGAAAGATTCTCTCGCGCAGACTTCGAAAGTCTAGCTCACCTGGCGCAGAGGGTAACGCACATGAACAACGTTTCCAAGAAACCAGAAGGCCGTCAAAACCATAACACAAGTCGTCGTCGACTCGATTACGGATCCGACGACGACGAAAACGAAGTGGCGCGGTGAATGGGCTAAGAACAAGAAGGCCATCACGCGTTGGCCGCCAAGACGGCTAAAGAAGAAAAATACGATTTTGGCATCACTAAGGCCGACAAAATCTTTGATTTACTACTTAAAGAGAAATAGATTCAGCGCTCGAAAATCATGTGATCCCGTCCGAAGAATTGAAAAAGAAGAAATACCGCAAGTGGCACAACTCCACATCCCACGCCACGAACTATTGCAAAGTCTTCAGCAACAAATTCAGTCGGCTATCGAGGCCCGGAAGTTAAAGTTTGCCGACTCAAGTCGGCCCATGAAAGTGGACGGCAATCCGTTCCCGGCCAACACGGTCCATGCCCTCGGCGAGCCGATCGGCAGATGTAACAGCGTACGGCTTAGCCGATACGGTGATCGAGGCCGAAACAGGAGAGGGCTAGATTGGAAACCCCACCGCACAAATCAACATGGTGCGCCCAGTTATCAGGTCGGCTGGCCGACAGCCGATCCACGAACGAAGCCGATACCACCGTCAATATCGGTCTCGGCGTGAAGAAATTTACGACGAAGCACCTCGCCAAGCACGAGCCAAGAGTCCACACGGCGGAACATAGCAAGCCATGACGATCCACATTGGCATTGCGGCTTCTTCAGGCATTGTTGGGAATCCAGCATGAGACTACCAACACTGGAAGGCTGCCCGGCATGTAACGATCATCACAACCATGACGAACACAGGAGCTCGTCGTCCGCAAGCCCAGTCCGGTTCATTCCCAAAGTCGTCCAACTAAACCAGAGACGGCGACCGGTCCACGATCGGCTCGGTCCGATCCATCAAGACTTCTTCATCGACGAGAATCAGGATGGGGACGATCGCAGTAACAAGGAGGCCGATGAGGAGGGATCGGCCAATCCCCAATGGTGCCCGTCCGATCTATTTACGAAGACCCAGAAGAGGAGGATTCAGCGGCTTAAGCATGAAGGAAGAGAGGACGAGGTGAGACAAATGATATACGAACAACGCCGTCGGCTGGGTAAGATCAAGAGGCGGTGGGTACCTGCAGGGAGGACGCTACGGCCACCGAAGAGCAAGGCGAAGAAAGCCCCGCCGACCAAGCCGAAGGGCAGCCAAGGGAAGAGTAAGGCTACCGCGTCTGGTCAACATGGTCTTCGTGTTGCCCGCCGACCCGGTGCCCCGGCCGACGCGACACTATCGAGGATGACTCAACAAAACTAATGATCTCGCTGCACGTGCCATCTTCGACAAGCCGGAAGGGACCAAAAATCGGCATCTAAAATCGTTATACGTTAAAGGGTTCGTCAACGGCAAGCCGATTTCCAAAATGCTGGTCGATGGGGAGCGGCAGTCAACCTCATGCCTTATGCAACTTTTAGAAAGCTTGGGAAAGGAGCCGAAGACCGATCAAAACCAACATGGTACTCAAGGACTTCGGCGGCAACCCATCGAGACCAAAGGCGTTCTCAACGTCGAGCCGACCATCGGCAACAAAACCGTGCCCACAACGTTTTTGTCATCGACGGGAAGGGGTCTTACACTCTGCTCGGAAGGGACTGGATCCACGCTAACCGCCGCATCCCTTCTACAATGCACCGAGCCTCATCCGTGGGGACGACGACAAGATCGAGATCGTGCCAGCCGACAGGTCAGTTAGTATCGTCAGCGCCGATTTGCCACTTTGGGAAATCGAAGGCATCAAATGTTTATCTGGGAAAATTTGGCAAGCCGATTTTCTAAACGTGTCCAATTCAACAATACAGCCCATCGGAAGCGACGAGCCGCAGCTGCTGCTTTGAACAAGACATGGTGGAGGGTTCCAGCGTGCTGGCGTAGCCACCGCGGACGAAGACGATGGCAAGTTAGGACAAGGCTTCACGTCGGCCGACGAGTTAGAAGAAATCGACATTGGATCTGGCGACAAGCCAAGGCCGACGTACATTAGTAAAAATTTATCTCCCCTTTGTAGATCCCAACTTATTGAATTACTAAAAGAATATAAAGATTGCTTCGCTTGGGAATACTTCGAGATGCCCGGTCTAAGCCGATCGATAGTGGTCCATCAGCTGCCAATCAAGGCAGGATATCGGCCATTCAAACAACCTCCCAGAAGGTTCAAAGCCGACATGTACGACGTAATTAAAGCCGAAATCACTCGGCTATACGACGCAGGGTTCATTCGGCCGTGCCGATATGCCGAATGGGTCTCTAATATTGTCCCGGTATTGAAGAAGAACGACAAACTTCGAGTATGCATCGACTTCAGAGACCTAAACAAGGCGACCCCAAAAGACGAATACCCAATGCCAATAGCCGACCTGCTTGTCGACGCTGCCTCAGGCCATAAAATCATCAGCTTCATGGACGGCAACGCAGGGTACAACCAGATATTCATGGCCGAAGAGGACGTCCATAAGACAGCTTTTCGATGCCCGGGTGCGATCGGCCTCTACGAGTGGGTAGTGATGACGTTCGGCTTGAAGAACACCCGGGCAACATATCAAAGAGCGATGAATTACATTTTTCATGACATGATCGGCGCACTAGTAGAGATATACATCGACGATGTCGTCGTCAAATCGAGAGAGATAGAAAACCACATTGCAGATCTGAGGCAGGTGCTTGAGCGGACGAGGAAATACGGATTGAAGATGAATCCGCTTAAATGTGCGTTCGGCGTGTCGGTCGGGCAATTCTTAGGATTCCTCGTGCATGAAAGAGGAATTGAAGTAACACCGAGGAGCATTAATGCCATCAAGACAATTCAACCCCCTAAGGATAAAAGACAACTCCAGTCACTGATCGGAAAGATAAACTTCATTAGACGGTTCATAGCTAACCTCTCGGAGAAAATGGAGCCGTTCACGCCATTGCTTCGGCTTAAGGCCGATCAGATATTCACATGGGGGCAGAGCAACAGAAGGCGTTAGACGACATAAAGAATTATCTAAGCTCCCCTCCAGTTCTAATGCCCCCACAAAAAGGGACGCCATTCAAGCTGTACCTGTCCGCCGACGACAAGTCAATCGGCTCCATTCTCGATCCAAGAAGTCGATGGCAAGGAAAGGGCCATTTTCTATCTTAGCCGGCGGCTACTAGATGCGAGACTAGATATTCACCCGTCGAAAAGTTATGTCTGTGCCTCTATTTCTCATGCACAAAGTTAAGGCACTATCTGTTGTCCAATGAATGCACGGTAACTTGCAAAGCCGACATAGTCAAGTACATGCTATCGGCCCCAGTACTCAAAGGAAGGATTGGAAAGTGGATATTCGCGCTGACCGAGTTCGATCTGAGGTACCAGGCTCCAAGAGCAGTAAAAGGACAGGCCCTAGCCGATCTCATCATGGAACATAGAAACGACTCAATCGGCTCCGTAGAAATCACGCCTTGGACTCTGACTTTCGATGGCTCAGTGTGCACCAACGGCTGCGGAATCGGCTTAGTTCTTATCTCACCCAAGGGGGCAAACTTCGAGTTCGCCTTCGCCATCGACCCCCACGTTACGAATAACCAAGCCGAGTATGAAGCCGTTCTCAAAGGGCTACTCCTACTCAGGGAGATGGAGGCCGACGCGGGCGAAATAATGGGAGACTCGTTGCTCGTCATTAGTCAATTGTCAGGAGAATATGAGTGCAAAAACGACGCATTGATGATCTATCATCAACGGTGCCGGGAGTTAATGGAAGGTTTTCGGCTAGTCACTTTGAAGCATATTCCCAGGGAGCAGAACACGGAGGCCAATGACTTGGCTCAAAGGGCATCAAGCTACCGGCCGATGCTAAGAGACATCGACATAGGCGTCGCCACCATCACAACCGACGACTAGAGATTCGACGTCTACAATTACCTCAAAAACCCTTCTCAATCGGCCACAGAAGCTACGGTACAAGGCACTGCGGTACGTATTGCTCGACGAAGATTTATACTATCGGACAATCGATGGCATACTGCTCAAATGTTTGGGCGCCGATCAAGCCAGAGTGGTTATCGGGGAGGTACACGAAGGAATCTGCGGCACACATCAGTCGGCACACAAAATGAAGTGTCTACTTCGCCGAGCCGGGTATTTCTGGCCGACGATGTTAGAAGATTGTTTTAAATACTATAAAGGATGCCAAGATCGCCGAAGTTTGGCACAGTGCAACGAGCCCGGCGTCGGCCATGAACCCAATCATTAAGCCATGGCCTTTCGTAGGGTGGGGCATGGACATGATCGGCCGATCAATCCACCTTCAAGCAAGGGGCACAAGTTTATACTAGTGGCCATAGATTATTTCACAAAATGGGTAGAAGCGATTCCCCTCCGAAAAGTGGATTCTAAAGACGCAATAGAGTTCGTCAAAGAACACATCATCTACCGATTCGGCATTCCGCAAACGATAACGACCGACCAAGGATCCATCTTTGTTTCAGACGAATTCATCCAGTTCGCCGACGGCATGGGGATCAAGCTGCTTAACTCTTCGCCGTATTACGCGCAAGCCAACGGTCAGGCCGAAGCTTCAAATAAAAGCTTAATCAAGCCGATCAAAAGAAAAATATCCGAATATCCTAAACAATGGCACACCCGATTGGAAGCATTGTGGGCATATCGGATGGCATGTCACGGGTCCATCCAAGTTCCTCCATACAAACCGGTCTATGGACACGAAGCATGCCGCGTGGGAAAGTATCATCGGCTCAAGACGCATTCGCATTGGGACCAACTCACAAAGACGACTATTATAACCTCATGATGGATCAATCGGAGGATCTCGCCTTATCCAGAATGAGAGCTTTAGAAAAAGTAACAAAGGATAAGGAACGGGTAGCCAGACATTACAATAAAAAAGTCGTCCCTAAATCATTTGAGGAAGGCGAACTCGTTTGGAAGCTGATACTCTCAATCGGATCCAGAGATAACAAATTCGGCAAATGGTCGCCGAATTGGGAGGGGCCTTTCAAGGTCCACAAATGCGTCTCCAAAGGAGCCTACATGCTAAAAGGACTAGATGGGGAAGTATTCGGAAGGGCCCTCAACGGAAAATTTCTAAAGAAATACTACCCGAGCGTATGGATTAATGCGTGAGTCGGCTATCGCCACAGTAAGGCCGACCCACGACAGCCGATGCCTTACAAGGCATCGCCTTTAGGCACTTGCTTCCCCCTCCCACACCTCATGATCGACTCCGGACCCCCGGCAGAGATTAGATTGAACAATCCCGTCGGGCTCACAAATTTTGTCGACATCGAAGCTATCAACAAAACTTGGGGGCATACACATACACATAGTCGAAAATACCAACAGTCAAAGCCAATTTTTGGCTAATCAAGCCAGGGAGTTGCAGAAACCTCAAGTCAAATGGAACCCAGGCACATTAAACCACATTTTATTCGGAGTCGGCGCGAGGCCGCCTTGGATTACATGTTTGCCAGGTACTCCCTAATGGCCGCCAGGGCTCGTTTGACGGGCTCCGCAGTTTTCATTTCCAGAGCATCCAGGATCGATGCTCCAACCGAGTGACCCCGATGTCGGTGGTAGTGATCAAGCAACTCGTTGGCGAGTTGGGCTCGCCTCCCTCCCACTGGTCAAGGCGCGCAGCGTCGGGTATGCCATGGGGCAGCAGCGGAATGCCACCAAGATGGAAAGGCGGCCCGGCCGCCGGTGGCGAGCCTCCAACTCCCAAGCGCTTCAGCGCCACCCGTCGGTCCTGGCTGACCGACAGCTCGTACGACGTCTCCATGATTCCCTGGATCACCCGAAGCGAGTGCGGCGGCTGCAATGGATTCCGTCCCTGAGTTTTTGTAAAAAGAAATCAGCGAGAGTAGAGGAGTTGAGAAACTACCTGGTTCACCGACGAACTAGAAGACGCCATGAGAAGCCTAGCCGAAGAATCAAAGGACTAGGTGTTTCACTATCGAAAGTTCGTCGCTTTCGGCCGTGAGTTATTCGGAAGAGCCGGGGGAGCCCATTTATAGAAAGAAAAGATACGGTTCTTGGATGTGAAAGGATGCTGCCAACCCGGGAGTCAAAGGGATCATCATTAAGAGCGTCGGGAATCGTTGAAAGCCAACGACTGCGCAGGTATGGATACCTATCGCCCAGGGCTCACGGGTTCCCGGAGTACAGATTCGAGGGGGTCGGCCTACGAAGACAGGGCGATGATGTAACCGGGTATTATCGGCCGATGGCTAGAGAGTCGAATGACTAAGAGATAGACGTTGAGTGTTGGGGCATCACTTCTGAGCGGTTTCGAACTAAACGATACAAGCACTATTAATACAGCCGTCCGGTTACATCACAAAACACATGTTGGAGAAACACAAGCCGACCTCGCAGGTCGGACATTTTACAATCTTCATTCTTTAAAAAATCGGCTATCGCCGATAGAGCCGCGCCCTAACCCGGTCGACCTCGCCGATTGCCCCGAGGTCGCGCCTCGACCCCGCCACCGATCGAGCACTCGCACCAAGCCCCGCAAATGCGCAACGGCCGCCCGATACTTTGACGCTCGCCCAACCCCGGTCGGCAAATCGGCCATATACTCTTCATGGACGTCGATCTCATTTGTAATCTGGACGAGATCGGCTACCAGTTGGTCCTGGCGGGCACGGAGTTGTTCGAGCTTAGCTGCCGGCTCTGTTTTTAGGCGGTCGAAGGCGGCCTTTCGGGCTTCAATGGCATCTCGTGGTCGATTGGATGGCAGCCGACCGCGCCCGACTCTCGCGCGATCAATGACTCGCCGCGTGCTCGTTCGTATTTTAGCCGGTAGGCTTCCATGAAGGTCGTCGGCACGATGGCTTCAAGAACGGCATCCGACACCTGGTCTTGGATATCCCCGAACCATGCGCGTATGGAGCCGCAATCGACCACCAACGTATCTAATGAGGCTTCCAGTCGGTTGCCGATATCAGCCAGAGTGGCCCTCAGAATCTCAGCCGACGCCGCGAGCGTTTCCTCGCCAGCATCGCCGGGTTCCTCGAACTCCGACAAGTCGAAGTTGAGGAGATCGGCCACGCGCTATAGAAGAAAGAAAGGATCAGGGACATAGCAAAACCAATGGTTGGGACCGGTCGACTTACCGTCGGTGCCGTCGTTGGGATCATCGTTTCGGCTGGATCATTCCCCGCGGCCGTCTGGCTTTCCTTGCCCGTGTCATCGTTGACGTCCCCAGCAGGCGCGGTACATTCGCCCGGACGCCGGGAGCAATGCGGAGATCGCGGAGCCGCAAAAGGTAAAAGGGATTAGCGGACGAACTAATTGATTATCACAGCAAAGGGGTAAGAGCCGATTACCAGTAGAGCAGGGCGAGGGGCGCGACTGGCCAATTTCTTGAACTGCAAAGTACATACAAATCAGATACGGGTGAACATCGCGAAATCAGGACCAACGAAGTGAAAACTTATGGGAGGGCGTTTCGTCGGTGGACTTGGGGCTGGCGGAGCGTCAGTTGGGGCGTTTACCGATTCAGGACTCGAAGCCCCGGTCTCGACCGTCGCCTGGACGGCTACTGGCGCCTCTTCGTCGACAGCAGCGTCGAGGAATCGCTCGACGACCGGATCTAGAGGAGGAAGGCTGTCGGCCGAGGCGATCAGATCCATCTTTTTCACCCTTTTGGGGGCAGGCGCAGCTGATGAACACGGCGGTGGCGCCGTCTTCCTTTTTGGCGCGATCGGATGGCGTACCTGCCCTCGTAGTAAAGATGAAAGCTTGGGCGCCCTCCAGCCGATGGCCAACGGAGCGAGGCCTCCCACGTCTAAAACGTCTGGTTTGTATTCGATGGGGCGCCCAGAATCGCTTACCGCCGGCTGCTCCGTTTCTGTTTCCTGCGAAGTCAAAGCATGAATGTTAAATCGACTGATGCGATCGATGAATGAATCGGAGGAAAGGAGTAATCGGCTGTGAGTAGAAATATATCGAAGGGATCTCGTCCGGCAGAAGCAAGTCAATGTAGCAAGACGGCCGTTGGTGAAAAATGTGGTGTCTAAGTTTGAACCACCATCGGTCGTAAGCGACGCTTCTCCTCGTCGACAGGGTGATTATGTCGGCATCGCCGAAGGTAGGACCGGCTATGTTCAGCAGCGAGTTCATCGTTAGATCTTGGCCGACCGCTCCTCTGGTCTCGATCTTATCGGCGTAAAAGAAGCCGATGGGAAGTTGCCCGAGGCCAAATTGTCTTGCCGCCGATACCGGGTAGTAGAATTCATAACTCCGGGCTGTAGATCGGCCTTGGTGAACCCCGATCGGCCGAATGCGGGAGATAAAGAGGCAAAGAACAATTTTCTACACCTTGGGCTGTCACTGAGTTGAGATCATCCCATTTGAAATCGATCGGCAGTTCAAAAGATCCTTGGTCGGCGTAGAAATACCAGGTGCGGTTGTCGCGGGATAGCCCGTCGTAAAAAGCTGTGAACCAATCGACCAACAGCTCAGCCGATTGTCTTGAACCTGTATGGGCGGCGGCTGCCTCTCCATAGTTCATGCATCGCCTGGTGGTGATCTGACCGCCTTCTTCATCTTCGATTGGCTCTAGCCTTGGGAACCCAGATCTCACAAGCGGGCCGACCGGCCACGTTTTGGGTGGCTAACACCACCAAATTTGGAGAAACCACCAGGGCCACCGGTGTTGACCGGGCGTTGGCGGCTATTTTTGTGGCGGCTTGATGCAGCATTTGATATGTGTAGCCGAGGAGGTATTTTCCCAATGTGAACTCTGTTCCGTCGGCTAAGATTTCGGCCATTATTTGCCAATTAGCGGTTGGCCCACAGCTCGATCCACAGAACACAAATTTTTCCAGCCACATCATCAGAAAGGCGGTGTATTCCCGGTGGCTGACTGTTCCATCTTTCATGTTTTGGGCAATGAAACTACTCCATCCACCAATTGCTTTGGTTTTGAACTGGTGTTGACCTTTTTGGTTCAAGACACATGGATTAGCCAATGATTCGATGTCCAGCCCGGTTGTCATGTGTACATCGGCTAGTGCGATGGTCATCGGCCCTTGCCTGAAGAGGAAGGCGTTGAAACTGTCATTCCAAAAATAGGCTGTAGCCGATAGGAGTGGTTCATCTTTTTCCATATTGGCGATGGATAGTTCCAAGCATTGGGCAAGATTTCTTTCTTCCCATTGGGTGTACTTAGCCGATTGTATCCTCTTGTACCATTCGGTCCAGGCTGTGTCGGTAGACGGCCAAGCCTTGAACGTCCCGTTCCAGTGGGAAAGAGATGGTTTGGCGTGTTGAAGGGCATGCGGTTGGTTTCGTGTGATCACGTCGGTTGGGTCCGTATCGCCGATAGCCCAAGGAAGTACTTTCCCTCTTGTGTTAAGTTGGGGATGAGCACTTGGTGAGAGAGGTGCTACAGTTTGAAGAAGGAGAAAAAGGTACTGATCAGAGGTGATGGTGTTTTATAGTTTGGAATGAGAAAAGTATTGATTAGTAAGAATGCAGGATGAAGTATTATTGAAAGTTACCGAATGGACTATTGGTATAGGGGTGTTTGGAGGAACGAGTTGAGGGTAAAATTATAGAGTAAAAAAAGAAAAGATTACCCGAGGGAATTCGTTCATGGTAGCTGGGCCGAGGCCGGTGACGGCGGCGGCGGTGTTGCGGTCGCGGCGGGCGCGATGGTGGCCGGCGAGTTGGAAGTGCTTGAGGTCGCAGCGGAGGCCATAGGGAAGGTCGGAGACGAAGATGGAGTTCGGAGAGTGTGGAGAGGGCGTCGAACGTCGATGGAGTCGCCGGAGGAGAGAGAGAAAGGCAAGAAGTTTGTTTGAGAAGGAAGCCGAGCGCACGATGAGGGTGTGGGTGGCTCGACCGAGGAAAGTGGATATTTAAAGGGCCCTTGGGGAGAAGCCGAGACGATTCGGGCCAAGAAGGGAGTAGGAGTTTGAATAGGTAAACAAATCTGCAACACTTTATGTTACGGACTTGGGGGCATGTGTTAACACTGGAATTTGGTAATGAGGTTCCTAAGTCCTAAGAGAACAAGATGGAATCGGATCGGTTGAAGTCAGAAGTTGTATCGGCTAAAAGAGTGATCGGCTGCAGGGCTGGTCGGCTGAGGATGGGTTGAATGGAACAACCAACAGTCGATTCTGAGTTCAGAAGGGATAAAACCGTGTCCAATGCAGAAACTTGAGGATAAGTGGGGATTCGGATGTTAATTGCGCGTTTAAAGATATTGCCACCTATGGATGGAGTCCTGTAATGGCAGTTGTATCTGTAATCTAGGAGTTTGTTAAATTGGTAGTTGTAATGCATTATGAATCTCGCTAGGGATGATATGATGTTTTAAAAAGTAGTTTAGATAGAGTCCGAGGTTGTTACAAAGATTTGTATCTTGGGTATAAATAGGACCCGAGACCCTCTGTATGAGAACGATTCAATCAATCTAATCTTCGGCGCATCGCCATCCTTTTCCTTTTAGACGAACACCCTGTTTGGCTTTGGGCTGCATCGTCTCGATCCCCAAACTCAGGTAAATGTTTGTCGTTAGTGGTGAGATCGCTTGTTTCTAATGCTTCCATCGCAATGACACATTGGATTCAATAGTTTCACTACGATATGTATCATATAGTGCATATGAACCAATTCGGTGTTTAGATCTATCTTGTGGTTGACTCATCTTTTTGGGAGTATATGGTCAGCAAGGCTAGGTTTAAAGGCTGGTTGGTTCGTATGTAGTATCTACCATCTTACGGAGTGTAAGTCGAAAGTAATAGATTGAATGCTTCTTTTGATACTTAATGCTGCATCAAGACTGAACTATTGAGTCGTCTTTAGAATCGTTGGTAATCTATTCTTTTGGATTTACATTATCTGGGGATAGCGTCGGGGTTTCAGCCGACCTTACTTACCCTAGTGTATTTCTTTTAACATAATTGTTATTAGAT
The DNA here is from genome assembly GCA_019925245.2 of Oryza australiensis. Taxonomy (NCBI): domain Eukaryota; kingdom Viridiplantae; phylum Streptophyta; class Magnoliopsida; order Poales; family Poaceae; genus Oryza; species Oryza australiensis. Next base: position 510,233 of record JAIFGZ020000282.1, read on the forward strand.
CTGTAATAGGGCCGTATTTTATGTCTAGATTGTGCTTGCTTACATCTTTGATCAAGGAGTATTGCGCCTGCATGAGATTCGTTGGAGTATCAGCTGATTTAATGTTAGTTTCCCAGCATCGGTTGGTCTATTGATCTGTGTATTTATTATTCTTCGTCATATTTGGATCGGATGGCTGATGATCGTTTTGGTATAGCCAATGAGCTTTGGTCGTTTGGCCCAAATATGGTTTGGAATAGCATATATACGTTCATGGATTCCCTCGGCCGATCCCGCGGGGACTTGACCTAACGCTTAACGAACGCTTTCTCGTGTTTTCTCTTGTTGATTGGCACATCAAATCAACTGGCACGCTCTACACATTGTAGGCTGCTAAGAAGGACCTGCACTGGAGTCAAGCAGATCTCCCAGGCCAGCGTGTGAGAGAGGTTTCGAGTTAGAGTTTAACTTGAGATTTTGTGATGAGTGCTTTGCATGCACTTTGTAAACACAGAGAGTTTTAATAAAGATCAATCCTTTTGAGAATTCTTTGTGTCTACTTCTTTTTCGGTGCGATGGCGTAATTGTCAGTTCAACCGGATCTGCTAACCGGTCAGACCGCAGATACTACGGCGGTCAGACCGCGGCTTCTTCCCGGTTAGACCGCAAGCACTTCAGCGGTCGGACCGGCGGGCATCGGACTTCATCGGCATCGGCTACATCAAGCAATCGACTGAGGCGATCGGCTAGTGCGGTCAGACCGGAGATCATTTGGCGGTCAGACCGGTCGAATAGCACGGTCAGACCGACGCGACGCCTGCGGTCAGACCGGCTTCAGAAGACAGAGGTAAAGTTTTATTTCCGCTAAAACTTTGTATTTGGGGTACTCAACCATTCACCCCCTCTGGTTGGCTTTTCTTTGGGCATTCGATCCTACAAGTGGTATCAGAGCCACGTTTTTCTGCTTTGGATTTTCTTTGATCTAAAGTTTTTTCATCATGTCGGATAAATTTTCAACAAAATCACATGTGTTTGATGGCACCGATTTTGCGTATTGGTGTAGTAAGATGCAATCCTACATCATGGCTCAAGACTATGATGTGTGGCAAAAGGTTGCTCTTTCCTACACCATACCCGATACCATTAATACTGAAGCTTTGAAAACTAAGTTTAATAATAATTGCAAAGCTCGAAACATTTTGTTGAATGGAATTTCGCGTTCTGATTTTGACCGTGTTTCTCATCTTCAAACCGCTAATAAAATTTGGAAACGCTTTGAAAAACTTTCATCAAGGAACTACAAACATAAAAGAACTTCGTCGAGATCTTTTTAAAAAGGAATATATAAAATTTGAGATGAAACCTGCTGAAGCTTTGGATGACTATCTTGGTAGGTTTAATAAAATCTTGAGCAATCTTAGATCTGTTGATTCTTCTTATGACACTAATTATCCACAGTCTGAGATTTCTCGCCACTTTTTAAATGGTCTTGACATGTCTGTTTGGGAGATGAAAGTAACTTCTATTCAAGAATCTGTTAACATGGCAAATTTGACTTTGGATTCGCTTTATACAAAACTCAAAACTCATGAGATGAATATTCTTTCTCGAAAAACGGATTCTAAGTCAAGTGCTTTGATTTCTCCTTCGACTTCTTCAGATGTTGCTTCTTCATCATCTCCAAATGCTCTTGCTTTAATTAACGCCATGTCCGATGAACAACTCGAGCAATTCGAGGAGGAGGATTTGGCTCTTGCTACTAACAAACTTTCCAGAGCTATGAACAGAGTTAGGTTCAGGAAGAAAGGAGGACCAACGCGTTGCTTTGAGTGCGGCGCCTTGGATCACATCCGCTCCAACTGCCCCAAGCTCGGGAGGAGCAAGAAGGAGGACAAGAGCGCCGAAAATACAAAAGATGACAAGCCCAAGGGTAGGCGCTCCAAGGAGATGATCAAGAAAGTGCTGAGTCAAGTCTATGCCGCTTTTGAGCCACTCACGACATAGATTCGACGTGAGGAGGAGGAGAAGGGCAAGAACATCTCCGGCGTTTGTCTCATGACACGTGGAGATGAAGATTCTTTAGATGAAGAAAATGAGGTAAGCTCACTTGAGGATGCAATTCTTGTTTTAAGTGCTAAGAATAAAAAATGTGAGAAAATGTTTAAAAAACAAGAATTTGTGATTGAATCTTTAAATGCTGAAATTGCTAGATTGAAATCTCTGATTCCCAATGATGATAATTGCAAAAATTGTGAGGTTTTAATGCTAGAAATTTCAAAGATTAGAAATGTCAATAATTCTCAAGTTTTGGTTGCTAAATCTTGTTTAACTTGTGATGCTAATGAATTGAAACTAAAAGATGCTTTAGCTCGTGTTAAGCACATGGAAGAAATAGTTAAACAAGATGAGGTAGCTTCTTGCTCTAGATGTCGCAAAGGCAAAGATGTTATAATTGATTGTGAAAATTGTGTTAATCTTGGAAAAGAAGTTTCTTACTTGAAAAGTTCCTTGCAAAAATTTTCGATGGTAAGAAACAACTTAACATAATTTTGGACAATCTAAAATGTGTAGCGACAATAAAGGAGTAGGTTTTGATGCTCATGACTATTTCATCAAAAATCCTCCAAATGTTTTAGGAATGACTGAAAATGGTGAAATCTTGACAAAACCTAACCATGAAAACAGTTTTTAAGTCTGCTGGAAATTTGCCATCCCTTTTGTTTATTTAAAAGAAACTAAACTAAAATTTTCAAAACAATTTGTTACTAAAGAAAAGTTTTCTTGCTCTTTCGTGGTAATGATGGTCATCTTGTTGATTTTTGTTTTAGATTAGCACGAAAACGAGAAAAGGGAAAGAGAAAATAATTTTGCAAAATCAAAGTGGCAAAAATTTGTTTTTCCTTGGGAAGGCCGGTCCGGCTTGGCCCACCGGTCGACTGGAAAGCCCTGGCACCCGGTCGACCGACGGCACCGCCTTGGTCGTACGGCAATGGTGCCCGGTCGACCGCCTGCTCCCGGTCGACCGTCGCCCCCAAAGGAATTTTTTTGAAAATTCCAAAACTGTTTTCTCTCGTGGTTTTGTGCCTATTGGATCTACTGGTCGTGTGTCTCAGTACTGGATTCCTAAATTTCTTTTAACTAACCCAAGTAGTGAGGCCTCGACATCTCTTGTTTTGTAGGCTTTCGTGGCGAGGAAGGAGAACGTGTGGATAATGGAGTCCAGTTGTTCGCGACACATGACCGGAGATAAGAAGTGGTTCTCCTCCCTCAAGATGGCATCCAAGACGGAATCGATAATCTTTGGGGATGCTTCTACAAGTGTCGTTCTCGCTACCGAATCCGTCAAGGTAAGTGACAAGTTCGAATTGAAAGAGGTAGCTTTGGTAGAGGATTTAAAATACAATTTACTTTCGTTTCACAAATTGTTGATGAAAACTTTGAAGTTCATTTCAAGAAACGAAAGTAAAATATTTGATTCTTGTGGTGATTCTGTTTTGAACATTTCTCGTTATGGAAGAGTTCTTAAAGCTGATTTTGAAAACCCTGTTTCTCCTGTTATTACATGTTTAGTTGCAAAATTCAACAAAGATTTGATGTTCTCGCATCGTAGACTTGGTCATGTTGGATTTGATCATTTAACTCGTTTAAGTGGTTTGGATCTTGTTCGTGGTTTGCCAAAACTCAAAAAGAATCTTGATTTGGCTTGTGCACCATGTCGTCATGGCAAAATGGTGGCTTATTCACACACACCAATTCTTTCGTGATAACAGATGCACCGACAACTTTTACACATGGACACCGTTGGTCCAGCTAGAGTGCAACTGTTGGAGGAAAATGGTATGTGTTAGTTATTGTTGACGACTTTTCTCGATATTCTTGGGTTTTCTTCATGGCAACTAAGGACGAGGCCTTTGGACACTTTCGAAATCTTTTTCTTGCTTAAATTGTGAAATTCCCAATTCTTTGAAAACAATCGAAGTGATAATGGTGGTGAATTTAAAAATGCTTCTTTTGAATATTTTTGTGTTGAAAAGGAATTGAACATCAATTTTCTTCTCCTCGTGTTCCTCAACAAAATGGTGTTGTCGAAAGAAAAAATCGTTCTTTGGTTGAAATGGCTAGGACAATGCTAGATGAATATCACACTCCTAGAAAATTTTGGGCCGAAGCTATTAACACTGTTTGCTATGTTTCTAATCGCATTTTCTTGCATTCTAAACTTGGCAAAACTCCTTATGAGCTTCGTTTTGGTCGCCACCAAAGTTTCATATTTATGTGTTTTTGGTTGCAAGTGCTTTGTGTTAAAATCTGGAAATTTGGACAAGTTTGAATCACGTTCAACTGATGGTTTATTTCTTGGTTATCCCACACACACTCGTGGCTATCGCGTACTTGTTTTAGAGACAAACAAAATTGTCGAGACTTGCGAAGTGACTTTTGATGAGGCTAGTCCTGATACTAGACCAGATTTTTCAGGTACACTGCCACAGGATCAGGGGGAGTTTGGTCGAATCTTTGAAGATGAAAGCGATGACGACGACGACGAGGTCGACCTGCCCTGGCCGACCGACTGTGTGTCAGCTGGCCGACCGGTAGAGCTCGCTTCCGTCGATCGACCGAGACCCGCCGACCGACAGGGCCAACTTCTTTGGACTCCGTCGATTCCAATCAAGAGGATTCTTCGGGGACCACGACCAGTGCTGAACCAGAACGTGAATCAACTTCTGAGATCAATACACCCTTGCACATTCAGCGACGACATCCGTCGGTACAAATAATAGGTAATTTAAATGAGCAGACGACGAGATCTAAGGTAACTGTGCATGATTCTGTGAATTCTGCTTTTGTTGCTTCTTTTGAACCCAAAGTGTTACTCATGCATTAACCGATGAATCGTGGATTAACGCCATGCATAAAGAACTTAAAAATTTTGAAAGGAATAAAGTTTGGTATTTAGTTGAACCTCCTTCTGGACATAATATTATTGGAATCAAGTGGGTTTTTAAAAATAAACAAAATAAAGATGGTTTGATTGTTCGCAATAAGGCTAGACTTGTTGCTCAGGGTTTTACTCAGGTGGAGGGTTTGGATTTTGATGAAACTTTTGCTCCTGTTGCTAGGATTGAAGCAATCAGGCTTTTGTTAGCTTTTGCTGCTTCCAAAGGTTTTAAATTGTTTCAAATGGATGTTAAAAGTGATTTTCTAAATAGTTTTATACAGGAAGAAGTTTATGTTAAACAACCACCGGGTTTTGAAAATCCTGATTTTCCCAACCATGTTTTTAAACTTTCAAAAGCTTTATATGATTTGAAACAAGCACCTAGAGCATGGTATGACAGACTTAAAAACTTTTTGCTTGAAAAAGGTTTTCAAATGGGAAAAATTGATAAAAACTCTTTTTGTTCTTAAGCATGATGAAGATCAACTTTTTTTTCAGATATATGTTGATGATATCATCTTTGGTTGTGCAACTCACTCTTTGGTTGTAGAATTTGCTGAGACTATGCGTAGGGAATTTGAGATAAGTATATGGGTGAGCTGTCATACTTTTTGGGATTGCAAATCAAGCAAACACCTCAAGGGTATGTTTATCCATCAAACAAAGTACACCAAAGATCTTTTGCGCAGGTTCAAGATGAAGAGCTGCAAGCCAATATCAACACCCATTGGATCTACTGTTGTTCTTGATCCCGATGAAGATGGTAAAGCTGTGGATCAAAAGGAGTATAGAAGCATGATAGAATCCTTGTTGTATTTAACTGCTTCTAGGCCAGATATACAGTTTGTTGTATGTTTGTGTACGCGCTTTCAAGCTTCTCCACGTGCTTCTCATCATCAAGCGGTCAAACGCATCATGAGATATTTGAGTCATACACTTGAGTTTGGCATTTGGTATTCTACTTCATCTTCTATCTGCTTAAGTGGTTATTCAGATGCTGATTTTGCGGGTTGTAGAATAGATAGAAAAAATACTAGTGGAACATGTCATTTTCTTGGAACTTCATTGATTGCATGGTCTTCTAGGAAACAATCTAGTGTAGCTCAATCCACTGCTGAATCTGAATATGTTGCTGCTGCAAGTTGTTGTTCACAGATTCTTTGGCTGATTTCTACTTTAAAAGATTATGGACTTGTTTTTCAAAATATGCCTCTTTATTGTGATAATGCTAAAAATCCTGTTCAACACTCACGCACCAAACACATTGATATTCGCTTTCATTTCTTGCGAGATCATGTTGAGAAGAAAGATGTTGAATTGAAATTTTTGGATACAAAATTACAACTTGCTGATATTTTTACAAAACCATTAGATTCTTCTCGCTTTGCTTTTCTTCGAGGAGAATTGGGAATTATTCATCCTTTTGGCATATTTTGAGGGAGAGTTTTTGTGCTCTTCGTTTTATCAAGCTACATGAATAAAATAAATTGAAAAAGAGAGCTTTATCCATACATATTGTTGATCATGTGCATGCTAGCAATATTATGAAGATTTATTTGTCACTAGCATAGCTTATATGTATTCTAGTATTTTTATGAGATCTAGATTTTATATTTAAGAGAAATAATGCATGACACTTTAATATTACACTTGAATTAAAGAAATATGCAATGTTGATACTAGTTCTTGTGTTGGATTTTAAATGCTGATATATATATGTTGCTTTAATATTCCTTAAGTTACTTTAAAATTGCTCATTGTGAAAAGAGAATAAAAGATTATTTATGAGAGAAAAAATGAATACCGAATCCTTGGAAACAGTCTTGACGACAAGGACGTATTTGATGTGAGCAAAAATAATGAGTACCGAATCCTTGAAACAATTCCTTGACGACACGGACGTACTCGGAATAATTGAGAGAAAAAAAGGAGCAACAAATATGACTCAAATCAATATAAGAAAGTTTTCTCTTGAATTATATGTGCAAAAAGGCAAATTTGAGAAAGAATAAAGATTGCAATAGTTATATATATTTGGGTTTATCCTTCAACCTATGTGCTTGTAAAGATGTTGCATTATAAATCGTTGGAATCTATGACTTTTTATTGTATTATTATTCTTACTTATAAAATATTTGATTCATGATTATACTCTAGTGCATATTTGCTATCTAATTGATGAATTTATCTTCTTTTTATTGCAACACATGACATGACTTGCTTTATGTATGGTGCTAATCTCTTAAATATTTATAAACATAATTCCTATGCTTGATGAATTCATTGTCAAAAGGGGAAGAAAATAATGTTGTTTGGGAGAACATTTGCAAGTTTTTTTTAAAAAAAAGAACAAAGTTTTTTTGGGTCAAGGGATTTTCTTTCTTTTCAAAAGGGAGAGAAATTTTCTTTGATTTTTGAGCACTCAAATGCTTTTTATCATTTTTGTTTTTAATTTTTCAAACACCAAAACAACTCTTTTATTTTGTTTGCCAATGTGTTTATCAAGGGGGAGATTGTAAAATCAACGTGTGTTTGATTCTTTATTGAATGATGAACAATTGACGTTTGGGATTTATTGGTTTGAGTGTTTTGATTTTGGAAGAGTTAAATTTTCGGACGATGAACAATGCCTCGGTACACAGCCGGCCCGACCGGGCGTGTACCGACGGTCCGACCGAAGGTGTTTCGACGGTTAGACCGAGCAGTTGCCTGCGGTCAGACCGGCCGAGCCAGTCCGACTAGTTGCCGATTTCGTTTTGGTTTTGGTTTCGGTTTGTTTCTTTACACATACATGGAAGTTTCGTGTTCCTATGCATGTGTCTGGTTGTTTATGCTAACAATGAGTCAAGTTTGGATAGCTTGTGCTCGGATATGGTATTCTTTGATTAATTGTGTGCAGGTATTCTTTACGCCTCGGGAAAGTGTTGCCGGTGATCGAGTCGGAGTCAACTTGGAGATAAGGTGACGTCCGAGATGAGGATCATGCGGGATGCTGAAGGGTAGAGATTAGTGCACATGATTGGAAAGTTTTCATATGGCATACAATGGAGATATTGTTGCATATGGAAAGCGGAATTTCGGTTTTTGGAAAACCGAGATTGTTATGTATAGTTTGTTTCTTGTACGAGAAGGTTTCCTAGTGGATTAGGGCTTCTTGTATGAGTAGGATTCGTGGCTCTTGGCTGCGGATTTTGGGTATAAATAGTGAGGGGAGGCGTGGCCTCTCGGTATCGCTTTTATTGCTTGGAGTTCAAGTTTTTAGAGTTTCGAGTTAGAGTTTAGCTTGAGATTTTGTGAGGAGTGTTTTGCATGCACTTTGTAAACACAAAGAGTTTTATTAAAGATCAATCCTTTTGAGAATTCTTTGTGTCTACTTCTTTTTCGGTGCGGCGGCGTAATTGTCGGTTCTACCGGATCTACTAACCGTTCAGACCGCAGATACTACGACGGTCAGACCGCGGCTTCTTCCCGGTTAGACCGCAAGCACTTCAGCGGTCGGACCGACGGGCATCGGACTTCATCGGCATTGGCTACATCGAGCAATCGGCTGAGGCGATCGGCTAGGGCGGTCAGACCGGAGATCACTTGGTGGTCAGACCGGCCGAACAGCGCGGTCAGACCGGCGCGACACCTGCGGTCACACCGGCTTCACAAGACAGAGGTAAAGTTTTATTTCCGCTAAAACTTTGTTTTTGGGGTACTCAACCATTCACCCCCTCTGGTTGGTTTTTCTTTAGGCATTCGATCCTACAGATATATCTATCTATTTTATCTTTTTAATAACATAATTCATTTTAACCTTTACTTTAGAGAAGCTGCAACCAATTATTAAAAGTTTACAGGATGAATGATAAGGAATTACAAAATTACAGCTTATTAAAAACAAGAAACCCGTCCTAAAAACATAGTACTAAGATAACTCGAGAAAAGTCACTATGTTCGCTTTAGAGGCTTAGGAATTCATACATTAATTGAAGAAATGAGAGAGATATCTATACTGTTAGCTGTGACTGGTTTAGATTATAACGATGTAAATTGATCGATAAGTTGTATATAAAACACAAATGTATCTATACCAACAGAAGCTAAGAGTTGTATATCAAATCTGATTCTATTTCTGGTATCATAGAGAAATCGTTACTATACTTACAAAAATAAGATATAAGAGTTATTTTATAAGATATAAGAGTTATATATCAAATCAAATTACATTTTTATCTAGCTTTCCTACAAAATTGTGTATGGAAATCCATTATTAGTATCATAGGAAATGAACTGATTCATGTAAAATTCATGCATCCTGCGGGGCCCTAAATGGGCTTTTAATTTGCAATTTCAAAATGGAAAAAGTCCACTTGACACCCTTTTAACTATGGGTCAAATTTCATGCACGTGCTTCAACCACAGAACCAGGTATAGAGCATGCCTCAACTATCAAAACGAGTCCAAATTGAGTCTCCCAGCGGTGTGGATGGCGGTTTTATCTTACATGGCGCTCATGTGGCACGTTGACTGAGTTGTCATCCTATGTGGCATCAACATGGCACTTACAGACATAAAAAATGGCGGGACCCCGTTGACGAGAAAAATCAACACATCGGCTGGGAGATCTCGCTTAGCACCAGTGCAGTCCTAGAATCGATGAAGCGCGGGCGTGCCAAAACAACAGAACATAAATCGTATCGGCCGATACACCGATACCCAAAAACTAACTGATCGGCTAATAAGCCGATGGTGCAATTCCAGCCGATGCCAATGCCAGCTGATGATGTTAGGGTTTGAATCCATCGGCTGTGTGTTGAACAAATATTGATATAAAGGCGATCGGTCGATGATAATAGTATAACAATGTAATATGACACAAAGCAATCACATGATATAATAAATACTGATTTAAAGGTTAAAACACACATCGGCTGAAAGTCTGATGTCATTAAATCCAAATGATCGAATATTCAATGAAGCCTCTGCTGCAATCGGCTATATCCAACTTGTGTATATTCCTTGTAAGCCGATGCAATACCCAGATAACTCACTGGCTGAAACCCCGATGAAACCCTTAGTGACAGTCAACAAGCAGGCTAGAGATTACGGTTCTAATCACGACTTAGTAGATCAAACTGATGCAGCACTAAGTATGAAAAGAAAAGCAATATCTAGACAATCAAGCCCTTGGCTTATTTTCAGGGTGGTAGATGCCTAAGCTAATCTAATCAATATAACGATTTAGCCGATATTAGCAGAAACCCTAAAACGAGAGACAACCGATAGAGCCAAACCGAGATACTAAAATTAGATTCAATAGAGATATATGATAAATAATCAAGCAAAGATATCAACCGAATCGAAGCAATCCAAGAGGTCGAATGTACTGATGCAGCCTTGGACGATGCCAACGTAGCCAATACGATTGCCTGAGCCGGCGGGACCTTGGACTTACCCCTTCGCCGAAGATCAAAGCCGATGCAGCCCTGCGTCAGGTGCCAAGTTCCGCCGGATGACAAAGTGGAAAAGATAAAAGAAAAGTGGCAATGCACCGAGTTATATTGATCGAGAGATGATATTACATGAACCCCGGGCTTACATATTTATACCCGTGGGATGACAAAGATCCTAACAGATTATAAAACAGACTTTCCTAAATATAAAAGGAAATAGATAAAGTCCTTATCGGACACTAAACAGACTTTTCTAAAGATAAACTAGGAAACTAACAATCTCTTTCTAATTAATATATACAAGATGTATCCTCCCTGGACTCGGTTTCTTCTGAATAAGATCTTCTCAAACCGAATCTAACAAGAATCCGACTGCTGGAAATATGGATCCTCCATCGGCTGTCGCAAAACTCTGAGTCGATTCTGCTTCGAGCCGATACTAACCCTTAGCCGATAAGGACTTCGAGGCTTACCAAATTTTGGCGTTAACACATGCCCCCTAGTTTTAGAGTATGAGAAGTCATGCTTCAAAATTGTCCTTGTCTTGATCGCCCAAAACTGATTCTTTTCTTCTTCTTGACACCGGCTCTCATAAGCCGATACCTTCTGTAGTAGCTGAGCCAGGCTGTCGAACTCATGGATGAAAAACCTGCCTCGGTTAGCTGCCGACAACCCTTGGAATGCAAGATCTGCTATCTGCTCATCTCTTAAGCTCAAACTATAACATTGGCTGTGGATATTACGAAACCTTTGAATGTATTCCTTAGCCAATTCCCCTTCTTGCTGTTCAACTGATATCAAATCTGCAAGCCTCAACTCGCTAACCCCAGCAAAGAAGTACATGTGAAACTGTTTTTCAAGATCGGCTCAACTTCTGATGGAATTCGGTGACAATGATGAAAACCATGTAAAAGCCGATCCAGTCAAAGACAATGGAAAAAGTCTAACTTTCAGAGCTTCTTCGGCCGATGCTTCCCCACATTGAGCTAAGAATCGGCTGATATGTTTCATTGTGGATATACCATCTTGCCCTTAAAACATGGAGAAATCTGAAACCTTGTATCGGCTTGGAAGCAGAACCCTATCAAACCACTCAGGATATGGCAGCCAATACACATAAATTTGATTTTTGTGTTTAATTCCAAACTACTCCTCCATTACCTTTGCAATTATATCGGCCCAATCCTCTTTGGACGGATATCTTTGAATCTCTTTTGGCCGATATTACTGATGTGGCTCTTCATACTGATATTGATCAACTTGCCCCCCCGAGCCAATTTCGTTGTTGCCGATGATGCTAGGATTGCTCACCAATTTGCCCCCCATGCTGATTTCTTAAAGCAATCGCCCTGGGAACTGTTTCCTCGATCAAACCATGCAATGTACTCATCAAAACTCCAGATTGATCGAACACGGCACGATGAATGATGTTATCAACCATCTCTTGAAGTGTCTCGTCATCCATCGGCTCAGTAGATTGTTCCCTGTCTTCATTCATCAGTTTGAGAGATTGTTCTTTCTCGGCCTTGACTTCTTTACCAGACATTGTGGCAATTATGGGTCCATCGAGCCGTGTAAAAAGATATGTTATCCAAAACACGGTCCCACCGGGCATGCCAAAAAATGTGTTGACGAGAAAAATCAACACGCCGGCCTAGGAGATCTGCTTAGCTCCAGTGCATGTCCTAGAATAGATGAAGCGCGGGCGTGCCAGTCAGTTTGATCCTGCCACTGACAAGTCATGCAAAACAGCAAAACATAAATCACATTGGCCGATAGGCCGATACCCAAAAACTAACTGATCGGTTGATAAGCCGATGGTATAATTCCAGCCGATGCATACAAAGGTGATCGGCTGACAATAACATGATGATATATAACATTGCACGAACCAATCACATGATAAAGTAGATACTGATTTAAAGATTAAAGCACACATCGGTTGGAAGTTCGATTATCATAAAATCCAAATGATCAAATATTCAATGAAGCCTCTGCTGCAATCGGCTAGATCCAACTTGTGTACAATCCTTGCAGGCCGATGCAGTACCCAGATAACTCATCGGCTAAAACCCCGATGAAACTCTTAGTGGCAGTCAACAGGCATGCTAGGGATTACGGTTCTAATCACGACTTAGTAGATCAAACTGATGCAGCACTAAGTATGAAAAGAAAAGCAATATCTAGACAATCAAGCCTTTGGCTGATTTTCAGGGTGGTAGATGCCTAAACCAATCTAATGTAGTAAAACGATTTAGCCGGTATCGACAGAAACCCTAAAACGAGAGACAACCGATAGAGCCAAATCGAGATACTAAAATTAGATTCAACAGAGACATATGGTAAATAATCAGGCAATCCAAGAGGTCGAATGTACTGATGCAGCCTTGGACGACGCCAACGTAGCCAATACGATTGCCTGAGCCAGCGGGACCTTGGACTTACCCCTTCGCCGGAGATCGAAGCGATGCACCCGTCGGGTGCCAAGTTCCGCGGATGACAAAATAGAACAGATAAAAGAAAGGTGGTGATGCGCCGAGTTGTATTGATCGAGAGATGATAATACATGAACCCCGGGCTTACATATTTATACCCGTGGGATGATAAAAATCCTAACAGATTACAAAACAGACTTTCCTAAAGATAAAAGGAAATAGATAAAGTCCTTATCGGACACTAAACAGACTTTTCTAAAGATAAACTAGGAAACTAACAATCTCTTCCTAATTAATAGATACAAGCTGTATCCTCCCTGGACTCGGTTTCTTCTGAATAAGATCTTCTCAAACCGAACCTAACAAGAATCCGACTGCTGGAAATATGGATCCTCCATCGGCTGTCGCAAAACTCTTAGCCGATTCTGCTTCGAGCCGATACTAACCCTTAGCCGATAAGGACTTCGGGGCTTACCAAATTTTGACGTTAACAGACCCGGACAAGGCCCACGTGTCAGGGGTTGTAGACTATTCTTCCTTCACCCGACCCTCTCTCCTCTCTTCCTCATCTCTCTCCACCTCATCTCTCTCTTTGCTCGGTGGTCTTCAGGAAGGCGCCCGACATCTCTAGGATGAAAGAGAAGCAAGGTGGCAGCGACCTTGTCGCTGTCACCAAGCTCGAGTGCCTCGTCTCCTCTCTTCTAGGAGGACCGTCGCCACAACCTTTCCAGTTGCCACAGCGCGGATAACTTGGCATGATCAACATGGATAGCTTGGCGATTCAGTAGGAAGGCAAAGCGCGGAGGCGGGGGAATGGGGTAAGGGGAGAAAGGGGAGGTGGGGAGAGGGGAAGATTGAAGATGAAGGATTGTAAAGAGGACATATCAAAGTTTCGTTTGGCCAAAGGTGGTGGCTTGGAATTTTCAATCCTAGAAAATGGAGATGGTCTTTGAAGCGAGGGAGAGCAGTGGCCTCTTAGGCTTCCTCCGCGTGCCACTACCGAGCACATCTCTGGTGGTTGGCCATATCCTCCAACCTTCTCACCGGTGCCGGTGCCTACATAGGAGTATGAGGTAGAGGGTAGAGAGGAGAGAGCGCGGGAAAGGAGGAAGGGGCTTCCTGTAATATTACATAAGCGCCACATATATAAGATGAAATCCAAATCAACCCGTCACATGGGCACCATGTTAGTAAAAACCGGAGAGACACTTTATTTTCACTGGTTTTCATAATTAGGGATACTCTATACCCAGTTTTGCGGTTGAGGGATACGAATGAAACTCGACCTATAGTTGAGGGACTTATTGTTGACTTTTTACTTTCGGAATCTATGGACCAAACGATATTATCTTTTCGGCCCATACAGCCCATCAGGCGGCCATTCCACAAATGGCCCATATATACCTTTCCCCCTCCCTTCGCCGCCGTCATTCCACGAGCGCGACGGCAAGGCGGCGGCGGCGAGCCGACGAGGGAGCGACCACTACGGGCGGCCGGGAGCACGGATGAGGAAAGCGGCGGCCGCGGCCTACTAGTTCATACTCGAGCCCTACTTCCGGCCTCCAGGCCGAAGCCTCGCCGCCACCGGCGCAAAGAGAGGGGGCGGCGGCGGCGGCTCCGGCTACCTAGCGACCGGCGGCCACCGTGGCGGGATTCAAGAGAGCTCGGGATTCCACCGCCGCGGCGTCCGAGATGCCGTCGTTCCCTTCCTCCGGCGCTTCACCGCAGAAGCAGCAGCATAATGCCAGGTGCGCACACCCTCGCCGCCTCTCCTGGGGATGGATTGAGCATGAGTTTTGACTGGTATGGGTGGTGGGCAGGAGGAGGCAGCTGATTCGGCAGCAGAGGAAGTCGCTCCCCATCGCCTCAGGTTAGTCGGAGCATGGGTTTTGGGCTGTGATTTTTGGGGTTGTTAAGTTAGCAGGGGTTAAATTTGTTGGTGATGATGGTGCAGTGGAGAAGAGGCTTGTTGAGGAGGTGAGGAAGAATGACACGTTGATAGTTGTCGGTGAGACCGGAAGTGGCAAGACAACTCGTAAGTTTGTTGCTGCATTTTGCTTTTATCACACATTATTGCCTATTGCTTTGTGAGGCTTGCGGTGTTTAGTTTGTGTAGGCCAGCAACTATTATTCCACATTGTATGTACTCATATGCTTGTTGAAGTGGTGTGCTAGTGGCTTGTGGAGTCTGGAACATTGTGACATTGGCAAAATCATTCTTGTTCCGCCAACCAAAGGAGTAGCTGTAGTCAGATCTCAGCTAAAACCGCATCAAAGAAATTCTAAAATTCTATTCCCCTAATGTCATTGGATTGTTGTGCACTAGTGTGTTTGGTCCTTAGGAAGACTGTTTGTGTGGATTTTTTGGTCAAGAGCTGTCAAATTTTCTTTATTTGGTTTATTTTAAGGAGCATATCATCGTCGGTTATTGTAGAAACATTTAACGTTATCTAATAATGTATTACATAATCTTTTTGCTATATATTTCGGGCACATGGGTACCCCGACACTATTAATGCTAAAATTTGGTACGATTCTTTAGTAAATTCAGTTAATAAAATAAATCGATTGGTAGATGGAGACTTATATAGATAAAACTGAATTCAAGAAGGAATCGTGAAGACCACGGCAAGACAGTTTCATATTTTAGTATATCTCTTAAATAGGCAGTATTAATTATTTTCCTTTTCTTGTTAGGAAATCGTATAGCGTACAAACCCAAGGGTAACCTAGCCGACTGAGGAAGCACATATTCTTGTGCATTTTATTCTTATGCAGAGTTGCCACAGTTTTTGTATGATGCTGGGTTTTGTCAGGATGGAAAAGTCATTGGCATAACTCAGCCTAGAAGAGTTGCAGCTGTTACGGTAGCAAAGCGTGTTGCTGAGGAATGCAATGATCAGTTGGGCAAAAAGGTTGGTTACTCTATTAGATTTGATGACTCGACATCAAATGCAACGAGGATTAAGTACATGACTGATGGTTTGCTTTTAAGGTAATGTTATATTTACAGAACTATTAGTTATTTGATTATTGCGTGGTTTATTGTTTTATGTAGTTCTTTGATTCCAGCTCATATACTAGTTTCTGTGTTATTTGGAATCCGGGCATAGAAAGTTGCCATATACTCTGCCTCTGGCTTGATTGTTGAACCAAAAATTAATTTTTGGTCAAAAGGCGTACGCCCGGCTTTGCTGAAAGCATAACAGGTTCTACAGAAAATTTGCTGGGCCTGCCAGCTTGATTACAGAGCGCAAACCGCAAAGCACAACCATCTAACCCTTAATGCTAAACTAAAACATAAAAGCAAAAGGGCCAACATTCCCCAATGAACCGAAGATTATTAGATTCACATATATAAGAAAATTGTTCCACTTTTTTTCAAGGGATACAACATTGAATTTCTGTATCAAGGATGATGGCTGCTTGGTTATGTTTTTTCAATAATGTTCATATCATAATAAGTTATTTATGAGTTAGAGTTGGTGAAAGTGAAGAAAAGCAATGGCTGGATATACATATTTGATCTGTCACAGTTTGGTGGCACTGATGATCCTTTAGATATCCAGGCATTTTTCTCATATATTTCATATTTTGTAGCAGTAGGCATCCTTACATCTGCATTGACCTAAGGTTGCGAGTATAGTTCATCTATCATTTAATTATTTTCTTCAAAGCTAAATATTTACCTTTCTCAATCATTTTTTGTTGCTTTTGTACTGTTGTAGATTTTAATGTGTGGCCTTTTCTTGTTTCTGATATTGCTTTTTTTTAGAAAGTTCAATAAAGCTCAATTTAACTATATGTTATCATGTTACAGATGGCTAAGTCTTCTTTATATGTATCACTTTTTTTTGCTCTTCTATGTCAGTTTTTCTTTCATAGTAAAAGCATTCCCTTGGATTTGCAGGGAGGCACTTCTGGATCCACTTTTGTCCAAATATAGTGTCATAGTTGTTGATGAGGCACACGAAAGAACTGTACATACTGATGTCTTGTTGGGTTTGCTGAAAAAAGTGCAACGTTCCCGATCCATTTATGCCAATAAGAATGGAAAGATTTTGCCTGACATACAAGATCAGTCTCAATATTTTACTCTGAAGGCATGCCAAGGAATAAAAATTGATCCTCTAAAGCTGATAATTATGTCTGCTAGTTTGGACGCCAAGTGTTTTTCAGATTATTTTGGCGGCGCTAAAGCTGTACATATTCAAGGACGGCAATACCCTGTCGACATACTATACACTTATCAGCCTGAGTCAGATTATCTGGATGCTACACTAGTTACTATCTTTCAGGTGAGCATTTCTCATGTAAGAGGTGGATGAATTAGGCAGGAGAGTTGGAAATTAAAATCCACACACAAAATATGATTTCAGAAAGAAAAACTTTTGTCAGAAAACATCATAAGTGATATGCAATCTTATCTGGAACTATGTTGCATATTACTGTTGTTTCAACTATGACTTGATGTAGTCAGTTCATTGTATAAAAACTTCACACTGAAATGTTTGCTTTTTATAGATCCATTTGGACGAAGGACCGGGGGACATTCTTGCATTTCTTACTGGCCAAGAGGAGATTGAGTCACTGGACAGACTTATTCAGGAGCGTGCTCGTCAACTTCCACCACAGAGAAGTAAGATATGGACTACACCTATTTACTCATCTCTGCCATCAGAGCAGCAAATGAATGCTTTTAAGCCCGCACCAGCTGGAACCCGCAAGGTAAACCTAATATATTACATTTTTTGGATGTTTACTCTTTCTTCGTTCTAATCAAAGGTCTGAATTGCAATTTTTGTAGAATGGTCCCAGAAAGCAAATAGCGCTTGATAACCCACAATTTAAAATCTTGCTGGCTTGCTTACAACCTATATTTTCTTTACTGATGAGTTCTTCAATTGCTGCTCTTTATGCCTGATGTTCCTTCTGGACATAACTTATTGGTGGGGTTGAATAGATTGTTTCTAATAAACAAAACCATACTTCATTAGAATATGCAGTTGCAAGTCGGGAGAGCATTGGAACAATGCGTTACTTGTCAGCTATACATGTGACCATATTTATGCATATTGATAGCGAGGCAAATGAATTACTAATGCCCAAAGTATACATCATTCCAAAATGCCATATGGAATTATACTCTGATGATCTGCCGAAATGATTTATCTGCAGTAAACAAAAATAGTTGCACCTTCTAAGCAAAAACACACCATTATAAGTTTAGTATTATACAATTTGTCTTCATATTGATTATTCCCTGAAGAAGCATAAGTGTAAACTTATGAGGAATTAAGCATACAAGGAAAATGGTTTCCTGTATAAGCTGTCATTTGCTCACTTCTCTGTTGCTTAAGAAAACTAAGTACTCCCTCCGTCCCATTATAAGCATCTTTTAGCATTCAAAATTTGTCCCAGAATATAGCAACTTCTCCACCTACTCCCTCATCTCAACCAATTATAACCATCTCCCATTTAATTTCTTCACTTGCTTCCTCTTATCAATCAATCACAACCTTCCCGCATTTATTTCCACCTACTTAATACCTGTGCCTAACTCCAGAAAACAATATTTTGGGATGGAGGGAGTAAATTTTATGGTTGGTTGGAAAAGAAGTTCATTTTGCAATATTATTTTTTAGCTGTGTTTACTTTTTGAATCTTAAGGTAATTATTCTAGGATATTGGGCTTTCCTGATAAATATTACTTGTCAAGAAAACATTACGCCCTTGTTGCATCCTTGTAAAATGGTAGGTTTGCAGCATTAACTGATGCTCAACTCGTTTCTGTCAGGTGGTTTTAGCAACAAATATTGCAGAGACTTCTGTAACAATACCTGGTATCAAATATGTTATTGATCCTGGGATGGTCAAAGCCCGTGCTTATAATCCTGTAACTGGAATGGAATCTCTGATCATTATCCCTGTTTCTAAAGCACAGGCTCTTCAGAGGAGGTAAATATTTTTAAGCATTTGTAAATTGTGTGTGCTTTTTTCTCTTAACTTGTAATCTATATTCAGTGGTCGTGCTGGACGAGAGGGACCAGGGAAGTGCTACCGATTGTTCCAAGAAAGTGAGTTTGATAAGCTGGTGGATTCTACTGTGCCTGAGATCAAGCGGTGTAACCTTGCAAATGTTGTACTGCAGCTCAAAGCTCTTGGAATTGATGACATAATAGGTTTTGATTTTATGGAGAAACCATCAAGGTAAGTTTTTTTTCTGTTCTTTCAACCCTTTACATGCAAACGAAAATGCTCAGGGCTTCTCAGTAAAGTTCACTCTACTTTAATAGCAAGCTGCTTTATTTGGTAAGTGAGTTCACTATTTTGGGTTAAACCTACTGCAGGACAGCTATTTTGAAATCATTGGAGCAGTTAATTTTATTAGGTGCCCTGACTGATGATTATAAGTTGTCAGATCCAGTTGGTTGTCAGATGGCTAGGCTACCTTTGGATCCAATGTACTCCAAGGCACTAATAGTATCAAGTGAATTCAAGTGCTTGGAAGAGATGCTGATTGTTGTCTCTATGCTTTCAGTGGAATCTATTTTCTTCAGCCCACGTGAGAAGTTAGAAGAGGTATTATATTCGAATCCTGCGAATGATTAAACCAGAAAGTGTTCTTATTCGAGATTATGGTGGTACTGTTATATTCCAGTTATGCTATTCGATCCAAGTTTACTCTTCTTGCAATACCAGGCACTAAATGCCTTTAAGGTTCTAGGTTATTGCTGATTAAGAAATACATTGCACCAAACATATATTTTATAAACACATTTTAAAGTCTAATGACCACTCAACACTGTTATACTTGTTTTACTGTTACTATACAAACTTTGGACAGACCAGAGCATTATTTTAACTCAACACTGTTATACTTGTCTCGTCTATCTTTGGATTTAGCGGAGTCCACCCAGTTGTGATAAAGATAACATTCATTTTTATGCTGTGCTTATTGATGGTTTATTTAGTTATGTTGTGGAAACTTTTACTGTGAAATCCTTTTGAAGTACCCTTAGACCTGAAATTATCATGATTTGTCACTTGCATACTGATGAGGAAAACTAAAGTACAACATGTATTTTGGTAGGTTATTCCACTGTTCGGTGGTGGTGAAGAACTTCAGTTTGTTGCTAACCGAATAGTGCACTTATTGATCCTGAATTCTTATGTAGGCAAGAGCTGCTAGGAAGAGTTTTCAAAGCTCCGAAGGGGACCACATAACCTTGGTGAATGTATATCGAGCCGCTGCAGAATGCTTGGAGAAAAGCAAAAATGCAAATGCCAAAGAGAAAACAATGGAGAAGGCTTTGAACAGATGGTGCAGGGAAAATTTCATCAATTACCGTTCTCTAAGACACGCTTGTGATGTTCACAGGTTAGTCTAAATATTGTTCTTGATGGACTCATGGAAAGCTTGAAGTATCAACTCAACTGTGAAACGATAGCTAGCCTTCTCAGGGTTTGTCTTAGATTTTTAGCATTAGCCCCTGAACTATTTGTGGGTTGAAAAATATTTCAGCTTCTAAGCTTCTACTAAAATTTCTTTTAGGACCATTGGAAAAGATTAAAAATTTCAAATTAACCCGACATGTTGGACTTCAAAAAATGAAAAGGAACAAAATTCTATTTCATGAATTTCAGAGTATGGGGTGAGCTGACATAGGTAGTTTTGTTTGTTGCAGCCAAATTCAGGGCCATGTCCAACAAATGGGGCTCAACCTATCATCGTGTGGGGATGACATGGTTCTTTTCCGGAGATGCCTCACAGCTGCTTTCTTTTTGAATGCTGCAATGCGACAGCCAGATGGATCATACAGGTATCACTACTGTTTTTCTCTACTTTTTAAAAAAAACTCTAAACAACTCGTCCTAATTATCTTTTCCTGCACCGAAATCCAAGACTACCGCTACAAACTGAAGTTGCTGCATACTTAATAGAGTAGCACAGCTCTTCTATCGAAGCTAATGGCTCACCTGTTGATTGACAGGGCTCTTGCAACCAGCCAGAGCGTGCAGATCCATCCGTCATCGGTGCTTTTCCAAAAGAAGCCAGATTGTGCCATCTTCAACGAGTTGGTTCGAACGAGCCAGAATTACGTCAAGAACATGACCCGGATCGATCCCGTGTGGCTGGCTGAACTTGCCCCGCAATATTACACCACTGAGGATTAATTTTGATCTGCTGCCATAGTTCACTATAACCTTGTAAACACCAGAGTCTGCTTAGTTATTCACAGTGTCCTGTCCTGGCACTAGTCACTAGTGAGTATGGCGTTCAAAGCTGTGAAACACTCCTGTGCTGCTAATATACTCTTTGTTTGAAAGAAGCTAGTCTCAGTTTTGATCTCCAACTGCATGCTGAAACACATGATGGTTACAGTTCTGGCCCAAACGGGTGATACTCTCAGAAATCTGATGGGGAGTAAGGAGATTTGTCAGATAGAAGATTGGTTTCCTTTTCTCATTGAAGTTTTATCCATCTGTGGATCTTGGTAGTTCCAATACTTTTTAGTTACAGCAATGCGTGATGATCCTTATCCTAATTCAGTAATTACATACTCCTTCGTTTTTTCGTTTTTTTAATATATTACGCTGTTGATTTTTTTACAACCTTTCATCATTTATCTTATTAAAAAATTATACAAATCTTAAAATAAGTATTGCTTAAAGTTTTTTGTGATAAATAAAAAATATTTACTTGATTTTTTAATAATATGAATGGTTCAATATGATATAAAAAAATCAATGATGTTATTTATTAAAAAACAGAGATAGTAGAAAACAAATTGATATACATGAGAATCTACAATCTTTACTGGAATTGTTCTGCTAAATTCTTGTCTTCTCAAATTATTTTCTGAAATATAGTACCGTAACAATACTGCTTACGCAATTTTCGTGAACTAAAAAAACCAAGCCGAACCCGATAAAAGAACCAGTTCACCGTATAACTGGTATTCCAATGCTGTTACGACCATCGGATCAAAATCCGACGGCCAAGAAGCCGAGTAGGAAAGCGAGAAGAAAAGGAGAAAAAAAGAGAGAGAGAAGCAAAGAGATAAATATACCACGCATCATCAATCAAACTTGCGAACCCAAGTAACCCAAGCCGCCGACTGCTTCTCACGCCGCGCCGCCGCCGCCGCCGGAGCAGTCTCTCACCGTCGCCGGAGAAGGGACGGGAGTAGGGGAAGCCATGGCGCCGGAGCCCGAGGACGACATCATGAACGAGAAGAACCCGCGCCCACTCGACGAGGACGACATCGCCCTCCTCAAAACCTACGTGAGTGCCCGCAGATCGGATCGATCCCTCTCTCGTCTCTCTAGGGTGGAAATTTCTGGCCGATCTGAGCTTGATTCATGATTAGGGTCTCTGTTCCGTAGCCATGGAGTCGCGCTCGTGGCAGATCTAGGGTTTTCGATCTCTCGTGCTCGCGTTACTACCTGCTGCACTCGTTGGCGAAAACTATGTTTTTTTATGCTTAAAGCTTGCGCTATCATGATTTTGTGCAGAGAATCAGTTCTTTCGCATGCGCATGATGAAATTCGTTTAGTTGGATTTCGGTACATAACCGTAGCTTTGTGAAACCTAGTCCATCAGATATTTTCACTGTATACTCTTCTCCTTTCTGTTGCATTTTCCTCTCTACAAAGAGCTTCACTTCAGGTTGCACTAGCTAGTTAGTCTCCGTTCTTTTTCCCGCAATTAGCGTGTGCAGTAGGACCTGTACACCTTCCTTTCCCCACCCTAAAACATCCATCTCATTGTATACTTTGCTAAATTCTGCCATGTTAATTTAGACATCTAGCTGAATTTGCTGTTTGTATTGGCGTATTGCTTAATAGGGGCTTGGACCTTACTCGACCAGCATCAAGAAGGTTGAGAAGGAAATCAAAGAAATGGCAAAGAAGATAAATGATCTTTGTGGTGGGTGCTCGTCAAATACCTTTGCTTCTCAATTTAGGGATAACTCTACAGGTGCTTGTGCAATTCCAACTTGTTGCATCATGCTCATCTGAACTGTTAATGAATTGCAGGAATTAAAGAGTCTGATACTGGATTGGCTCCACCTAGCCAGTGGGATCTTGTATCTGATAAGCAGATGATGCAGGAGGAGCAACCCCTGCAGGTATATTA
Organism: Oryza australiensis; assembly: GCA_019925245.2. Lineage (NCBI taxonomy): Eukaryota > Viridiplantae > Streptophyta > Magnoliopsida > Poales > Poaceae > Oryza > Oryza australiensis. The sequence goes on from JAIFGZ020000282.1 coordinate 533,168, forward strand.
GCCTGATACAGTTCCCCTAACTGACCTTTTTGTTTCTTTGCATTCAAATGCATATTGTCAATATTTCCTGTGCTTCCTCGTTGCCTTTGACTAATAAGTGTACTTCTGTCAAGGTTGCAAGATGCACAAAGATCATCAGCCCTAACACGGATGATGCCAAATATGTCATCAATGTAAAGCAAATTGCAAAGGTGAGTCATGCTTTTATTACTTGTCCAGCCTTTTTCCGTGGAGGTTCATATAAAAAATGTACTTCTGGAGGTTTAACACCGAATTTTCTCTGACATTTTATCTATGGGACACTGCAGTTTGTGGTTGGGTTAGGCGACAAGGTTTCTCCCACTGATATTGAGGAAGGAATGCGAGTTGGGTAAGTTTCTTTTTCACTCTATAGCATGTCCTAGCATCTTTACTTTAACTGTGCTTTGAAAGCTCTGATTATGCTTACCATTAGTTCATTCGACACATAGTGCTAGGAGCGAACTGTTTAAAACCAAGTTATAACATATTAAATTGATAATGATACTAGTTCTAATGGAAAATCTGTCGTGCTGATATGACAAGGGAAAAGTCAGTATTTGCTAAGAAGCATTTTCAGATAATAATTACCATTGAAGTTTTGTTATTGGTGTGAATCTTTCTTCCCAATGATTTAGCACAAGATAAAATATGGTACTGTTATGGAAGTTATCATTTCAGCAAGGAGCAATAGTATGTTTCTGTCTGTTCCATTCTTAAGGCCACTAAGCTTCTGGCGATCTGCACCACTTAGCGATACATTCTTCTATATCATATAAAGAGATGCCATTTGATTATTTCCTATATTTTCTTTTGATCAAATTGATGGGAGTCTTAGAAATAATACTAAGCACATTTCTCAGTAGTTGGTTGCATAAAACATCCTTCTCTTTCTTCATATGTTGTTTACACTTGTGTGATGCTGTTCTTGAATTAATTGAAGTAATTATATTATCAATTGGATTGTGTTGTTTCTGATCCTGTGTATTATACAGAGTTGATCGAAACAAGTATCAGATTCAAATTCCTTTGCCACCCAAGATTGATCCCAGTGTTACCATGATGACTGTTGAAGAAAAACCAGATGTGACTTACAATGATGTTGGTGGATGCAAGGAGCAGATTGAGAAGATGCGTGAGGTTGTTGAGCTTCCTATGCTTCACCCAGAAAAGTTTGTCAAACTTGGTATCGATCCTCCTAAGGGTGTACTATGTTATGGTCCTCCTGGAACTGGGAAAACACTTCTTGCTAGGGCAGTGGCCAACCGCACCGATGCTTGCTTTATCCGTGTCATTGGAAGTGAGCTAGTTCAGAAGTATGTTGGTGAGGGGGCCCGCATGGTTCGGGAACTCTTCCAAATGGCGCGGTCAAAGAAGGCTTGCATTGTCTTCTTTGATGAAGTTGACGCCATAGGTGGTGCTCGCTTTGACGATGGTGTTGGTGGTGACAATGAGGTCCAGCGCACTATGCTCGAGATTGTCAACCAGCTTGATGGATTTGATGCTAGAGGAAACATCAAGGTCCTCATGGCTACCAACAGACCCGATACCTTGGACCCTGCATTGTTGCGTCCAGGGCGGCTGGACAGGAAAGTCGAGTTTGGCCTGCCAGACCTGGAGGGCCGCACCCAGATCTTCAAGATCCACACCCGCACCATGAACTGTGAGCGGGACATCCGGTTTGAGCTGCTCGCTCGTCTCTGCCCCAACTCCACTGGTAAGTGCCTGGTATTCTTCCATGACTGAGTCCCAGTCTGGCTAGTTTCTGTTCCATGCTATCATGAACTTGCACTTTATACTTTATTTTTCTCAACGTGCGCCTATTTGTGTTTGTTGCAACAGGGGCCGACATACGGAGTGTGTGCACGGAGGCCGGCATGTACGCCATCCGTGCTCGCAGGAAGACGGTGACGGAGAAGGATTTCCTCGACGCGGTGAACAAGGTGATCAAGGGTTACCAGAAGTTCAGCGCGACGCCGAAATACATGGTGTACAATTAGATGGCACTGACCTTGATTTCCCGTTTCTTCCTGTGCCCCTCCTTTGAACCTTGTGTCAAATTGCTGTTTGTTTCCCTTATTCAAAGAAACATGGGCTTGTTTTCTGCATCATACGACACGCTGGGATAATCGTCTCTTTATAATATTATTGAAAGATCACAATTGCTCGGTTTCACCAAATCGAGCAAAGGATCCGCAAATGGAGGGGCTGATGGTGGAGGAGAAGCCGCCAGAACACTGGCAGCCCACCCGGTTCTCTTCCATCTTGAGGAGATTCATGATTACAGGCGGCGGTCGGCGGTCGTGGTCCTTACGGAGGAAACCACTTGCTAGCCGGCACGGCGCCGGCTCCCCCCATGGAATCTGAGCGTGCTTGACGGCGACCCGATGCCAGCCCGCCTCCATGTAGAACCCGATGGATGGCCTCTTCATGGCGCCGCCAAAGGTGATCATCTCCACGCCGCCTGTGGCAAGGGCAGTGGCAGTCGGCCGCCGTGTCAGGCTGTGCCAGCGGCACAACCCAGGCGACAAGCGCCGTAGCGCCCGCATTGCCAGGCAGCCGGCACTGCCGACAATGGAACGGTGCCAGCATGGGCTTGCTTCCCGACGGCGAGGATGCCGTCCCCCTCGAGGAGGTGCTAGCCCAGTATGTGGCAAATGTTTGATGGCCTGCTCCCGCCGCACATCATCGCGGCAGTCTTCGGCATCGACGACAACGACGACCCCGTTGACGCCCTCGTCGCAATTGTGGGGGAAGGAGTGGATGAAGCGGCCGCGGAGGTCGAGGAGGCCATTGCTTCATGCTCGCCGCCGGGAAGGGGAGTTCGGAGAACGCAATCTCCATGTATCGTCACACCAACCTATCCTTTTGAAGCTGGAACTTTGGCAGCCTGCGAGCAGCCAAGCCAGCCTACCGAGACTTCTTCAATTTGTGTTGCATCTGCTGCCGTATGATCCGCCAATGTCGGCGTGGGAATATGCCCGATTTGAACTTCCCTCGCTACTTGCCTTTCTTCTCCACTACTGCTATGAGGTGCTACGAGCAAGGCTTGACGACGAACGGCGATCTTAGCAATGATAAGGGCGACAGTAGCAGCGCCGCAAACCACAGACCTTCAGCGTCGGAGAAGAAGAAGCAAACCGGGCTGGGCCAGCACCGCCGGCCCAAGCTGCACACGAGCACACTCACTAGGGATGCAGCAGGACACCAGGCCTCCATGGGCCTGGCTGCGGGAAGACAGACCCATAGTGGATTTTGGTGATAAATGACAACACATATTAGGGGACTAAATTGATCAAGATAAATGTAGGTATTAGTTTCATATATTCTCGATACAAGAAGTAGGAGACTCCTACAACTCAATGTGAAGTTGTAATCGACTTAAGGTCACTTAAATTTATTTTCGATTTGAATTTGAGTCATAGAAAAACCCGCATTATTAAGAGGGGCTCGTGTCGATGACTTGCGTTGTGTCCAAGTGCTCTAGAGTGACATTGATCCATTTAGAAAAAGATAATGCATCACACTCACAAAGGGAAAAATAGGAGTTGCTTTTTTTCTTCTTCTTGGCCTTGACAGAAAACCTAGATGGGAAGTTCATGTCTTTTGACCTGAATTTTAGGTCCCCGTCCTCGGGCTGGCAGTGAACCCAAACCTAAAGCTCAGGTCTTTTGACTGGAACTTCAGGTCTCCATGCCCGTAGCCAGCCGAAACCTTAGACCTGAAGTTCTGGTCTTCCAGACCTAAACTTCTGGTGTTTAAATATGTGAGTAACAACTAGTTGTAGGGTTGGAAGAATATTTAACCCTTCCAACCCCACCTTAAGGGGTTGGTTGGCATACATTTCAACACATCTCTCCATAGCTTCTCTAGGGTTTCTAGCCTCTTTGACCTTGATTCTTAAGCCAAAAATCTTATGGGTAGGGGATTTGATTGTTGAGAGATGGGGATTGTTGATTGAGCACTTGGATCAATGTCGGGGCTTCGTCAATGCGCTTATTTCTCTTGGTGGTTCTCCACCTAGGCTGCTAGGCATCGCCCGCAAGAATTAAAATTTGTGTGGATTGCCCAAGAAATTTGTAAAGTTTGCCTCATCGCTGCAAGAGAAGAGGTAAGTTGTGAGTAAAGCCGAGCTAATTTCAAGGGGTTTGCTTGATAGAGCAGGCTTCACCTAAGGAAGGTGAGAGTTGTCCATCCTTGAACCTTGAAACTCACGGCCGATGGTGTCAAATTTGTGTTGACGCGAACTATGTCGACAAACATAATGACATGAAAGATCTGCTAAACTCTAGTGCAGGTCCTGAATTTTGATGAGATGCGGGCATGTCATCCAGTTTAATCATGTAACTAACAAGATATATAATTAATGATCAGATAACTGATCGACTAACAAGCCGATGTATCGATACTAGCCAATGTTGATAGTCTTAAGCAATCGGCTATATGTCAGGTGTAGATTCTGACACTAGAATAAATAATAGTATAAATACAATTGGCTAACAATAATGTAATCTAATAGAAACCAATCGACCAATAATGATATGATAGAATAAATGATGGTCCGATGATTAAATATACATTGGCTAGAAATCCAATGTCATCAAATCCAAATGATTAAGTGATTAATGAAACCTTTGCTACAATCGGCTAAAACTAACTTGTATATAATCCTTATAAACCGATGCAATACTTAAACAATATCTAGATAACTCATCGGCTGAAACCCTGATGAAACAATAATTGATTTCTACTAACTTAAATAAATCTAACTTACAATCACAATCTTATAGGTCGGACCTAACCGATGTAGCATAAGGTTGATAATTGCTTGATAGATTTAAACCGGCCGATATGACATTGATCAAAGTGATTAGGTGTTAAATTTAACCAAGATAGTAAAACCATCATAGAGAAATTTAACACATCAGATAAGATCAGTTAACCCTCCGATGAAACATTAGCATAAACCTATCGGCTTAACAAGACTTAGATTATCAATAATAATCTAGTAGTTCGAACCTAACCGATGCAAGACGAGATTGTATATGATAATCTAATACTCAATGATCCGATAAATATGTCTAACGTGATGGATATAACAAATCTATCTAAAGAGACATTATGTTTAAAAAAACATTAACTTGATCAAAATATAAGACCTAACCAAGAGAGTTCTAACTAAGTCGATGTGACTATAAACAATAATAGAACTAAAGATAGAGATGATATACCAGATAGAAAACATTTGCGTCGTCCCGATTAGAATATCAGACTCAACTGAGCAAGTCCTAGCCACGCCAGGGCAAGCGAAGATGACGGAACTCACTTCTTGTCGGAGGTTGAACTCAGTCGATATAGATCATGCATGAAAACAAGAATCGTCGAAATAAAACCTCATAAGAGGGTGACGATGCGTCGAAAGTAGATGTATATTGATCTATGGAGATGATTTATAATGACCATAGATGTACATATTTATACACATGGATAGATATTAGTCCTTATTGGACACGACACAATTTTTTCTAAAGATAAAATAAAAGATTCAAGTCCTGATTGAACTCTAAAAACTCTTTCCTAAAAATAAAAAGAAAACTAACTGACTCTCTTTCCTAAAAATAAAGAGAAAACTAATTTACTCTTTCTAATTACAAGATAAATTGCCATACCGCATCCTTCTTGAACTCGGCCTTTTCTGGATAAACTCTCTTTAATTGATTAACCAATCTACTAAGAATCCGACTTATGACGACTGATAATTTCCATCAGCCAATTCCAGGACTCTGAAGCTGATACTGACTTTAGGCTGAGGACAACTTTGGGGCTTACCAAATTTTGGCGTTAATAGGTGGTTGGGAGGAAACCCACTAATCCTTGGTGTTTTCTTGAAGATCAAAGCTGTCCCCTGGTGTTGATGAGAAATTCGATTCCCACGCACTGGCCTGAGAGGTTTGCTTTACTCTAGTGTAGGTCCAAGTTGGTCCCCTTTGGTGAATTTAGGGCGTGCCAGTTGGTTTGATCCTGTAATCAACAAGAAAACAAGAAATAGACATTAAGTTAAAATTGGATCCTACCGGATCGGCTGAAGACATCAATAAACATATAATTGCTATTTCAAAGCACATTTATACTAAGTGATTGGGATAGATCGGTAGTATACCGAGACAGTATAAATCACTTAGGCTAAAGGCACATTGGGATAATAATTATATGCATTTATAACCTTAGCCGATGTTGCAGGTCTAATGTAAATCGGCTAGTACTCAGATATGTTTTATAAAAAGATATCAATCTGAGTTAAATACGATAACCGTATATCAACAGGCTATTGATATGACTTAACAGGTTGATACCGGCTTAAGGCATTTAAATAGAGTGAGATCTTAATATAAAAGGTAGTTTTAATGCATCTAACAGTAATTAATACTAAAAGACAATTAAAATGGGTAAGGCCGGCTGGAACCCCGGCACTGTCTCTAATAATAAACATTAAACCGAACATATCTTGATGGTTCTAAGAGCGACTTAATAGATCGATTTGATGCAATATTAAGTACAAAAAGAAAACATTAGATCTGTATAAGCTAATGAGAATCCCTCGAGACGGTAGACCCGTCGTATAATCTAAATCAACCCCTAGATCTAATTCTATCGGCTGCTGTCTTTAAAGAGAAATTAGCCGATTACGAGATAGATCTAGACATTGTTCTAGATTATACGTCTTGTATGATAAATCAAACAGTTTATAGCATAGAAGTTAGCGTATCATAACGATGGAAGCACTAACCCCGACAATACAAGCCATTTGTAACAAGAAATTACCTTGTTCGGAGGTCAAGACTGATGCAGCTCGAGCGAAAGCAAGAACTTGTCGAGAAAAGTAAAATAAAAGGTTGGCGATGCGCCGAAGGTGTATTGATTGTGTGTTGTTCTTGTTACAAGCCCTCGGGTCTTATTTATACCCAGGTACAATGATATCCGTGTGGGACACGGTTCTACCTTATCTACTATTTACAGTACGACAATATCTCGGGACGCAGTCCCATGCCGCGTTACAAAAGGAATATCTATACAAGTTTTTATTTTACAGATACAATTGTTGTTATAGGACTTCATCCATAGATGACAATATCTTTAACGCACAATTTAGAGACCGAATCCATCACCTTATCTTCATGTTTTCCTTTCGAAACTGGCTCCACTTCTATTTCAACTTGGAACTGGCTATCGACTATTCTGGTCCAATTCGGGCTTAGCCGACGTGCTCCGCAGCCGATTCTGACTCAGTCGACGCGGCTCTGTTTTTTCGCAGATCGCGCATCTCTTCCGATTCCGCTTCAAGCTCTGCTTCAAACCCGGGGATTTGGTTACCAAATTTGGTCGTTAACACCTGGTTAGTAGCTTGGAGAGACAAGGGATTGAAAGTGATCCGGCTCTTAGGAGCTCCTCAACGAAGATTTTTCATTGAAGTCTGAACTTCAGTGAAATATCTTGTGTCCCCTTTAGTCATGCTTGTTTCTCTAGTGTTTTTACCTCCACACCTTCACTCTTGTTGCAAACTTCACCCCTGAGTTTGTTCTCCGCGTAGAAACAACCTCAGGAGACATGAAGTTCCGGTCTCAAGTACCTAAAGTTCAGGTCCCAAAACCTGAAGTTTTGGACTATTTAATTCCGCTGCGAGTATTTTTCAGGTTCACCTATTCACCCCTCTCTAGGCGACATCTAGCACCTTTAAACATGGCCGTCACCCAAAGCGCCTGAGGCCTCCTAGGCCCATCTCAAAACCAAAAGGTTGGACCAGACTTGGACCCAAAGACGTTGCCGCTGCATCAAATAATGCAAAACCTAGACCTAGTAAACTGGCATGTGAGAGGATTGAACTCCGCTGCGTGGTGTAACACGATGCACGAGCTTTTGATGGAAATGAAATGTAATATAGTGTGCTTCTAGGAAATAAACTTCAAAACATTGACGATTCCCTCACCCGATTCCTAGGGGCTACAGGCTTGATCACTTCGCCTTCAAGCCGACCAGAGGTATAAAAGGAAGAATCATGTCGCTCTGGGACAACAACATGATTTATGTCAGCGATGTCCGCATAGGGCACTTCTCTATCTCGGTGTGTTCACAATCATCCAATTAGGCACTTCCTTCATGCTCTCAGGAGTGTACGACCCCATAAGACAATGACTAAAAGACATTTTCCTAAGGCATATTAGGAGACTAAAGCCAAGCTCGAGAGAAAGCTGGCTCCTCCTAAGGGACTTCAACATGATATATAGGGCTAGAGACAAGAGTAACACAAATATAAACCTTGCGCGCATGAGTCGCTTCCGCTCAGCCCTCAACCATTGTGAACTAAAAGAAATCCACCTGCAAAACAGGAAGTTCACCTGGAGCAATGAGAGACGATGACCAACCATGGTTAAACTAGACAGATGTTTCTACAATGAGGCCTGGGACTTAGCCTTTCCCCAGCACATCCTACATGCCTTGCCAACAAGCCCATCACACCATTGTCCTCTACTTCTCTCCAATGTATCAGGCCCATGAAAACCACACCCATTCAAGTTCCAGAACTTCTAGACGAAAACCCCGGGCTTCAAAGACATCGTTACGGCTGCCTGGAACCAACAAACGACCCACACGGAGCCCATGCATCGACTGAACCACAAGCTCCAAACTACGGGAAAGATTCCGAGGGAGTGGTCCAGGGGAATCTGCACAGAGGCAAAACTGCAATTCCACATGGCCCTCGATGTCATACAACGATTAGATGCAACGCAGGAGCAAAGAGATCTCACAGTGCCAGAGCACCGCCTAGGTCTCAAACATCGTCTCCTTGGCCTGGCAACGATCGAGCGTGCAAGAAAAAGGCAGGCCACCTGCATAACGAACATAAAAGAGGGGGACACAAGCACAAAATTTTTCCACATCAAAGTTAATGCACGAAGAAGAAAGAACAATGTTCAAAGATTGCGCAAGGAAGGTGGCTAAGTTGTCGCCCACAACGAGAAGGAGACCTTAATCTCTGAGCACTTTGCTAAGATAATTGGTCGCCCAAAGCCGAGAACGTGTGAACTTAACTGGCAGGCACTCCACGTCCCAACAACGGACCTCTCGAACCTAGACAAACCTTTTACAAAGCAGGAGATCTACCGGGCAATTAAGGAAATGCTAATTAATAAGGCACCAGGGCTAAACGGCTTCATCGGGAACTTCTTCAAAGGTCTGTTGGAACATCATCAAAGGAGACATCGTTGTAGTCTTCAACTCAATCAACAACCTACGATGTGCCAACATGAGTCTGCTGAACTCGACCAACATTGTCCTAATTCCAAAGGAGGGTGTGGAAGAAATTACGGATTACGACCAATCGGCCTAATCCACAGTATAGCAAAGATCCTCTCTAAGCTTTTGGCTTGCATCTAAGACCCCACATGCAGACTCTAGTCTCAGTCAATCAAAGTGCCTTCATTAAAGACAGGAGCATCAACGACAATTTCCTTTACGTCAGAAACTTGATGAGATGGTACCACCGAGCGAGGCGGCCAATGCTACTATTCAAACTCGACATAACCAAGGCCTTCGACTCAGTGCGCTGGGACTACCTGTTGGCTCTGCTACAGCACCATGGCTTCCTGCAAAAATAGAGAGATTGGGTGACGACAATACTCTCCGCCTCCACATCGCAAGTTCTCCTAAACGGGATCCCAAGAGCAAAAATTCACCATGGCAGAGGCTTAAGACAGGGTGACCCGCTATTGCCGCTCCTTTTTATCCTGGCAATCGACCCCATGCAATGGCTTCTTTCCAAAGCATTCTACATGCCATATCCAAGCTACGGGGTAGAGCAACATGCCTAAGAATTTCCATATACATCGACAACGCAGTAGTCTTCATCAACCTGTTAGGAAGGACGTTCAGACCTTCATCGACATCCTTATGCATTTCAGGCATGCGACAGGTTTGGCCACAGACATGCAAAATCTCAGGTGGCGCCGATCAAATGTGAGAGCATAGATCTGGACTCCATTTTAGACAGTGTACCAACGGTGCGGGTGCACTTCCCTTTAAAGTACCTAGGGCTGCCTCTGCTCCTTGGAAGGATGCGCAAGGCAGATATTCAACCGATCTTCGACAAAATGGCAGCGCGAGTCACCGGCTGGAGGGGAAAAACATGGGACCAGCAAGATGCTCAACACTGGTCAAGTCGGTGCTAACAACGCATCCCATCTACCTACTCACTGCCCTCAAGGTCACCAAAGAAGCCCTAGGCCTCCTATACGCAAAGAGAAGGTGGTTCCTATGGACGGGGGCAGAGGACATCATAGGGGAAAAATACAAGATAAACTGAAAGAAAACATGCCTCCCAACCGCGCAAGGAGGATTGGGGGTTCTCAACATGGAGAAGTTCATGAGGGCCCTACCACTGAGATGGCTCTGACATGAATGGAAAGACCCCACCAAGCCAGGTGGGCCTTGAAACGCCTTGTGACGAAACGGACAAACTGCTCTTTGTAGCGACCACTAAAATAACCATTGGGGACGACAATACGGTATGCTTCTGGGACTTCGCCTGGCTAAAAGGACAAAGGCCAAAATATATTATGCCACTAACCTATGGAGTATCCAAAAAAGAGGAAAATTCCTGTGTGAAGGCGTAGAGAACGACGCTTGGATTGACGACCTGGACCTAAACGGCAACACCCTCCTCACAGTAGATCTGATCAACCAGCTCATGTCCCTGTGGGATGCAACCCAGGGAATCCTCCTTGACCAAAACGATCATGATCAAACATTTGGAAGCTATCAACCATGGAGAATACTCGGCTTCGTTGGCATATAAGGCACAATGTCTAGGAACCATAGGTACCAACTTCAACGCCTTAATTTGGAAAGCATGGGCCCCTGCAAAGTGCAAATTTTATGAGTGGCTAGTGATTCAAAATAGAGTATGGATATCTGACCGACTCGCGGCCAGAGGCTGGTCAAACAATAGGATATGCCACCTTTGCCACACGACAAACGAGTCGGCAAGCCACCTACTCGTCCACTGTAGATACACCAGAAGGATTTGGAGCCTGACTACCTCCTAGATGGCATACCAACAATTGGACCCAGGCCACTCAGAACCAAGCCAGAGTGTCCAAGACTAGTGGAAAATGCTAGCCAACAAAAAGAAAGTACCCAACAAAGGCATGTAGACCCTAATCCTACTCGTTGTCTGAAAGATTTAGAAGGAAAGAAACCAAATAATTTTCGAGCACAAGGAGACCACATCTCTTAACCTCCTGTCAAAAATAAAGGAGGAAGCAAGAACTTGGGCTATGGCAGGGGCAAGACGGTTGCGGAAATTTCTACCAAATTATACATAGCCTTCGTATAGCTCTGTACAGTCTTTTGTTCTTTATCTCTAGGGGTTGTATTTTTGTTGCCTCTATTTTCAATGAAATAGCATGTTCTCGTGCTGATTCCTTAAAAAAAGAAAGATCACAATTGGAGGATGTGATGTGCCCTAAACCGAGCCACACTGCTTCTCTTGTGCTAGATTGATGTTATGTTCTCTCCCCATTCATATCTTGTGTCGCTATTGTATGAGCTTTGTATTGTGATTGCTTGACTTGACTAAAAGGGATCAAGGTGATGCGGTACAACACGAGCAAAGCAACTTTTTTTACTAGGTCACAAGAAGGACACCTTTTTACTAGGATGATGAAATGGATATGGCATTCCGCGAAAAAGATGGTCACGACCAGGAAAGATGTAGATGAAAGGCAAAGCTGTGGACTTGGTTCAACAAAGCATCAAGGGTTTTGAGGCCCGAAAATTGCTTACAAGTTCATAGCATTAATCACCAACGCGGATCTTGTTAAAGAAAGAAACATACTCTCCTGAATACATACAGACTTGCGAGTAATCGTAGCCCGTGCTCTCCATGACTCTTCGGGTCAACGTGCCGCACGGCAGGGTCGAAACCCAGATGATTCCACGCCCCTACACTTGTAACGCGCAGAAGCGATCGAGGGACGTAAGAACCACTGAAATAACTTCGAATTTTCTATATATTTTGTGACAAATTTATATCAAATATAAATATAGTATAATTATAATGTAAGTACGTCATAACTTATACGTAACTTTCATTAATTTCGACTATTAGATTTGAGATTTGTTTCAAGATTCGTGCCAACAAAAAGGAAAAAAATCATAATATGCGACGGATTAAGGATGTCCACTTCATGAAAACAACGTGTTACCTCATGATTTTTAAAAGTTAAATACAAATTTACATGTTTCAAACTTGGAGAAGAGAATTTTGACGATACATAGGTTGGCTTTGTGCAAACCGCCACCCGGCCGAAACGGCAGAGAACATCGCCTACCCACTCGAGTCTTGACTGGCCAAGCCAAAGACGCCGCCGCTCGCGTCGTATCATTGCTCCCACCAGCACGCGGCACGCGGCTTTCCGCTCCTTAATTTTCTCCTCCTCCACGCGGCTATTCCGGGCGTTGGTATGGTGCGGACCGAGACGTCGCGCAAAAGCCCCGGCATTTCCCGGTGGATGATGATGAGAGTGGTTGCTGCTCGTCTCGTCTCCTGCTTGCTGCTGGTCCGTCTCGTCCCGATGCCCCCGCCTGTGTCGCCTCGTCACCACTCTCGCCCTCCAAATCTGCAACTTTTCCATCCAAAGCGAAGCACACCTCTGTGCGTGTAGGGAACGATCCGGCCTTAGTTTCCTCGCGCATGATGGGGCCAGTGGCGGACTGGTGGTGACGTCATCCTGTCCCAGTAGGACTCAGTGGTATTTGTGCCTGTGACGTCTTTCGTTAAATCGGGAATTGAAAAGGGGAAAAGAAAAAGAAAACAACGAAGCGAACGGCAGCGTGGACCAACCTATCTACCGGCGACGGCACGGCGGACGGCTACGGGGATTACAACGTCGCGACGTGAGAGAACGGAGGAGTCGCGGCGGAGGCCGCGATTGGCGGGCGCCGCGCGCCGCTGGTCGTGACGGCTACCGATCGAATTGAAGGCGTTGTGTTTGCGTCTTGCGTTGGTGAGCAGCCGGATCGGAACTTTTCAATGGTGTCGCACAGTCGCACGCACGCACCATCGGCACGGAGGACACGCGCTTCTCCCATCAAACCATACGTTTTTTCTTCTCCAAGTGACCGGGGCGGGCCATCTCACAATTTTCCCACCGTTCCCACTGCCTCGTCGCTCGTCGCGGTGGAGCACTTGAGTTGGTAATTGGTACTTTTATATTATAATTCCATTTAATTTTTAATTATTTTTAAATTTTGATTTTTAATATAAAACAAACATATTGTTAAAATATTAAATATTAGTTTTAATGAAACTAATTTGGTTTATAAATATTGCTGATATTTTTACAAATTTAATTAAACTTAAAAAATTAATTAAAAGGTCAAATGATTTATAGTATGAAACGAAGGAAGCAGTTGTCAGATAAAAAACAAGTGAAAATTAAATTAAAACCACTGAGATATTTTTGTCCTGAAATAAACCAACATATCTAAATTCTTAGTGTCTATTCGGTGCAGCTAAACTGCAGCTGCACAGCAGCAGCCGCTACAATGCATGGTAAAGAAAAATATATATCGGCATACATTGGCTGTAAAACGCGACCGGTTTCAGCTGCAGAGTAGCGGTATCGAACATAACCATAGAATTAACTAAGATATATTATATCATATATTAGATTGATTTGTTTTAAAAATAAGTAAGGTCTACGTATAACCGTATGTAAATGTGTAATTGACGATGATAGGAAGCAGTAGTATGAAACAAACGATGACGTAGTTACGGCAGTAAATAAGCTATTAGTGTGGTATAGGCGTAATATTTTTTATGGGTGTATAGCTATAGGACGTCGTGTGTTAGTTACCTGGGACGACCATGGAATCGAAGGATCACCATCACTTGCCGATAAAATGTCAAAGGCAAAAGGTCTTGTACCTCTCGGAGGCCAGTGCACGCCGGCTGGCCGGCCGGCCGGCAGTTCAACCAAATTCATGTACTGATGCGTGTGATTGGTACTGTACAACGGGAAATTCCAATCTGTCAAAACGTAACACCAAGAAGCACGATACCAAACAAATTCCAATCTGTCAAAACGTAACACCAAGAAGCACGGTGCCAAACGATGCAAATGTGTCAAGATGGACCCTTCGGTGTCCATCAAGCTAGATAGGCCATGACCAGGGTTAATCTTTTCTCTGGACCATGGGATTCCAACTCCTAGCTATATGTCAGTCTTCGACGAATTTTGACAAATTTGGACTTACTTCCGCTCAAATTTACTGTTCCAAAATTCGAATTTCTCAAAAAAAACCATTCAAAAATTGCCTCGAAATCTATTTTCCGTCTCACGGCCGAAACCTCGAAATTTCAAGCGAGGATTGCGATTTGCGATGGGGTGGTATGTTCCATTATGCTCATGCCGCAGGATGCAGTTTAGTTGAATACAAAGGTGAAGTCAAACAAAGAAATTAAGGAACAAAAACAAACGTGGCCGTTTTGCAACATGATACAGAATGTCTGATTTGGGTATTCGATGGTTAATCTAAATAGATGTATATACCTCCACAGAGATAGTAACCCAATGTTGACCTAATTACCTATTTGAGTCAGTCACCCATGTTGTGTTCAAAATAAGGTACTAATATTATTGTGAGTCACTTCCAACAAATTTGGAAGTAACAAATTCAAATTGAAAGAGATCAATATCCCACAGTTCTTTCAAAATACAAACTTTATGTTGGTTCATTTTGTCTTCGCTTTGAAAGTCGATAACTTGTCTTCACATCAAAATCATTTTTATGTGTAGTTGACATGGGAGGCACACAATTCATGCACACCAGCTTCCTTGCATGATCAGGATTAGGAAGAGTAGTTATTCCATTAACAATTTCCTTTTTGTTTGTCTAAACCCAAAGGATATCATAGGCTTATCATTATGGGTATGTTTGGATCCTAGGCTTTTACACCTAGCAAGACCTTGGCATCTGGTAGAAAGTTAAAGTGCTGGCTTTATAGGTGAAATGTCAATTGGGTCAAGGAAAATCTTGCTATGAGAGAAGCGGCTTTTTTTTTAACCAAAAACAGCAAGGAAGCCCCTATGATATATTAATTTTTAATGGGCTCTGTCTTTGTCATTTTTTTCACAGTTATAATAGTTTAGGTTAGTTAGAGTGGTGTAGTTGTGGTTTTCGCATAGGTTTTTGTCCCATATTCTTATTAAAATGAGACATTTTCTTTGTATAAAATATCGACAATGGTCTGACCGTTCAAAATTTTTTTTAATAAGGTTTATGTATGACGAATTTACAAATGATCAATCCATGATTGAAGAAAAATCTCTACCAACTACCCTGAGTCTAAGTAAATTAGTATCAGGTCAGCATTTACTATAAGTTTCCGGGAGGAAATGGAAGGCTAGACCAGGGTTTGCAATGACGGCGGCATATGCCGTGCCGCCCCTCGGCGGCACGACGAATTTCACCGAAATTCGCGAAAGCCGGCGGCAATGAACAGTAAAAATTTGAATTTGAACGATTTCGTGCGTACCGCGAAAACCGCGAGAAAAACCGTGAAAACCGCGCAAAAACCGCGTGAAATCCGCGAAAGCCGCGAAAAACTGCGAAAACCGTGAAAACCATAATTTAAATTTGAACTAAATCGAAATCCGCGTCGTGCCGCGGATTTCGCAAACCACGCGAAAACCACGTCGTATACCGCGGTTTCGCGACAAACATCGCGAAATTTATATTTTTTAATAAAAAATATTTTTTGTGTTAAAATGAATTTTTCAAATTTTTTGAATTTTCACGAAATTATTTAAACGAAACCGCGGGGATGCCGTGCCGCACCCCCGTAAAACCACCGAATTTCGCAGCTTTCGTGCCGAAATTCGCGAAATTGCAAACCCTGGGCTAGACATTATTAAAAATTAAATTATTGCATTGCTTCCAAATATTCCAAGCTGATATAAGGAAAACTTCCGTGAAGCATTAGCTGACAAAGTTCCTTTTCTGCTGCTATATCATCTGATGAAGTTCCTGAAAAAAAAACAATTTGCACCCAACAACATATACTGAAGTTCTATTGAAAGAAAGAGTGTTCTCTTGTTTCATTTCGCTGACTCATCTCGCAGACATGGCCACAAGTCTCCAACCCCGTTTCATTTCCTTTTAGTTTGTCTAAAATTATCATAATCATAAATTAAAAGTGTAAAGAAAGGGGATCCATAATTGATTGCCCATTGCTCAGCTACACAAGCTAGTTAAGAAAAGAAAGATCAAATACACCTTGCGGAGTACTAGGTGTCCACAAGAGAAGAAGGAAAAAAAGAAAGAAAAAAAAGAGAAAGGATCTCCCGTGATTTTATAAAAAAAGTTTCTGAAAGTTTTTGGAAATCCCTCGGCGTGTCACGTGGCGGGTGATTTTTTAAAACCAGGTCGATGATCGAAGATGCATGGTTTTGATAATTGAGATGTCGGATACCCGATTTTTAGTTGAATGGTCAAATACAAACTTTCATGATAGTCTGATGATCAATTATGGACTTCTTTCTTTACTATTATATCTGCTTTTTAGTGGACATTTCCTACTATCTTAGATTAGAGGGTGCCATTCCCTCTCGCCGCTAACATGTAAGATTATCCGAGAATCACCAAGTCTTATTTCTTTTCAGTTACTTGGTTAATAGCTTGTCATGGACATGTTTTTAAAATTGTTAAACGGTACGTTTGGTGTAAAAGAACTTTTTATATATAAGTTTTTTATAAAAAATAAATTCATTTAAAATCTATAATAATTAATATTTAATTAGTCATATTGTAAATTGCACTTTGCACTGTGTAAAGTGCACCTAGTTTCACTTTCCATCACATACTAGTTTACACCAGATTGTCTTCAAATAAGTTTCACTTAGCATCAGGATATGCATCATCAAACCTTTTATGAGTGAAATTTCATCAAATTTTATAAAATATGGATGAAACTTTGTGAAACATGGTCTAAATTCATCAAATTTGTAAGATTTCCTTTAGTTATATGAATCCGTGCAAAATAAAAATTATTTGATATACCCTGATACAAGGTGAAAATTTATACTAAACCCGATGCAATGCAAAGTGAAACAACATACATTCTATCCGGTGCAAAATACAATTTACTCTCTATCATAAGCTAATGATCCATCTTGTTTTTCGTGCGCCCGTTAATTTCCCGTGAAAAAGCATAGCAAGTTTTAATGATGGAGGTGATGGTCACCTTTAATTTTATATAAATCATCTTCTTACTAATTAGGAGAGAGGTATTCTTTCCAACACATTGCCTCTAATGCACCTATCCAAATATACTACTTTATTTGTTTTCTCTTAATTTATGGGTGTCTTTTTAGTTTGTGTAAAGACGGTCTTTTATATGATGTTGTCTCTTATATGATGGATGGCTCATTATCTTTTTTTTCTTTTTTTCATTTATTATGTGATCCTATATAATATTTTAGGTTTAGGAGAAGAGTGTGGAGGTGCATAGTACCTGCTCTAACGAGCACACAGCCCTGAACGTGGGTCAGAGTAGCAAATTATCTATGACCTGTAAAAATAGAGGAGGGTGCACATGATCCATGACCGATTGACCATTTGAGGTCACCCCGGTCTCAAAATTCCGCAGGCTGACACACACAGTGTCCTCCCCTCCGCTCCTCCAGTTGGATGCTTCCCGGTGGCCGCCGTTTCAGAGCAGTAATAACTTGAGGCCCCATAGTTTCCTGGCGTCTGCCAAAATTTAAATTTTAAAATTTTTATCAAACTTTATTTTTCAATAATAATTTTTAGGTCACTATATATATAAATATAAATTTTATTTATAAATTATTAATATTTTATTAATACATCGTACGACGTATTACGTGTATCTGACAAAGGGGGCCCGAGAAGAAGAAGAGAAACCCCGCGAGGTTGAGTCAAACCAGGCGACCAAAACGTTGTCCCCTTCCTTTGAACCCAACCACTTGTTTGACAAAGTCCATCTCCGCCACATTCCAATCCCATGGATCCTCTACATCTGCAAGACTGCAACCATTGCGACCTCCACCCAACACACGATGCCACCGTTGCCGCAGAAGATCTGGCTAGTCTCCCACACGTAGCCGCCTCGCCTAGTCGGCTCACCTTCAAATACGAGCTGCCTCCTCTGCCTCTGCCTCGTCTTCCTCCTCTGCTCAAGCTCAAGCCAACAACCTAGCTATGTCTTCGCCGCCGACGAGAGCTCAGTCGTTGTTGCCTGCTAGCCCGGCCGTGATGGCGGGCACGTCGTCGGGAACGGGAGGAGGAGGCGCCGGGCCGTTGGTGGTCAGCAACGGCGTGCTGCTCGCCGCGGTCATCTTCTTGTTCATGGTCGTGGTGTTCGTCTTCCTCCTCTACCTCTACGCGAAGAGATATCTTGGAGCGAATCCGCTGCTGGCGCCGGCGTCGCCCTCCTCGCGGTTCCTCTTCCTCGACGCGTCCCCGTTCCCGAGCCGCGGGTTGCCGGCGGCCGTGCTGCGGGCGCTACCCGTGACGGTCTACGCGAAGCCTGGTTCCGGCGGCGGCGAGGGGCTCGAGTGCGCGGTGTGCCTGTCCGAGGTGGCCGACGGCGAGAAGGTGCGGCTGCTGCCCAAGTGCGACCATGGATTCCACGTCGAGTGCATCGACATGTGGTTCCATTCCCACGACACCTGCCCGCTCTGCCGCGCGCCCGTGGGCTCCGACGCCGGAGGCGAGCTCACCGCCGAGGGGCTGCCGCGCGTGCCGCGCGAGGAGCCGGCCGCCATGGAGTTCCCCATGTTCCCGACCAACGTCCTCTTCTGGGGCACCCACGACGACGTCGCCAACGCCGGTGACCGCCACCCGTTCCACCCCCCGCCGCCGCCTCTCATGACCGCACCCTCGACGAGCTCCTCGGCGTCCGGGCGCAGGAAGGAGAACCTGGTGATCGACATCCCGTCGCGCTCTGCCGCGGTGGACTCCGTCACGTCGTCGTCCGCCTCGACGCCGCTGCCGGCGAGCAGGATGCCGGACGACATGAGGTCGCCGGTGTCGGCGCGGCTGCGGTCGCTGCGCCGGCTTCTCAGCAGGGGCAAGCAGGCCGTGGTCGGGACGTCCTTCAGCCCGCGCGGCGGCGACATCGAGCAGGGGCTCGCCGGCGCTGCGCCCAAGACACCCAAGACGCCAAAGACGCCGCCGGCGGCGAACTGATCCCTCTTCCAGAGCTCCGAGATGCATTGGCTCGCCTCGCCGATCACCGGAGCGTACACATGTGTTCATTCTTTTTTCTATTCTTTCCTGATCTTTTCTTTTGCATTTCAAAGAAAAAAGAAGAAATTTTGGCCAAAAACTCTGATGTAAAAAGAAGACGACAACATTGCTGTAAGTTGATTCTTGATGATTGGGGGATAAAATTGATGAATTTGTTCAATTGTTCTTAGTTTCTTACTTATCTTTGCCTTGATGTGAAATTGTCTGAAAAGGTATTTGTGTTTCAGTTAAACACTGCTTCTAGTACTTCAGAAGTCAGCAGTCTGAATTCCTACTATCACTGACAATCTGATCCCAGAAACGCGTGATTAGAAGTGAATATATTTGGTTAGGAGCCGAAATTCAAAAGATGATTCCTGAGTACATCAGCAAGAGAGAAAAAGAAGGCTCAAAATGGAATTATGCCTAACAAAAGTACATCAACTGTACGTTCGGCTAGAATATGAAGTGTGTAGGAGACAAGCTCTGCGCTTTTTAGGCAAAAGAGTCGGTTTCTGCTGACGAAAACAACTTCGTGTAGGCCCCAATGACCAACTATGTTATCCGTTTTTTTTCAGAATTTTTTATAGCTATTCAGAAAGATGCATCGAGAAATGAGAGCACGAGCAACTGTTAAATTCTTAAGGATTTCACATGACACAGTTTAGTTCCTCCAAAATTCCCGCGAAGAAAATACATTTCCTGCAACGTAGCAGCTCTTAGTTTTCAGTCGCTTCAAGTATCACCTCATGTCATCACAGTTTAAGATATCCAACTGCCTTCATGGATTACACAAATTTCAGCATAAAAAAATCAAACCCTTGACAGTGGCTGGAACGAGTTTCTTTTCGTGAAGCGATTCTTCTGCTCGTTTCAGCGAAATGGATTTGCCGATCAAACACGACATAGTCTCGGTCTCTCCGCGTGTTTGCACACAGAAAATGTCGATGCGACTGGATGCAAAAACTTTGACCCCTCCTCACGCTGATTAATTTGGCTTAAATCTTTTTCCCCTCTTATCTGACACAAGTTGCACTTGACTAATTGCTCCGTTCGTTTTCTGCTCTTCACTGCATGTCTCTGAATTTCCAAGCAAACGAGCTAGCCGTCAGTCAGGTCAGTCAACGACATGTGATCTTATGTAACAGTAACAATACTACTACCATGTACTACATGTGCATTTTATACAATTTTAGGCCCTGTTTACTTCTTAAGTTTGGATATGTAAACTTTACACCTAAAAAATTTTGTGAGTAAACTTTACATCTAAGAGTAGTGTTTACTTCTCATGTGTAAAGTTTTTATGATGTTATAAAAAGTCAAATTTATTGTGCATGCAAGGGTAGGAGTGGACAAACACTTCTCCCAAGAAAATTCTGTATTTTTTGGCTCCCAAACCTTCCAAATCCAAAATTTTTATACATCAACTTTACACCTATGTGTTTACTTCCAAAATGCCAAAAAATAACCAAAATCCCAAATCTTTACAAGAATTTACAGGAAGTAAACATGGCCTTAATTAGCTTTAGCTGCATGCAGATTAAGTCGTGGCGCCCAATCGGTTGCACGATTAGGATTGCAGTACAGAAGAAAATGGGGGAAGTTTCTTGGATGCAAGTAAGTAATCGGCGAGTCAGAGACGATTGAATGCGAGAAGAAACATGGGAAGGAATTGTGAGCTAAGGCAGGACGGACGTTAGGTCAGGTGTCACTTTCTTTGCCTTCTGGACATGGTTATCTTGGGTCATGTACGAGCTCGGTCGCTAATCTCACAATTATTATTAATCGACGTGCGATACGTGGGCGTGTAACTGATCGAATCCTTGCGACAGAGTTTATTTTTATTATTAGCAGTAATATGCTAGTTTAAGTGTTTTTACGCAGATTGACCCGATCAATTGGGCATATATTAGGTATAGTTTGGTTGGTTGGCTGCGTTGAGATAGTTTACGTGGTGAAGATCTAGGAAGGATGGGATTGGGAAGGGTCGTGAGTTGCCTACACGAAAGCGTAAGGTTGGGACCGTGTGTCATGGCATGGCACCACGTCACATGAGATGAGCTACGCGCGCATACGTAGTACTAGCAGTCCTCCTGTTTGGTACGGTTCCAAGAAACGGAAAAGATTGGCAGAAACATTTCTATAAATAATTTATGGATGATTTTCGAATAAACTGTGGAGATTATGGCAATCGGGTATCCACATGGCAAGCTTATCCGACTGGAGATAGGGATAGGTTGCACCTACCAAATATGTAAACCAACTACGACTTGGGTATTACGTTGCCGATAGAGATAAGGCAACGGCCTATAGTCACGGTTTGGTAAGATTGAGGAAACCGACTTAGACTAAGATAGGGTTTTCGATTTGTAAGCCCACCTTCCAAGACTATATAAGGGGGTAAAGGGCGTTCCTTGAGGGATATCGGTTTTAGATCATATGCTTCATGAGAAGTTAGATGAGCTTTCAGCTTTAGATACACGAGATCATGAGATCAATAAAGACACTCGGCGGATCGAATCCCGAAACAGGAGTAGGGTATTACCTCACGAGAGGGCTGAACTGTCTAAATCCTCTTTCCTCCTAACCCATTGTGCTTGGCGATCTTGACTGCGACCCCAGAAATTATATTGCCGAAACCGAGTTTCGACAGTTGGCGCGCCAGGTAGGGGGCCGCGTGTCGAGACTTCTTCAACAATCTCGCCGACAAGCGTGATGGGATCTCCTTCAAGATTCGGCGACTTCACCGCCAACTTCGTCGACAACTCCTCCTTCGACTCAGATTCGGACCAGTCGGAAGGAGAAATCCACTCGACGCCGTTCGGACTGCCGAACAGCGCCAAGATCTACAACGACGCCTTGAAGACCAAGATGCAATCTACTTTCTCCGACGACGGACTTCGCTCGGCACCATTCGGATTACCGAATGCCGCCGAAATCTGCGCCAAACTTCTCACCTCCCGACGGAGACGATCTACTCGGACGAAGACCTCTCGGTGCCGTTTGGGTTACCAAACGCCGCCGAGATCTGACAAACTTCTCTCCCGAGTCGGGCGACCCACTCGGAGGAGCCCGCATCCCCAAGCTCGGCTCGGGTGGAGCGATCCGGACCGGGCTACCCGGGATCAAGGGAGATCGCCGTCATCCTCCCATCATTCGGCTCCTGCTCATCTTCGGAGCTCAATGGATACCTCGGCTCCGCCGGCCGACGACCTCTATGGCATCCCTCGACGAGCCGACAACTCCGACTACCGCATGGACTATGAGCCGAAGTGCTTTGATGTCCTCATGGCCGAGCGGACGAGTCCGACTCGCCATGGCCAAGAGGCTTGCTGAAGGAGAGCGGGCCAAGATTGAGCACGAGCGCAAGACGGCCGAAGAGGAGAAGCAACGCAAGGACGAGGGCGACAAGAGGAAGCGGGACCTACGTGCGGTGGACGATCGCCGGAGGCCATCCTCCAACGCGGGTTCGCAACACCAATATTTTCCAAACGCCACGGCAAACGGCTGTTGCCGCGCTCTCTCTTGGACACCGTCATGGAGCGGCACCCGCCAATGTGACTCGATACTCGACAAGATCAAGACCATCGTCGCGCCACGGCTAACGGCCACCCCACCACCTCGGCACGAAGGCCGGCGAGTCCGTGGCTGAAACGCCGACAAAGTCGACTCCCGCCTCTAAGGTCGGGAGACTATAAGAGGCCCGAGCCGGATCGGTCGACAACAAGGCCAAGAGGCCCACCTCGCGAGTCCACGCGAAGTACCGGGAGCAACGGGCGACTCCGCGACAAACGACACGGACGTCCACCCGTCCACCATCGCGTCGGCCGCAACAACGGCTCCGGCTATCCAACCAGCCAACCGAAGACCCCGCCGAGTGATCTACGGGAAGTCTTCGATCGCCGCTACCGAGAGCGAGACCGACGCACTCGGGAAGATCGGAGGATCACCGGATAGCGGCGACGACGGAGTGCCAGCTTTCACTCGGGAGCTTCGCCGAGTGCACTTGCCGAATGGTTTTAAGCCAACAGTAATAGAGAAATATGGCAGCAAGACCGACCCGAGTCGTGGCTTACCGTGTATACTCTCGCCATCCGCGCAGCGGCGGCGACAACAAGGCTATGGCCAATTATTTGCCGTGGCCCTCGCCAACTCGGCCAGAGCGGCTCACGAGCTGCCAAGAGGCTCAATCGGCTCGTGGAGCGAGGCGGGGACCACTTCATCGCCAACTTCCAAGGCACCTTCGAGAGACCCGAGCATACACTTTGACTTATACAACGTCATCCGGAAGCCGGACGAGCCTCGAAGGATTACATTCGGCGCTTCTCGAAAGCGCAACAAGATCCCCAACATCACCGATGGCATCATCATCGCCGCCTTCTAGAAGGGAGTCCGTGATGAACTGTTGATCGGGAAGTTCGGGCGCAAGCCACCGAAGACGGTGAAACAAATGTTCGAGACGGCGAACTCCTACACCAAGTCCAACGATGCAATCAAGGCGGAACGCCAAGACCGGCGACAAAAGGGATGACAAGCACTCGAAAGGAAGCCGGCATCCAGGAAGGATAACGGCAGCAACAATCGGGCCCGAGAAAGATCGCAAGCGCCGGCACCAAGACCTGGTTGCCACAACGTCCGATTCTCAACACCGTCGCCGAGTTACGGCTTACGACGCGATCATAAACGATCGTGAACGCTCAGTACACGCATCATCTACAAGCAATTCTCAAATCAATATGCGGCACAGTTAAACAAGAAGCCGACTAATGAAACCGGTCCATCGGGAACCAAGAAGAACAACCCGACTGGAAATTCGGAGCCTTTTCAAGGCCACGTGGGCGAGCTGAATCACATATTCGGGGGCCGCAGGCTTATGAGTCCAAGAGGAAGCAAAAGTTGATGGACCGCGAGGTCAACGCAGCACAACCCGAAGTCCCACAACATCTACGATGGTCGGAGGTGGCCATCACGTTTAATCGCTCGGATCATCCGCCGAGTGGTTCACCTAGGCGGTATCCCTTGGTACTTGACACAGTGGTTGAACATCAAGGCGAAGCGCATCCTCTTCGATGGGGCGGCGTCCTCAATTTCTGTTCGTCAAGACCTGGATGAGATACAAATCCCGAGGCGAGTTGAAGGCAAGCTCAGCCCCTTCCACGGAGTGATCCGGGCTGTCGCCCACACCACTCGGGCACATCGCCTTTCCGAGTCACCTCGGAGTTCGCGAGAATTTCCGAACGGAGAATACCACCTTCGGGGTGGTCGACTTCAAAGACGGCCTACCACGCGATCATCGGAAGGCTGCACTCGCCAAATTCATGGCGATACCACACTACACTTACCTCGCATGAAGACGCTTGGGCCTAACGGCGTCATCACCTGCACGCGACGTCAAACAAGCCTTCACACTGTGACGAAGAAAGGCTGCGATATGGCTCAATCTTGTGAGAGATCACGTGGCCGGGAAGAAATCCAGCGGCTACATCAACATCGAAGAGGGTGAAATTTCTACAAAGAGGATAGCCAAGTCGGGACAAGGCGACGCCAAAACGAAGAAAATCTTCCTTGATCCGTCGTCAAGATATCTTCAAGGACTTAGAAGATACCACGGTCGCAATGTTCGGGCGCGAGCTTTCATTGTCGATGATTTGGTTCTACGCAAGATCCGGACCATCAAGGACCATCACAAATTATCTCCACTATGGGAAGGACCATACATAATCGCTAAGGTGACTCGGCCAAGAGCATTTCGACTAAAGTGCGAAGATGGATCTATGGTGAAGAACTCTGGAATATTGAACATCTTCGACGATACTATGCTTAAATTGCCGTAAGTTTCATGTTATTCTTGATTGCCAATCTCAAGCAAGATGACTTCTTGAGTTGAGTCGGGGCTATACGTGTCAATAAAGCATGGTTTTCTTCGACAACTTGTTTATATTTGGTTTATCATTGTTTAATGTTTCTTGATTTGAGTTTAATAGATAAGGACTGAGAATTTTTGATGACCTAATCAAGCTTAGACTTGGTGACGGTTGGACGAAAATTACTTAAGAAATTTTTATGAAGACTCGGGTCAAGGCATTAACATAAATAAGCTAGATACCTACAAGTTCATATCGGAGGCATAAAGAGACCAAGATGATTAAACTTACTCGGCGAACCTCGAACGACAAGGGAATCTTGAAATGGATGCGGAAGACGGCTTGTGATGGAACAAGAGTTCCTAGATGGATGGATTTGCACGCACACGAGTTTAGGGTTCTCCACGGAGAGGCGGTGAGCAGTCTTTGCGAAAGAGGAAATTTTTGGGGAAGATGAAGTGTCGAGGATGACCTCGAGGCTTCGTAAAAGACTTGAGGGTTTTTGCCAAGTTATCTCGCAATTGGGCCGAGCCATGAGAGACTTGCGGCCCGGCTAAGGTGCGGCTTGACACGTGTCCTTAGGGACTTAAGTGGATGGACTTAAGCGATTTGCCACGGCAATATGCACGTGTCACATAGCCTAATACCTTTGAAATCCTTTCATACCGTGGTTTGCATAACTTCATGAGAAGTTGGCACGATGCAATTTGAAAGGTGACAAATAGTGAAGCTTTTCATGGCTGTCGATGATAGGAACTATTTGGTTTTAAAGCATTTGATTAAATGATTATATTAGTGCTATTTTTTCCACCTTGGTGAAGATCTTTTTTAGATTAAGACCAATATTATGGCAGGAGCTATTTAATATTTTGGTCGTATTTTTCAGATGACTGAAAAATTTGTTTACCCACGAGGGTTGATTAAATTATTTGTCCCGAGATGACTCGGGCAAATCAACTCGGATAAGCATGAGTTTGCCGAGTAAATTAATTTCTTACCCACGAGGGCTGATTAGATTATTTGTTCGAGATGACTCGGACAAGTTAACTCGGATGAGCATGAGCTTGCCGAGTGTTTTTTACCCACGAGGGTTGATTAGATTATTTATCTTGAGATGACTCGGACAAGTTAACTCGGATGAGCATGAGCTTGCCGAGTGTTTTTACCCACGAGGGTTGATTAAATTGTTTGTTACGAGACGACTCGGGCGAACTACTCGGATAAGCATGAGCTTGCCGAGTGATGTGATTTTTATGATTGCTTTAGCTTGAGCTAAGCATTTATATGAGAATTATTTGTTTCGAGATGACTCGGGCAAATTTCCGGATGACTCGGGAAGATCGGCTCGGATAAGCATGAGCTTACCGAGCGAATTAATTTTTACCCATGAGGGATGATTAAAATATTTGTTCCGAAATGATTCGGGCAGATCCACTCGGATAAGCATGAGATTACCGAGTGCTTTCCACCCATGAGGGTTGATTGAGTTATTTGTCACGAGACGACTCGGGCAAATTCACTCGGATGAGCATGAGCTTTTGAGTGATGATATTTTTTATGATTGCTTTAGCATGAGCTAAGCATTTACATGAGTATGATTCTTTATAGTCCTTGTATGTATGTTTGGTCTGTTTTTGACTAATCATATAGTCGGGGCTACACCTAATTAGGTACATCATGAGATGCACCTAGATATTTATTTACGAGAATTTTTGGATATTTTTCAGCCCTTCACGAGTCTTTGGAGTCACTCGGGAGATTCGGGCGAGATGATGGAATCACTCGGCGCCGAAGCACTCGACCAAAGAGTTTTTTGGCGTATCTTGTCTTGGTTTGATCTTTGAGTTGTCTCGTCGCGAAAGGACTCGGGGCTCTTGTGGAGATTATGGCAATCGGGTATCCACATGGCGGGCTTATCCACGGAGATAGGGATAGGTTGCGCCTACCAAATATGTAAACCAACTACGACTTGGGTATTACGTTGCCGATAGAGATAAGGCAACGGCCTATAGTCACGGTTTGGTAAGATTGAGGAAACCGACTTAGAGTAAGATAGGGTTTCCGATTTTTAAGCCCACCTCCCAAGACTATATAAGGGGGGTAAGGGGCATCCCTTGAGGGATATCGGTTTTAGATCATATGCTTCATGAGAAGTTAGATGAGCTTTCAGCTTTAGATACACGAGATCATGAGATCAATAAAGACACTCGGCGGATCGAATCCCCGAAACAGGAGTAGGGTATTACCTCACGAGAGGGCCTGAACCTGTCTAAATCTTCTTTTCCTCCTAACCCATTGTGCTTGGCGATCTTGACTGCGACCCCAGAAATTATATTGCCGAAACCAAGTTTCGACACAAACATTTCTTCCAAAAACAAGTGAAACTATCTAAAGGAGTTTATGAGTTTATCATTTCTAGTTAAAAAACAAGAAACCTATCTACTGATTCTTCAAAAAACGTTTCTCATTTTTAACAATTTGGTACATATTCTAAAAAAACAAATTGAATCGAAATCGATTCTCGCAGCCAAACAGACCCTTAGTTGTAGTAGCAGTAGAGCATCCGCGGTGTATAAGGCCCTCTTATATGTCACGTCCTAAAGTTTCCTCTTTAAATTATTTAATAAATCTTTCAAAAAAATTGTCTAAAATTAACATATAGCTAAATCTTAACTAATAAAATTATTTAATAATTGGAGTTGACCTGGTGAAATTTTTTGAGGTCCCTATGCTAAAATGCATTAACGGGATTTTTAGTGAAATTTTGAGCAAAGGAAGTAATTTTAATAATTAAAATATGATTATCGAAATTAAATAAATCCTAAATCCTTTCTTTTTCCTCCTTAGCCATTGGGCCATTTAGCCCAACTTTCCCATCCGACTGCTCACGCCCACGCGCCCCTTTCTCTTTCTTGGGCCGGCCCGAGGCCCAACCAATCCATCACTCCCGTCCCCTCTTTCTCTCTTCGGGTCATCAACGAGTTGGGCCCACTTGTTGGGCTGTCTCCCACCTTCGACCGATGGAGCCAGAGTAGCAACCAACGTCCACAGGCCTCGCGCGTGCCTCCCTGCCCACTCCGCGTCCGGGCTGCAACGGCCACCCACTCCTCCACCCCTCCCATATGCACTGCGTCCCTAAATCGCTCAAGATTCAATTTTTGAATCCCGCTCTGTCTCTCTCTTCCCCATGTCGCCTGCGAATCCGCCCCCATCCCGGCCACGTCCGAGCTTCCCGAGCCCATAAAAAGGATCGCCGACCTTCCCTCCTTCCTTTTCCTCACTCATTGCCCTCTCCCGCACCTGCTACCGCTCCCGCACCGTGCAACCCTAGCACCGCCACCTTTCACAGCCTCTGGCCGCTGCTAACTAGCTAGAGCCGTTGCCAAGCCTCGCCATCGCCTCTGCCCCATTTGTGGGGCCAAGACGCCACTCGTCCGCCACTTCCCGCCGGAGCACCATCCCCCTCGCTCACTGTTGAGCCCGCCATTCTCGCCCTCTCTAGTCGGCAATGTCGCTCCCCACCCGTCTTCTTTTCCTCTCTAATCTCTCTCGTTCTCTCTCATAGGTCACACATGTGCTTGTCCGCAGCCTCATTCGTTGGATCACCGCCGCCCTCGTCCTCTCCGTGCCAGTTGCCGTCGTCCGCCGGTGAGGAATCCCTCCCTTTTCCTTCTCCTTTTCCATGCGCTCGCCGTCCCTTTTGCATGCGTCGTCGCCTCCTGTGCACGTCGCCCCTCTTTGCGTCATCGTCGTCGCTTCCCGCATCATCGCTAGCGACCTTTTGGTCCCAGGCGCCGCCTTCGCGCCATGTCCGGCCAGCTCGGCTTAAGCCGAGCCCACGCCCCAGTCGCCGCCTCCCGCGTCGTCAGATTCACCTCGGGTGAATCCAGGCCGTCCGCGTGGCTGCCTTGGTGTTGTCTCGCATCGACGCCAACTGGACGTCACGTCAGCATCACCTCCGCCCGCTGGTCCGCCGTGGCCATCACGTGGTGCGCCCGTGGACGGTGCCCACATGGACCTTGTCCATCGTGTGCCGCCCCCTTGTGTCACCGACGGGTGGGGTGTGCTTGTCGGCGCTGGCCCTCCCCTCGCTGACGTCAGCCCTCACCTTTAATATGCAATAAATAATTAAAGACTTTTCTGTTTATCGTAAAACATAGTGAATCTTTTAAAATTCATAGAAAATTCATCCGAGCTTCGTTTAAGTCTATTTTAAATTGCAGTAAATTCATCAAATGCATAGAATCCATTAAAAATGGTTTTGTTCCATGTTTCAGTAGACCTATAGCCTGTTTGCTTGTGTGCTTTGTTTGTCACTTAGATTCCGCCGGTTACGAAGCTTCGGTTTTCTTTAAAGTTGTTGCGAGAGGTCCCAGCGGCAACTGAGCAAGGCAAGTCATGCATTCTCATTGAGCATGTGGTACCTAATTTTGCAAAAAATGTTTCGCTTTCTATTAAATATGTATTACTTTATAATGTCATGTGGGTTGGTTCCTATTATACTGAGCCATGTGGTTATTGTTGATGAGAAATTCGATTCCCACGCACTAGTCTGAGAGGTTTGCTTTACTCTAGTGCAGGTCCAAATTGGTCGCCTTTGGTGAATTTAGGGCGTGCCAGTTGGTTTGATCCTGTAACCAACAAGAAACAAGAAATATGCATTAAGGTCAAATTAGATCCTACCGGATCGGCTGAAGACATCAATAAACATATAATTGTTATTCCAAAGCACATTTATACTAAGTGATTAGGATAGATTAGTAGTATACCGAGACAATATAAATCACTTAGGCTAAAGGCACATTAGGATAATAAGTATCTGCATTGACAACCTAGCCGATACTGCAGGTCTAATGTGAATCAGCTAATACTCCGATACATTTTATAAAAAGATATTAATCTAATCTAAATGCGCTAAACCTAGATCAATCGGCTATCAGCGTAACTTGACAGATTGATACTGGCTTAGGGCATTTAAATAGATTGAGATCTTAATATAAAAGGCGGTTTTAATATATCTAATATCAATTGAAACTAAAATATAACTAAAATAGGTAAGGCTGGCTGAAACTCCAGTGCTGTCTCTAATGATAAACATTAAACCAAATAGATCTTGATAGTTCTAAAAGCGACTTAACAGGTCGATTAGATGCAACATTAAGTAAAAAAGAAATAATAGATCTGTATAAGTTAATGAGAACCCCTCGAGACGGTAGACACGACATATAATCTAATTCAACCCTTGGATCTAGCCTCATCGGCTGCTGTCTTCAGAGAAAAATCAGCCGATTGCGAGATAGATATAGGTATTGCTCTAGATTATAGGCCACGTATGATAGGTTGCATAGTTTATAACATCGAAACTAAAGTATCATGATGATGCAAGCACTAATCCCGACAATACAAACCACTGGTAACAAGGAATTACCCTGTTCGGAGATCGAAGCCGATGCAGCCCGAGCAAGAGCAAGAACTCGTCGAAAATAAAAGGGTGGCGATGCGTCAAAGTTGATTGATTGTGTGTTGGTTGTTCTTTTACAAAAGTTGTCGGGTCTTATTTATACCCAGGCATAACGACATCCGTGTAGGACATGGTTTCTACCTTATCTACTATTTACAGTACGACAATATCTCGGGACGCAATCCCATGCCGCATTACAAAAGGAATATCTAATAACTTCCTAATTTACAGATACAATCGTTGTTACAGGACATTATCCATAGATGGCAATATCTTTAACGCATAATTTGGAGACCGAATCCAATACTTTATCTTCAAATTTCCTCTTGGGACCGGCCCCAGCTCTATCTTCGCGGGGGATCGGCATCGGCTATCCTGGTCCGACTCGGACTTAGCCGACGTGGCCCCTGTTTCTCCGCAGGTCGCGCATCTTCTCTGACTCTGCCTCAATCTCTGCTTCAAACCTGAGGATTTGGTTACCAAATTTGGTCGTTAATATATGCCCTCCAAGTCCGCAATATGAAAATGTTGCGGATTTTGTACAATCCGAATTCCAAGCGCAACTCTACGTCGACTCTGTCTCGGCCGTTATGAAAACTCCTTAAATAACGCCCGTTGCCCGACGAACAACTCACGCCGTCAACAGCTAACCACTCCAGCAAGCGTTTCGAGTCCTCCGGCGACCTCTCCGGCGTCCCCAAGTTCGCGGCGGCGATTTCTTCCTCCGCGACCCCGGCGCACTCCAATGGCATCCTCCGTCGCTCAGTCGCCGCCTCTCCGTCAAGTTCCCCGAGGTATGCCCTAATCGGCTAGAACTCCCTTTTTCGCTCATTTCCCTTTATAGATATGTATTCTAGGGTTTATGATTCTAAAATCTGCATCTTTCCGATTGTAGCATCTTGCTCACCAAGTAGCAATCCCCAGCCTCCTGCAAAATAACAGATATTTCCTAGGGTCGATCGGCAACAAGGACCCTACAGAGTTCATAATAGTCGAAACCAATAGAATGCCCTGTAAGATGAAAAACCCAAGTCTTAGCCACTGGGCAGGCACCTTCAAGTCTTGGCCATCAATGGACAAGTCTTGGCTAGCATGGTACAAGAGAATGGAACCGTCCAAGCGCAGCCACTGGGAGGAAATTGGGATAGCCCAATACTTAGCCCTGTTTGTAGCCGATATGGCAAAAGACGAACCAACGATGTCATGCGCCTATTTACGGAACAATACACGGAATGCTTTCATCTTCCAACGGGCCCAATGACCATCACCTTAGTGATGTAGTAATGATAACTGGATTAGATTCCTGTCTTCGGCTAACCCCAACAATCTGAGAGGCAAAGGCTAGTTTCAATTCAAGACTAAGGCCATAGGGGGTTGGAACGGCTTCGTGGCCACAAATGCAGGAAGGGCCGATCAGTGCTAGGGAGCACGCTGCCTTTTTAATGATATGGCTAGAAAAATTCTTCTTTTGCGGATCTAGCTGCGGGCCAACGATGAATTGGCAAGTAATAGCCGAAGCCCTGGTAGACAGAAAGAAGATTCCGTTAGGCAAGTTCTTGCTCGGCTATTTGTACCAAACCTTGAATCAAGCCATTTCCAAGATCGCTTCCAATGCCAACATCAATACCAGGGGCCCCTGGTGGTTTCTCCAACTGTGGCTGGTGTTGATGACACAGAAGATAGCTGGTCAGCAACAATTGACTGAAGCCCGCTTCCCCCTGTTGGAGCCGATCGAAGATGATGAAGGGGACGAAGTGACCACCGGGAGATGTCTGAGCTATGGCGAAGCAGCGGCCACGCACATTGGATGTAAGCAATCGGTCGAACTGCTAGCCGAATGGTTCATGTCCCTATATGATGGTTTTGCCAAGGACAACCGATGATGGCACTTTTACAGGGACAGAACACTCTTTGAGCTGCCAATCGAGTTAAACTTCGAAGAGGTCAATTCGGAAGATTACCCCAAATGCCGGGAGATCTTCACCACAACACTTGCGCCATGCATTCTGCCGACAGGGATGCACCAAGGCCGAAACGTAGCAAAACTTACGAATTTTATTATCCGGTGTTGGCTGCTCGGCAGTTCGGACTTGGGCAATTGCCCGTCGGCTATTATTATGCCGACAAGATCGAAACCCGAGGGGTGGTGGATAAGCCGCTGATCATGAACAGACTAATGGAACTGGCAGGCCCACCTCTCGGTAGCATCGGCACTCTGGGGCTGTCCTACAAGAAATGCACGACATATGACAGATGGTGGGTAGAGATCAAGAGGCACTTGTTCCATCAACGGTCTTCCTACTACCTCACTTCCTTGATGCCGGACGAGATCCCCTCGGTAAGTTCTCGACTTTGAAGATTTTTTCCTCTTTGAGCGATCGGCTAATCTGGCTTGCTAACACTTAAGTCTTGTTCTTCCCTGCAGATGACAGAAACAGACCCATCGATTACCGCCTAGGCGTTCTCCCTGGTGGGTGTGGACTAGCCCCTTTGGCGATCGGCTGGGAAGTGCCAAAACTAAAAACCTTGCTGTACGGGCAAATGCGCGAGCCGCTGGCACGGAAGAGGAGGACTGCCCCCACTGCAAAGCTGTCAACTACACCTGACAAGAAGCAGCACAAGAAGAAGTCGACCACACCAGCCGACAACCTCCCATCCATCGACCCAAGCATCGACCAGGCCCTCAACGAGGAAGTCATGGATGAGGAAATGTCTCGAGCTATCGAGGAGGCGACCGAATCAAGTGATTCGAGCCACGACTCAGTGAGCCCACCAGCTGACGACCCATCTCCTCCAAGCCCTCCTGCCAAAAAACAGCCGGTAAGTCCTTCTCTCGCCAAATCTAGCCCACGAACCTTGATCACTTAATCCTTAACCAAAATTTTCTCTGTAGTTCAAAATGTAGGATAGAACTCCAAAACTAAGCCAACCAGAGGGG
Organism: Oryza australiensis; assembly: GCA_019925245.2. Classification (NCBI taxonomy): domain Eukaryota; kingdom Viridiplantae; phylum Streptophyta; class Magnoliopsida; order Poales; family Poaceae; genus Oryza; species Oryza australiensis. Next base: position 566,760 of record JAIFGZ020000282.1, read on the forward strand.
GGTGAATGGTTGGTACACCCAAAAACAAATCTCATCGGAAATCAGACTTACCCTCACAACTCGATGGCGTACGGTCTGACCGGAAGTGTTGCACCGGTCTGACCGCCTGAACCTGCCAGTCTGACCGCCGGTATAGCGCCGGTCTGACCGCCCGTGTAGCCAATCTCCTGGACTTAGCCGATTCTCCTGAAGTAGTCGATCGCCATGCAGAGTCGATGAGCGTCGGTCAGACCATAATGATCCGCGCGGTCTGACCGGTTGGAGGCTACCGGTCTAACCTCCGATTAGACCGCCGCACCCGATGAAAACACAACACAAAGATCTCTCAAAGTAGATTGAACTTTATGAATCTCTCTTGTGTTTACAAAGTGCAGCAACAACACTCCTCACAAAATTTTGAGCAAACCTCAAAACCCTAGATTTTTCTCAACTCTAAACTCTCTAAAATTTGATACCGAGAGGCCACGCCTCCCGTCACTATTTATACACAAGATGCACAGCCAAAAGCCACGAATCCAACTCATATATAAAGTCCTAAACCCCTAGGAAACCTTCCCATACAAGTATAAACTTGACATAAATCAACCGTCTCAATCTCGGTCTTTCCAATCTTGAAACATCGTATTCCATACGCACACAATATCTCCATCGTATGCCATATGGAAACTTCACCAATCACGTGCACTGATCTCTACCTTTAAGTATCCCGCATAATCTCTATCTTGGACGTCACCTTATCTCCAAGTTGACTCCAACTCGATTATCGGTGACACTTTCCTGAGGCATAAAGATTACCTGCACATAATTAAACAAAGAAACCATATCCGAGCACAAGCTATCTCCAACTTGACTCATTGTCAGCATAAACAACCATACATGCGCATAGAAATACGAATCTTCCATAAACAAACAAGGAAACAACCCGAAACCGACGAAACCAAATCGGCCTGTAGTCGGACTGTGTCGGCCGGTCTGACCGGCAGTGCCTGCCCGGTCTGACCGCAAGGTCATCTCCGGTCAGACCGGCAGCACAAGCCCGCGGTCCGACCGGTGCACAGTACACTGTTCACCGTCTGAAAAACCAAATATGTCCTGAACCACTTTGCCAATAATCTCCAAATAACAAAACCAACAATCCAGTAATCACATATGCCAATTGTTCATCACCAATGAAGAATCAAACACACTTTGATTTTACACAAAAGGCTAGCTGGTCGTCATTCACGTCCTGCTTCACCAGTAAACTTCTAACCCTGTCTTTTCTTTGCTTTGCTTTCCTTGGCCGATCTGGACTAACACTTTGTCTCTTGTGCAGCCTCCTCGGTCTCCATCGGCTGCCCCCCAAGTCTCAAACAAGCACACTCAATTGGCTATCGGCAGTCGCAATGCCGAAGATGTTGCTGGGCCGACCAGTGAGCATGCTGAGGAGGTGGCTACTTCGGTCAGCGATCACGATGGGGAGGCCGTTGCTCCAACCAGCCCGGCGGCCGAGGAAGTGGTCACCCCAGTTCTTGCAGCAAGAGTAAGCCTCATTCCTTCCTTCTCTTTGGTCCTTGGATGGTCAGCAATTCTTGTCTGTGATATGATCTCTCCATCCCTTTTGTAGGCCCTGGTCGATTTGCTGTCTTTTGACATCAAGGAATTCCTTGGTGATGAAGAAGGCCAAGCAACCAGTCCGGATAAATCCATAGTCGATGAACTCAAGAGCAAGCTTCAAGACATTCGCAATCGGCTGGATATTGACGTGGATCGCCTGGTTGTGGAGTGCGGATTGGCCAGGTCACGGTTCTTCGAGATTGAGGACCAACTCACCGAGGATGTGGCCACGAAAATCTTTGAGGCCGTCTACATCGACCTGCATCGGCCTAAGTTAGGGCGTGCGATGCAAAGGATGCTTGAAAAGAATAGCCCAGGCCGATGGAGCAACCAGGATCGAAGAGACGGTTAAGAACGTGGAAGCTGAAAAGGCGAAGCTGAATGAACTGACGGCTAGTCCATCGGCTTCACATGCTCGGATTGCCTATCTCAAATTTGAAGAAGTCGGCCTGTTACCGCAGTTGGAACAATGTAGAGCGAAGATCGCTGCCAAAGAATAGTTGCTAGCTGATCTGCCCAAAGCAACTGAAGATCAAAGGAGCAGATTGACGACCACGATCAAGCATCTAAAAGAGTTGCACAAGACGGCTAAGGTGGTCCCCAGCTCCGATGAGGAAGATCTGGCTGTGGTTGATAAAGTGAAGGCCATCAAAAACTTCAGCAATCTCGGCTATAGACGCATTCTTAGGCATGTAATAGGATTTAGATCTCGAAACTTGTATTACATTAAATGTGTTTGAACAATCTTTTGTAATCGGCTTGCTAATCCTGATCTTACTCCTTCTGCCGATCTAAGCTTTGAATGCCTTGAAAAGTTTTGAAAACCTGCTAAGTCTGATTCCTGATGTCGTATATGCATATGCCCCCTAGTTTTGTCGATGATGGTTGCAGCATTGATAAAATTAGTATTCTGAACAAACCGAGGCCTGTCGGCTGTATCGAGCCGATTTAGGAAAACTAGAGGGGAAAAAACTTAGAAAAAATGGTCTAAAGGCGATGTGTGTATCCCACCACATCGGCTAACACGAATCGGCCAGGCATTAGCCGAATCATGAGTTGATCCAAACACTGGGGTGATATTTTTTCAGATATTTGGCATTGAGAGCCCTCCCAAAACTTCTCCGTCCAAACCTTCCAACATGTAAGCACCTATAGAGACGCATTTGTGGATCTTGAAAGGCCCTTCCCAGTTAGGTGACCACTTGCCGAATTTGTTATCCCTTGATCCAATCGGCAATATTAATTTCCAAACGAGCTTGCCCTCCTCAAAAGACTTAGGCACAACTTTCTTGTTATAATGACGGGCTACCCGCTCCTTGTCTCTGGTCACTTTTTTCAAGGCACGCATTCTTGAAAGGACTAGGTCTTTCGATTCATCTACAATCAAGTTATAATAATCATCGGCTGTTAGCTAGTCTTGTAGTTGAATTCTTCTGGAGCCGATGATATTTTCCCATGGCAGAATTGCTTCATGTCCATAGACCAATTTATATGGAGGCACCTGGATTGATCCGTGGCAAGCCATCCGATATGCCCATAATGATTCGGCTAATCGGCTATGTCATTGCTTCGGGTATTCAGCGATCTTTCTCTTTATCAGCTTGATTAAACTCTTGTTTAAGGCCTCTGCTTGCCCGTTGGCGTGAGCGTAATACGGTGAAGAATTGAGCAACTTGATCCCCATGCTATCGGCAAACTGAACAAACTCATCTGAGACAAAGATAGATCCCTGATCTTTAGTTATAGTTTGAGGGACACCGAATCGGTATGTAATGTGTTCCTTAACAAACTCGATTGCGTCCCCGGAGTTAACCTTCGTCAAAGGGATTGCTTCCACTCACTTGGTAAAATAATCGGTTGCCACCAATATAAACTTTTGTCCTTTTCTTGAGGGTGGATTAATTTGGCTAATCATGTCGATTCCCCAACCTCTGAACGACCAAGGCTTGATGATGGGGTTCATAGCCGATGTTGGTGCCCTTTGGATAGCTCCAAACTTCTGACAGTCTTGGCATCCCTTGTAATACTTGAAGTAATCTTCCAGCATGGTCGGCCAAAAGTACCATACTCTCCGAAGTAGCCACTTCATCTTGTGGGCCGATTGATGTGTGCCACAAATCCCTTCATGTACTTCCCCGATAGCAACCTTGGCTTGATCAGTACTGAGACATTTGAGTAGCACACCATCAATCGTCCGATAGTATAATTCTTCGTCAAGCATAACATATCTCAAAGCCTTGTAGCGCAATTTTCTTGAAGGCGGGAAGGATTTTGCAGGTAGTTGTGGACTTCAAACCTCCAATCGTTGGTGTCATGGTGGCGACCTTCACTTCAACATCTTTTATCATCGGCCTGTAGCCTGATGTCCTCTGAGCTAAACCATTGGCTTCTGCGTTTTGTTCCCGAGGGATATGCTTCAATGTCACTTGCCGAAAGCTATCCATCAATTCTCGGCACTTGTGATAGTAGACCATCAGCGCGTTGTTCTTACATTTATATTCCCCTGACAACTGGCTGATGACCAATAGCGAATCTCCCATTATCTCGATGACGTCGGCTTCCACCTCCTTGAGCAGTTGTATTCCTTTAAGCACGGCTTCGTACTCGGCTTGGTTGTTTGTGGCGTGGGGTGTGATTGAGAAAGCAAACTCAAAGCTTGCCCCCCTTGGAGAAATTATTACCAAGCCGATTCCGCATCCATTGGTGCAAACCGAGCCGTCAAAAGTTAAAGTCCAAGGCATAATTTCTACTGAGCCGATTGAATCATCTATGTGTTCTCCTATGAAATCGGCTATAGCTTCTCCTTTTACTGCCTTGGGTGCCTGATATCGTAAATCAAATTCTGTTAAGGCAAATATCCACTTCCCAACCCGTCCTTTTAGCAGTGGAGCTGATAACATATATTTTACTACGTCGGCTTTGCATACCACGATGCATTCGTTGGATAATAGATAATGCCTCAACTTTGTGCATGAAAAATACACGCAAAGACATAATTTCTCCACTGGTGAATACCTTGTTTTAGTGTCCAGAAGCCGTCGGCTGAGGTAAAATATACCCTTTTCTTTCCCTTCGACCTCCTGAATTAAAACTGAGCTGATGGACTTTTCATTGGCTGATAGATATAACCTGAATGGTATCCCTTTTTATGGAGGAATCAAGACTGGAGGTGACCTTAAATAATCCTTGATATTGTCCAGCACTTTCTGCTGCTCTGCCTCCCAGGTGAATGCTTGATCGGCCTTGAGCCGAAGCAATGGTGTGAACAGCTCCATCTTCTCTGACAGATTGGCTATGAATCGCCTGACGAAATTTATTTTGCCGATCAGAGACTATAGATCCTTCTTGTTCTTGGGAGGCTGAATCATCTTGATTGCGTTAACGCTCCTTGGTGTAACTTTAATTCCTCTTTCATGAACAAGAAATCCTAAAAATTGGCCGGCCGATACCCCGAACACACATTTCAAAGGGTTCATCTTCGGGCCATATTTTCTCGTTTTCTCCAAAACCTGCCTTAGATCGGCTATATGGTCTTCTATTTCCCTGGATTTAACCACGACATCATCTATGTAGATCTCTACCAGGGAGCCGATCATATCATGGAAAATATAGTTCATGGCCCTTTGATACGTAGCTCCAGCGTTTTTCAAGCCGAACGTCATGACGACCCATTCATATAGGTCAGTTGCTCCTGGGCATCTGAAAGCTGTCTTGTGGATGTCTTCCTCGGCCATGAAGATTTGGTTGTAACCTGCGTTGCCGTCCATGAAACTTATAATTTTGTGGCCGAAGGCAGCATCTACTAGCAGATCGGCTACAGGCATCGGGTACTCGTCCTTGGGGGTAGCCTTGTTCAAATCCCTCAAGTCGATACATACCCTAAGCTTGTCGTTTTTCTTTAACACTGGAACTATGTTGGAGACCCACTGTCACAACCCGATTTTCGTTCGGGATTAAAAATCATTAAATAAATCATTTTCCAGAAATTAAATAAAAAGGCAAAAGAAAGTTATCAAGTGAAAGTATTAAAAAAATTCAAATTTCCTTCAAAAATCATGGCTGGAAATATTTTTGAAATATTTTCCATGCCCTAAAGTATTCTATCAAATTTTCCGTGAAATTTTGGAGCTCCAGAAATAATTTTAATGCTACAAAGATCATTTCAGTAATTATTTAATAAATAAATTGATCACTAAATGGTCTGGATATATTTTTATTTAATACTTTGAGTGCCCTTATATTTTCAAGAATTTTCTTGGAAATATTTGAGCAGTGGAAGTATTTATAAAAATTCCAAAACCATTTATGTGATTAATTTAAAAGAAAAACAAATTAAAAACTCCTGGTTCTCGGGCGGTTTGGCCCATACTCCTTAAGTCCGTTTTCCTCCTTCCCGTGCGCCGGCCGATCGGGCCGCCCGCCGACGGCCGTTTCCAGCTCGTGCGCGCCCGCAAGTCCACCGCCTCCTCACTCTCTCGGCCAGATGACGGTGGGGCCCACATGTCATCCCCGTCCTCCGGCCACACCGCCATTGCCGCCGACCTCCCGCTCTCTCGCCGCCGCGATTTCCGCCGCCCCGCTCATCCCGCGCTCGTCCTAAAGCCGCGCAATCAAGCCGCTGGCTTCCACCTTTACTTTCCCCCAAATCTCGCGCCTTCAATCGCCATTTAAACCCCCGCGCCTTTTCCGCCGCCGGCCACCGCCTCTCCCTGCATTTTCCGCCGCCCTCGGTCACCACCGTCTCTCCCGAGCCTATAAAACGCCCCGCCGAGCTCCCTCTCCCTTTTCCCGAGCCCGCCGCGCTCTCACCACCTCTCCCCACGTTGCCCCTCTCCCCGCCACTCGCCGTCGCCCTCCGAATGAGCGCCACCGCCGTTCCAAGCCCCGCCGCCGAGCACCAAGGCCGTCGCCGCGTTCCCCGCGTCCCGCCGCACCCCGGCCGCCGCTTTCCACGCCTGGATCGCCGCCAGAGCGCCTTCCCGCCGTGCGACCCGAGGCGACGCCGCCATAGCCGCCTCCGGTCGCCGGTTCCCGTCGTCTCGCCGCTCCCCAAGCCGCACCGCCTCCTTCATCGGCTCCGCCGCACCCTTCCGAGCGCCGGTCGCCCCTCGGTCGTCGCCAAACGAGGCCGGACGCCGTCTGCGCCGTCATCCCAAGCGTCGGCCTCCGCCTCGTTCGCCGCCGTTTGCCCCCGTCGCCTTCCCACCGCGCTTGGTGAGCCGCCTCCCCTCCTCTCCTTTCCGCCCTCCTCTGCTCGCCGCTGCCGCCGCGCGCGATGGCGCCGCCGGCAACCATCGGGTCACGTGTGCCACCGCGTCTGCGTCGCCCGGCCGTCGTCGGCCGTCGCCGCATCTCGGCCGCCGTCGCCTCGTGGCGATCGTGGCCATCCATCCGGCCGCCCGCGTGGCCGCTGTGTGGCTGCCGCGTGGCTGCCGTGTCGGCGCCACGTGGCATGCCCGCCCGTGGACCGCCGTGGACCACCCGGCCCGTGGATCGCGCCGCTGCGGTGATGTCGCCCTTGGCGCGTCGGCCCTAGCCGACGACAGACATCCGGTTCGGCGACGTCATGCGCGCCGGTGCCGCGTCCCACGCTGCGACATCAACATCAGCCTTTTTTCTTGGAAAAATAAATAAAAATTGCGCAATAAATTTATTTAATTCCCAGAATTCATTTAAATAGTCCAAAACTTCTAAAATTCATTTCTAATTCATACGAACTCCAAATTGGGCCATTCAAATTGCAAAGTTCATCTAAAATTGAGCTCTACATGTTGGTTTACTTTTCATGTACTGTTATTTGGTTTTTATTAGGGTTTTTCCTCGTTTTGTGTGCCAGCGTGTAGTTTCCGTCGTTTCAGAGTTCGTGCTCGTGAAGAGTTCAGAAGCTGGTTGGAAGAAGCAAGGCAAGTCACACTCCCCTTGAAGCATATTGAACCTATTTTACAAATGTTTTACTGTTTGCAAATAAAATTGCATGTTTTGCGAATTACATGAAATGTTGGGTTTACCTATCTGTTTGCTTGTGCCATACCCTTTTGAAGTCCGTCCTTTGTCAAACCTTGGGTGATAATTTGACTAGCTTTAGTCACTTACATGAATTTTGCTAGAAGTATATGCTTAGCCATGCGTAATTACCACTAGCTCACTAAATGGGATAATCACATTATCTATAATTAGTCGAGATGAGTGCTAGCTCGGAACACTGGCCATATCTTTTTGGTCATAATTATCCCAACTAAAATATGGCTAAATGGTGGGTGTGGGTGCATGGTTTTGGCTTGTCGCACCCATGGCAATTAAGGACCGGTTCATGGGAAACCCCGAAAGACATACAGTGCTTACCACAAGCAAGAATGGGCAACTGCTGGATCCGTAGTATAGCTTTTCCCTAGCCGACGATCCGTGGCGAGGGTGGGCGTGATGGAGTTTCAGTCGGCCCCGGTATAAGGGTTGCTGGGCTGCCGGATTCACCGCGGCACTCGGGGGGGCTGCCCACATCCCAGGGACCGGGAGTGAGGGCGAAACCTTGGTGTGGATTCGCTTGGTTAGGGGGAGTTATGCTATAGGTCTTGTCATGATTTCCCCCTTTGCAGTATCGTGGCGATACTTCGGGGCATGGCAACATGTGTGGAATCGTGTCTTGTGGGTAAAGTAGTTCACCTCTGATCAGAGTAAAACTATTCGAATAGCCGTGCCCACGGTTATGGGCGATCGACCAGCTTCACCATGATTAGTCCCACCCTTAATAAATTGGCTTAATAATCTGGATTAGACCAGGTGGGAATTGGTTGGGCCTGTTCAACGTGGGGATAACGTTGTTCAGTGGAGGATTAATATTGACTTAACTACTCAACAGTTTTCCCAGTTTCCGAAATAAAGTGTTTTGCAATCGTCTTTCCGCAAAGTAGCCCCAAGCCTCTCCTTGCCTTCCCTCGCATTCCTGCATTCCTTGGTGTGGCTTGTTGAGTACGTGGTTGTACTCAGCCTTGCAATCTCTCCCCCTTCAGAAGTGTGGTGCTTCCAAGTTGAAGCTGGTGTTAGAGGACCAAGACTCAGACCCCAGTTGAGTTTGCCTGTGGAGTGGAGCTGAAGCCCCGTTAGGATCGTCCTTCTTTTCCGCTGCTGTCCCCTTTTGGGTGTGAGGACTAAGTGCCTCTTTTGTAAGTATTTATATGCTTTATTTATACATATGGATCTGTGTATTGATTTGTCATTTTGTGTACCCTGGTTGATGCCTGGACAGGGATTAATTACACAAAATAGTCTGGAATTCGGGTTTGAATTTCTGAACGTGACAAGTTGGTATCGAGCCATCTTGAGTAGGTTGAGCCAAAAGGTCAAAACCCTTAAGGACTAGTTTTGTAAAAACCCTACTTGCGAAAATATCTCTTATATCCCTCGGAATCTTTGAAAAACAATTTGTCAAAATTTCTCTCCTTTCCCCTCCAACTCTCTAGTTGTTTAGCCTGGAGTGCCATCCGGAAGCCAAGTCCAGTCCAAGTTTCAAGCAAGCGGTTCAGTGAGCAGCTCAGTCGGCGCTTCCCGAGGTTTCAAGCGAAGTTTTCACGGAGTTTGCCTAAACCCAAACCTTCCCGAAAGAATAGTATCGGTAGTTTCTAGGTCGTGTGTGGTTTGCTGTGTGTAGGGGTATGGTTTACATCAGTGGTGGGGGTGTGACCATACTAGGTTGTTTGCTTAATCAACTTGAACAATAAAAATGCACCCACATCACATCAGTAATCAAACGGACTAAGGTCTCATCTTTAGTTTAACCTCTTCTTTCCCCTTTCCCTTCTTCTCCGGCAACAGATGGTAAAGTCAGGGGCAGTATCAGTAAATCAAGATCACGGCGGTCCCTTGGATCAGCTCAGAGCAACCCTTTGAGGACTCCACTTCCTTCTCCCCGGAATCCAACCCTAACCCAGGTAGTGGCCAATCAGACGCAGTTAGTGGCCATGATGATGCAACTGATGCAATGTCAGAATCAACAACAAGAACAGATGTTAGCCCTGGTGATTGCCGTGAGTTTGTCGTCAAGTTTTCAGGAGATGAAGGCACCAACCACGCCATCAAGCCAAAGGGAAACACATGACCTCTGCTACGACTATAAGGAGCCAGATCATAATGCAAGGAACCGTTCATGGAAAGTGTACGCCAGGACACGGACCAATGATGAGATGCAGTGTCCCCGAAGGAAGAAAGTTTCCGGTCAACCAATCAGCCAAAGTTTTGGTATGCCACCGTCCAACTCAAAGAAGAGAAAGGCACCAGAATGGAACACAAGATGTGCCAGCAAGATGATCGTCACTGGTACAGAATTTACTCCCGAAGATGCGGACAAGATTCCCGACACCTAGGAAGGAATACTTTCCGTGGTGCACGTCGACTAACCCATCATCTCGGGCTTTATGGCCCACCCAAGCCAAAGGATGGTGAGTCAGAAGAGGTATCCTCCGATGAGGATGGATAAGCAATCTCTAAAGACGGTTGTGAAAAAGAAATGGAGCTCAAAGCGTGTACTCGCTGTGGAGAAGTTGGACACCGTGCGGGCATGTGCAACCACACCTGCCTTTGTGGTGATGACACTCATGTACCAGAAGAATGCCCCATGCACAAGGTCACATGTTTCTTGTGCGAGGGAACAGATCATGTGCCCAAGAGCTGTCGGTTGAATTTAATTCTAACCAAAAACGAGAAAAACCATGGGACAACCTGACAGTGTGTCGGTCCACTTGTGGTTGGTACCATCCATGGCGATGATGCTTCGGGTCATCAACCAACTCAAACCCCTGTGAAGACCACCAGCAGTAACAAAGGCATGGAAAACGAGGCTTGCAAACCAGTGCACATTTCAGTTCCAGTTGTGAGTCTATAGACCCAGACGAGTGCACCCCATGGTAAAACGGGTCTGATTTGTTTCAACTGTTGCAATCCAGGACATTATTCCAACAAATGTCCCTTTTCAAGGCCAGCAAAAGATGCTCGTCGTTGCTTCAACTGTAGGGAAATAGGACATGTACACGGAAGATGTCCAGTGCCCAAGCGCCACCATCCTCTAAGTACCGGTGCTACCTGCAACGCCAGAATTCTGCAAGCTGTTTTAGTTCCAGCGCTGCAAGGTCCAATCCAACCAAAAGGCACCCGTCAGCCCAAGGATATCAGTCATCGCCTGTGCATGCAATCTCCACCATGGTGTGTTGTCGCTAATGGCACCAGTAATGGCTCTAAGATTCACCCGCCAACCTATCCCCAAGCTACAGATCCAACAACAGAAGGGAAACCAGTGCCAAGGAAGCAGTGATCCACCCCAACTGGGAAGGAACGATACTAAGGAGGCAGAAGCGTCTGCATGCGAAGTAGTGTTCCTGTTGGGACACCAATTTGTAAGCAAGGACCCATCAAGTCAACCTGGCAAGAGTCACAAGAGTAAAGGTCACACTGGTCAAGACGTCAGCTAGTCAAGCCGGCAACAGTCTACAAGTGTGCAATCTTTAAGGAAGTTTACGCTTGTACCTAGAAGTTTCATGACAAGTTATGTAATAAGTAGGGATTATGGAATAAAGATTGAGATGCACAGTCTCTCTCATGTTATGATTCATCTCGAACATCCCAAAAGCAAGTTAGCTTGTGTGACTGCCAATGTTATGTGAAACCTAGAGTTTCACTCTCCGCGCTGATTCCAATCTTGGTTAGACCTCAAGACAAAATTGCTAACAGCAAGAAGTAAATGGTTGATCAAGGATGTGTGAATGGTTAGACCCTTGAAACCTTTAACCTCATGAGATACATCAAAAGGGTCGTATAAGGGATACCTGAAGAGTATGGGAAGGTGCACAAAATGTTCGATTGGAACATTATATAAGGATTACTGGAATCCTATAACCTTTAAAGTCGTAAGGACATGGTGATTGGCAATAGCACCTTAGTGGTGTGAACACGGATCAAGGAAACGCGAATGTTCAGACCACAGTAATACTCAGCTGATGTGACCTCCTTAAAAGTCAGAGTTAGGGACACCTCAAGGAAACGAGAAGAATGACGAAAGTTTAGTAATGGCATCATGGGAGAAACGTCTGAACTCTCAATCTTGTAAGTTTCACCAGAAAGCACGAAGTGTAGCTGCCCCCTAGCAGTGAATATGGATCAGGAATGGCTATCCTTAGTTCAAGGCAGCCATTCCAGTTCTCGAAAACCACCTTGATGTCTCCCGGAGAACGACATTAGAAAATTCCCCATCGTCCTACTCAGAGTCAAATGGATCCAAATGTCAGGCTAAGAACATCCAACCACCCAAGTATGCTATGGAAAATTCGTCACGGCGAACCACCTCTACTCAAGGGTTAAAAGTGAACTTGTGAGATCAACAATAGGAACCCTTGGTTGTTTCCAAGGTAGTTCTCGACTGTTCATTAGTTTCATCAAAGTTTGGGAACCTGTCAGCATTCAAAATTAGAAAATGATACGAGAACCAACGAAATAAGAATTTGCTATAGAACCATTTTTGATGTGGCCAGTGTTCGTTCCACAAGCCAGCCACTGAACAACCCAGGAAAAAGGTTGATTGCCTCAGTCAAGCCAGAAGCAGAAGAGTCATGTCAGTAGCTACAACTGATGGGAAAGTCAATCAAGAGTCAGGATGCTCGATAGTGGTATGAGAGTCACCCTTTCAGAAGTATTCCCAATCATTAGTTGAGTGTTGAGTTTCAAAGTCCCGGGAATAAAAGTGCACAGTCTTTGCCTCTTTTTCGACCAAAGGAGGATCCCACTTGTAAAGTCAAGGCTCGTAGTAAATCAGAGAGATGAGGGACAAACCCAAAGATGGTAGTGCGTTTGTTCGTGGTCAGGCGAAAGCATGGATACTCGTTGAAAAGGTGAACCGGAATCACTTTTACCAGGAACTCCCTATCGTCAATTGAAAGATATATTCTAGGCCTTCCTGGGATAAAAGAGATTTGTCAGTACTTCGTTTCGAGGGAATGACGAAGAATCAGTTCTATCGATCCAAGTTCCCTATAAATCAGTAAGTCAACCATTACCAAGGGCAGTAGCCTCATCAGCCGTAGCCAGATGAAAGCCCATCTACCCTGGTGAAGAGAGCTTGAAGGCAAATTCGATTTACCCCGTAATTGTTTTGCCCAGAGGTTCAAACCTATGAAGTAGGCAGGGTTGTAATCCAAGGAGTCAGTTGCGAGCCGTTAGCAGAGTTACATCAATCCTAAGTTAACAAGCTCGAATCTAAGGCACACACCAAGTAGTCATGGCCGCAGTTCAGCCAAAAGAAACAATAACACAAGGCACACGCAGTCAGAGAAAGGCAAAGCAAGCAGCTACCCGAAAAGCCTGTCATCCAACTCAAGAGCAGTTAAAAGCGGAACTCAGAGACCGTGGTTCCAGGAAGTAAATCTCAAGGTTTCCAGAACAACTTCGCCAGTCTCGAGTCAAAGTAGATCCCTAGAATGCAGAAGAGGTTGTTGTTAACTGTGCAGCCTTAGGGAAGAAAGATCTTACCGCCTCTACAGCCGAATCAAGGTCAGAGTGATCATGACCAGCTAGTGAAGTTTTGGCAAAGCGGTAAAGCACAAAGTTTGGTGCCAGCAGGCTCAGCTGTCCGAGTTTGGTCAGTTCCCGTCAAGTGAGCCAGAAGAAAACCGTAGAAGTCGGTGGCCAACCCAATCCAACCATACCCTTTTTCTTTCTAGCCCCGAATCTCGGACGAGATTCTGTAAGGGGTAGATTTGTCACAACCCGATTTTCGTTCGGGATTAAAAATCATTAAATAAATCATTTTCCGAAATTAAATAAAAAGGCAAAAGAAAGTTATCAAGTGAAAGTATTAAGGAAATTCAAATTTCCTTTAAAAATCATGGTTGGAAATATTTTTGAAATATTTTCCATGCCCTAAAGTATTCTCTGAAATTTATCGTGAAATTTTAGAGCTCCAAAAATAATTTTAATGCTACAAAGAGCATTCCAGTAATTATTTAATAAATAAATTGATCACTAAATGGTCTGGATATATTTTTATTTAATACTTTGAGTGCCCTTATATTTTCAAGAATTTTCTTGGAAATATTTGAGCAGTGGAAGTATTTATAAAAATTCCAAAACCATTTATGTGATTAATTTAAAAGAAAAATAAATTAAAAACCCCCTGGTTCTCGGGCCACTTTTCGGCCCATACTCCTTGGAAGTCCGTTTTTCCTCCTTCCCGCGCGCGCCTGATCGGCCCACGATCGGGAGCCTGACCCCGACGGCCCGTTTCCTACTCGTGCGCGCCAGCAAGTCCACCCGGCCTCCCTCACTCTCTCGGCCGATGACAGGTGGGGCCCACCTATCAACCCCGTCCTCCGGCCGCACCGCCATTGCCGCCGACCTCCCGCTCTCTCTCCGCCACGATTTCCGCCGCCCCGCTCATCCCGCGCTCGCCCTAAAGCCGCGCAATCAAGCCGCCGGCTTCCCCCTTTATTTTGCCCCAAATCTCGCGCCTCCAATCGCCATTTAAACCCCCGCGCCTTTTCCGCCGCCGGCTACCGCCTCTCCCCTCATTTTTCGCCGCCCTTGGTCACCACCGCCTCTCCCCGAGCCTATAAAACGCCCCCGCCGACGTCCCTCTCCCTTTTCCCCAATTTTCCCGAGACCGCCGCGCTCTCACCGCCTCTCCCCGTGTTGCCCCTCTCCCCGCCACTCGCCGTCGCCCTCCGAATGAGCGCCACCGCCGTTTCGAGCCCCACCGCCGAGCGCCAAGGCCACCGCCGCGTTCCCCGCGTCCCGCGACACCCCGGCCGCCGCTTCCCGCGCCCGGATCGCCGCCGGAGCGCCTTGCCGCCTTGCGACTCGAGCCGCGGCCGCCATAGCCGCCTCCGGCCACCGGTTCTCGTCGTCTCGCCGCTCCCCAAGCCGCATCGCCTCCTCCATCGGCTCTGCCGCACCCTTCCGAGCGCCGGCCGTCCCTCGGCCGTCGCCAAACGCGGCCGAACGCCGTCGCGCCGTTATCCCGGCGTCGGTCTCCGCCTCGTTTGCCGCCGTTGCCCCCGTCGCCTTCCCACCGCGCTCGGTGAGCCGCCTCTCCTCCTCTCCTTTCCGCCCTCCTCCGCCACCCTCCGCCGCTCGCCGCCGCCGGTGACCATCGGGTCACGTGCGTCGCCGCGTGTGCCGTCGCCGGCCGTCGTCGGCCGTCGCCGCATCTCAGCCGCCCGATCTGCCTCGTGGCAGATCGTGGCCGTCCATCCGGCCGCCCGCGTGGCCGCCCGCGTGGCTGCCGCGTCGACGCCACGTGTGCGCCACATGGCGCGTCCTCCTTGGACCGCTGATCATGACTCATATCAGCCCATGGTATAAATATGTATCACCGGGGTCTTTGTAACTTATCCCTATAGATCAATACAATTACTTTTAGCGCATCGCTACCCTCAATTCGACGAGGTCTTGCTTCTCATGAGGGATTGCATCGGTTTAAGTTCGAACTCCAGCGGGAGGGTAAGTCTCGTCAACCTGACAGTTGTATCGGTTAGAACTTTCTTGATTTAGTCCGATATTCTAGTTGACTGGTTGTCAGCTTACGTGATATATTTTGTTATATCTAAGGCTGCATCGGTTAGGTTTGGCCTTTTAGTTTGATCAAGATATACCCATCACGTTTGTATAAATCTTATCGGTTTATCTAGTTTATTTTATCAAACACAATCTCGTACTGTCTCGGTTAGATTTGATTTTCTAAATTGTTGCTTATAATCTAAGACTTGCTAAGCCGATAGATTTTATGCTATGTTTTATCAAAGTGCTTATATGATTGTTTGATTCTACATTGGATCCATAGCCTACTGTTCAAAACCCTATCAACATTGGCTGATCTCACGACTTATTGTCCGACCGGCTCCTTTATATTATACGATTTGTCTATCTTCTTAGTTCCAGGATCAAACTAATTAGCACGCCCTGAACCCAAATTAATAGGACCGGCACTAAAGTGAAGCAAATCTTCCAGGCCGTTGTGTAAATGACGAATTTCACGTTAACATGCTTTTTGGCACACCCGACGGGACATGTCATCTGATCATCATGGCGAAGGAAGTTGATCAAGAAAATATTATTCCAACAACTATGGATAAACTCACTGACGAGCAGAGAGCAGAGGTGGAGCAGAGGATTCAAGATTTTCAGAAGCTATGCTTGAAGTCTTTCAGCATAACCCGCCAGGGGTCTATTAAAAAACTCAACTACCAAGAGTAGTACTTGAAGATGAACTGAGTAATCCTCACGGTCCTCCCAAGATTCTAAGTCCTCATAACAAAATTTTTCAAGATACGGTGAATGAGACAGTCTGTCATGCTTTGATCAATCAATCTGGAATTTTGATGAATACATTACAGAATTTGATCAAGGAGATAGTTGATGAATCAATTGCTCAAAAAATGTAGCTCGGGGGCAACCATATTGCTATCGGTATGAAGAACCACATCAATGTCGGCTAGAGGAACTGCATCAAGATTAGATGGACAATGCAAGGAATAATGAATTGGTTGATAGAATTACTGAGATGATGTGGGAACAGTTTGGAATCAAACCTAAGGAGTAGACCTATATGTATCAGCGTTCATATCCTGAGTGGTTTGATAAGGTTCCAATGCCTCACTGACATAGGATTCCAGATTTCTCTAAATTTTGGGGCAAGATAATATATCAACTCTTGAGCATATCAACCGATATTTGGCTCAGTGCGAAGAAGCATCAGTTGAGGAGGCTTTGAAAGTTAGATTATTTTCCTTATCATTATCTGGATCGGCTTTTACATGGTTTTCATCATTACCTCCAAATTCTATCAGAGGATGGGCCGATCTGGAAAAGAGATTTCATAAATATTTCTTTGTTGGAATCAATGAGATGAAGCTTTCATATTTGACATCAATTAGGCAAGGAGTGGATGAATCAGTTCTGGAATATATTCAAAGATTTTATTATGTTCGCAATTAGCAGAATTGGCATTTCAAGGATTATTAAGCCTTATCAAAGAAAGATTTTTCTTTCAAGAGTTCAATAATTGTTGACGAAAAACACGGCGGCCTGAAAGATTTGCTTGACTTCAGTGCAGGTCCAAAGCTTTGAGTTCAGGGCATGCCAGTTGGTTTGATCCTGCAACCAATAAGATAAACAATGGTAAACGTTAGAAGACGATAGTCGATCAGCCGATAGGCCGATGTTGTATCGTATCAGCCGATGCACGAATGAATCGGCTATAAATTATAAAAGATTGCCGCTCATAGACTATATTTAGATTAAAAATAATCATAAACAATTTTTCCTTAATAAAACAATCCTATAGGTCGGACCCAACTAATGTAGCATAAGATTGATAATGTTAAACTCAACAGTTTCACAATTATATGATATAAATAATTAGCCGATGTGCAGATAAATATAAGTTAAACCTAAGTCGATTATGATCGGCTGAGAGGCAAATGTCATATAATTAATAACATATTTCTCTTAAATACAAGTAATTATAATAGATCAGATCTAACCGAGACAGTATTAATTGCTTATAATTAAGATCAGATAAATTGAAAAGTATATGTATTTATATCATAGCCAATGTAATAACTTAGGTGATTAAAGATAACGTATCGGCTATAGCTCCGATACAATAAGACTATACCTTAGTTAATCTACTAAATAGGTTATAACTTCAACAGACTGGACTTAACTGAGACAGTACGAGATTAATAACAAGCTTAAAATATTTAAAGGATTGATAAACTTACATAAGATGATAGATATAACACATTAAGTTACAGAAAACATGCAATCTTAAAACAAAACAGTTATACCAGGTAATATCGACTGAAACCCCAAAATTATCCTTATCGGCAATCCAATAGCATGTTAGTTCTTACAACTTTGACTATAATTTAGTAGGTCAAACCTAACTGATACATCACTAGACAATGATCAAAGTTGTAAGGTCTAAACAAACCTTTGGTTTTTTTCAAGGCGGTAGATATATTAATCAATTTATAGTAATAAAAATGATTTAAACGATGTCGACTTATCCAAACCAGACCAGCCGATAGGGATAAATTACACTGTTAGTTTAGATTAAGTAATATATATGATAACTTAGCGCGTGTATCGACCGATTTAGAGTGTCGAACTGAACCGATGGAAGCCCTAGCCCCACTGATACAAGCAACTATAGATGGAACTCACCCCTTGTCGGAGATCGAACCTAACCGATGCAGCCTAACTCGAAGACAAGAATTCGTTGAGATGAAAACCTAGAAAAACTAGGGTGACGATGCGCTGATAGTTTATATTAAATTGTTGTTTTCCTTTAGAAGACCCTGGGTGTACATATTTATACCCATGATCGTAAACTAGTCCATATCGGACACGACACAAACTTTTCTAAAGACAAAGTCAAAATTACAAGCCCAAATCGGGCTCTGATCGGTTTTTCCTAAAATTACGAAAGAAAAACAACCAACCCTGCCTAATTAATAAATAACTCTCCATTCCACTTTCTTCTTTAATTCGATTTTCTTTTGCTAATATTTCCAACCCTTTCAACCGAATCTGACAAGAACGTGAAATCCTGTCAAATATCGACAACCTCCATATCCTTTTCAACAGATACACGCCCGTCGATACATCCTCAGCCGATTGGCCGATGTAACTTTCTGTTTTTGGTTACCAAAATCACGCGTCCAATCTCACTCCATATCTAACGGAATATGACAAATTTTACCGTTAACAAGAGTCTAGCTCAACGCAGAAGATATCGGCTCATGAAAGCTGATTGCAAAAGGCAAACGTGGAAGAAATTTTAGAGTCATAAAGGCTAAGAAGAAGAAAATTTTGAAGCATGAGTTCTCATAATCCTAAATTAGAGGCATGTGTTAACGTCAAAATTTGGTAAGATTCTTTAGTGAATTCGGTTAAAGAAAGAACACAATTAGCCAATGGAATGTTTATCTAGAAGAGACCGAGTAGAAGAAGGAATCTTGAAGACCATGGCATGGGGGCTTAATTTATCTATTAATTAGGCAGGCTTTATCTTTAGGAAGTTTTGTGTCGTGCCCGATCAGAACTCATATCGGTCCGTGGGTATAAATATATACACCTGGGGTCTTTGTAACTTATCTCCACATATCAACACAATTACTTTCGACGCATCACCACCCTCAATTCGATGAGGTCTTGCTTCTCATGAGGGGCTGCATTGGTTAAGTTCGAACTCTAGCAGAAGGATAAGTCTCGTCAACCTGACAGTTGTATCGGCTAGGACTTTCTCGGTTTAGTCCAATATTATAGTCAACCAATTGTCGGCTTACCTGATATATTTTGTTCTGTCTAAGGCTGCACCGGTTAGGTTCGATCACTTAATCTAATCAATATATATCCATTACATTTGTATAAATCTTATCGGTTTATCTAGTTTATTTTATCAAACGTAATCTCGTACTGTCTCGGTTAGGTCTGATCTTCTAGATTGTTGCTGATAATCTAAGTTTTGCTAAGCCGATAGATTTTATGCTACGTTTTATTGAAGTGCTAGCCGATAAGTTATCTTTACATTACATCTAGCCAATCTACAATGACGGTACAATTAATTTATTTTCTATCAGTGTAGTTCTATTAACTTCAACTTTATACTGCCTTGGTTCGGTCTGATCTATCAAGGTTGGTTTTAACAAAACAAAAATTGACAGCTAGTAGGTTTCGCCCTTTCGAAAAGCTGGATAGAGCTGATATCATTATTTATCTTTGTCTGTATATATCATGCTAGCATCGTTTTTTCGCTGATGTATAAGAGCTTTGGCAGATATCGGCTACATCAGATCTACATCGAACTTCCAGCCGATGTACGCCATAACCATTGGATATGTGCATTTACCACATTGTGTCAGTATTGGCCGATTGGCTGATTGGTCAAATTCTTTCTATCATCTTTATAACAGTATTTACCTAATTGTTTGATTCTACATTGGATCCATAGCCGACTGTTCAAAACTCTATCGACATCGACTGATCTCGCTACATCACATCGGCTTATTGATCGATCGACTCCTTTATATTATATGATTTGTCTATCTTGTTAGTTGTAGGATCAAACTAACTGGTATGCCCCGAACCCAAATTAATAAAACATGCACTGAAGTGAAGCAAATCATCCGGGTTGTCTTGTAAACGACAAATTTCACGTCAACACCTGGCTGGCCTTGTCGCTCGGAACAACCCGCCTGGTCTCCGCGCGTGCGGCCACGGCTGGCACTGGCCTCGCTGCCCACGCCAGCCACCACGTGGCCTGGTTAGGGAGAGTAGGGAGGATGAGGAAGAATATGGGAGATGGGCCCAAAGTTATTTTTGACTTTGCACACTATTTATCTCTTCTATTCTATCAGAAATATATATTTTAATGGATTTGGTGTCTAATAGCAAACAATCACATTTTGAAAGTGTCTTTCTCAAAAGTTGACTTTTGCAGTCACAGTGTCCTTTAGCAAATTCAATGGGTTGATTCCATCATAAAAAACCTAAATCGAACCTACGTCCTATAAAGATGTGTTCTCAACTACACTTTTCTAATTTTATTCTCTTATTTTCCACGTGCACGCTTCTTAAACTGTTAAAATGCTACATTTATTTAAAAAAATTTCTCCATAAAGTTGCTTTAAAAATATCATATTAATCTTTTTTTCAATTTTTTATTAATATTCTGTTTGGTGCGTCAAGGGTTTCTCCTCGAAAGAACACAGCCTAAAAAATCAATGTATTTCTCAACGGGGTTAACAGAGTTGTCCTGTTTAGATGTAAGCAGTAGTAACGTGGCAACGGTCATGCTAGTAGAAAATGATGGGCTTACTCTAGTTCAATTAAATTATATATAACTATGTTGTTTATTTCATACACAATTTATTTACTTGAACTATAAATAATTAACACTCTTGAATTAGCCTACTTGAGCAAGTTCAAGGTCATATTAAAATCCTGCAATATTTATGCGTGTCTCAAGAAATTAAAATCCTCATTCTAACCGAGGATTTGGGAAGCAGATGGATGGATAGTAACTTGCGTGCGAATAAAGATGGCATCATTCTACTTTGGTCACATCGATTTGTATAATATGACTATATGAGCATCTCTTTCCTTTCTCCGTGATTAATAAGGTGTGTTTGAATAAAGAGAATAAACTTTAGTTCATGTGGATATTTAGAAATTAATTTAAAAAACTAAATATAAACTAATTATAAAAATAATAATTCGTGAGATGAATCTATTATGTAGCATCACATCGTAAGATTATAACGTAATTGATTCATCTCACGAATTAACCATCGATTATAAATAAGTTTTATAAATAATCTATATTTAATATTTAAAATAATATCTAAATATTTATATTATAAAACAACACCCCTAATATCGTGTGTAATAAGGTATCCACGGCAAAAATATTCTTCACGCCTCTACAAAACCACACTCCACATGCCATACGCCGATCGAGCTGCGAGAGCCATGAATAGTTCAGGGATTCCGACAAGGATTTCGCATTCCAAGACACAACATTTGAACCAGCAAAAATATAGTACTACACCTAGGGGTGTCACTAGATAACCTCGAGTCTGCCATAAAATAAGCACTTTTGACATTGTACCCCTTTGCAAATCTCAATAGCCTCATATTTGCCACAAGCCCACAAACATAAACATGAAGAACATTTAACATCCCATACCTTCCCAGTTTGTGATAAAAAACACTTAAGGTAACTGTCACCCGATTTTCGTTCAGAATTAAAAATCATTTAATAAATCATCTCCTAAAAATTAAATAAAATAAAAACAAAATAATCAAGTAAATTAAGTAAGGAAATTAAATTTTTTCCTTTAAAAATCATTGCTAAAAATATTTTTAAATATTCTTCATGCCCTAAAATACTCTTTGAAATTTTTCGTAAAATTTTGGAGCTCCAAAATAATTTTAATAATACAAAGAATACTTTAATAATTATTTAAATAAATAAATTAGTCATTAAATAAGTTGAAGATATTTTAAGTAAATACTTTGGGTGCTCATCTATTTTTAGGAGTTTTCGTAAAATTATTTGAGCATTGGAAGTATCTATAGAAAATCAAAAATCATTTATGGATTAATTTAAATAAAAACAAATTTAAAACCCCATTTTTGCTCTGGGCCGAAAATGGTCCAAAAAGTCCGCCTTTGCTCCCTTACGGCCCAGCCCGACCAACGCCGCCTTCCTTCCTCTCCTTCCTCGGCTCGGCCCGGCTTCGGGCCATGTTCCCCAGAGCGCGCGCAAAGTCCGCCTTGCCTCCCTCCCACGCCTCTCTCTGCCATTTCGCCGCGACCTGGGTCTCGCTTGTCAGCCTCCCTCCTTCCTCACGAGCC
The DNA here is from genome assembly GCA_019925245.2 of Oryza australiensis. Taxonomy (NCBI): domain Eukaryota; kingdom Viridiplantae; phylum Streptophyta; class Magnoliopsida; order Poales; family Poaceae; genus Oryza; species Oryza australiensis. Next base: position 588,756 of record JAIFGZ020000282.1, read on the forward strand.
ACCGGCAGATGGGCCCCACCTGTCAGAGCCGCCTTCCCCGCGCCCAAGCCACGCCGCTACACGCCGCACCACATCGGGCCCGCGCCGGGCCCAAGCCACCTTCCCCGCATCACACGTCGCTTTTTCCGCACCCTGCGCCGGTCGAGTCCTCATCCAAACCGCCGCCGTATTTTCCTCTCTTCCTCTCCGAGACCAAGATCAACGGTGAAGAATTCGACCATATCCCCTGCCCTATCCGGCCTCCCGAGCCCCTATAAATTCCCCCACAGCCGTCGTTGCTGTTTTCCTGTTTGTGCCGCTTGAATCCAAGCCCGTTTTAGCCTAGCACCGCCGCTCGTCGCCGTCGGCCGCCGTCATCGTCCCCATCTCCGGTGAGCCGTGTCTCTCCCTCTTTTTCCTTCCCGCGCGTGCTCAAGCCGCCCCGCGCGCGATCCCGAACCCGCGCCGCCATCCCGAGCCGTTGCGTCGCTCCCGCGCCGTTTCCGTGCGTTGCACCTCCGCCCGCCGTCCTCTCCCATGTCGCCGGTGACCCGGTCGGCTGCCGCGCGGCCATGGCCGACGAAAAGAGCTCGGGCGTCACCGCCGCCCGAAACCCTAACCCTAGCTACGCTGCCAGCCGTTCGATCTACCGTGCGGGTAGATCGGGGTCATCCGATCCCGCCCGCACGTAGCCGCCGTCCGATTACGCTGCCGTGCCACGGATAGGCGCCATGTGTCGCCGTCGTTGCCGCCCGCGCAACCCTAACCCTAGCGTCGCTCGACCGTCCGATCGCACATCGCCCTGACCACTCGGATGTTGCCACGTGGTACTCCCGCCCGTGGACCGGTCCCCGTGGACCGAGTCCACCATGGACCCATGGACCGCGCCGCCACCGCACTATCGTCAGCCTTGGTCTCCTGACGTCAACCCTCGCAGCCGCTGACGTGAGCCCTTCCTGACATCAGCCTCGGTTTGCTGTTGACACCCACGCACGTGCTTGTTGACGTCAACCCTGGTATTGCTGACGTCATCCCTTTGTAAAAATAATTAAAAATTGCGCAATAAATCATTTTAATTTCCAGAATTTATTTAAATGGTTCAAAACTTCTAAAATTCATATCTAATTCATACGAACTTCAAATTGGGTCATTCAAATTGTAGAATTTATCTAAAATTGATCTCTACATGTTTGTTTACTTTTTATGTATTTTTATTAGAATTTTTTCTTGTTTTGTGTGCCAGCGTGTTGATTCCGTCGTTTCCGGAGTTCGCGCTTGCGAGGAAAAGAGTCGAGAAGTTTGTTTGAAGACGCAAGGCAAGTCATGCTTCTCTTGAAGCATATTACTCCTATTTTTATAAATGTTTTACCGTTTGCAAATAAAATTATATTACTTTGCTAATTACATGAAATGATGAAATACTTATCTCGCTTATTTGTGCCTTATTTACTTGATATCCGTCCTTTGTTAAACTTGGATGATAACTTGACTAGCTTAGTCACCGATGTTGATTTTATCTAGACTTGTATGCTTAGCCATGCTTACTTACCACTGGCTCACTACACTATTTATTCTAGTCTCTGATGAGTTGCAAGCTCGGTACACCTGACCATGTCTTATTGTTCATAATTATCTCAACTAAAATATGACATAATGGTGGGTTGTGGGTGCATGGTTTTAATGGTCGCACCCATGGCAATTAAGGACCGATTCATGGGAAATCCTGGAAGAATTACAACGCTTACCACAAGCAAGAATGGGTAACTGCTTGACTCGTAGTATAACTTTTCTCTAGCCAACGTACCCTAGTGAGGGTGGGCATGATGGAGTTGGGTCGGCCCCGATTTTACGGGTTGAACGGCTCCAGATTCACCGTGGCACACGGGGGGCTGCCCATTTCCTTTCGAGGGATGGAGGCAAAACCTTGGTGTGGTATTGCTTGGTTAGGGGGAGTTATGCGAAAGGTCTTGTCATGATTTCTCCCTTTGCAGTATCATGGTGGTACTTCGGGGCATGGTAACATGTGTGAAATCGTGTCTTGTGGGTAAAGTTGTGCACCTCTGATCAGAGTAAAACTATTCGAATAGCCGTGCCCATGGTTATAGGCGATCGACCAGATTCACTATGATTAGTCCCACTACTGAATAATTTGATTTAATGGAACTGGTTTAGTTAAGGTGGAATGGTTGGGCCTGTTCAACGTGGGGATAATGTTGTTCAGTGAAAGATTAATATTGCCTTAATTACTCAATTGTTTTACCGTTTTAAACAATTAAATGTTTGTAAACTGTATTTATGCAAAATAGCCCAAGCCACTCTTGTTTTCACTTGCACGTCTGCATTTCGCGGTGTGGCTTGTTGAGTATTGTGGTTGTACTCAGCCTTGCGATTGTTCCCTCTTTTAGAAGTGTAGTGCTTCTGAGTTGAAGATGGTGTTGGAAGACCAAGGCTCAGACCCCAGTTGAGTTTGCCTGTGGAGTGGAGCTGAAGCTCCGCTAGGATCGTCTTTCTTTTTCGCTGCAGTTCTTTTTGGGTGTGAGGACTAAGTGCCTCTTCAGTAAGTATTTTATTTTACATTTGGATCTGTGTATTAATTTGTCATTTTGTATACTCTGGTTGATTCCTGGACAGAAATTTCATACGCAAAATAGTCTAAAATTTGGTTAAATTTTCAGGCGTGACAGTAACTAACGTAGCCCTTTTACACCAGGGTAACCACATACTTTTATTTATACCAAGCTATTTTAAATAAACTTTACTTTTGTAAAAAGATCGTAGCTCAACTGATTATATTTTTAATGGTAGAACCAGTCTACCCAGTCTATCCAGAGACTTGAACACATGTGCTCGTATTTACGGTTAATTATTCTATCAATGGTAAGCGATGTACCCGTCGACACTGAGGCACCCGTGGAGACTTCGTTAATCTTAAAATATATATACCAGTCCAGTCTTTCGAAAGTGTTCATCAGGGTTGGGAGGGTTGGGTTAGTGTACGTGCATTGTGGACGCATACGTTTGTACTGTATTTTTAAAACCTTACCTTCAATACCATGATGCATCCTCGAATATATAAATATTTCATGAATCTGAATGAAATTTCGTAAAACATGGTATAAACCCAAGGAATTTCAAAAGTTCCACTCATATTTTACGAGATTTTCCTTAAGTCATATGATAAAACCTAGTATAAAATGAAACTCTTTTTTGAAACGAATGAAACTTATTCCTATACACATTGATGTTATATGAAGTACTAGTATATAATTAAACCCGATGTAAAATAAAAGTACGCAGTGAAGCTGATATAAAATATCTCAATGAAAGAAGGTACACTCTACGGTGAAATAATGTAGTTTTTTTTAATTCTAGGAGGTTAGGGAAATACATGATTCTTAGAAATACCCTAAACATTTTTTTTCAATTTTGATCACATGATATGTTGAGTTTACAGAGGATAGAGTGCATAACATGTAATGGTATGGTGTGCCAGACAAGTAGTACTATTCATAATCTCATTATCTCATGGGCTTGGATGCAAAAAGGCCATATCATGATGAACGGATCATCTCCTTTTCCGCAAAAAAAAAGAAAGGAGCCCACCACGGCCACTCCACGTACACAAAAAGAACCACACAAATTTCAGTGGTCGTTTTTATTCTTTTCTTTTCACTTTTTTTCTCCAAAAAAACTCTGAAAGAGAAATTAAACTGCGAGACAGCAAAATACTAGCGGCCGCCAAGAAATTCCCCCTCGCCTTCTCCTCCGAGTTTCCAGCATATGCGCCGCGGATTTTCACGCAGATTTGCCTAGGTTTTTCCTCGCCTTGACTCGCGATCTGCCGATCTGGTTCGAAAGATCTCACCTTTTTTTTCTTCTCTCCCCGCGGTGCTCACTCAGATCACACAGGAGGGGGTGGAGGAGGGCGGCAGCGGTGTCGTTTGCAGATTGGATTCTTGTCCGGCCTGATCTCGCGTGGTGAGGTGAGTGATTCGGTTCTTTCTTGATTTGGTTTGGGATTGGTGATCCGTTGGGTTCTTGTTTTGGGGTGACAGAATCTGGTTTGAGTGGACACGCGTGTGGATTCGCAGCTTTCTTGGATCGGGCCGGGGAATGTTGGTATCAACATGCTAACCCGCGGAGCCGTGCGGTCTCTGTTCGATCGTCTCCGGCCGCCGCATCATCATCCGGGGAGGAGGAGCCGCGCCGCCATGCCGGCCGCCGCCGCCACCCACCGTGGCTGCTTCTGCAGTCTCAGCCACTCGAATCTGTGCGGGGAGGATGGTGTGATTCAGAGGAAGGGCTTTCTTGATCTTAGGATGGGTAGGAGGTTTGCGCCGGGCAGCGCATTGGGATCCAAGGGATGCCTGAACTGGCAGGATCGCGGCAGATCCAAGAGGGTGGATGGTGGCGAGGCGGTGAGGATCAAGGCGCAGGTTTTGGCTCCGCAGCGGCAGCTGCTCCATGACCCGGAGGTTTTGCCATTGGAGGAGGTGGCCACGAAAAGCTTGAACGGCAATGGCGCGTGCCAGCGTGGGAAGCCGCTGGGTTTCCCTGAGCACGCCACACCGACGAAGATGGTGGTTGCTGTTGATGTAGATGAAGGTATTGGGAAGCATTACAATTAGAATTGTTCATATCTCAAATTCTCAATTATGCGGGCCTGATCTTGAATGTTGATAAGAGTTACTGGTTCATTACTTAGTTACTTATTAGAGGCCGCTTATGTTTGGTTGGGATATCAGTCTCGATCCATAGAACACCATTACAAAAGAAGAATATATATCTTGTGATGCCCATAATTTTCGATGTTGTGGCATTTGATCATCCCTCTGTTCATACAGTTGATCTTTTCTCATTATCTTGCCTGCAGTTCTTGGAAGCTTTCTTGCTGCTCTCAACAGATTTATTGCGGACCGTTATTCTTTGAATCACTCAGTATCAGAATACCATGTGTATGAGTTCTTTAAGGTGATTTGAAATCCAACCCTCCTAAAAAAGTTTCAAGCCCTTAAATTTTTCATCCTTGATCAAGCCTCTGTTAAGAACTTTTGTCCATCAGGTAATTACATCTTTTTGTGTAACTCTGTGCAGATATGGAACTGTTCTCGAGAAAGAGGTTTGTCTTATGCTTTGTTTTCATTTCTTTTCGGAACTTACAAATCTTTTATTGTGAATATAACAATTCTTCATATAAAATCAACAACTTCTCTAAAATGTTGCAGCTAATTTTCTTGTCCATGAGTTCTTTACAACCCATTACTTCCAAGATGGTATACATCCTATCCCCGGTGCTCGAGATGCTCTGCAAAATCTCTCTTCTTTCTGTAGCTTATCTGTTGTCACGTAAGTCCATCTTCTGATATTTAGGACCATAGTGAACTTATCTTTATTATGTGATGTTTGTGTTTTGGCTAATGATATCATTTCTTTTTTAAGATCTCGGCAGGATGCAATTAAAAATCACACATTAGACTGGATCGAGAAGTATTATCCAGGGTTATTTGAGCAGATCCATTTTGGAAACCATTTTGCTTTGCAAGGTCAATCAAAGCCAAAATCAGAAATTTGCAGGTAAGATAGTAAGCAGACTAATCTTCAATCATGTGTACCATCTTGATTTTGTCACATATAGCATGTGAATACTTTGGTACAGTTACCTCTTTTTGTACTTTCGTTTTCAAACATGTTGGACATAGGACTCCTTTACTGATTTTTTTGCCCTCCGATAACAATTAATGCCAGCAATAATATATTTCAGTTGTAATACTAACAACTTGTTCTCTTTTGACAATTGTACTTCTAGATCTTTTGGTGCTCAGGTTTTGATAGATGACAACCCCAGATATGCTTTAGAGTGTGCTGAGGATGGCATGCGAGTCCTGCTATTTGATTATCACAATTCATACCCTTGGTGCAAAACTGGTGTTGACGAATCGCATCCGCTGGTGACCAAGGTTCACAATTGGCAAGAAGTTGAGGAAAAGCTTCTTTCTTGGGTAGTACCAGAGTGCTGACACACTTGATTCGCTATGAGACGCACCATTTGAGACCGACTGTCGTAGAAATTGAATTTTGAAGAAACAAGTTCAACCCATTCCCGCATGACGGAGTTAAAATAGGATCTACAACATCTCTAGCCAGAAACTGGTAAATGGACGTTGTTGCCTCAAGGCCAGAGTCTGGATGAGCATCTGGAAGGCTGCGATTTTAGTATGTCCCGAATGATTCAAGACGAATTTACAATGCCGAAGACTGAAACCGTCTTCAGTTCTTTTACCCTGCTGTAGGGTGTATATATTGACAGCTATAACCTAAATGAATTTGGGGAACGCTTCATGTAAATTACATGCGTGTGAGCGTGTTAGATCCTTAACTCTCTTGCCTGTGATGATGAATTATCTTATTCTGGACGACGATGAAATGTTTTTAGTAGAGATCGGAAAAAGTTAATCCAATTTAGAGTCGTCCATTAGCTTTGTCACTGGACAGAGACAAATCCAACGGTACTGGCGTGGCGTGGATTTACTGGCGTGGCGTCGGCGTGGCGTGGATTTACTGGCGTGGCGTGGATACTTCACTTAATATTAATAGAATTATTAACTTTGAGTCTCCAAATGAATTTTTATTTGCACTCTCACCAAAAATAGATATCCTTATGTGTCTGTATTATTAACTTTTGAGGCTCCAAATGAATCTCTATTTGCACCTCACAAAAAATAGATATCCTGTAACTCATGTGTTTGTCGTGGAATTTCAGTAATATAAGATCTCTAATATTTAAAATGGGTCACGTCAGCCCATTGCATGGCGACGCCTCTAGGCTCTTGGAGCCAATGCGTCGATGCCTCCAAACTGCGCCGACTTCTTCTTTTCAAGATTTTTTCTGTGCGCGATTTTTCCTGTGCACCACCACACGATCGCCGTAACCATGTGATCGCTGCCACCATGTGATCACCACCGCCTCGGAGCATGATCAGCATGACCATGACCTTGCACTATGCGTGATTTTTCATGTGCAGCGATGTCTAAACTCAGTGGCGCTGCAGCACTGCCTTGTGCACCGGTGGGAGATAGATATCTCCTTGCCCTGTGCGCCGGCGTGGTGATATCTCAACTCAAACGGCGTTGCATCACTACCTTGTGCACCGGTGGGAGATAGATCATCTCCTTGCCCTGTGCGCCGACGCAAAAAGATTGGCCCTTCTTGTCAACTCAGCGGCGGGGCGCAACCGGAAGGGAACTCTGCACCATGAAGGAAGGCAACTCTGCTAACGAATCTCTGCGCCATGACGAGCGTGGGAGCACGGAAGATCGGCAAGAGACGCGTGAAGGAAGGCAACTATGTGCGGCAGGAATGGGACTCTGTACGGTGGGAACAAATCTCTGCGCCGTGAAGAGCGTGGGAGATAGGCAGGAGGCACGCGAAAATCGTGGTCGCGGAGGGATTTAATGAGTCTAGCGCCCTCGCCAAAACTGAAAATCCGGTTTAGATAGCCTCTTTATTCGGATGGGTTGTTGATGATTCGGTTGGAGCATGATTTTTTTATTTGCTTATCAAAATTTAGCTCCAAGAGCATGATTTTTTATTTGCCTATCCAAATTTAATTTTTTATCTATTTAAATTAAATGAATCACTGATGTGTCATATCATGAGTGTATCTAGAGTTTTTATAATTATCTATCTAAATCAAACGGTTAACGGTTAAGACAATAACTAATACAAATTTAGCAAGAAAATCTTAGTGTAATACGTGTAGCAGTGCTCGTTGGATAAACACATAGTTAAGAAAAAGCTACTGATTCATACAAAATTTTTCGTACAAATTCCTTACAAACGCTGATTATTAATACAAATTGAGCAAGAAAATCTTAGTTCAATACGTGTAGCAGTGCTCGTTGGATAAACACATAGTTAAGAAAAAGCTACTGATTCATACAAAATTTTTCGTACAAATTCCTTACAAACGCTGATGAGACATACCCACAAGTAAAAAAGATTTTATATCTATATATAACTTCTATTTAGTTAAACCGAACGGTTGAATTTTTCAAGAGTGGTTACAACTTAAAAAGGGCTTTATAGACCCTCGAGACACTTGACTAACGCAACTCACAAAGAAAATGAGAAAATATTCCAGGCGCGCATGCTGTTGGCACAAACGCAGGCTAGGACGAGAGGTGAGAACAGCGGAGTGAACATCTACAACTCAAACAAAGCTGTTCTGTAGATTCTGTCAAGAGATGATATGGTTCTACAGATTTACCATCACAAAAGTGAAGAGTCCACAGAAGAATCGAGTTGCGCAAACCTTGGAAAACTATACAAAAATAAAAATTACGCCCCAGTATCACACTTTCATACTCATTCTTATTTTATTTGTCAAAGTTGCATCAGGGGCAAGGCCATCACCGCACCAAAAACAGAAAACATAACCAGCATCATCCAGAAGGGCACTCGCTTCTGATTCTGCTCGCCTGCGGCCTCTGCCACGGGTTTCGCTTTATTGGCTACTACAGCAGCCTGTTGTTGGACTGCAGGAGATGGAGCTGGGGCAGGGTTCTCCTGAGTTTCTGGTTCCGCTACGGTTTGCTCCATCTGTTTCTGTTGGTTGTATTTCTCGACATACTCCGGAAATATTTTCCTGAAGTGAGGGCAGTTTTTGCTGTGGAATAAGAGCAAAGTAAGTTTGTTAGTGTTCCATGGCTTCACATCACAAACAGTGAAGGATTCATGGCAGCAGATAAATAAAAACTTGGGATAAGTATTAGGAACACATCAGTACAAGTAATAAATGCCATCCATCTAACAGAATTCATTACACTTGGGAAGAGCATTCCGACTGAAATTGAGCTGTTTCTTTTATGGCAAGTATGTTACTCCCTAACAATATATGCATGCAATATCATTTTCCACACACCTACATAGATACATGATGGAATTAATATTATCTTACTGAGCAATTACCTCTCGCAGTTGTAGGCAAGGGAAGCCTTTGCTAAACGTCTCTTTTCCCCATCTGTACTCCTGATGCTTCCAGTTGTCAGAGCATCATCCATCTGCAAGCACAAGAATAATTCACAGTGAGAAACAAGACCACCTTCAACCATATGAACAAGAAATAACAAGTTTCTACTTCTTTTCCACAGTTTATACTTGTGAAGACAAAGTGGAAATGGTTTTGTTCCAAGTTGAAACAGCTGGACAATTGTTTCATTGTAATTTAAGCATTAAATTATTCACATGAGAAATAGATGAGATTATCTATACTACTTAAAATGTTAGTAGTGGTGTGGTGTCCATTCTTACACCACCCGTACCACTGACCACTACTGACATGAGCCCCACAATCTATACTACCACACCACCTTTCAACGAATCCTCTCTCATTTCACTATTAGCTCTCCCCAAATTTCAAATCACCTACTTGTTCAATAAGAAAAATCATAGTATTAATTGGGACTAAATAAGTGCTTATTAATTGATTTAATAAGGTAAAAACTCAATTTGTTTTCTGTTGCAACGCATGGGCTCTAGGCAAGTACCAATAAAATAGGGAATCGGTCTGAGTTAAGCTGGATTAACTACATTCATGCAAGTGAAAACCTAGTGTTGCTTGGGGGTGGGGGATCAAGATTAACAATATTAATAGGCCTGAATAATATCTTGTAATCATACATGGTTCAGCAAATAAAACATGATGAGAATCTTTCTTGCTAAGTCTGAGCTGATGCAAAAGTAAGAGCTTACCATGAATGAAAGGAGGCCCGTGAGAATGCTGCAGAACAAGAGATATGTGAGACTATTAAGAGAGAGGTAGAGAAAACTTATATAGTAAAAATACAAATTACATATATCACTAGATCAGTGGATCTACATCTTGATGATTTAGAGTCCACACATCTCACTATTAAATAGAAAACTACATCGACTCCAAAGGAACCACACAAGCATGACTTCATGTTCATAATTAAGGAATAAAAGATGTGAACTGGCCTAGATATCTCTTAAGATTGAATCACAACTCAGCCCAAAAACTTCCCAGAGAACGATGGGAGATATATTATGCTCAAATATTGAGCTTAGTACAGATTTGTACATACCTTGCTACAGACCACATAGGATTCCAAGATTCCGGATGAACTGCAAAAGCATAATAAATCAATGGTGATCAAAATTGTTTCAAATCATTAAATAAAAAAGCAATCATAACCTGATCACAGGCTAAAGCTTACATATAATAGAGTATAAAAATATGATCATATTATATAAACTTACAGTCACTCATTGATAGGCATATCCTTTTGTGAGGGGCAAACCTTCCACTAGGAGTTGTCATGCTGAACAATAAAACAAGTCAGATATGAAAACGGAAGTTTTAAAGTGTTCACTAATCCCAAATCCATAAAACTCTTCTATCATATTGTAAGCATTCCTTCAATTTCAGTATTTCAGTATTACAAAAGAAAGCTCCATTACCTGATGCTTGGAGGCTTAAAAGGGTAATCTGGTGGAAATTTGAGTTTCCCGTAATAATATCCACCTATGGGGAAGAAATCAAATGTGAAAATATTATTAAAGATAAATTGATTAGTAAAGTGCTTGCTGAAATGTAATACAATGTAAAGAGGATGGTTTTTTCTGTAATCTTTACCTTCAAATGGTGTGCCGGCACTACCTTCAAGTACAAAATCTGGAATATAAAGAAAAATGCAAAATTAATACTTGATACAAGTTTGATAGGAAATGGAAATATAGGCATAAACCTGAGGGTATGCTATGTATTAGCCTAGTAGGCAGGTTTACCATAAAATTAGCAGAGGGCCACATTTATACAAAACTGTAAATAATATTTATCATGTTTGTCGTGGTAACTGGTAACTGTGCTAGTAAATGCTGCATGTAATTAGAAGTACAACAATCATATTACTACGAGTGCAATGTGTCCCATCGTTATAGTTGAGTCAGTGCAAAACCTAGCTGACCAAAGCATGTACCATCAACAACATATGGGAGAAGATGGGGGTAATGGAGCCCACTCCATAACCAGAATGGGCCATAGAGCAATGCCTCACATGATGAGGTGAGACAGTGGCACAACTGTATTGAGTTATTGCATAATTGTCGAATGAATAAATCCAACAAATGCATCAAAATATTTCTTGGACCACATGCCCATGCCCTTAAATACAAAAACTAGTCAATCACGCAAATGCTCTAGCAACTAGTCAATCCAACAAAACCAATATCTCCATGCCCATGCCCTTAAATACAAAAACAACTAGTGAATCACACAAACGCTCTAGCAACTAGTCTTAATCATACAAACGTTCTGGCATAAGCTTACGTGACCTCTATTTGAAAGCATTTTAAACTGAACTATGTGTCAACAATAATTTGTCATTCTGTTTGTAAATTCCTGGTGCCTGTGTGCACTCTCCTCCTATGTCCATACCATTTATGCAAAAGAAGAATACTTTCCATCATTGAAAATCTGAGGTGCGGCCTGCTTTCCCTCCCATGTTTACTCAAAATATGTGCTGATGAGTGATTATTGACCTCCCAATCACAAGAGCATTTGACTCTAGAAAAATATGCAGTAATCTGGAGCTAGTTCACAACATATGATAGGAAGTCATGTGGAATAATCTCCAAGAGTTTAGTTCTTTTAAAGCAACATGTGGGAGACCAAGCAGTGTTTGTCTCCCGAAAGTTGAGAAAAGGTGGAATTAACATCCAAAAACCAAATTCGACTAATTCACCTGACATAATTTTCACCAAGACCTATATAATATGAGCAATCCAATCCCCTATCTGAACCAGGCGAGCGATATTCTCATCAGCAGAACAAAGTCATAACTCCAACAAAATAAACAAATGTTCACATTCAAATTAACACAACACAGAATAAGTCCCATAAGTCTAAACCTCATATACTATTGCTGCACTAGGCCAACCTATACAGGAAAGCTAAATTGCACATACCACGCAGCAACATGAGTCTGAAAACATAAAAAACGCATCTAATTCACTCTTTACGCTACATAAACCGTAAGTGTATCAATCGATAAGAATAACAAACCGTAAGTGTATCAATCGATAAGAATAACAAGTGCAATTTGCCGTTTACTCCACAAATTAACAAGTTAACAGACGACAAATCTATTGTTGTAATAAGCGACAAGGATACTTACGCCACTCCAATATGTCGTTGGGCAGCGGGCGAGCCACGATCTGCGCCGGCGGCTCCTGCAATCCGACCATCCAAACCGAAACAAACCCATCAGAATCGCATCGAAACCAATCGCGAACCCCCAACAATAATCCACACGATCCACACGGAGCCTCACCTTGCAGAGCGAGTGGTACTCCTTCTGGAGGCGCTTGAGGCATCCCTTCTCCGCCATCACCGAGACCCCGCAGAACCCACGGGAGAGAGAACACACCAAGCCCCACAAAACCCTAGCCCAATCCTGCCTGCTCAGCCGCTAGATTGGGGATCCGAATCAGAGCCCGAATCGATCGGTGGGGAGCTAGATGGGGGTCGAATTGACCCGGAATTGGGACGCAGCGTGGGGATTTGGGCGGGGTTTGGCCGGATCGGGCGGCGGCGACGACGACGAGGCGGCGGTGCAGGGATCGGGATCGGCGGCCGCCGCGTTTCGCCGGTAAGAGGGGGGAAGAGGGGAGGAAAAGCTCGGCGGAAGAGGAGGAAAAAATTAAGGAGAATCGGGTGGGGAACTTTTGTTTTTTTTGTGTGTCGACGGAAATAAACTTGGTTGGGATTTAGTCGTCGCCTCGTGGGGATTTATTAGGGCGCGGGGTGTGCTTTGAGATTCGCGCGGGGTCGCCGTGTGTGGTCGGATGTAGGGGACGCGTTTGCTGACTTTTCTTTTTCATCACGTTTTTGGTTCGTCACGGACTCTGCAGTCCGCGCTCCAGAGTTCGTTTCCTCTTTTTTTCGTAAACAGAAAAAAGAGTTTGTTTCCTTTTGTTTTTCTGTTTCAAAAAAATCATAACGTGCCCTTTTCTAGTTTTCTTCCTGCTAGACAAGAATACAGTATGCATCACGAGAATTTCTTGACATAATATGATTGTTGTGTCAAATTTTCTTTTCTGATCAGTACCTGGAGAACATATACGGTGTACACCTACGACTTCCATCACCACTTATTTTTTCATGCTTCCCTCGTTTTATATTATTTATTTAAATATGTTCGTGTATTATAAGTGAATACAATAATAAAAGAGTTTAGAAAAAATATTGTTAAAGGCTGTACCTAAAAAGATGCATTGCATATAGTCACAGTGAAAAAAAGTTAGAGGAGTTAAATTATAATCGTCAAAATGTTACAAAACAAACAAAATATGTATATGTTTAGGAAGTATAAAGGCTGTTTTTTTCTTATCCATTAAAACATGTGATGATCTAATCAAGGTTTTCCTTACCACCGGTAACCATATGGTTATCAACCGCGATTACCGTGGACACAGGCGGATCCATTATTATGACGAGGTGTAGCGTTCGTCATAGCTCAGCTGACCGTGGAACAACCCCCGACACGGCAGAGCTGGGAAAGCTGGAGTTCGTCAGCCATGCGTGCGTGCTTTGGTTGCTAATCTTCGGCAACAAAAACATGATTAGACCCAATCAAAAAAAGCCCACGCAGATTAAATAATGGAGAATGAATTTACCTCATCCTCAAGGACGATATTAATGCTCAATTGATACGTTTTACCATTGATGTTTAACATTGTCTTTTAGTATATTTTGAAATATCAATTATGAATTGTAATATAGCTTTGATCGTTTAATATATTGCTTAATTAAAACATATCATTTCTATGTTACACTTCACCATACAAAACTTTTAGTCAAAAGTTCGTCACAGGTGGATTTTGATCCTGGATCCGCCACTGACCGTGAGGGTACGGTAAGGGTTATCGGCGGTAGGGTTTGATGAATTTTGGCCGAATTCAAAATTTTGGAAAAAAAATTGAAAAAAATAAAAAAACATGGATGTAGTTCTTGAATTTTAGTGGAAGATGGTGAAGAAATTTTTTGAAAAAAAATAAGATAAATTATTTTGAGGATAAAACTGAGAGTAGTTTATAAAATTGCAAAAAGAAATAAAGTAATGAGCTTTGATTTGCGTATTCATCCAGCCTATTAAGATCTAAATGAGGAGAAAATATTTCAAACCGTGGTAACTGCGCACCTTATATCGTGGTTACCGCGCGGTAACCCTGACCAAACCGTGAAACCGTCGGCAATTCGAATTCAAATATTTGAGTATGAACTTCGGACGATTTTTAGCGGTAACCGCCAAACCTTAAGAGGGTGATAACTTCTTTCCAAATGGTTTCGTAAACCCTGGATCTAATAACTTTGGAGGTTGATCCAAGAAAGTTCATGTGTATCAGAGAGGAACAACAAGCAAGGCAATTGAAGAATTGGTAGACTTCAATTAAATCCATTGTTCGTTACGCAACAAACATAGAACAATAATTTGGCAGGGGTTGGAGCCGACTGCATTACAAAATTCAGTGGACCATTAACGAAACAACGATGGACGGGAACCTAAATTTACAGCTGTATCACTGCATCATATCATTTGCATCTTGACTATAGCTTACAATTCACTACAACAACAATAGTGAATTTCATATGTCTGTCTGGCATACGCAGAGAAGAAGAAATGGTAGCAGTGTTAAATGAATTTCAGTTTCTACTTTGCGAACTACTATTTTGCTCAACTCGAGCCGCTCAATTTGGTTGAATGGATGAGGCTAGACTCGAGCCGCTCTTGTCGAACTCATCCCACCGTTCTCGGACAGCCGAATAGGTGCAGAGTACATGACAAGGTCCTTTTCTTCTCCTGGACCAATAACTCGACTTAACTTGAATTCACTAATTCGGTGTCCATCTAGTTAAAAATAAATTTCTTGTATGCCCTCGAACCAGTATATGTCTGTTAGTTGAGCATAAGAATTATCGGTTTGAGCTTTATTTAGTAAAAACAAGATGTCGATTACTCTAAAGCCTCCAACTAGTCTCTTTTACTCAAGAACGTCAATTGCTCTGATATCTGATTTTCCTGAAATCAATTCTCAGAACAAATTATTAGATAGAAAGCCCCTAAGCGAACACTTGGAAGTAATATGATATGAATGAAAATATTGAAAATAAGTTATATCGTGTGACAATAAACGAGTACTCTCACAAGAGCGCCTCGCTGAATAGAGTTTGTGTACTCTTCCTAGCCCCCAGCTTGTTTTATGGAACGATTTTCTCAAAAGTAGCTTGAATCTTATAACAGGACTATGCTCAAGTTGTGAATTTCTAGCCCCCAGCTGTGAAGTTGGAAAAACCAATTCCCGATTACACGACTAGTTAATACATTATAGTGGGTATTCTAACATGACCAAATTTGACATGGTCGTTGACCCTTAGAACTTGACTAATTCAATAGTACCAGACGTCCTCGACCAAGGTTTGTGAGACTCGGCGATTAGTCAAGCTTAACGTAAGAGAATGATAATAACAACTTTGAGACGTAGTGATATAAGAACAGAGGATCAACAGACAAATATTGCACATTTTATATGTACAAAAACTTACATATATTGATGCACGGGGATGACAGGATCGCTACACACACTAGTCAAGGACTAGGTATGTAGTCGTACTCGACCACTCATAGAAGTATCGTGGGATCGCTACCCCACAATCCCGCTGCATGTTCTGGAGGTAGGCGGAGACTATACGTGGCCAGATGGGCTGTGCCAAGCCAGGCCGACCCGGGCACGCGTGCACTGTAGCGCGACCCGGCACGGCACGACATGTCGGCTCGTGGGTCGTGCCGGCATGGCCCGTTAGGTCATGTCATGCATGGTCCGGCATGGCACGACAGAACACTATAGCGTGTCGGCCCGGCACGGCACGACCCACGGGCCGACACGACATGGCAGGGAGGTGGGCCAATCAAAGTTGCGACGCGTGGCGGGAGGTATGGTAACGGGTGGGCAACGGCTATTGACGGCGGCGCGTGGAAAAATCAGATGACGCCACATGATACTTTAACGACTAGTTTTTTAAATTAGCCGTTGCAACTCGAAATTTTTTTAAAAAAACCCGAAAAATCCCAAAAAATATGAAATTTCATCCTATAAATAGGGCACCCACCCCAACATTCCTCCTCACCCAAACATTCCATTTTGTGCTCTCTTGTGCTCTCTAGTGCTCTTTCATTAACAATAGCTTGATTTTTTGATTTAGACAAACTTTAAGCAAATTTTGTGTAAAATCAAAAATAGTTTTTGAGTTGAAAATAATGCAAAGCAGAGGTGTGAAGACAAGGTGGTAAGAAAGAACTACGTGATATATTCATATGTATGTATTATTTATATTTTTATGTTACGTGAATAAATATTCTGAAATTTGTTTATGTTGTTTCAACATTTTAGAATGGATCCGAACTATCCGTCATTCACGTTAGGTGATTTTGAACCTAATTACCTATCGGGGTCATTCCCAACCAATGATTATGATGCCACCGAATCGACCCTAGCACCACCAGTTGTGGAGGAGGTACCGGTTCTGACGCCGGCAGGTTCAGAAGGATCCGACTCTATGAGCGGGAGTGCATTGACGAACACCAGCTCAAAGAGATCAAGAACTTCCGGCGTTTGGCAACATTTCAATGAGATGGCCATGACAAGCCCTGACGGAAGATAGGTAACAGTGGCGAGATGTATAATATGTAGAAGTAAATTATCTGCAAAATCATCTGGTGGAACAGGACACTTGAGGCAGCATGCTAAGGCTTGTGCGAAAAAGATGGAATGAAGGCTTACGCGGAGGCTACGATAGCTAAAAAAAACTTTTCTACCGCGCAAACCCGGAACACTTGCAAGTAAGGGTCGATAGATCGTTACCGATTGGAGTAGAGTGCAATGAAATAGCCAATCAGAGCTATCCGATCTCAAACAAGGCTACCGATCACAAACTGATCTGGCGACAAACTGATTCCCTAAGTCGATACCGATCCGCCGCAGCCGACGCGCCGATTCCACACGGACCGCGCAGCCGATTTGCCGATTCGCCGAAACATGCTCGTGCTGCCGATCCGCCGCAGCCGCCTTGCTCCGATGCGCCGCAGCTGATTCGTAGCCGACGAACAGCACCGCAATGTAGCAGCGCCTCTACCGGTATCCACACGTCCGGGGATTGAACACCTAACACCCGTGTGCTAGCACAAGATGCAAGGCTAGGGTTTGGCTCAGAAGTGGGGAGGGTTTCCGTGGAGATCTTGAACTCATCGACTTCTTTTGCGTTCGGTTCAATTCGATTCAATGCAATCCAATGCAAATCCATAATCACAACTCTCCATCCCTCGCCACTTTATATAGAGTTGGCCGACTGGGTGTAGTGGCTGATCGGGACTCTATTTCAAATCAGATCCTATCCAAATTTATAGAGTTGGCCACCCATAAGTCGTAAGCCCATAGGACTATATCCGATCGGATCCTTATCTGATCGAGCTGTATCCGAGTCCAACTCGAATGTCTGTTCTTATCCCCTTAAGCGTGCGACCCTGTAGGTTCAGGTATACTCGGTTTCGGCTCGAGTCCAACTCATCCAACTTGTCAACAGCGACGCGTAGCAACACATATCTGATCAATACAAGATGTCTATTTCATGGAACTGAATAACACTTTATTCATTTATACATAAACATTGACCATGATATCCAACATCTCCATGTTGCCTCTAGGGCATATCACTAACAAGGAATCCAACTACATCAGCAGCAACTTCTACTAAATCCAGATGGTAGGGTACGTACATGGGAGTACGATCCTATGGTAGCTCGAGAATCTCTTATCCGTTTAATTGCTAGACAAGATTTACCTCTAACAAGATTCAGTGTTTATGCTGAATCATTTTTTCTACATCAACGTTATGTATGTCATATCATTAATCTAATTGTTAAATCTAGGTTTAAGAGAGTGAATGTACACATCAACGTTGTTCGTCAAGCAATCATGTGGTTGACTGCTTTAAACCCACAGATTGCACAATGGAAGAGGTATTGTCGTGCATCGGGTAAGCCCGCACATAAGTTTTTAACCGATGCAGAACATCGGTGGAATGCCACTTATTTGATGTTAAAGGTTGTATTACCTTACCAGGAATTACTTACTGTTTTCCTTCAAACACGTAATGACCCAAAAAACAGTGACGGTCAGCCAATACTGACTAATCATCCCTGGCACGTTGTCGAAAGATTTTATCAATTTCTTGAAACGTTTTCATGACTGTACTCTTCTTTTATCTCAAGTATATTATCCAACAACTAATTTAATTTTGCATAAATATTCTTTAAATTGCCATTTTGTTGAAAGAATATGAAAAAAATGAACTTTAAATATATGTTGTCTTTAGTATGAAACAAAAATATCTTAAATATTGGAAAAGTATCCCCATGTTGTATGTTTTTGCATTTATTCTTGATCCTAGGGGAAAATTACTGGGATTCCTCAATATTCTATCACTAATTAGAGATACTGTAGGGGTTGATATACTACCTATTATGCTGATGTTAAAAGTAAATTATATGAGGTATTTGGAAAGTATGAACTAAAGTTTCACGGAGTTCGCTTGCAGCAGGTAAGAAAAAATTACTGTGGGGCTAGATTTGGGGTGGCTCATCTTCTGGTGGTGGTAGTAGTTCGTCAGCAGCAAATGGAGACGTTGGATCGCATGGTCCCGCTGAAGAGTTGTCCAACTATTTGGATAGTGACGTCATCAGGCATGAATCATCAGACTTCAACGTACTCAGATGGTGAAATGATCACAATATATCATATCCTGTGCTTTCAAAACTAGCATGGGATATGTTGACGATGCCCGTATCTACGGTGTCCTCCGAATTGGCATTCAGTCTATGCAGAAGAATTATCGAAGACAGGATAACAAGTCTAAGCAGCGAGCACGTCGAATTGCTACTAAGCGTTAAAGACGGGGAGCTAGTTGCATAACATGTCCAATACACTCCTGACAACCAATAATTGGCCGTCAAGTTCGAGAACCTTTATTTAGATGAAGACCAAACCAAATAACTTTAGTCTATTTTATATGTAGTAGTGACCTGTAAGGTGTACTCTTTTCTTTGTCATGGTTTTCTAAGATTCAGATATGAGTTTTTATATGACAAAATTTTAACAAGACAACATGTATCATATAAACATCAATAAAGATAATTACTATTTTTCCCCATATTATTTTGAAATATTTTACTAAGTTTGATTATTTTATTTTTTTATTTGGACAATTCATATTTTTTGGATAAGGAATAATTCTTTTTTTAAGTTTCGGACGGGAATATTTTTTTTCGAATTTTTAGACGAGGAATAATTTTTTAAAAAATTTTGAACGGGTTGTCGAAACTTGGTTTCGGCAATAGAAATTTGGGGGTGCAGTCAAGATCGCCAAGCACAATGGGTTAAGTGGAAAAAAGGGGTTTAGACAGATTCAGCCCTCTCGTGAGGTAATACCCTACTCTTGTTTCGGGATTCGATCCGCCGAGTGTTTATTGATCTCAAGATCTTGTGTATCGCACAAATCAGATCTGTTGCTCTTGTGTTGCTTATCCCTCAAGGGACGCCCCTTACCCCTTTATATAGTCTTGGAGGTTGGGCTTACAAGTCGGAAACCCTATCATACTCTAAGTCGGTTTCCTCAATCTTACCAAGTTATGACTATGAGCCGTTGCCTTATTTGATCGGCAACGTAACACTCAAGTCATAGCCGGTTTACACAATCCATAAACATACATATCCCTATTTCTAGTCGGACAAGCTTGCCATGAGGGTATCCGATTGCCATAATCTCCATAGTAGCGCCCGAGACCTTCGCAGTCGACGAGATAACTTTGCCTTGAACCAGAGCAACACACAGCCGAATGACTCCTTGGCCGAGTGCTTCTGTCGCCGAGTGGTTCCATCATCTCTGCTTGAATCTCTCGAGTGGTTCCAAAGACTGTGAAGGGCTGAAAAAATACCTCAAAAAATTTCTCAAAAATAAATATCTAGGTGCATCTCCTGATGCACCTAATTAGGTGTAGCCCCCAACTATGTGGTTAGCCAAAAACAGACTAAACACATAGTCAGAAACTATAAAAAATCATTCTCATATAAATGCTTAGCTCAAGCTAAAGCAATCATAAAAAATCATATAACACATCACTCGGCAAGCTCATGCTTATCCGAGTAAATTTTCCCGAGTCATCTCAGAACAAATAATTTAATTAGCCCTCATGGGTAAGAAATCAATTCACTCGGCAAGCTCATGCCTATCCGAGTTGACTTTCCTGAGTCATCTCGGAACAAATAATTTAATCGCCCCTTATGGGTAAGCAAATTTGTGGAGATTGTGGCAATCGGGTATCTATATGGCAAGTTTATCCGACTGGAGGTAGGGATAGATTGCGCCTGCTATATCTGTAAGCCGAACTTGACTTGGGTGTTACGGTTGCCGATAGAGATAAGGCAATCGGCCTATAGTCACGGTTTGGTAAGATTGAGGAAACCAACTTAGAATAAGATAGGGTTTCCGACTTGTAAACCCTTCCTCCCAAGACTATATAAGGGGGTAAGGGCGTCCCTTGAGGGATATCGAGATTAGATCATATATTTTATGAGCTTTTAGCCTTCAGCTTTAGATCGCGAGATCAATAAAGACACTCGGCGGATCGAATCCACCGAAACAGGAGTAGGGTATTACCTCTCGAGAGGGCCGAACTGTCTAAATCTTCTTCTTCTTCTAACCCATCGTGCTTGGCGATCTCGACGCAACCCCAAAAATATATTGCCGAAACCAAGTTTCCACGGTTGGCGCGCTGTAGGGGACCGCGCGTCGAGACTTCTTCAACAATCTCGCCGACAAGCGTGATGGGATCTCCTCAAGACTCGGCGACTTCGCCGCCAACTTCGTCGACGACTCCTCCTTCGACTCGGATTCAAACCGTCGGAAGGAAAGACCCACTCGGCGCCGTTCGGGCTCCCCAACCGCCGAGATCTTCGACGACATCTTGAAGACCAAGATGCGATCTACTTTCTCCGACGACGGACTTCACTCGGCACAATTCGGACTACCGAATACCGCCAAGATCTGCGCCAATCTTCTCGCCTCCCCGACAGAAGCGATTTATTCCGACGAAGACCTCTCGGTGCCATTTGGGTTACCAAATACCGCCGAGATCTACAAGAAACTTCTCTCCCGAGTCGACGGCGATCCACTCGGAGGAGCCTAATCCCCAAGCTTTGACTCGGACTGAACGATCCGATCCGGATTTCCCAGGATCAAGGGAGGTCGCTTTCATCCTCCCATCATTCGGCTCCTGCTCGTCTTCAGAGCTCAATGGATACCTCGTTCCGCCGGCTTCGACAATCTCTATGGCATCCCTTCGACGAAGCCGACAACTCCGACGCCGCATGGACGTGAGCCGAAGTGCTTGACGTCCTCATGGCCGAGCCGATGAGTCCGACTCAGCCATGGCCGAAGGCTTGCCGAAGAGGAGCGAGCCGGGTGGAGCTTGAGCGCAAGACACCGAGGAGGAGAAACAACGCAAGGACGAAGCCGACAAAAGGAAGCGGGATCTACGTGCGGCCGGACGATCCGCCCGGAGGCCATCCTCCAAACACGGGTTGGCAACACCAACATCTTCCGCACGCCACAGCGTAACGCTGCGCCGCACTCACGCTCTTGGACACCGTCATGGAGACGGCTCCGCCAACGTGACTCCTATACTCAACAAGATCAAGACCATCGTCGCCGCCACGGCTAACGGCCATCCCACCACTTCGGCACGAAGGCCGATCGAATCCGTGGCCGAAACGCCGACAAAAGCCGGCTTCCACCTCTAAAGTCGGGAGACTACAGAGGCCCGAGCCGCTCTGCCGACAACCGTGCCAAGAGGCCCACCTCGCGAGTCCACACCGAAGTACCAAGAGCGACGGCCGACTCCCGCGACAAACGACACGGACGTCCACCCGTCCACCACCGATTCCGCCGCAACAGTTCCAGCTACCCAACCAGCCAACAAGACCCCGCCGAGTGATCTCGCGGAAGTCCTCGATCGCCGCTACCAGAGCGCGACCGACGCACTCGGGAAGATCGAAGGGAATCACCCGATAGCGGCGACGATGGAGTACCGCCTTCACTGGGAGCTCCGCCGAGTGCATTGGCCGAGTGGCTTTAAGCCTACAGGATTGAAAGGTACGATGGCAAGACCGACCCCGAATCTTGGTTAACCGTATATACCCTTGCCATCCGAGCCGCAGTGGCGACAATAAAGCCATGGCCAACTACTCCGCCCGTGGCCCTCGCAAACTCGCCCGTAAATTGGCTCACGAGCCGCCAAGAGGCTCAATCGGCTCGTGGAGCGAGCCGAGGGACCACTTCATCGCCAACTTTCAAGGCACCTTCGAGAGGCCCGGCACACACTTCGACCTTTACAACGTCATCCGAGCGGACGAGCCCCCGAAGGATTACATTCGTCGTTTCTCCGAGAAACGCAACAAGATCCCGAACATCACCGATGACATTATCATCGCCGCCTTCCGGGAAGGGAGTCCGCCGCTTATCGGCAAGTTCGGGCGCAAGCCACCGAAGAGGGTGAAACAAATGTTCGAGACGGCGAACTCATACGCCAAATCCAACGACGCCATTAAGGCCGCCCGTCAAGACCGGCCCGACGAAGGGAGGACAAGCAAGCAGGAGGAAGCCGAAATCCTAAGAAGGATGGCGGCAACAACGCAACCAGGCCGAAAGATCGCAAGCGCCGATCCGAAGACCTAGTGGCCGCAACCTCCAATACTCAACGCCGTCCCGAGTCGCCGCCTACGACGCCATCATGAACGCCCGTGCACCCACCATCCGAATCATAAGCACGCGGCGAAGGATCTTTATCTACAAGCGCCACAACAAGTGCGGCGCAGCTCAACAAGAAGCCGATCGACGAGGCCGGCCGTCCGCGCCAAGAAGAACAATGCGCTGAAAATGCGAACCTTTTCAAGACCCAATGGGGAGCTCAACCACATTTTCGGGGTCCGCTAGCCTATGAGTCCAAGAGGAAACAGAAGCTAACCGACCGGAGGTCAATGCGGCTCAACCCGAAGTCCTCGCATCCGCGATGGTCGGAAGTGGCCATCACATTTGACCGCTCGGATCATCCCGACCTAGTGGTTCATCCGGGCGCTATCCACTCGTCTTGGACCCCGTGGTCCGCAATATCGAGCTTAAGCGCGTCCTCATCGATGGGGCAGCGCCCTCAACATCCCGTTTGTCAAGACCATGGATGAGATGGATCCCAAGAGCCGAACCGAAAGCAAGCTCAGCTCCCTTCCACGGAGTTATCCTGTGGGCTGTCTTCAACACCACTCGGGCACATCTCCCTCCCGTTACCTTCGGAGCCCGAGAAAACTTCCGAACGGAGAACGTCACCTTCGAGGTGGCCGACTTCAAACAGCGTATCACGCCATCATCGGGAGGCCGCGCTTGCCAAGTTCATGGCGATCCCTCACTACACCTATCTTTGCATGAAGATGCCGGGTCCCAACGGCGTCATCACTCTTCGCAGCCGACGTGAAGCAAGCCTTCACTGCGACAAGGAGAGCCGCGACATGGCCCAATCTCGCGAGAGATTACGCGCCAACAAGAAGTCCGATTGGCTGCATCGACTTCGGCAGAGGGCGAAGTCCCCGCGAAGAAGATAGCCAAATCGGATCCGGCGACGCCAAGACCAAGAAGATCTCCCTTGATTCGTCCGATCCCTCCAAACCGCCGTAATCGGCGCCGACCTAGATCCCAAATAGGAAAGCGCGCTCGTCACCTTCCTCCAAAATAATAAAGATGTTTTTGCTTGGAAACCATCGATATGCCCGGAATTCCTAGGGAGGTGATCGAGCACTCTTTGAACGTCAAAGATGACGCCAAACCAATAAAACAACGATTACGCAGTTCGCACAGGATCGAAAAGACACGATCAAAGAAGAACTTGCAAAGCTCTTGGCCGCCGGCTTCATTAAAGAAGTCCTTCATCCCGACCGGTTAGCCAACCCAGCCCCGGTCCGCAAGAAAACGGGCAATGACGCATGTGCGTTGACTACACCGACCTCAACAAGGCTCGCCCCAAGGATCCGTTCGGGCTGCCTCGCATCGACCAAGTCGTCGACTCAACAGCCGGCGCGAACTCCCGAGCTTCTTGGATTGTTACTCGGGCTATCACCGGATCAGCTTGAAAGAATCCGACGCTTGAAAACATCGTTCATCACGCCGTTTGGGGCTTACTGTTACATTACCATGCCTTTTGGCTCGAAGAACGCCGGAGCCACATACCAACGCATGATCCAAAGATGTTTCCGGACGAAGATCGGCAAGAACGTTGAAGCCTACGTCGACGATGTCGTCATCAAGACCAAGCGAAAGAAGACTTGATCGCCGACTTAGAAGAAACCTTTGCAAACATCCGGCCTTCGAATGAAGTTAAACCCGAGAAGTGCACCTTCGGCGTCCCATCGTGCAAGCGCTTGGCTTTATGGTGTCACATCGCGGCATCGAGGCAAATCCAGAGAAGATCAACGCCATCTTAAACATGAAGCCCCGAGTAATCGAAAGACGTCCAAAAGCTCACGGCTGCATGGCGGCACTAAGCCGTTTCATATCCCGACTCGCGAACGAGGCATGCCCTTCTTCGATCGCTAAAGAAGACAGACGGCTTCCGTGGACCGGCGGAAGCCGACAAGGCCTTTGAAGATTTCAAAGAATTCCTTACCACGCCGCTTGTCCGGCTTCGCCTCGCCCAGAACCCCCGTTGCGTACGTCTCACCACTCACCAAGTGGTTAGTACGGTCCTTGTGGTTGAACGCGAAGAAGAAGGACGGGCCCGTAAGATTCAAAGGCCAATTTACTTTGTTAGCGACGTATTGGCAGGAGCCAAAATCCGCTACCCTCGGTACAAAAATTGCTTTATGGTGTTCTAATAACCGCGAGGAAATTGGCACACTACTTTCGGGTCACTCGGTCACCGTCGTCACCTCTTTCCCACTCGGCGACGTCATCCACAACCGCGAGGCAACCGGGCGTATCGCCAAGTGGGCCCTAGAACCGATGCCGCTGGACTTAACATTTAAGCCCGGGACGTCCATTAAGTCACAAGCCTTAGCGGACTTCGGCCGAGTGGATCGAACAACAAGAACACGTGCCTCGGGAAGACCTCCAACACCGGACAATGCACTTCGACGGATCCAAGAGGATCACCGGCTTGGGAGCAGGAGTCGTGCCGATCTCCCGACCGGAGAAAGGCTAAGATATGTCCTTCACCTCCATTTCTCCGCCTCACACAACGTCGCCGAGTACGAAGCTCTTCTACATGGACTGCGCCTCGCGGTCTCGCTCGGGATACGTCGGCTTATCGTGAAAGGCGATTCCCACGGTCGTCAATCAAGTGATGAAGGACTGGTCCCGCTTAAATGACACTATGGAGGCCTACCGACAAGAGGTCCGCAAGCTTGAGGACAAGTTTGATGGGCTAGAGCTCTCACATGTCCCGAGACATAACAACGAAGCCGCCGATGAGCTAGCACGGTTCGGATCTAAGCGCGAAGCCGCCCCAACGGACGTCTTTGTCGAACATCTCTACGAACCAACCGTCATGGCAAAGACGGCTCCTAACGAACAAACCGCCAACGAGGTCGCCATGACCGACACCGACTGGAGGACGCCGCTCATCAAATTCTTAACTGAAGAAGAGCTGCTGGATGACCGGATGAAGCGTAACGCGTCCGCATCGCCGCCAAGCGTACGTCATGGTCGACTCCAATCTATACAAGAGAAGCCCCTCTGGAATTCTAATGAGGTGCATCACACCCGAAGAAGGGAGACAACTACTCCAAGATATCCACTCGGGCATATGCGGAAGCCACGCGGCAAGACGCACTCTAGTCGGCAAAGCTTACAGCAAGGATTCTTCGGCTTACCGCGGTCTCCGACGCGGATAAAGTCGTAAGAACTCGCGAAGGCCGCCAGTTTTCGCCCGACAAAGCCATGTCCCGGCCCAGAGCTTCAAACAATCCCACTTTCCCGGCCGTTCGCGGTATAGGGGCTGGACATGGTCGGCCCTTTCAAGAAAGCTCCAGGAGGTTTCACACACCTCTTCGTCGCAATCGACAAGTTCTCCAAGTGGATTGAAGCCAAGCCGTCGCCACAATCACCGCCGACAAAGCACGAGACTTCTTCCTTAACATCGTGCACCGCTTCGGCGTCCCAAAAGAATCATAACCGACAACGGGACTCAATTCACGGGAGGCATCTTCAAGGATTTCGTGAGGACTTCGGAATCAAAATCGCTATGCATCGTAGCTCACCCTAAAAGCAATGGGCAAGTCGAGCGAGCAAACGGCATGGTCCTTCAAGGCATCAAGGCCGCGTTTCGACCGACTAAGCCCTTACGCCGGCAAGTGGGTCCAAGAACTTCCCTCGGTTCTATGGTCGCTGCGAACCACACCCGCCGGGCCACCGGCCAAACTCCTTTCTTTTTGGTCTATGGCGCGAAGCCATGTTGCCAAACGAGATGGAGTATGAGTCCCTCCGGTCCGCAGCTTCAACGATGAACGATACGACCCCGACCGAGTGGATGACCTCACCCGATTGGAAGAGGCCCGTGAGGCGCTCTCATCCAATCGGCCAAATACCTTCAAGGGCTCGAAGATACCAAGCCGCAACGTGCGAGCACGAGCTTTCATTGTTGGCGACCTGGTCCTACGCAAGATCCGACCACCAAAGACCGACACAAGTTATCTCCCTTATGGGAAGGACCGTATATAATCGCCGAAGTGACTCGGCCGGTGCTTACCGGCCTAAAGCGCGAAGACGGGTCCATGGTGGAGAACTCCTGGAACATCGAGCATCTTCGACGATTTTATGCCTAATTTGGCTAAGGCCTCTTGTTTTCCTTGATCGCCAACCTCAAGCAAGATGACTTCTTGAGCTAGCGGTCGGGCGATACACATGTCAATAAAGCTCAAGTTTTCCTCATCAACTTTTGTGCATAATTTGGTTTATCATTGTTTAATGTCCTTCGACTCGAGCTCGCGTCTAAGGACCGAGAGTTTTCCGATGACCTAATCGAGCCTAGGCTTGATGACAGCCGACGAAAACTACTTAAGAAATTTCACGCAAAATCTCGAATCAAGGCATTGACATAAATAAACTAAAAATAGTCACAAATTTCCACGTCAAAGTGTTACGGTTACGCGACATTTACAAAACAAAGTCGAATATAAATCGATCTTGAAGTTGTTCACTACATCCAGAGATATCTTCTTCACCGCCTCCGCGCCTCACTTAGCATGTCCAGGGCTCGCTCGTCCGTTGTTCCGTCGCCGGCCTTCCCGACCGAGTGGATATCCACTCGGGGTAAAGGACTTGGTCCGAGCAAGAGCGACCAGCCCCATCTTGGCCGCTTCGGTGATATTCTTCGGTATCGTTCGGGAGCCCCGAAGCTTGTCGAAGATCTCGATTGGCTCCGCGAGCCGCCCCAACTCCTTGATCGAACAAGGACAGCAAGATCGGCGTGGCGGCGTTGGCGACCTCTTCACGAATCTCGTCGCTGGATTTGATCCGCCCAAGCAAGACGTCGTATTGGGCTCGGGTCTTCATCTTATAAGCCGCAAAAAGTCCCGAGATCATTCAAAGCACTCGGAAATAAAGCAAGACACGAAATTCGACTTCAAAGAAGATTACCTTCAAATTCGGCCTCCATCTCGGCCTTGTCAAGGCCGACCGCTTCCAGCTGGACTTGAAGCGAGTGGACCTCCGAAGAATTTTCTACAACGAAAGAAGATTATCAGTAGCCAAGATCAGCATGAGAATCATGATGAAGTTGGGAGAGGCAGGCTTACTCCCGATTGATCCGCGGAGGTCGAGGTTCGCTTCCCGAAGCTCCACGATCTCCCTCCTTAAAGCCGCCTCCCTTGATGCGGCCTCCTCCCGAGTGGCCTTCAGCTGTCGCTGAACGTCCTCCAAGGAGTTTAAGTGGGGAACCAGCTTCTCCAGCACTTCAGATTTTGCCATTGAGCGGCAATATTCCTTCTGCACGCGAAAGTAGTGGAGTGATCGACTGAAAGATAACGATGATATAATCAAAGAGAAAGACAAAAGGCTTACGTTGAGCGTCGGGTCGCCTCATTCAGCTCTCGACAAGGGCATCCCTTTCATCTTTTCGGCTTGCCGATCTAGGATGATGCCCCGTCTCTCGCCTTCCGAATCCCGCCACTCGATTCGATCGGGGAACCCAGTCTCGAAGACCGCAACCTAGGGATCTCTTCTACCGTGGTCGGCAAGCAAGAAAGACAAATGAAGACATGAAGGATTCAAAATTGAAAGAATGAAGGAATGCTTCGAAGCGAGTCTCACCGGTTTCGGTGGCTGCCTGCCTAGGTGGAGCAGGCCGGCGGCTTTCTTCTTCTTCGGGCTCTGGCCGAGTGACCCCTGCCGGGGTGCTTGAGCCGCAGCCTCGGGTCTCCCGGCCGATGATCGGTTTCCGGTCGGGATATCCCGACCGGCGTCGGAGGCTCCTTCCTAGGGGCGTCCTCCTTTGGAGGTGAAGTTTGTTTCTCCGGAACGCTCGCACTCGGTTGAGGGCTCCGGGTTTTGGCTCGCGGCCTTGGCACTTCGGGAGCGGCGGCGAGTCGGTCCTTCACCCCCTCGCAGGATCTATGTCCTGGGGCCTCCTGCGAAAGCGAATACAACAAGGGTAAAGATAAAGAAAAGTTTTCAGCGAAAGAGTTCAGACTTTGGTTTCAGAAGCATACCTGGATGACCGGCGGATCTTCGGCGCTGTCCGCGGTGATCGCCTCAAAGGCGGGGTCTCGACCGGAGGAGCGGGACTTCGTCATCCAAATCTTCGATAATCAGCCTCCTTTTGCTTGCACGTTTGTTCGAGTCCTCACTGCGCCGCCCGCTTCCCGACCGGGTCACTCGAATCTTGATCCCGCCGCCGGTTTCTTGGCGGGCGATGCGGCGCGTCGTCATGAGCCACCTTGTATGGCATGGAGGTGATAGAAGCCTTGGGTTGCGCTAGGTTTTCTGGTGAGTGGGCCGAGCCCATAAGAAAATCTACGGCCCAGCTAAGGTGTGGTCCGATACGCGTCCTTAGGGACTTAAGCGGATGAGCTTAAGCGAGATTTGCCCCGGCAATATGCGCGTGTCCGAGTGCCCTATACCTTTAAAGATCCTTCCTTACCGCGGTTTGCCGACTTCATGAGAAGCCGGCACGATGCAATTTGAAAGGTGACCAACAACTGAGTTTTTATAGCTACCTTGGTGAACAAGGGCCGTTTGGTTTTTTGGCATTTGGTCGGGTAATCTTACCAATGCTGTTTGTTTTCCACCTTGGTGAAGATCTTTATAAGATTGAGACCAGTATTATGGCAAAAGCTATTTAATAACTTGGTCATATTTTTCATATGATTGAAAGAACTTGTTTTCCCATAAGGGATGAATGAAATATTTATTCCGGATTACTCGGGCAAATCCACTCGGATGAGCAAGAGCTTACCGAGTGCTTTTTACCCATGAGGGTTGATTGAATTATTTGTTCCGAGATGACTCGGGCAAATTCACTCGGATAAGTATGAACTTGCCGAGTAATGAGATTTCTATGATTACTTTAGCATGAGCTAGGCATCTACATGAAGATGATTTTTATGGTTCTTGACTATATGATTAGTCTGTTTTTTGACTAACCACATAGTCGGGGCTACATTCTAATTAGGTGCATCGGGAGATGCACCTAGATATTTATTTTTGAGTAATTTTTTAGAAATTTTTCCAGCCCTTCACAGTCTTTGGAGCCACTCGAGAAGATTCAGCGAGAGATGATGAAATCACTCGGTGCCAAAAGCACTCGGTCAAAGAGATTTTTGGTTAAGTGTTGCTTTGGTCCAAGCCGAGTTGTCTCGTCGACCGAAAAGGACTCGGGGGCTACTGTGGAGATTGTGGCAATCGGGTATCTATATGGCAAGTTTATCCGACGGAGGTAGGGATAGATTGCGCCGCTATATCTCGTAAGCCGAACTTGACTTGGGTGTTACGGTTGCCGATAGAGATAAGGCAATTGGCCTATAGTCACGGTTTGGTAAGATTGAGGAAACCAACTTAGAATAAGATAGGGTTTCCGACTTGTAAACCCTTCCTCCCAAGACTATATAAGGGGGTAAGGGGCGTCCCTTGAGGGATATCGAGATTAGATCATATATTTTATGAGCTTTTAGCCTTGACTTTAGATCGCGAGATCAATAAAGACACTCGCGATCGAATCCACCGAAACAGAGTAGGGTATTACCTCTCGAGAGGGCCTGAACTGTCTAAATCTTCTTCTTCTTCTAACCCATCGTGCTTGGCGATCTCGACTGCGACCCCAAAAAATATATTGCCGAAACCAAGTTTCGACAAAATTTTTCAATCATTTGAAAAGTACGACCAAAATATTAAATAGCTCATGCCACAATATTGGTCTTAATCTAAAAAGACCTTCACCAAGGTGGAAAAATAGCATTGATATAATCATTTAATCAAATGCTTAAAAACCAAATAGTTCCTGTCATCAGGACAACCATGAAAAGCTTAACTATTTGTCACCTTTCAAATTGCATCGTGCCAACTTCTCATCAAGTTACGCAAACCGCGGTATAAAAGGATTTTAAAGGTATCAGGCTATGTGACACGTGCATATTGCCAGGGCAAATCTGCTTAAGTCCATCCACTTAAGTCCCTAAGGACACGCATCAGGTCACACCTTAGCTAGGCTGCAAGTCTCTCATGGGCTCGGCCCAATCGCGAGATAACTTGGCAAAAACCCTCAAGCCTTTTTACGAAGCCTCAAGGTCATCCCCGCCACTTCGTCTTCCCCAAAAATTTCCTCTTTCGCAGCACTGTTCACCAGCTCTCCATGGAGAACCCTAAACTCGCGCGTGACCAAATCCATCGATCTAGGAGCTCTCATTTCACCACAAGCCATCTTCCGCAACCAGCCTCCATGATCCCCTTGTCGAATCCCCATCTCTCGTGTCAGATCTGTTCTCCCCCAAACCGCATCTATGGCGGGAGAGAAAGAAATCCCCTTCAAGCAATGGGCGACCTCAGACGTCAAGGAATCAACTCTTCGGGAGATGGTGAAGAACGGAGTTCTTCCGCCAAAAGAAATCATCACCGGCGTCCGTCGGTTGGTGAGGAGTTCCCCACTCCAAACACCGGTGAGATCGTCGTTTTTACTTCCTTCTTCTACCGTGGCTTCGGCCTTCCCACCTCCGATTTCTTTCGGGGCCTTCTTGAGTATTACGGTCTTCAACTCTATCACTTGAATCCCAACTCTATGCTTCACATTGCAATCTTCATCCACGTCTGCGAAGCTTTTCTTGGCATCCTTCCCCACTTCCAACTTTTCCGCCGCATGTTCTATCTTAAGCCACATCCAAACAAGGATGAGCCCTGCGTCGTGGGAGGGGCCGGCTTTCAACTCCGCGGAACTCTCCGCAGAGATTACTTCTCTCTTCCCTTCAAATCTTCCAACAAAGGCTGGCATGCGAACTGGTTCTACATCTCAAATCTTGAACCCAGCTTGCCCAACTTTGTCGGCCTTTCACCGGTTCCGAGGCCTAACTGGAGCATTGTGCTAGTGGCCCTAGATTGGGATGAAGCCAACAAACTCTTGGCCAATATCCTGGAGATGAAGAAAAAAGGCCTTCAAGGAGAACAGATCACTCGGCACTTCATCAAGAACCGACTGGCACCTATCAAAGAAAGATCCAAGCCTGCGTTTGAGTAGGAGGGTGAAAGGGACCCCAATCGAGAAGACCGCGATTCCTTGAGATACGAGACCCTGAAGACTCGTATGTACAAAATCTTTTCTTCTGGGATCGCGGTTGAGCGCAGCCTCATGTTGCCGGTTCTCCCATACAGCTTGTACTGTCCTCCTCCTCTGGTAAGCTGACTCAACTTCTGTAATGTCTTTTAATCTTAATATTGCAACCCTTAGTGTATAAAGAATCTCCCTTGCAGGAAAATGCTTTCATCATCTCCAAGCCATACAAGGTGCATCATGACGATGCGCCACCTCGGCCTGCCAAGAAGCCAGCCGACGGCGTCAAGATCAGGAATGATCAAATCGGCAAAAGGGCTGTTGCTGATGAGGATACCAACAAGCGGGCGAGTAAAAGGAGGCTGGTTATTGATGACTCGGATGATGATGTTCCAGCTCCTCAAGCTGAAGTGACCCCTCCGAGGCCATCCCCCAAATCCGCACCTAAAATTCGCCGATCAACCAGGTATGTCTCATAATTGAAATCATGTCCTTGTTGAAAATCTTTCTGCTTTTGTCCCGATTGTTCCCATCTTTTTCCTTGCAGGAGGCCTCAGAACATAGACCCCACTGGGCAGAGTGAGGGCCCAAAGCCATCTGTAGCGGCTGAAGCGACAAAGCCTGCAGAACAAGAATCTCGGGTCCCTCTCCCGAGTGAGAGCGCTCCGAGTGAGAAGCCCTCGCCTCCCAGTAAAGATATCCCAATGGAGGAGCCCTCGATGCCGCCCAAGAAGCCCCCTGAAACCATCGGCCAAAGAGAGATCCCGATCGCCGCTCGAGAGGCCTCGGCGAGAACCAATCGGGTGTGAACCAAGAAAAAGGCAGTCGGAAAGTACCAGTCGAGGGTTCGGCCATTGATGTTGGTAAGTTCTAAAGCAGTCTTCTGACTTTAGTCTTCAATCTGTCTTTTCTTTGTCTTCATTTGTCTTCTTTAAATCGATCAGCAAAAGAGGAGGAGATCCCCAGGCTGCAATCTTCCAAGACCTGGGTCCCTCCGATCAAAATAGAATGACACGACTCCGAGGGCTTGAAGCAGGGCATCGTCTTGAACAAGCGAAAGAAAATGAAGAAAGAGACATGCTTGTGGACAACCTAAATGAAGCTACCCGACCGCTAAATGTAAGCATCGCTCTTCTCTCGTTATAGCCTTATGGTTTCTTTTAGTCGACTAACCCCGAATTCGTGTGCAGAGGGCATATTGTCGATCGATGGCCAAGTCTAACGCCCTTGAGAAACTAGTCCCACACTTGAATTCCCTGGAGAACATCCAGCATGAGCTCAAGGCCACTCGGGAAGAGGCTGCATCAAGAGAGGCCGCCCTGCGGAGAGAGATTGCCGCGCTTCGGGAAGAGAACCTTGACCTCCGGGGTTCAGTCGGGAGTAAGTTTAATACTCTTGGTCTCTTTATGCCTCTATTTGTAATCTGTCTTGATCTTGACGTCAGCAAAATTTTTGTTGCAGAAAACTCGTCAGAAGTCCACATACTCCAGACCCAGCTGGAAGAAGCTAACGCTAACAAAGCCGAGCTGGAATCTGAGTTCGAAGGTAAATTCTCTTAAGATAACACTGCTTATTTTACTTCATCTTCGAGTGTCTGTGTAATCGTATGTCTCTTGCAGCTTATAAAGTCAAGACCCGAGCGCAATTCGATATCTTCGTCGAAAGGGTCCGAAGAGCCGAAGGTGTAAGAGACGACATTGCTAATGCGGCCACACCGATCCTCTTGTCGCTGTTCCAGCATGGGCTCAGGACCAGCTCATTGGATGCCGTCGAGGTCTTCGACAAGCTCAAGAGAGCCCCGGATAAATACATAGCTAATATCTCAGAAGCGGCCACCATGGGAGCAGGTTTCGCTCTTGCGCAGGCCAAGTCACTCTATCCTCAGATAGATGTTGACTCAGTCGGGGAAGGCTTCGCTGACGGCACTTCGGATGAGCAGGCCTTACAGTTAATTAGTGAAGCACAGGAGTCGGCCAAAAAAGTGGCTGCTGATGTAATTAACAACTTCCGATCATGATTATTTTGCAGACTTTGTATGTGACTTCTGGTGTGAACTTGTAAATATTTAGCTTATTTATGTTAATGCCTTGTGTCGAAACTTGGTTTCGGTAATATGATTTCTGGGGTCACAGTCAAGATCGCCAAGCACAATGGGTTAGAGGGAGAAGAAGATTTAGACAGGTTCATGCCCTCTCGTGAGGTAATACCCTACTCCTGTTTCGGTGGATTCGATCCGCCGAGTGTCTTTATTGATCTCATGATCTAAAGCCGAAAGCTCAAAGCCGATCTCCTATCGGAATTATATGATCTAGCATCTGATCTAGCATATGATATCCCTCAAGGGACGCCCCTTACCCCCCTTGTATAGTCTTGGGAGGCGGGCTTACAGATCGGAAACCCTATCTTACTCTAAGCTGGTTTCCTCAATCTTACCAAACCGTGACTATAGGCCGATTGCCTTATCTCTATCGGCAATCGTAACACCCAAGTCATGCTCGGTTTACATATATGGCAGGCGCAATCTATCCCTACCTCCAGTCAGATAAGCTTGCCATGTAGATACCCGATTGCCATAATCTCCACAGTAGCCCCCGAGTCCTTTTCAGTCGACGAGACAGCTCAACTTCAAACCAAAACAACACAGAGTCAAAATCTCTTTGACCGAGTGCTTTTGGTGCCGAGTGATTCCATCATCTTTGCCTGAATCTTCCCGAGTGGCTCCAAAGACTGTGAAGGGCTGGAAAATATCTAAAAAATTCTCAAAAATAAATATCTAGGTGCATCTCCTGATGCACCTAATTAGGTGTAGCCCCCGACTATGTGGTTAGTCAAAAACAGACTAAGCATATAGTCAAGAACTATAAAAAATCATTCCCATGTAGATGCTTAGCTCATGCTAAAGCAACCTCATTACTCGGCAAGGTCGTGCTTATCCGAGTGAATTTGCCCGAATCATCTCGTAACAAATAACCCAATCATCCCTCATGGGTGTAAACACTCGGTAAGCTTATGCCTATCCGAGTGGATCTGCCCGAGTCATCCCGGAACAAATATTTTAATCGTCCCTCATGGGAAAATGAGTTTTTTTTCAATCGTATGAAAAATATGACCAAGTTATTAAATACCTTTTGCCATAACACTGGTCTCAATCTATTAAGATCTTCACCAAGGTGGAAAAATAGCATCGATATAATCACTTAATCGAATGCTAAAAAACCAAACAACCCTTGTCATCAAGGCAGCTATAAAAAGCTTAGCTGTTGGTCACCTTCCAAGTTGCATCGTGCTAGCTTCTCATGAAGTCAAGCAAACCGCGGTATGAAAGGATTTTCAAAGGTACAGGGCATTCGGACACGTGCATATTGCCAGGGCAAATCTGCTTAAGCTCATCCGCTTAAGTCCCTAAGGACACGCGTCGGGCCACACCTTAACTGGGCCGCAGATTCTCTCATGGGCTCGGCCCAATCTCAAGAAAACCTAACGCAACCCTCAAATCTTTCTATAAAGGCTCGAGGTCATCCCCGCCTCTTCATCTTCCAAAAGATTCCTCTTTTCACAAAGACTGTTCACCGTTCCTTGCGAAGAACCCTAGACTCGTGCGCTCCCAAATCCATCCATCCAAGAGCTCGCTTCTTGCCACAACCAGCTTCGCAGCCAATCTTCCAAGATCTCTTGCTCAAATCGCCATCCTTTCCGACCAGATCCATTTCCCATTCACACCACACTCATGGCGGAGGAAAAGAGGATCCCATTTGACCAATGAGCCACATCGGATGTGAGGGAATCTACCCTCAAGGAGATGGTGAAGCATGGCGTGCTTCCCCCAAAGGAGATCGTGGGGTGGCGCCCGGCGGCGGGTGAGGACTTCCCAACCCCTAACACCGGTGAGCTTGTTGTATTCACCTCTTTCTTCTATTGCGGGTTCAGCCTTCCCACCTCCAAGTTCTTTCGGGGCTTTTAGATTACTATGGTCTCCAGCTCTATCATCTGAACCCCAACTCTATGCTTCACATCGCCCTCTTCATTCATGTATGCGAAGCATTCCTCGACATCCTCCCCCACTTCCAACTGTTCCGCCGTATGTTTTATCTTAAACCACATCCGAATAAAGATCACCCATACGTTGTTGGCGGGGCAGGTTTCCAACTCCGCGGATCTCTCCGCAAGGAGTACTTCTCTCTTCCCTTAAAATCTTCCAATAAGGGATGGCATGCGGGCTGGTTCTATATTAGCAACCTCGAACCCAGCCTACCAGCTTTCGTTGGCCTTCCCCCTGTCCCCAGGCCAACTTGGAGCACCGTTCCAAAGTGGCCCAAGATTGGGACGAGGCCAACAAACCGCTTGCAAAGATCCCGGGAATGAAAGTAAGGGTCTTCGCGGCGAGCGAGATCACTCGGCACTTCATTCGGTGCCGACTTGCTCCAATCAAAGAGAGGTCAAAGCCAGCCTTTGAATATGAAGGCGGGAAGGACCCCAATCGAGAAGATCCGATCCACTCGGCTACGAGATCCCGAAGATACGGATGTACAAGATCTTCTCGATCGGAATCGCAGCTTGAGCGTGCCCTCATTCCCGGTTCTCCTTTCAAGCATCCACCCGCCTCCTCCTCCGTGCCGACCGGCTACTTCATAATGTCTTGTAATCTTGATATCTTGTCTCTTAGCGATGTGCGAACTTCCCTTGCGGGAAAATGCTTCGTTACTTCAAAGCCGTACAAGGTGCCCCACGATGACGCGCCGCGTCGCCCGCCAAGAAACCTGGCGGGATTAAGATCCAAAGTGATCCAGTTGAAAGCGGGCGGCCCGAGTGAGGACACAAACAAGCGGGCGAGCAAAAGGAGGCTCATTATTGAGGATTCGGACGATGACGTCCCGACTCCTCCGCCGAGACTCCTCCTCCAAGGCGATCGCCGAGGACGGCGCCGAAGATCCGCCGGTCGTCGTGTATGCTTCATGACCGAAGTCCGAACTTTTTTTGAAAGCTTTCTTTGTCTTTACCCCCCGTATTCATTATCGCAGAGGCCCCTGGGACAAAGATCCCGCCGGAAGGGTGAGGGGCCGACCCCGCCGCCGCTCCCGAGGCGTCGAAGCTCGCAGAGCCGAAACCTCGGAGCCCGCATCCGTGCGAGAGCGCTCCGGCAAAAACCTTCGCCTCCGAAGAAGGATGCTCCAAGGAAGGAGCCCCGACCGCGCCGACGTCCCGACCGGAAGTCGGCCGACAATGGAAACCTCAGCCACGGCTCGATCGCCCGACCGAGGGGCACTTGGCGAAGAGCCAGAGGAAGGAGGCCAGCCGGGCCGTTCCACCCAAGTGCGCAGCCACTGAAGCCGGTGAGTCTTGTATCAGAATCTTCTCTTTGCTCTTTTAGTTTGAAACTTTCATATCTTCATTTGCTCTTCCTATCTACCACCACGTGGAGGAAATTCCTGTGTTACGGTCTTCAAACCCGGGTTCCCCAATCAAGATCGAGTGGCGGGACTCTAAGGCCAGAGGCGGTGGCATCATCCCGGAGGCAGTGAAAGGGAAGAAAGGGATGCCCTTGTCGAAAGCTTAAACGAAGCGACTCGGCTACTCAACCTAAGCCTTAGTCTTTTTCTTTTATTATGTTACCTTTTCCAGTCGGTCACTCTTCAGATTTCATGCGCAGAAGGAGTATTGCCGTTCCATGGCAAAGTCCGAGGTGCTGGAAAAACTTGTTCCTCACCTGAGCTCCTTAGAGGACGTCCAGCGGAAGCTGAAAACTACTCAGGAGGAAGCCGCGTCGAGGGAGGCGGCTTTAAGGAGGGAGATCGCGGAGCTTCGGGAGGCGAACCTCGACCTCCGAGGATCAGTCGGGAGTAAGCTCGTCTCTCCGAGTTTCTTCATGATTCTCATGTTGACCCCGGTTGCTGATGATCTTCTTTACTTGTAGAAAATTCGTCGGAGGTCCATTCGCTCCAAGTCCAGCTGGAGGCAGTCAGCCTCGACAAAGCCGAACTGGAGGCCGAGTTTGAAGGTAAGCCTCTTTGAAGTAACATTCCTTGTGCCGCTTTATTTCCGAGTGCTTTGCATGATCGATGCTTTTGGCGCTTACAAGGTTAAGACCCGAGCTCAATATGACGTCTTGCTTGAGCGGGTCAAACGAACCGGAGAGGTCCGGGAAGAGGTCGCCAATGCGCCGCGCCAATCTTGCTATCCTTGTTCCACCATGGGGTCGGATCCACCACTGGACCGGTTGAAGTCTTTGACAAGCTCAGCTAGCCCGACCGCATCTAGCCAACATCACTGAAGCCGCCAACATGGGGGCTGGTCTGGCTCTTGCACAGACCAAGTCCCTTTACCCCCGAGTGGATATCCACTCGGTCGGGGAGGGCTTCGCTGACGGGACCACAGATGAGCAGGCCTTGGATATGCTGAGTGAGGCGTAGGAGTCGGCAAAGAAGATCTCCGTCGATGTAGTGAACAATTTCCGGATTTGATTTATCTTTCGAACATTCTCTTGTAAATGTCGTGTGATCGTGATGCTCTGATGTAGAACTTGTGATATATTTAGTTTATTTATGTTAATGCCTTGATCCGAGTTTTTGTGTGAAATTTCTTAAGTAATTTTCGTCGATCACCGTCACCAAGCCTAGGCTCGATTAGGTCATCAGAAAACTCTCAGTCCTTAGACACTGAACTCGAATCGAAGAACATTAAACAATGATAAACCAAATCATGCACAGAAGTTGATGAGGAAAACATAAGCTTTATTGACATATGTACAGCCCCCGACTGCTAATTCAAGAAGTCATCTTGCTTGAGGTTGGCAGTCAAGGAAAACATGAAGCCTTAGTCAAATTAGGCATAAAATCGTCGAAGATGCTCGATGTTCCAGGAGTTCTCCACCATAGATCCGTCTTCACCCTTTAGCCGGTATGCGCCGGGCCGAGTCACTTCAGCGATTATGTACGGTCCTTCCCATGAGGGGGATAACTTGTGACGGTCCTTGGTGGTCTGGATCTTGCATAGAACTAGGTCGTCAACGATGAAAGCTCGTGCCCGAACGTTGCGACCGTGGTATCGCCCGAGCCCTTGAAGATATTTGGCCAACTCGGATGAGGGCCGCCTCTCGGCCTCTTCCACGGTAAGGTCATCCACTCGGTCGGGGTCGTAGCGTTCATCGTTGAAGCTACGGACTCGGAGGGATTCATACTCCATCTCGTTTGGCAACATGGCTTCTGCGCCGTAGACCAAAAAGAAGGGAGTTTGGCCGGTAGCCCGACTGGGTGTGGTCCGCAGAGACCATAAGACCGAGGGGAGCTCTTGGACCCACTTGCCCGCGTAAGGGTTTAGACGATCGAAAACGCGGGCCTTGATGCCTTGGAGGACCATGCCGTTGGCTCGTTCGACTTGTCCATTGCTTTTGGGATGGGCAACTCATGCGTAGCAAATCTTGATTCCGAAGTCCTCGCAGAATTCCTTGAAGATGCCTCCCGTGAATTGAGTCCCGTTGTCGCTATGATTCTGTTTGGGACGCCGAAGCGGTGCACGATGTTGAGGAAAAAGTCTCGTGCCTTGTCAGCAGTAATTGTGGCGACCGGCTTGGCTTCAATCCACTTGGAGAACTTGTCGATTGCGACGAAGAGGTGTGTGAATCCTCCCGGAGCTTTCTTGAAAGGGCCGACCATGTCCAAGCCCCATACCGCGAACGGCCGTGATAGTGGGATTGTTTGTAGCTCCTGGGCCGGGACATGGCTCGTCGGGCAAAAATTGGCAGCCTTCCCAGGTTCGTACGACTTTGTCCGCGTCGGAGACCGCGGTAAGCCAAAAGAAGCCTTGCCTGTAAGCTTTGTCGCCCAGAGTGCGTGCTGCCGCGTGGCTTCCGCATATGCCTGAGTGGATGTCTTGAAGTAGCTGCCTCCCTTCCTCGGGTGTGATGCATCGCATTAGGATTCCGGAGGGGCTTCTCTTGTATAAGTCGGAGTCAACCATGATATATGCTTGGCAACGACGCCGGACGCGTTCGCTTCATCCGGTCTTCCGCAGCTCTTCCGGGTTAAGAATTTGATGAGCGGTGTCCTCCGCGACGTCGCCATGGCGACTTCGTTCGCAGCTTTTCGTTGAAAGTTGTCTTTGCCGTGATGGTTGGTTCATAGAGGTTTTCGACAAAGACGTGTTGGGGCAGCTTCGCGCTTGGACCCGAACCGTGCCAACTCATCGGCTTCGTTGTTATGCCTCAAGACGTGTGAGAGTTCGAGCCCGTCAAACTTGTCTTCAAGTTTGCGGACCTCTTGCCGAGTAGGCCTCCATGGTGTCGTTTAGACAGACCGCCTTTCATTACTTGATTGACGACCACTGGGAGTCGCCTTTCACGATGAGCCGACGTATTCCGAGTGAAACCGCAAGACACACCGTGTAGCGAGCTTCGTACTCGGCAATGTTGTGTGAGGCGGAGAAGTGAAGGTGAAGGACGTATCTTAGCCTTTCCCCGGTTGGGGAGATCAGCACAACTCCTGCTCCCAAGCCGGTGATCCTCTTGGATCCGTCGAAGTGCATGGTCCAGTGTTGGAGGTCTTCCCGAGGTACATTCTCTTGTTGCTCACCCACTCGGCCAGAAATCCGCCAAGGCTTGTGACTTTATGGACGTCCTCGCCTTAAAAGTCAAGTCCAATGGCATCGCTCTAAGGCCCACTTGGCGATGCGCCTGGCCGCCTCCGGTTGTGGATGACATCGCCGAGTGGAAAAGAAGTGACGACGGTGACCGAGTGACCCGAAAATAGTGTGCCAATTTCCTCGCGGTTATTAGAACACCGTAGAGTAATTTTTGTACTCGAGGGTAGCGAATTTTGGCTCGCCAACACTTCGCTAACAAAGTAGATCGGCCTCGTATCTTCCGAGCCCATCCTTCTTCTTCGCGTTCGACCACAAGGACCGTACTAACCAATTGGTGAGTGGCTGAAACGTACAACAGCAGAGGTTCCTGGAGTTGAGGCGAGGCCAGGACGGGCGGCGTTGTAAGGAACTCTTTGAAATCTTCAAAGGCCTTGTCGGCCTCCGTGGTCCACTAGAAGTCGTCTGTCTTTTTTAGCAATCTGAAGAAGGGCATGCCTCGTTCGCCGAGTCGAGAGATGAAACAGCTTAGCGCCGCCATGCAGCCAGTGAGCTTCTGGACGTCTTTCTGGTTACTCGGGGGCTTCATGCTCAAGATGGCGTTGATCTTCTTCGGATTAGCTTCAATGCCGCGATGTGATACCATGAAGCCGAGCAGCTTGCCCGATGGAACGCCGAAAGTGCACTTCTCCGGTTCAACTTCATTCGAAGGCCGATGTTTGCAAAAGTTTCTTCTAGGTCGCGATCAGGTCTTCTTTCCGCTTGGTCTTGATGACAACGTCGTCGACATAAGCTTCTACGTTCTTGCCGATCTGCGTCTGGAAGCACCTTTGGATCATGCGTTGGTATGTGGCGCCGGCGTTCTTCAAGCCGAAAGGCATGGTGATGTAGCAGAGGCCCCAAACGACGTGATGAACGATGTCTTCAGGCAGTCGGACTCTTTCAAGCTGATCTGGTGATAGCCCGAGTAACAATCCAGAAACTCGGTTGGCGCCTGCTGTTGAGTCAACGACTTGGTTGATGCGAGTCGGCCGAATGGATCTTTGGGGCAGGCTTTGTTGAGGTCGGTATAGTCAACGCACATGCGCCATTGCCCTGTCTTCTTGAGGACCAGATCGGGTTGGCTAACCGGTCGGGTGAAGGACTTCTTTAATGAAGCCGGCAGCCAAGAGCTTTGCGAGTTCTTCCTTGATAGCGTCTTTTCGGTCCCGCGCGAATTTGCGTAATCGTTGTTTTATTGGTTTGGCGTCGTCTTTGACGTGCAAAGAGTGCTCGATCACCTCCCTAGGAATTCCGGGCATATCGATGGTTTCCAAGCAAAAACATCTTTATTACTTTGGAGGAAGGTGACGAGCGCGCTTTCCTATTTGGGATCTAGGTCGCGCCGATTATGCAGAGCGAGGGATCCGACGGATCAAGGGAGATCTTCTTGGTCTTGGCGTCGCCGGATCCCGATTTGGCTATCTTCTTCGGGGACTTCGCCCTCTCCCGAAGTTGATGCAACCAATCGGACTTCTTGCTGGCCAAGCAATCTCTCGCGAGATTGGGCCATGTCGCAGCTCTCCTTATCGCAGTGAAGGCTTGCTTCACATCGTCGCTGCGAAGAGTGATGACGCCGTTGGGACCCGACATCTTCATGCAGAGGTAGGTGTAATGTGGGATCGCCTTAAACTTGGCGAGCGCAGGCCTTCCGATGATGGCGTGATATGTTGTTTCGAAGTCGGCCACCTCGAAAGTCACGTTCTCCGTTCAGAAGTTCTCTCGGGCCCCGAAGGTGACAGGGAGGGAGATGTGCCCGAGTGGTGTAGACGATAGCCCCGGATGACTCCGTGGAAGAGGGCTGAGCTTGCCTTCGCCCGGCCCTGGATCTCGCATCTCATCCATGGTCTTGGCAAACAGATGTTGAGGGCGCCGCCCCATCGATGAGGACTCGCTTGAGCCTGATGTTGCGGACCACGGGGTCTAGGACGAGTGGATAGCACCCCGGATGAACCACTCGGTCAGGGTGATCCGAGCGGTCAAAAGTGATGGCCACCTCCGACCATCGCAGGTACTGAGGGACTTCGGGTTGAGCCGCGTTGACCTCTCGGTCGGTTAGCTTATGTTTCCTCTTGGATTCATAGGCTAGCGGCCCCCTGAAGATGTGATTGAGCTCTCCCGCTGGGTCTTGGAAAGGTTCGGCGTTCTCACCGCGTTGTTTTTCTTGGCGCCCGACGGACCAGCCTCATTAGTCGGCTTTTTGTTGAGCCGCGCCGCACGCTCTGCGAACCGTTTGTAGATGAAGCGCCCTTCGCCGCGTGCTTATGATTAGGATGATGGGTGCACTGGGCGTTCATGATGGCGTCGTAGGCGGCAACTCGGGGACGGCGTTGAGTGTTGGAGGTTGCGGCCACTAGGTCCTCAGATCGGCGCTTGCGATCTTTTTGGCCCTGGTTGCTGCTATTGCCGCCATCCTTTTTAGGATTGCGGCTCCCTCCCACTTGCTTGTCTTCCCTCCTATCGGGCCGGTCTTGACGGGCAGCCTTGATGGCGTCGTTGGACTTTGAGTAGGAGTTCGCCGTCTCGAACATCCTTTCACCGTCTTCGGTGGTTTGCACCGAACTTCCCGATTAAGCTCATCACGGACTCCCTTCTGGAAGGCGGTGATGATGATGTCATCGGTGATGTTGGGGATCTTGTTGCGCTTCTCGGAGAAACGGCGGATGTAATCCTTCAGAGGCTCGTCCGGCTTCTGGATGACGTTGTATAGATCGAAGTGTGTGCCGGGCCTCTCGAAGGTTCCCTGGAAGTTGGCAATAAAGTGGTCCCTCAGCTCGCTCCACGAGCCGATTGAGCCTCTTGGCAGGCTCGTGAGCCAATTCCTGGCGGAGTTGGCGAGGGCCACTGGAAGATAATTGGCCATAGCTTTGTTGTTGCCACCTGCTGCGCGGATGGCGAGAGTGTAGACGGTAAACCATGACTCGGGGTCGGTCTTGCCGTCGTACCTTTCAATTCCTGTGGGCTTAAAACCACTCGGCCAATGCACTCGGCGAAGCTCCCGAGTGAAGGCCGGCACTCCGTCGTCGCCACTATCGGGTGATCCCCTCCGATCTTCCCGAGTGCGTCGGTCCCGCTCCCGGTAGCGGCGATCGAGGACTTCCACAGATCACTCGGCGGGGTCTTTGGTTGGCTGGTTGGATAGCCGGAGCTGTTGTTGCGGCGGACACGATGGTGGACGGGTGGACGTCCTTGTTGTTTGTCGCGGGAGTCAGCCGTTTGCTCTTGGTACTTCTGCGTGGACTCGCGGGGTGGGCCTCTTGGCCTTGTTGTCGACCGATCTGGCTCGGGCCTCTTATAGTCTCCCGACCATAGAGGCGGGAGTCGACTTTGTCGGCGTTTCAGCCACGGACTCGCCGGCCTTCGTGCCGAGGTGGTGGGGTGGCCGTTAGGCGTGGCTGCGACGATGGTCTTGATCTTGTCGAGTATCGGAGTCATATTGGCGGGTGCCGTCTCCATGACGGTGTCCAAGAGAGTGAGCGCGGCAACGGCGTTCGCGTGGCGTTT
The DNA here is from genome assembly GCA_019925245.2 of Oryza australiensis. Taxonomy (NCBI): domain Eukaryota; kingdom Viridiplantae; phylum Streptophyta; class Magnoliopsida; order Poales; family Poaceae; genus Oryza; species Oryza australiensis. The sequence goes on from JAIFGZ020000282.1 coordinate 632,775, forward strand.
GGAAGATGTTGGTGTTGCGAACCGGTGTTTGGAGGATGGCCTCCGGGCGGATCGCTCACCGCGCGTAGATCCCGCTTCCTCTTGTCGCCTCGTCCTTGCGTTGCTTCTCCTCTTTGGCTGTCTTGCGCTCGTGCTCAATCTTGGCTCGCTCTTCTTGGCAAGCCTCCCGGCCATGGCTGAGTCGGACTCGTCCGGCTCGGCCATGAGGACATCAAAGCACTTCGGCTCATAGTCCTTGCGGCGGTCGGAGTCGTCGCTTCGTCGAGGGGATGCCATAGAGGTCGTCGAAACCGGCGGAGCCGAGGTATCCATTGAGCTCCGAAGATGAGCAGAGCCGAATGACGGGAGGATGACGGCGACCTCCCTTGATCCCGGGTAGCCCGGGTCCGGATCGTTCCAGCCCGAGCCGAGCTTGGGGATGCGGGTTCCTCCGAGTGGGTCGCCCCGACCGGGGAGAGAAGTTTTGTAGACTTCGGCGGTGTTTGGTAACCCAAACGGCACCGAGAGGTCTTCGTCCGAGTAGATCGTCTCCGTCGGGGAGGCGAGAAGATTGGCGCAGATTTCGGCGGTATTCGGTAATCCGAATGGTGCCGAGCGAAGTCCTTTGTTGGAGAGAGTAGATTGCATCTTGGTCTTCAAGACGTCGTCGTAAATCTTGGCGCTGTTCGGGAGTCCGAACGGCGTCGAGTGGATTTCTCCTTTCGACCGGTCCGAATCCGAGTCGAAGGAGGAATCATCGACGAAGTAGGCGGCGAGTTGCCGAATCTTGAAGGAGATCCCATCACGCTTGTCGGAGAGATTGTTGAAGAAGTCTCGACGCGCGGTCCCCTACCTGGCGCGCCAACTGTCGAAACTTGGTTTCGGCAATATGTTTTCTGGGGTCGCAGTCAAGATCGCCAAGCACAATGGGTTAGAGGGAGAAGAGGGTTTAGACAGGTTCAGGCCCTCTCGTGAGGTAATACCCTACTCCTGTTTCGATGGATTCGATCCGCCGAGTGTCTTTATTGATCTCGTGATCTAAAGCTGAAAGCTCAAAGCTGATCTCCTATCGGAATTATCTGATCTAGCATCTGATCTAGCATATGATATCCCTCAAGGGACGCCCCTTACCCCCCTTATATAGTCTTGGGAGACGGGCTTACAGATCGGAAACCCTATCTTACTCTAAGTTGGTTTCCTCAATCTTACCAAACCGTGACTATAGGCCGATTGCCTTATCTCTAACGGCAATCGTAACACCCAAGTCATGCTCGGTTTACATATATGGCAGGCGCAATCTATCCCTACCTCTAGTCGGATAAGCTTGCCATGTAGATACCCGATTGCCATAATCTCCACACCTTGATCCGAGTTTTTATATCAAATTTTTTAAGTAATTTTCGTCCGACTGTCATCAAGCCTAAGCTTGATTAGGTCATCAAAAAATTCTGAGTCCTTATCTATTGAACTCGAATCAAAACATTAAACAATGATAAATCAAGTTGTTGATGAGAAATTTCTCTCACGCGCGGCCTCGGGAGATCCGCTTGACTCCGGGCAGTGTCCTTCTCACGCCTGCGTGCGTGTGGCATGCCGCTTGGTTTGATCTGTTAGCCAACAGGAAAAACAAGGGAATATGCGTTAAGTGTTAGGTTAGATCCCCACTGGATCGGCTGAGGGAACCCATGAATATATATATGCTATCCTAAAGTCGTCTGAAAAAGTCGTCTGAAACCCCACTGGATCCCCACTGGATCGGCAGATAAAGTCGTCTGAAACTCCGGTACTGTCTCTAAACAATATAAATCTAGCCGAACAGATCATTGGCAATTCTAAAGACGACTTAATAGTTCGAACCCGATGCAACATTAAGTATAAAAAGAAAAACCTGATATATTGTAGCTGATTTATATCTCTCGAGACGGTGGATACCGCATACAAACCAGCCAACCCTTAGATCTAGCCCTATTGGCCGCAAGTTCTTGACGAAATAGCCAATGGCGGGATAGATCTAAACATTGATCTAATTTATATGTGCTATATGATAAATAGTGCGGTACGAACTCCTGAATCTAATGTGTCATTACGATGGAAGCACTAGAAACACCAGATCATGCCACTAATGACAAGCATTTACCTAAGTTTGGGGATCGAAACGATGCAGCCCGTAGCCAAACAAATTGCTCGTCTGAAGAAAAGGGTTGGCGATGCGCCGAAAGTTTGATTGATTGTGATTGTGTTGAATGTCTTTACAAGGGGTCTCGGGTCCTATTTATACCCGAGATACAATTATCTGTTCAAACCCTAGACTCTATCTAAACTACTATTTAAAACACGACATTATCCCGAGAAGGACCCACGCCGCGTTACAATCAACAGTTTAAACAAACTCCTAAATTACAGATACAATTGTCGTTACAGGACTCTATCCATAGGTGGCAATATCGTTTAACGTGCAACTAATAACGAAATCTTCTATTTATCCTCAAACTGCTGCACCAGAAACGGTTTTATCTCTTCCGGACCTGGAATCGGCTATCGGCCGCCTTTGTCCGATCTAACCTTAGTCGATTGGCCTCGCAGCCGATCACTTCTCAGCCGATGTGGCCTCTGTCTCTCCACCAAACCACCGATCCGATTTTAACCAACCGATCCGATTTTGCTTCGCCTTTGCAAAGACTTAGGGACTCAACTACCAAATTTCAGTGTTAACACATGCCCCCCAAGTCCGTGATACAAAGTGTTATGGATTTGCTTGCCTGTTCAAACTCCCGCTCTTTTCTTGACCTAAACCGCTTCGACTTCCCCCCAAGTGCCCTATAAATATCCACTTTCCTCGGCCGAAACACTTACACCTTCAAAGCGCACTCAATCTCTTCGCCACAAGCCTCTCGCTTTCTCTCTCCTCTCGGCGGTTCACCGCCGATTCACCCGCACTCTCCGCCGCACTCGGTGCGCTCCACGGATCAAAACTCATCTTCACCCCCAGCAACTCCGATGGCTTCCACCGTCGCCGCGTCAAACGCCTCCGTCACGCCGGCCACCGCCGCCGCACCAGCTGTATCCGTCGCCTCGACCATCGCCGTCGCTCCAGTCGCCTCCATTGCCGAGTTCCCTGAGGTACTCCCATTTAATCCAAATCTCTCTTTTTATTTGGATCCATTTTGCGTCCCAACATTTTTTGGATTAGCACCTTTTCCTTCTTCAAACTGTAATATTCATCCATTCTTGATTAGCGCTCTTTCTTTTTTCTCTCCCTGAACTATAGCACCTATCACATCAAGTGCTCATCCCCAACTTGACACAAGCACAAAGGTTTTTTCTCGACCCATCGGCAACACCGATCCAGCCGATGTGATTATGGCCGAGACCAACAGGATCCCTTTCAACACTGCTAAGCCATCCCTCGCCCATTGGAACGGGACATTTAAATCATGGCCGACCACTGACGCCGCCTGGGTCGAATGGTACAAAAGGATGCAATCAGCCAAATACACTCAATGGGAGGAGGCCGGGATAGCCCAAGGCTTGGCTCTGTCCGTTGCAAGCATGGAGAAGGACGAGTCGCTTCTGTCGGCTGCAACATATTTTTGGAATGACAACTTCAACGCCTTCATCTTCCAACAAGGGGCGATGACCATCACACTGGCCGACGTGTACATGACAACCGGTTTGGACATCGAGTCGTCCGCCAACCCCAAGCAACCGGAGCCGAAAGGGACAAAGCACGGTTCAAAACCAAGGCCATCGGCGGGTGGAGCGGCTTCATCGCCTGTAACATGAAAGATGGACCCGTCGGCCACAGGAGCACGCCGCATTCCTGATGATGTGGCTTGAGAAATTTTTATTCTATGGATCGAGCTGCGGGCCGACCGCCAACTGGCAGGTCGTAGCCAAAATTCTGGCCGACGGGGGCAAGCTCGCGCTGGGGAAGTACCTCCTCGGCTATTTGTACCAAATGCTGCTCAGGCCGCTGTAAAGATAGCCGCCAACGCCCCAATCAACACTGGCGGCCCCTGGTGGTTCCTTCAGATCTGGCTGGTGCTAGCAACCCAAAAGGTGGTCGGTCGGCTCCCTCTGACAGAAGCTGTATTCCTAAGGCTGGAGCCGATTGAAGATGAAGATGGCAACCAGATCACCACTACCAGATGCATGAGCTACGGAGAAGCAGCAGCTGCTCATGCGGGCTCAAGGCAATCGGCTGAGCTGCTGGCCGAATGGTTCATCGCCCTTTACGATGGGTTGTCTCGCGAGAACCGCGCCTGGTACTTCTACCGGGACCGGGGATTGTTTGAGTTGCCGGCCGGTTTCAACTGGGAAGACAACAACTCGGCCGACAGCCCAAGGTGTAGGGAGTTGTTCATTGCCGCTCTGTCCCCCTGCATCTTGCCGACCGGAATCCATCAGGGCCGATCAGTGGCCAAGAGCTACGAGTTTTATTACCCGGTATCGGCACGAGGCAATTCGGTCTTGGGCAGCTGCCCATCAGCTTTTATTATGCCGATAAGGTTGAAACGAGGGGAGTGGTAACCCAAGATTTGATAATGCATTGGCTGCTGAATATAGCCGGCCCTCCCCTCGGCGAGATCAGCGTGATGACCCTATCTCTCAGGAAAAACGCGGCCTATGACCAATGGTGGGCCGAAATCAAACGACATATCTTTCACCAGCGGTCATCACACAACGTCGATCTGCTCCTGCCCGAAGAAATCCCTTTGGTAAGCTTCAAACTCAACAACTTTCCTCCTTTTATCATCAGCAAATGTAGTCGATTAACATTTGCCCTCTGTTTTGCAGGAGACAGAGATGGAGCGGCCGACGGTGAGCAACTCCGGGCGCCCCATCGAATACCGTCTAGGTGTTCTGGATGGGGGCGGCCTCGCTCCGTCGACCATCAGCTAGGGAGTGCCAAAACTGGCATCGCTGCTACGAGGGTAGGTGCGCGAGCCAATTGCCTAGAAGAAAAGGGTTGCACCACTCCTACAGCCGTCGGCCACGCCTGCCCCTAAGAAACTGAAAGAGAAGAAGCCGGCAGCGCCAGCCGATAGCCTCCCCCCTTAGACCCAGTCGTCGCGCAGTTCCTCAACGCTGTCTCCAGCGAGGAATTGTCGGCGGCTGTTGGAGCGGCGGCCAAACCCGGGAGCTCGAGCCACGAGTCCGTCAATGCCCCAGCCGATGTCCCGCCGGTCCCAAGTCCCTCAGCGAAAAATCGGCCGGTAAGCCCTTATTTAACCAAGTTCGGCTTCACGATGATATCACTTGCATCTGACCGAACAATCCTCTTTAGGTCAAGAAATTGGCCGGCCGCACTTCACGTCCCGTGCCATCGGTAATCGTCTCTTGCCATTTGATCTGTAGAATTTAGCCGACTAGTCTGCTAACTCTTCTTTTGCTGCCCCCACGATCTCCGTCTGCCGCCCTGTGCAAAGGCCCAAATGAGCATGTTGTGCCCGCTGCGGCGGCAAGAACGACGCCGACGAAGAGGCCCCGACGGCCGCAGTGGCGAACCAGCCGAGCCGACCGCTCCGACCCCGGTGCCAACGGTAAGCTGACTGAATCTGACGATCGGCTCTGTCAACTTAATATCTTCTGATCATCTCTCTATTCTGCAGAACATAGCCGACCTCCTCAATTTTGACCTATCGCAGTTCGAGGAATCCGGCGAAATCGGCGAAGAGGCCTTGGTGACGCCGGCCGAGGACCTGAGGGCCACCCTAGCCGACATCGGCAACCGGCTGGAGGCCTCGCTGGATGCGTTGGTGGTCGACAGCGGTTCGATACGCGCACGTTTCAAAGAAATTCAAGGCCACGGTCTGGAAGCTCTAGCCGACGCCGTTGTGCCGGCCACCTTCATGGAAGCCCACCAACTTAAGTATGAACGGGCATGGCAGCGGATAGCCGATAGCCGCGAGAACCAGGCGCGGTCGACCATCCTCCAATCGACCAAGGACGCCATCGAGAGCTGAAAAGCCGCCTTCGACCGCCTAAAGACCGAGCCAGCGGCCAAGCTTGAGCAAGTCCTCGCACGCCAAGATCAGCTGATGGCCGATCTCGTTCAAGTCACGAACGAGATCGATGTCCACAAGGAGTACATGGTCGGCTTGCCAGCCGAGATCGAAGCTCAACGCCAAGGTATCAAGGCGACTGTGGCACATTTACGAGACCTGGTGAAGGGCATCCGGCCGGTGGCAGGGTCCGAGGCCGACGACGTCAGGGCTATTGAAGAGATAGACCAGATCAGGTGAACGGCGTTGTCGGCCATAGCCGATTTCTTAAAACAATGAGTTTGTAATATGTTAACATTCGAAATCGCTCGCCTCCCGTACTATGCTTGTCGACTTTTGTACTAGGATTGGACTTTAATCGATTCGCTCGTACTTGTAATCAGCTTTAACTTATGTGTAGTATAGTTGTCGATCTTTTGCATCTGTGCTTGTAGATGAGATCGGCTTCGCCGCGTAGTGTCTTGAATTGCTCATGCTGAAATCAGCCCCAGCCGCCCGTATCGCTTCACGTTGCCGATTCCGAGACCACACCACAACCGTCGGTGTCAACACTTGGATTACGGCCATCGATCCAAATCACTTCCAACGCTTTCATTTGGACTGCTGATTACGAAGCTTAAAAGCATAAAAATTTCTGACGCCCAATTTTGCAATCGGCTCGTGTACGTATATGCCCCCCAAGTTTTGTTGATAGCTTCGGTGTTGACAAAATTGTGAATTCGAGCCGTTCGCGCATCGTTCCCATCATTGTCGGCCAATCATTAGCCGATCATAGAAAACTTAGTAAAAAATGTTGCGTAAAAATGCCTGAAGGCGATGCCTTGTTGCAGCAAGACATCAGCTGTTGTAAATCGACTAAGCGACCAGAGCTGAATCACGAATTGATCCATACACTTGGGTAGTATTTCTTTAGGTATTTTCCATTAAGAGCCCTTCCAAACACTTCTCCGTCTAGCCCTTCTAACATGTAAGCTCCTTTAGAGACGCATTTGTGGATTTTAAAAGGTCCTTCCCAATTCGGTGACCACTTGCCGAATTTGTTATCTCTAGATCCGATCGGCAGTATCAATTTCCAAACGAGTTCGCCTTCCTCGAAAGATTTAGGCACCACTTTTTTATTATAATGTCTGGCTACTCGTTCTTTATCCTTTGCGACTTTTTCCAAGGCCCTCATCCTGGATAAAACTAAATCTTCCTGTTCGTCCACCATCAGGTAATAATAATCGTCGGTTGTGAGTTGATCCTGTAGCTGAATGTGCCTTGAGCCGACGACGCTCTCCCATGGCAGTACTGCCTCATGTCCGTAGACCAGCTTGTACGGAGAGACTTGAATTGACCCGTGGCATGCCATCCGATACGCCCACAGTGATTCGGCTAATCGGCTATGCCACTGTTTAGGGTACTCAGAGATCTTTCTTTTAATCAATTTGATCAAACTCTTGTTTGAGGCCTCGGCTTGTCCGTTGGCTTGTGCGTAGTACGGCGAAGAATTGAGCAGCTTGATCCCCATGTCGTCGGCAAACTGAACAAACTCGTCCGATACGAAGATAGATCCCCGGTCCGTTGTTATTGTTTGTAGAACGCCAAATCGGTAGATGATATGTTCTTTGACAAACTCGATTGCGTCCTTAGAATCCACTTTTCTGAGGGGAATCGCCTCCACCCTCTTTGTGAAGTAATCCGTCGCCACCAGGATAAATTTATGTCCTTTGCTTGAGGGTGGGTTGATCTGGCCGATCATATCAATGCCCCATCCTCTGAACGACCATGGCTTAATAATTGGGTTCATAGCCGATGCTGGTGTTCGTTGTATGGCGCCAAACTTCTGACAATCCTGGCAGCCCTTGTAATACATGAAACAATCCTCCAAAGATCGTCGGCCGAAATACCCTACTCAATAAGCAACCACTTCATTTTGTGGGCCGATTGATGCGTGCCACGCATCCCTTCATGCACTTCTCCGATGGCCACCGTAGCCCGATCGGCTCCCAAGCACTTGAGTAGCACACCGTCAACCGTCCAATAGTACAGATCTTCATCGAGCAAAACATATCGTAACGCTTTGTATCGTAGCTTCCTTGTAGCCGATTGAGAGAGGTTTTTGAGACAGCTGTAAACTTCAAACCTCCAATCATCGGTTGTAATGGCGGCAACGTCCATGTCGATTTCTTTCAGCATCGGCCAATAGCCCGATGCCCGCTGAGCCAAATCGTTGGCCTCTGTGTTCTGCTCTCTAGGGATATGTTTCAAAGTAACTAGCCGAAAACCGCCCATTAATTCCCGGCATTGCCGATAATAGACCACCAGCGCTTCATTTTTGCACTCATATTCTCCTGATAATTGGCTGATGACCAACAATGAATCTCCCATTATTTCGATGGCGTCGGCTTCAACTTCCTTGAGTAGATGTAATCCTTTAAGGACGGCTTCGTATTTGGCTTGGTTGTTTGTAGCGTGGGGGTTGATGGCAAAAGCAAACTCGAAGCTTGCCCCCTGGGTGAAATAATGACCACGCCGATGCCATAGCTGTTGATGCAAACGGAGCCGTCGAACGTCAAAGTCCAAGGCATAATTTCCACTGAGCCAATTGAGTCGCTTCTGTGCTCCACAATAAAATCGGCTATGGCTTGCCCCTTGACTGCCCTTGGTGCCTGATACCACAGATCGAATTCTGTTAGCGCAAAAATCCACTTCCCAATTCTTCCTTTGAGCACCGGAGCCGATAGCATGTACTTAACTACATCAGCTTTGCAGATTACTGTGCACTCGTTGGATAGCAGATAGTACCTTAACTTCGTATATGAAAAATAGAGGCATAAGTATAGCTTCTCCACAGGTGAATACCTTGTTTCCGCGTCTAGCAACCGTCGGCAGAGATAGAAGATGGCTTTTTCTTTGCCGTCGACCTCTTGGATTAGGACGGAGCCGATTGATTTGTCATCGGCTGATAGGTACAGCTTGAACGGTATTCCCTTTTGTGGAGGCATTAAAACTGGAGGGGAACTCAGATAATCTTTTATGTTGTCTAACGCCTTTTGCTGTTCTGCCCCCCATGTGAATGTGTGATCGGCTTTCAGCCGAAGCAGTGGTGTGAACGGCTCCATCTTTTTTGGCTATGAACCGTCTGATGAAGTTTATCTTGCCGATCAATGACTGGAGTTGTTTTTTGTCCTTCGGAGGTTGAATTGTCTTGATAGCGTTTATGCTTCTTGGTGTAACTTCAATTCCTCTTTCGTGGACAAGAAATCCCAAGAATTGCTCGGCCGATACGCCGAACGCGCACTTAAGCGAATTCATCTTCAGGCCATACTTCCTCGTCCGCTCTAACACTTGTCTCAGATCGGCTATGTGGCCTTCTATCTCCTTTGACTTGACAACCACGTCATCAATGTATATCTCTACTAGTGAGCCGATCATGTCGTGAAAAATGTAGTTCATGGCCCGTTGATATGTTGCCCCAGCATTCTTCAAGCCGAATGTCATTACTACCCACTCGTACAAGCCGATTGCACCGGGACACCGAAAAGCGGTCTTGTGGATGTCCTCGTCGGCATAAATATTTGATTATACCCTGCATTGTCATCCATGAAACTGATAATTTTGTGGCCCGAAGTAGCATCGACAAGCAGATCGGCTATCAGCATTGGGTATTCGTCCTTAGGGGTTGCCTTGTTTAGATCTCTGAAATCGATGCACACCCTAAGTTTACTGTTTTTCTTCAGCACTGGGACAATGTTTGAGACCCACTCAGCGTATTGGCAAGGCCGAATGAACCCTGCATCGTATAGCCAAGTGATTTCGGCTTTAATTGCATTGTACATATCGGCCTTAAACCTCCTGGGAGGCTGTTTGAACGGCCGATAGCCTGCCTTAATCAGCAGCTGATGAACCACTATTGATCGGCTGAGGCCGGGCATCTCGAAGTACTTCCAAGCAAAACAATCTTTATATTCTTTTTACAATTCAATAAGCTGGGATCTATAATGAGGAGACAAATTTTTGCTAATGTACGTCGGCCCCGGCTTGTCACCAGAGCCGATGTCAATTTCCTCTAATTCATGGCCGACGTGAAACCTTACCGAGCTTGCCATCGTCTTCGTCTGCGGTGTCCATGCCAAAGACGCTTGAGCCCTCCACCATGTCTTGTTCAAAGCAGCAGCTGCGGCTCGTCATCTCCAATCGGCGTATTGTGGAATTGGACACATTTAGAAAATCAGCTTGCAGATTTTCCTGCACAAACAATCGATGCCTTTGATTTCCCAAAGTGGCAAATCGGCACGATGCCGATCGACTCGTCACCGGTACGATCTCGATCTTGTCGCCGTCCCATTGGATCAGGCTCTGATGCATTGTGGAAGGAATGTAGCAGTTAGCGTGTATCCAGTCCCTTCCGAGCAGCAGGCTGTAAGATCCCTTCCCGTCGACGACAAAGAATGTTGTGGGCACGGTCTTATTGCCGACGGTCAGTTCGACATTGAGGACCCCTTTGGTCTCCGATGGGTTGCCGCCGAAGTCCTTGAGCACCATGTTGGTCTTTATCACGTCTTCGGCCCCCTTGCCTAGTTTTCTGAATGTTGCATAAGGCATGAGGTTGACTGCAGCTCCCCCATCAACTAGCATCTTAGAAATCGGCTTGCCGTTGATGAATCCTTTAACGTACAATGGTTTCAAGTGCCGATTTTCAGTTCCCTCGGGTTTGTCGAAGATGGCCTGGTCCAGTGAGATTGCTAGTTTCTCTAGGTCGTCCTCAATGGTGTCTCAGACGGCCGTGAGCACCGAACTCACCGGTAGTACGAACACCATGTTGACCGATGCAGAAATTTTGCCTTTCCCTTTGGCTGCCCTCCGGCTTGATCGGCCGGGCTCTCTTCGGCTTGCTCTTCGTCGGCCGCGGCAGATTCTTTTGGGAACGCACGCCTTTTGATCTTACCTGTGCGCTGTTCGTGGATCATTTGCCGAACTTCGTCTTCCCTTCATTCACGCTTAAGTCGTTGAATTCTTCTTTTCTGCGTCTTTGTGAAGAGATCGGACGGGCACCAATGGGGGTTGGCCGATTCCACATCGTCGGCCTCTTCATCGTCGCGGTTGTTGCCGTCATGGTTTTCGTCGACGAAGAAGTCTTGGTGGATCGGGCTGGGCCGATCAAGGACAGACCGCCGCTTTTGGTTTAGCTGAACGGCTCTAGGGACGAACTGGTTGGGCGTGCAGCCGATGAGTTCCTGTGCTCGTCGTCGCGGTGATTGTTGCATGCTGGGCAATCATCTAGTGTTGGCAGTCTCATGCCGAACTCCCAGCAGTATCTGAAAAAATCACAATGCCAATGCGGATCAGCACTGTTGCGGTTTACCTCGTATCAGCGGCTTTGGGTATTCGGCTCGCGCTAACGAGGTGCTTCATTGTAAGCTTCTTCCTGCCGATGCCGGTGCTGATGACGGTGTTGGCTATTTTCATGGATCGGCCGTCGGTCAGCCGATCTGATAACTGGGCGCACCATATTAATTGACGCGGCGTGGCATCCCATCTGCTCGTCTTTTGCCTTGGCCCCGATCGATGTGTTGACTAAGCCATGCGCCATTCTGTTCTGTCGATCAGCTCGCCTAGGGCCGGCTCGGACCGTATTGACCGGGAAAGGATTGCCGTGTACTTTGATCGGCCGATTTGAATCGGCGAACTTCAGCTTCCCGCCTCAATTGCCGATTGGATGTGCCGTCTCAAGACTTTGCGTCGTTGGTGGCATGGGATGTGGAGTTGTGCCACTTACAATATTTCTTTTCTTCAATTCTTCGACCGACTGGATCACGTGATTTTCAGGCAACTGAATCTGCTTCTCCTTGAGCAGCAAGTCAAAAATCCTGTCGGCTTTGGTGATGTCGAAATCATATCGTTCTTCCTTGGCCATCTTCAGCAGCCATTGGTAGACGATGGCCTTTTTGTTCTTGGCCCATTCGGCTGCCGCCACTTCTGCGTCATCGTCGTCGGACTCGTAGTCCGATTCGACGATGACTGAGTTATATTTTTGACGGCCTTCTTGGTGCCTTGGAATCGCTCCTCGTGGGCCGTCACCTTCTGCGCTAAGTGGGCTAAGCTGTCAAAGTCCTACCGAGAAAATCGCTCTCGAATCGGCGCGATCAAACCATGAAAGGCCAAATCGGCCAGCTGGGCGTCCGATAGCACCAGGCTGTAGCATCGGTTCCTCATCTCTCTAAAGCATTGGATGTATTCTTGGACCGATTCGTTGTGTTTTTGCCTCGATGTTGGTGAGGTCCGACAACTTCATATCATGGTTGTCTGAGTAAAAGTAGCTATGGAGCCGACGAGAAAGTCCCACTAGGCGTGCCAAGAAGCGTGTTGATGAGAAATTTGTCTCACGCGCCGGCCCGGAGATCCGCTTGACTCCAAGCTGCAGTCCTTCTACGCCCGTGCCGTGTGGCGTGCCGCTTGGTTTGATCTCGTTAGCCAACAAGAAAAACAAGGGAATATACGTTAAGTGTTAGGTTAGATCCCCACTGGATCGGCTGAGGAAACCCATGAACATATATATGCTATCCTAAACTATATTTAAGCCAAGTGAATGAAATGGATTGGCTATACCGAGACAGCATCAGTCGTTTAACCTAAATACATCAAAAGGATAATAAATATATGAATCGATAACTTAGCCGATACTGGAAAGCTAACAATGAATCGGCTAGTACTCCGATGAATCTTATGAAAAGATATCACTCTTGAACCAAATGTACGCAGCTTGAAAATCGGCCGTCGGCTGCTGATGGCAGGCCAATTTCGGCTGGTAACGTCCCACAAGAATGCGATCTCAAAATAAGAGGCATTCCTAATATAAATCTAATAATAAATATATTACAAGAAACATATCAGGGCAAATAAAGCCGGCTGAAACCCCGGCACTGTCTCTAAACAATATAAATCTAGCCGAACAGATCATTGACAATTCTAAAAACTACTTAATAGTTCAAACCCGATGCAGCATTAAGTATAAAAAGAAAAATCTGATCTAGTTTGAATCTTGCGTAGAACCAAATCACCGACAATAAAGGCTCGCGCCCGAACATTGCGACTATGGTATCGTCTAAGTCCTTGAAGATATCTTGCTGACTGGATCAAGGCTGCCTCACGGGCCTCTTCCAGTCAGGTCAGGTCATCCACTCGGTCTTGATCGTAGCGCTCGTCGTTGAAAGTGCGGACTCGAAGGGATTCGTACTCCATTTCTTCGGCAACATGGCTTCTGCTCTGTAAACCAAGAAGAAAGGAGTTTGGCTGGTGGACCGACTGGGCGTAGTCCGCAGTGACCACAAGACCGAAGGTAATTCTTGAACCCATCTGCCGGCGTAAGGTTTGAGCCTGTCAAACACTCGGGCCTTGATGCCTTGAAGAACCATGCCATTGGCGCGCTCAACCTATCCATTGCTTTTGGGATGCACGACTGATGCGTAGCAGATTTTGATGCAAAAATCTTCATAGAATTCCTTGAAAACGCCTCCAGTGAATTGAGTCCCATTGTCGGTTATAATTCTGTTTGGGACACCAAACCGGTGCACGATGTTGAGGATAAAGTCTTGCGCTTTGTCAGCGGTGATCGTAGCAACCGGCTTAGCCTCGATCCACTTGGAAAACTTGTCGATCGCGACGAATAGATGCGTGAATCCTCCTGGAGCCTTCTTGAAAAGGCCGACCATATCCAAGCCCCATACCGCAAACGGCCAAGATAATGGAATTGTTTGTAGCTCTTGGGCTGGGACATGGCTCTGCCGAGCAAAGAACTAGCAACCTTCACAGGTGCGAACCACTTTGTCGGCGTCGAAGACCGCCGTGAGCCAGAAGAAACCTTGTCTATAGGCTTTGCCTACCAAGGTGTGTGCCACCGCGTGACTTCCGCATACACCCGAGTGGATATCTTGGAGTAGTTGACGTCCTTCCTCAGGCGTGATACATCTCATTAGGACTCCAGAAGGGCTCCTCTTGTATAATTCGGAGTCGACAATGATATAGCCCTGACAGCGACGTCGGACTCGTTCCGCCTCATCCCGGTCTTCTGGCAGCTCTTGCTGAGTTAAAAATTTGATGAGCGGTGTCCTCCAGTCGGCGTCGAACATGGTGACTTGGTTTGCAGTTTGCTCGTTGGGAGTTGGTTTTGCTACAACAATCGGCTCATAGAGGTGCTCTACGAAAACGTCTGTTGGGACGACTTCTCGCTTGGACCCGAACTGCGCCAACTTGTCAGCTGCCTCATTGTTATGTCTCAAGACATGAGATAGCTCCAGTCCATCAAACCTGTCTTCAAGTTTGCGAACTTCTTGCCGATAGGCGTCCATGGTGTCGTTTAAACAGGACCAGTCTTTCATCACTTGGTTGACAACCAGCTGGGAATCTCCTTTCACAACCAACCATCGTATCCCGAGTGAAACAGCAAGTCATAGTCCATGTAATAGGGCTTCGTACTCGACGATGTTGTGTGAGGCGGGGAAATGAATATGAAGAACATATCTCAACCTTTCTCCAGTCGGGGAGATCGGCACGACTCCCGCTCCCAAGCCAGTGATCCTCTTGGATCCGTCAAAATGCATGGTCTAGTATTGTAGATCTTCCCTAGGTACGTCTTCTTGTTGTTCGGTCCACTCGGCCAGGAAATCCGCCAGGGCTTATGACTTTATAGACGTCCTCGCCTTGAAAGTTAAGTCCAGCGGCATTAGTTCCAGGGCCCACTTTGCGATGCGCCCAGTCGCCTCCCGGTTGTGGATGACATCGCCGAGTGGAAAGGAAGTGACGACGGTGATCGAGTGACCCTGAAAATAGTGTGCTAATTTTCTTGAGGTTATAAGAACACCATATAACAATTTTTGTACACGGAGGTAGCGAATTTTGGCTCTCCCGCCAGCACTTCGCTAACAAAGTAGATTGGCCTTTGAATCTTCCGGCTCGTCCTTCTTCCTCACGCTCAATGACGTGAACCGTGCTGACCACCTGGTGAGTCGCTGAGACATATAACAACTGGGGTTCCTGAGACTGAGGTGAGGCTAGGACGGGCGGCATCGTGAGAAACTCTTTGAAATCTTCAAAGGCTTTGTGGGCTTCCGTGGTTCATTGGAAGTCATCGTTTTTCTTCAGTAACCTTAAAAAAGGCATGCCTCGCTCGCCGAGTCGAGAGATGAATCGGCTGAGTGCCGCCATGCAGCCGGTGGCTTCTGGACATCTTTCTGGTTACTCGGGGGCTTCATATTCAAAATAGCGTTGATTTTCTCTGGGTTAGCTTCGATGCCGCAATGGGACACCATGAAGCCGAGCGCTTGCCCGATGGCACGCCGAATGTGCACTTCTTCGGGTTCAACTTCATTCGAAGGCCCGAATGTTTGCGAAGGTTTCTTCTAAATCGAAATCAGGTTTTCCTTCGCTTGGTCTTGATGACGACATCGTCGACATAAGCTTCCACATTTTTCGCGATCTGCGTCTGAAAGCATCTCTGGATCATGCGCTGGTACGTGGCTCCGGCGTTCTTCAGACCATAGGACATCGTGATGTAGCAGTAAGCTCCAAACGGCGTGATGAATGATGTTTTCAGGCAGTCGGATTCCTTCAAGCTGATCTGGTGGTAGCCCGAGTAACAGTCCAAAAAACTCAGAAGCTGGCAGTCGGCTGTTGAATCTATGACTTGGTCGATGCGAGGCAATCCGAATGGATCTTTAGGGTAGGCTTTGTTGAGATCGGTGTAGTCGACGCACATGCGTCATTGCCCTGTCTTCTTCCGTACCAAGATCGGGTTAGCCAACCAGTCGGGATGGTAAACCTCTTTGATGAACCCGGCGGCTAAGAGTTTCGTAAGTTCTTCCTTGATGGCATCTTTCCGATCCTGAGCAAAACGGCGTAGTCGCTGTTTAATTGGCTTCGCATCATCTTTGACGTGTAAAGAGTGCTCGATCACCTCCCTAGGAATTCCTGGCATATCAGATGGTTTCCAAGCAAAAACATCTTTATTATTTTGGAGGAAGGTGACGAGCACGCTTTCCTATTTAGGATCTAGCTCGGCGCCTATTACAACGGTTTTGGAAGGATCGGATGGATCAAGGAAGATTTTCTTCGTTTTGGCGCCGCCTTATCCCGACATGGCTATCTTCTTTGCAGGGATTTCACCTTGTTCGGATGTCGATGCAGCCAGTCGGATTTCTTTCTGGCCACGTGATCTCTCACGAGATTGGGCCATGTCGCAGCTTTCTTTGTCGCAGGTGAAGGCTTGTTTGACGTCGCTGCGCAGGGTGATGACGCCGTTGGGGCCGGGCAACTTCATGCAGAGGTAGGTGTAGTGTGGTATCGCCATGAACTTGGCGAGCGCATGCCTTCCAATGATTGCGTGGTAGGCCGTTTCAAAGTCGTCCACCTCGAAGGTGATGTTCTCCGTCCGAAAGTTCTCTCGAACTTCGAAAGTGACTGGAAGGGCGATGTGCCCGAGTGGCGTAGATGACAGCCCTGGGATGACTCCGTGGAAGGGGGCTGAACTTGGCTTCAGCTCTGATCTTGGGATCTGCATCTCGTCCAGCGTCTTGGCAAATAGGATATTGAGGGTGCTACCCCCATCAATGAGGACGCGCTTGAGCTTTATGTTTTGGACCACCGGGTCTAGTACTAGGGGATACCGCCCCGGGTGAACCACTCGGTCAGGGTGATCCGAGCGGTTGAACGTGATGGCCACCTCCAACCATCGTAGATATTGTGGGACTTTGGGTTGTGCCGCGTTGACCTCGCGGTCGATCGGCTTTGCTTCCTCTTGGACTCATAAGCTGCGGCCCCGAAGATATGATTCAGCTCGCCTACAGGGTCTTGAAAAGGCTCAGAGTTGCCAGTCGGATTGTTCTTCTTGGTTCCCGATGGACCGGCTTCATCAGTCGGCTTCTTGTTTAGTTGTGCCACATATTGCTCGGCGAGCTGCTTGTAGATGAAGCAATCCTTGGCCGCATGCTTGTGATTTGGATGATGCGTGCACTGAGCGCTCATGATCGTGTCGTAGGCCGCAACCCGAGGACGGCGTTGGGAGTTGGACGTTGTAGCAACCAGGTCCTCGGGCCGGCGCTTGCGATCTTTCTGGCCATGATTGTTGTTGTTGTTATCCTTCTTAGGATGGCGGCTTCCTCCCGACTGCTTGTCGTCCCTTTTGTCGTGTCGATCCTGTCGTGCCGCCTTGATCACATCATTGGATTTTGCGTAGGAGTTTGCTGTTTCGAACATTTGTTTTACCGTCCTCGGTGGCTTACGCCCAAACTTTCCAATCAGCAACTCGTCACGGACACCCTTCTGGAAGGCGGTAATTATGATATCGTCGGTGATGTTGGGGATCTTGTTGCGCTTTTCTGAGAAGCGCCGGATGTAGTCCTTCAGCGGCTCGTCTGGTTTCTGGATGACGTTGTAGAGATCAAAGTGGGTCCCAGGTCTTTCAAAAGTGCCCTGGAAATTGGCGATGAAGTGGTCCCGGAGCTCACTCCACGAGCTAATAGAGCCTCTTGGCAAGCTCGTGAGCCAATTCCTGTGGACGACAGGCAAATAATTGGCCATGGCCTTGTTGTCTCCTCCTGCTGCGTGGATGGCGAGGGTGTACACGGTTAGCCACAACTAGGGGTCGGTCTTTCCGTCATACTTCTCGATTTCTGTAGGCTTGAAGCCACTCGGCCAATCCACTCGGCGCAGGTCTCGAGTGAACGCAGGCACTCCGTCGTCATTGCAGTCGGGCGATCTCCTTCGATCTTCATAGGAGCGCTGCTCACGCTCTTAATAGCGCCGGTCAAGGACTTCTCGCAAATCACTCGGTGGGGTTCTTTGTAGGCTGCTATGGTAGTCGGAGTTGTAGCTGTGGCGGATCCGGTCGTGGACGGGTGGTCGTCCATGTCGTTTTTCGCGAGAGTCGGTTGATTGCTCTTGATGCATCCGTGTTGTCTCGTGGCGGGAGTCTCTTGACCTAGTGGCCATCTTGGCTTGCTCGGGCCTCTTGTAGTCCTTTGACCGTAGTGGCGGAAGTCGGCTTCCGTCGGGTGTTTCAGCGACGGACTCAGTCGGCCTTCGAGTTGAGGTGGAGGGAGAGCAATTGGATGTAGCCGCGACGATGGTTTTGATCTTGTCCAGGATTGGTGTTACTGTAGCGGGTGCCGCTTCAATAACAGTGTTGAGGAGGGTGAGGGCGGCAACGGCGTTCTGTTGAGGCGTCTGGAAGATGTTCGTGTTGTCGACTCGTGTCTGAAGTATGGTCTCGCGAGCGGATCGCCCGGTCGTCCTCAGGTCTCGCTTCCTCCTGTCGGCTTATTCCTTGCGCCTATTTTCCTCCTCCGCCAGCTTGCGCTCCTGCTCAAACCTGGCTTGTTCTTCTTTCGCGATTCTACGGGCCATGGCCGAGTCGGTCTCGGCCACCTCAGCCATGAGAACGTCGAAGTACTTTGGCTCGTAATCCTTGTCGAAGTCGGAGTCGTTGGCCTCGTCCTTGGAGATGTCGTAGAGATCATCGAAGCCTGAAGAGCTGAGGTACTCATTGAGCTCCGTGGACGAGCATGATCTGAACGGTTGGAGGATGACAGCGACTTCTCTTGAACTGGATCGCTCGAATTTGGATCGTTCCAGTCCGGGTCGTAGCCGGATGACGATGGTTCTCCCGAGAGTCGATTTTGACTCGGAAGAAAGGAGATTGCAATAGACCGCAGCGGTGTTTGGTAACCCAAACGGCGCCGAGAGGGTTTCTCTTCCCAAGTGGATGGATCCCAACTCGGAAGTTAGAAAGTTGCGGTAGATCTCGGCGTTGTTTGGTAGCCCGAACGTCGTCGAGCGGATTCCTTCTTCCAGGTCGATGGATTTCAACTCGGAAGTCAGACTTTGTAATAGACCTCAGCGTCGTTTGGTAACCCGAACGGCGCCGAGCGGGTTTCCCCTCCCGACTGGTTTGAATCCGAGTCGGGGAAGGAGAGCTTGTCGAATATTTTGGCGGCGAAGTCGTCGATGCACGATGAAGATCCCATCGCGCTTGCCGGCGAGATGGCGAAGGAGTCTTGGCGAGACCCCTACATGGCGCGCCAAGCTGCCGAAACTTGGTTTCAGCAATAGAATTTTGGGGTGCGAGTCAAGATCGCCAAGCATAATGGGTTAAGTGGAAAAAGGGGTTTAGACAGGTTCATGCCCTCTCGTGAGGTAATACTCTACTCATGTTTCGGGGATTCGATCCGCCGAGTGTTTATTGATCTCAAGATCTTGTGTATCGCACAAATCAGATCTGTTGTTCTTGTGTTTCTTATCCCTCAAGGGACGCCCCTTACCCCCTTATATAGTCTTGGAGGGTGGGCTTACAAATCGAAAACCTTATCATACTCTAAGTCGGTTTCCTCAATCTTACCAAGTTATGACTATGAGCCATTGATTTATCTGATCGGCAACGTAACACTCAAGTCATAGCTACATAATCCATAAACATACCTATCCCTATTTACAGTCGGACAAGCTTGTCATGAGGATATCCGATTGTCATAATCTCCACATGGGTAATAATTATTTTAAATTGTTTGGATGGGGAATAGCTTTTTTGAATTTTCGAACAGGGAATAGTGCCGACCGAGCCGAAACTAGCACGTATTCCTTGCCGGACCCGTGCCGGCACGGCATAGCCTCCCCTTGGGACGGGGGACGATCCGTGGGCCGGCACGGCACGACCCGCTATAAAATCCGTGCCTAACGGGCCATGTCATGGACGTGCCGGGCCATGTCATGTCGGACAGCCCGTTTGGCCTGCTATAGTCTCCCATCGAGGCTCCCGCCGGCTAGAACGCCGGTTCAGCCACTGCCATCGACCGGAGCTGCTATTCCGGCGTTCCCATCTCCCTCTCCTGCTGGCTATGAGCTCAAACGGATGAGGCAGCAGGCAGCGAGGGACGCCGCCTCCGGTGCCATCTGAGGCTGCGAAGCTGGCACAACCCACGCCCAGAGACGAGTTGGCCTGCGGCGGCGGACGTGCCGGAGGGACAAGGATGGACAAGCACGACGACATGATGGACAAGGATGTCTTCGTAACGAAACGATCCTGCCAAAGGATGAGGGGGCGTTGCTGCTGGCTGCTGCTCGACCAAGGAGACGCCCTAACCTGCCTCCTCTCCTGGTGGAAACACCCTATTCGGGTTGTTCCTAATCAAGGAGATACCTTAAAATGATTCTTGGCTTTGCCTATTGCTGGATTTGATGGGATTCCTTCTTATTTCCACTGTACACCAACATTTACTTCCTGCATAGAAGGTATCTGGTGAACTTAAAAAGTATATCTTTAGTTCGGTGGGATCTTTTGTTCACCATTTAATTTATACTATGCAGGTTCAAAAATTTGTTCAGAATAATGGATTGTCGACAAATATCAATGGATACAAAGTTTGTCACCTTCAACCAAGTTTGGATTGTATTTTCTCCAGTAATCAGAAACACCAACGCATGATGTCAAAGTTAATTATGCCTATCCTGTGTAGTATATGGATTAACCTCGACCCGCATTGTGCCATGAATCTTGATCATCATTCATGCTCCTTTGCATTATGACTTTACTTTGTTCAGCCACATCCTCCAGGTTAGTAATATGGAGCAGTAGAGATATATCTAAATGTTAAGATAATGCTTTTAAGAGTAAAGAAAGATATGGATAACACTTCTTTCTTGCAGACCTGGGTGTGCTGATCATACAGGCTTAATCGATAAGTACCTGCTCAAATCCATAATATTTCTAAAGATTTATTTTTCTTTGGTCTATTTTGTATTCCTATGTCTTTAGTAATACAATACATGCCCATGTATGTTGCTTCCCCTATTTTGCAGTTCAGGTGTTGATGTATAGTCGTCTATTTGTGTGCTGGCTCCTTCCCTGCCACAGTATGTCCATATTCCTTTCTTCTCTGCCCTCACCTCAACTTTTCTGTTCCTCTTATTTTCATCGTCTAATCAATTAAAATGTTTGTTTATATCACCGATGAGTGGTTCGATCGATGGTTTAATGTTTATGTTGCAAACTTGCAATACCCAGATAGTTCTCCGCGTGTTGTTTTTATCATTCAGGTTTTTCTACAGGTTTACTCAGCAATGATGGTGATTAATTACCCTTGGACTCCTTTTCTGCAGATCCATAAAGTAAAAAGGCCATCATTTTTGAAGATTGAAACTTATGTTTCATAAAGCTGCGTCCTTATGTCGTCAAATTAACCCTTTTCCTCTCTGGTGTATTCCTTTAGTCATATGTTTGTCTCTTGAGTAGATAAATAGACTTCAATGAATAAGCAACCAAAGGAATGAATTTGTGTGCATGTTCAGATATATGTGGATAGAGATTTGTGCTGAATGCAAGTAGAATTCCCTACTTGCAAAAAAATATATTCCTCATTATTCCCTTTTATTTTATTTTGATTAAGAATCCCTCTGATTATTTGTTCTTGCCTATACATGGATGCTTAAAGAGTAAAGATTGAAGTATACTATACCTTTGCTGTACACATTTCAGTTGCTCCTGGGCGTTTATTGTATTATTGTCCATCCTTCCTACAGTTTGTTTCTAATTATATTATAGAATTGATGGATTGAACAAAGCACATATATTGGTAATAATCACAAAGAAGTATATGCCATTTGTTGTATTAGTGTCGTAACATGCTCAGCTGTTTCTGTAGTTCGAGTCACTGTGTCTCCATTTTGATGCTTCAAGAGTCTAGATTCCTGCCTACTTCGTCTACTAGGGAAAAAGAAGTATAAACACAGAGACCTCGGATCCAATTCCAAGTTCCCAACTTGGTTTGATGCTTCTAGAACATCACTTACTCCACCGCATATACAAGTTATTGTTGTGCTAATTCAATTATATTTTTCCCTTCCCTTGATTTGGTGGTACATCTTGAATATTAAAATATGTAAAGGTTATTTTTTCGCACTTTATGACATTGCTTGATAAATAGATAACTTAAATTTGATTTTTGGTGCTTATCTCCTTTCCAGTGTTCAGTTGTGGCTAAGAATTAGAAAAGAAAACTCTAAGCACTCTCTCCTTTTCCCCTTCAAAATTGAGCACACATCATGCAGCTTGGCCCTTCGGTTTGATTCATTTAAGCTCATTGCTGTTATGTTCTCCGCCTTTACCCTAGCTTTTGTACTGCAAATTCGGAATTTCTATGTCAAAATTTCACCATTGTATATGGCACCCGAGGCAACGTGCGGGGTCCCTGCTAGTTCAGCAAGAACTGTTCCTGATTACTTAGATCACAAAAGAATCCAAAAGCTTACTTAGATCACAAAAGAATCCAAAAGCTTCTTATCCTTGGATCACCTGGAGCCTCAAGCAGCAGGACAGACCCTGGGCGAGAGTTAATTTTCAATTTGATAAGGACGTCCTTACGGTTTTCGCTTCCTCAGTGCAGTACAAATTAGGGAATGAAAGCCAGACGCCGTTCTGGTCTGCTGACTGGTCAGGAAGGGGCGTCGCCCAATGAAGATGGCTCTGTCTGGCGTCCTATGTTCGGCGCTATAAGCTCACGATGGCAAAGCCACTGCAAAATCATAGATGGGTGAGGGACATTGTGGGGGCCTTGTCCAATGAGGCGATCAGAGAATTCTTTCAACTATGGGACGAGGTACAGGGAATCAATTTAAGGTCTTGCTCGGATGAAATATTTTGGAAGCCCAAGCGAGACGGAAAATACTCAACCGCCTCGGCGTATGCTCTGTTCTTCTTTGGCCGGGAAGATTGCTGCTATGGCAGCTTGCTCTAGCGCTCCAATGCCCTTCTAGGATAAGGTTTTTCATGTGGTGGCGCTGAAAGGCAGATGCTTAACGACGGATAATCTGATGAAAAGAAATTGGTTGTGCGAGCTCTCCTGTCAGCTGTGCCGCCGTGATCCGGAAACATGCCACCATTTGTTCGCCCAATGCAGTTTCACTGCTGAAGTCTAGAGTTTGATATGGCAATGGCTGAATGTTCCCAGTGATGGATGAGAACCAGAGCACGCTTTTGGAAGAGCTACAGGTCATCGTTCGACAACCTTTTTATGCTCGTCTGCTGGCGTATTTGGAAGAAAATAAATGCGCGAATGTTTGAGAAGCAAGGGAAATCGACAAACGTGCTGGTGCGTGATATCAAGGAGGAGGTCGTGGTGTGGAGAGAAGCGGGGATTTTTCCAGATGGTGGCGAGTAATCGACCAGCAGATAGCGGGATGCAGTGGCCGTTCCACGGGTTACTGTATCTGTCATCCCATTTTTGGTTTTCAGTTTAAGTTTGTTTTCTTAGCATGCGCTTTGTCACTGACTAGAACCGACATCATTATGCCGTTGTAAACGAATTATTCTTTTCCTCCATTCTTAATAAAATTGATTGGTCGCTCTTCGCCAACCCGGCAAAAAAATCACCTGGAGCTAGCACATGTACCATATTCAAGTAGGTCTGACCAAATTTAACATTTAAAATTGCAGTAAGCACTGTTTGGAAGCACAGGGTTGTAGGTGACAAATCACATATTTAACGTGATACCATCCTGCAGGCTAGCATTGATCAATTTTCATACATGTGGTTTAGTTATTATTGATGTGTTTCTTTTTCAATAAAATGCCTGCTAATTTCTACGGAGCACCACACAAGTTGTTCATTCTGGTAGGTGTGACGCATTCTGCTAATTTCTATTGAGGAGTCAACTTTTCTACCCAATTATTTATCTTATATACACTTGCATGATGTTTATTTGTTTTTTTCTCAAAACAGGCAAAGTTACTATATGACACAAGATTTACCCAAGAATAACTTGATAGTATCAAACTAATGATCTAAAGTAATATGTTCAAGTACCTTGGGATCCTTCTTGAGGGCCGTGAGCGTTTTGAGGAAGAGGCTTTGGCTGGATCAAATAACCCAAGCTCAGAGGATGAGAATACGCAGCATGGTAGAAGCACAGCTAATAATATTCTTCATTTCTATTTTTCAAGAGTTAACGCAAGATCTTTAAGTTTGTCTTATTGATGCAGATGAAAATAAATCGAATGGTTCAAGTTCTTGCATATACTCGATAAATGCAAAGCTGAATAAGTTGTCGGATTGGCTTTTGGATTTAATAGCAATGGGAGACCTCGATGCATTCTTCCCTGCTGCTACGCGGGAATATGCTCCAATTGTTGAGGAAATGTGGAGGGATCCTGCCATATAAGCAACTTATAAAAGAAAAGACGAATTGCATTTTCTCCCTGATGTTGCTGAGTATTTCTTGAGCAGGGTATTTAACTCAAAGCTTATATATTAAACAAAGAGTGAATTTATCATTGAAAACATGCATTATTATTCGCAACCTGCCTTTATACATTGTGCTACACCAGTTCCAATTATGGTTATAACTTTATGAGTGTCAGTGGATCCCTCTAGATTCCTATATCATATCTGTTCCTGAAAATGCTGCAACAGCTTGAACTACTCCAGCACCCAGCATAACATAATGTGCTCTTGCACCTACTTTTTTTGTGTACACTATAGGTATTTGAATTCCTAATGTAGAAGAAGAAAGGATGAACAACGATTAGTATTGATGATGATGTACATCATTTATACTGGTACAAAACTGTTGCCTAGCTAACTAACACAACTATTCTTCAGGGAGGCGCGCCGTGTGCGGGAGGCGCGCGGCGTGGCGAGCGAGACGAGCGCGGAGAGCGCGTCGTGGGCGCGCACGGCGAGCGTCCGAGGACCCGGGAGAAACAATGGAGGTTACAGCAACAGAACCCAATTTAACACCCCCCCTTAGGCGCAGCGGGGGTGCTACTGACGCAGAGACTGGAGCAAAAATAGGCATGGAGTGCAGACGAAAGGCCCTTCGTGAAGATATCTGCGAACTGCTTGTCGCTCGGCACATGGAGAACGCGCAGCTCACCAATGACGACTTTCTGCCTGACGAAGTGAATGTCAAGCTAATGTGCTTGGTCCATCGATGATGAACCGGGTTCCGGGACATGTAGACGGAAGACACATTGTCGCAGTAAACGACTATGGCCTTCTGGACGCCATGGTGGAGCTCGGCAAGCAAATTCCGCAGCCAGGAACACTCGGTGACGGCGTTGGTGATCCCGCCGGTACTCAGCTTCGGCGCTTGACCTTGAGACAGTGGTCTGTCGTTTAGAAGACCGTGACACCAGTGAGTTGCTGAGGAAGATGCAAAAACCCGACATGGAACGGCGCGTATAAGGGCAGCCGGCTCAATCGGCGTCAGTATACGCGATCAACGACGACGGTGGCACGGCGGTGGCGAGCAAATGTAGACCGAAGTCAGTGGTGCCCTTGAGATACCGAAGAATACGCTTCAGCATGTTGACGTGGTAGTCGTGAGGCGCGTGCATATGCAGGCAGACCTGTTGCACGGCGTACGCAATGTCCGGACGGGTGAGCGTCAGATACTGTAAAGCGTCGGCCAAACTTCGGTACCACGAAGCTTCGGTGATGAGTTTGCCATCAGAACTGGAAGCCTTCGCCTTGGTGTCAGCATGGGTTGACGCCGGTTTACAGTTGCCCATGCCCACACGCTCAAGGAGGTCACGCGTGTAGGCTGCCTGGGAGAGAACGAATCCGTCAGTGCATCGATGTACGTCCATGCCGAGGAAGAACCGCAGTGGCCCCATGTCCTTGATCGCGAAATGCTCCCGTAGATGGCCCCCAATATGCTGTAGTAGAGCAGGTGTCAAGGCGGAGAGGATCATATTGTCGACGTAGAGGAGGAGGTACGCGGTGTGCTCGCCTTGACGAAGAATGAACAGAGACGAGTCTGCACGAGACTGAGTGAAGCCGAGGGTGAGGGCGTAGCCAACAAAGCGCTGGAACCAAGCATGAGGAGCTTGACGAAGACCGTAGAGCGACCGAGACAGGAGGCACATGTCATTGGGGCGATCGGGATCAACGAAACCGATCGGCTGCTGACAGTACACCTGTTCCTGGATGTTCTCTTGGAGGAAGGCGTTGGAGACGTCCGGTTGATGCGTTGGCCAGCGATTGGACGTGATCAGGATGAGCACAGTCCGGATCATTGCTGGCTTGACGACTGGGGAAAAGGTCTCCGTGAAGTCGATGCCCGGGCTTTGATGGAAGCCGCGGATAACACCGTCGATTTTTGTAAAACCTATAGTTAAACTGTTTCTCCATATATTATAACATTATGTTCTAAATATAATTAATATATTATGACATCGATAGACACGTTATGACATCAATGAATCAAGTTTATGGATCCGCCACAACATATCACGTCTTGTACCGCTCGAGCGAGCCGTCAGGGTTGAACTTGTGTTTGAAGACCCACTTGCCTATGATGACACGAGCGTGCGGCAGCCGCGGAACGAGTGCCCACGTCCTATTAGCAAGCAGAGCATCGAACTCCGCTTGCATGGTGGCACACCAGTGTGGATCCTTTAGAGCGGCGCGCGCAGAAGTTGGCGTCAGCGATGCTGTCGATGACGTGCCCGCCAGTGCATACTTGGGATTCGGTTTGAACACCCCAACCTGTGATCACGTTATCATGGGGTGCGGTGACAACGGTCCGAAAGTGCTGGTGGAGAGCCGAGGGCATGTAGGGTGTCGTTGGGGACGTCGTCCTTCGTGGCGCGAGACATGGACGGCGCCAGCGCTGGCGGCGTGGTCATAGAGGACATAGTGGGCGAGGAGGTTATGGGCTCGACAGGCGTCGTCAAGGAGGTCGTGAGGAAATTGTAGGTAGCAACATTTTCACAAATAGACTAGGCGTGACCAGTACTAGATGTGAGATAGATCGCTGATCTTTGTTAGTAGGTTTGGTCTGTCGTATTTTTTTAGAATGTTCTTGACAATGGGACGTACTCGACCGCTGCCTACTCGAGTGCTCGATTGTTTCTAAAAATATTTTCCAGAAGGTAATATATATATTAGGGAATACCGAGCATGTATTCGGAAAACTATATAAATTTTATAGTATTGTCAAGATATAATGAGCAGATTTAGATTGAATATCGGGTACTATGTATACGGTAAACAAGCATGATTTACACATATGAAACAAAGCGAGCCCCAATGTTAGACCGTAGTCGGCCTAATATAGGAAACGCTCGCGAAATAGATATGATATAAAAAGCATGATGTAGGTAAAATATAATAAATTATAGATATGAAAATAGGTACAATGAATTGTATGAAATATTACGTATCTTTGTAGATACATGTTGGATGTATCTACGAAATCAGTAGATTGATTCAAAAGATCAATATAATAGGTACCTTGAATAGCGAAGCTAATCAACTTGGAAGTAGTCGACCCGGACTAAAGCCTCGT
Organism: Oryza australiensis; assembly: GCA_019925245.2. Classification (NCBI taxonomy): domain Eukaryota; kingdom Viridiplantae; phylum Streptophyta; class Magnoliopsida; order Poales; family Poaceae; genus Oryza; species Oryza australiensis. The sequence continues at coordinate 660,077 of JAIFGZ020000282.1, forward strand.
GGTCAACGATATTGAATTGTTTGTTTCTGCCACGGTGATATCAGCTCTGGAGTAGTCGGCACGGATCGAGGTCTCGTGGCCAACAATATCATTGTCCGTAGCAGCGACGTCTTGAAACTTTTGATCTCGATATATTGTATTTTTGGATGATGATGGTTTCGGTCTGGTCGGGTCATATGATCCGAGGTCGTCGAAGTATCTCTTGTCAAAAAATCCACAGCAATAATGCCTTGACGAAGATTGAGATAATGAGAGTTTCGATCTACAGCGGCAATCCCTTGACGAAGATTGAGATGATGAGGGTTTCGATCTATAGGAGAACGTACGTTGATCGGGTCATATCTTCTAAAGTCGAAGTCGTCAAAGAAATCCTCGTCGGATTCTAGAGTTTTGGACACAAAACCGGGGGGTCGGTGTTTAGTTCTCCGACCGCCAATGTTGTGGATAAATATGGTTCTTCGGTCACTTTTACCATTTAACTACTGCAAAACACTCTTTTCTGAATGGATGATTGTTGTTCTTAAACGGTATATGTTTTGCAAAAATCTTGACCAACATTTCTTAGAAAACATTTTTAATGAACCTTTTAAATTTCAAATATTTAATTCATTACTTTGTGCCCTTGAAATTTTTTCATAAAATCATTTTTCCGTGAACGCGCAAAAGGATTGCACGTCAGTAAATTAGAAGAGCAACATTTTACAAAAGAGGACGTCAGTAAATTAGAAGAGCAACATTTTACAGAAAAGGATTATAGACACAACACAACCAGCCAGGCCCACCAGGCCGGCTTATGCTAAAAAGAGAATGGCAACAGAAATGAAAAGGAGAGGACTAGCGGCGGCTAACAAGACTCCGAAAGAGCGGGAAGGCGAAGGCAAACTAAAAACAAATAAACCCCCCAAAAATGGCAACACCAGCTAACGATCACAGCTGGCCCTCCGAGCGGATGGACTCCAGAATAACTCCGACCGAAGAGAAAGCGGAGTTAAAAGCCCTAGAGTTCTGCTCCTTCCAAAACTGCTAGGAGACCAAAAGAACCAGGAGTCGAAGCCCACCCAGAGGTGCTTAGGTAGGAGGGCTCTGGATGACAACCACCAATCCTGGAGGCGGCTTTCACATGGGGAGAGAGGGCACTCCAGCCAGAAGGCGACAACACTTGAAGGCAGACCTGCCGGGCGAACACACAAGCAAGGAGGATGTGGTTTGCCGTCTCCGATTCCTGCACACATAAGGGGCATACCAAGTGATTGACAATGCCACGCTTCTAGAGGAAATCAGCCATCCAGCAGCGCTGTTGGAGAGCGAACCAGAGGAAGAACTTGCATTTGGAGGGACCCTTCGTATGCCAGAGGAGGTCCGCACAAGCAAAGGCGCGCTGACCAAGGAAGAGAACTTGGTAAACCGAACACGCCGAGTAGCGCCGGTCACTCGTCCAACGCCAGACTAGCCGATCATCAACGCCAGGTGAGAGCTACACTTGAAGTATGACATCGTACATAAGAAGAAACTGGGAGATGGCCAACACAGTTAAGGTATCGCGGATGTCGAAGACTCAGAAATTGTGCGCCAAACCAGAGGCCATCGTGTGTGAACCCTGAAGACGCCGAGGCACCATGAAAAGAAGGTCCGAAACCAAGGAGGCTACTGAAAGGAACCTGATCCAACGATCAGACAAAAAAGCACGGACTCTCCATCTCCTAGCACGGAGTAGAAGGCTGCCTCGAAGAAGTCCAAGACAGGCTGCTCGACGGGGGCCTTTAGGCCTTCCTAGCAAAGGTGCCCAGAGCACTACAACCACAGCCAATGAACGTGCAAGGCAAGCCTGGCCAAACGAAAGTCAGAAGCACCTAAACCCTCGAGAGACTAGAAACGATAGACGTTCACCCAGGACACCCCTGTCTCCGTGAACTGAGTCTGAACCCAACCATAAAAAGGCTCGTCGTTTTTTAGCGATGACTTTAATGACATGTCAGCCCCACTGTCAGTTACCAAAGCCACGAATAGAAAGGAAATGAAAGGAAAAAAAATCTAACCTTATCTCCTCTCACCTTCCCGCGCTCCTCACACTCCAATGGCGGCAGCGATCGCCGGCGCCGCCGCGGCCGCCGGATACACCGCCGTATCCATCACCTGCTCTTCCTACGAAGGCGACGGAGCCGCTACCTCATGGTCGCTCTCGTCCGGCACGTCGTCGTCGTCCTCCTCCTCCTCCCAGCGCCGGCGCCCGTACCGGCGCCTCCTCCACGACGAGGCGCAGCGCCTCCGCCGCGAGCGGCGGGGCCAGGGGAGCGGCGCGCACACGCCCCGGTGGGTCCGTCGCACCCCGGACCAGATGGCCCGCTACGTCGAGGACGACCGCGCCGGCCACGTGTACGGCCGCCACGTGGTCGCCGCCGTCCGCGCGGCGCGCGCCACGGCGTCCCTCCCCTCCGCGGACATGCGCGAGGCTATGGCGTCGTTCGTGGCGAAGCTCACCTTCCGCGAGATGTGCTTCGTGCTCCACGAGCTCCGCGGCTGGCGCCAGGCCCGCGACTTCTTCGCCTGGATGAAGCTTCAGGCAAGCAAAAAAACCCCAATTATTTTATCTGAATCCTTAACGATTTCACCTCGATTTCTGAGCTGAACGCCAGGAGTTCACTTCTTGATCCATCCAGCTGTGCTACGAACCGAGCGTTGTCGCCTACACTATCCTTCTCAGATTGTACGGTCAGGTTGGGAAGATCAAGCTCGCCGAGGAGACATTTCTTGAGATGCTTCAGGCCGGTTGTGAGCCAGATGCAGTGGCATGTGGAACCCTCCTGTGCGCGTACGCAAGATGGGGGAGGCTCAAGGAGATGCTGATGTTCTACACCGTGGTGCGGCGCCGTGACATTGTGCCCTCCATCTCAGTCTTCAATTTCATGGTCTCATCTCTACAGAAGCAGAAATTACATGGCAAGGTAATCCATCTATGGGAGCAGATGCTGGAATCCAGTGTTGCCCCAAATCAGTTCACATATACAGTTGTGATCGGGTCATTTGCCAAGAAAGGTATGTTGGAGGAGGCCATGGATGCATTTGCTGAGATGAAGCGGTGCAGATTTGTGCCGGAGGAGGCGACATACAGCCTTCTGATCAGCTTGAGTGCCAAGCATGGCAAAGGGGAATATGCATTGAGGCTTTATGATGAGATGAAGGTTAAGAGTATTGTCCCAAGCAACTACACATGTGCATCTCTCCTGACACTCTATTACAAGAATGAGGACTACTCGAAGGCGCTTTCGCTGTTCTCAGAGATGGAGCAGAATAAGATTGTTCCTGATGAGGTCATCTATGGAATCCTTGTTAGGATATATGGTAAACTTGGGATTTACAAGGATGCGCTGCGTACGTTTGAGGAGATTGACAAGGCAGGTCTTTTGAGCGACGAGCAGACTTATGTGGCAATGGCTCAAGTTCATATGAATGTCCAAAACTATGATAGAGCATTGCAAGTTTTGGATTCTATGAGGGTGAGAAATGTAAAACCATCACAATTCTCCTACAGTGCTATTCTCCGATGTCATGTGGCAAAGGAAGATGTAGATGCTGCTGAAGATACTTTCAGAGCTCTCTCCAACTATGGCCCGCCCGATGTGTTTTGCTGTAATGATCTTCTCAGGTTATATATGAGGCTGGGTCACCTAAACAAGGCCAGGGCACTCATCCTGAAAATGAGGAAGGAAGATCTCCAGTTTGATGAGGATCTATGTGTGACTGTGTTGGAAGTTTGTTGCAAAACCAGTATAAATAAGGATGCGGATAATTTAACGGAAGTGATTCAGAATGAAGGTAGCTCATCAAAGGTGCTAAATCAAACAGATAGTTCAACACTTAGTATGATGTTGAAATCCTTGTTGGACACACCTGGGGGCTTGTCCAGTGTGTCCCAATTGATCATGAAATTTGCTAGGGAAGGTGAGGAGGCTCGGTGCCACACATAACATTGTATTCATGCCTGAACATACTGCTTCTTACTGCTGGCTGTACATGGATTCTTCTGCAGGGAGCACAGATGAGGCCAAATTCCTCTATGAACATCTTATTGAATTGGGAGCCAAGCCTGATGCTGCTGCAATAGCTACTCTAATTGTCCAATATGGCCAGACCCAGCAGTTAGAACAAGCACAAAAACTGTTTGAGACAGCATCGACATCGTTTCCAGGAGGGGCTGTCTACAATGCAATGGTTGATGCATTATGCAAATGTGGAAAAACTGAGGAAGCGTATCATCTTTTCATGGAATTGATGGATCAAGGCCATAATGGAGATGCTGTGACAATTAGCATACTTGTCACCCACCTGACTAAGCATGGTGAGTTCTTTTGCTGGTTTCTTTATTTAGCTGCTATATAACTTTTATTGCTCCAGATGAATTTGGGACTGATTGACTGGCTGTTTAGAGGCCCAAAAGTATGCATCAATATTGCACAATAGTTTTACCGATATATTTTACTTCCGTTTGCACTGACTAGTGATATTACTCCCAGGGAAATTTCAGGAGGCAGAAAAGATCATATATCGCTCATTACACGATGAAGCTGAACTTGACACTGTTGTGTACAATACTTTTATCAAGTCCATGCTTGAGTCAGGTCTGGATAATTCCTTTTTATTAGATAGACAAGAAAACGTTCCAGATCCCATGGTACCATAGCTAACTGTAACAGCTTTAGCTTCCAAGCAGGCAAACTGTATTCCGCTGTCCGCATATATGATCGCATGATATCTTCTGGCATTCCTCGGTCCATTCAGACATTCAATATAATGATAAGGTAGATAATCTTCAGAAAAACAAGCCAGGAAACAGGGGGATTTATTTTTCCCTGTGATGTTTTTTTGTTGAGAACGTTATGTCATTAGTTTCACTTTTCTCATTCAGTGTTTATGGCCAAGGAGGAAAGCTGGACAAGGCTGTTGAAATGTCTACTGCTGCACAGGAACTAGGCTCACCGATTGATGAGAGAACATACACAAACATGCTTAGTTTCTATGGAAAAGCAGGTAAGTTAAGCTTTCCCTGCATTGTGCACAGATCTAAGGAACTTTGATAAAAAACATCGAAAAGAAATCCTACATTTTAGTTGGTTTTTTCGCTCTTCATTCTATTCAGTGCTAATTTGTTATTTCTGCAGGGAAGCATCATGAGGCGTCCTTACTGTTCAGTAGAATGAAGGAAGATGGTATCAGGCCTGGAAAGGTATTCCTTTTTGTTAGTGGCCAAGCAAGAAATGGTATACTTATGCCTTGGGGTTAACCAGAATATGTAATCTGGACCTTAACTTACAATGTGCAGATCAGCTTCAACACCATGATCAATGCCTATGCCACTTCAGGATTGCACAATGAGGCAGAGATTATATTCGAAGAAATGCAGAAAAACAATCATGTACCTGACTCGCACACATATCTTGCTTTGATCAGAGCATACACTAAGGGTAAATGCTACTCCAAAGCTGAGGAAGCCATCCAGATGATGCTGAGCAGCAACATGGCCCCTTCATGCACTCATTTCAATCATCTCATTTCCGCCTTTCTGAAGGAAGGTCAGATTGATGAAGCCCAGAGGATGTACAACAAAATGGAGGAGACAGGCATACCTGCTGACTTGGCATGTTGTCGGACGATGATGAGGATGTATCTGGATCACGGTTACATTGACGATGGCATCTTGTTCTTCGAAACGGCGTGTCGACGTCTGAAACCCGACAGCTTCATCTTGAGTGCTGCGTTTCATCTCTATGAACATTCAGGCAGGGAGTCTGAAGCTGGGGGTATCCTAGATGCCATCAATATGAGTGGTGCCTCTTTCTTGAGGAATCTAAAGGTTGGATCAAAGTTGGGAGCAAGTGAAAAGTGATACGCATGCATCTTGAACAGCTATGAGTGTTACGTCGGATGAAACCACTGTTAAAACCGCTCGAGGGAGGTAATATAAACCAGTATTAATAACCGAGGGAAGTTGTATATCTATATTAGTTTTTTTTTTCTGAGTCATGAAGGAAAGTCCGACTCGAACATTGTTGGGGTAGGTAATATAGACTGTTTATACAGATACAGCCCAAATGGCGGCCTATTGTGAAAAAGACCAGAGAACGAACCTTAGATGGTAGAGGACAACAGAGGATAACAAGCCAGAAAAGTTCAAGTAAAAAAGAATCAAAGAGAAAGGTCCATGAATTGGCTGGGTTCTAGGATCAAGGCTCCCTTCTTGGTGTCTACCCGACTTTGAAGGCTATGTGCCGATCGTGTGTATTCTCTTGTCCATCTCACGCTTCGCGAAGCTCTTCAATTTAAAGAAGGTAAGCAATTTCTGCTGTTGGAATTTGGTCTATTTATGATCCAGTCTGAAATTTCAAAGCATCTCATATTGATAATTCAAGGAGAGGTTGTCTCATTTAAATATGAGTCTCCTTGCTATGCATAATAGATACATGTGAGAGAAAAGGAGATTGTGTTCACACGCACGTGTAGCCTGCGCATATTTTCGTGTGAAAAATCGCGTGACTTGTGACTTTGCGACAAGCGCGACGCGTACTTGTACAGCAAGCTATTCTTTGTGTAATTTTTGTTTTTATGCTGTGAACAACAATAAAGTGCATCAGTTTCTGACTCTCTAGCTGATGCGCCTCTTCGACTTCATGAGGGCAGTTTCTGCTGGTTGATGACAGAGAATTTGAAGCACTTGATGAGTTCTATAAAACTAGGAGACGTCCTTGATACACAGCTCGTCTCCCCACTTGTGCGCTGTTCTGACTCTTCAGCTATTGCACCTCGTCAACCTTCTGCTTCGGCGTGCACCGGATTTGGAGGAAGCGGGATCTCCAAAACCATTGCCGTGAGTTTCCTGCACGGGACGGCAATTAGGTTTTTGGGCAGCGTCTACATACAACCGCTTGGCATTCTACTTCATCTGCATCGACGATTTTGACTTCGTACTGTGCAGGATCAATGAGTGATTTCCCTTGCGTATTTTTGTTGTATTCAGTATGTTGCCAGTTCGTTTGTGTTTCGTGCTTATATCTTGTTTTCTCAATGAGTTTTTCCTCCAATTAAAATATGGACAGTACTCATGTTTCCAACATCTGCAACGTGTTCTTCTCGTAGCGCATCGTCACGCTTGGGGCCCATTGGTCCCTCGGAGAACAGAGCCCACGGATTTCCTTTGAAATATCCCAAGACCTAGAAACCATTGCTGGCCTCAGGTCAGTCGCTTCCCGGGCGGCTGTTATGCTGAATCGGTCACAAGGAAAGACAGAAGTAGGAGAGTGCAGTCGGCTTGGGATCGAGTAGAATCGCCTGCTTCTGCTGCTACTGAGGTATTCTTTCTTCCTTTTTCACATCGTTTATTTTTTTTCATGTGCATAGCTATATTTTGGGACGGAGACTGACGAGATTGCCTAGCGAATTTGATTTTTTTCCCCATTTGTTGTTTCTGTTTTGAAGCTGACGACGATCCAATCGACGATGGGCCTTTGGCGTCACATGTCTTATGGCGCCGATGGTACCATTAAGGTATTGCTTTGAATAATAGGGAACTCCACCTCCTCAACTTTAATTAAGACATTAGCTAAAATAAACTTGAAAAATTGTAGTATGATTTTTTAAAAATATTTTTTCTATATAATTTTTTTATAAAAAACATATCGTTTAGCTGTTTGAGACTTTTTTTTAAAAAAAGGAAACACTGGTCTACCAACACCAGTGAAAATCCTCAACAGTACTGAGTTCCAGACTTGCAGTACAAAAGCAACAGCTACCAGTTAGGTACAAAAGCATCCAGCGCACCTAAAAAATATTAGACTAGAGAATGCAGCTAATAACTGAACTCCAAAACAACTGCAAGTGTTTAAGAGTTGAAGACCACAATGATCATCTCCTGGATCTCTAGCCAAGTTGCAGATGTTCTCTGTTCTACATCAGAATCCAGAAGAGGAAGCCTCAGAATCAGATGATAAGAGCAGAGCACTTGTGAGGCAATCACTGGCCGTCTCAGAATCAGAATAGAACATGCTTGGGTACCAGTTTCTTTCGAACACGAGGTCGTCATCGGTGTTAGGATCCCACACAGCATCTGCGTCATCATCACCCAAACCATGCAGGCTCCATGGTTGAGAGAAATGTGCATAGTACAAGCAGTTGGGGGCCAACTGCAAAGTGTACAGATTGTATTCAATCACAGCGATGAGCTGACCATTGAATTCCACAATCTGATCGACCCGATTAATGGGAAGCTTGAGCTCAGACCAAGAGTCACTTCCAACAGGCCAATCAACACAGGGAGGACTGAGTGCCACAGTAGTAGAACTCACAGCTATCGCTGAATAGGAGGCGTGGAGGTGAAACCTCAGCACCGGTGAACACATCAACAACAAGACAGTAACCACGGCGGCAGTTGACCATGGGAAGAGCCTGGAAAATGCATCTTCTGCAGAGTTTCTTGAGGAATCTGGCAGCGGAGTGGGGTGTTTCGGTTGGCTAGATCAATGACCTCACATGAGCTTAGCTTGCGACGAACATTGCTGCTAGAAGGGAGGCTAGGGGCTTTGACGCGGACATTAATTGGGTCGGACGAGGAGATGGGTAGGATGAGAAGGCAGCACGCCAAGAATGGCAGGTGCCAGTAAAGGCAAGGAGGTCACGGAATGAGCCCAACAGAGCAACAATGGAGTGAAGCAGGCATGGCTTGCTGGGGCGTTGAGCCAGAGGTATCACAAACAATAGCATACAGGAAAATATGCCGAAGAGCGTTACAAATCGAAGCGTTTGATATTTTGTAAAATATTGGACAGTGTCACTAATCAATAAAAATATTTTAACAAAAATGTTTCGATGTTTCGGTTATTTGTATCTTGGAGAAAGAAAATGTTTCATTGCTTTTGAAAAAATGTTTCATTTTAACTATTTCAAAAAATGTTTCATTTTAACTATTTCAGTTGACAATCCATGAAACATGAAAGTTGTATATGTGAAATAAGTATATTTAGTAACTGAAACATAAAGTTATACGATGGAACGAAATTAGATATTTTTACAACGGCCAAAAAAATGATTCCCCTTTACAGCGGAGTCTTCAACATAAAACGAAAAGAACATAACAAAACAAGTTGTAACAACAAGAGATACTGCAATGAGCACTGCCATCGAAATTCATTTCTGAAACATTGTTGTTGCAACATCAAAGTAAAACTTGTGCAACATCAAAACATTATTACCGCAACATCCAAATGAAATTAGTGCAACATCGAAACTGATGTATTGCAACATTGTGGAGCAAATTGCTTCTACAGCTTAGAACTGCCACATAGACAATCCAATCATCCCCGAAAGAAACACAAATCCAAGCAAAAACAATTGCTAACTACTCTTCTCACCGTTGGTCATGATGCACCAGGAACTCACCACGCAACACGAGCAGCAACATCACCAGGAGGATGTCACTCATGCAACCATTGCTGACAACAGCAGTTGGTGCAAGACCGCGGATACGCTGTGAAGATGGAGATGGCGCCATGGCCGATGATGCCCTCCGACCACCACCATCCGCTCATGTAGCCGCTCTGCGACGCTGCCATTGCCACTACGAACGCCGCTGCCGCCATGCACCTGCCGTCACATCACAGGTGCCTCCTGCCGCCACGCACCTATCCGCCATCGCCGCGACCAGCTCTTCCACCGGCGCCGTGGGCTCCTCTTGCATCACTGTCGGCCGCTGCCTCTTCGAGCTCCTCGTGCATCGCCGTCGGCTGCTACCTCCATCTCCTCACAGACCACAAGCTAGGGAGAAGGACGGGGGAGAGAGAGAACGTGTGAGGAAGGAGAAGAGTGGTATGCTCTGGTGGGTACTAGTTGAAGGTAGTGGATGAGGTCGAGTGGATAAGAAATGAATGGATGCGGATCATCCGGAAATTTGCTCGGAGACACTGAACAACGTTATTTGTCGTTGGACATCGCCAACTCGATAATCGGTTGAGTACCATTATGAAAGCCAGTTTCTTTGCCAAAAGACACCGCAACCATTATTTTAATCGTTTCCGTGGTTTAGGAGAGAGAAGCAGCGGTAAATGGACAATGTTGACCCTGGCACGCTGAGGCGCTTATATGGTTCGGCTGAACCAAGTCATCGACTCGTTGCCGTCTTCTTTCTACCATCGTCTATCTGTCTCTCTCTCCCTTCCTAAACTCTTTCTTGGAGCTGTAACCCTAGATCCGCCGATTTGGGCCCTTGCGATGGCGTCCAGCTCGCAATCCGCGGCACCGTCTGCCCCCGCTCCCGAGCTGGATCCGTTCAGGGATGTTGCCGGTTTCTTGCCCCTGGTTCCATGCAACAAATGTGGGATGAAGCTCATCGGACGGGTGTCACAGAAGGTAGGCAGCAAGGGGAAGAGGTTCTACAAGTGTCCTCTGCTGGAGCATGTAAGTCACTGGGGTTTCGTCTTTTGTCTTTGATTTTTTTGTAATGGTGGTTTTAGATTTGCAATATTCAGTTTTGCAGACTGAGTTTGCATGCGGCGTGTACATGTTTGAACAAGAGTACGTCGAATACTTGGTTGTTAGGGGATTCCTCCCTCGCTGTTGTAGTCGGATTAGAAGTGCAGAGGCGTCGATGGGTGCAAACATGGTGATGGTGAAGGATGGACATGACATGTTGAAAGTAATGGGCAACAAGATTGATAGGATTCGGAGTGGCCCGCATATTAATCCGGCAGGCAGTACTACTGTCCATCCTAAAAAATGAACAATAACAAAACAACATGAAATCCCTAGATTTGGCCCGACAAATACTAAGATGCGCAAGAGGAATCCATCAAATTGGCAAAACGACTACCCAACCCACAAACACAATCAACAGAAAAGGAGAAGAACAAGCGTACCCTTCAGGAACCCATGCTAGATTCAGTCCCTTCGAAGGTGAATCTACACTTGGGCGCAAGCGCTTCACTTTCGCAGGGGACACCATCCTCACTGGTCCATCAAACCACGGGCACGAGCTGTGGTGGAAGACGCGGCGGAAGGCACGAGGTCGCCGGAGCTTGGTCGATGCGGGAAGGAAGGCGGCGGCGGGACCTGTGGCCGAGTGAGAGGAGGGCAAAGGTTTAACGAACTGCCGATACGGTCTGGTCCAACCAAATCTAGGGTGGGTTCGGGTCCGCATTGATCCAGGAGGCAACCAATGTCATTTTCAAAATTTTCTCTCTCCAAACCACGAAAATGATTAAAATAATGGCTACGGTGTCTTTTGGCAAACCGGCTTTTATAATAGTACTCAAGCCGATTATCGAGTTGACGATGTCCAGCGACAAATAACAACGTTTCAGTGTCTCCTGAAAAGTACTATGTGTGTAGGCGTCCGATTTTTTTAATCTACCGGAGGACCGATGTTAAGCATTTCCGGAATGTGCCTGCCTGATTACAGTTCTAAACAATACCATCAGTGTGTTCAAATCATGACAAAAACAAATGGCATGGAATATTTTCTGTTTTGATGCCTTCCTCAAACGGGGATCAATTCATGCATGCCTTCCACATTTCTGTTCAAAAATCACCACAGCGCATCCAATTCGCGCATTTTCTTCTCTCCCCGCTGTCTTCATTTTCTCCTTTTAGGTTCTTCTATTTAATCTTCATCTCCACTTCTTCAGTAAACTCAAACGGACCTAAATGGTGTGGTTGCCACGGCGAAACGCACGAAATTTGCAGCTCCAGATCGTCCGATCTGCGTCTTTGTGTGTCCACCTGGATGGTTAGTGCCTCGTCGTCTCCTCCTCCTCCGCTCGCACGACGGCAATGTGTAAGCTGGAGTTTGACGAGTTGTCTCGCACTTTCCACAACGAGCCAATGACATGGAGCACATGTGCATGTCGCATCGTCATTAGCTGTCCGGCTACTGATAATCCTTTCCTCCTCCCAAGAATTTTAGCAACAGTTTGGAAGGAGAAGGATTTTAATCACTGGGATAAATGTTCCCTCGTTTATTGCTGTTCAAATTATACTTTTATAAATTAAAACAAAAATAACATATGACATATTATATATTAATTTATTTTGTTAATTTTTAATTGTTTTATAATTATTTAGTTGATATGTAAATAAGAAGTGGATGTTTAGCTGAGTGATTAAAAATTGTTTCCCAGTTTGGTGCTAGCTTTGAGTGTACTCGATCATGTAGCAACAAACCGACACCTCTATCTAGTACTACAAAACTGGCAAGTATTGCAACACTAGTAGTCACTAGTCTATCTAGTACTAATCAACTACTTGCCACATGCAGTAACACAAACACTCGCCTAAAACCTTAATAAACTTGACCATATCCTTCTTGTGAAGAAGCTCATCGAGCTCTCAGTCGAGTACTCGAGCTAGCTCTCCCCTCCGGTTGCCATGGCGGCGATCTCGGCGCGTCTGGTTGTGTTCGTCGCCGTCCTCCTCCTCGCCACGGCGACCACCACGCAATGCCACCGTCACGGCAAGCGCCACCGCCACCACGCCGCCAAGGGCGCCGCCGCGGCGATCACGCCGGGTGTGAAAGATGTCCATGCCATATGCGGCATGACGCCGCACCCGGACTTCTGCCTCTCGTCGACGGCCGCTCACCTCGACGCCGTCTCCGCCGCGTCGTCGTCCACCATCTCGGTGCAGCTGCTCCCGCCGAACATCCTCTCCGTCGCGCTCGCGTCGCTCCGGGGGGCGCTCACAGCCGTGTCGTCGCTCTCCCCGGTGCTCTCCTCCGCGCTCTCGGCGCCGCCGCCCTCCTCCCCCTCGGGCGCGTCCCAGCTCCGCCGCGGCGCCGCGCAGGACTGCCTCGAGCTCCACGCGTCCACGCTCGCCTCCCTCTCTCGGTCCGCCTCGCTGCTCGCGTCCCCCGGCGAGGGCCTCCCCTCCGTGCGCGCCCACCTCGCGGCGGCGCTTGCCAACAAGGCCACCTGCCTCGACGGGCTCGCCGGCGCGTCCGGCCCGGAGATGGACGGCCTCCTCGCCTCCCTCGACGAAGCCTACGCCCACGTCACCAACTCTCTCTCCCTCGTCGCCAACGGCGGCGGTGGCGGCGGATCGGCGGCGAGCTTCGCCGCCGCCGTGGCCAAGATCATCCACCACAACCGCCGCCTCCTCCTCGACGATGACGACTACAGCGACAACGGCGGGAACGACGACGACGACAACAACAACCGCAATCCGGTGGTGATCACGGTGGCGAAGGACGGCAGCGGCAACTACCGGACGGTGGGGGAGGCGGTGGCGGCAGCGCCGAACAACAGCGCGACGAGGACGGTGATCCGCGTGAAGGCCGGCACGTACGAGGAGAACGTGGAGGTTCCCCCCTACAAGACCAACATCGCCCTCGTCGGCGACGGCCGCGACGCCACCGTCATCACCGGCAGCCGCAGCAACGCCGACGGCTGGACCACCTTCCGCTCCGCCACCTTCGGTAAACACACCCGTCCACACACTTCGTAAACAGCAAAGCATCCCGTGATCTGTTCTGGTCTGCATGCATGCATGCGACAATGCCTCACGTGGGTCCCACTCCGCAGTGGGTGTGACACAGATATTTGGCCTACCGATCACGTGCATGCTGACCTCCACTCTAACGTCATCGATCTCTATGGATCTACGCATCTTTGAGCTTAGATATTGCTGTCACTTGTCAGGATGTCTGCATGCGTAGCGTAGCTAGGGTCCAAGAAGTATTCGATGAAGAGTCACTGACAAATTCAGTACGCATGCAGGGGTGTCAGGCGAGGGGTTCATAGCGAGGGACGTGACGTTCCGGAACACGGCCGGGGCGGCGAAGGGGCAGGCGGTGGCGCTGCGGGTGAGCGCCGACATGGCGGCGGCGTACCGGTGCGGCGTCGAGGGCTACCAGGACACGCTCTACGCGCACTCGTTCCGCCAGTTTTACCGCGAGTGCGCCGTCTCCGGCACCGTCGACCTCGTCTTCGGCGATGCCGCGGCGGTGCTCCAGGCGTGTGCGCTCGTCGCGAGGTCCCCCGTCGCCGGCCAGTCCAACGTGCTCACGGCGCAGGCGCGCGGCGACCCAAACGAGGACACGGGGTTCTCCGTGCACAACTGCACGGTGGTCGCCTCGCCGGAGCTGCTCGCCAGCGACATCAGCACGCGCACCTTCCTTGGCCGGCCATGGCGCCCCTACGCGCGCGCCGTCGTCATGGACTCCTACCTCGGCCCGCTCGTAGACCGGGCCGGCTGGGTCGACTGGCCCGGCGCCGAGCCCGGCCGCGCCGACACGGTGTACTTCGGCGAGTACGGCAACGGCGGGCCGGGCGCCGCCACCGACGGCCGAGTCGGATGGGCCGGGTTCCACGACATGGGCTACGACGAGGCGGCCCAGTTCTCCGTCGACAACCTCATCTCCGGCGACGAGTGGCTCGCCGCCACATCATTCCCCTACGACGGCGACGTCTAACCACTTTCCATCTCACCGACGAAATCCATGCATTGTACTACAGTACTACATTTGTATTAATCAGTTGCCATGGGTAAATCTCAACGAAATACTTTATTTCATGTTGACGTCAACGATACCTTATATACACAATACTACTAAGAGATACCTATGTCGTCATGCCATCAACAACATAAAAACGTCATGCCATCAACAACATAAACTAATTCGTTTTAATGGTATTCTGTGATGTAGAATTACTATATTTCGTTTACACCAAAAAATCATAACTGACAAATTTCGATAATAATGGTTATACTTTATACTAATTTTTGCTAAAAAGTCTGAAGTTAATTATGGTTATCCTTGAAGTTGACAATTGATGATGACACGGTGTAAAAGAGAGGTTAAGGGGTACACCCTGAATGTCTCCAACGATGTCAGCATTTAGATAACTCGAGCCACCAACTTCAGAGTTCAGACTCACATGGGCACATGAAAGTCTCACTAATTAACTGCCAGTGGGAGCCAATCTTTTCATCTGTATTGTAATTTTTCTTAATTAAACTCACCAGCTGATGATGCTATCAATGATTGAAATGATCGTGCACAAAAGTGTTCTTCCCAGCAGAGTGAGAAACAGCCAAACAGGTCAGAAGATCTCTTCTGAATCTTGATTGCTTCACAAGGACAAATTTACAAGTTCTCCATAAACCAATTTACTGTTTTTAAAAGCACAGAATTCTAAAGCTGAAAAATTAGCCAAACTATAATAGAGTACAGAACTACATTAGAACTGCTTCTTCAGTGTACTTCAATTCCATACCTTGAAAATTATTCTTACCCATGAGCATTTCTATACAACTACCTTGCAATACATGATCATTCATCAGTTCTTCTCAGATCTGCCTCTTCTTATCATTCTTGATCTGAAGAACATCGGCATCTTCGAAGACCCGGAACGTTGCCAGCTCGATGAAATCAGTGATCTGAACCTCCACAGGCCTGTTCTTCATAGGAACAGAAGCAAGTATGATCATTAGACAACCAAAACCAAATCCCATCAGACAACAAAATCCTCATCAGGCAACATGCTAATCTTCTTTCTCCTTCCAGCATGTCAGGAAAAATTCAGTAAATTCAGATGTTGGCAATTACCATGGGAAGCAGGCCTTCTCCGGCAGCCGCATTCCGAGCCTGGGACCTTCGTCATACCCTTCACAGACCATCTCTCCCTTGTCATCTCTGTAGCACACAATCCCTCTCAACTGGTCCTCAAACACCTGTAAATTCAGACAAGAAACTTCAGAGCAAAGTTAATCAAGACAAGATCACTCATATACTCTCCTTGTTTGGAGGAAAACATTATATATGTGTACTTTCTTGATCATAATTACCTTCTTGTTAGCAGTTGCAGCAGCAAAGGAAAGCTGTGATGAACTGGTGCAGCCATGGGCAGGAGTTCTGAACCTTAGGGCTGCCTTCCTGGTGCCAAATCTTGGGCTGCTGGCCATGGAGGAAGAAGGATGGAGGGAGCTCCTGGCTGCCATTTTGGTTGGTTTTGAGAATGGTTAGGTGTTCAGCTTTCTGCAGAGATTAATATAGTGGAGGAAGGAGTAAGGTAGGGTGTTCTAATCATGCAGGAACAAAAGGTTTTATTTAATTGCAGGTTACACCCGGTTCGTCCCAATGCCCTGTCACTGTTTTATATTTAAAATGCTGCTTATTGTAGGTCATACTTTCTATTAAATAAAGCTTATAAAGTCATACTTCTGTATATGCCAAATTTGAATTTTTGAAACTTCATTTTAGAATTAATTTACAGGTTTGTTTTTTGTTTTCGTCGCTCTGCCTGACCGGCTAAGAATATAAGTGTTACACTTAATACTGCCTCGACTATAATTGTACTCTTTTCAGAACAGCTATTTTATTGCTGGTTAGACCCGGTTCATCCCATGCCCTGTCACTGTTTTTTTTTGCCGGGGCGGTCCAAGACGGACCGGCCGATTTTGATTACGAAGGAAAAATTACAAAATACAAATCACGACATCCTCATGCCGCGTCGAACCTAGCTTAGCTAATGTCCGGAGTAAAAGAAGAAGAGGTATATTCCTTTAAAAGCAAATATGGACAGTTGAAAAGAACACAAGAAGCACTTCAATCATTCAATTCTAAAGGAGTATTTAAAAAAGGGCATTTTGTAAGTCATAATTTCTTTCAATGCTTACAAAGTCATGCTTCTGTGTATGCATGAGGGCTTGCTTGAGCCGCTAAAAAATTTAAATTTTAAAACTTCACTTTAAAATTAATCTAAGGGGGATTTTCCGTTGTTTTCATCAGTTAGCCTAATCTTTTGAATGGTTAAGAGTAGAGGTGTAAATTTATACTACCTCCATCAAAAATAATAATAATGCAACTCTGACTATGCACTTGATATTAGCTACTCCCATTTTATACACTTTGATTTTTATATTGTAAGTCACTTTGATTTGTTTTTAAATTTTTCTAAGTTTGATTAAATTTATAAAAAAATATAATAATATTTTTAGCATAAAACAAATATACTGTAGTATATATTACTAAACTTTTATATAAACTTTTGACTAGAAAAAAATCAATGCGATTTATAATATAAAAGAGTAATATAAAGTGAAACAAGGGAGTAGAATTGTATTTTTTTTGGATGGAGGTGATATTTCGCTGCATAGTCTTTGGATTATAATAGTAGGTTGAAGCCAACAAAATGCCTTCCAAACCTATCCTTGTAAAAAAATTCTCGCCTATAGTTCTTCTTTCTTTTATTTTTTCTTGTTTTGATCGATGAATGGAAGAAGCAATGTGCATCTAATGGTTTTGTCGCCGAATCTCTCCCCACTGGGTTGAGGGACCCCTGGCCATTACCTCATATAGGTCACAAAACGTTATCATTACAGTTGTTGATAATGTTTCTTAATCAACCAGACAGTTCCAATGGCTAACCTTATCTTGTGACGTGCACAACTTAATAAACAAGTACTTAGCCATCTTATTATCCAAGAGGGTCAATGGTTTGTGCAGTAAAACTATTGGCAACGTACCCTCTCATCCTTGCTTTTGCAATCCTAAAGCCTCTTATTATCCAAGAGGGTCAATGGTTTGTGCAGTAAAACTATTGGCAACGTACCCTCTCATCCTTGCTTTTGCAATCCTAAAGCCTCGTTTGGATGGTTAAAACGTTTCAGATTATAGTGAAAAACCGAAGAAACTATGTTAAACGGAAGTGATGTCAGCAATTTAAAAAAAAGTTTTTAGTTTTACATGAGCCAAGATGAAACTGGATTGATACAGTTTCTAATGATTCACTTTTATTTTTTTCACTTCACCCCCATGACCAGCCAAACCAGAGAGCATCCGATAGACAATTAGTCTATTTTAGCTTCTTACCTACTTTTCAAAATTAGAATCCAATAAATTTATCAAACGGTTTCACTGATCCCGATTCTTTAGAGAATTGTTTCTTCGGAGAATCTGAATCCGAAATGTTTTTTACAGAATCTGCTCTACCAAACGGGTCCTAAGTAAAAGATACGAGACTCTAGGTTTTCTCAGTTATATTTGGAGTTTTGTGATTTTATCATGTAGTGCATTTTTGTATCAGGCTTGTCAATTTTGTTCCGGAGACCATTTTGATTTCTCTTGAAATAAACATATTGTACATACTGACTGATATTGGTTGAATAAATAATATGAATTGATTTATATATATAACATTCAAAAATACATTCACGATTGTGAGGTTTGAAGGCAGAGTGAGGCAGATCTGGCGTCTTCAGGAGAGGAAAATTGATCATCACTCGTTTGCTACAGTTGTTCGAGGCATGGATAGAAGGCCTCAGTTCCAGTGACCAGATCAGCGGCAATTTGTAACATCCCGAAAATCGGAGAAACTAAAATCGAACGTAAAAATCGGAACTTTCAAAACCTTCGCTTGTTGCTTCTTTCTCGGATTTGTTGCTTCTTATTTGCCAGCTCAGTTGCATAAATTTAGTCGTGATCAAATTCCCTTTCGGTGTTTTTGGATGATTTGGAGTTGTCAAAATGAAAGATGTGAAAGTCCGTATCCGGGATTTTTTTAAAAAGAAATCGGAGAAAGCGCGGATTTATGAAAACACGATTTGAGTGATATAAAATAGTAATGGTGGTTGGGAGAAGATAAATTAGGACACAAAATAAATAATAAAATATTCGGGAGTCGTACTCGAAATCCGAGAAAATTTCAGAAAAATAAAGGGAAGATTGAAATTAGAAAAGGGGATTTTAAATAAATAAATATGAAAAATAATGTGGGAAAATAAAAGTGGGGAAAAGTTGAAAATATTGTATTAAAAATTATTTTTGAATTATAGGAATTTATTTTGGAATTTTTAGAAGAAAGGAAAATATAAAATGAGAAATTAAAATTGAAAATCGGGAAAATCGAAAAGGTACTGTTCATGGCGCATCAGGTGTTCGACGCCGCCGCGGCGCCGCCGCCGCGCGCGCGCGCCATGCGCTCGCGCGCACGCGCGCCGCGCCGCTCGCGCGCCAGCGCCGCCGCAGCGCGCCGCCGCCGACCCCGCGCGCCGCCGCCGCGCGCCCCGCGCGGCCTCGCGCCTCGGCCGCCGCGCCGCGCTCGCCTACCCGCGCCGCGCCCCGCGCGCCGCGCGCCCCCGCCCGCACCACGCGCGCGCCCGCCCTACCCCCGCCGCGCCCGCGCCCAGCGCCGCGCGCGCGCGCGCCGGCCGCTCCGCCGCGCGCCGCGCCGCGCCTCGCCGCCACGCGGCCGTGCCACGCCGGACCCACCGCGCGCCGCGCGCCGGACCCGCCGCGCCACGCGCTCTCGCCGCCGCGTCGCGCCCGCCGTACTCGGCCATCCGCGCGTCGCCGCGTGTCGCGCCGCGCGCGCGCCGAGCCGGCCCTCCCTCTCCACCCCGCGCCGCGCAGCCCCCGGCGCGCTATAAAGCGGCGCCCGCCCTATGCCGCACCACCGCCGCTCCTCTCCCCCGTTCCCAGCGCCAACGCCGTCGCCGCCGTGCAGCAAGGCCTTCCCCGTGCCCCACCGCTCCTCCCAAGGCCGCCGTCGCGGTAAGCCCCGCTCCGCCCCTTTTGCCGCGCGCCGCCGCCTCTGTTTGGCGGACCCGGTCGAAACGGTTGCGGCCAATGAACTGATGCGTCGGGGAAAAGAAAAAAAGAAAAAGAAAAAAATAGGAAAAATTAGGAAAAATTTTAGAAAAATTGGAAAAATAATTTGGGAAGATTTGAGTGAAATTTTGGGCAAAAATAAATTATTTTCTTGTACGTTTTCTCGGTGCAAAGTTTGAAAATCGAAATCGGACTTTTTCCGGAATTTCGTTTCGCGACGTTTAAATCCGGATTTCGTTTAATTCTTCTCGCCATTTAAATATGCTTCTCTTTTGCGCTCAAACCTTCAAAACCTCGAGCACGAATTCCTCCGTGACATTTCCAAATCTAATTTCTCAAATAATTACGATCGTCGTCTTGCGAAAACCCTAGGACATCGACTCGATTCCAAAACTCGATTTGGGTGGATTAGGAAAAGGCAAGTGCCGACCCTGGTCAATTAAGGACCGAGCCATGAGATAGCCGGAAACGAGCCGGTACAACCGTACTTCTCGAATGGGTATAGACCTAGCTGAATAGATAGCAAGGCGGAGGCGATCCTTGCATAGATGGTTCTCTATGATGTGGTTTATGTGATGAGAATGAGGCTGCGGCCTTTGTTGTGAATGGTGGGATTAAATCGATATTAATTGAACTTAAAGATTGAGGAAATCTTCCTTACCCGGGTGCGCCTGAACTCCTCTCACCGCTAGAAAAGGACGGCTAGAGTGCATGAGGGCTTAAGTTCATGGAGCGGAGTGCGCAAAGTGAGGTTATCTAAAGGCTTTGCCGTGACCGTCTCATGTGTTGAGACGTAGGCTCATTTGTTGGGCTGTCGCGGAGTACGGGTAAAGTGTACATCCACTGCAGTGTGAGTGAATCAATCTATTCGAATAGCCGTGCTCGCGGATATCGAGCATCGTGACAAGACTTTCGCTTGGCTAGACTTTAAACTTAAAACTCTTGGGATGGGTATGCATGATGATTTTATTCATTGGTGGATCAACTTCTCGAGATGCGAGAAGGGGTGGGTTCCCCGGAAAATCATGACGAATCGGAGGCGAGAAGCCATCCTTGGAATCACGATGGATGGTAGACGAACCGTCGCCGGATTAATGAACTATGGACTAAAACTTGATTTGGCTAGTTGATAGGCTTGTGAAAAGAATTGTGAAAATTGGCTTTATGCAAAAGAACTCCAGCCATTCCTTGAATAACCCTATCATATGCATCAATTCCGTGTTGGCTTGCTGAGTACGGTTGGTACTCACCCTTGCTATACGCACAAACCTTCAGGTGATGGGAATGAAGAGCGGAGGATCCTTACGCGTACTACCGGGAGGGTGAAGGAACGGATGGCGCTTACTAGGTCTTAGCTCCGGTCGTTGCTCGTGGCAAATGACATGCCGCCGCCTCACCCCGCCGCCGTATCTAATTTCGCTTTGGTGTTGTATCCGGACCATGAGGTCCTGTGCGTTGAACATTGCCTTCGGGCCTATTGATGTAATAATGTCGATGTAAGACCATTCGTGCATGTGCACCTGATTATCCAGTACTATATTCGTGGGTACCAACTACTCGATCCAGGGAAATGGTACTAAGGACACGAAAGATTCCCGTCCCAAAAACGGGGGTCCACAGAGCTGGTATCAGAGCCATGCGACCGTAGGATAAGACCAAATGGCGCCCTACCCCTGACTAGTTGGTTAAAGGGAAGTATCCCTACGTAGGATCGTTTCCAAACTATTATTTCTGAAAATACCAATATACCTTTTCTACATCTGCATTTCCTTTTCTTTACCAAATAGTTATAATGATAGCTCTCTCCCTCTAACCCTAAGTTGCCTTCAAAAGCAGATGTCGAACCATGACGGAGCCTGGGAGATCACCATCCCACAAGACGAGGGTTTATGGCACAGCTTCAGTCCCTGCTGTGGTGTTTAAGATATCCGGAACCACCCACCTACCAAATCAAGAGGCATGACTCCGAAGGATATCCAGCATGGGAGGCGGCCGTTTCCGTGGAAGCCCGCATGGGAAGTGAAACATCTTTCTGCTTTCACACCCGCTATCACCGGGATTTAGCGGAAGCAGCCATCCAAGATGCGGCCCGCGAAGCCTTTCTTCGCCTTAATGCGATACATCGTGCGGAACTTTCAGTGACAGAGTTCGTGCACCATCCATATCACGAGGAAGGCAACCCAGTTTGCACCGTGGAAGCCACCCCCTGCTGCTACAACCCTATGGTCACACGTCTATCACGTTGGACGGAGACGGCAGATGACTCGCTACGAAGAGGCCTTGCTTGAGATCAACGACCGGCAGGCACGCCTCAATGATCTAGTCGAGAGCCACCGGGTGTGGGGATCGAGATCAACATGCCGCAGACTCACCGCAAGCCAACGGTGCCCAATATGAGCAACTCTCGGACCGCTACATGGCCCATGGGGAAGCCCGGTAGAGCCTGGAGGAGCGCTCGGAAGAGAAAGCAGCAAGTCGACCACTGGAGGAGCAGTGCGCACCCGCCCCGTCTACGCCGCAGTACTTCCACCGGGGTTGTACCAACACCTCCTGCTCCCGTGCCCGACCACGTTACCTTATGACTCCAGCATGCTTGGATACCTTTCAAGCCATGATGGAGCAAGCTTTTATGTTGAGCACAGAGCCTGCGCCGCACCTGATAGACCCCACTGCTGCGGGACCCACCTCGAGCTCCGTAGTAGTGCCATCCGAACCGGGATCGGGAGAGGAGAACCCCATCCAGATCCACACCGACTCGGAGTCTGAGGCGGAACCTATGGAGGTCAAATGGGAGTCCAGCGACACCGATCCAATGGAGGAGGAAGCTCCCACTCGTCGCCTGACTCACACTGGAGGTCCCCTCACCCGCCAGACCGCTCGCAAGAGTACACGGCTACCGAGCAGGAAGATTCGGCATGACTCCGAGGCCACCACCTCCGAGCCATGGGGACTCCGATTTGCTTCAGCAGAGGATCACCCCCTTCCTGCGCCTGGCTCCTGCGGATGGTTGGACGATTAGGCGGGAGGACCACCCCAGCTTGATCTTGCTCTGGACGGTTCGGCAGCAAGGACCACACCCTATCCCCCCTTAAATAGTTAATGCAGTAAGACGATGTAGTTGTTGTATCATGGCATGAGGGACTGTGCATGTACAGTCCGTGTACCCCTTTTGATGTAATATGATGGTCCTAACTTGTGGTATCCTAATTAATGAGCTTATTATTATTTTACCATGCTTGTTGATTGAAGATCATTTAAAAACAACTTCAAGAAAAATCCCCTAGGAACCATGACCTTAACAGGTCCGATCTCTTAATTCATCTATCTTCTTCAGATGGCGCATCGCCGCAGAGCCGCAGCCACCAACGAGAACCCTAGGAACCATGACCTTAACATGTCCGATCTCTTAATTCATCTATCTTCTTCAGATGGCGCATCGCCGCAGAGCCGCAGCCACCAACGAGAACCCGCCGGAACCCAACCCCTCCACTCTGGCGGAGGTTATGGCTTTACAAACCCAACTGCTCCAAGCAATTGCTAACAACCAGGGAAGTCGAGGAGGATCAAGTTTAGGAGAATTCATGCGAGCTAAGCCACCAACCTTCTCCACGGCCGAAGAACCCATGGATGCTGAGGACTGGCTGAGGGTGATCGAGAAAAAGCTAACTCTCGTTCGAGTTCGAGAAGCGGATAGAGTTATCTTCGCCACTAACCGCTAGAGGGTCCCGCAAGTGACTCGGTGGGACACCTACAAGAAAACGCGAGCTGAAGATGCGGGAGAACCGACATGGGAAGAATTCACTGCGTTCCGTGAAAATTTCGTATCACCAGTTATGAGGATGAAGAAAAATGAGTTTCGCAGGCTGCGTCAAGGGAACACCTCCGTACAAGAGTACCTGAACAAGTTTACCCAGCTTGCCCGTTACGCCACAAGTGACCTAGCAGACGAGGAAGAGAAGATGGATAAATTCATCGAGGGACTAAACGATGAGCTGAGAGGACCGATGATCGGACAGGACCACACCAGTTTCCAAAGCCTCATCAACAAGGTCGTACGGCTTGAACACGACCAAAAGATGGTAGAAAATAACCGCAAAAGAAGGCTCGCTATGGCCCGCCCATTTCAGGGAGCGCTACAACGTCCCAAGGGAGCCACCCCGTGCGGATGGAAGCCAAACGTTCCTACGGCAGTGGTCGTTCCCCGCTCCCGACCATGTCGAGCAGCGCCCACACCTCGTTTCGTACACCAACGCCAACCCTAGCCGCTCCAGGAAGAAGGAATGTGAGCTGCTTCAATTGTGGAGAATTCGGGCACTACTCCAACAGCTGCCCCAAACCACGTAACACTCCTGTGCGCACCGACGCCAATGCAACGCCCGTCCGAGGAACTCCCACCCCTGCTGCAGGACGCGGTCTGTTCAGGACCCCGCTACCCAACGAGGCTGCCACCGGGTTTCGACGTGGCCAGGTGAATCATGTGCGGGTTGAAGAAGCTCAGG
Organism: Oryza australiensis; assembly: GCA_019925245.2. Lineage (NCBI taxonomy): Eukaryota > Viridiplantae > Streptophyta > Magnoliopsida > Poales > Poaceae > Oryza > Oryza australiensis. The sequence continues at coordinate 684,158 of JAIFGZ020000282.1, forward strand.
AGGACCAGAGCGTACTGATGGGTATGTTCTCTATCAACTCTACCCCAGTTAAAGTCTTATTTGATTCTGGAGCCTCGCATTCATTCATATCTTCCCAAGTAAGCAAACAACACCACCTACACCAAGTAGCACTTAAGAGACCTATGTTGGTACACTCACCTGGAGGAGACATAACCGTACCCCATGCTTGCATCGATGTGCCCATACGGATTAGGGACGTGGTGTTTCTTTCAAACCTTATGGTGCTAGCACCCCAAACCATTGATGTCATACTCAGGATGGATTGGTTGACCAAGAATAATGGAATCATAGACTGCAGTCAAAGGGAAGTCACGGTATCCACCCCATGGGGATCACCAATGAGCATAACTATGGACCAAAATCCGAAGCTATGCGAGCAAGCTGCGGGAGTATTCACCATGCTACCTCTAGGCGGGATGGCATTAGTACAAGAATACCCGGACGTGTTTCCCGAGGAATTGCCCGGAATGCCCCCGGATCGTGACATAGAGTTTATCATCGACCTAATGCCTGGTACTGCCCCCATATCCAAGAGACCTTACCGAATGCCGGCCAACGAGTTAGAAGAACTCAAGAAGCAAATCCGAGAACTACAAGAGAAGGGATTTGTACGCCCCAGTTCTTCTCCTTGGGGAGCCCCAGTACTCTTCGTCAAGAAGAAGGATGGGAGTATGAGGATGTGCGTGGACTACCGATCGTTGAATGAAGTGACTATCAAAAACAAGTACCCACTACCTCGAATCGATGACCTATTCGATCAACTTAAGGGTGCGCAAGTATTCTCAAAGATTGATCTTCGGTCGGGATATCATCAGTTGAAGATTAGAGCTGGAGATATTCCTAAAACGGTGTTCTCTACACGTTACGGCTTATATGAGTTCACAGTAATGTTCTTTGGATTGACCAATGCCCCGGCATATTTCATGAATCTGATGAGCAAGGTATTCATGGAATACCTGGATAAATTCGTAGTGGTATTTATCGACGATATACTTATCTACTCCAAGAACGATGAGGAGCATGCGGAGCATCTACGAGTGGTACTGGAAAAACTGCGAGAGCACCAGCTGTATGCAAAATTTAGCAAATGCGAGTTCTGGCTCAAGGAAGTCGCTTTTCTTGGCCACGTAGTCTCAGCCGGAGGAGTAGCGGTAGACCCCGCCAAGGTCAAAGCTGTCATGGAATGGAAGGCACCCAAGTCAGTAACGGAAGTTCGGAGTTTCTTGGGCTTGGCCGGATATTACCGAAGGTTCATCGAAGGGTTTTCCACCATAGCCCGACCTATGACTCAACTTCTGAAGAAGGAAAAGAAGTTTGAATGGAACGAGAAGTGTCAAGAAGCCTTTGACCAACTAAAAGAAAAGTTAACCACCGTCCCAATCTTAACTTTACCTGACAACCGGAAGGATTTCGTGATGTACTGTGATGCGTCTCGGCAAGGACTAGGAGGCGTGTTAATGCAGGATGGGAAGGTCGTAGCATATGCCTCGCGACAGTTACGACCCCACGAGGAGAATTATCCCACACACGACCTGGAACTAGCCACGGTTGTTCACGCATTGAAGATATGGAGACACTACCTGATCGGAAACCACTGTGATGTGTATACTGATCACAAGAGCTTGAAATACTTCTTTACTCAGCCCGATCTCAACCTACGACAGAGACGATGGTTGGAGTTGATCAAAGATTACGATCTAGGAATCCATTACCATCCCGGCAAGGCAAATGTAGTGGCCGATGCGCTAAGCCGCAAAGCCCAATGCAACCATATGGGATTGGAAGGTATGGCCGTGAGCTCCAAGAAGAAATGGCTCAACTTAATCTGCACCGATTCCTCACGGGAAGTGAACTCACTGAAAATCCAACCCCTTCGAGGACTCACATAGAAGAAGCCAAAAAGGGGAATAAGGAAACCCAGGAAATCAAGGAACGCATGGCCGCTGGACGCGCTAAGGAATTTTCGATAGACGACAAGGGAATCCTGTGGTACAAGAAAAGAATCTGCGTGCCTGAGCAAGGTGGTTTGAGAGGGTTGATCTTAAAAGAAGCACACGAATCAGCATATTCGTTACATCCAGGAAGCACGAAAATGTATCGGATTTGAAGGGAGAATACGGTGGCCCAATATGAAGAGAGATGTAGCCGAATACGTAGCCGTGTGCGATGTGTGCCAAAGGGTGAAAGCCGAGCATCAACGACCAGCGAGCTTCTGCAGCCGCTCAAGATTCCCGAATGGAAATGGGACGAGATAGGCATGGATTTCATAGTGGGACTACCCAAAGCTGCGATCGGTTACAATTCCATTTGGGTAATAGTAGATCGGCTCACCAAGACCGCCAGATTTATTCTCGTAAGAACTAACTACAACAGTGCCAAGCTAGCGGAACTATACATGAGTAGGGTTTATGTCTCCATGGTGTACCGAAGAGGATTATATCGGATCGTGGTACCCAATTCACGTCCCATTTCGGGAGCAAAGTCCACGAGGCACTCGGAAGTCACCTCGCCTTCAGTACCGCTTACCACCCACAGACTGACGGACAGACTGAAAGGACGAATCAAGTACTAGAAGATATGCCGAGAGCCGTGCGTTGGATTTCACCAAGGATTGGGAGAAATGTTTACCGTACGCCGAGTTCTCCTACAACAATAGCTATCAAGCCGTCGAAGATGTCACCAAACGAAGCTCTATTTGGTCGCCGATGCCGAACCCCATTGATGTGGTCGAAACCGGTGAACGAACCGTATTCGGGCCGACATAATCAAAGAGGCCGAGGAAAAGGTTCGCCTGATCCGGGACCGATTACAAGCTGCTCAATCACGACAAAAGAGCTACGCGGATACCCGACGAAGAGAATTAGAATTTAAAGAAGGTGACTACGTGTATTTAAAGGTCTCACCACTACGGGGAACTCGGAGGTTCAAGGTCAAAGGGAAACTCGCACCAAGATACGTGGGCCCATTCTTGATAAACGCTAGGAGAGGTGAAGTGGCCTACCACTGGAGCGCCCGAGAACCTCTCCGATGTCCACCCGTATTCCACGTGTCGCAGCTTGAAGAAATATCTGCGGGTGCCGGAAGAGCAAGCTCCTTTGGAAACCATCCATGTCCACGGTGATCTTACCTACCCGGAGCATCCAATCAAGATACTGGACGAGGCAGAAAAGAAGACACGGACCAAGTCATGGCGCATGTACAAAGTACAATGGAGCAATTACACGGAAGAAGAGGCTACCTGGGAGAGCGAGGAGTTCCTGAAGACGGAATACCCCCACCTACTCAGCAACCGGTAAGAAATCTCGAGGACGAGATTTATTGTTAGGGGGGTAGGTTTGTAACATCCTGAAAATCGGAGAAACTAAAATCGAAACGTAAAAATCGGAACTTTCAAAAACCTTCGCTTGTTGCTTCTTTCTCGGGTTTGTTGCTTCTTATTTGCCAGCTCAGTTGCATAAATTTAGTCGTGATCAATTCCCCTTTTGGTGTTTTTGGATGATTTGGAGTTGTCGAAATGAAAGATGCGAAAGTCCGTATCCGGGATTTTTTTTAAAGAAATCGGAGAAAGCGCAGATTTATGAAAACGCGATTTGAGTGATATAAAATAGTAATGATGGTTGGGAGAAGATAAATTAGGACACAAAATAAATAATAAAATATTCGGGAGTCGTACTCGAAATCCGGGAAAATTTCGAAAAAATAAAGGGGAAGATTGAAATTAGAAAAGGGGATTTTAAATAAATAATTATGAAAAATAATGTGGGAAAATAAAAGTGGGAAAAGTTGAAAATATTGTATTAAAAATTATTTTTGAATTATAGGAATTTATTTTGGAATTTTTAGAAGAAAGGAAAATAGAAAATGAGAAATTAAAATTGAAAATCGGGAAAATCGAAAAGGTACTGTTCATGGCACGCCAGTGTTCGACGCCGACGCGGCCTCGCGCGCGCAGCGCCCTACCCCGCCCGCCGCGCCGCCGCCGGACCCGCGCGCCCGCGCCGCCGCCGCGCCGCTGCCCCGCCCCCGCCCCGCGTCCTCGCCGCCACACGGCCGTGCCACGCCCGGACCCACGCCACGCGCGCGCTCGCCGCCGGACCCGCCGAGCCGCGCGCCTCGCCCGTCGCGTCGCGCCGCCGTACTCGGCCCATCCCCGCGCATTCGCCGCGTGTCGCGCCGCGCCGCGCGCCCGAGCCGGCCCTCCCTCTCCACCCGCGCCGCGCGCGAGCCCCGGCCGCGCCTATAAAAGGTGGCGCCCGCCCTATTGCCGCACCACCGCCGCTCCCTCACCCCCGGTCCCAAGCGCCAACGCCGTCGCCGCCGTGCGCAAGGCCTTCCCCCGTGCCCCACCGCTCCTCCCGAGGCCGCCGTCGCCGTAAGCCCCGCTCCTCCCCTTTTTGCCGCGCGCCGCCGCTGTTTCGGCGGACCCTGGCCGAGCAGGTTGGCGGCCAATGAACAGTGCGTCGGGGAAAAGAAAAAAAAGAAAAAGAAAAAAATAGGGAAAAATTAGGAAAAATTTTAGAAAAATTGGAAAAATAATTTGGGAAGATTTGAGTGAAATTTTGGGCAAAAATAAATTATTTTCTTGTACGTTTTCTCGGTGCAAAGTTTGAAAATCGAAATCGGACTTTTTCCGGAATTTCGTTTCGCGACGTTTTAAATCCGGATTTCGTTTAATTCTTCTCGCCATTTAAATATGCTTCTCTTTTGCGCTCAAACCTTCAAAACCTCGAGCACGAATTCCTCCGCCGACATTTCCAAATCTAATTTCTCAAATAATTACGATCGTCGTCTTTGCGAAACCCTAGGACATCGACTCGATTCCAAAACTCAGATTTGGGTGGATTCCGGAAAAGGCAAGTGCCGACCCTGGTCAATTAAGGACCGAGCCATGAGATAGCGGAAACGAGCCGCACAACCGTACTTCTCGAATGGGTATAGACCTAGCTGAATAGATAGCCAAGCGGAGCAGTATCCTTGCATAGATGGTTCTCTATGATGTGGTTTATGTGATGAGAATGAGGCTGCGGCCTTTGTTGTGAATGGTGGGATTAAATCGATATTAATTGAACTTAAAGATTGAGGAAATCTTCCCTTACCCCGGTGCGCGAACTCCTCTCACCGCTAGAAAAGGACGGCTAGAGTGCATGAGGGCTTAAGTTCATGGAGCGGGTGCCGCCAAAGTGAGGTTATCTAAAGGCTTTGCCGTGACCGTCTCATGTGTTGAGACGTAGGCTCATTTGTTGGGTGTCGCGGAGTACGGGTAAAGTGTACATCCACCGCAGTGTGAGTGAATCAATCTATTCGAATAGCCGTGCCGCGGATATCGAGCATCGTGACAAGACTTTCGCTTGGCTAGACTTTAAACTTAAAATTGGGATGGGTATGCATGATGATTTTATTCGCTGGTGGATCAACTTCTCGAGATGCGAGAAGGGGTGGGTTCCCCAGAAAATCATGACGAATCGGAGGCGAGAAGCCATCCTTGGAATCACGATGGATGGTAGACAGAACCGTCGCCGGATTAATGAACTATGGAACTAAAACTTGATTTGGCTAGTTGATAGGCTTGTGAAAAGAATTGTGAAAATTGGCTTTATGCAAAAGAACTCCAGCCATTCCTTGAATAACCCTATCATATGCATCAATTCCGTGTTGGCTTGCCGAGTACGGTTGGTACTCACCCTTGCTATACGCACAAACCTTCAGCTGATGGGAATGAAGAGCCGGAGGATCCTTACGCGTACTACCAGGAGGGTGAAGGAACGGATGGCGCTTACTAGGTCTTAGCTCCGGTCGTTGCCTGTGGCAAATGACATGCCGCTGCCTCAATTCCGCTGCCGTATCTAATTTCTGCTTTGGTGTTGTATCCGGACCATGAGGTCCTGTGCGTTGAACATTGCCTTCGGGCCTATTGATGTAATAATGTCGATGTAAGACCATTCGTGCATGTGCACCTGATTATCCAGTACTGTATTCGTGGGTACCAACTACTCGATCCAGGGAAATGGTACTAAGGACACGAAAGATTCCCGTCCCAAAAACAGGGGTCCACACAATCCAACAAGAGGAGGGTGATGTATGAGGACTTGGGCAGTTGGGATGATCGAGCTGCGTGGGAGCGGGAGGAGGAGGAGCTGCACGGAAGGTTGATGGCTCAGAATCCACGGCGCCCAGAGGGGAGATGGCGGCTGGAGGAGCGTCAGGTAGGGCAAGGACTTGGCAAAACGAGAAGGGCATGGCATGTGAAGCAAATCATGAGATTCCGGAGGTTAGGAGATTTGACAAGGGGAAGATGGAGATAAGCGTGGAAGGTGGAAGAGGATCAGATGCAAATCGAGATGATTCGATCAAATACTTCAACTGTGGGGAGTTTAGGCACCATTAGGTGAGATGTGCTAAACCAACTCTGTGGTATGCTTGTAAGAGTTTAGGGCACATCTCTTCCAATTGCCCTATGTATTGGGGAGGGGGTAGCAAGGTGGAGCTAAATTTTAAGGGATATGGGATTAATGAACAGGGGTTTTGGTTTTACAGTATGAAATTGGATGTCCTGAGAGTGCTAGGAGTAAGAAAATTTGCAGAGGGATTCTCTGTGATCAAAGGTAAGGGCATTATGGCTAGGATAGAAGCTGAGCTTGTTTCTCTGTTTAAAGGAATGAAATGGACTGGAAGGTTAGACAGATTAATGAGTATGATTTTCTCATTGATTTCTCTAATGAAGATGCTAGGAGTAAGATGACATTAGTGAAGAGTTATGATTTTGACAAGTTTCCCATTAAGGCAAGTATGGTTGAATCCAAGATGACAAATGTTGCAGTAGATGAGCTATATTTTGTTTGGGTGAGGATGTTTGAGTTACCTGATTTTGTTATATCTGAAGCTGCTATCAAAGTTGTATTTGATTTGGTGAGTGAATTAGAGGAGCTAGATGAGAGCTCTATTAACAAGGGGGAGTTTGTGAGAATGAAAGTGGGTTGTTTGGACCCATTTGCAATCAACTGCTCTGTGGTTTTGTACATTAACAGTGTGGGCTACAAAATCGGATGGGAGATGAAGAAGGATTCTCTTAAAGGTTCTGATCTTATGCCACCAGATGATGCTGAAGATGAAGAGGAGGACGAGGATGGGAAGGAGAAAGAGAAGGATAAAGATAAGGAGGAAGCAAAGAAATCTCAAGAGAAAGGGATGGATATAGCTCACTCAAGGTGATACAGTATGTACCTCCAGCAACTAAGTTTTGGAAAGGAATGACCAGTGAGATGAAAGATGATATGGAGGGAAGGTTGGAGTCAAAGCAGAAAGGGTGCAGTGATCAGTTTGTGTCTAGAGATGGGATTGAGAAAGCTCTGGTTGTTTGGCAGGTTGAAGGGGAAGGCTCTCAGCCTGAGATTTATGATTCAGATTCCTGGGAGGGCTGGGGGTGTGGTCAACCTAGAGGAGATGATGGACAGGGATATAAAGAATCAAGGTTTTGAGAATCCTCAACTGGAAGATAAGGCAGGTGAAAGGTGTGACATTCCTACAGATTCAGATATTGAAAAAATGAGGGTTGAAGATGAGGACATGGAGAAGGAGTTAAACCAGGTTATAAGTGAAAACAAAGATGAACAAAAGGAGAAGGAAGGACAGTTCCTAGAAGTAAAGAGGGAGAGTAAGAAGGAAGGGGTTCCAGTCAAGAAACAAGGACTGAGGGTGAGGGATAAATAAGTTCATGTGCATTTGAAGGTTGTGCTGAGAAAGTCCAAAGTCCAAGACCATGCCTTCCTCTGGATGGGTACAAACTCGGCTCATGGGGGGCAGTGTCGGGTGTCCTAGACGAACGTCTGTCGTCCCAAAGCCCTCGGTGGCTTGCGAATTTCTAATCTCAGGATGACGGGGTTTGCCCTGCGTGTTTGTTGGCTCTGCCTTCAGTGCTCAGGGCATCCCTATTGGGAGGGCTTGAAGGCCCCTGTCGAGCAGGTCGTTGCCGACTTGTTCGAGCTGGCCACCTTCTTCATGCTGGGAGACCAGGAGTCAATGCTCTTCTGGTCCGACTGTTGGATCAGCGACGGTTCGGTGGCCTCCTTGGCTCTAGATCTCCTCTTCGTCGTGCCTCGACGCTTCCGCGATTCGCGCATGGTTGCCTCTGGCCTGGCTGGCGAACAATTCCTCGGTTTCGGACATCCGCGACGCCCTCACTGTTTCGGTCATCTCCGAGTTTTCCTCGTGTGGGATGCGGTGCTTCACGTACGGCTCTCGCACGGCATCGGGGATCGTCTTTTTTGGCGCAGGACGTTTGACCTGCGCTACCCAGCGTGTTCGGTGTACCAGGCGTTCTTCCTCTTGTTTGCACTTCAACAAGCATTGCTGGATCACTGATTTGTTCCAGAAGCACGGCATCGATAGTCACTTGGTCTGCCCCTTTTGCACGCAGGAGCTTGATACGACGAACCACATCCCTATTGACTGTGTATTCGCTCGGCAGGTCTGGCTTCATGTGTTGTCGCCTCCTGGTTGGGCGGCCCTCTGTCCTCCCCGTGGCAGCCAGCTCCAAGACTGGTGGCCGACCTCTAGGGCCCATCTGCCTAAGCACCTCCACGTCGGCTTCGACTCCTTGGTTCTTCTGGTCTCTTGGCAGCTGTGGAAGGAACGAAACACTAGGGTTTTTGGCTCGACGCTCTCTTCAGTCTCAGTGACCCTGGAGTCCATACTCGTAGAGGGCCAGTTGTGGTCTTTAGCTGGCTTTGCCGCTTTTGGGACTTCCTGGGAGTGTAGTGTGGCTCTGCCCCTCCCGTTGTTCACAGTTACGTTTAACCGTTGTAGCAGTTTTCTCCGTCTTTCTGATTTTGTGTTACCTTCCTTCCTTCTCTTAGCATAGGCCAGTCGGGCTGATTGCATTGTGTATCTATAACTCTTTTCCTTCTAATATATTAACGTATAATCTTTTTCGCGTTCACGAAAAAATAGATATCATAACAAAATTGACAATCTTAATTATGCATGTACCGGTATTTATAGCTATAAGTAGAGAAAATCCAAGAAATATCATTGACAAACACCCATAAAAATATCATCGACGAGTGTTCCTTCATTCCCCGTTAAAGCATTGTTCATCCTATATCATTTAATAAAAAGATGCTAACTGAACCTTAACAATAACGATGATGATATTTAAGAAAAGTCACTTGTACAATGATATTTTATAAAAGTTCGTATCTATTGACGTTATTTTTTTAAAATTGTACTTTTGTCTTTGATATTTTTTGAATTTTTTTTACATATACGAACAAAGTATTTGTATAGATTTATAACGAAAATATCCCTATTTAATCATGAGTTTGTAGGCGTGACACCAGGGGCGATTTGAAGTGATGGAGGCAACTACTCATGTCACATCAGGCTTTTTTTTGGCGCATTTAACTACCTTAAGAAACTCGCAACCGCATGAATGATTAAAGTGCTTCCTGCCTTCTTGTGTTCTGTTTCAATTGTGCCCATATTTGCTTTTACAACTTGATATGTTGCAGCATAATTTACTTATAAACATGGACATGAAACGTGTAAAGCATGATTATTCAGGTTTAACTTTTAAAGCATGATTATTCAGGTTTTACTTTTAAGTATTGTTTTACTTTTGCAAATGATCTAGGTTACATGTGATTGTGAAATGCTAATAATTTGAAGGTTATGACTATGACCTGAACTGATTTGAGAGGTGACAGAGACTTGTAGGTGGCGCCATCTACATGAGCGCATTCCTATTCCGTTTGTTTCTAACAAAGATAAAGATAAAATTAGGAAAAAACAAAAATAAATATTAACCGTATGATAAATTAAGTTAGTTATTATAAATTTATTAACATATGATTAATTGTTATAAACTTAAAAAATAAATTTATAGATATTTTAAAGTAATTTTGTACTTCAATAAAAAATATGTACCTTGGGAAAAAGTAGGATTTTTAGGTCGCTATATCTAGTGTGTGACTGACACGGGATCCGGCCCACATATCACCATCTCAATAAGACGCTGTCCAAAAATTATTAAAAAAAACTTTATACATAGAAACTTTCGATATAAAAACATTATAAATCACACATGCGTAGTTTCAGAATATAAACTTTCAACTCTATTAAAATCGGACATATAAACATTTGCTATACAAAGTTAACAAAAAAATGCAGCGTCAAATAAGAAAAAAAAGTGTTCGGGCGGACGACACGTGTTTTCACGATAACTTTTCGAATTAAATCAGGGCTAACCAACCATTTGCATTGGGTTTATAGTTTAGGCCTCACTCTACTATATATCATGAGCCCTATTTAACAGCGAGAACCAGCTAATAAGAAACCAGCTTATGTGACTTCTAGTTTCTAATTTATTTTTTAGATTTAGATTTTAAGAATTAGTGACAATATAAACTGTTTGAAGAAGCTTCTGACAGTAGGGGAAGATTCTAGGAGCTGTTAGAAACTTTCTCAAACATGACCATAAGCTAGCAGCAACATACCAGATTTTACTCGGTGTAGGTGTATGTATGTCTAAGCAATAGCTCATACGGCAAACGGTGAATAAACATAAGTTGTACTTTATAATACATGCACATAGATAAAACCGCATAGATAATACTCATGTACATCTAAGGGAACACTCCTACCTAATTAGCATCCGGATGCAATAAAAAAAACAAAAGAATACACACCAACTGATGTGCAACAGGCACACAATAGCTGTAGACTATAGAGTAGATTGTGTCATAAGCCTGAATTGGTCAGATAACTTCCTATGTTTTATGCCCCTGGATTTCTTCAGTTCAGTCACAAAACCTACAGAGTCCAGAACATTTCTGCAGCCGTTGAGTTATTATGTCTTCTGCAGTTGTTCCCCCATATGTTTCTGTTTTTCGGTTTTCATTTTTCAGGAGGGATTGCAGCAGCAGCAGCCATGCCTTTTTGGTTGGATATGGCCGAAGCGAGAGCAATGGGCATCAGGCAGAGACCCTTGTTCTGAAGATACTGCATTGCGCTGGTGATACTTGTTTCCATCAGCTTCACCACCTCTTGCTCAAACGCGGAGCTGTCCTCTGAGTCTGGCATGTCTGGTGGTACTTGCGAAGTGGTTGAAGCTGATAGGGATGGATTACTATGGCACTGCAGAAGTTCAATAGTACAACAATGAGTACATGGTTATTTCAGACATAGCGAGATCCAGGTGAATTGTGGCCCCATCAGTTGGATTAATAGTTAAAACTAAATTTCAGTCAACTCGATGAAAACCAGAGGAGGTCCAAGCAAATCTCAGATAAAAATTGGGAGTATAATGCAAATGGTACATAAAGATTCTTCCAGTAGGCTACAACATTATGGTAGAACCGATCTAGGATGTTGAAAACTTGAAATTGGATGTACATATGTGGCACTACATATAAATAATACATTATTTATAATGTAGCTAATTAAGATGCCAACCCAAGAAAGCATAAGTTTTGGTTAGTTATCTTATTAATTTAATCAGAACACACATGAAATTTTCCCGCAAAAAAAACAGTTGAGCAGTATTGATTATTGAAGCATAATGGCACAATGCACAAGCAGTTTTGATCACCGAAGGTTTGATCACCTTGTACACAAGTGCAAAGGTATGTCTTTGTTTTGTCCTATCTTGATGCCAATGGTCGCAATAATGGGCAATTCGAAACTAATTTTACAGAGCAAATAAATTAATAAAGGCAAGCCAATGTTCATATGAAATCATGGAATGGCCATGAATATTTGGACTGATATCATGGAATGTGTTTTGTATCTAAATGTGATTTAAGAAAAAATAACTGAGGTTGAATACTATTTTTTCTCGAACACGCAGGAAAGGTTAAAATAATATGACTTGTTACCATAGCTCTACAATCTTTTAACATAGCACAGCCTACATTCAACGAGTCTTTCTAACAAGGATTCTGTTTGGAAACATAAAGAAATAGAAGAGTTGTGCACCTCGGTTTGAGATTCCCTGAGAAGGGGAAGAACTGCTCCAGGAGCTCCTAGCCTGCTCATGCTCAATACCTACAGAATTCAAGAAGAATACCAGCAATCAGAATAGGTACTAATGCCCCCACCCATCCCACACACCAAATAAACCTGACTGCAGTTGTACCTTGACCTGGAGTTGAAGAAATTTCACATAATCAATTATTTCATCAAGCATTGATGCCTTATCTGCCTGCTCATATAAAAAAGGGCTAATTGTCAGGAGTTCTAAACCAAAATTTGTATGCTTTTTATTCTATAGATGCCAATAAAGAAAAGAACAATTGCATTGAAGGCAGAACATATGTATCAGCAACATTCTAAATCCCATCCCACTGAAACAATAACGACTATGTGTTGGCTGCACCAAAAGATCAATATTTGGATCTGATCTATTTGATGATCCAAAAAATTGCTTGCTTCTGTTTGTCCCATTTGGTTAGTTTCCCAACATACTTAAGTATGTGTCATCCCCTAGTATACTCTTAGTTCTTATCAATCAACAATTATGGATATGACAGCAATAGCAACAGGGGGAGAAGCAGATTGCATTTTTGTGGTGACTCAGAACACAAAAAAGCACCTTATTGGAGTTTGGGACAAGGTCTTGGAGATTTTTCATCCTTTCTGAAATTTTCTCTCGGCGAAGCTGCAGCACAATGAGAAATTCTATTTAAGACCATGGGTGCACACAATTTTTTTTTAAAACGATTATTATGCAACAGTTTGATTTGTTTCAAAGTGAACTGATCTTATAAAAGAACTAACCCGTTCAGCAATACTGTGAGGATCAGTTGCCTGCCCACGGCGAGCCCTTGTACGTGGCTTCGCACTGGCACTATTTCCAGGAGCTGAATTTGCTTGGGGTTCCACATCAGAAGAATGGTTAATAGGGTACTCGCTTTTATGGTCATGGATCAACGGTGGTATCTGAACATTTTTATACATGAAATTCAACTGTTGAGGTATAAATTGAAGAGAAAGAAAGTGAAACACTTCGAATGAGAAATGCAAATAGAACCTTTGAAGGAAGTGGTGGTCCTTGTGCATCAGTAACTGCCAAATGACTACCAGATGTGAATGTAGGGAGAGGTATATTCCGGACATTTTGCTCCTGCAATATGAAAATTGGTTCATCAGCACAGTTAGAATTGAGTGGATAGTAAGCTGCGGTTGTGGGAATTGCTATTTAGTGGTAAAGCTTGAAATTGAAACCTGTTGTTGAGCCTTCAAACCACCAGCTCCTAGTGCCTGCAGGACAGTACAAAACGAGGGGATGGAACCACCATTGAGAAACTCTTTGCTATCCTGTATTGCCAAAAGAACAAAAAATTATTTCAATGAAGCAGATAATAGGGCAGTTACATATATATGGTGAATTAGTGATCATTACATGTAGTGATGCCATGGCAGCATTATCAAACAGCGAGGGATTCCCATTCGGAAGACTTGTTTTGTTCAACATAGGAGCATTTTGTGCCCCTTGAAAACCAAAAGCTTCTAGATTTACTGGTTCCATGAAGGAGGAAACGTTTTGGAATGCTGAACACAAAGTCGGGGCTGAAGAAACAGCATGCACATCAGCAAGTAAAGCAGAAATGTCACTACCATTGCTATCAATTGAACTGGACAAAGCATGAGGCAATTCTGCAAGACCAGGTGTATCCAATTTCGCATCAAATGTTCCAGATGTTGAATTGCACTGAAGAACCCCTGGGGGAATTGAATTGCTTTGCAGATTACTGTTGTTTTGTAGCTGTTGAAGATCCAGAAGATTGTTAGGGAGCTCACCCTTGGGTAGAATCTGGCCAGATAGTGGATGAGCCTGGGTGTTGTATGGCAAGCATCCATTTGCAAGCATAGTGGGGTTCCTTTCATTCTCCGTTATCTTTAAACTGCGATCGGATCCAGCTCCCACGAAATAGCCTGAAGGTGGTAGGGTTCCTTCTGCATATGATTCCGATGAACCGTCAACAAAATTATAGTTCTCAGAACCTGAATTGCCAGGCCAGATGTAGGAACCAGCAGAGTAGTCCATGCTAGCACGCTACGAAATTGACTTCACAATTTCTGCTCCAAAGTGTTACAGAGAATGGCCTCTAGAAACAGAAAGTGTTCACAAGTGATAATCCTGTACCAACAGCAGATCCTTTGTATACGAAATACTCTGACTTTGTTAACCCTGCACACAATATTTAAAAGATATGATCGAATGAGAAGACGGTATATATATATACGTATATATATACACACACTATAATAGCTACTACTTATTTTGTAGCATGCATTAACCACGTCAGGAAACCAGTATTAAAATATTAGTAGGATAATTATTGTTTGATGCATACAGTTGACAAAAGATCCTCAGCTAAAAGACACTCTTGTCATATTCATCTCAGTTTAATACAAGAATTACCTAAAGAAGGGATTTTGAATTCTTCCATGTACTGCATTTATTTTTCCTTACGAATTGCACAGATGTCACAAACAGATACACCAAGCATAGTTGAAATTATATCTAATATTTGTGATGAACTAACTAAAAGAACATAGGGGCAGCTAATACAGCATGGATGGTAGCGCATTATGAAAACTTAGATACAAAACAAACTTCCAGTCTGCGCCATTGTTTATTATACCCAAGACAGAACATACATGAAAATTGAAACTACAACTCAGCCCTAATCCACCATTTGTACAAATGGAATGATTCTAATTTGATCGATGGCAGATTATTAGGACTTATTTTCTGTTTTTGTTCTACAGCGGCAACTGATTTTCTTTGGGAGAAGGAAGCAACCAATTCATAGTTTCATACAATCAATTTGTAAAAAGCAAGATTCTTCCACATTTCAGTAGAAGAAACCTGACCTCTTAACTTCATCATGGAACTATTCTCCATTATAATTAAACCCATTCAATATCTTCTTCTCTTTAAAGCTAGGCTATCAATGTAATAAAAATGGCATGCATCCTCCAACTGTTCAAATGCTAGTTCACATTCTGCTGCACACCATACTTGTAGTCAGATTGGGTTGTTCTTGTCCAGGCAGTAACAAGTAAAAGTCCACAAGATACATAATACTGTACCTCGTATCTGTTAGCACTGCAAAGCTTCGTCAAAATTCTTAAATCTACTGTCGTAAAAAAACAGTAACAGGCTATCAATGAGCAGCAATAAAACCAAAGGGGAAGGCAGAAAACACACAATTTTCAGGATTTGAGACGGTGTCAGACTGCCAGTGGATAAACCATTGCATGCAACAACAAAAAAAAAGAGCTTCTTGATCATACGATCTCTACAACTATAATATCATTCGCATGAATTCTCACATGCTTGTACGTAGAACCATCACAGAACCCTTCTTTGGAAACCAAGGAAGTGCCTTTTCTTATCTTTTTCCACAAATAGGATTTGCAATAATCAAAACAAGTTATAAATTTGATAACAAGAAAGAGACAATTTTTACCTAATGATACAATCGATAAACTTCTTTCTAAACGAACGATTTCATAAAGGAAAAAACAATCAAGAACCAGAAAACATTACATGCACACCAACATATCTATCAAACCCGCACGATCGCCCATCTTTGACATTGCCCTTGTTCCCTTCCCCCCACAAAACTAAACCCCACCAAGAAACGCCGGTAATCACCACACCGCGGCCGGAAAAAACAGAGCTGAACAAGAAACCCCCGCTAACCTCCCAAAATCCCCAAACGATTGACCCATAAGCCCCCAAACCTCCCCAAGAACCAGAGCCCAACGCAGCAACGGACACACAGCGCATGCAACCAACACGACCTTACTGAAAACAAAGGGGAACCGAAATCCGCAGCACTCACCGACAGAGACGAAGGACGAATACAGGCGGAGGGAGAAAGCGGGACACCGCGCAGCACAAGAAGCTGGCGCTGATGCCGGAGATGGCGCGGCCGAGAGGATAGCGGGGAGACGAAGGGGGAGGAGGAGGAGGTCAGGAGGAAGAGGAAGAGGCGGAGAGGAGGTGGAGAAAAAGGGTGGCTTTCTTGCTGCGGGTGAGGACTGAAGACGCGTTGGACTGACTGCTGCTGCTGCTGCAGAGCCAGCCCAGAGGGTGGTGCTGAAAATGCAGACGATAGCAGGAAAAGCACAGTGGTTGGTGCTCAAAGTCTCTACTTTTTTTTACTAGTACACCCCTTTTGTCCATATTTTGCTGTTGTATGGTATTTCTAAATTTTCTAGGCTTTTTGGGTTCTTGGGTTGAGAACTTGAGAGGGAGGGAGGGAGGGATGGATGGATGGGTTGGGTGGAAATGTGGAACAAAACAAATAATCCTCATTTTTTTATCAAGTACTTTGCTTTACATATTTGTTCAATAGAAATTATAATTTTTTATTTTTCTTTTTATGTTTATCTGTGTCTTTTCTAAATAGGATATCTGGATTTCAGACTATAGTAGAATCGTAAAAGATAATATGTCTCTTAGATTTTTTTTCTTTGTTTTAGGCTCCCTCTCTTTTAAAAAAAGTATAATGTCAATTTTTTTGAAGGATTATATAATCCTCTTCTGGCTTTAATTACATGGATAGACAACCAACAATTCTTAGAGCTTTCTAGTGTAGTTAGACATAGGTTAAAATTATTTTCGGTGGCACCTTTATCGTATTTGGCGCTATTGACGTACACATGAAACAAAAATGAAACGTCAGAAGATGAGTCATTTGTATCTTGCAGATATTAAATCGTCAGTACATTCAATTGGACGGAAAGAAAATACTAGCAAAAAAAATTGAGACACTCAAGAATAGGGTGAAAACGAATCGGATATAGTCGGAAACTAGCTATACCGTATTTGTTTTCATATTCTTTTCGAAATCGGATTCGAAATCGAAAACCTCGGATACGAAAACGGAAACAAATAATATCGAAATAAATACGGGACAGATATAAATCGAAATAAATACGGTAATAGATATTGATCGAAATATTAAACCCTCTCAAACTAATCAATATTTATAATTTTTCAGCTAAGCAATACATATAATAAATTTTAAATATTTATATCAACATTGTTTTACTAATTTCATGACCATATTATCTTTCATATCAAATATCATTATAAATCAAGCATAGTAATTTTAGACATCCATAATAAAAAAATAATTTACTCCTATGAGTGTATATTATAATTTAAGTAGTTTATCACAAAATAGTGTTTTTTGTTGGGCTTATGGAGTTATGGTCATGAGCCGGCTGGGCCAGAAGCTCCACACCTAGGGTCCAGATATTATCCGATGAGGTATCCGTATATTATCCGACCGTATCCGCTATCTGTCAGATAATGCATCTACCGTATTCGTATCCATATCTAAGAAAAATTATCTGTTTCCATTTTCGAATATGAAATTATCCAAAAATTATCCAGTGACACTATCGTATCGATTTTTGAGGTTCCGGATATTATCCGACCATATCCGCTATCCGCTGAATAATGCATCTACCATATTCGTATCCGTATCCGAGAAAAATTATCCGTTTTCGTTTCCAAATCCAAAATTATCTGAAAATTATCCGGCTGACACTATCCGTATCCGATTTTTCGAACAGAATCCGGATATTATCCGTACCGTTTTCACCCCTACTCGAGAAGCATGCAGTCAATTCAATGTCTATATTAGTTTATGCTAAGTATAGAATTGGAATTCAGTTATACTCTGTTTTGATTTTTTTACATATTTAACATGTTTTTATTGTTTTAAAAATAAGCTTTAAATCTTCTTCCATAAAGTTTTTGTAAAATTCAAAATTTCAATCCACTTTGTTCTATAAAAATAGTAGAATTAAGTAGTTTATAACACAATCTACATGTGAGGTTTTACGTTCCTGCACCATCACCGGGTTTTTATGAAGAGAAACCGCACTGTCATTCGTCGTAGGGGATATAAATTCATGTACAAAATTCACCAAAACAGCGAGGGCCAAAGTGAGAGACGTAGATAAAAAAAAAGTTCTGTCCAGATTATGTCACGCGCGAGTTCTGAGACCAGGTTAGGTTGTGATGACGTCTCTGTGCGAGTGGGCCCGCCTTAGTGTTCTTCGGTTCCCTGGGGCCCACATTTGGCAGAACCTAAAGTTGGAGATTTGCTGTGACCTACGATCGATTCGACGTCGTTAATTAATCTCCCCCTGCGCCAAATCTACCATAGTTTTAATCCTCATTTTTAATAAATTCTTTATCCTCACTTATCAATGAATTTAGCATTTTCCCCCAACTAATTCTGTACAAGAAATTCAATGGGCATAATGCTAATTTCAGATGCAAATCACTGACCAACTAATCAGTGCAAATTAAGTGGAGTAGTACGGCCTACCAAAGCCTGAAGTGGCCAGATTTGTATCTTATTTGGAGAAGGACAAGATGTCAATAATAACGTGACCTGATTAATTAAGAAAAAACAGAACTATACGACGATTAATTAGTCTTAGTGAAGTAGATTGGGCTCTTTAACGGACTACAATTTAAAGCCTTGTTTCATTGCATCACACCATGGTCCTTTTCAACCGAATTTTCTGGCTGTGCCTGTGTCTCCAGTGACGCATGCATATAATACCCAGGTTATGATGATTCATGCGTAATCCCGGGCTTAGCTTGATTGTTTTCGAGTGCACGCAATTAGCAATCAGCTTATCAGCAACCGCATAATTAATTGACCTAATCATCATCTTCTACCAGCCGGTGATCATCAATCAACTCATTAATTAACCAAACCAACACCACAAATTTGTCAAAATGGAGCAGCTACTTGCTAATAACATTTCTAGCTAGCTCTCTAGCTACTGTCAACTTCACCCATCCAACAGCTGAAAAGTTAAAACAAGACATTTTCAGAAAGAGGTAATTAAAATTTAGTGCAAGATGAAATCAACTAATTAATCAAGATTAAGCTTGAAGGTAGCTTAGCGAGGATGTGAGCTACCTGGATCTAACTGCGACGTGCCGTATGTGCCAATTCCACGCGGCTTTGAATTGTGGACAAAGCGGTTGCATGCGCGCCATGCCATGCAAACGCAATGCACCGGCGCGCGCGGGGATTTCGCGCCAAATTTTACCGAACTGGCCCACGTCGTCCGCCCGTCCCGCGAGGGCGAGGCGGTAATTTCGCCGGGCTCGCGCTAATTAATCGTGGCTTTTGGGATTAGCTCGAGCTAATCTGGCTAATGAACCAACCCTGTTGACTAATTATGGTACGTTTGACAGGCGAGATGGGCCAATAATACATAATTAATTAAACATCAACTATTTAAAACTTAAAAATATATTAATATTAATATGTGTTTGTTAATATATATTTTTAAAATTGTGTTGTTTAGCAGTTTAGTAAACCCGGATGTGGAGAAGAAGGTATTTGATTATGTCCACCAGGAAACGGATCAGGTGCGACACGGTGCACGCATCTCGAGACGGATATATCCGACCACTTTTTTTGTCTTTTCTGGTACCTGTGGTTTCGGTCAATAGATTGATCGAGACGACAAAATTGATTTGGTTTTAAGTATTGATTAGTCGTCAACCATTCCATAAAGAAGAGGTTTTGTTGCATGAATTCATGGTCTATGTACAAATCAAATATCAGCTAGCGGTCAAAAGTTTGTAAGATTATAATATGGTCTTAAGCATATGAGTGTTTGATTAGGTCAACTAATCATCCGGGGGGTCCGGAACCGGTTACAATGCTAGTAGCTGACAAGCAAAGCATATGCAACTTTCTCATGAAAAAAACGTTCGATCAAGAAGTAAACGTTCGATCATCAAGTAAAGTATGCTTGTTTCATCCTCATCACACATTGTTCAAATCCAAGGTACATATAGGTATATAGGTAGGTAAAGTATTGGAATGATCATAGTCATGCTTGTCCGGCCCCTCGCTCCTAACCCTTAGTGGTAACTTAGACTTTATTGAGTTCTTTAGCTTTTTGGCTAATTTAAAAATTAAAAATTAGCTCTTAAATTAGCCATCTAAAAATTAGCACTTTAAAAAATTAGTTAGTTTTGGATCATGAGCTAATTTAAAAAAATATTTTTTTCTCACTTTTATCCCCTTCCGACGAACTGATGTCATCCGACAAGGCCTGGCTCGCGCATGTCGCGCTCCCACATGGCGGCCTTGGCGGCGTGACCGACGCAAAGAGCCGCGCGCTGATGGCAGCACATGGCCGACACCGGAGACCGCGCTCGAGCCCCCCTACGGCTCCGACAGGGAAGAGGAGAGAAGCGTGGCGGCGGCGCGAGGAAAGAAGGGGAGGGCGGCGCCGGGGGAGGGGAGGGGCGTGGCCGCGGTGCGAGGGTAGGAGGAGGAGTGCGGCGACGATGCCGAGGGTAGGAGAGGAGGAGCGGCGGTCGCAAGGAAGATGGGAGAAGGGGCGAGGACGGATGCGGAGAAAAATGCTTTTTTGTGGAACCCACGTAAAATTAGCCCAAATAAGCATCTTTTGGATGGGCTAATTTTTGGGGGGCTAATTCACTTTAGCCCCAAATTAGCCTCCCCTGTTTGGTTCCAGGGGGCTAATTCAGGCTCAAAGGTGAGGGACTAAAAATTAGCTCCCGAATCCAAACGGGGACTTAACTATTTCTCTCTCGTTTTGTTTTATATTATCATTTTAATTTTTAAATTTAAATTTTTTGAAAGTTTAATCACATTCATAGAAAAATATAACAATGTTGGAATTAATGGGCTAAGCCCAAATTATTTTCAGCCTAGAATAAATCTCAAAATCCCATGATGGTCCATGTATGGCATGACATGGTGGGAAATTTACTAATTTAGAATTAGGTTATCCAACTTATACAGTGGAGCTTCTCTCTTCCTCCCAAAGCCATTGATGAGGGAAGGTGAAAACCACGCGTCGTGGTCGTGGCCATGATTCGCGTCACGTCTCATCTGTTCCAGTCGTGACTCCTATGCCTGCAAACGTTCTGTACGCGTCCTGTCAGGTTGCTGTGATCATGGCTATGCACCTTGTGTCTATTAGTATTTTAGATCTGTACATGATAGTTCTTGTGATAGTTTTGATATGTTTAATTTGAAATTTATTTAAACTATTGCCTAATATTTCAACAAATCCAAAACCTTATAATATGCAATCTGTTCAATTATCTATGGCTGGCTTTGCAGATGCACTAAGGCAAAAAAAATTATCTAGTGTGCACTTCAAGAGATGGCAAGCAAAGGTCTGTCTTTGGTTTCTTGCTATGAATGTGTGGAAAGCGAGACTTGATAAACCTGAAGGAGATCTTTCTGCTGATGATTAGAAGAAGTTCTCGGATGCCAATAATCTCTTCGTGGGATGCATTCTTGGCGTGCTCACTAATCGTCTGTGTCTAATATTTCAAAAATCCAAAAACCTTATAATATACAATCTATTCAATTTATCTATGGCTGGTTTTGCCGACGCACTGAGGCCAAAAAAGTTCTCTGGTGTGCACTTCAAGAGAAGGCAAGCAAAGGTTCGTCTTTGGCTTACTGCTATGAATGTGTGGGAAGCGAGACTTGGCAAACCTGAAAGAGATCTTTCTGCTGATGATCAGAAGAAGTTCTTGGATGCTAATAATCTCTTCGTGGGATGCATCTTGGTGTGCTCACTGATTGTTTGTGTGATGTGTACATCCACATGACAGATGCCAAAGAGCTATGGGATACACTGATTACTAAGTATGATCATCAGATGCAGGCAGTGAATTGTACATCATGGAGAGTTTCCATGACTACAAGATGGTGAACAACCGATCTGTGGTAGAATAGGCGCATGAAGTACAGTGCATTGTACAGGAACTCGAACTCCTAAAGTGTCACCTGCCTGACAAGTTTGTGGTCGGTTGCCTAATAGCAAAGCTCCTTTCGTCTTGGAGAGGTTTCTCCACTCCTCTGAAACATAAGAAACATGAGATATCAGTTGAGAATTTGATAACGTCTCTAGATGTGGGAGAGAAGGCTCGGGCTAAGGATATTTCTGATAAAGGAGGCGAGGGGCCAGTCCAACGTCAATGTTGTCCAGAAGTTCCCACATGGCAAGATCAAAGGGAAGAACCATTCACAGGGGTATGAAGAGTACTGCCTTCAAGAAGAAGAAAAATAAATCTGAGTTGACCTGCTTCACATGCGAAGAGCTGGGACACTTCTCCAAGGATTGCCCAGACTGTGCAGACCGCAAAAGAAAGAGAGCTAATAGCGGGTTAAAGACTGTCAACATAGTGACCATGGGAGACGGGTACGATAATTTACCTACTGTACTTTTAGTTTTTCAATCCACGAGTTGGTGGTTTGATACTGGTGCCAATATCCATGTGTGTGCTGACATCTCTATGTTTTCTTCTTATCAGGGCACCCAAGGCTCAATGATGATGGGAAACTGGTCGCATGCGACTGTTTGTGGTGCTGGTACGGTAGATCTAAAGTTTACTTCAGGAAATATCATGCAGCTGAAGACGTGCAGCATGTCCCCTCCATCAACAAGATCTAGTTAGCAGCTCACTACTTTTGAAGGACGGTTTTAAGTTAGTCTTAGAGTCCAATAAATTAGTAGTGTCTAAGCATGGACAGTTTATTAGTAAAGGCTATAAATGCGGAGGCCTCTTTCGCTTTTCTCTAGCAGATTTTTAGCAATAAGTTAGTGAATCATATTTGTGGTCATATTAGTGATGATACAAGTGTTTGGCATTCTAGTTTATATCATGTGAACTTTGGCTTCATGTCTCGGCTATCTAGCATGTGCTTAATTCCGAATTTCACCATTGCCAAAGGTTCTAAGTGCCATAGTTGTGTGCAATCTAAGCAACCACGAAAACCTCACAAGATGGCTGAGGAGAGAAACTTGGCACCTCTAGAACTCATACATTCTGATCTCTGTGAGATGAATGGTGTGTTGATAAAAGATAAAAACTTTATGATGTTGATTGATGATGCTATTCGTTTCTGCTATGCTTAATTGTTACAAACTAAAGATGAGGCAATAGGCTACTTTAAAATCTATAAAGCTGAGGTTGAAAACCAACTAGAAAGAAAGATTAAATCTTTTAGGTCAGATCGTGGTGGCGAGTTTTCTCTAATATTTTTGATAAATTCTATGAGGAACATGGAATTATTCATGAGAGGACGCCACCCTTTTCACCCGAGTCAAACGGGATTGCCGAGAGGAAAAACCACACGATGACTGATTTGGTTAACGTCATGTTAGACACTGCTGGTTTATCTAAGGATGGTGGGGGGAGGCCTTGTTGACTGCATGTCATGTCTTGAATAAAGTTTCGAACAAAAATAAGGATCAAACACCATATGAGATGTGGATTAGGAGAAAACCATCATTATCTTACTTGCGCACATAGGGGTGTTTGGCTAAAGTAAATTACTAAAAAGCATAAGCTGGGGCTTAGAACAGTGGATTGTGTCTTTCTAGTATATGCTCAGAGGAGTGTAGCTTATAGATTTATAGTAGTTAAATTTGATGTACCTGATATGCATGTTGATACTATTATGAAATCTCGTGATGCTACATTTTTTGAGAATATATTTCCTATGAAAAATATGTTTAGTACTTCTATATTGTCTTCTGAGATTACTCCTGAACCTGTCCTACCTGTTGAGTCTTCTGAACCGTCTGATGAGCTTGAGATAGTTCCTGAGAAGGATGACAGTGAAGCTCCTAGAAAGAGTAAGAGACCTAGGATTACAAAATCCTTTGGTGATGACTTCACTGTGTATCTTGTGGATGATACTCCTGCAACTATCACTAAGGCATACTCATCTCCAAATGCGGATGATTGGAAAGAAGCTGTCTAAAATGAGATGGACTCGATTCTATCCAATTTAACATGGGAGCTCACAGAACGACCCTAGAGGTGTAAACCAGTGGGTTGTAAATGGATGTTCAAAAAAAGCTTAGGTCTCATGGTACAATTGAGATGTACAAGGCTCGGCTTGTGGCTAAAGGGCATACTCAAAAGGAAGGAGAAGTCTTCTTTGATACTTACTCGCCTGTTGCTAGAATGACCATGATTTGAACATTGCTTTCCTTGACAGCCTCATATAGTCTGATCGTCCATCAGATGGACGTAAAGACAACTTTTCTTAATGGAGAGTTGGATGAGAAAATTTATATGGATCAGCCTGATGGGTTCGTTATGAAAGATAAAAAGAGCAAGGTGTGCAAATTGTTGAAATCCATGTATGGCCTGAAACAAGCACCTAAGCAATGGCATGAGAAGTTCGACAAAATTTTAACTTCTGCCGAATTTGTTATTAATGAGGCTGATGGATGTGTGTACTATCGCTATAGTGGGGGTAAAGGAGTTATATTGTGCCTGTATGTGGATGATATTTTTATCTTTGGCATAAACATTGATGTGATCAATGATGTCAAGTCTTTCTTATCAAAGAGTTTTGATATGAAGGATTTGGGAGAAGCTGATGTGATCCTAAACATCAAATTAATTAAGAATGAGATTACTCTTTCACAATCTCCACAGAAGGTCTTGAGCTGTTTTGGCTATATGGACAACAAGTCTTCTCCAACTCCTTATGATCCTAGTGTCATACTTCAAAAGAACAAGAAAATTTCTAAAGATCAACTGAGATATTCACAGATTATTGGTTCACTCATGTACCTAGCTAGTGCAACAAGACCCAACATCTCTTTTTCTGTGAGCAAATTGAGTAGATTCATGTCTAACCTGGGTAGTGATCACTAGCATGCTCTTAAGAGGGTGTTGCGATACTTGAAAGGTACTATGAGTTATGAAATTCGCTATTCTGGGCACCCTACTATGTTTGAGGGATATAATGATTTGAACTGGATATCAAATGTTGATAAGCTTTATGCAACGAGTGGGTATGTATTTACTCTTGGAGGTGGTGCAATATCATGGAGGTCTTGCAAACAGACTATGTTGATGAGGTCAACCATGGAAGCATAACTAACTGTTTTAGACACAACTACAGTTGAGGCTGAAGGGCTACGTGAGCTCTTGATGGATTTGCCTGTGGTTGAAAAACCAGTGCCGACTATCCTAATGAACTATGATAATCAAACTATGATAGTCAAAGTGAACAGTGTTAAGGATAATACGAAGTCATCAAGACACGTAAAAGATGTTTGAAGTATGTCAGAAAGTTGAGAAACTTTGGAGTGATAAGTGTGACTTATATTCAAATAGATAAAAACCTGGCAGATCCCTTTACCAAAGGGCTATCACAGAATGTAATAGATAGTGCATTGAGGGAGATGGGATTGAGACCCATATAAGTTGACATAGTGATAACCCAACCTATATGATCAGAGGTCACGTGAATTAGGACCTAGGAAGAACAAGCTATTGGTTAACTGAGGAGAGCTATTTTCTAACCCTCTATATGATGTAAAGCTCTCGAAGGACTGTAAGGCAGGTTGGCGACATGCCTTAATGTGTTCTATTGGCTTGGAAAAACAAAAGTGTTGTCCTACAGAACATTCTTGAAAGAACACACCTATATGAGTTCGATTGTCTAACGTCACAGTCTATGAGAAGTGGGTGTTCTCTAGTAAACTCATGAAGAGACCAAGGAGTACGACGCATATGCTCCACCTGCGGGATAGACTACTAATGGTCTAGTACTGGTTACGAATTTAAGTAAAGCTCGTTCGCACAAGACTCGCAATTCAAGGCTTAGTCCATTGTTCAAGTTGTGGATGAGTGTAGCTTGAAGCTCTAGGCAAGAGTTAATTTAACAGTCCTTGCTGAAACAATAGTATATCAAAGAGTAGTGAGAAATGGACAAATCTCTAAATTGACATTTAAGATATGGGGGATTGTTGAAATTAATGCGCTAAGCCCAAGTTATTTTCAACTAATTCCTAGGATAAATCTCAAAAGCTCATGAAAGCCCATGTATGACATGACATGATGGGCAATTCAGTGTTACCTTCCTAGTTTAGAGTAAGGTTATCCAACTTATATAATGAAGCTTCTTTCTTCCTCCGAAAGCCATAGATGAGAAAAGAGGAAGTGAAAACCCTACGCGTGCGCTCGCTCGCCGCGACGGGCCGGGCCATGGCCGCGTGCCTTAAATTTTTGGACAAATTAACAATTGTTCACATGCGAATTTTTTGGAGAGTCCTAACAGGATATATATCCGGTTTTAGTTTGCAAAGAATCCTAACCGGATACGCGGCAGAATCCTAACTGAATCCGTCACAAACGCTGCCTTCGCGCACAATTCATCCATGGAGAAGTCTCTATATATTTTCTAGGGTTTTTGCCATGTTCTCTCTCCTACGTCGCCATCGTCGTCTGCCCTATCCTGTCGTCGATGTGCATCGGTGACCAGGAGAGCAGGTATCCGTAGCCATCGTCCTTGCGATCCTACGTCGAGAGAGGGCAAATAAGTTTTTGGAAAGCGCTCTGCGTGACTGCTCAACCTGTCACGTCTTCCTGCTTCATCAGCTCGACACGAGCGTCTTCGTCGGTTACGTCGCATCGCATCTGTTCCAGCCGTGACTCTTACGCTTGCAAACGCTCGGTACTTGTCCTCTCAGATTGTTGTGATCATGGCTATACGTCTTGTGTCTATTAGTATGTTAGATTTGTACATGCTAGTTCTTATGATAGTTTTGATCTATTTAATTTGAAATTTATTTAAAGTATTCTCAAATATTTCAATAAACAACACTATAGCATTAAATAAATTGGTTTTTATTAAATCTTTTTGTTTATGATAAAAATATTATTGTATTTTTAAATAAATTTAGTTAAAATAAAAAAATAATTTAGAAAAAAAGTTAAAATAATTTATAATATAAAAATAAAGTAGCAGTGCAGTAAATCTTAGTGATGAAACCGGTGGCAAAAATTATTAATCGATCGAGTATCGTTTATATAAAACGATGCTGTTTTTGAACATTTTCGATTCTAATCATATATAAAATTTGATTTTTAAATTTCTATGACCATCGAATTAGAGTTATCATTAAATATTTAAATGATATATATATATATAATAAAAACCTTTCTCATATAACATTTCTGCTTTCTGATCTGTTTCAGAAATCAGAAGAAAGGCATGCATATGCATCGATTGCTCATCACTTCATCAGTGGTGCTGCTGTCTGCTTAGACGAAAGCTTGTTTGGGCTTCGTGTAGAGCATTTGACATGGCCTTTTTGCGAGTGTGTGGGCCTCCAGTATGTAATTTTCCAAAGATCTGGCCCAGCAAAAGGAGAGATGCCATCCAGCCCATGCAGCATTTCTGGGCTTCCAGCCCATGCAACGGCACCGCTGGAATTTTTGGGATTTTTAATTTTTATTAAAAGATTTGCAAAAATAATGTTTGTTTTTAAACTTTACAAAATTAGTCGCCTGCTCTCTCGGGGAGGGCACTTTTTAAAAATCGTTCTTTCAGAAAGCGATTTTATTGACGTGGCAGACGACCATTGGCCGTCGTCTGTCACGCGCATCATTTTGCATTTTGTCCTCTTATAGCCCTCTCGGAGAATGTTTTTTACTGTTTATTGTACTGTACTGTTCATTATACTATTCATTAAACAGTAAAAAATAGCCTTCGCGAGGGCTGTAAGGGACCAAAATGCAAAATAATACGCGCGCGACTGACGGCCGGCCAACGACCATCTGCCATGTCAATAAAATCGTCTTTTGGGAGGACGATTTTTAAAACCGCTCTCACCTGGACGACTAATTTTGCAAAAGTTCAAAATCAAAAAATATTTTTGCAAATCTTTTAATAAAAAATTAAAAATCCCAAAATCTAGATCCCCTCGCAACACCCTGGATTGATGCCAAAATGTGACATACCAATTTTTTTTATTGTTTAAATAGTAAATATGATGGTTTGGTTTGGAATCAAATGGATGATAACGTACATACTTAATTTGGTATAATTATAGAACTTTCTTCACCATAACACAAAATTTGGCTTCCAATTGGGATCAATCCAAACCCACCTACTTAGAATGCTACCCTACCAAAATATCGTTAGCGCCAAAATATCATATCGTTAGTGCCAAAATATCGTTAGCTGTTCCCAAAACATGCACTACCAATGTTTTGGCACGATACTAAACCAAACAAGCGCCAACACACAATTGGTTATTGGGCTTGATCATACAAGTTTTTGGGCTGCAGGAACTGGCTGGCCTGCTTGGGTGCTGATATGTTGAAGGAAGATAAAAAGGAGAGGATTGTTTCAAACCAGCTGAGCATTACCGGATTCGTTCTTTGTTTGTCTCCTCCACAGCAGTTCTACAGCAGCAGAGACATGAGATGATATAAAACATCCCTGTCATTTCCTTTGATCTTAAAAACATCACAACACGAACATCGTGCAGTCACGCAAGTAAAGATATTAAGTAAAGCTCTCTTTTTATTATATCTGTTCTCGAGTATAAGCTGTATATATATATAGAGTGATAAATTTTTTAATCTTTACTTCGGTTTGGATTAATCACAAAGAAAGAAATTCATCTTCTCATATATATTATTTCATAAGATAGTTAAACATTGAATCAAGTGAGAGCTACACGCAATAAATGAGTATTCTGATAACCTAAACAAAGTTGTTTGTTCGCTAATAGACAAACGCTAGCTGAGCTGTTCCCTGCAGCTTTTGTTAGATTGGAGTATCGGCAAGAGAGTACGTACGTGCGTACTCAAAATGCAGCTTGTTTACGATGTCGAAACTAATCGAATTGTAGACCAAGTAAGGGGAGAGATCTGAGATCTTTTCACGATATTTCAGTACAGTACTGTCAGCTAATTAGCACTACTTGAGGTTGGAGCTTGGAGCACGCATAGCATAACCCTTAATTGCGGATGAGAAGGTGATTATTATCTGCACCCAATTTCTTTCTTCTCATCAAACAAAGATTACGCGGAAATTAACACAATACTAAAAGCCCCTTTGATTTATAGAAAACATATAAAATTTTTGGAGGATTTCAATCATATAAAAAATTTTTATAAAGGCGTTTAAAACAAAGGATTAGATCCTTTCACATCTTTTGAAAATTCTATGAAATATGTAATCCTATAAAGATTTCGAAAAAACTCTAACAATAAATCCAACCTCTCAAAAAAATTTCTTTCAGTCTATCTCTCATTCAATTCTTACGTTTTTTCCCGTGCTTCAATCAAATAATTTATTTCTATGTATTTTCTATGTTTTGCAATTCTAGATACATCTGTATTTCTGTCAAAATTATATGTTTTTATTTTTTTTACTTTTTTACTGCGATTGAAAAGGCTCTTAATTCTTTCTTTTCTCGCTGTCAATCCAATCGATGAAGCCAACCTTCTCGTTGGAGACAAATCTCTCAGCGTCATGTGCCTCCTGCAGCTAATTAATCACCGTGGCTAATGCTAATCCATCAATCAATCGATCGACAGTAGTAGTGATAATACAATGAATGATCAGCAGCAGCTGAGCTACCTAGTACACGAGGAGAAGATAACGTCTCCCCTGTCAAGATGGCGACGCATCTGGCCACGGATCGCGCAACCAAAAGTCGCATTGCTTTCCGCGAAAAAAAGAACCCGTAGCGGTCGCGGGCTTTCTCATGGGCGCAGGTGTTGGTGTCGATCGATCGCCTCGTGCGCGCGGCGCGACCACCCCACCGCTGGCCGGCGACGACAGGCGTGGCGCGGCGTGCCGGCGTGGCGTGCGCCGCGGCACATGCGCGCGGCGCGGCGCGTGGCAGGGGGAATATTTGCATGCCGGGCCGCGGCGTGGCGTGGCGTGGCGCGGCGCGGCGCGCGCGCGGCGTGGAAATCGCGATGTCGGCAGCGCGGCGCGCGGGGCTTCCGCGAACTACTACCGCGTGGGGGACCAGTACGTTAAAAATATATTTATAACTAATTAGTTGTTATATACGTGGCTAAATTTTTTATAAAATTGATAAAAACTAAAAAATTTAGATCGATTTATAAAATAAAACTAGAGACATAATCTAAGGTTTCTATGACCGATAAGGTGGCATTATAGTATACTTGCTTTGTACCGGAAAATTATACGCTAATATATCCGGGGAATTTGGCTTTCCTCCTGCTCGTCCTCGTCAATCGTTGGCCATGGTCCCCTCCGATCCCGGTGCATTGCACCTAGCTAGTAGTATCTGCTGGAGGAGTGATCTGGTCTGCAGAGTGATCCTCCGGTCTATCCTTTTTTTAAATAAACTTTTACTTTTTCGAGTACTAAAATTTTTTGAGCAAGAATTTTGAGTTCAAGTCATCCCCCAACACCCTCCGTCCCAAAAAAATCCGTCCCAAAAAAACTTTTAAAGATGAATTTATACAAACTAAGAAGATGACGTGTACAATTACATGACTAGCACCCATATAAAATTACCTAAATTTTTTACACATTTTATTTTAAATTTGTTAAATAGTAATATTGTATTTTAGAAATTAAAAAAATCAACCCTTATCATCATCGACTTCCAATTTTATATTTTTTAAAAGCTACATCAGCTACCACCACTATTTTTATATACTTATCACGATCTAACGGTTAATATTTTTTTTCTTCATTAACATAGTATCTTCATAGTGAATGTGATGTCTTCTTTTAAAACTATCTTAATAATATAATAGATATTATTAATATATAGATAGATATGTTCAAATTTATCAATAGAAATTTTTTCTGAAAAAACGATAAGAAGCCGTAATGCTCCTCTCTCAAAAATAAAGCTATTACTATTCCTCAAGCTTTATCACAAAATAAAACTATTTCTTCGTCTAATCTCTTTATCTCAATCAACCATAACGATTCTCTAATTATTTTTATATACTTTATCTTTTCAACCAATCACAACGTTCTCAATCAATTCTAAATACATCTTAAATTCTCATAAAATCCTCTAAAAATATCTATATTTTATAAAATAAAGTATTTATATTTTAGGATGAAATAAAAGTATTTATATCATAGAATAGAAAAAGTAGGTCTCAATGGAGACGTCGATCCAACTATCGGTGACTCACATAGAGAAAGCGAGGAGGCGAGCAACAGGTAACCACTAACCAGCTGACGTTTTGTCGCTGTTGCTCCCACCGGCCCACCAGCTGTATCGTGCCTAATTGGCTCACTAGTCGCTAGACAACTCGAGATTATTTCAGAAATTTGACAAGCAGCAGTGAAATTTCATTGGTTTCTTGTTTGAAACGGGACCACATATTTGGATAATGGGACCAAATTCTACTTAAGTAATCCTAACTGATATTACTTGTTTGGACAATAGGAGGAAATCGATCGTTTCCCACTTAAAAAAGGGGGAAAAATCGTTTCCCAGCCCTCCATCATTCATATCTCATTTCATCTTAATCATTTGGTCATTTCCCCATTTCAACCCCACCTCTTCTATAAAGCACTTATCAAACATGTTTTTAGGGGATGTTTGACATGACTTGAAGTGGAGCTGAAGCTTCATCAAACGCTTTAGCTCCAAACAAATTCGGATGGAACAATTTGGATGGAACACTCTATCTTTCACCAGCTCTAAACTTCAGCTTCAGCTGAAGCTGAAGCTTTAAGTTGGAGCTCTATCAAACACCTCCTTCGCTTCAGCTCCAAACAAATTTTCACCAGCTCTCAAACACCTCCTTAATTTGTCATCCCTCTAGTCCGTGTGATACTATATACTTAAGAGTATGATAATTCATCGTCTAATACTTAATAGATTAACCAGCAGCAGAAAAAAACACTATTAACAATTCAATAATTGAGAGATTAAATATCTAACAGGTATGGATGGGATGCAATTGAGCTATCAAAAGGACAATACCTTATTAAATCAACTTGATCAATTATTTGTACTAGCACAATAGTAGCAACTATAGGTCCATCAGGCCAGCACCAAGTGGTGGTGTGTGATGGAAGGGGCCTCTGTACGAATTGTTTCTTGGCAGAAATGTCATGTCCAAATGGTCACAAATTGATCGACGAGTTGATGGCACGCCTCACCAATCTCCACTCTGGAGTGAGCAAAAAGATCACAAGAAAGTTGGCTGTCCTACGAAAAAGTGCAGATGTGTCACACAAGCTGCTGCAACTAACACAAAACACACATTACTAAACTCCAGGTTGTATGTACTGTTTGTCTATTCTGCAGGCAAATAATAGTATGTATAATATGCAACAATCAAATTAGTTTTCAGTGCATGTTACCCTCAAAGTTGTCAACCTGAAATATGCCATTTCAACAGACATATTTCATGTTTTGGTTGCTATCGTATTGAAGAAGAACCTTTATTCTGATTTCTGAATGAAAATAAAGTGATGTAATAAGCAATTCTGAACTCAGTTTACCAGTCAAAAGCTCAGACAGTATCCAGGTCTAGGCCTGTCTTAGGTGTTGACTGTGCTGAGAGAGTTGAGGCAAGACAATTTAACACATTGACATTATGGTTTCAGGCATGGAACTTTGGCACTCACCTAATTCAGGAGAAATTTGAAGGTAGCAATGCCCATTAAAAGTTTGATGTTTGGCACATACTTGCTCTTTTGACATGTTGAGGAAAATTGCTGACTTTGTAAAGAGGCACACAACAAGTTTAATTTGTGAGCATATGAGGGAGAATATGGTATTTTTAGGATTATTCCTTAACAGAAAGTTTGCTTTGCCAAGCTAATATATACTCCAAGTATATGAAAACGTGATTTGGTAAGATAAATTTGATGTTTTTACAAGGTTTACCCCCTAAGATTTCTTATCAGTAACTAAATGGAAAACTTTCCCATTTAATCATCTGAAATTCTTACCTAATTAGGAGCTAAAACTCGAGCAAAGTAAATTAGTGTCGTCAGGACAAATCTCGTTTAGTCATATCTACGGTTGAAAACGGACGAAAAAAATTCTATCCCATACCGTTCGTTTTTTCACATTTGACCCGACCGTTTTCGTATTTGCGAAAAAATCTAGAAACGGGACGGGATGCGGGATGAGGCAATTCGGAAACAGGAGAGCAATTTTCCGTCCGTATTTTCAAAATCCCATATTTAGTCGGGATATTTTTGGATATTTTCGGATATTTTCGATTTTGTCCAAAACAGCCCAACAGGCCCAACAATCCAGCCCATCAAAAAACAAAACCCTGGACTCAGGCTTAGCACCGTCACACAGACAGGCATCTCGCAGTCGCACCGTCACACGCATGCAGGTAGCAGCACTCCTACCGCTGCGGCTCCGCCTCCCGTCGCCTCCCTAGACACCACGCTGCCTCTCTCCGCCTCTAGCCACCCCTGCCCAGACGCGCCGCCGCCTCTAGCCGTGCCTACTTCCTCCGCCTCCTCTGCCTCCGCCCGCCGGCGTCGCCGGCCGCCTGCGCCTCTCGCGCGCCACCACCAGTGTCTAGCCGCCGGCATGTCGGCGGCCGATGTCGGATGTGCGCGCATCGAGCTCACGTGGCGTCGACGCCCGTGGCCGCCGGATTGCCGCCGGCCAGGAGCCCAAGCCAGGAGAGGCCGCCCCCGGAGTCCTCGTCGACGAAAATCTCAGAGTTGTGAACTTATGATTTGAACTGTATTTTTTCTAATTAATATCCTCTATTTAAGACCCAAGAGTGTGAGCTTTTGGATGTGTTAATTATCATATGTGCTAGCAAAGATAAATATACTTTTGTGTATTTTTAATGCTTTGAACTGGATGTGTCATGTGGTCTAGACAAATATATTA
Source organism: Oryza australiensis (assembly GCA_019925245.2). Lineage (NCBI taxonomy): Eukaryota > Viridiplantae > Streptophyta > Magnoliopsida > Poales > Poaceae > Oryza > Oryza australiensis. The sequence continues at coordinate 717,881 of JAIFGZ020000282.1, forward strand.
TTGTGTGTATTTAATGATTTGAAGTTTGGACTATTCGTGAGCTATGGTGTGATTTTGAATGCTTTCTATATATATAGCATTTACTCCATTTGTAACTTAAAATGTTAGTTCTGTTTATGTGATTATGATTTATGAGTATAAATATGTGCGGTATTTTGAAATAGGTTATCGGTCTCCGACCGTTTTCGTTAATTTCTGACCGTATTGGTTCGTTTTCGTACACCTACATATTTCGATTATATTTCGATTATGTTTCCGAACCCGATCCCGTTTCCGCCAAAAAATGTAGAAAAGAAAATAGAAATGAGATTTTCCCCGTTTTCATCCGTTTTCAACGCTAGTCATATCTCATTTAGACGACAAAAGCCTAAAAAGACTAGTGGAATTTTTTTTGAGACCATATATACACTCAAGGGGAAAAAGATAGTAAGACAATCTAGAAATCATTTTAATACGATTATTGCCGTGACTTCGTAACCCCAAGTTAGTGTTTTAGTTGCCTTTACCAATGATATTGCGTGCGTTGAACACATGCCAGTAATAAGAGCCGTCTCTCCTTTTCGGATTAAGAAAAAGAAGGGTAGCCCCTTCTTTCTCCATGGTCGTCAAAGGCTTTTCAAAACTCTTTTTTTTAAAAAAATACTTCCTCCGCTCTCAAATAACTAGCACCATTATTTATTGATATATCAATTTCAAAAATATTCTTAAATGATTAGATTATAATAATGCTACATACTTCGATAATATAACATGATATGGTTTTAAACACTTTTTTGTCAAAAGATAAGTTATTAAAGTTTGAAATTGAATATATCAGTGTCAGTTATAACAATAGTTTTTTGTTAGCTTTCGCGGGATTACTCAATCTGAGCCGTCAATCTGACATCGGACGGTCTCCAGTCTCCACCCTGGTCCTCCCACCTGGACCAAGCACACTCAGCCAGCTGGTCACCATCCCTAACCTTCATATTTAAGCACAAATCCTCCTCACTCTCTGTAAAAACAAGCGAAGAAAGCACCACAAATCTCACGCAGTTCGCGCAAGCACGTTGCTTTTTCGCTTTGCGAGCACTAGCCCGTGGTCCCGCAGATCGGTCGGCCACCATGTGCGGCGGCGCCATCCTCTCCGACCTCATCCCGCCGCCGCGGCGGGTCACCGCCGGCGACCTCTGGCTGGAGAAGACCAAGAAGCAGAAGAAGAACAAGGGCGCCGGTGGGAGGGTGCGGAGGCTGCCCCGCCGCGAGGAGGATTTTGAGGCCGACTTCGAGGAGTTCGAGGGGGGGTCCGGCGAGTCGGAGGTGGAGTCCGACGTCGACGAGGCCAAGCCGTTCGCCGCCCTCAGGAGCGGCTTCGCTAGAGGTAAAAGGACATGAGATTCCTCCGGTTCGTCGCAGGAAGATCGCATTTTTGGGTCACTGGTGGGGATTTGGGAGGTAGATTTGGGTTCTTAGGTGGGTTGATGCCTTGATGGTTGGATTGGGAGATAAAAATGAGGCCTTTCTTGATTTTGGTTGGCCCAGATTATTTTTTTTTGCCTTGCGGTTATTTTGCTGCTCAGTGGGGAGATTGGGTGAAGAGAAGGATGGCTTATCTTATTGTCCTGTAGGAAATTTAATGTCTGCAAATCTGAAAATTCCGCCTAATTATTGTTTCAGTTAGTGCTTGCTTATCATGTTAGGTTGCTGCTGCGGGGTTAGCTTTACCGTATTCATCTTATGCAATACGAGTATTATAGTATCTCAGTTTTAGAAATCAGGTTATGTTGTGAATTATCATGTCCTGTGAAGGTTCCTAGGATTCATGGATGGAGCTTCCATACAACACAATTTGGAGCCGAGAGTTTCTTAGAGTTGGCCTAGATTGGATCAGATCTATGTTTTTTCATGTTAATTACTTAAGTAATCTCATATGAAGAATCTTGGATCCGACACTGGGCGTATAGAATCTTGACATTTCTGAACAAAGTTAGGACTCAAGCAGATTCGTGTTCTGAAGAAATATATGTTTTTTTTATACCATGTGATTGGACTGAACATGCACAGTATTTTCTTAACTGTTTTGATATTTTCTCTTTGTTTTCTTTTCTTAATGCTTATTTGGCCAGTGGTTGTTATGTTAAATTGTTCTATTCTCAATGCTTACTTGTTCATCTATGCTACTGATTCAAAAGGTCGCGGAGCTATCATATGTAGCATGTTTTTATATACTGATCTTATTGCTTGCTTCAGGCGGATTAAACACTACTGTTGCTGGTGCTGATGGACCTGCAGCAAGGTCTGCTAAAAGGAAGAGAAAGAACCAATTCAGGGGTATCCGCCAGCGTCCATGGGGCAAATGGGCTGCTGAAATCAGAGATCCTCGCAAAGGTGTCCGCGTCTGGCTTGGCACCTTCAACTCTCCCGAGGAAGCCGCCAGAGCTTATGATGCTGAAGCACGAAGGATTCGAGGCAAGAAGGCCAAGGTCAATTTCCCGGATGGGGCTCCAGTGGCTTCTCAGAGGAGCCATGCTGAGCCTTCTTCGGTGAACATGCCCACTTTCAGCGTGGAAGAGAAGCCGGCTGTCATGTCAGCAGGCAACAACACCATGTACAACACAAATGTTTATGCCTACCCTGCTGTTGAATATACCTTGCAGGAACCATTTGTGCAGACTCAGAATGTCGCATTTGTTCCTACAATGAACGTGATTGAGGATCCTTTCGTGAACCTGTCCTCTGATCAAGGGAGCAACTCCTTCGGTTGCTCAGACTTCAGCCAGGAGAATGATACCAAGACCCCTGACATAACTTCCATGCTTGCACCGACTTCGACAGGTGTTGATGAGTCCGCTTTCCTCCAGAACAATTCCAGTGATGCAATGGTACCTCCTGTGATGGGGAATGCTAGCATTGATCTCGCTGACCTGGAGCCATACATGAAATTTCTGATCGATGGTGGTTCGGATGAGTCTATCGACACCCTCCTGAGCTCTGATGGATCTCAGGATGTGGCCAGTAGCATGGACCTTTGGAGCTTCGATGACATGCCCGTGTCGGCTGAGTTCTACTGAGGGGTTTGGGGTGTAGCAACTGGTGCCTGTATATATAAGGACAAAGGGTAAGCACCAGCAATTGTGGAAACTAGCTCTTTGTGACATTTCAATCTCCTTTGCTCTGATCTTTCTTCGCCTCTCGTTTCAGGAATAAACATTCTGGACATCGAAGAAGCGGCATGTGTCTGTTGGGCGCCTCTAGTTGCGCTATAGCTATGTTAGTATGTGTTGTGTCTAGCTTAGATGCTGAAGTCTCAAGTACTCTTTTGGCAGTGAACTATCTATCTGTAACTGCTATTATGAGGCTGGAACAAGTTACTTAGCTTCTACCTTATCTGTACTTGCTATAGTGGCTGTGAACCTTGTGGATCTGAACTCTGAAGCCAATGTTTACTCTATAATGTGGTTGGTTTTATAAACTCTAGTTGATTTGGACCCCTGTCAATGGTCATGCTACGGTTGGGGATAAGCACCATTGATGATCATATTTGACTAGCAAACGCTGCTTCCAAAATATCCCATAAAGTAAAGCTGAACTTGTACTAATGTTTTTGCACAAGTTGCAAAATGTTGCCTTATGGAAAAACAGTTTCTGGACCAAGTGGTATCTGTAATAATTGCTATTGTAGGCCAACAACTTGTGCTCAAGAGGAAGATGGTGAGTATGAATCATCTTTCCTTCAGTTGCACTTAACTCCGGACATACATTGACTGATAGGACCCAACCAAAATCTTGTCTTTTACATAGGAATTCTCGGATAGTTTCTTATTACTTGGTACTGGTTCTTGCCTAGGAGAAATTTTGGTTGTCGCTCCTCAGTTTTTATTGTTTTTAGGTTGGAGAAAATTTGGTCATTCTTCGAATTTGACATAGATAGTAGAGCATCATGTTCGATTGAGAATTTGACCGATTACACTTCAGGAATTGTATAAAGTTTCTATGTTTGGCGAAAATTCTCCTTTCTATGTACTGGATTATACACCGTTCCTTTTTACCGTTCCTCTTTCTATTAGGTATTCATGAATTTTACTAACATGATGCTCTACTATGAATTCATCCATTCTACACTGTTTCTTGCTATGTTTTTTCCCTAGATGTAACAAAAAGAATTCATGTTGGTATGACTTTATTTGAACATCCAATTCTCCGAACTTTGCTTGTCAAATCTAGATAATAAAAATATCCACGCTGTGTTGTTGAGCACAAACTAAAGAGGCTAAAATGTTTACAAGGAGGTTTGGTTCCACTTCCTTCCTAGATGTCTCCCATCCCTAGCGTACAATGGTTGGATACATTTCCGTGGCATCGCCAACTTCTATGAAATGAAATTCCAAGGGTATTATCCCTTCCATCCATTTATAAGAACAGGAGAGCCATGGAAATGCGCTTCGTCTGATCTGATCTGATCTGGTTCATGCCAGTGTTACTTATGATCATTGATCCCTCAATTGTACTGGAGTAGTGGAGTGTATCCTGTTTGTTTGTTTTTTTTTGGACAGGTTAGAGTTCTCTGTCATGACTAGTGAGCTTATCACACCAATTTGCAACTCATGATAAGAGAAGGCATACTGATCAAGGGAAACACTGCAGCCAAGCATAATAAGTAATTCTATCTGTGCTACAGGCTTTATTATTATTGTTTTTGACAGAAATTTTGTTAATACTGTATGTGTTTACGTTTGCCATAGATATCATTCTAAAGTCTGAACTACGCTTGTAATGAGCCTGTATTCTATTTAATCTTCCGTATGTGACAGTTAATATGATATTGTAATATTTAACTTTATTTTTATTGTCTACTATCTCTATATTTAATTCTACGATACTGTTGACTTTATTTGATCATTTGTAAGTTTAACCACTATTTTTTATTAGAATATAATGATAATATTTAACACAAGTTGCAATATTGTAAAATTACTTATAAAATCTAGCTATGTTTTAAATCTAAATATTATTAGAGTTACTAATGGTCAAAATTTTAAAAATTTGATCGAATAAAGTCAATAGTGTACAGAGAGGAGTACCATTCCGTGATTCCTATAGTGGCTCTTAAAGTTGTTCATTTATAGCCAATTACGTGATATGATATTTATGGAGGTGTGGTTTGCGGGTACACTACTATGTATAAAGAGGACGGCATTATAGATGCCGAAAGTGCTAAAATAGAGACATATAGACCTTTTTCCACCCAAAGCACGCGCCATGAAGCGCCACCAGTTAGAACCGGCACCCTCTATGGAAAAATAGGTGCCAGTTCTAGAGAAAAAAAACCGACACCAATACTATAGATGTCGATTTTTTAAAAGGAAAACGACACCTTTAATTTTATTATATGTGCCCGGTTTTAAAAAACTAGCACCTATAAAAACAGAGCCGAGCCGACCGTGTGGGCCTTATCCACTCTCGTTCGGATAAGGTGAGCAGCGCGGGCGCTCCTCGCTCACCGCGCTCTCTCTCTCGCACGACTCTCTCTTCCCCACCCACGGGCAGCGGCGGCGGCGTCCTCTCCACCCGCGAGCGCCGGTGGTGGAGCCCTCCCCAACCACGAGTGCCGGTGGTGGCGCCCTCCCCACCCACGAGTGGCGGTGGCGGAGCCTCCCCAACCGCGAGCGCTAGCGGTGGCGCCCTTCCCACCGACAAGCAGCACCGGTGGAGCGCTCCCCAACCACGAGCACTGGCGGTGGCGTCCTCCCTACCCACGAGTGGTGCTGGCGGCTTCAACCACTCCCTCGGCTCCCTCCTCTCTGAAAGTGCATCTAGCCTCCTAAGTGGGTTTTGGTGGTTAATGATAATTTGGTTAAGGCACTAATACGTTTAATTGAGATGTGTGAAGAGCTTAGTTGTGTAGGTCTAGAGAATGAAGAACCCTCAAATATCAATTGCAAAAAGGGAAAGAGATTCGACGACGGTTTATAGCTCTCTTTTTCTTGAATCTTGAGTTTTAGGAAAAACCGTATTATTAAAAGAGGTGAAACTCATGCCATGAGATGACCTAAGTGCTCTTAGTCAGAATATACTTGAGTGAGAATTTTTTGGAGTATTTTTTGAAAATTACTCCCTTCCACGGCAGAGAAAGCCGATCGGAAGTTCTGGGGTCCCAAGCCGGAACTTTCGGACATCTTCCCCTCGCAGCCAAGTCCTGAGAACTAAGTGTTGACCGGAACTTTTGGTAGTCCCAGACCGAAACTTCCGGTCAGTATTCCAGCAAGCTATATGAGTAACGGCTAGGTGACGCAAGCGTGTACCTATATATATATATATCCCACCTTGTCCCCAGCCCACTTTTGGCCGTCCAAATTTCACATTTCAGTCCCATAGCCTCTCCTATGGTGTTCTATCTCATCCCAACTCAATTCTTGAGCCACAAAACCAAATTTGTGAGAAGATTGAGTGATTGGTGTGATTGTGAGAGTGAGAGAGCTAGGTGACTTCAGCTCTTGGTGATTCTTGCAGGGCTTTGGAGTGGTGCCTATTACTCTTAGAGAGCAATCTCCTAGACGGTTAGGTGTCTCCCGCAAGCCTCCGGAGAATTGTGGATTGGCCCGGGAAAGTTTGTGAAGGATCACCTCTCCTACGCAAGGAAACGAGGTATGAATAGTGACAAACCAAGCTGATCTTTTGGAAGTTATCTAGGTAGAGAAATTCACGTTTGTGGTTCTCGCTAGAGGATCGAATTTGGATCTTTGTGGTCAATTCGATCTCTAGGCAAGAACCTAGGAACGTTGGAATTGAAGACCGTATACCTCTTTCTAGGGATTTGCCTGGTGAGGCAAGGGGTTAATTGAGACCCAACTCTTCGGAGTTCCTCAACGCAGAGTAGGATTCGTTGAATCCGAACTTTGGGTAAAAACTCCTTGTGTCTCGTGTGCTAGTCATTTTCTTACTATTGCTTGTCTCTATTGCTTCTGTGATTCTCTTTGGTGTTAGAAATATACCTGTGTAGAAAGTATTTAAATTTGAGCTCATATCCTTTTAAGTCACATAACACCGGAGGTTCCGGACAGTAACACCGAAAGTTCTGGACAGCTTGCACTGATCGGAATTTTCGGGGTTAAGTTCTGGAAGTTCCGGTGGCTGTGTGTTTTAACCGCTGCATTTCAAAGAAAATTTCAGGATCGCCTATTCACCCCCTCTAGGCGACATCTATGGGCCTTCAATTGGTATCAGAGCCTACACTCTTGATAGGCTTCACCACTTAGAGTCGATCCAAGATGTCGGAAGTGGAGAATCAACCTAAATACAATGCAAATAGAGGAAAATCTCCAATCAAGGAGACAGGGGGAGCTTCTATACCTTTTGATTACAACAAGCTTAATGTTCCCTCTAACAACTTCATCTCCGTGCCATCCGGGCGTGCACCTCAATTTGATGGTACACACTATGCCGCTTGGAAGCACAAGATGAAGTTGCATCTAATCTCTTTGCATCCTAGCATTTTGGAGGGTTGTTTGTACAAGTATCGATGTGCCTACGGAGGACATGGACCTCACTCCGGAGCAAGAGCTAAGCATCCATCGCAACGCTCAAGCCGCCAATGCCATTCTCTCCGCCTTGAGCCCGAAGGAATTCAACAAGGTTGATGGGCTTGAGGAGGGCAAGGAGATTTGGGACACATTGCAAGTGGCTCATGAAGGCACCCCCGGAGTGAGAGAGTCCAAGATTGAGCTCTTGGAAGGAAAGCTCGGAAGATTCGTGATGGAAGATAATGAGACTCCTCAAGAGATGTACGACCGGATGATGATCTTGGTCAAAAAGATTCGAGGCCTTGGAAGTGAAGACTTGACGGATCACATGGTGGTCAAGAGACTTCTTCGAGCCTTTGGACCAAGAAACCCTACCTTGGTCACTCTCATCCGTGAGAGAAAGGACTTCAAGAGGCTCACACCAAGTGACATCCTTGAAAGAATTGTTGCTCATGAGATGCTCGAAGAAGAAGCAAAGGAGGTCAAGCAAATGTTCAAGAATGTGGCAATGATCAAGAACAAGGAAGTCGCTTTAAAGGACTCAAGTGATCAAACATCATGTGAAGATGAAAGTGATGATGAAGAGATAGCTCGTATGGTGAGGAAGTTCAAGCAATACCTTCACCGAGGAGGATTTGGCAAGAGCAAAAGAAGTGAAGACAAGGGAAGATCTCACCAATCCAAGAGAGCTTGCTTTCAATGTGGTGAATATGGTCACTTCATCGCCGAGTGTCCAAAGAACAATGAAGCCAAGCCAAAGATGGTCAAGAAGAAGCTTGGGCGAGCTCACATTGGAGAGGTGTGGTATTCCGGTGATGAGGAAGATCCCGAGGAGAAGGATGAAGGTGATGGAGGAGTTGCCACCATCGCCATCAAGTCTTCATCACCCACTGAGGAGCGTCTCTTCTCCAACTTGAGTGATGACGAGGGCTACACCAACCCTTCTTGCTTCATGGCCCATGGGCGCAAGGTAATAACCTCATCCAAGCTCTCTATTGATGATGATCTTGAGAGTGATGAGGGAAGTGAGGATGATTTGGATGATGTGATGAAAAATTTTAGCAAACAGGCAATGCAACATGTGGCTAAGCTAATGAAGACATTGGACTACAAGGAGAAATCCCTCGAAAGGCAAGAGGACTTGCTCATTTTTGAAAAGAACAGAAACCTTGCCCTAGAGGAGGAGTTGGCTAAGGAGCGAGAGAGGATTGAGGAATTGACTAAAGAACTCTCTTTGGTCAATGGATCAATTGCTAGCCTAAAGGATATCAATGACTCACTCCAAGAGAAGCTTGTGACATTGGACCAAAGTCACAAAGCACTTGAAGTGCAATTTGATACCCTTTGGAATAGCACCTCTTCCTCCAATGAAGTCGCCAAGTCGTCCAATGCCTCCTCTAGCAATGGTTGTGCTAGATGCTATAGCTTTGATTTGGATTCCTATGCAACTAACCTTGAAGCTATAGCGAAACTCAAGAAGGAAAATGAGAGGTTGGGTACTTTGGTGAAATATGGGTGTTTGAAGAATTTTCACTCAAAAGACGCCCTCTACAAGACCATAGATACCCATGTCAACAAAGATGGGCATGGTCTTGGATTCTCCGAAGAAAGCAAGCCCTCAAGAAGAGCAATTGTGAACGGGAAGCCATGCTTGAAGTTTGTCAAAGAAGGAGAAGCCCCACAAGCAAGCAAGGTAAGCTGTTCCTGGCTGGTCAGAGTTCCGGAAGTTCCAGACCAGCTAACCGAAAGTTCTGGGCAAGGAAATCTCTCGGACAGAGAGAAACTCCCGGAAGTTCTGGTAGGAACAACCGGAAGTTCCGAACCTCTACCACAACCAGGGAGCTGGCAGGAAGTTCCAGGCCCAGGGCCAGAAAGTTCTGACCAGAAGGTATATACTATGAGTCATTTGTGATCCGCAAGAACCACAACAGTAAGGTGGTTGCTCACTTCAATGGAGGTCACAATGATGAGTATCGTGTTTGTGTGTGGGTGCCCAAGGCGCTTGTGGCTAACATTCGAGGACCCAAAGTTCGACAAGTTTGGGTACCTAAAACCCTAGCATGACTTTCTCATGTAGGCATACTCCTCTGGTGGATCAAGTTGGATGGTGGACAGCGGATGCACCAACCATATGACGGGGGAGAGGAGTATGTTTACAAGTCTTGATGAGGAAGGAGGAAATCACGAAAATATCATATTTGGAGATGATGGCAAAGGAAAGGTAATTGGGTTAGGTAAAATTGTTATCTCAAATGATCAATCCATCTCCAATGTCCTTCTTATCAAGTCATTGAGCTATAATCTTCTTTCCGTTTCACAATTATGCAAAATGGGTTACAATTGATTGTTCACCAACAAGGATGTGACCGTTTTTAGGAGAGATGACTCATCCATGGCCTTTAAGGGAAAGTTGAAGGGTGATCTCTATCTTGTTGATTTCAACATAGATAGAGTAAACCCCGAAGCTTGCTTAATGGCTAAATCCTCCATGGGTTGGCTATGTCATCGAAGGCTAGCCCATGTAGGAATGAGGAATTTGTCAACTCTTTTAAAAGGGGAACACATTCTCGGTCTTACTAATGTAACCTTTGAGAAAGATCGTGTGTGTAGCGCTTGTCAAGCCGAGAAGCAAGTTGGAAACCCACATCCTATCAAGAACATCATGACCACCTCAAGACCACTCGAGCTTCTTCACATGGACCTATTCGGCCCTGTGGCTTATCTAAGCATAGGAGGTAATAAGTACAGATTTGTGATTGTTGATGATTATTCCCGTTTCACTTGGGTATTCTTTCTCCATGACAAAAGTGAAGCTCAAGAATTCTTCAAGCACTTCGCTCGACAAGCCCAAAATCAATATGATCTCTCCATCAAGCGAGTGCGAAGCAACAATGGAGGAGAATTCAAGAATACTCAAGTGGAGGAATTTCTTGATGAAGAAGGCATCAACACAAGTTCTCCGCGCCATATGATCCATCTCAAAATGGCATCGTCGAGAGGAAGAACCATACACTCATTGAAGCGGCTAGGACTATGCTTAATGAGTACAAGATGTCTGATGTCTTTTGGGCGGAAGCCGTGAGCACCACATGCCATGCCATCACCGTCTTTACCTTCACAAGCTTTTGAAGAAGACTTCCTATGAACTCTTGAGTGGTAAAAAGCCTAACATTTCCTATTTTCGTGTCTTTGGGAGCAAGTGTTTTATTTTGAGTAAGAGACATCGTTCATCTAAGTTTGCACCTAAGGTGGATGAGGGCTTCATACTCTGTTATGAATCAAATGCTCGTGCCTATCGGGTTTTCAACAAGACCTCCGGTATTGTTGAGATCACTAGGGATGTGACATTTGATGAATCTAACGGCTCCCAAGGAGAGAAAATTGTGGTACATGTTGTAAATGATGTGGACCCAAACAAGGCTATTGCAACGAAGGCTATTGGCGACATACGACCAGTCGAGACGCAGGATGATCAAGTGAAAGGTGATCAACCTCCATTATCGACAACCAATGGTTCTTCAACAAGTCAAGAAAATTAGGTATCGGAAGTTCTGGTGCACACAACCTGGAACATCCGGTCAGATGCTCCGAGACCTAGGGATCGGAACATCCAGGCATCAGGTTTACCGGAACTTTCAGGCCCAGAAGGCCGGAACCTCCGGGAGGCTGGACATGAAGCCGTGCCTCCGGCACAAGTGGATGGGCTCGATGTCGAGGGCACTCAAGAGGTACCTGATCAGGCTGTAGTCCCCTCGGTGCACCATCCAAGGACACATCACACCATTCAACGAGATCACCCCGTCGACAACATTCTTGGAGATATTCAAAAGGGGGTAACCACTCGATCTCGTGTTGCAAGTTTTTGTGAGAATTACTCTTTTGTCTCTTCTATGGAACCAGCTAAAGTGGAGGATGTGCTTGGTGATCCGGATTGGGTAATGACCATGCAAGAAGAATTGAACAATTTTACTCGCAATCAAGTGTAGTCATTGGTGGAGAGACCCAATCAAAATGTGATCGGCACCAAGTGGATCTTCCGCAACAAGCAAGATGAGAATGGAGTAGTCACTCGTAACAAAGCCTGGTTAGTGGCACAAGGGTTCACTCAAGTCGAGGGACTCGACTTTGGTGAAACTTTTGCGCCGGTTGCTCGTCTTGAGTCTATTCGTATTCTTTTAGCCTATGCTGCTAACCATGATTTCAGATTATATCAAATGAACGTCAAGAGTGCTTTCTTGAATGGACCAATCTCCGAATTGGTGTTTGTTGAGCAACCACCCAGCTTTGAAGATCCCAAATATCCAAATTATGTGTTCAAGCTTCACAAGGCACTATATGGGCTCAAGCAAACCCCTAGAGCTTGGTATGAATGTCTTCGGAACTTTCTTCTCAAAAATGGCTTTGAGATAGGCAAAGCCGATACTACTCTCTTCACTAAAAAAATTCAAAAATGATTTGTTTGTTTGCCAAATTTATGTCGATGACATAATATTTGGCTCAACTAATGTCTCATTTAGTGAAGAGTTTAGTAGGATAATGACCAAGAGATTCGAGATGTCAATGATGGGTGAGCTCACTTTCTTCCTCGGGCTTCAAGTCAAGCAACTCAACGAAGGGACCTTCATCTCCCAAACAAAGTATTTGAAAGACGTACTCAAGAAGTTTGGGATGGAGGATGCAAAGCCCATCAAGATGCCAATGCCTACGAATGGTCATTTGGATCTCGATGAAAACGGCAAAAGCGTGGACCAAAAGGTATATCGCTCCATGATGGGATCCTTGCTTTATCTTTGTGCATCTAGGCCCGATATCATGCTTAGTGTGTGCATGTGTGCTCGCTTTCAAGCATCACCCAAAGAATGTCATTTGATTGCCGTTAAGAGAATCCTTTGGTATTTGGTGCACACTCCTAACCTTGGCTTGTGGTATCCTAAGGGTTGTGCCTTTGAGCTTGTTGGCTATTCTGATTCAGATTACGCCGGATGTAAGGTTGATCGCAAGAGCACTACCGGCACATGCCAATTCCTTGGACAATCACTTGTTTCTTGGTCCTCCAAGAAGCAAAACTCCATTGCCCTATCCACCGCCGAAGCCGAGTATATAGCCGCCGGTTCTTGTTGTGCTCAACTCTACAAGACTTTGGCTATAACTTTTCAAAGATTCGTCTCCTATGTGACAATGAGAGTGCCATCAAACTAGCCAACAACCCCGTCCAACACTCAAGAACTAAACACATAGATATTCGCCATCACTTCTTGAGAGACCATGAGGCTAAGGGTGACATAGTCCTATCCCATGTGAGAACCGAGAATCAATTAGCCGATATTTTCACCAAGTAGATGAGAAGATGTTTTGTGAGCTTAGGAGTGAGCTAAATATCTTGGATTCTCGCAACATTTGTTGAGGATTGGTTGGTTAAACAATAGCCAAGCATGAATAAAATTGAGTGTAAATTGAAATTGAACCTTTGTATATTGTGATCACTTCTTGGGTAGAAGTTGGTTTTGAAGACTAAGGTTCAACCATTTCCATCTTGCCCAAAAATCATTTTCGAAATGTTTGAAAAACTTGTTGTGTGCTCGTTTTGATTGCAAAAACTTGGCTTTTGTTGTTTGTGTGATGCTTTGTGACCATTGTTATGTACTGATTGCTTGCGTGCTGGTCACGTGCGTCGCATTTGTTTACATGTCCAATCCATCCTTAAACTCCTCCCTTCAGCTTCCTATCGGAAGTTCCGGACCCCAGCCCGGAACTTCTGATAGTTTCTCTCTGTCTATTTTTTGTGCACGGCCGGAAGTTTCGATCAGGTCCGACTGGAAGTTCCGATAGTCAGGGTGTTAAGTCCCTGGGGTGGCCGGCGACCGAACCCTTCTCCTCACTCCTAAACCGCCGCCGCCTCTCTCTCCTCTCTCCCCTCTCCCTGCGATATGAGGTTCCCACCGAGTTCTCTCTTCATTCTTGATCGATTTTCGGTTGATTTTGGTCAAGGATCGATGCCCCGCGCTTGTTTTCGACTTCTGTTCGCCCAAGGTACTTCTTTCGATTCATCTCCCTAGTTTCACCTTCTCTTGCCTCGATCTATCATTTCTTGGACTTAGGGAGAAAACCTTTTGGTTAGAAACTCAATTATGATCTTGTAGATGGCCGATCTATCCTTTTTGAGGCAATGCGGTTGATTTTCGCCCGGGGGCTGTGCGGCTGCCAAGCACACCGGAAGTTCCGGTGTTCCTGGACCGGAACTTCCTGTCCCTATGCAGTCAGCCTCCCTCCATCTTTCCTATCTCTCGTCTTGCCACTGCAATGTCCTCATGTTTGTTTAATCCTTGTTGCAGTGTCTGTATGGCTCGTGAAAAGCGTCAGAAAGCTCGCCAGGACGTCTCAAGGGATGATGACAATAGTCCTCCCATTCGAGGCCCTCGAGGACGTCTCGGCAAAGAAAAGGCGCCGCAAGAGGATATGTGTTGGGATCGGACTCCTCCAACCCGTGCTACTCGGAACCAGCCTCTGATCATTCGTGATACCGGAGGCGAGGGTGCTGGCGGTTCTTAGCCCGCAAATGCACCTTGTGCAGCTCGGCGTTCCACCTCCTCCCATCCACAGCCTAGGGAACCCGGCTCCTGGGGAAATCCCATCGAGCTGTACACAGCTCGGGGATATGATGTTGATCCTCCTCACCACACTGGGCACCAGAGGACTAACTATCTCAAGCAGATAGCCCGGTGTGGTCGTGATCGCCTGGTGGATCTGGATATCATGCCTCAGGAGTCTATGGATCCCCATTTCCAAACTCTCTTTCAGCTCGACTGGTACAATTCAGTCTTTCTTTCCCAGACCAATCGGGTTGTGGAGATGAAGTATCTTGACTGGGGATATCTTCTGTCCAAGAATAATCCCATATTCAACGAGCTGGTGCATGTCTGTGAAGTCAAGAACATCAAGGATGTCCTATGCCTCGACTACTCCTGGAACACTAAGGTTATAGGGCAGTTCTATGCCACTGTCTTCTTCGGCTCCACAAAGAATGGGGTTCCCTTCATGAAGTGGAGGACAGAGGGACGCCCTTACAAAGTGTCTCTGCCTTAGTTTTAGAGATCTTGAGGTTGGATCTAGAAGATTTGAACCGTCCCAACATTCAGTCAGAATACCCCATTCCCACGGTGCGCACCAGATTCCTCTACGCACCAGATGCTCCTCGTGACTGTCTTGGGACGACAAAGGGGCTTCTACCTCAGTACAAGCTTATTTACTCCATCTTTAGGTTTGAATCCTCTTTGCTCCTTCCTGTTTTGTTGTGTTTCCTTGTGTCATTTTCTTTTTTGTCTCCATCTTCAGGTGGACCCTGCTTCCTAAAGCCGGGGATGCGACTACTCTTCCTACGCGCCATGCACATCTCCTGAGTCGCATGTGGCTTAATTAGCCGCCCTTCGATGTCACCAAGCTTATCTGGTTCGTGATCTACAACACCACCTGCGATCCCAAGCGGGGGTGTGTGTATGCTCCCTTCATCATGAAGATGATCAACAATGTGACCGGATTCTTCTACATCTGTGACGGTCAGCACAAGCCTTTCCGTCCTCATGTGTCGGTTGCACCCAGGATGCCTCCTCCAGGATCCCATGGCTCCGCTTCGGGTGCCAGACCTTCCTCTGCTCCTTCACGTCCTTCAGGCTTGAGCTCCAGCTCACCCATCAAGAGGGCGCTGCGCTCGATCTTCTACTTTGCGCCAAGACCGCCTCCAAGGTTAAGAAGATCAAGCGGCGTCAGAAGCAGCTTCTGCAGGAGGCTGATCAGGCAGTCTCTGATGACTCTGATGAGGAGGTCTTTGAGGACCCGTTCGCAGCGTTTGAGACCGCCCGTGATGTTGCTGCGGGGGAGGGGACCTCTACCTCTATTCCTCGAGCCTTTGCTGAGGTGTCCTCGCACTCGAAGGCAGAGGACGATGAGGCGGAGGACAACTCTCCTGCTGTGGCTTCCCCAACTGCTGGCTCTGGTAGCGCCACAGACGTTGCTGAGGCCTCCCCTAGTGGTGGCGACGACGACATTCACTCCAGCGACACCGAGATCGTCGCCAACTCTGATGACTCTGAGTGACTTCCCTTCTCTCTTATCCCTTTTTGGTGTCTTGATGCCAAAGGGGGAGAAGATTGAGAAAGCGGGGAGGTCAATTCACACTTTTGGTGCTTCGTGTCGTCTTGTCTCTGTCAGCCGACCGGAAGTTCTGAACCTAGTGACCGGAACTTCCGGCTGTGCATCTATCTTAGGCCATCTTTTATCGTTTGGACATGTGAGCCTTATGTGTGCTAGGATGTAATGATTGATAGACCTTATGATATTAATTAGGCTTATTTGCATGATCTCTTGTGTGATTTGTGAAGGGTGAAATGTTTTTTCAATTTCTTTGAGTGCTTGCCATGTCATATGCACGTAAATTGTATCATTTCACCTTTGTTGCATCCCTCTGGGTAAAATGAGTTGGTTAGAATTTTTCTTAAACGTCTTCTATCAATAATACATACGTAATTCTCTCTGTTTTACATATGCATACTTTTAGGGGGAGCTCTAACTAACTCTTTCTACTCAAAACTTCATTTACTCCTATCTTTTGTAAAGCTTTAACCAAGTTTTCATCAACCACCAAAAAGGGGGAGATTGAAAGTGCATTTAGCCCCCTAAGTGGGTTTTGGTGGTTAATGAATTTTTGGTTAAGGGACTAATGCGTTTAATTGAGATGTGTGTAGAAAAAATTAGTCCCTAGATGATTAGTTGTGCAGGTCTAGAGAATGAAGAACCCTCAAATATCAATTGCAAAAATAGAAAGAGATTCGACGATGGTTTATAGCTCTATTTTTCTTGAATCTTGAGTTTTAGAAAAAACCGTACTATTAACAGGGGTGAAACTCATGCCATGAGATGACCTAAGTGCTCTTAGTCAGAATATACTTGAGTGAGAATTTTTTGGAGTATTTTTTGGAAATTACTCCCTTCCACGGCAGAGAAAGCCGATCGGAAGTTCCAGGGTCCCAAGCCGAAACTTCCAGACATCTTCCCCTCGCAGCCAAGTCCTGAGAACTAAGTGTTGGCCGAAACTTTCGGTAGTCCCAGACCGAAACTTCCGGTCAGTATTCCAGCAAGCTATATGAGTAACGGCTAGGTGACGCAAGCGTGTACCTATATATATATCCCACCATGTCCCCAGCCCACTTTTGGCCGTCCAAATTTCACATTTCAGTCCCATAGCCTCTCCTATGGTGTTCTATCTCATCCCAACTCAATTCTTGAGTCACAAAACCAAATTTGTGAGAAGATTGAGTGATTGGTGTGATTGTGAGAGTGAGAGAGCTAGGTGACTTGAGCACTTGGCGATTCTTGCAGGGCTTTGGAGTGGTGCCTATAACTCTTGGAGAGCAATCTCCTAGACGGTTAGGTGTCTCCTGTATTCTATTTAATCTTTCGTCTGTGAGAGTTAATATGATATTCTAATATTTAACTTTATTTTTATTGTCTACTATCTCTATATTTAATTCTACGACATTGTTGACTTTATTTGATCATTTGTAACTTTAATCACTATTTTTTATTAGAATATAATGATAATATTTAACAAAAGTTGCAATATTGTAAAATTACTTATAAAATCTAGCTATGTTTTAAATCTAAATATTATTAGAGTTACTAATGGTCAAAATTTTAAAAATTTGATCGAATAAAGTCAATAGTGTACAGAGAGGAGTACCATTCCGTGATTGCTATAGTGGCTCTTAAAGTTGTTCATTTATAGCCAATTACGTGATATGATATTTATGGAGGTGTGGTTTGCCAAGGGTACACTACTATGTATAAAGAGGACGGCATTATAGATGCCGAACGTGCTAAAATAGAGACATATAGACCTTTTTCCACCCAAAGCACGTGCCATGAAGCGCCATCAGTTAGAACTGGCACCCTCTATGGAGAAATAGGTGCCAGTTCTAGAGAAAAAAAACCGACACCAAAACTATAGATGTCAATTTTTTAAAAGGAAAACGACACCTTTAATTTTATTATAGGTGCCCGTTTTTAAAAAACTGGCACCTATAAAAACCGAGCCGAGCCGACCGTGTGGGCCTTATCCACTCTCGTTCGGATAAGGTGAGCAGCACGGGCGCTCCTCGCTCACCGCTTTCTCTCTCTCGCACGACTCTCTTTCTTCCCCACCCACGGGCAGCGGCGGCGGCGTCCTCTCCACCCGCGAGCACCGGTGGCGGAGCCCTCCCCAACCACGAGTGCCGGTGGCGAGCCCTCCCCAACCGCGAGCGCTAGCGGTGGTGCCCTTCCCACCCACGAGCAGCACCGGTGGAGCGCTCCCCAACCACGAGCACTAGCGGTGGCGTCCTCCCTACCCATGAGTGGCGCTGGCGGCTTCAACCACTCCCTCAGCTCCCTCCTCTCTGAAAGTGCATCTAGCCTCCTAAGTGGGTTTTGGTGGTTAATGACAATTTGGTTAAGGGACTAATACGTTTAATTGAGATGTGTGTAGAAAAATTAGTCCCTAGATGCTTAGTTGTGCAGGTCTAGAGAATGAAGAACCCTCAAATATCAATTGCAAAAAGGGAAAGAGATTCGACGACGGTTTATAGCTCTATTTTTCTTGAATTTTGAGTTTTAGGAAAAACCGTACTATTAAGAGGGGTGAAACTCATGCCATGAGATGACCTAAGTGCTCTTAGTCAGAATATACTTGAGTGAGAATTTTTTGGAGTATTTTTTGGAAATTACTCCCTTCCACGACAGAGAAAGCCGATCGGAAGTTCTGGGGTCCCAAGCCAGAACTTTCGGACATCTTCCCCTCGCAGCCAAGTCCTGAGAACTAAGTGTTGGCCGGAACTTTCGGTAGTCCCAGACCGGAACTTCCGGTCAGTATTCCAGCAAGCTATATGAGTAACGGCTAGGTGACTCAAGCTTTTACCTATATATATCCCACCTTGTCCCCAGCCCACTTTTGGCCGTCCAAATTTCACATTTCAGTCCCATAGCCTCTCCTATGGTGTTCTATCTCATCCCCACTCAATTCTTGAGCCACAAAACAAAATTTGTGAGAAGATTGAGTGATTGGTGTGATTGTGAGAGTGAGAGAGCTAGGTGACTTGAGCACTTAGTGATTCTTGTAGGGCTTTGGAGTGGTGCCTATTACTCTTGGAGAGCAATCTCCTAGATGATTAAGTGTCTCCCACAAGCCTCCGGAGAATTGTGGATTGGCTCAAGAAAGTTTGTGAAGGATCACCTCTCCTCCGCAAGGAAACGAGATATGAATAGTGACAAACCAAGCTGATCTTTTGGAAGTTATCTAGGTAGAGCAATTCACGTTTGTGGTTCTCGCTAGAGGATCAAATTTGGATCTTTGTGGTCAATTTAATCTTTAGGAAAGAACCTAGGAACGTTGGAATTGAAGACCGTAGACTTCTTCTCATGGATTTGCTTGGTGAGGCAAGGGGTTAATTGAGACCCAATTCTTCGAAGTTCCTCAACGGAGAGTAGGATTCGTTGAATCCGAACTTTGGGTAAAAAATCCTTGTGTCTCGTGTGCTACTCATTTTCTTACTATTGCCTGTCTCTATTGCCTGTGTGATTCTCTCTGTTGTTAGCAATATACCTGTGTAGAAAGTATTTAAATTTGAGTTCAGATCCTTTTAAGTCACAAAACACCGAAGGTTCCGGACAGTAACACCGGAAGTTCCGGACAACTTGCGCTGATCGGAATTTTCGGGGTTAAGTACCGGAAGTTCCGGTGGCTGTGTGTTTTAACCGCTGCATTTCAAAGAAAATTTCAGGATCACCTATTCACCCCCTCTAGGCGACATCTACGGGCCTTCACTCTCCGACCTCGCCTCCTGGCTTCCCGGCTTCTCCTACTCCATCGTCGACGCCCAGTGGCAGCCTCGAGCGGATCCGATGGGCAGCGGATTTGTCCTCGATATTTTGGAGGGAAATTTTGGGATATTCTTGATGTCTTGGATTTGGATTTGGATTTATTCTTGGATTCCTGGGTTTTTTTAATCTAGTTTCAGTTGGTTTCTCTGATGATGATTTGTTGATGTTCTTGGATGAGAGCTATTGCTCGATGCATCGGCTCGATTCAAACCGATGCATTGAGCCGGTCTTTTTTTTGCCTCACGTGCGTCTCAAAGATGCTAGTTGTAAAACTGGCACCAATGACCCGAGGTCATCAGTGCCACCTGCTGGGTGTCGGTTGAAAAATTCGACACTTATTAGCTTTTTCTGTAGTTGTGGTGGACCCAAATTTGGCCCAAGAACTGGGCCGGCCCATTGTACTTTGTGTTGAGCAAGTCTATTACATGATGAAAAAAATAAAGGCCGACCTGAGGCTGGGTCCGCCCCTGCTGCCAGTCTAGAATCGCAATGCTCAAACTCTACTGGGGTATTTTGCTTTGGTTGTTGGTGGCAATAACCACCATCGATATTGACGCACATAAATGACAACAAATGGGTAGCATTACCATTCCAAAATCTCTCAAAAGCTAAGCAGTATATAGAACATATTGCAAATATTATCTTAAGAAATGCCATCTTAACATCGGAGTTTTGGCAGACTTATTGTTGGATTTGAATAAAAAAGTGCATCTTCCAAATCAAGAAGAAAGTGGGGGGAACCAAAGAGATAAAAGATCTTCTTTCAGTTCACCGACCTGCAGGCTGCAGCATGTATTCGGAATAGACTGCTGTATGTACTCGGAATAGACTTGTCAGTTTGTTGAAGGTGTGCAACCCTCTCCTCCATCACATTTCTGCAGGCTGGTGTCGCATCTCCTGGTTCCTCCTGTTCCTACACCATTGGATTCGCCGCTAATAGACTGTGCATCAGGTTCGCCTCCAAAGAAGGTTCAGAATAAAAGTTTGCATGCATCAATGTTCCACTTATGTGTACATATTGCCTCTTAAGAAGTATGTGTTGTGTCTAGCTTAGCTGCTGAAGTCTCAAGTAATCTCTCTGGCAGTGGACTATATCTATGTGTAACTGCTACTATGAGGCTGGAATAAGTTGCTTGTTTCTACCTTTTCTGTACTTGCTATAGTGGCTGTGAGCCTTGTGAATCTGAAACCAATGTTTGGTATATAATGTGGTTGGTTTGATAAATTCTAGTTAACTGGGGCCCCTGTCAATTGTCGTGCTATGGCTGATGATCATATTTGACTAGCTCACTTCTTCCAAAATATCCCATGAAGTAAAGCTGAACTTGTAATAATGTTCTTGTTCAAGTTGCACAATGTCTGGCTTATGAGAATAGCTCCTGATCCAAGTGGAACCGTACTAATTGCTATTATAGGCCAACAACATGCGTTCAAGAGAAGGATGGTGACTATCAATCTTACTTAAGTTGCACTTAACTCCGGTGTCTGCCGAAGCCTAGGCCTTGACCTAATCTAGCCTTTTACTTAAGAATTATTAGTTGGTTTTATATTACTTCCTCCATTCCAATCTACTTATCATTCTATATATTCTCACGCTAAACTACGAGGTGTGACAAGTTACATTGCTATCCTCGTTAATCACATCTTAAGCATCTTACCCAAAGGAAACATTGAAATTCCCTTGAGAGTACTACTACTAGTATGGCTACAATGATAAAGGGTAGGAATGAAAATATATCTCTAAAAGTGCTTTGAAATGTCAGAGCGATAAGTATTTTGATACAAATTTTAAATGATAGAATGAATGGAGCAGAGTACTTATTTCTGATATTAATCATGATGAATTTTGGCCATTCTCCTCGATTTTAAAGTAGATAACAGAGCATCCTGTTCAATCGAGAACCTTTTATATTCTTTTTTTATTACACTTCATGAACAGTACATTTTTTAATCACATTCCTTTCCATGTTTTCTCTAGACCCACAAAAGAACCGCACATCATTTTGAGGCTCATTTGCATGTTGAAATAAGTTTATTTGAACATCTTAACTATGTAAGTCTTAACTCTCAAGTCTCAACAACACGGAGATGCCATATATAAACTTAGAGCTAAAAACCAAGGGGCCAGAACACTGACAAGGAGATCAAGTGCCACTTCATTCCTCGATGTCTCTCATCACTAATGTAGAATGGTTGGATTTTTTTTCAATGCCATCACAAATAACAACATCAAGTTAATCAACTTCTCTGAAACTTAATGCTGGTATCCCTTCTCCCCATTTATAAGAAGAGAGGAGCAGTGCAAATGTGCTTGGTCTGAAATAGCGCAATAACCATATGAGTCTTAGTTATGTTGTACTCGTCGTATTAAGTCCAAATGACATGTTCACTGATCCTCAATTGTACTAGAGTGTATGCTGTTTGGTGATTTTTTTTGACAGGGTTGATGTAGAATTTTGCCTGCAGGACAGAGTTCTCTGTCATGACCCATGACCTCTTCACATCAGCTTGAAATGTGCTGCCATATTAACTTAGATGAAAGATTGTCTTCTCATTGCATCAAGCATAGTAAGAAAAGCTTGTGCAAGTCCCTCTACATGTGCAGTAGGCTTTGTTTCATTCAACATAATTTTCCTTTTTTGTGAGGATTTTAACAGAAATGTTGTTAGTGCATGTATACTTGTTGGTGTTTCTGCCCGTCTTAGTTGCAACTTGTACTTGCCTTCGAACACGCTAGACCCCAGCCTAAAATCTATTTTCCTCTCTTTTACATTATAAGACGTTTTGAATTTTAAATAAATTTATGCATAGATCCATGTATATGCTTCATATATATGTTCAAATTCATATGGGTAATAATGAATCTAGACGAGGAATGAAAAGGCCAAAACGTCTTATAATGTGGAACGGAGGAAGTAGTGTTTTATATAGGAATTCTCACGTGAATTCTTGTTACTTAATCCTGGCTTTTGGATAGGAGAAATTTTGGCCACTCCTTGATTTCGAAGTTCTCGATTCTAGTGATCAGCAATATAATTTATAAGGTGTAGAGATGGTGACACTGATGCTTATACTGGTTTAGGCTCTCAGTATGAGGTAACACCATACTCCAGTTGTATGTGGATTAGATATGTATCGGTATGCGCAGATCAACATATGAATAGCTGATGGCGCGTATCAATGAGCGATCAATTACCCTATTAGGGTTTCCCGGCCCTCCTTATATAGTCACGGAGGCCGCCAACTAGATACAGTAGGGTCGTCCTTATAATTCGGGTACCTATCATCTATTTACATGGGATAAGATTGATTGTCTTATCCTCAATCTCTTTCTTAAAACACAAGTAAGCCAAATGGGCCTAAAGTACTTGGCCTACCCCATGCTACATAGTCCAAAGTCCATGCCGTGGATACCCCGATACCATGTACCTCACAGAAGTTGTCGTGTAGCATGATATGTTGACCAGAATTTTGAAAGTTCTTCCCTGATTACAAACTGTGAAACGTCCAGGCTCTTATTTGATTTCTTTCCTTGTATTTCTAGAAATTGCTGAAGAAATGGCACTTTCTTGAGGGTTTCTTAGTTCAAACCATAGGGGTCAGAACGTTGACAAGGAGGTTTGGTGCCATTTGCTTCTTCGATGTCTCCCATCCCTAGTGTAAAATAAAACAATGGTTGAGTATATTCTCATGGCGTCACAAAGGATAGTATCTGTTACAAAATCATCAGGAGACATCATGAGTCTCATCAAAGGCTCATCAAAGAGCAATAATAGCAGCAATCAAGTGACTTGTAACAATCATATTATGGAGCATTTGTATCACATAAATAGCCACATTTAGAGGCTTAAATATCCCTTAAATCCTAGGAGAATCCTAGGCTTGTACACATACAAATCCTCACTATAAAAGGGGACATATTGAGATCAATAAAATGAGTGAGAATTCACATTTCACTGTTCATTCTTTTCGTTTCGCAACACGTTATCAGCAGCTCTACCAAGCAAGAATAGTGAAAAGACTCACCGGCACGTACAGGGTAAGAATGGCTCGTCCTGTTCCTCTCACTACCAACTCCTCCCTTCCACGCAACCTCCATGCACGCCACCTTCGTCGTCTCTTGCAGCAGCTTGAGAGGATCTTCCGGGCTTCGGCACGCCATCCTCGACGTGGCAGGGGCCGTGGGTGCCGGCATCGCCGGCCGTGGTTCCCCGTCTCCTCCTCCTGGCTTCGCCAGATGTGGAGGTGTTGATGAGAAATTTCTCTCATGCGCTGGCCGGGAGATCGCTTAACTCCAGTGCGGAGTCCTTCTCGGCCTCGTGTCTTGTGCAGGGCGTGCGCTTGATTTGATCTGTTAACCAACAAGAAAAAAATAAGGAAATATGCGTTAAGTGTTAGGTTAGATCCCCACTGGATCGGTTGAGGGAATCCATGAGCATATATTTGCTATCCTAAAATATATTTAAGCCAAACGACCAGAATGGATCGACAATACCGAGACAGCATTAGCCGTTTAACCTAAATATAGTAAAGGATAATAAATATATGTATTGATAACCTAGCCGGTACTGGAAAACTAACTATGGATAGGCTAGTACTCCAATGATTCTTATGAAAAGATACCATCCTTGAACCATATGTTTAGCCCGAAAATCGGCCGTCGGTTGTCGATGGTAGGCCGATTTCGGCTTATGATATCCGACAAGAACAAGATCTTAACATAAGAGGCAGTCCTAACATAAATCTAATAATAAACGTACTAAAAGAAATATATTAGGGCAGATAAGGCCGGCTGAAACCCCGGCACTGTCTCGTAAACATATAAATCTAACTGAACAGATCACTGGAGGTTCTAAAAACGACTTAATAGTTTAACGTTGATGCAGCATTAAGTATAAAAAGAGCAACCTGATCTGTTATAGCTGATATATACCTCTTAAGACGGTAGATACCGCATACAAACCAGTCAATCTTTAGATCTAGCCTTATTGGCTGCGGATTCTTGATAGAACTGGCAAATAGCAGGATAGATCTAAATATGTTCTAGTTTATAGGTGATATATGATAAGTAGCGCAGTATAAACCCCTAAATCTAATGTGTCATTACGATGGAAGCACTAGAAACATCAGATCATACCACTAATGACAAGCATTTACGTGGATTTGGGGATCGAAACGATGCAGCCCGTAGCCAAATCAATTGCTCGTCTGAAGAAAAAGGTTGGCGATGCGCCGAAGGTTGTTTGATTGATTGTGTGAATGATTTTACAGGAGGTCTCGGGTCCTATTTATACCCAAAATAACATTATCTGTACAAACCCTGGACTCTATCTAAACTATTATTTAAAATACGACGATATCCCGGGAAGGACCCACGCCGCATGACAACGAACAATTTAAACAAACTCCTAATTTACAGATAAAATTGTTGTTACAGGACTCTATCCATAGATGGCAATATCTTTTAACGTGCAAGCTGATAACCGAATCTTCTATTCATCTTCAAACATTTGCACCAAAAACGGTTTTATCTTCTCTGAACCTAGAATCGGCTATCGGCCGCTCTTGTCCGACTCAACCTTAGCCGATTGGCCTCATAGCCGATCGCTTCTCAGCCGATGCGGCCTCTGTTTCTCCGCCAAACCAGCCGATCCGATTCTGCTTCATCCTTGCTAGGACTTAGGGATTCAATTACCAAATTTAGGTGTCAACACATGCCCCCAAGTCCGTGATACGAAGTGTTACGGATTTGTTGCCTGTTCAAATTCCTGCTCTTCTCTGACCTAAACCACTTTGGCTGCCTCGAGTGCCCTTTAAATAGCCTTTCGCTTCGACCGAAATGATCACGCTTTCAAAACCCACTAACACACTTCACAAACAAGCCTTTCCTCTCTCCTCTCCGACGATTCACCGGCGTCCTTCATCGATCTCGGTGCCCTTCGCGAATCGAACTCGTCTTCACCTCCAACGACTCCGATGGCTTCCCACACCGCCGCCGCATCGCGCCTCTGCCACACCGGCCGCCGCCGCCGCACCAGCTGCTGCCACCGCATCGGCTGCCACCGTCGTCGAGTTCCCTGAGGTACACCCGTCGGTCCAGAACCCTTTCTATTCAGATTTACTTCTCTAGCCATACTTCCAGCCGTGTTGCATTCATCTTGCTTTTAGCCTTTTTTTATTAGCACTTTTTTTCCTTTCAAACTGTAGCATTCAACCATTCTTGATTAGCGTTTTTTCCTCTTTTGAACTGTAGCACCTGTCACATCAAGTGGCCATCCCCAGTTTGACCCAAGAAAGAAGGTATTTTCTCGGCCCCATCGGCAACACTGACCCAGCCGATGTCATCATAGCCGAGACCAACAGGGTCCCCTACAACACCAACAAGCCATCCCTAGCCCACTGGAACAGGACCTTCAAATCGTGGCCGACCACAGATGCAGCGTGGATTGAATGGTACAAGAGGGTGCGATCGGCCAAGTACACTCAATGGGAGGAGACTGGGATCACCCAGTGCTTGGCCCTGTCCGTTGCCAGCATGGAAAAGGACGAGCCGCTTCTGTCGGCTGGAACATATTTTTGGAATGACAGCTTCAATGCCTTCTTCTTCCGGCAAGGGCCGATGACGATCACATTAGCCGACGTGTACATGACGACCGGATTGAACATCCTGGCGTCGGCTAACCCCAAGAACCCGAGCCAAAAGGGGCAGCATCAATTCAAGACCAAGGCCATCGGCGGGTGGAGCGGCTTCATCGCTCAGAACATGAAGGACGGATTAGTCGGCCACAGGGAGCACGCCGCGTTTCTGATGATGTGGCTTGAGAAATTTTTATACTGTGGATCGAGCTGCGGGCCGACTGCCAACTGGCAGGTCGTAGCTGAAATCCTGGCCGACGGGGGCGAGCTTGTGCTGGGGAAATACCTCCTCGGCTACTTATATCAGATGCTGCATCAGGCCGCCGCAAAGATAGCCGCCAACGCCCTAATCAACACCAGCGGCCCCTGGTGGTTCTTACAGATCTGGCTAGTCCTGGCGACCCAAAAAATAGCTGGTCGGCTCCCTCTAACAGAGGATGCTTTCCCAAGGCTGGAGCCGATCGAAGATGAAGATGGCAACCAGATCACCACCACCAGATGCATGAGCTACGGAGAAGCAGCGGCTGCTCATGCAGGCTCAAGGCAATCGGCCGACCTGCTGCCCGAATGGTTCATCGCCCTGTATGATGGGCTATCACACGAGAACCGTGCCTGGTACTTTTACCGGGACTGGGGATTGTTTGAGTTGCCGGCTAACTTCAATTGGGAAGACATCAATTCAGCCGACAACCCAAGGTGCAGGGAATTGTTCATCGCCGCGCTGTCCCCCTGCATCCTGCCGATCGGGATCCACCAGGGCTGATCAGTGGCCAAAAGTTATGAATTTTACTACCCGGTGTCGGCCGCGAGACAGTTCGGTCTTGGGCAACTACCCGTCGGCTTCTACTATGCCGACAAGATTGAAGTGAGGGGAGTGGTGAGCCAGGACTTGATAATGCATGTGTTCGTGTGTTCATCGTCGCGGCAATCGTTGCGCGCTGGGAAATTGTCCAGTGTCGGCAGCCTCATGCCAGATTCCCAGCAGTACCTGAAAAAATCACAATGCCAATGTGGATCGGCACTGTTGTGGCTTACCTCGTATCGGCGGCTTTGGGTTCCCAGCTCGCGCCGACGAGGTGCTTCATCACGAGCTGCTCCCCGCCGAGACCAGTGCTGAGGACGGTTTCGGCTGTCTTCATAGATCGGCCGTCGGTCAGCCAATCTGATAACGGGGCGCACCATATTGATTGGCGCGGCGTGATATCCAGTCGGCTCATCTTCTGCCTCTGTTTCTCCGCCAAACCAGCCGATCCGATTGTGCTTCATCCTTGCTAGGACTTAGGGATTCAATTACCAAATTTAGGTGTCAACAGGAGGACGACGCCACGACGACGACATCATTTCCCGTAGGAACACGAGAGCCAATAGCACCCTCGCGACTCGCCAAGGGTCTCTAGTGATGCCGGACATATGCACAACACCAGAACGAATTCTGGTGGAGGCACCGCACCACTATGAGACCCATCGGTGGACTGCACGGGCACGGAAGTAGCAAGAGATGCCTGATGTGGTGACGTTGCCCGAACCACGACTGGACACATCATCTTCGCTGCGTCATTTCTCCACCACCATCGCCTGACTACACACCGGAGATGCCGCTGCACACACCGACACTAGCCAATCCATCGGAGTTCCTCCTCAGAAGAACCCTCGTTGCACGCCGTGGAGCCCCGCCATTGTACATGGCAGCAGGGGGCAACGGCGAGAGCTTCGCCCTCCCACCAACCCCTCCATTCCCCGGACCCCACTGTGTCATCAAGACCGGGCATTTCTCGGCTAAGACTATCGGCGGCGATAAGCCTAGCCATCCCCCACCTCGGGTGAGGGGAGGCTTGAACACAAAGGGGAAACAAGGTCCGAAAGGGGGTGTAGGGCGGCGGCGGCGCTCGGTCGGCGACATCACGTCGTCGGCGGAGGCGGCGGTGGCCGTAGGCGCCACGCGCGCCGGCCTCTCCATGGGCGGCGGCGGCGCTTGGCCGGCGACATCACGGCGTCGGCGGCTGTAGGGTGCCACCGGCGCGCTGGCCTCTCCATGGCAGGTGGCTGCGCCCGGTCGACTGCGCCCGACCGACCTCTCCGCTCGGTGACGGCAGCGCCCGGCCACCATCTCGGTGGCGTGTGTCGGTGGTGCCCGGCAGAGGCGGCGACGCCCGTCCGCCATCTTAGTGGTAGGTGCGGCGGCGCCGGCGAGAGCGGCGGCGCCCGGCCACCCTCTCCGTCGTGGCGGCGCGGTAGGGGGCGGCGGTGCACGGAGGAGGCGACGACGCCCGGCCGCCATCTCAGTGGTAGGCAGCGGCGGCTGTGGAGGGGGAGGTTAGGGTTTTTGCCCTAACCACACCCCCTCCCTCCCTTATGTCGGCTTATGTCTGGCCGGGGCCAGCCGGCCCATTAGTCAACCATTCTAATGGGCCACCACCCCTCCCGCGCCAGCCACTGGGCCAGGCCTCGCCCACGCCACCCTCATGGACCTACAGTGGTGGTGGGCCAAAATACTCATTATTTCGGCCCTCCACCCAAATTATCTTAATATTTTTTTGCATTTACGCTATAAGTTGTTGACCTTTGGTCATTTTAATTTTAGCAAATAAGTAGAGACTTTACATTTGCCATCAGCACTTTGTAACTCTCTGTCATTGTAAATATATATGCGTTTGTTTCGTCATTTCCATGTCCTTTTTTATGCATTTACTTTGCAAATTTACTCTTCTCGCACTACTTTTTATTTTCCGTTGCAAATGTGCCATAATTTCTCAAAATTTTGGCTATGCAGTGAGATGGCAACCAAAGAGTTCGATATTCTCGCTCTCGATGGTTCCAATTTTCCTGCTTGGGTGATGGATGTCAAAGTCAATCTGTCAACTAATGGACTATATAGATGTA
The DNA here is from genome assembly GCA_019925245.2 of Oryza australiensis. Taxonomy (NCBI): domain Eukaryota; kingdom Viridiplantae; phylum Streptophyta; class Magnoliopsida; order Poales; family Poaceae; genus Oryza; species Oryza australiensis. The sequence continues at coordinate 746,803 of JAIFGZ020000282.1, forward strand.
TAGATGAAACAACAGATGGGTGTGTTCCCTCCTCAAACATGTCCAAATTATCCGCCTTAAAAGTTATAAGGAATCATATCCATCAGGATTTGAAAATAGAGTACATGTATGAGGAGGACCCATGCGCTTTGTGGACTGCTCTTAAAAATTGATATGAACAGCATAAAGCTATCCTCCTCCCGGAGGCAACACATGAGTGGAACCACTTACGCCTATAGGTTTTCAAAACTGTAGACGAGTTCAACCATGTTGTTCATAAGATATGCTCTAAGCTCCAGTTTTGTGAGAAAAAACCTTCTGAAGAGGAGAAAATTGAGAAGACTCTGTCTACAATGCTCCCATCAGAACGGATCATCACTCAACAATACCGTGAGAAGAATTTCACTGTCTACTCTTCACTCATTCAACCATTGAAACAAGCAGAAAAGAACCATGAGCTCACTGTATGGAACTCAAACCAGCGCCCTTTGGGCACTGCACCATTGCCTAAAGTCATGCGAATGAGAAGAAACAAGTTCCAAATGGAAACACACAGACTGGAAATTCCTCAGGAAAGGATAAACGCAAGAGAGCCAAAAAGCAACGTGGGAACACTAAAAAGGGAAAAGGCAATTCTAAGCATAATAATGATAGTGGCAACAAAACCGCCTGCTACAGATGTGGCTGCTACAATCATATTGCTAAGAAATGCAGGACCCCTAAACATCTTGTAGATCTATACATGAAGTCTATGGGTCGTGCACAGACCAACCAGAAGCAGGAAGCACACTTCGCCTCTCAAGTGCTGGAGACTGGAGCTATGGACCCTATTCCTCAAGGAGCGGACCAAGCAAAACCAAGACTCCGCCAAATGAAGAGGAAGGCTCTTTGGACATCAACGACATGCTCGTGGAATATGCTTCCAACGACATTTATGAAGATCTTAATTAGGCGCTATTACTCTAATATTTAATTTTTTTGCAAAAGTAACCGTTGTAATAAAGACATGATGTTGCTACCCCTATTTACAATTGTAATAATCATAAATGCTATCTTAATATATTCCTATGTTGTTTTCTATATTTTGTTCTTACGAATTTAAATTATACATTGTATAGATTATTACGGGAATCAGTCCGATGGAAAAAGAGATGTGCCTCGTGGATAGTTGTACGACTAACACTACACTTAGGGAAGTCAAAATTTTCCAAACTCTCACAAAGAGGGAAGGACAAGTTTTGAACATTGCGGGATGCGATGCTATGATTTTCGGTTCTGGTAAGGTCACTATCATACTTCCAATGGGTACACAAATAAACATCAAGGAGGCATTATTGTATCCCGATTCAACACGTACCCTACTAAGTTATAGAGATATCCGAAAAAATGGTATTCATGTGGAAACATATGAAGAAAACAATGAGGAGTTTCTCCTCTTGACCAAAGATACTGGATATGGCAAACATACAATTGAAAAGGTGCCCTCTTTCCCGTCTGGATTATACTACACATACATCAAACCTGTACCATATGTTGCATACAAAGTGATTTTTCAAAATATGGATGCATTTAAAACTTTGCATGATCGCCTTGGCCATCCCGGCATCAGGATGATGAGAAAAATCATGAGCAATTCAAGTGGACATGGTATGAGCAATAGAAAATTTCCAGAATCCTCAGATTTTGTGTGCACCTCATGACTTGGAAATTAATTTTGAGACCCTCACATCTTAAAATAATGATTGAACCGCTAAAGTTTCTTGAACGCATTCAAGGAGACATTTGTGGCCCCATTCAACCATTGTCTGGGCCATTCAGGTATTTCATGGTTCTAATAGATGCATCCACAAGATGGTCCCATGTGTCTCTTATCAACACGGAACCATGCCTTTGCAAAATTGATTGCACAAGTCATCAGACTTAGAGCAAGTCAACCTAAACACCAGATAAAATCAATCAGATTAGACAACGCTGCATAATTTTCTTCCAAAGCTTTCAATGATTATTGTATGGCTTTAGGAATTGAAGTTCAACATTCTGTACCGTATGTTTACACACAGAATAGTTTAGCCGAATCTCTTATCAAGAGAATAAAACTCATAGCCAGACCATTATTGCAAAATTGTAACCTACCAACCTCATGTTGGGGTCACGCAGTCTTACACGCTGGTGACTTAGTACAATTGTGCCCAACTGCATACCATACAACCTCCCCACTCCAATTGGTTCGTGGTGATCCTCCTAGTATTTCCCATCTGCGGAAATTCGGTTGTGTTGTATTCGTACCGATCTCACCACCAAAGCGTACATCAATGAGCCCTCACAGGAAAATGGGATCTACGTGGGATATTTATCTTCGTCGATTATTAAATACCTGGAGCCCCTTACAAGCGATTTACTCACGGCCCGGTACGCTGATTGTATCTTCAATGAAGAACATTTTCTGGCATTAGGGGGAGAATTTAAGTATCACACTAAATGCCCAAAAATAAATTGGGATGCCATAGACACCCTAAAGGAGGATACTCGTACCACAGAATCTGACCTTCAAGTTAAAAGGAACATCGATTTGCATGTTGTTGCAAACAATTTGCCAGACTCATTTACTGTGAGTAAAAGTGTCACAAAATCATACATTCCTGCAAGGAATGTGCCAGAAAGAATAGAGGTAACAAATAAAACTATTCAACTCCCTTTATCAAAAGAGAGTGGGAGAAGTACGGCAAATCCTCGCAAGTGCACGAGAAAACAGAGGAAAGAATCCTCTGACACACTAAATGAAACTCAACCTCAAGTTGAGAGACACCAAGTGAATTCATCCAATTCACTTCCCACATCAACAGTGCACTTAATTACCGATGATGGGACATTGGAACGCCCCAACACGGTCATATTGGGAAATATTGAGCCATCAACTGGGGTAAATGAAATTTCCGTAAACTATGTTGAGTCTGGAGAATCATTCAACCATAAGACTACAATTGTTGACATATACTTTGCCTCATCAGTTGCATAAACTATCCAAAATGATCCAGATCCAAAATCCATGGTAGAGTGTAAAAAGTGCTCGGACTGGAACAAATGGAAGGAAGCAATTGAAGCAGAGTTAGCCTCCCTCAATAAAAGAGAGGTATTCTCACAAGTAATACTTACATCTCCAAAACCTTCCCCATGGGTTTTAAATGGGTTTTCATCCGGAAGCGGAATGAGAACAATGAGGTGGTGAGATATAAGGCGAGACTTGTAGCACAAGGGTTCACGCAGAGACCCAACATTGATTTCAATGAAACATATTCTCCAGTCATGAGCGGAATTACGTTTCGGTATTTGATATCACTGGTAATACAAAAGCGTCTATCTATTTGATGGATGTCGTGACAACATATTTATATGGGTCACTAGATTCGGACATATATATATGAAGGTCCTCGATGGGATCTTTATACCGAATGGAAGCGCAAATTGAAAAATGTATTGTGTAAAGCTCAAAAGATCACTCTATGGTCTCAAACAGTCGGGTAGAATGTGGTACAACCGATTGAGTGAGTACCTTCTGCAGAAAGGTTACTCCAACAATGATAATTGTCCATGCATATTCATCAAAAGATCCTCCACAGGATTTTGCATTATATCAGTGTATGTAGATGATTTGAATATCATTGGCCACACACAAGATATTAATGAAGCCCGCCACCATCTTAAGGCGGAATTTGAGATGAAGGATTTGGGTAAAACCAGATTTTGCTTAGGTTTGCAAATCGAGCACCTTCACTTAGGAATTTTCGTGCATCAATCTGTCTATATCAGAAATTATTGGAGAAATTCAATATGGACAAAGCACATCCAAATAAAACTCCCATGGTTGTTCGAGCTCTCGATAAAGAAAAGGATATTTTCCGACCACGAGAGGAAGGAGAGGAGATATTAGGAACAGAATATCCCTATCTTAGTCTCATTGGAGCACTTATGTATCTTGCAAACAGTACCAGGCCAGATATTGCATTCTCGGTAAATCTATTGGTAAGACATAGTGCCCCAACTAAGCGTCATTGGACCGGAGGAAAACAAATCCTCAGGTACCTAAATGGCACTAAGGATCTTGGCTTGTTTTTTTAGAAAACTGCTGATCCTAGCTTGGTTGGGTACACTGATGCTGGCTATATGTCTGATCCCCACAACGCCAGATCACAAACAGGTTTTGTATTCCTCCATGGAGGAAAGGCCATATCGTGGAGGTCGTCTAAACAGACATTAGTGGCTACCTCCACAAATCATTCTGAAATCATCGCATTGTTTGAGGCATCACGAGAATGCGTGTGGCTTCAGGATGATAAACTACATTGAACAATCTTGTGGTATCGGTTCCTCAGAATCACCTACCATTATCTATGAAGACAATGCTGCTTGCATTACACAGATGTAAACATGCTACATCAAGAGCAATATCACCAAGCATATTGCCCCTAAGTTGTTTAATCCCCATGAGCTTCAGAAAATAGAGAAATAAACATCTTACCGACAAAGTCTTGTGATAATCTAGCAGATCTCTTCACTAAATCCCTACCCACTTCCTCGTTCGAGAGATGTGTTAAGGAAATTGGTATGAGACTACTCAGAGACTTGCAAGCTTCAAGGGGGGACTCTTTGAATGATGGACCCTATTAAAACGCTTCACATTGTACTCTTTTTCTTTTGTGAGTTTTTACCATCCGGGTTTTCTCATATAAAGTTTTTAATGAGACAATGATAGATGCAAGCTTATGTCTTATCTCATGTTTTCTCCCACAGGGGTTTTTCTAGAGATAAAACACGACATGGTTTACTCCTTTAACCTTGCAGGTTGATGATAGAGCAATCACCAGTCATATTATTCCTATTTTTTCCACAGGGTTTTTTCAAGGAATTAAAGAACAAGTTGATCTCAACATGGACTTGATCAAAAGGGGGAGTGTTACAAAATCATCATGAGACATCATGAGGCCTTATTTGATCTCATCAAAGGCTCATCAAAGAGCAACAATGGCAACAATCAAGTGACTTGTAACAGCCATATTATGGAGCATTTGTATCACATAAAGAGCCACATTTAGAGGTTTAAATCTCCATTAAATCCTAGGAGAATCCTAGGCTTGTGCACATACAAATCCTCACTATAAAAGGGGACATATTGCGATCAATAAAATGAGTGAGAATTCACATTTCACTGTTCATTCTTTTCGTTTCGCAATAGTATCCCTTGTCTCCATTTATAAGGAAAAGCACCGCAAATGTGCTTGGTCTGATCTGGTGCAACGACCATACGAGCCTTGCCCATTGATCCTGAATTGATACTGCAGTGTACTTTCTTTGGTGATGTTTTTTACTATATTGATGCAGAGGCTCATGTAGGACAAAGCTCTCAAGTCATGAACTCATCATACTAATAGGAAACTCATGGTTAGAAGGTATAGAGCTCAATGGAACTGTGCTGCCAAATTAACTTACCTGAAGGATTGTCTTCATGTAGCATCTAGCTTAGTGAGAACACTTGCTTTAACATTCTGTCATTGCTATGAGTGGCAGGGTTTACAGTTTCATTTTCAGCCAAAATTTTGGAATTTCAGCGGCAACCAAAATTTCAAAAATTTTGGTACTTTTTTGGCCAAAATTATTTGAAAATATAACAATTTTTGAATGAATTTGAATATATTTTAACCAAATTCACAAAAAATTTAAAAACCAAAAAATTTGAATGAGATATGTGCTTGCTGGTGGAGGGCGAAATTTTTGAAGCTTCGTTCCAAAATTTCCATCCCTGATAAGTGGCTCTTAGATCTTCTATGCAATGCTGAAACTCTAGGAGTATCTTGTTTTAGATGTTGGGGATAAGCATTATCAATATTAACACGCATAAATGATGTCAAATGATTAGCGTTGCTCTTCCAAAATTTCTTCGATGCTAAGAAGTACAGAACAAACTGCAAAGTCTATCTTGAAAAAAATACCTCTTATCATTGGAGTTTTGGTGGATTGTTGACTTATTGTTGAATCTGAATACAAAGACAACTTTTGTTCAAGAAGAAAGTGAGGGCAACCAAAGAAACAACAAAAAAGAAATCTTCCTTTATTTCACTGAACTATACATACTCTTCTCAAATTAAGGCTACTTTTTAATTGTAATCAACAACGTATGGTGATCTACTCAAATCTGTCCCCACCTCATATGGCAATTTTGTTAGTAGAATGAACTTTTATATTACTCTCCATCAATGCATAAATCTACTCAAATCTATCCCCACCTCATATGGCCATTTTGTTAGTAGAATGAAGTTTTATATTACTCTCCATCAATGCATAACACCGGGAAACACAAAACATTCAACCATTCTAGCTAGCTAGCATTACCTTCCTTTCCAACATCACACAGCAATAGTATAGGAAAAGAAGAATGAAAATAGTATGAAGTAGTAAAAGGTGGTTAGCCTCTAGCCACTGAGATTTATGCAGCATGGAATGGCAAGTTTTTGGGCCGGGCAAGTGGAGATTTACGGCATGACTCTACATTCTCCGATGCCTCCTAGTTCTACTACTATTTGATAGAACATACTGGTTGCGAGAATTTGTGGCCATCGGAGGATAGACCTCAACTCAACTTGCATTGACGCTGCGTGTCATTGGCAAATATTTCTTGTACACGCTCGTCTGAAAAACAACTCGGTTTTTTCTGAATTTATAAGGAGGCACCAATGCTCCCAATTTATAACCAAGAGAGGGATGGAAATGTGCTTGATCTCGTGTGCCGCACCTGTCATCAAAACACAAGTTCCTACTAGAGCGTTTCTCTTGATTTCTGATAGAGTTGCTATAAGGACTTCTTTTGGCTGCAAATTCTCAATTATGTACTTTACTCATTAAATCATCTTGAAACTGATGGTGCACATTGTTCCCTGTGAATGCGTTTCAAGAAATCAACTAATATTGCTTAACTGAAATCCAAATGGTTAATGCAGAGATGAAGTTGCACATCAACTAAAATTTCGCAATTACAACATGTGTGTCACTCCTCAATTCTGATGTAGATCGTGTAGCATCATGTGATCAATAATTATGAATATTCTTTACCCCATTACACTCCAAGTTTTTATAGGGTTTCTTTCCATGTTTTTGTAGAAATACCTGAAGACATGGCACATCCTTGAGGAGATCTTTAGCTCAAACCATAGTGGTCAGAACCTTGATAAGGAGGATTGGTGCCACTTCCTTCTTTGATGCTTCCCATCCCTAGTGTACAACAGCACAATGTCTGAGTATATTTCCATGGCATTGCAAAGAAGAGTGTCAAGTCAGTCAGCTCTTCAGCTTATCTGAAACTTCAAGGGTGGTACCTCTTCTCCCTATTTATAAGAAGAGAAGAGCTGCTACAGGAACTTATTCTGGCTGCAAATTCTCAAATTATGTACGTTGCTCATTAAATCATCTTGAAACTGATGGTGCACATTATTTCCTGTGAATGTGTTTCAAGAAATCAACCAATATTGTTTAACTGAAATCCAAATGGTTAATGTAGAGATGAAGTTGCACATCGACTAAAATTTTGCCATTACAACAATTTATCCATGAGCAAACGTGTGTCAACATGCACAAGATATATGAAGTCCGAACTACCTTTTGCCCTGAAAATAACATGTGAGAGTCCTTCCTTTTGGCAACCTAACTGTGGTCACTATCTTCTATATTAGTTGAACATCACAATATCACTTTGATGCATGCAAGAAAACGGTGGAATTTTAGGATGGACTTACTGTTGAAAAACACGGGTGGATATTGCCTCCGGAAAATAGTCATATGAACAATGTTTTCCCTGAAACAATTGCACCACTGGATTCCCATATACCTCCCAGCCCTAGCTCTGAAATTTGCATTGCTAGGTATTTACTACAAAGAAAAGCAACACTTCGTCTTTGTGTTAAAACTTGGATAGATGGTATCTCATATTGATATTTGCAGCTTCTTCTATTAGGTCAATCCCAATGCTAGTTTCATAGGAGTTTCATTCTCACTAAATGAGATGCCATGCAAACAAATATGATGACATGACAATATAATTATAAAGAGAAAGGGAAAGAGTTTCATCTAGATGAAAATGGGTGTACACTGTTTCCAAGACCATGAAACTGACTGAAACTGGCATTAGGGGGCTAGAGTGTTTCATTCATTCAACTATATTCAGTCCCATGCATTGCTATTAAATGTCATGACCAACCTGTCAAACCACAAAATGAAATTATGCATTGGGTGTCTTATTTCATTTATCGATCCAAACCTCTTTAGATGACATTACACTTTTGGTAACCATGAAATGAAGCTCCAGTGTGTGTCTTTTTCTTGAATTCCGAAGAATATTACTCTTGTCTCCAGCTATTGATAATTTTCAAAGAGCACTGGTGCTTTAATTTGGTGTAATGCATTACAAGTTTGCAACTACCTAGAAAAGCCTGCAATCAGATGGCTGACAATGTACTAACTCTCTTTTCTCAGCCTTTTGAATTTCTGGCCAACTATGTTGTTGAGTCATTTTCCTGCCCACTACTTTTAGTAGACTTATGGATTGTCTTGCTTATTTTGGATAATGGCTCCAACTGCCATCATTGTAACATCAAATACATGCATGTTCTACTAAGTTAGGATCGTAAGTCAAATAACAAATGGATAAAAGTGCTACTTGTGTTAGAATAGTGTTGACGTGAAATTCGACAAATGTCTGTGAGATCTACTTAGCTCCAGTGCATGTCTTATGAATTGGTTTTAGGGTGTGCCAGTTAGTTTGATCCTGTATCTAACAAGATGAAAATAGATCGATGATCAAGGAGCCGACCGGCCAATAGGCCGATGTAAAGTAGCGATTTCATCGATGTCGATAGCGTTTTGAGCAGTCGACTATGGATCCAAGGTAGAATCAAACAATCAGGTAAACACTCTTATAAAGATGATCAAAAGAATTTGGTCAATAAACCAATCGACCGATACTGATACAATATAGTAGATGCACAGATCCGATGGTTATAGCGTACATCGGCTGGAAGTCCGATGTAGATCTAATATAGCCGATATTTGTCAAAGCTCTTATACATTGGCTAGAAAATCGATGCTAACATGATACATACAAATAAAGATAAATAATGAGTTCAAACTTATGTGTGTGTATATATATATATACCCACGGGTTGATATAAGTCCCGATCGGACATGAGACATATTCTAAAAATAAAAAGGAAAAATACAAGTCCCTGACAAAACTTCCTAAACATAAAAAAGAAAGTTACAAAATTTTATTTCTAATTGATAGATAGAATTAAAATGTTATGCCATGGTCTTCACGATTTTTTTCTTAAACTCGGTCTCTCCTGGATAAACTTCCATCGTCTGATCGACTTCTTCCTTAACCGAATCCACTAAAAACATACCAAATTTTGATGTTAACAAATAGGTGTCGAATATACTGGTCTTATTAGGTTACGATTAGATTTAAAGTTGAAATAGGTGATAGAGGTGGAGTTAGATTCGTGCTATGGAAGGGAATATGCACCGCCAATGATCATATTTGACTAGCACGCTGCTTCCAAAATATCCCATGAAGAAAAGCTGAACTTGTAGTAATGTTGTTGCTCAAGTTGCAACATGTCTGGCTTATGATAATAGCTTCTGATCAAGTGGTACTGTACTAATTGCTATTGTAGGACAACATGTGTTCAAGAGAAAGATGGTGAACATCAATCCTACTTCCTTAATTTGCACTGCCTGCAGAAGCCTAGGCCCTAGACCAAATCTAGGCTTTTACACAAGAATATTAAGTGGTTTCATATTTCTCCCTATGTTCCAATCTAATTGTTATTCTAGTAAATCTCACTCTAAACTACGAGGGTGGCAAATTACATTACTACCCTCATTAATTACATCATAATCATTCTAAAAGTAAGCATTAAAATTTCTTTTGAGAATACTAGTACTAGTATGACTACATTGATGAATGGTTAGAATGAAAATATATCTCTAAGAGTGCTTTGAAATGTGAGAATGATAAATATTTTGACATAAATTTTAAATGTTGGAACGACAAGTAATTTGAAACAAAGAAAATATTTATTTTTGGTTCTTAAGTATGAGAATTTTTGGCCATTGCTCGATTTTAAAGTAGTCAGCAGAGAACTTTTTGTATTCCTTTTTTGTTACACTTTGTGAACTGTAAAATGTTTTTATAACATTCCTTTCCATGTTTTTCCTTGACCCATAAAAGAACTGCATATCATTTTAAGGTTCATTTCCATGTTGGAATAAGTTTATTCGAACATCCTAACTAACTATTCTAGTCTTAACTCTCTAGTCTCAACTGTACGGAGATGCCATATATGAACTTGAGCTAAAAACGAAGGGGTCAGAATATTGACAATGAGATCAGGTGCTACTTCATTTTTCGATGTCTCTCATCCCTAATGTAGAATGGTTGGATATATTTCAATGTCATTACAAATAAAATTATCAAGTCAATCAACTTCTCTGAAACTTCAAGCTGGCATCCCTTCTCCAAATTTACAAGAAGAAAGGAGCAGCGCAAATGTGCTTGTTCTGAAACAGTGCAATAACCATACCAGCCTTATTTATGTTGTACTCGCCATATTAATTCCACATGACATGCTCATTCAACCTCAATTGTACTAGAGTGTACGTTGTTTGGTGATTCTTTTGACAGGGTTGATGTAGAGGTTCCTGCTGGAAAGACTCCTGTGTCACGACTAGAGCTCAATGGAACTGTGTGGCCATATTAGAACTTAGATGAAAGATTGTCTTCACATTGCATCTAGCATAGTGAAGCCTATCTGCATGTGCAGTAGATTTTGTTTCATTTCAACATAATTTTCCTTTTCTGCGAGGATTGGAACAGAAATTTTGTTAGCATATGTTTACTTATTGGTGTTTATACCCGTCTTAGTTGCAACTTGCACTTACCTCTGAACATGCCTAGACCCGAGCCTAAAATCTAGTTTTTTACATAGGAATTTGTCGAAACTTGGTTTCGGCAATATAATTTCTGGGGTCGCAGTCAAGATCGCCAAGCACAATGGGTTAGAAGGAAAAGAGGATTTAGACAGGTTCAGGCCCTCTCGTGAGGTAATACCCTACTCCTGTTTCGGTGGATTCGATCCGCCGAGTGTCTTTATTGATCTCAGGATCTAAAGCTGAAAGCTAAAAGCTGATTTCCTATCGGAATCTCTGATCTCACATAGGATATCCCTCAAGGGACGCCCCTCACCCCCCTTATATAGTCTTGGGAGGAGGGCTTACAGATCGGAAACCCTTTCTTACTCTAAGTCGGTTTCCTCAATCTTACCAAACCGTGACTATGGGCCGTTGCATTATCTTTATCGGCAACGTAATACCCAAGTCATATTTGGTTTATAGATATGGCAGGCGCAATCTATCCCTACCTCCAGTCGGATAAGCTTGCCATGTAGATACCTGATTGTCATAATCTCCACAGTAGCCCCCGAGTCCTTTTCAGTCGACGAGACAACTCAGCTTCAAACCAAAACAGTACGTAGCCAAAAACCTCTTTGGCCGAGTGCTTCTGGTGCCGAGTGATTCCATCATCTCTGCCTGAATCTTCCCGAGTGGCTCCAAAGACTGTGAAGGGCTGGAAAATATCTAAAAAATTCTCAAAAACAAATATCTAGGTGCATCTCCTGATGCACCTAATTAGGTGTAGCCCCCGACTATATGGTTAGTCAAAAATAGACTAAGCATATAGTCAAGGACTATATAAAAAATCATTCTCATGTAGATGCTTAGCTCAAGCTAAAGCAACCTCATTACTCGGCAAGCTTGTGCTTATCCGAGTGAATTTGCCCGAGTCATCTCAGAACAAATAACCCAACCAACCCTCGTGGGTGAAATGCACTCGGTAAGCTCATGCTAATCCGAGTGGATCTGCCCGAGTCATCCCGGAACAAATATTTTAATCGTCCCTCATGGGAAAACGAGTTCTTTCAATCATATGAAAAATTTGACCAAGTTATTAAATAGCTCTTGCCATAATACTGGTCTTAATCTATAAAGATCTTCACCAAGGTGAAAAAATAGCATCAACATAATCACTTAGTCAAATGCTAAAAAACCAAATAGCCCTTGTCATCAAGGCACTATAAAAGCTTAACTGTTGGTCACCTTCCAAGTTGCACCATGCCAGCTTCTCATGAAGTCAAGCAAACCGCGGTATGAAAGGATTTCCAAAGGTACAGGGCATTCGGACACGCGCATATTGCCAGGGCAAATCTGCTTAAGCTCATCCGCTTAAGTCCCTAAGGACACGTGTCGGGCCACACCTTAACTGGGCCGCAGATTCTCTCATGGGCTCGGCCCAATCACGAGAAAACCTAGCGCAACCCTCAAATCTTTCTATAAAGCCTCGAGGTCGTCCCCGCCTCTTCGTCTTCCAAAAGATTCCTCTTTTCGCAAAGACTGCTCACCGTTCCTGCGAAGAACCCTAGACTCGCGCGCTCCCAAATCCATCCATCCAGGAGCTCGCTTCTTGCCACAACCGCTTCGCAGCCAATCTCCCAAGACCCCCTGCTCAAATCTCCACCCTTTCCGACCAGATCCACTTCCCGTCCAAACCACACCCATGGCGGAGGAAAAGAGAATCCCCTTTGATCAATGGGCCACATCGGATGTGAGGGAATCCACCCTCAAGGAGATGGTGAAGCACGGCGTGCTCCCTCCTAAGGAGATCGTGGGCTGGCGCCCGGCGGCGGGTGAAGAGTTCCCAACCCCGAACACCGGTGAGCTCGTTGTATTCACTTCTTTCTTCTATTGCGGGTTCTGCCTTCTCACCTCCGAGTTCTTCCGGGGGCTTTTGGATTATTACGAGCTTCAACTCTACCATCTCGAATCCCAACTCTATGCTTGAGATCGCCCTCTTTATTCACGTATGCGAAGCATTCCTTGGAATCCTCCCCACTTCCAACCGTTCGCCGCATGTTTTATCTTAAACCACATCCAAATAAAGACCACCCATGCGTCGTTGACGGGGCGGGTTTCCAACTCCGCGGATCTCTCCGCAAGGAGTACTTCTCTCTTCCCTTGAAATCTTCTAATAAGGGATGGCACGCGGGCTAGTTCTATATCAAGCAACCTTGAACCTGCTCGCGCCTTCGTCGGCCTTCCCCTGTCCCCGTGCCAACTTGGAGCACTGTTTCGGTGGCTCAAGATCGGGACGAAGCCAACAAACCGCTCACAAAGATCCCGGCAATGAAGCGAAGGGTCTTCGCGGCGAGCAGATCACTCGGCACTTCATCCGGTGCCGACTGGCTCCAATTAAAGAGTGGTCGAAGCCGGCCTTTGAATACGAAGGCGGGAAGGACCCTAATCAGGAAGATCAAGATCCACTCAGTTACGAGATCCTGAAGATCCGGATGTACAAGATCTTCTCGACGGAATTGCGCTTGAGCGCGCCCGATTCTCGCCTGGTTCTCCCCTTCGCATTCACCGGCCTCCTCCTCCGGTAAGCCGATTGACTTCTTCGTATTGTTTCGCAACCTTGACGTCATATCTCTTAGTATAGTGAGAACTTCTATTGCAGGAAAATGCTTCCGTCACTTCAAAACCGTACAAGGTGCCCCACGATGACGTGCCGCGTCGCCCTGCCAAGAAGCCGACTGGCGGGATAAAAATCCAAAGTGATCCGGTCGGGAAGCGGGCGGCCCCGAGTGAGGACACAAACAAGCGGGCAAGCAAGAGGAGGCTCGTCATCGACGACTCGGACGATGACGTCCCGGGCCTCCAGTCGAGACTCCTCCTCCAAGGCCATCGCCGAAGGCGGCGCCGAAGATCCGCCGGTCGTCGAGGTATGCTTTATGGCTGAAGTCCGAACCTTCTCATTGAAAACTTTCTTTGTCTTCATTCCAGCTGTATCCGTCATTGCAGGAGGCCCCAGGACATAGATCCTGCCAGGAAAGGTGAGGGGCCGACTCCCGCTGCTGCTCCCGAGGCTCCTAAGCCTGCGGAGCCAAGGCCCCGGAGCCTGCTTCCGAGCGAAAGTGCTCCGGGCAAAAAACCTTCGCCTCCGAAGAAGGATACCCCAAGGAAGGAGCCCCCGACCGCCAGCCGGGACTTCCCGACTGGAAGCCAGTCGACAGCTGGGAAACCTCAGGCTGCGGCTCGGTCGGCCCCGACTGAGGACCAGTCGGCGAAAAGCCAGAGGAAGGAGGCCAGCCGGGCTGTTCCGCCCAAGAGCGCATCCACTGAAGCCGGTAAGTTTTGAATCAGAGTCTTGTCTTTACTCTTTAGTTCGAATCTTTCATGTCTTCATTTGTTTTTCCTATCTGCCAGCCACAGTGGAGGAAATCCCCAGGTTACAGTCTTCTGAAACCTGGGTTCCCCCGATCAAGATCGAGTGGCGGGACTCGGAAGGCCAGAGGCAGGGCATCGTCTTGGACAGGCAAGCTGAGAGGGAAGAAAGGGATGCCCTTGTCGAAAGCCTTAACGAAGCGACTCGGCTACTCAACGTAAGCCTTAGTCTTTTTCTCTTATTGTGTTATCATCTTTTTCCGTCGGTCACTCTTCGGATTTCACGCGCAGAAGGAGTATTGCCGTTCCATGGCGAAGTCCGAGGTGCTATAGAAGCTGGTTCCTCACCTGAACTCTTTAGAGGATGTCCAGCGAAAGCTGAAGACCACTCAAGAGGAAGCCGCGTCGAGGGAGGCGGCTCGAGGAAGGAAATCGCGGAGCTTCGGGAGAGAGAACCTCGACCTCCGAGGATCAGTCGGGAGTAAGCTCATCTCTCCGAGTTTCTTTATGATTCTCATGTTGATCCCGGTTGCTGATGATCTTCTTTGCTTGTAGAAAATTTGTCAGAGGTGCACCCGCTCCAGGTCCGGCTGGAGGCAGTCAGCCTCGACAAGGCCGAACTGGAGGCCGAATTTGAGGGTAAGCTTCTTCGAAGTAAAATCCTTGGCGCTGCTTTATTTTTCGAGTGCTTTGCATGATCAGATTCTTTTGGCAGCTTACAAGGTTAAGACCCGAGCTCAATACGACGTCTTGCTCGAGCGGGTGAAACGAGCCGAAGAGGTCCGGAAGAGGTCGCCAATGCCGCTGCGCCAATCTTGCTGTCCTTGTTCCACCATGGAGTCGGGACCAGCTCACTGGACCCAGTTGAAGTCTTCGACAAGCTCAGGCTAGCCCCTGACCAGTATCTAGCCAACATCACCGAAGCCGCCAACATGGGGCTGGCCTGGCTCTTGCGCAGACCAAGTCTCTCTACCCCCGAGTGGATATCGACTCGGTCGGGGAGGGCTTCGCTGACGGGACCATGGATGAGCAGGCCCTGGACATGCTGAGTGAAGCGCAGGAGTCGGCGAAGAAGATTTCCGTTGATGTAGTGAATAACTTCCGGATTTGATTTGTCTTGTGAACGTTGGCTTGTAATATAGTATGATCGTGATGCTCGACACGACTTGTGATATATTTAGTTTATTTATGTTAATACCTTGATCCGAGTTTTTGTGTGAAATTTCTTAAGTAATTTTCGTCGATCTGTCACCAAGCCTAGGCTCGATTAGGTCGTTAGAAAACTCTCGTCCTTAGACACCGAACTCGAATCGAGGAACATTGAACAATGATAAACCAAATCATGCACAGAGGTTGATGAGGAAAACTTATGCTTTATTGACATGTGTACAACCCCCGACTGCTAACTCAAGAAGTCATCTTGCTTGAGGTTGGCAGTCAAGTAAAACGTGAAACTTTAGCCAAATTAAGCATAAAATCGTCGAAGATGCTCGATGTTCCAGGAGTTCTCCACCATAGATCTGTCTTCACGCTTTAGTCGGTATGCACCGGGCCGAGTCACCTCAGCGATTATATATGGTCCTTCCCATAAGGGGGATAACTTGTGACGGTCTTTGGTGGTTTGAATCTTGCGTAGAACCAGGTCGCCAACAATGAAAGCTCGTGCTCGAACGTTGCAACTGTGGTATCTTCTGAGCCCTTGAAGGTATTTGGCCGACTGGATGAGGGCCGCCTCACGAGCCTCTTCCAATCGGGTGAGGTCGTCCACTCGGTCGGGGTCGTAGCGTTCATCGTTGAAGCTTCGGACTCGGAGGGATTCATACTCCATCTTGTTTGGCAACATGGCTTCTGCGCCGTAGACCAAAAAGAAGGGAGTTTGGCCGGTAGCCCGACTGGGTGTGGTCCGCAGAGACCATAGGACCGAGGAAAGCTCTTGGACCCACTTGCCTGCGTAAGGGTTTAGGTGATCGAACACGCGGGCCTTGATGCCTTGGAGGACCATGCCGTTGGCTCGTTCGACTTGTCCATTGCTTTTGGGATGGGCAACTGATGCATAGCAAATCTTGATTCCGAAGTCTTCGCAGAATTTCTTGAAGATGCCTCCCGTGAATTGAGTCCCGTTGTCGGTTATGATTCGTTTGGGACGCCGAAGCGGTGCACGATGTTGAGGAAGAAATCCCGTGCCTTGTCGCCAGTAATTGTGGCGACTGGCTTGGCTTCAATCCACTTGGAGAACTTGTCGATTGCGACGAAGAGGTGTGTAAATCCTCCCGGGGCTTTCTTGAAAGGGCCGACCATGTCCAAGCCCCATACCGCGAACGGCCAGGATAGCAGGATTGTTTGTAGCTCCTGGGCTGGGACGTGGCTCTGTCGAGCGAAAAATTGGCAGCCTTCACAGGTTCGTACGACTTTGTCCGCGTCGGAGACCGCGGTAAGCCAGAAGAAACCTTGTCTGTAAGCTTTGCCGACCAGAGTGCGTGCTGCCGCGTGGCTTCCGCATATGCCCGAGTGGATGTCTTGGAGTAGCTGCCTCCCTTCCTCGGGTGTGATGCATCTCATTAGAATTCCAGAGGGGCTCCTCTTGTATAAGTCGGAGTCAACCATGACATATGCTTGGCAACGACGTCGAACGCGTTCTGCTTCATCCCGGTCTTCCGACAGCTCTTGCTGAGTTAAGAATTTGATGAGCGGCGTCCTCCAGTCGGCGTCAGTCATGGCGACTTCGTTCGCAGCTTGTTCGTTGGAAGTTGTCTTTGCCGTGATGGTTGGTTCATAGAGGTGCTCGACAAAGACGTCTGTTGGGGCAGCTTCGCGCTTGGACCCGAACTGTGCCAACTCATCGGCTGCTTCGTTGTTGTGCCTCAAGACATGTGAGAGTTCGAGCCCATCAAACTTGTCTTTAAGTTTGCGGACCTCTTGTCGGTAGGCCTCCATGGTGTCGTTTAGACAGGACCAGTCCTTCATTACTTGGTTGACGACCAGCTGGGAGTCGCCTTTCACGATGAGCCGACGTATTCCGAGTGAAACTGCGAGGCGCAGTCCATGTAGCAGAGCTTCGTACTCGGCAACGTTGTGTGAGGTAGAGAAGTGGAGGTGAAGGACGTATCTTAGTCTTTCCCGGTCGGGAGATCAGCACAACTCCTACTCCCAAGCCGGTGATCCTCTTGGATCCGTCGAAGTGCATGGTCCAGTGTTGGAGGTCTTCTCGAGGTACGTTCTCTTGTTGCTCAGTCCACTCGGCCAAGAAATCCGCCAAGGCTTGTGACTTTATGGACGTCCTCGCCTTAAAAGTCAAGTCCAATGGCATCAGCTCTAGAGCTCACTTGGCGATGCGCCCGGTCGCCTCCCGGTTGTGGATGACATCGCCGAGTGGAAAAGAAGTGACGACGGTGACCGAGTGACCCTGAAAATAGTGTGCCAATTTCCTCGCGGTTATTAGAACGCCATAGAGTAATTTTTGTACCTGAGGGTAGCAAATTTTGGCTCCTGCCAACACTTCGCTAACAAAGTAGATTGGCCTCTGAATCTTCTGGGCCCGTCCTTCTTCTTCGCGCTCGATCACGAGGACTATACTAACCACTTGGTGAGTGGCTGAAACGTACAGCAGGAGAGGTTCCTGGGGCTGAGGCGAGGCCAGAACAGGCGGTGCTGTAAGGAACTCTTTGAAATCTTCAAAGGCCTTGTTGGCTTCCGCGGTCCACTGGAAGTCGTCTGTCTTCTTTAACAATCTGAAGAAGGGCTTGCCTCGTTCGCCGAGTCGAGAGATGAAGCGGCTTAACGCCGCCATGCAGCCGGTGAGCTTCTGGACGTCCTTCTGGTTACTCGGGGGCTTCATGCTCAAGATGGCGTTGATCTTCTCTGGATTGGCTTCAATGCCGCGATGTGACACCATGAAGCCGAGCAGTTTGCCTGATGGAACGCCGAAAGTGCACTTCTCCAGGTTTAACTTCATTCTGAAGGCCCGGATGTTTGCAAAAGTTTCTTCTAGGTCAGCGATCGGTCTTCTTTCGCTTGGTCTTGATGACAACGTCGTCAACATAAGCTTCTACGTTTTTGCCGATCTGCGTCGGAAGCATCTTTGGATCATGCGTTGGTATGTGGTGCCGGCGTTCTTCAGCCGAAAGGCATGGTGATGTAGCAGTAGGCCCCAAACGGCGTGATGAAGGATGTCTTCAGGCAGTCGGATTCTTTCAAGCTGATCTGGTGATAGCCCGAGTAATAATCCAAGAAACTCAGAAGTTCATAGCCGGCTGTTGAGTCAACGACTTGGTCGATGCGAGGCAGCCCGAATGGATCTTTGGGACAGGCTTTGTTGAGGTCGGTATAGTCAACGCACATGCGCCATTGCCTCGTCTTCTTGCGGACCAGGACTGGGTTGGCTAACCAGTCGGGATGAAGGACTTCTTCGATGAAGCCGGCAGCCAGGAGCTTTGTGAGCTCTTCCTTGATAGCGTCTTTTCGGTCCCGCGCAAATCTGCGTAATCGTTGTTTTATCGATTTGGCGTCATCTTTGACGTGCAAAGAGTGCTCGATCACCTCCCTAGGAATTCCGGGCATATCGATGGTTTCCAAGCAAAAACATCTTTATTATTTTGGAGGAAGGTGACGAGCGCGCTTTCCTATTTGGGATCTAGTTCAGCGCCGATTAGAGTTTTGAGGGATCCGACGGATCAAGGGAGATCTTCTTGGTCTTGGCATCGCCGGATCCCGATTTGGCTATCTTCTTCGCGGGGACTTCGCCTTCGCCGAGTTGACGCAGCCAATCGGACTTCTTGTTGGCCGCACAATCTCTCGCGAGATTGGGCCATGTCGCAGCCTCTCCTTATCGCAGTGAAGGCTTGCTTCACATCGCTGCGAAGAGTGATGACGCCGTTGGGACCCGACATCTTCATGCAGAGGTAGGTGTAATGTGGGATCGCCATAAATCGGCAAGCGCAGCCTTCCGATGATGGCATGGTATGCTGTTTCGAAGTCGGCCACCTCAAAAGTGACGTTCTCCGTTCGGAAGTTCTCTCGGGCCCCGAAGGTGACGGGAAGGGAGATGTGCCCGAGTGGTGTAGATGATAGCCCCGGGATGACTCCGTGGAAGGGGCCGAGCTTGCCTTCGCCGGCCTCGGGATCGCATCTCATCCATGGTCTTGGCAAACAGATGTTGAGGGCGCGCCCCATCGATGAGGACGCGCTTGAGCTCGATGTTGCGGACCACGAGATCCGGGACGAGTGGATAGCGCCCGGGTGAACCACTCGGTCAGGATGATCCGAGCGGTCAAAAGTGATGGCCACTTCCGACCATCGCAGGTACTGAGGGACTTCGGGTTGAGCCGCGTTGACCTCTTGGTCGGTTAGCTTCTGTTTCCTCTTGGACTCATAGGCTAGCGGCCCTCCGAAGATATGATTGAGTTCTTCCACAGGGTCTTGGAAATGTTCGGCATTCTCAGCTGCGTTGTTTTTCTTGGCGCCCGATGGACCGGCCTCATCGTCGGCTTCTTGTTGAGCCGCGCCGCGCACGCTTGCTCGGCAAACTGTTTGTAGATGAAGGTCCTTAGCCGCGTGCTTATGATTGGGATGATGAGTGCATTGGGCGTTCATGATGGCATCGTAGGCGGCGACTCGGGGGCCGCGTTGAGTGTTGGAGGTTGCGGCTACTAGGTCCTCAGATCGGCGCTTGCGATCTTTTTGGGCCTGGTTGTTGCTGTTGCCGTTATCCTTCTTAGGATTCCGGCTTCCTCCCGCTTGCTTGTCTTCCCTCCTGTCGGGCCGGTCTTGACGGGCAGCCTTGATGGCGTCGTTGGATTTGGCGTAGGAGTTCGCCGTCTCGAACATCTGTTTCACCGTCTTCGGTGGCTTGCGCCCGAACTTCCTGATTAACAGTTCATCGCGGACTCCCTTCTGGAAGGCGGCGATGATGATGTCATCGGTAATGTTGGGAATCTTGTTGCGCTTCTCGGAGAAACGACGGATGTAATCCTTCAGAGGCTCGTCCGGCTTCTGGATGACGTTGTATAGATCGAAGTGCGTGCCGGGCCTCTCGAAGGTACCTTGGAAGTTGGCAATAAAGTGGTCCCTCAGCTCGCTCCACGAGCCGATTGAGCCTCTTGGCAGGCTCGTGAGCCAGTTCCTGGTGGAGTTAGCGAGGGCCACTGGAAGATAATTGGCCATAGCCTTGTTGTCGTCGCCTGCTGCGCGGATGGCGCGAGTGTAGACGGTAAGCCATGACTCGGTGTCGGTCTTGCCGTCGTACCTTTCAATTCCTGTGGGCTTGAAACCACTCGGCTAGTGCACTCGGCGAAGCTCCCGAGTGAAGGCCGGCACTCCGTCGTCGCCGCTATCGGGTGATCCCCCCCCGATCTTTCCGGGTGCGTCGGTCTCGCTCCTGGTAGCGGCGATCGAGGGCTTCCCGCAGATCACTCAACGGGGTCTTCGGTTGGCTGGTTGGGTAGCTGGAGCTATTGCTGCGGCGGACGCGGTGGTGGACGGGTGGACGTCCGTGTCGTTTGTCGCGGGAGTCGGCTGTTTGATCCTGGTACTTCTGTGTGGACTCGCGGCGTGGGCCTCTTGGCCTCGTCGTCGACCGATCTGGCTCGGGCCTCTTATAGTCTCCTGACCTTAGAGGCGGGAGTCGACTCTTGTCGGGCGTTCTGGCCACGGATTCAGTCGGCCTTCGTGCCGAGGTGGTGGGGTGGCCGTTGGCTGTGGCCGCAACAATGGTCTTGATCTTGTCAAGTATTGGAGTCACGTCGCCGGTGCCGTCTCTATGACGGTGTCCGGGAGTGTGAGCGCGGCAACAGCGTTCGCGTGGCGTCTAGAAGATGTTGGCGTTGCGGACCCACGTTTGAAGAATGGCCTCCTGAGCGGATCGTCCGGCTGCGCGTAGATCTTGCTTTCTTTTGTCAGCCTCTTCTCTGCGTTTCTTCTTCTCTTCGGCCATCTTGCGCTCCTGCTCAATCTTGGCTCGCTCTTCTTCAACAAGCCTCTTGGCCATGGCTGAGTCGGACTCTCCGGCTCGGCCATGAGGACATCAAGCACTTCGGCTCGTAGTCCTTGCGGCGTCGAGTCGCCGGCTTCATCGAGGATACCATAGAGGTTGTCAAAGCCGGCGGAGCTGAGGTATTCATTGAGATCCGAAGATGAGCACGAGCCGAATGACGGGAGGATTACGGCGACCTCCCTCGATCCTGGGTAGCCCGGGTCTGGATCGTTCTAGTCCGAGTCAGAGCTTGGGGATGCAGGTTCCTCCGAGCGTGTCAACCCCGACTCGGGGGATAGGAGTTTGCCGTAGATCTCGGCGGCGTTTGGTAACCCAAACGGCACCGAGAGGTCTTCTTCCGAATAGATCGTCTCCGTCGGGGAGACGAGAAGATCGGTGCAGATTTCGGCGGTGTTCGGCAATCCAAACGGTGCCGAGTGAAGTCCTTCGTTGGAGCGAGCAGATTGTATCTCGATCTTGAGAATGTCGTCGAAGATCTCGGCGCTATTGGGGAGCCCGAATGGCGTCGAGTGGGTTTTTCCTTCCGATTGGTTTGAATCCGAGTCGAAGGAGGAGTCGTCGGAGAAGTTGGCGGCGAAGTCGCCGAATCCTGAAGGTGATCCCATCACGCTTGTCGGCGAATTGTTGAAGAAGTCTCGACGCGCGGTCCCCTACCGGCGCGCCAACCGCCGAAACTTGGTTTCGGCAATATAATTTCGGGGTCACAGTCAAGATCGCCAAGCACAATGGGTTAGAAGGAAAAGAGGATTTAGACAGGTTCAGGCCCTCTCGTGAGGTAATACCCTACTCCTGTTTTGGTGGATTCGATCCGCCGAGTGTCTTTATTGATCTCAGGATCTAAAGCTGAAAGCTAAAAGCTGATTTCCTATCGGAATATCTGATCTCACATACGATATCCCTCAAGGGACGCCCCTCACCCCCCTTATATAGTCTTGGGAGGAGGGCTTACAGATCGGAAACTCTTTCTTACTCTAAGTCTGTTTCCTCAATCTTACCAAACCGTGACTATGGGCCGTTGCCTTATCTTTATCGGCAACGTAATACCCAAGTCATATTTGGTTTATAGATATGGCAGGCGCAATCTATCCCTACCTCCAATCGGATAAGCTTGCCATGTAGATACCCGATTGCCATAATCTCCACAGAATTCTAGGGTGAATTCTTGTTGTTTACAACCAAAATTGGCAGCTAAAGGTCGAAATAAGGAAGATTGCCAATTTTTGGGAACCTATCGGTTTCCTTCGGAGAGGCCGATCTGACCGTCGTGTGTAGGCGGGTCAGACTGGGCCATGGGGCCGGTAAGACCGGAGGTATGTAGCCGGTCTGACCGGCAGAGTCCGGAACCTAGCCTAATTTGTTCGTATTCGGGTTTCCTTCCTCCATACAATATGTCTCGGATTTTCAAATGTATCTACCCCAAATTGGACGTGGAGAAGGGCCTGTGGAGGACAAGACCAACCCCTATTTAAGGGCCAAGGCCGGTTCAATTGGCATAACAATAACCAACACAAACAAATCCAATCTAGTTCTAGTTTTTAGCCAATTGTATCGTTCTTTTCTTTCAATATATTTCTTTTAGTTCGTCCATCTTTGTCAATTTGCGCTGTAAATTGTCCGCCGTCGCTGCGAGAGTGCAACATCTCTTTGTAAGTTTGTCTTGAAAACTTTCCGTTTGCCCACAAGGCGTCATCATCAAGCCCGGGAGCCTGATCAAGGTAACTCGCGGCGAGGTAAGCGCTGATCACGTCTCTGTTCCTATTCAAAAACTTGTTGCTAGTACGGTGGATGAGTCTGTTATCACCGTCGTAAACAATAAGATTGAATTCGCTATGGAGGCTTGTTTTAATAGATTGTTTAGGGTGCACATGAGCGGCAAATCCGGTCTTCCCGCGGCCGATTCGCCGCCTACCTCAATAGGCAGTGGGAGCCAGCCCCCTGTGAACCACATATTTAGCAAAACCGACGGGGCGATTGCCCAAGGCCCCGGCGAAAACAGTTCTGCCACCTCTGTCGATCTGATCGGCCCTACGGCCGGTCTGACCGGCCCTCACCATGTCGGTCTGACCGGCCCTACGGCCGGTCTGACTGGCCCACCGTATCTCGGTCTAACCAGCCCGACGACCGGTCTGACTAGATCACAGTATGGCGGTCTGACCGGCCCCACGGCCGTTCTAACCGGGTTGCCTTACGTCGGTCTGACCGGCCAAGCAGCCAGTCTGTCCGGCTCGCCATACATCGGTCAGACCGGCCGTCAAGCCGGCCCGAACCCATACTACACCGGTCTGACCGGCGGCTATATGACCGGTCAGACCGCGTCTTATATAGCCGGTCAGACCGGGCCCCTGGCCGGTCAGACCGGTGCTCTGGTGCCAGTGCAAGAGTTTGACCCATTCACGGGCAACTCAATCTTGTACCACGTTCCTGCACGCGATCCTCCCACAACTACTGGTCATGCACCAATCCCCCCACACATCCCCAATCAATACAACGATCCTAATAGGGGATACCCCTGCGACACGGGACATGGCCAATATGATAATATTGCGCTGCAACTGCCACCTTTCAGGCCGCCGGTCTTGCCCGACCTGCCTAGGCCTGAAAATATGGAGGACCAAATTAGGAACATTATTAGAGATTCATTCGGAATTGAGCACAGGAATCGTGCTAAGGTTTAACAAAAGCCATATCCTGACTATTTCGATAACATCCCATATCCTCGTGGTTATAGAGTCCATGAGTTCACCAAATTCAGTGGAGAGGATAATAGGACCACATGGGAGCATATCAGTCAATTCTTAGCGCAATGTGGGGAGGCTAGCACTTCGGATGCTTTTAAATTGCGCTTATATTCTTTATCTCTATCCGGTACTGCTTTTACTTGGTTTACATCTTTACCGGTTAACTCTATTCATACTTGGGCTCAGCTAGAAAAGAAGTTTCATGATTATTTTTATACTGGTGAGACTGAGCTTAGACTTTGTGATTTAACATTGGTTAGGCAAAAATATAGTGAGTCTGTTGCTGATTATATTAAAAGATATAGAGATGCTAGAAACCGGTGTTTTAGCTTGAGTGTAACTGAGAGAGACTTGGCTGACCTTGCTTTCAATGGGTTGCTTGCTCCCATTAAGGAGAGGTTAGATGGCCAACAATTTCTTGACGTTAGTCAGGTAATGCAGAAGGCTCTGGCTCTGGCTCTGGCTCAGAGATGCTAAAAAATTTGTTAGGCCCGGTGATAAGAAACCTCATGTTAGCATGATCAACTGTCCTAATAGTGATTCTGATTCTGATGAGGGCGATCATGAGATGTATGTCGCTGAGTGGTCTTGGACAAACAAGAACAAACCCTTTGTTTGTTATAGCTTGAGACGCTGACTCCTCGCAAGGATCGACAAAGTGAGATTAAGTAAAGTTTTGATGTGGCCAAGTGTGATAGGATTTTTAATTATCTCTTGCAGGAGAAACAAATCAAGTTACCTAAAGGCCACATTATACCCTCGTTAGAAGAATTAAAGTGTCGTTCTTATTGTAAATGGCACGATTCTTATTCTTATTCTACTAATGAGTGTAATGTTTTTCGTCGACAGGTTCAATTGGCCATAGAGGAAGGACGATTGAAATTCACCGAGGGCCCGAAGATGAAGCTTGACAACGATCCTTTCCCTATGAATGCCATCGACCTTGATGGCAAGAAGGTGTTGGTTCGGCCGGAGCAAGTCGAATCGGCTAAGGGGAAGGAAGTCATCATTCGGGAGCCTAGGCCCAAGATGCTTGTGCCGAAGAGCCCAGAGGTTGGGACATGGAAGGAGAATAAGGCCAAGACATCCACATCGAGGAAGCCCCATAAGCCCAAGGTGACCTTCGACATGCTCCTTAACAAGTACGAGAAGAAGAGTGCCGAGAAGGAGTGTGCCAGGGGAAAGAGACCAAGATCGCCCCCTAGGGAGAGACTTGGTCCCTCGTCGAGGGTTTTGGAGCCACCGTTCTCCCATTGCCCTCAAGTCATGCGCCTCCAGGTTATCCGTTCCCTTACTTTATGCATTGGGGGGCCCCCGCCTATGTACAACATGCCTCTGATGCAGGGTCACCAAGGATGGAGAAGGGAGAAGAGATCGCCGCAAGGGCATGCGTCTACTTCTAGTGGAAGCCGGTTCCCCACAAAGGACCGGTTTGATGACGAGAAGAGGGCACACAAGCGTGCTAAGGCTGAAGAGAGGGCTTCGGAGGCGATCACCGTCAAGATAGGATCTTACGATGTGCCAATACCATCTGGAGAGCAAGCTAGGATGGTATTTGGCAATCGAGCCGAAGCCGCGAAGGATACTGCACAGGAGGACAGTCAGAACGGACGTCTTGGCCGGTCTGACCATAGATCAGTAGCCGGTCAAACCGAGCCTTCGCCGGCTCATCGCAGTGTGGCCGGTCGGCGTGACGTGTTTGGCCGGTATGATCGTAGTTCCGTGAACGATGATCGGGCCGTTCGGCGGTCCGATACTCACTCCGGTCGACCACGACACCGTACCGGTCGACCGGCCACCAGGCCGGCTCGACCGCCGTTGGTAAGGAGAGTACCGGGGTAGTTCCCTCTTCGGGCAAAGGTAACGGGGACATTATTTGCCTCTCGGAACAGAGCCGAATCCTAGGTGGATGCCTAAGGATTTAACGGCTACCCGAGAGGAGGAGGTTTGTTAACACCGAAATTTGGTAATTGAGTTTCTAAGTTTGTAAGGGCAAAGTGAAATCGGATCGGTGAAGACAGGAATCGCATCGGCTAAAAGGGATGGTGTAGAGTTAGTCGGCTAAGGATGGATCGAATGAGAATAGACGATAGTCGATTCGAGTCCGGAAGAGATGAAGCCATGTCTAGTGAAGGGACTTGGAGATAAATGAAAGATTCGGTTGTTAGTGGCGCGTTAAAAGATATTGCCACTTATGGATAGAGTCCTATAACGGTAATTGTATCTGTAATCTAGAGACTTGTTAGATTGTTAGTTGTAACGCGGCATAGGTCCCGCTAGGGATAATATGGTGTTTTAAACAGTAGTTTAGATAGAGTCCAGGGTTGTTACAAGTATTTGTATTTTGGGTATAAGTAGGACCCGAGGCCCTCTCAAAAGAAGAATTGAATCAATCCAATCTCCGGCGCATCGCCAACCTTTTCTTTAGACGAACACTGTTTGGCTTTGGGCCGCATCGTCTCGATCCCCAAGTTCAGGTAAATGTTTGTCATTAGTGGTATGATTATCTATTTCTAATTCTTCCATCGCAATGATACATTAGAATTGGTGATTTTACTGCGTCATATATCATATAACGCATATGAATTAGATCAATGTTTAAATCTATCTCGTTATTGGCTCGTTTCGTCAAGAACATGTGGTCAATAGGGCTAGATCTAAAGGTTGGCTGGTTCATATGTGGTATCCACCATCTCGAGGAGTGTAAGACGGCTGTAATCGATCGGATGTTTCTTTTGATACTTAATGCTGCATCGAATTCGAAATATTGAGTCGTTTTTAGAACCATCAGTGATCTGTTCGTCTGAGATTTATATTATCTAGAGATAGTGTCGGGGTTTCAGCCGGCCGTATTTGCCCTAATGTGTTTCTTTTAACATGATTGTTACTAGATTTATATTAGGATTGCCTCTTATGTTAAGATCGTGTTCTGTCGATGTTGCTTCGTGAAATCGGTTCCTTCGGGCAGCCGATGACCGATTTCGAATTGTACGTTTGATTCAGAATATTATCTTTTCATAAGATTCATCGGAGTATTAGCCGATTCTTTGTTAGCTTTCCAGTATCGGCTAGGTTATCGATCTGTATATTTATTATTCTTCACTATATTTGGATCAAGTGGCTGATGTTGTCTCGGTGTAGCCGATCCATTCTAGTCGCTTGGCCCAAATATGGCCCGGAATAGTATATATACATCCATGGATTTCTTCGGCCGATCCCGTGGGGATCTAACCTAACGCTTAACGTACACTATCTTGTTTTTCTTGTTGATTAGCAGATCAAATCAACTGGCACGCCCTGCACGTTGTAAGCCATCGAGAAGGACCCGCACCGGAGTCAAGCGAATCTCCCGGCCAACGCGTGAGAGAGGTTTCTCGTCAACACGCTTCTTGGCACGCCGGTGGGACTATCTTTGTCAGCCCGACTCGGACGAATAGACTCTACCGGCAAGATGGTCGATTCCAAGATCCCTGGCATCACGCAGGACAATGTCGTCCCTGTAAAGATGGAACAGCTATCGGCTGAACAGCAAGCCGAATATAAGAAGATGGTGGAAGAACGCCAGAATAATTATCTGCAATCTTTCACCCAAACAAGGTCTGGAGCTGTGCACCAAAAGTACAAGTTCAGCCTGAACGATACCAAGGCATCTTCATCAGGCGATGCAAAAGGCAAACAGTAGGTGGAAGAGTCGGCCCAAGTGCAAGATGATTCGGCCGTATACTCTTTACAAGATCGGATTGACTCTACTGTTCATCACGCACTAGTCAACCAAAGTAGCATCTTGGTCAATACACTCAATAATATGATCTCTCACGTGGTTGACGCCAACATAGCCGAGCAGCTGCAACAGGGGCCCACGTATTTCGCAGATGGCCAATTTCCTGGTTACAGGACACTAGTCACCCAGGATCGGCCGCTTCCACTGATAGCACAACCAAACCCGCCAGGAAGGATCGGCCACCTGAGTCCACCTGAGTGGATTCTAGGGACGCAATCGAGTTCGTCAAAGAACACATCATCTACCGATTTGGCGTTTCGCAAACAATAACGACTGACCAGGGGTCTATCTTTGTGTCAGACGAGTTCGTCCAGTTTGCCGACGGCATGGGGATCAAGCTACTTAACTCTTCGCCATATTACACGCAAGCCAACGGGCAGGCTGAAGCATCAAACAAAATCTTGATCAAGCTAATTAAAACAAATATCTCTCGAGCATCCTAAGCAATGGCACACCCGATTGGCCGAATGATTGTGGGCGTATCGGATGGCATGCCACGGATCAATCCAAGTTCCCCCGTACAAACTGGTCTACGGACACGAGGAAGTGCTACCATGGGAAAGTGTCGTCGGCTCAAGGCGCATTCAGCTACAGGACCAACTCACAGCCAACGATTATTATCATCTCATGGTAGACGAGTCGGAGGATCTCGTTTTGTCCAGGATGAGAGCTTTAGAAAAAGTAACAAAAGATAAAGAACGAGTAGCCAGACATTACAATAAAAATGTTGTACCTAAATCTTTTGAGGAAGGCGAACTCGTTTGGAAACTTATACTGCCGATCGGGTCTAGAGACAACAAATTCGGCAAATGGTCACCAAATTGGGAGGGGTCTTTCAAGATCCACAAGTGTGTCTCTAAAGGAGCTTACATGCTAAAAGGATTGGATGGAGAAATATTCGGAAGGGCCCTTAATGGAAAATATCTAAAGAAATATTACCCGGCGTGTGGATCAATTCGTGAGTCGGCTATTGTCACGGCGGCCGACCCACGACAACCGATGTCTTACAAGGCATCGCCTTTAGGCATTCGCATACACCACCTTTACAAAGCGCTCCATGATCGGCTCATGATTGCCCAACAGGGAAGACTAGAATGTATGAGCTATCAACAAAACTTGGGGGGCATACACATACGCAAGTCAACCGAAAAAGCAGGCCGATTGCAATACAAAAATCAGGCTAGAAGTTGAAAAACCAGGCCGATTCTGACGCAAAAATCAAGCAAAATCAAGAACATTAAAACGAGCTTTATTCGGAATCGGCGCGAAGCCGTCTTGGATTACATGTTCGCTAGGTAATCCCTAATGGCCGCCAGGGCTCGTTCAATACGCTCCGCAGTCTCCATCTCTAGAGCATCCAAGATCAGATACTCCAGCCAAGTGACCCTTATGTCGGTGGTCGTGGTCAGTAGCTCGTTGGCAAGTTGGGCTTGCCTCCCTTCCGCCTGGTCAAGGCGCGCGAGCGTCGAAGACGCCATGGGGGCAGCCGGGATGCCACCAAGGTGGGACGGGAGGCCCGGCCGCCGGGTGACGAGCCTCCAACTCCCCAAGCGTCTCGGGTTGGCCCTCACTCGGCGGTCTTGGCCGACCGAGCGTCGTACGGTGTCTCCATGATCTCCAGGATCACCCGAAGTGGATGAGGCGGCTGCAAGAAAATCCGTTCCTGAGTACTTGAGGGGAGAAAATGGCAAGAATAGACGAGTTGGGAAATCACCTGGTTCACTGACGAGCTCGAAGAAGCCATGGGAAGCCTTGTGAAGACTTGGAAGGCGGGCGTTGTACTCTGGAGGTTGTCTTCTTTCGCCGTGAGTTATTCAAGAAGGGCCGGAGGAGCCCATTTATAGAAAGAAAAATGCGGTTTTCGGAAGTGAAAGGTCGCCGCCGACGCGAGAGTCAAAGCGAGAGTCGAAGAGGTCATCATTAAAGGCGTTGGGAATCGTTGAATGGCTGGCGACTGCGCAAGACTGGATACCTATCGTCCAGGACTCACGGGTTCTTGAGATACAGGTTCGGGTGAGTCGGACTACGAAACCAGATCGGCAGCATACTCGGGTATTACCGGCCGATAGTCAGCGACGCGGGTGGACGGAGGATAACACTAAAGGTCGCGGCGTCATCTCGGGGTCAGGGCCGATTTTGAATCAAACAAATCAAGGCTCCGCACACAGCCGAGGGACAGTCCTACCTACGAATACAGCCGATTATATCTACGAGCGCAACGGCATAAGGTCGATGAATTATAACACGCAAGTCGAAGCCGGGTATTAAGCGCGAGTAATACGGGTTATCCAATCGCATTACAGGAACACAAGTATGGTACAGAAATGCGAGCTGACCTCGCAAGGTCGGACAGTTTACAGTTTCATTTTTTCAGGAAATCGGCTATGGCCGACAACGCCGTCCACCTAATCTGATCGATTTCGCCGATTGCCCTAAGGTCGTCGGCCTCGGACCCCGCCACCGATTGGGTGCTCCTCACCAAGTCGCGCAAATGCGCTGCAGCCGCCCTGATGCCTTGGCGCTCGGCTTCAACCTTGGCTGGCAGACCAGCCATGTACTCCTCATGGACATCGATTTCGTTCATAACTTGAACGAGATCGGCCACCAATTGATCCCGACGGGCGCGGAGTTGCTTAAGCTTTGCCACCGGCTGTCTTCAGCGGTCGAAGGCAGCCTTCCGGTTCTCAATGGCTTCTTTTGTCGACTGGATGGTAGCCGACCGCGCTTGACTCTCCCGGCGATCAATATTCGCTGCCCGGCTCGTTCGTACTTGAACTGATAGGCTTCCATGAAAGTCGTCGGCACGATGGCTTCGGGTACGGTGTCCGGCAGCTGGTCTTGGATGTCCCTGAATCACGCGCGTATTGAGCCGCTGTCGACCACCAGCGCGTCCAATGAAGCTTCCAGCCGATTGCCGATATCGTCTAAAGTGGTCCTCAGGCCCTCAACCGACGCTGCAGGCGCTTCCTCGCCGGTGTCACCGGGCTCCTCGAACTCCGACAAATCAAAGTTGAGAAGGTCGGCTACGTTCTGCAACAAAAGGAGAAAGGATCAGGGGCATGCCAGGCCGACAAAGTCGATAGTCGAAATCAGGTGGCTTACCGTCGGCGTCGTTGTCAGGGCTGTTGGCTCGGCTGAATCGTTGCCCATGGCCGTCCGACCCTCTTTGTCGGCGTTGTCGCCACTGTCCCCAATAGGCGCGGTAGGTTCGCCAGACGCCTGGGGGGCAGCCGATGGAGACCGTGGGAGCTGTAGAAGAAAGGATTAATGGATGAGCCGATCAATTACCACAGACAAAGTGACAGAAGACGATTACCGATGGCGCAGGGCGAGGAGTGCGACCGGCCAATCTCTTGACCTGCGAGCAACAGACTGATCAGATGCAGGCGATCATCGTGAAACCAAGTCCAATGAAGTAAAAGCTTACCGGTGGACATCTCGTCGGCAGCTTGGGGCTGGCGGGGACGTCACTTGGGGCATTGACCAACTCGGGACTCGAGATCCCGAGTTCGGCCGCCACCCGGATAGCCGTTGGCGCTTCCTCGTTGACAGCGGCGTCGAGGAATTGCTCGATGGCTGGATCCAGAGGGGGGAGGCTGTCGGCCGATGCGGCTGATTTTGTCTTTTTCACCCTCTTGGGGGCAGGCGCGGCTGACAAACGCGGTGGTGGTGCCACCTTTCTCTTCTGCACGATCGGCTGACACACCGGCCCTCGCAGCAGTGATGTTAGTTTGGGCGTCCCCAGCCGATGGCCGACGGAGCAAGGCCGCCCACATCCAGAATGCCTGGGTTGTATTCAATGGGGGCGTCCGGAGTCACTTACCGTCGGCCGCTCTGTCTCCGTCTCCTGCAAAATCGAAAGATGAATGTTAATCGGCTAGGGCAGCCGATGAATGAATTGTAAGAAGAAAATTGTTAGCCTAAAGCAGAAATATACCGAGGGGATCTCGTCGGGCAGAAGCAGGTCGATGTAGCAAGATGGCCGTTGGTGGAAAATGTGGCGTTTGAGTTCAGACCACCATCGGTCGTAAGCGGTGCTTCTCCTCATCGACAGTGTTATCACTCGCGTCGCCGAGGAGGACCGGCTATGTTCAAGCAACCGATTCATCATCAAGTCTTGGCCGACCGCCCTCTGGTTTCAATCTTATCGGCATAGAAAAGCCGATGGGCGCTTGCCCAAGACCAAACTGCCTCGCCGCCGAGACCGGGTAATTGAATTCATAGCTCCGGGCCACTGATCGACCTTGGTGAACCCCAGTCGGCAAGATGCAGGGGGACAAAGAGGCGGCGAACAACTCTCTGCACCTTGGGTTATCGGTTGAGTTGAGGTCATCCCAATTGAAATCAATCGGCAACTCAAACGATCCCTGGTCTGGATAGAAGTACCAAGTACGGTTGTCGCGGGACAGCCCATCGTAAAAGGCTGTGAACCATTCGGCCAATAGCTCGGCCGATTGCTTTGAGCCTTCATGGGCGGCGGCTGTTTCTCCGTAGTTCATGCAGCGCCTGGTGTCAATCTGGCTACCTTCATCATCTTCAATCGGCTCTAGCCGTGGGAATCCGGCGTCTATTAGACGGGGCCGACCAGCTACATTCTGGGTGGCTAACACCAGCCAGATTTGGAGGAACCACCAGGGGCCACCAGTGTTGACTGGGGCGTTGGCGGCTATTTTCGCGGCAGCTTGGTGTAGCATTTGATATGAGTAGCTAAGGTGGTATTTTCCCAGTGCAAATTCTTTCCCGTCGGCTAGGATTTCGGCCATGATTTGCCAATTAACGGTCGGCCCACAGCTTGATCCGCAGAATACAACCTTTTCCAGCCACATTATCAGGAAGGCGGTGTATTCCTGGTGGCCGACTGTCCCTTCCTTCATGTTTTGGGTGATGAAGCTGCTCCATCCGCCGATAGCTTTGGTTTTGAACTGATGTTGGCCTTTTCGATTCAAGACGCTGGGGTCAGCCGATGATACAATGTCCACTCCAGTTGTCATATATACATCGGCTAGTGTGATGGTCATCGGCCCTTGTCGAAAGATGAAGGCGTTAAAGCTATCGTTCCAGAAGTAGGTTGCAGTCGATAGAAGCGGCTCGTCTTTCTCCATGCCAGCGATGGACAATTCGAGGCATTGGGCAAGTTTTTTCTCTTCCCACTGGGCATACTTGGCCGATTGTATCCTTTTATACCATTCAGTCCAAGCTGCATCGGTGGATGGCCACGCTTTGAATGTTCCGTTCCAATGGGAAAGAGATGGTTTGGCGGTGTTAAAAGGGATGCGGTTGCTTTCGGCTATGATGACATCAGTTGGGTGTGTGTTGCCGATAGGTCCGAGGAAATACTTCTCTGCTTGTGTTGAATTGGGGATAAGTACTTGATGAGACAGGTGCTACAGTCCGAAGAAGGGGAGAAAAGTACTAGTCAAGAATGATTGTGTTTTACGGTTCGGGAACAGGAAAAGTACTAATTGATGAGAGTATGGAACAAAATGCTCGAAAAATCACCGAACGAATCGTTGATGTGAGAATGTTTGAAAAAGCAGATTTGAGGGTAAAATCGTGGATCGGAAGAAAGTACTGGGAAACTCGGTTGTAGTTGCGGTGAAGCGGTTGCGACGGTGGCGGCGGACGGCGCAATGGTTGCGGCCGGCATGACGGTGGTGGCCGGCGAGTTGGAGGTACTTGATGCAGCGGCGGAGGCCATCGGGAAGCTCAGGGGCGAGGATGAGTTTGAAGAACGTGAGGAAGGTTGTCGAGCGCCGATGGAGTCGCCGGAGGAGAGAGAGAAAGGGCAGGGGGCTTGTTCGTGAAGAAGGCCGAGTACACGTTGGAGGCGTAGGCGGTTTGGCCGAGAGAGGTGGATATTTAAAGAGCACTTGGGAGAAGCCGAGGCGGTTTAGGTCAAGAAGGAAGCATGAGTTTGAATAGACAAGCAAATCCGCAACACTTCGTATTACGGACTTGGGGGCATGTGTTAACACTGAAATTTGGTAATTGAGTTTCTAAGTTTGTAAGGGCAAAGTGAAATCGGATCGGCTGAAGACAGGAATCGCATCGGCTAAAAAGGGATCGGCTGTAGGTTAGTCGGCTAAGGATGGATCGAATGAGAATAGACGATAGCCGATTCTGAGTCTGGAAGAGATGAAGCCGTGTCTAGTGCAGGGACTTGGAGATAAATGAAAGATTCGGTTGTTAGTGGCGCGTTAAAAGATATTGCCACTTATGGATAGGGTCCTATAACGGCAATTGTATCTGTAATCTAGAGACTTGTTAGATTGTTAGTTGTAACGCGGCATAGGTCCCGCTAGGGATAATATGGTGTTTTAAACAGTAGTTTAGATAGAGTCCAGGGTTGTTACAAGTATTTGTATTTTGGGTATAAATAGGACCCGAAGCCCTCTATAAAAGAAGAATTGAATCAATCCAATCTCCGGCGCATCGCCAACCTTTTCTTTAGACGAACACTCTGTTTGGCTTTGGGCTGCATCGTCTCGATCCCCAAGTTCAGGTAAATGTTTGTCATTAGTGGTATGATTATCTGTTTCTAATGCTTCCATCGCAATGATACATTAGAATTGGTGATTTTACTGCGTCATATATCATATAACGCATATGAATTAGATCAATGTTTAAATCTATCTCGTTATTGGCTCGTTTCATCAAGAACATGTGGTCAATAGGGCTAGATCTAAAGGTTGGCTGGTTCATATGTGGTATCCACCATCTCGAGGAGTGTAAGTCGGCTGTAACAGATCGGATGTTTCTTTTGATACTTAATGCTGCATCGAATTCGAACTATTGAGTCATTTTTAGAACCATCAGTGATCTGTTCGTCTGAGATTTATATTATCTAGAGATAGCGTCGGGGTTTCAGCCGGCCTTATTTGCCCTAATGTGTTTCTTTTAACATGATTGTTACTAGATTTATATTAGGATTGCCTCTTATGTTAAGATCGTGTTCCTGTCGGATGTTGCTTAGTGAAATCGGTTCCTCTCGGGCAGCCAATGACCGATTTCTGAATTGTACGTTTGATTCAGGAATATTATCTTTTCATAAGATTCATCGGAGTATTAGCCGATTCTTTGTTAGCTTTCCAGTATCGGCTAGGTTATTGATCTGTATATTTATTATTCTTCACTATATTTGGATCAAGTGGCTGATGCTGTCTCGGTGTAGCCGATCCATTCCAGTCGCTTGGCCCAAATATGGCCCGGAATAGTATATATACATCCATGGATTTCTTCAGCCGATCCCGTGGAGATCTAACCTAACGCTTAACGTACACTATCTTGTTTTTCTTTTGATTAGCGAGATCAAATCAGCGGCACGCCCGCACGTTGTAGGCAGCCGAGAAGGACCTGCTGAGTCAGCGAGATCTCCTGCACCGGCGCGTGAGAGAGATTTCTCGTCAACAAGGTTGCAGCGTCTTCGTCCTTCTGAATTAAGGGAGAAGGAAGCCAAAGAGAGGAGAGGCAGGGAGTTCAATGAGTTGCGACCACCGCCTGCGAGGGAGTGGATGCGTAAGTCATCAAATGTTGAGAAGCCGGTAGTTGTTCGAAGGATGAACAACTGGTTGTGGAGGCATCGTCCAGCAAAAACATGGATATCAGCATGGTTTGCATGTTTCCCGTGGAGTTTTGCGCCATGGACGAGGCCGAGGTCGCTCAAATGTCGCTAGGTCCAAGGGACGCGGTCTTCAAGAAGCCCGACGAGTCCAACCGTCACATGAGGCCTCTCTATTTGAAGGGCCACATTGATGGGAAGCCGGTCTCGAGGATGCTAGTGGATGGAGGCGCGGCGGTGAACCCGATGCCTTACTCTCTCTTCAAGAAGTTGGGTCGCGAAGAAGCGGAGGCAAGAAGACCAACATGCTTCTCAACGGCTTCAATGGCGAGTCAACGAAGCGAAGGGGATCCTGTCCGTAGAGCTTACGGTGGGGAACAAGACGTTGCCTACCGCCTTCTTCATCGTCGATGTACAAGGTAACTATAGTGTCATCTTGGGACGTTGTTGGATTCATGCCAACTGCTACGTTCCCTCTACTTTACATCAGTGCCTAGTACAGTGGGATGGTGATGAGGTTGAGGTAGTTCAGCGGATACATCGGCTGAGGTTGCCATGGCCGATGTTTCTGTGGGATAGAAACATGGGGATATGCAGTGCTTATCAGGGCTAGATCTTTCTAGTTTTGATTTTATTAGTGTTTCCAAAGAAGGCTTTGTACCCATTTCTGTGAAGCCGGCTAGTTTAGCACGGCTGGGTGACATTACTTTATATGATGAATAAAACAGCCAATTTGGAATGGTTACAAAAAAAGAGTTCAAGAATATCGGTCAACAAAGAACGATATTGGAGAGACTATAGAAAATTTTGACGAGGTAGAGAAGCTCGGTCAAGGGTTCACATTAGCCGACCCATTAGAAGAAATAGACATAGGAGATGGGAGCATACCAAGACCGACCTTCATAAATAAAAACATGAGAGCCGATCATAAAGTTAAGATGATCGAGCTGCTTAGAGAATATAGTGATTGCTTTGCATGGGAATACCATGAAATGCCTAGACTTAGCCATGATCTTGTTGAACATCGGCTTCCGATAAGGTCAGGATTTAGGCCTTATAAACAACCTCCTCGTCGGTTTAACCCACTTATATATTATCATGTCAAAGAAGAGATAGACCGATTGTTGAAAGCGGGGTTTATTAGGCCGTGCCGGTATACGGAGTGGGTGTCTAACATAGTACCGGTAGAAAAGAAGGGGAGCGGCAAAATTAGAGTTTGCATAGATTTTAGAGATTTAAATAAAGCCACTCCTAAAGATGAGTATCATATGCCTATAGCCGACATGCTAATAAATGATGCTTCAGGTCATAGAGTAATTAGCTTTTTAGATTGCAATGCCAGCTACAACCAAATCTTCATGGCAGAGGAGGATATGTATAAAACAGCCTTTAGATGTCCAGGATTTGTCGGGCTATTTGAGTGGGTAGTTATGACGTTTGGGTTAAAGAATACCGACGCAATGTATCAAAGAGCGATGAACCTAATTTTCCATGATTTGTTAGGTTTTATCTTAGAAATCTACATTGATGATATTGTTGTCAAATCGGATGATATGGATGGACATATGGCCGATTTGAATTTAGCTTTTAAAAGGATGCGTTGGTATGGCTTGAAGATGAATCCACTCAAGTGTGATTTTGGTGTGTCGGCGGGAAAATTCTTAGGATTCATGGTGCATGAGAGAGGGATTGAGATTGATCCTAAGAAGGTTGAGAAGATTCAAGACTTCAAAGCGCCGGCATGCAAGAGGGAAGTTAAGAAGTTGCTAGGTAAAGTAAATTATTTGAGAAGATTCATATCTAATCTAGCGGTAAAATTGATGCTTTTGTGCCTATTCTACGCTTGAAGAAACAAGCCGATTTTACTTGGGGGGTAGCACAACAGGAGGCGTTTGAAGGTTTGAAGAGATATTTGTCTACCCCACTGTGGTGCGAGCGCCTAAGACCGAATTCCATTTCGGTTGTACATCGCTGCCGAGGACAAAGTTATTGGAGCCGTTTTGACGCAAGAGGAAGACCGCAAGGAGTACATAATTACTTATTTAAGTCGTCGTCTTACGGATGCCGAAACGAGGTATGTATTTGTAGAAAGGCTTTGTCTTTGCTTGTATTATGCTTGTACCAAATTGTGTCATTATTTATTGTCTAGTACATGCATAGTTGCTTGTCAAACCGATGTTATTAAGCATATGTTGCAAAGGCCAATTCTAAGTGGTAGAATTGGCAAATGGGCGTATACATTAATTAAATATGATTTGGCCTATGAATCATTGAAGTCTATGAAGGGCCGATTGTAGCGGACTTTATAGTAGATCATCATATAGGCGTTCTTTGTGGAGATGAAGTCCGTTTGGTTAGTGTTACACCTTGGAAAGTTAATTTTGATGGCTCTTCGTGTAAGGAGGGTCAAGGCATAGGTGTAGTTCTAATTTCGTCCAATGGTCAATGTTTTGAGGCATCGGTTCGTTTAGAGTATTATTGTACAAATAATCAGCTGAATACAATGCTTTGTTATTCGGTTTACAAGTGATGGAGATCGTTGGAGCTACACATGTAGAAGCGTTTGGTGACTCGAGTTGGTGGTACAACAAGTTGTCGGAGTTTACAAGTGCTTCGAAGGATCACTGAACAGGTATTTAGATCAATGCCTAGATATTATTGCCAGTTTGGATGATTTTACTATTAAGCATATTGCTAGGGATGAAAATTCTAGGGCAAATGACTTAGGTCAACAAGCATCTGGTTATAGCATCAAAAGAGGTTTATTTTTCATATTGGACAAACCGGTGCTTGATTATAATGTTTTGGGCGAAATTGGCAAAGAGGCAGACCAAAGGCGGTCTGACCGGCGCACTGTCGCCGGTCTGACTATTGATGGCATCCGGTCTAACCGGCGTTCTGTGGCCGATCTGACCGCGGGTGGTTCCGGTCTGACCGGCGTTGCTTGGTCGGTCAGACCAACCTTACAGAAGGGGCTGGGGGCACAATTCTTTTGATACAGAGGCCAAATTAAATGGAAATTCGGACATGTGTGCCATGAAAACAGTAAATGATTGGCGAATTCCTTTGATTAGCTATTTGAAGGATCCTAGTTTTAGGGTTGATCGGAAAATTCGGCGGCAAGCATATAAGTATACTTTTCTTGATGAAAAGCTGTATCGCCGAAATGTAGATGGTGTACTATTAAAATATTTAAATACCGATCAATCTAAAGTTGCTATGGGTGAAGTTCACGAGGAAATTTGCGGGACTCATCAATCGGCCCATAGAATGAACTGGCTGCTTAGAAGAGCGGGGTTCTATTGACCAAGAATGATTGATGATTGCTTCAG
Organism: Oryza australiensis; assembly: GCA_019925245.2. Classification (NCBI taxonomy): domain Eukaryota; kingdom Viridiplantae; phylum Streptophyta; class Magnoliopsida; order Poales; family Poaceae; genus Oryza; species Oryza australiensis. The sequence continues at coordinate 785,498 of JAIFGZ020000282.1, forward strand.
ATACTATAAAGGTTGTGAAGCTTATCAACGGTTCGGCAATGTTCAATTGGCACCGGCTTCGGTGTTGAATCCTATTATTAAACCATGGCCGTTCCGAGGGTGGGCTTTAGATTTTGTTGGTCAGATTTATCCTCCTTCTTCAAAGAGGCATCGATTCGTGCTAGTTGCGACGGATTACTTCACCAAGTGGGCCGAAGCCGTGCCGCTCAGGAATATGACGCATAAGGAGGTAATTGATTTTGTTCTGAAGCATATTGTACATAGATTCAGCATTCCTCAAACATTAACCACGGATCAAGGGGCTTCTTTTATGTCTAAAGAAGTGAAGAGTGTTGTCGAATCTTATGGTATTAAGCTGTTAAGTTCGTCTCCTTACTACGCTCAGGCTAATGGACAAGCCGAGTCTAGTAATAAGACATTGTTAAAGTTGATCAAGAAGAAGATCGAGGAACATCCGAGAAGGTGGCATGAAGTGCTTTCTGAGGCATTATGGGCACATCGCATATCTAGACATGGTGCTACCAAGGTAACCCCTTTTGAGCTAGTGTATGGACAAGAAGCCGTTTTACCAGTTGAGGTAAATCTTGGCTCTCTTTGATATATAAAGCAAGACAATTTGTCAGCTGAAGACTACAAGTTCTTGATGGGTGATAATCTCGATGAAGTAGTCGATAAGCGTTTGAAAGCTTTGGAAGAAATAGAGAAAGAGAAGAAGAGAGTGGCTAAAACATACAACAAAAGGGTGAAGGCAAAGACATTCCAAGTGGGAGATCTAGTATGGAAGACTGTTTTGCCTTTAGGTTCCCGATCTAAAGAATTCGGTTAGTGGTCACCAAGTTGGGAGGGACCTTATCGGATATGTGGAATCGTTTGAGGCAATGCATATTTCTTGGAGACGCTTCAAGGGGAACGGTTTCAGTGGGCTATCAACGGTAAATATCTGAAGAGATACTTCCCGAGTATTTGGCAAGATGCTTAGGGGGTATTGTGGCCGGTAATTAAGTTATCATCCCAAGTTAAAACATGTCTTGTGCTTTTAGATTCACGATGTTCATCATAAAAGGCAGGGGGCATGTGTTTATAACCAAAATTAGTAGCTAAACGTCGAAATAAGGAAGATTGCCAATTTTTGGGAACCTGCCGGTTTCCTTCGGAGAGGCCGGTCTGACCGTCGTGTGTAGGCCGGTCAGACCGGGCCATGGGGCCGATCAGACCGAAGGTATGTGGCCGGTCTGACTGGCAGAGTCCGAAACCTAGCCGAATTCGTCGGTATTCGGGTTTTCTTCCTCCATACGGTATGTCTCGGGTTTCCAAACGTATTTACCCCGAATTGGACGTAGAGAATGGCCTGTGGAGGGCAAGACCAACCTCTATTTAAGGGCCAAGGCCGGTTCAATTGGCATAACAATAACCAACACAAACAAATCCAATCTAGTTCTAGTTTTTAGCCAATTGTATCGTTCTTTTCTTTCAATATATTTCTTTTAGTTCGTCCATCTTTGTCAATTTGCGCTGTAAATTGTCCGTCATCGCTGCGAGAGTACGACATCTCTTTGTAAGTTTGTCTTGAAAACTTTTCGTTTGCCCACGAGATGGGTATTTATCAATCTATCTATCTAAATCGGTTCCGCTAGCTAGTTTGATCTACAAAACTCATTTTGTTCTAGTTTTTGCTAAATTGAAGTGGTTGGCGACTCCATACCAAGAATCACCGCAAATCTTTAGGTGAATCGATTGTGTTCGTGCCTTTTGCCAAAAAAGGTGCCAACACTTGTTACTTAATCCTAGCTTTTGGGTAGGAGATAGTTTGGTCACTCCTCTATCTTAAAGTAGATTGCAAAATATCATGAGTTGTTCAAGAATTTTAAATGTTCCTCCCCCATTACAATCTGTGAAATGTCCAAGTCCTTATCGAATTTCTTTCCATGTTTTTTTCTAGAAATGCCCAAAAACATGGTACTTGTTTGAGGGTTTCTTTAGCTCAAATCATAGGGGTCAGAACGTTGACAAGGAGGTTTAGTGCCAATTCCTTCTCCGATGCCCCTTCGTGTAAAACAGTACAATGGTTGAGTATATTTCCATATGGCATCGCAAAGAATAGTGTCAAGGATGGTATCATCTTCTCTCCATTTATACTCTTTAAATATAAGAAGGAAGAGCAACGCAAATGTGCTTGGTCTGATCCAGTGCAACAACCATACAAGCCTTAATTATGCTTATTGATCCCTCAATTGATACTGGAGTATATATTGTTTGGTGAGTTTCTTTTGACAGGCTTGATTCAGAGGTTCCTGCAGGTCAGAGCTCTCTGTCATGAGCTCATCGCACCAACTTGATACTCATGATTAGAACTAAGAAGGTACAGAGCTGAATGGTGCAGACAAATTAACTTAGCTGAAGGGTAGCATCCAGCATAGTGAGAAGCCTATCTGTGAAGCAGCTTTGTTTCTTTTTGACAGATTTTTTTAGCATGTGCTTACGTCTTAGAGTTCATGTCTGTCTTAGATGCCTTTGTGAAGTACGCTTGTATATGACTTATGCCAATCTGATCTTCTATCTTCGTCAGCAGTTAACTATCATGATTTTGTAACATTAAATTTATTTTCTAACATTCTGTAACTTCTATGAGTGGCAACTTTTGCTCTCATAGTCTGGTTTACTCATCTCTATCCCATATCATTTGTCCATTTTATTATGAGAATAATTTTCGTATTTATATTCAACAATTTAAAACAACTTGAACACAGAATTCAAGCTTGTATATTAGATACACTAACATTACGTGGCAATAGCGTAGAAAAGGAATGAAAATACTAAGTAGCATGAGTTAAGAAAGTAGCAAAGATGTTAATGCGCACAGCATAGAGATGTGTGAGTTCACCTCGGGCTTCTGTATTCTCCGGAGCCTCCTAGTCCCACTACATGCGATCTGCATTCTCCGGTGCCTCCTAGTCTCACTACATGCGATAAAAGAAATTTTTGGGGCCATCAAAGATTAAACCTCAATTCAACTCGATCAATGATGCAAGTACTTGTACTTTCTTTTCTTAAAAGTCGGTCGACTTTCTTTGAAATCTTGAGGCAGGCGGTGTTGTCACTTCTCTAATTTATAAGGAAGAGAGGGATGGAAGTATGCTTAATCTTGTGTGTCGCAACAGCCATGAGAACACACAACAAGTATTACATGGTCATTTTCAATGTCGAATCTAGGAATATTTCATAGAAAGGGTTGAAGTTGATGACGACGTACATGCTAGAAAATGATGACCTTCGTCTCCCCTCATAATCGTTTTTCCTCTCGTGCTGCTAAAACATTTGAACCTAAAAATTGATGGAGAGGTTAAGGGGACGTCACTGCTCTGGCGGGGTAAGGGGCTAAGTATTACAGGATTACTAGAGGGACTCCTGGCTGCAAATTCTCATTTATGTATGAGTTTGCTAAGTCATATTGAACTGATTATGTTGCCAATTGTACCTTGCGAATATGTTACAACAAATCAACCAAATATTGTTTAACTGGAAAGCAATGGTCATTGGCGGAACAAGGATTGTTGCAAGCCTAGGGCTCAAAACTAAGAAAATAGGTGTGATTTCCATTTGGTCGTTTTTTAAGTATTAACTTAAATATAGATTCGGTTTTGATTGCCTCGAATTATATTAACAAGTTTTAATTCGGTCAGTTAATTTGACAACAATGATCAGTGATGGATTTAGAACTGGTCTTCGCTCCGGGCTAACTATTACAAGGCTAAAATAATTCGTTCCGAGCTAACTTATACATGGCTAAAATAATTCGTTATATGTATGAACAATGAAGCTTACATGGCAAAAGAAGTAGATTACCCACGTATGACTTTAACTTTTCATGATTTTGGTACCACACTACCACTTGTGTTGACATCCCCGATGGCGCGGGGGCGCGGAGCGCGGTGCAGCGCTGGGGATGGCGCAGCGCAGCTCAGCGCGAGGAGTGGTCGAGCGCGAGAGAGGGTGTGGGCGTCGCGTCGGGGCATGCGTGCGGCACTCGCCTGGGGATTGGCTGACTGGGGTGAGGGATAGGTTTTGTGCTTGTGCAAAAAGATATTGGGCTAATGGGTCGTGCAAAACATCTATTGGACTGTGTTTTTAAAGAAGCATATTGGACCATATATAAATTTCTTAAGGAGGACTATTGGGCTATATATGTATTTCTTATTATTTTTATTATTTTTAGAAAGCAACTTGGTCTCGTCTCATATAGCCCGGGATTCAGTTCAACACTCCTAGTGACAATATATAACAAAGGTATGAAACATCATTTGGAGCAAATAGTTGCGCAAATAATTCTTCTATCTTTATTATTGTAATTTAATTAAGCACGGTTGGCATTAACAACATGGTAATCAAAGTGTGAGCTGAATTTTGTAAACCGAATCCTTCAACCGTGCAGAATTCAGTAATAACAAGAACTATTCTAGCGCAGGCTCTCGTAATCGAGAGCATAGCCTTTGCTCAGATTAACAAACTGCTCGGAGTAATTTTGCCCGGCAGTGATGTTGTTATCTTGTGCAGGCACGCACCAGACCAAGACTAGACCGGCTACTCAGCATCGAAAAATCCGAGGACGAAGCCTGATGCGGCTTCCCCTGATACATGCTGCATGCCGAGATTAGGGTTATCTACCTTGTTGGGCTGGGCTGGATGCATGGGGCTCGGCTTTATAGGATCGTAAGTAATATTTCGATAATGTCTACGTACAAGTCCATTACAAAATTTCTCATGCATAGGGCTTAAGCCCATGTTACCCCAGGCACTGATTCCGCCCCCTGGCAATGGTGCATTAATTAGTTATAAAAGGAGACAAGGGATCTATTCTTTCAAAATAAACGAATATAAAACGAGATATAACATTTTTTAATATAATAAATCTGGATATATTTAGGATAATGAATCTAGACATGTTTATGTTCAGATTTATTGTATCATAAAATGTCACATTTATTTTAGGTTGGTTTTGTATGGAACAGAAGCAGCAGTATATAAGTAGAGAAATTTCTCACATTATTAGCTAGATTTTAAGATAGAGAATAATCTTTATTATTATCTTGCACCAGGTCGAACGTGAGTCACCGCCCACCGCCGCTACTCTTGCCGACCAACGCTCTCATCACCTCATCCCCTTGGAAGAGAAACGCTGGTTCCGACCCAGGATATGAGCTCTCTTAGTCATATTGATTTCTCTGCTTATAGCCGTGCTCACTGGCCGCCGACTTGTTTGCCGCTCCCTCACCTAGCTACAGCTTGGATGGTCTTGCGGTAGGCATGTAAATGGTTAACCTGCAAATTCACTTAAAAGTCAAAACAAACGACTTATTTTGATATATAATAATTTATAAGTCGATTAGTAGGTTAACACCACTCCAGAACTTTCGCTTTTTAATGTATGCTTTCAACATCATGGATGAAGCTCCATAGCAGGATATAACCACCGCCTCATCTCATCTAATGTCTTGGACTCTTGGGTTTACTTTGTGCTTCTGCATTCTCCGATGCCTCCTAGTTCTACTAGGTGTGATAGGAACATACTGGTTTTAAGATCTTGGGGCCATCATAGAATAAACCTCAATGCAATTTGCACTCGATGATAGCTGCATGTCATCGCATCCTCCTAGTTCTACTAGGTGTGATAGGAACATACTGGTTTTAAGATCTTGGGGCCATCATAGAATAAACCTCAATGCAATTTGCACTCGATGATAGCTGCATGTCATCGCATCCTCCTAGTTCTACTAGGTGTGATAGGAACATACTGGTTTTAAGATCTTGGGGCCATCATAGAATAAACCTCAATGCAATTTGCACTCGATGATAGCTGCATGTCATCGCATCGGCAAGTATCTCATGTTCTCTTGCTCGTCTCAAAAGTCAGTCGGTTTTCTCTGAAATATTGAAGCAGGCATGAGGCGTTGTCACCTCTCCAATTTACAAGGAAGAGAGTGATAGAAGTGTACTTTGTTTGTTGTGCTGCAACTACCATGAGAACACAGGTATCACATGGTCATTTCCTCAAGTGAAGCTTGTACTGAACTGCACATTGTTCTCTGAATTTCCGACGGAATTGCTAGAGGAGTTCCCTCTACCTGTAATTTTCAATTATGTATGTAGCTTGTTATACCATCTTGATACTCATGGTCGACGGCAGCAAGGAACGAATAAATTGCTAAAGATTTCTTACTCTTAACAAAACTATTTGTTTCTTATATATAGAAATTCTGAAATTTGTGTTAAACGTTGTGTGATGCAGCTTTCTGAAGTGTGATTGTGGCAACCCATCAATTTATTTTCTAACTGAATCATTAGACGACTAGTCAAAGTGCAAGTGCAAGAACCGGGGGAGGGGGTTCCTACATTAGCAGACAATTATTGCAAGAAAAACTAACAATCGAATCAAAGACATCACTTACTCATTTCGAACTGTCTAAGGAATTTGTTGCTGTTCTTTGAACCACTGTAGTTCGGCTTTGGCCCTTGAATGAAAAACATGAAAACATACCGATGATTGATGGTGCTACCGATGCTCTCCACAGCCACAGTTGGAGCTTTCACATTGTTGGCTGGAATACAAGAAACCAGTGAATTCCCATATACCTCTCAGTCCTAACTCTGAAATATGCATAGTGCATGATCTTAGACGACCTTTCTCATCCCAGAAGCTACCCAATAAAGTGAGGGCTCTTTCACTTTTATATATTAGGTCTTTTGTCCTTCTACAACCAATATAAGACTATTCAATAATCTCTTCCTTCATACATTAGTGTCACTCAGCCGTTCATCGTCCCTTTACCGTATACCGACGGTCCCTTAGGCCTTCACACATTGTGTCCCTTGAGTCATAGATGTTTAACTAGCCATGCTCTAATACCAATTGCAAGATCATAAAGAACCTTTTCCACCTCAAAAGCTAATCAATGAGGTAAGAGACTCCCAACTTATATATTAGGTCTTCTTGTCTGCAGCTATGTTAATCGTCAAATAGCACCTCTCTGTTTATTTTGGTGTTATGGAGAGCAACTAATCGAGAAAATCCTACATAAGGTGGATGACAATGTACTTTACTCTTTTCTCAGCCTTTTGTGTTGCTGGCAACTATATGTTGTCAAATACTCGCCTTATTAACGTTGTGTTCTTTTTCTCACTTTTCAACTTCTACTTTTTTTCGTGCGTATATTTTTCAAACTGTTAAAAGATATATTTTTTCAAAAATTTTCTATAGAAAAATTATTTTAAAAAATTATATTAATATATTTTTTAAATTTTTTAAGCTAATACTTAATTAATATAATTAATTATATGTTAATCGATAATTTTTTCCGTGTAAACGTACATTATGGCTCCAATCTCCAATATCATAACATCGAAGACATGCATTATGTTAGGGATCAGTCAAGGGACAAACGGACATCAGCTGGGGCAAAGCAAGAGGTATTCATGAGCACACCGAGTGGCAGTAACGGGTCATGACTGGGACATTTTATTAGTTCCCGCATCGATTCCAAAGAACTGATTTTCACGGCATCATTCCGCCTTAATGGTATTAGATTAAATCCATTTATTCATTAAACTTATCTTCTAATGAATCATTAAAATCATTTTAAAAATATAAATCGATTAAACAGATTAAACCATTAGAATCTAGGTTTAAAGGGTTTAACTCAAAATAACTTCACATATATAAATATATTTAAACCTTGTACAAAGTTTTTCTCTATATAATAAATTATTTTTATAGAATTTAACTGAATTTAACAAGTTTTAATAATAGTATGAACGCGAGTTTAAAAATTTCGATCCAAGTTTTATACATATTTAACTATAATTTAATTTTTGGTCTTAGTAATATACAAATGATTTAAAATTTGTATAAAGTTGCTTCTATGTATAATAAATAATTTTTACAAAAAAATTTAACTAAATTTGATAAGTTTTTATAACGTGAACGTAAGTTTAAAAATTTCGAATCCGAGAATATGAGTTTTTTTCTAATAATAATGTAGTGATTCATTTGGATATCCATGGATAACCTACTAATATAATGGATTTATGATGGTTTTATTCTATTGAATCATGAATCAACAAACTCACTAAAAAATGGTTTAGCTTCGACCCGTATCCTAACCATTCCCATCCTGATTTCCGCTTGTTTTGTGGTAGTTTTGGACCACCCTTGAGAGCTAAGTCTTAAAGATAGATGTCACCTCTAATTTTATTCATACAGATTATTTCTCGATGAAAAGTAACATTAAAATAAATAACATCTATGTTAATTTTAGTATACTAACCCTAATAGTTTCATTTTATTTATTTGTCAAATCTTCTCTTCTTTTTTTTCTCAATTTTGTGTGGAGATTGTCCTTTCGTGAGGAATGGCTCCTCTTCTCTCCCTTCTCTTCTCTTCCCTTTTCTTCATCTTATTATATGAGACTATGTGATATCTTGACCAAATGTTTATTCTTTTTAAGGAAAAAAGCACGAGACTGTACCTTTTCATTCAAAAGAACAGAAGTAAATACAATCCTTAGGGTCGGAAAAAGAAAAGAAGATTACAAAGCCATGCAATTAGGCAGAAGTTGGTAGGAGCTCACGCAATCGCTTAGCACCAGCAAACATCCACAGCCTGGCCTCTTCTTTAATTTTGATAAGCAGATAATTCGTCGTGAATCCTTATGCTCGAATATTCGCTAGTTCCTTTCCTTTCAAAGTTCCAACACAACGAGAAGTAAGAGGGTGCGCAATCCCTTCTTGAGAACATCTCACGTGCTTGCCCGACTTTCTCACCACCCCAGGACCGATTGAGCACCCTCCCAATACACCAGCTCGAGTTACGGGTTTCCTACCCAACTTGCTACGGATGCTCAAATTCTTGACCAAGTGTTTTAGATGTCAGTACTTGCTTTCAGATGTAACCATCTAGTTCTATCCGTGCATCCACAAATGGAGATGAACCTGATCATATTCAACAAATGTGTCACGGTCGCCATCATCAATTGGATTTCTGGCTTATTAAATGATATGAATTTAGTTTGTGAAAGAAACATTCAGTGAACTAAATAGAAATATGTGCACAATAATTTACACCTCCAGCGTCTGCAAAATGCGCACACAACCAACAATATAAATTCATTTGAAAGAGGTTTATATATTAGTCCTAAGATGAAAGAGGAGAAAATGTCATTTGCATATACTGCTGGACAGACTGAAGATGAATCCATGGAGCGAGTCAGCGAGAGTCATCTCACGCATGACGGAGCGTGATGGCGATACAAACCATGGCTGCAGGCACACAGCTCTTTGCATTCTCGATGCCTTCCAGGCCTACAATGGCACAGGACAGTGATTTCTCGGTTTCTGTGGTGACACCAACTCAAAATTTTTGGAGGAATAAACCCCACTCCTAAAATATGGTTTTAAAAAAAGGAAAAATAGTACAATTATGTCTTTTCACTGAATATAGTGGAAGAAAATTACAGCCTACGACAAAAAATAGATATACAGTCTAAAAGCTGTACATACTATACAGATGGTGGTATAAGCGCGTGTTGACGCCAAATCCATACCGTCGCTGATGTGTCAAAAGATGTGTTGGCGTCGAATCACACGCTGACCTAGGAGATCTGCTTAACTCCAGTGCAGGTCTTAAAATCATTGAAACGTGGACGTGCCAGTGAGTTTAATCCTGCCACTGACAAGATATACAAAGCAGCAAAGCATAAATCATATCGGCCGATAGGCTGATAATCGAAACAGCCGATCTGTTGACAGCCGATAGCGTGATTCCAGCCGATGTCGATGTCATCCGATGCAGTTAGGGTTTTAATTCATTGGCAATGTGTTGGGCAAACATCTATATAAAACGATCGGCTGATGATAACGTAATAATATAGCAATATAATATAGCATATACCAATTACATGATGACAGAAATATTGATCCGAATATCAAAGCACACATCGGCTGGAGGTCCGATGTCATTAAACCTGAATTGTTAAGTAGTGTTGCTGCAATTAGCTAAATTCAACCTATATATAATCCTTATAAGCCGATGTGACGTCCAGATAACTCATCGGCTGAAACCCCGATGAAACGATGATTAATGCCTACCGACTTAAATAAATCTAACTTACAACCACAACTTCATAGGTCGAAACTAACCGATGCAACATAAGGTTGATGACTGCCTGATAGATTTAGATCAGCCGATATGACACCGATAAAAGTAGTCATATGTTAAATTTAACCAAGACAGCAAAACTATCAAAGAAAAATTTAACACATCGGATAAGACCGACTAACCCTCCGGTAAAACATTAGCATGAACCTATCGGCTTAATAGGACTTAGATTATCGATAACAATCTAGTAGGTCGGACCTAACCGATGCAGCACGAGATTGTATATGATAATCTAATACTTAATGAGCCGATAGATCTGTCTAACGTGATAGATATAATAAATATATCTAAAGCGATATTATGTTTACAGAAACATCAGCTTGATTAGAATATCAGAACTAACCGAGAAAGTCCTAACTAAGCCGATGTGACTATAAACAGTAAAGGAACTAAAAATAGAGATGATATACCTGGGCTGGCGGAACATTGGACTTACCCCTTCGCTGGAGAACAAAGCTGATGCAGCCCCGCGTCGGGTGCCAATTTTCGTCGGATAATGAATTAAGTAGAAAAAAAATAAAAGGGTGGCTATGCGTCAAATTGTATTGATCTAGAGATGATTACATAAACCTCGGGCTTATATATTTATACCCGTAGGCTGACAAAGATCCTAACAGATTACAATTCAAACTTTTCTAAATATAAAAAAACAACCCGAGTTCTTATTGGACACAATAGAAAGCTAAAACTCTTCCTAATTAATAGATACAAGCCACATACTCCCTGAACTCAGTCTCGTCTGGATAAGATCTTTTCAAACCGAATCCAACAAGAATCCGACTGCTGGAGATGTTGATAAACGAAAACCCCATCGGTGATACAAAACTCTAAGCCGATTCTAGCTTTGAGCCGATATGAACACTTAGCCGATGGGGACACCGGGACTTACCAAATTCTGGTGTTAACAGCGCGCTCAGATACTTTGCTCCCGCCAAACCCAAAGTCGTGCTTTATCCTTGATTCTTAATAGGAGATTACTCATCGTTTGGCCTTTGTGCTGGAAAATCATGTGATTTCTTTTCATCCAAATTAATAGAATCATGGATTTTGGGCCTGGATCAGATAGGGGCGGTGGTGCTATGTGGAGATCGAGACGGCGGCTCCTCTGCTCGCTTCGGTTTTTTTGATAAAACCAAAAACCGAACAAAAAACCAACCTGAATTATACAGTTTTTAGTATTTACGTAAACCGATCGGCTTTTACTCTATGTCAAACCGAACTATGATTGCCCATCCCTAGATGAGGAAGCGACTCCGGTGGCGAGACTTGCCGGCACGGAAGCTCGACGTCGCCATAGGCGAGCGTCGCCTACCACGACCGACCCTGTCGGCGGCAATGTCGCATGGTCACGTCCATGCTTCTGGAGACGACGGCGGGGTGTGTGGCGGCCAAGCCCATCCCCGCCTTGCGGCGTCGATGGCGTGCCAGCGCGGCCGCTCCTCCCAAGGTCGGTAGCGGCTAGGCCGCCACTGCACGCAGCGACAACGACTTGCTGCGTATCCACGCCTGGTGGCGACCTCCATCTGGCCCGCATTCGTCTCCCGGCGGAAGGGCACCACCAGCACCACCGCACACCATCCGCCGACGCTGCTGGGTTCCCGAGTTGCCAGCGCCGCCCTGAGCGGATGGACATGTTCCATGCCGTCGAGAGCATTCCAGGCCGCTTCGTCAAGCCCACCTCTGCACGGCCTTCCGCCTACAGGTGGGCCCCGGGCCGGCTTGAGACCATGCGGCGATCCGCTGCAGAGACCACCTTCCACGACCAAGCGTGAGGCTCCATCGCAGCCCAACCGTCGCGTGAGGCTCGTCCTGTAACGGCCTTCGCTCACGCGGTCGGCTCCGTGCGGCCTCCGCGCCCACCGTCGCCGACGCTCCGTTCGGGCTTCGGCATCACCGCCCGTGTGGCCGCAGCTCCGTGCGAGCTCATCCACGCGCAAGGCCATAGCGACCACAAGCCTCCACGTGCGCCTCCGCGGCATCCTCTCCAGTCACGGCTGGTGCAAACCCGCCGATCCACGGCTGGTGCTACGCGCGTGTTTGCCGCATGCGGGGAGAGACGCGCACGGCGAAGGCCTCGCTCCGCCCAACTTCGCCCGGCCGCGGCACACTCAGCTCGCCATTAGCCTCGGGCGTGCCCGCACCCGCGCCGCCGGCTCAGGACCGCGGTGGCCCGTGCCTCCACATCGGCGAGCTCCGGCGCCGGCCACGCGCCTCCGCAGTTGGCGCCGTCGCGCCCGTCACGGCCGAGGACCGGCCTTTGCGGCCGCCTCCGCCGTGTCCTGCGCGCGCAATGGCCCCTACGCGCCGCCGCCTTCGCGCTGCCCCGGCGACGACGTCGCGACTCCGCGACCGTGCCACCGTGGCCGCGACCTTCGCAGAGCACCGCCGCATGACGCCACCACGAAGCTGGAACAACCGCCATGACTCCGTGACCGCGCCGCGGCGGTCATGAGCTTCGCCGAGCTCCGCTACGGCGCAGGCGGCAGGCCCCGCTGCAGCTGGTCCCGTCGAGGCCGCTCCGCTTCCGTGGCGACGTGACTGCTTGCATCTGGAGGAGAAGACGCGAAGCCCGGAGAGCCCTGCACGGCGGGAGCGTGTCCGCACCGGCCGAGGCCAAGGCCGAGTCTTCTCACGCGGCTCCGCGGCCTCTGTGGCCGCCCCCGCGCCCGCCGCGGCTAAGGCCTGCCCTCCGCGAGCCTCAACTCCGAATAGCAGCGGCCTCGCGCCGTGACATCGCCCGGTGCCGCGGCGTGTGGGACTCCATGGCCGCCAGAGTGACCGCAAGGCTGACGCCACTGTTAGGAAATAAACCTGACCATGTGTGTGTTTAGGTCAGTTCGCGTGCGTGTGTGTGTTCATGGTTAACGTGTTTGTCGCATGAAGGTTCGTCCGAGTTTAGTGCAGGCTAGCTGCGAGCGTGTGTGTCGGGTTCAGTTGGAGGGCGTGGCGTTCTACGCGGAGGCGCTGGCCGCATCGTGCACGTTTGAGTATGCGCTCAGCACAACGTGAGCCGGGTCGTGCGGTTAGTGCGAGCAAAGTTGGGGGATGGAGTTCGTGCTCCATTGTGCGTCGCCCTGAAACTATAAAAGCACATGTTCGTCCTGTTGTTGATCGCCGAGTAAAAGAAAAAAAATTGGCATTCGTTGCCAGGGCGTTCGTTGTCATTGTCAAGCATTTGAAGTTCTGCCACTTACTCTTGCGTTCATGTGTGTTTGTCACTTGGCCGGTTCCCACATTTGGTATCAAAGTGAGGTGAGAGAGGGAAGATGATGACGCCACCGCAGCCGCCTCGCATCGAGGACACGAGCCCGCGGCTCCGGTGACGGCAGCACACCGCGTCAAGTCGTGGTGGAGCGCGTCGTCAGGAGTCAAGCACGCCGCCGACACTCCCGATGCTGACCCGCACCAACTATCATGAGTGGGCACTTGTGATGCAGGTGAACATGGAGGCTCTTGGGCTCGGGACGCCGTGGAGTCGAGCAATGTCGAGCGCCGCGCGGATCGAGGCCGGCACCGGCTGCCATTCGAATGGAGTGCCGACGACATGCACTCGACTCTCGCCGTCAAGAAGAGCGCAAAGGAGGCATGGAGTTCAGTGAAGACGATGCGCATGGACGTCACCTGCGTCCAAGAGGCAAATGCGCAAGCTTCTCAAGGAGTTCGAGAACATCGCCTTCAAGGAAGGTGAGAACGTGGATGACTTCGTCATGCGCCTGAACTCGCTCGTCGGCAACTTGCGCGAGTTGGGCGAGAACATGAAGGAGGTTCGCGTCGTCAAGAAAATGCTCCGTGTCGTGCCACCGAGGTACGACCAGATCGCGGTCACCATCGAGACACTGCTGGATCTTAGCACCATGTCGCTCGAGGAGCTCGTCGGCAGGCTCCGTGCGGCAGAGGACCGGCGTGGCGTGAACGAAGTTGCGGATGGCATTGGACGCCTGCTATTCACCAAGGAGCAATGGGAGGCACGCCGGCGCCAGCGCCGCGACAAGGAGCGTGCGCGCGAGGGTGGCGCGAAGGACGACGGCCGAAACAGCGACGATGACGATGGTGGGAGCAGTGTGAGCTCGGAGGCAAACCGGTGTCCGCGCCATCCAGGAGGGAAGTGCTACAACTGTTGGTGTTCGTGGCCATCTCTCCTGGGATTGCCGCAAGCCAAGGAAGGAGGAGGCGCTCCTTGCCGACGGCGCGGACCAGCCAACGCTTCTGTAGGTCGGAATGTGGCACGTCAGGTTTAGGGGGGTGATTGTTAGGAAATAAACCTGACCATGTGTGCGTTTAGGTCAGTTTGCGTGCGTCGTGTGTGTGTTCGTGGTTAACGCGTTTGTGGCATGAAGGTTCGTCTGAGTTTAGCGCAGGCTAGCTGCGAGCGTGTGTGTCGGGTTCAGTTGGAGGGCATGGCGTTCTGCGCGGAGGCGTTGGCCGCATCGTGCACGTTCGAGTATGCGCTCAGCACGACGTGAGCCGGGTCGTGCGGTTAGTGCGAGCAAAGTTGGGGGATGGAGTTCGTGCTCCGTTGTGCGTCGCCCTGAAACTATAAAAGCACCTGTTCGTCCTGTTGTTGATCGCCGAGTGAAATAAAAAAAATCCGACATTCGTTGCCAGGGCGTTTCGTTGCCATTGTCAAGCATTTGAAGTTGTGCCACTTGTTGCGTTCATGTGTGTTTGTCACTTGGCCGGTTCCCACAGCCACACCAGCCACCGACCGCTCTGTCCGGCCTCCGACCCCGCCTCCACCGCATCGCCTCCGCGGTCCGCGGCACCGTGGCGGGCTCCGCCCTGGCCGTGCTGCGCCCCTTCGCGAGAGGCCCCCGCCGGCCGTGTTTGGCTGCTCGACTCTGTTGGAATCAGCCAAGATCGAACTCACACAGGATTTCTTTGGCGACGAACGCCGGCGA
The DNA here is from genome assembly GCA_019925245.2 of Oryza australiensis. Lineage (NCBI taxonomy): Eukaryota > Viridiplantae > Streptophyta > Magnoliopsida > Poales > Poaceae > Oryza > Oryza australiensis. Next base: position 800,603 of record JAIFGZ020000282.1, read on the forward strand.
CGACACACGTCTTTTCCCTTTTTGTTGCAGCACACGCACACCTATTAGCCTTTCAGCAACAAATGCCTTTTTTCTTTCTCTGTTATTCTCACACACAGCAAGTAACCAGATATATATGTACATAGCTTATATAGCTAGCTAGTCTTCCTCACATGCACATACGGAAACATCTACTCCCCGAGTCATACGCGCCCGTACGCACGGTGCACGAGCCACAAACTCATACACAACAGACTCACAAACTCCATGATCCATATTAAGCGGTCTACCAGCCTGACCATGAGCCACGTTTCAAGACATGCCCAACTAATCACGCATGCAACTAACTAATTAATTACTTGTTACATCTGGTTATTCCACTAATTACTAACTTCTAGATGCAACACACGCATAACAACTCTACTATACATGCACATAGTAACCCATACATAATATTATAATACATGTACAAGTCAAGATTATTGCTAACAGGCTCCGCACGCGCAGCACCCTATGGGAGCCCGCGCCGTGGCCCCGAGCAGGTAGTTTCGGTGAAGGACTACGTCCAAGCTTCCGACGCAGCACGCCACCTCCTGCACCTCCGCGCCAAGCCTCAGCCCGCCGGAGCTCGACTCCTCGCGCCCGCCGCCTCCGGACCGACTCCGCGCGCCGCGGCCTCGCTGCCATAGGCAGCCACCCACAACCGGCGCCGTCTGCTTGCGCCGTGGCACGGGCTGCAGGAGCCGCCCGGGCAGCCTCGCAGCTGAAGGCGACGCTAAAGTCACCTCCGCACACACGCCGAAGGCCCGTGCCGCTGGAGCTAGTCTCCGCGTAGCTCTGACGCCGACCAGGACTTGCCCGTCGCGGCCGCGTTCGGCGGTTCGGAGCCCTCCACGCGCGCCCCGCTGCTGACCCCAGGTCCGCGCACCCAGCCACCCGCCTCCGCGCGAGTCAGCATGCACGTGCATAGCCGTGTGTGCACAGAAATTCCTCTGCTATCGTGCGTTGAGAAGGCCGAGCGGCTTCGGCCCGATGCACTGAGCGGCTTCGGTCCGGCGCACAAAAAAAAATAGAGACTTAAAGTCTGATGACTTTGAGTCACTGATATGTGGGCCTTACGCGTATGAGGCCCGTATGTCAGTGACTCAAAGTCACCTAACTTAAATCAGAGAATCTGGTTTGGAGAACACCATAGGCTCCACGGCCTTCGCATCGAGATCGTTGTATGGCGACGGCCTAACATGAGTCTCCACGGCCTATGCGTGTGAGCAGAAACTGATCCGCGGCCCTTTTGTAGAGATCGTTTTGTGGCGATGGCCTGACGAGAGTCTCCATGGCCTTCGCATCGAGCATAAACTCCATGGCCCTTGTGTAGAGATCGTTGTATGTCGACGGTCCAGCAAGTCTCCGCGGACTGTGCGTCGAGCATAAACTCCGCGGCCCTTGCGTAGAGACCGCTATGTGGCGATGGCCCGGGCGAGAGTCTTCGTGGCCTTTGCGTCAAGCATAAATTCTGTGGCCCTTGCGTAGAGACCGCTATCTGGCAACGGCCCAGCGAGAGTCTCCGCAGCCTTTGCGTGGAGCATAAACTCCGTGGACCTTGTGTAGAGACCGTTGTGTGGCAACGACCCGACAAGAGTCTCCATGGTCTCTGCGTCAAGCACAAACTCTGCGGTCTTCGTGTCGAGACACAGCATGACCCGCCCAGGCAAACAGCGCCTACGACCATCACGGAAAGACTGGAAAGACCTCTCGTGGGCTATGGACGACGTTGCCTCCGTAGAGCACCGCACGAGAGGGGGTGGACCAGCCTCCACTCCACCTTGAGTAACTCCATGCTCCCCTCCCCGAGAGACCCCACGAGAGTCTCCACGGGAGACTCCGCACTGCCCTCCACAGAGAGCTCTGCTCTCACCTCCACAGGAGCCTCCAAGCTCTGAGCCCCTTCGCTGGAGGCTCTATGTTCTGATCCTCTCCACAGAAGGCTCCACATTCCAAAGCCCCTTCCGAGGAAGGCTATGTGCTCCGAGACCTTTCACGCCCTGGGCTCCTTCTAGGGAGGCTCCGCACGGTGAGCCCCTCCATAAGGGCTCGAAGCTTCCGAGCCTTTCGAGGGAGCTCCGCTCTCCAAGCCCTTCCGGGCGGCTCAAAACATGAGCCACCTTCTCTCATCGCTGGTTCTGGATGGCAATGCCTCCCTAGAGCACTGTGGCCTTCGCCTCGAGAGGGGGTGGACCGGTCGCCACTCCACTCATCGCGGGATCCGGATGGCGTTGCCTGCATAGAGCACTGCGGCCTTCGTCACCAGAGAGGGTGAACCGGCCTCTACTCCACTCGTCACAGGCACCGGATGGCATTGCCTCCGTAGAGCACTGCGTCCTTCATCATCAAAACGGGAGGAGTGGCCTTCACTCCACTTGTCGTGGGCTTTGATTGGCGTTGCCCCCGTAGAGCATTGTGGCCTTCAACGGCAGAGGGGATGGACCAACCTCTAACTCCTAGGGCTCTGGATGGCGTTGCCTCTGTGGAGCACTGTGGCCCTTTGACACCAAAGGGGGTGGACAGCAACCAAGCTCCATCGTAGCCTCCAACGTCTAGCTTCAGGAGTGCCTCAACACTTGATGAGTTAGAATGAGAGAGCGTATGCTGCTCCTGAATCTCGAAACCAACAGATGAGGGGGCATGTTGGGGAATAAACCCCACGCCTAAAGTGTTGGGTTAACTAATGTAATAGAGTACTGAAATGCTCCTAAGACAATGCCACTCACATATAAAGCGCAAATGACAACAATGTAATTTCCCGTTGCATATGAATAAAAAGGCCCTCCGCGGGCAAAGAGAGGGGGCTTTCTCCCATTCCATCTATTCAACAGTCATCCTCTCCTTCTCTTCTTCCTCACGGACCTAAGCATGGGCTCTCTCCAATAGAGGGGGCAATCCTTGCCATGCTTATTGGATTGATTTTGTTCCAATAAAGATGCATCCCAAATCCCTAACCTGTGTTGCACATATGGTGTTGGAGATGTAGATGTAAAAATATGATGAGTATAAAGTGTTTGGTCAATATGCTGCTGGTACTTAGGATGCAATCTTGCCAATGAATGCTGGCTTAATCAAGGAGGACATGGGCAAGTGCTGTTGCCATTTTTAAAGAGCTGTTAGGGCAGTGTGGTTCTTTTGGAAATTTGTTTTTCTTTTTGCTTTTTTATTATTTTTCTATATTTTCAAGTTTGTACCCATAAAACATTTTTTCAAAGATGAGTACTGAAGTAATGTCCTTGATTATTCATAACATTGTCAATGCAATTGTCAATGCAATTATATAGTTGAAAGAAAACTCGCCAAGCCTTATCAATTTTAGCCACCAGCTAGTTATCAATATCTTTTCATGAAACGAGAGAAGAATAAATCTTGCAGATACTTGGATCCATGCTGTGCTAATTTCTTGAATGTAATAAGACAGAGCTGTCACTAAGTGACCAGAACATCTGAATCAGCCACGCACATGATGTTTACCGGAGGAAGAATTAGTATTCAACGGACCATGACCAAAATGCTACTCAGCTTTGCTGGCAGGTTTTGCTCGGTTGCATTTCCTGATGCTTCCTAGCCCTACCATGTCTACATGGTTTCACCCAAAAAAAAAGGAAATCTGATGGGAGGTTTTCATCAATATCTTGTAACTCTGAGGTCTCCTCTTTTCTCCCTTCGGTTAGGCTGTTTTTCCTTCTGTGAGTTGTGATTCTGCTCCACCATCTCCTCTCACTCTTAAATAGGAAGAGAGTTGTGTTTTGTTTGATGTGTCAATGCCATTCAGGGTCCATACCAGTCAACTTGCAACATTCAAATGAGCCCTCCAGCATATTCCCAATGTCGCACAATACAAGAAATGATGAAAAAACGGGGAATGGAATTACATTTGAACTTGGTTTGGTCAATAGATACTGGCATTTGAGACCCTGAGTCCAGCCAGAAGTAGACGTTGCAACAAGTTTATTTTGCTACACACTGCTGGATAAAGGTACATTAGTACCGGTTGGCAACCCTTTTTAGACTTGGTTGTGCAACCGATATGCACAATACGAGACTAAAAAAAGGTCTTTTTAGTTTCGGATCAACTAACCGGTACTTAAAAACAATTTTTAGTAGGTTACACCAACTAGTACTCGCCACGTGGCTAGGACACACTTAATATCAATCGGTACTAAATAATTTTTTGTTGTTTTTTTCACTACTTGTCGTTTATTTATATATATATATATGCATGTATATATATGTTGGTATGTGTGTGTATATATACACATGTATGTATACAAATACAAACTATATATAAACTATATATATGAATACATACATACATATATATATATTTGTGTGTGTCTGTCTTTATATAAATATAAATAATTACATATACATATGATTAATATATATTTGTATATAACATCACGTATATATAGTTGCTGGTATTACTTATATACAATGGAATTAAATACATATTTTTGATATATGTACAATCATTAATTTCTAATATTCTATTATGTATTACAAATATACGAAGCTAAGACAACGTTTCGGGTCAAGGAAAGGTTGTCCATTGTCGTGGAATTCTTCCGATGGATTAACAATCTCGTCCATAATAAAGCTCATAAGTTGCCCTTGAAATGTCTTTATGTAATCCATCGGAGGGAGTTCGTCTTTCATCCAAATAATCTGTTGTTTTTAAAAAAGAGATATGAATATATTAAATCCATGAGAAGAATGTAAATAATGTATGAATGGTGTTTACGTACTTCGATGTCCTTATCAATGTTAATGTTGTGTGATATATAGTGAATAAATTCACAAATATAGTAGCCGCACAAGTTGGTTCCCTGTTTCTGTCGTAAACACTAAAGGAGAAACAAAATATTTCTATTATAGAATAAATGAGATATATAATTTTGGATCATGTATGTATTGAAAAGTCCATCCTCACAGCCAGTTCTTCCTTGAATTCCCTGCGGATGTTTGTACGGAATCGTGCCCACACCCTGTAGTTACAAACTATAATTAATGATGCTTTGATCCATGTAGTAGCGATAGCAGCAATCATAATTACAGTGGAATGGATGACATTATCTGTTAAGTATGTCAAAGATTGTGTTGAAAGTTGCCATTGGTTAACCATGTCAAAGATTGTGTTAAGCATGGCATAGAGTCCAGGACATGGATCATGCTACTAGAAGTGTCTATGACAAGGAGGACCCAGTGGAATCTGCAAATAGCGTGAAATGATATACATCATTGTATGAATACGACAAGAAAATTGGTACAAAAGACGTTAAAAACTCACTTTGTGTTGTAAGGCAAGAGTATGACGGTCTTATAATGTTGCTGCACCAGGAATTTGTAATTATTCTCCTCTGTTTCACCTAGAAAGTAATCTATAGTCTTCTTGTTAGTTATAAGAGGGTCCATGAAACCAACCCTGAAATATCCCTGTCTATGGCAATTTCGAATCTCCATTCTACAGCGCAAAAAAAGACGTCAGGTATCCGCACATGGTAAATCTTCGACGTTACATACAACGGGCTAAGGAATGAAATAAAATTAAACAACACTTACAGAACCCAACAACTGATAAGAGAGATATCAAGGTGTAGACCCCCGTTTTTGGAACGGGAATTATTCGTGTTCATAGTACCATTTCCCTGGATCGAGTAGTTTGGTACCCACGAATACAGAACTGAATTATCAGGTGCAAAGTGCACAAATAGTCTTATACCAAAAGTATTACAATAATAGGCCCGAAGGCAATAACATTACATGCAGGACCTACTGGTCCGGATACAATCAAAAGCAGAAATTAGATGAGATAGCAGACGGAAGGCAGCGGCATGTCGATTGCCACAGGCAACGACCGGGGACTAAGACCTAGTAGACGTCTTCTCCTTCTTCGCCCACCTGGCAGTAAGCATAGGGGTCCTCCAGTTCTTCGTTTCCACCATCTGAAGGTTTGTGCGTATAGCAAGGGTGAGTACCCAACGTACTCAGAAGGCCAACACGGAATGATGCACATGATAGGGTCATTCAAAGGATGGCTATGGTTTACTTGCGCAAAGCCAATTTTCACAAATCAATTCACAAACCTAACATCTAGCCAGGTCAAGTTTTAGTTCCATAGTGTATTAAGTCGGCGACGGTTCGTCTACCATCCATCGTGATTCCAAGGATGGCTTCCCGCCTCTGGATCGTCATGGTTTTTCTAGGAAGTCTACCCCTTCTCGCAGTTCGAGAAGTTGAGTCCACCAGCACACAAAATCATTATGCATTCCAACCCATCATTTTAAAATTTATGAGTCTAGCCACGGGAGAAACTTGTCACGCCGCTCATTATCCGCGAGCACGGCTATTCGAATAGATTGATTTACTCACACTGCGTGGATGTACACTTTACCCGTACTCCGAATTGCTCATTGAATGAGCTTTCATCCCTTCATATGGGAAAGCCTTTCGATAACCACAGTTTGGCAGTACCCGCTCCATGAACTTAAACCCTCTTGCACTCTAGCCGTCCTTTCTTAGCAGTGAGAGGAGTTCTGGCGCTCCCGGGGTAAGGGAAAACTCACCAAATTCTCATTCATTACTCAACACGTAGGCCGCAGCCTTATCTCAATAACCAGAACCACATCTCCACCCAAGAACCACTATGCAGGGATACTGCCTCCGCTCGGCTATCTACTCCGCTAGGTCTATACCCATTCGAGAAGTACAGTTGTATTGGCTCGTTCCAGGTTATAAGTCTCATGGCTCGGTCCTTAATCGACCAGGAAAGGTACTTGCCTTTACCGGAATCCACTCAAATCCATCCATCCGCCCCAGTCTAAAAACATTGGTTTTGTACTTTCATTTTTCCATCAAAGCTATTTTCTTTATGATCAAGGCCATGTGGCGCTCATGTCTCCACATGCCGTATCTCAACTACCTTCCCTAAGGTAGTCGCCCAAGCATATAGCTTTTTGTAAAAACATGAGTATGCAAGTTTCTAGTATAAGCATGGCTAAGCATTTTACCGAAGATATCCTCCGGTTATATCACATCGAGGTTACAAAGAATATTTCTAAGGGTAATCAATATCAAGACATGGTATATCAAGCATAGGTATTCAATCGTGTGTAGCATGCATATTTGGAGTTTAAATCAACATCATTTCGCAAAATAGGATCAACATGTTCAAAAGGGAAGTGTTGACTTGCCTTGCTCGCACGCTTGTTGTATGGGGTCTTCAGTGTAGTCAGTGCCTGCTTCCTCGAATGCTATTCGTACGTGCGAAAAATCAATTGAATTCGATCAGAATTCAATAAAATTAACAAGAGATCGAAAAGAACCATAAAAACGACTCCAAATATTTAGCCCAAGATTTTAATTGAGTTTGGGTGTGAGTTTTTGGGGTAAAAACCGAATCAAAACGCAAGTTGTAGAAATTAGGGTTTTTGCGATACACCGATTTAATTTACTAAGGCGACAAAATTCCAAATTGAGGTTACCTCAAAAAGATTCGAACTTTAAATTTTAGAAGATCCAAATGTTTAAAATAATATTTAATGGCGAGCTAAGGGTAAATAAACTCCTAGATGAATAAATTATGCGACGATGAAATATCCCCGATTCCTATTTTGAAATCCAAATTCTATTTGAGAATATATATATTTGTCTAGAAATCTTCCCAAATATTTTCCAAAACCTTTCCGTAAATTTTCTAAAAAAGTTTCTAAATTTTTCCCTATTTTCTTTTCTTCTTCCTTTTTCTTTCTTTTCTTTTTTTCCTTTCTACCCCCTTCCCTGCTCCTCCTCTCTTCGGCCGACCGACGGCGCGCGAGGCGGCGGCCCGGGGGCTTACCGGCGGCGACGGCGACGGCGAGGGAGGTGGCAGGACTCCGGCGCACGGTGGACGACGGCGACGCTCCGGCGCACGGCGCACGACGACGACGGCTCCGGTGCACGGTGGATGACGACGACGGCTTGTGGCGGCGAGAAATCCAGCTAGTGAGAGAGGGAAAAGAGAGGGAAAGAGAGCGGCGGGGTGGGGAAGAAACGGAGAGGGGCTCGCCCCTTTTATAGACGGCCGGAGAGGGAGAGAAGAGGGGGGCGGCGCAGGGAGGCGACGCGGCGGGCGGCAAGCGGCATTGCGCGAAGGCGGGGCCGGGCAAGGGCACGAACGGCGCGCGGCGCGGCGACGTGGGCGCGGCGGGCGCGAGGCGGCGGCGCAACAGCACGCGTGGGCGGCACGATGTGCGGGTTGGGCGGGCGGCGGGACGACGCGTGGCGGCGCGGTGAGGCGTGGGCGGGCGCGTGACGCGCGGGCGGGGGAGCGTGCGCGCACACGGCGGCGGCGACGTGGTGACGCGCGTGGGCGCGGCGCGCGGCGCGCTTGGCCGAGGGTCCGGCCCGGTCGGACACATGGCGGCGCATGAATAGTGTCGCTTTTCTTTTCCCGATTTAATTCCTATTTCGCCTATTCCTTTTTGCTTTCACTAATAAAATTAAAATATGATTTGATTTAATCATAAATTAAATTTTACCCTTTATTTCCAACTCTTTTGTCCTCCTTTAGAATATTATATTATTTTATTATTATTATATATATATATTTTATTTTTCTTTTTTTCCAAAATATGATTTTTATTCAAAATCAACCCTAGACTTCCCTATATTTTTTTGTGATTTTCATTTATTTAATATTATTTATTTCATTTACTGAATATTGATTCTTCCTCACAAAATAAGGTTTGATCCAAAAATAAACTTTTATTTATCCCCACCTTTCTATTTATATTCCTTTATAATTTTTATTTCCAAATCTTTAAATTTTTAAATTTCTTTCTTTTGGGATTTTTAATTTATTTGGTTTCTCTCGATCTTTTAGGTAGATTTTTCTCTTTATTAATTTTATGCAACCAAGTCGGCAAATAAGAAGCAATAAACACGACGAGATGAAAAATACCAAAAGTTTTTGTAAGTTCCGATTTTTAATTCCCGATATTAAATCCTCCGATTTTCAGGGTGTTACAAACCTACCCCCTAACAATAAATCTCGTCCCCGAGATTTCTTACCGTTCGTGGAATAGGTTCGGGTACTCGGTCTTCAGGAAGTCTTCTTTCTCCCAAGTGGCTTCTTCCTCGGTGTGGTTGCTCCATTGCACCTTGTACATTCGCCACGTCTTGGTCCTAGTCTTCTTCTCTGCTTCGTCCAAAAATCTTCACGGGGTGTTCAGGGTATGTGAGGTCTTCGTTGACAAGAATGTCTTTCGAGGAAACTTGTTCTTCCGGCACTCGCAAACATTTCTTTAGTTGTGATACGTGAAAGACAGGGTGCACATCGGAAAGATTTTCCGATAGGTCCAGTTGATAGGCCACTTCGCCTCTTCTGGCGCTTATTGGCAAAGGTCCAACATATCTCGGCGCCAGCTTTTCTTTGACCTTGAACCTCTTGGTTCCTCTTAGCGGTGAAACTTTTAGGTACACAAAATCGCCTATATTGAATTCCAACTCTCTCCGGCGAGTGTCCGCATAGCTCTTCTGCCGGGACTTGGCTACCTTAAGCCGATCTCTTATCAGACGAACTTTCTCTTCAGCTTCCTTAATGATGTCTGGTCCAAATATGGCTCGCTCACCGGTCTCCGACCACATCAACGGGGTTCGGAATCTTCGTCCAAACAAAGCCTTGTTCGGCGACATCTTCAGACTAGCCTGGTAGTTGTTTTTATAGGAGAACTCTGCATAGGGCAGGCATTTCTTCCAATCCTTAGTAAAATCCAATGCACATGCTCTTAGCATGTCCTCAAGGACTTGGTTTGTCCTCTCGGTTTGTCCATCAGTCTGAGGGTGATAAGCAGTACTGAAGGCGAGGTGAGTTCCCAACGCCTCGTGAAACTTATCCCAGAAGTGAGATGTGAATTGAGTACCACGATCCGACACAATTCTCTTGGGTACTCCATGTAGGCACACAATTTTGGACATGTACAGCTCTGCCAACTTAGCGCTGCTATACCGAGTCTTGACCGGGATAAATCGGGCAGTCTTGGTAAGTCTATCCACGATCACCCAAATGGAATCATATCCTATAGCAGTTTTGGGTAGTCCCACTATAAAGTCCATGCCTATTTCATCCCATTTCCACTTAGGGATCTTGAGTGGCTGTAGCAATCCTATCGGTCTCTGATGCTCAGCCTTGACTTGTTGACACACATCGCAAATGGCTACATATTCCGCCATGTCTCTTTTCATGTTGGGCCACCAGTATTCTGTTTTCAAATCCTGGTACATCTTGGTGATTCCTGGGTGTAGCGAGTATGCTGACTCATGGGCTTCCTTGAGGATCAGTCCTCTCAATCCTCCTTTCTCTGGTACGTAAATCCTTTTATGATACCACAGGGTTCCATCGTTGTCGGCCGTGAATTCCTTGGCCAGTCCTTCGGTCTTGCGTTCCTTGATCGTTGGATTTCCTCGCAATCCTTCCGGGCTTCCTTAATCGACTTTGTAGGAGAGGTTGTATCTCCAGCGAATTCAGTTGTCCATGAGGAATCAACTGTAGGTTAAGCCGAGCAATTTCTTCTTGAAGCTCATTGGCCATACCTTCTGGCTTCAGGTAATTGCATTGGGTCTTGCGGCTCAAAGCGTCGGCCACGACATTGGCCTTACCAGGGTGGTAATGGATTCCTAGGTCATAATCCTTGATTAGCTCCAGCCATCTTCTCTGGCATAGGTTAAGATCTGTTTGGGTAAACAAATATTTCAAGCTCTTGTGGTCCGTGTATATATCACAGTGGTTTTCGATCAGGTAGTGCCTCCAAATCTTCAAGGCATGCACCACTGCGGCCAATTCTAAGTCATGAGTGGGATAATTCTCCTCATGCGGTCACAGTTGTCTCGAGGCATAAGCCACAACTTTTCCATCTTGCATCAACACACCTCCTAGTCCTTGTCGGGATGCATCACAGTATATGATGAAGTCTTTCTGGCTGTCCGGTAGGACTAAGATTGGGCGGTGGTTAACTTTTCTTTGAGTAGATCAAAGGCTTTTTGACACTGCTCAGTCCGTGCGAACTTCTTTTCCTTCTTCAACAGTTGGGTCTTGGGCCAGGCTATTTTAGAAAATACTTCGATAAATCTTTGGTAATATCCGGTCAATCCCAAGAAACTTCTAACCTCTGTTACTGACTGGGGTGCTTTCCACTTGGTAACAGCTTCGACCTTGGCAGGGTCTACTGCTATGCCTCCAGCTGAGATTACATGTCCAAGGAAAGCTACTTCCTTAAGCCAGAATTCACACTTGCTGAATTTGGTATATAGCTGGTGCTCTCGCAACTTTTCTAGTACCAAGCGCAAATGTTCCGCATGTTCTTCATCGTCCTTAGAGTAGATGAGGATATCATCAATGAATACTACCACAAACTTGTCCAAGATATTCCATGAATACCTTGTTCATGAGGTTCATGAAGTAGGCCAGGGCATTGGTCAGTCCAAAAAACATCACTGTGAACTCATACAAGCCATAGCGCGTAGAGAACGCGGTCTTGGGTATATCCTCGGCTCTAATTTTTAGCTGATGGTACCCAGATCGAAGATCGATCTTTGAAAATACTCGGGCTCCCTTGAGCTGATCAAACAAGTCATCGATCCGAGGTAGCGGGTACTTGTTCTTAATGGTCACCTCGTTCAATGACCGATAGTCTATGCACATTCGCATGCTCCCATCCTTCTTTTTAACAAACAGCACTGGGGCTTCCCACGGTGAAGAGCTAGGGCGTACAAAGCCTTTCTCTTGCAACTTCCTTATTGGCTTCTTAAGTTCCTCTAATTCATTTACCGACATCCGATAGGGTCTCTTAGCTATGGGGCGGTGCGTGCATGAGGTCAATGATGAACTCTATGTCTCGCTCTGGGGCATTCCCTGTAGTTCCTCAGAAATACATCCGGGTAATCCTGAATTACTGGCATTCCAACTATGGGTAGCATGGTGAATATTCCCGTAGCTCGGTCACAGAGCATAGGGTCTTGGTCCATGGCTACAGTCATCGGCGATCCCCATAGGGTAGATAAGGTGACTTCTCTTTGTCCACAATCTAATACCCCTTGGTTCTTGGTCAACCAATCCATTCCTAGTATGATGTCCAGGGTTTGGGGTGGTAAAACCATAAGGTTCAAAAGGAATACCACATCCTTGATCCGAATGGGCACATCGATGCACGTATGGGGTATAGTTACATCTCCCACAGGTGAATGTACTACCATTGGTCTCTTAAGGTCTACGCGGTGCAGGTTGTGCTCTTTGCTTATTCTTGATGATATAAATGAATGCGAAGCTCCAGAATCAAACAAAACCTTAACTGGTGCAGAGTGGATAGAAAACATACCCATCAACACGCTTTGGTCCTCTTGAGCTTCCTCAGCGCGCACATGGTTCACCTGACCACGACGGAATCCGGTTGCAGCTTCCTTTGGTTGGGGCGTTCTAAACAGACTTTGTCTAGGTGTCGGGGCGGGGGTTCCTCGTACTGCGATGGCGTTGGCTCCGGTGCGGTTAGGGGTGTTGCGCGGCTTGGGGCAGCTGTTGGCGTAATGCCCAAATTCTCCGCAGTTGAAGCAGTTGACATTCCTGGTTCCTGGGGCTGCCAAAGTAGGTGCCGGAGTGCGAGACGGTGTTGCAGGTGGCCTGCTGACGTTGCCGGGTGTGGCAGGGCGATTGGTTGCCACTATGGCTGGCTTCCAACCTGACGGGGTTGCTCCTTTGGGTCGTTGGGATGTCCCTTGAATATGACGGGTCATTGCAAGTCTTTGTTTCTGATTGTTTTCGATCATCCTCTGGTCATGTTCCAGTCTCATGACCTTGTTGATTAGGCTTTGGAAATGGTGTGGTCTTGTCCGATCATCGGCCCTCGTAACCCATCATTCAATCCTTCAACAAACTTGTCTATTTTCTCCTCTTCATCTGCTAGGTCGCTGACAGCATATTGGGCCAGTGTGTGAACTTATTTAGGTACTCTTGTACTGTGGTATTGCCTTGGCGCAGCCTACGAAACTCGTTCTTCTTCACCCTAATGACTGCAGTAGGGACGAAGTTTTCACGGAAGGCAACTGTGAATTCTTCCCAAGTTGGTTCACCGGCATCTTCGGCCCGGGTCTCCTTGTAGGTGTCCCACCAGTCACTTGCGGGTCCTTCCAGTTGATTACTGGCGAATATGACTCTATCCGCCTCTCGTACTCGGACGAGGGTCAGCTTCTTTTCTATGACTCTTAGCCAATCTTCAGCATCCATCGGTTCTTCTGCCGTGGAGAATGTCGATGGCTTGGCTCGCATAAACTCGCCTAGGTTTGATCCTCTGCGTTGTCCTTGGTTGTTGGCAATGGCTTGAAGCAGTTGGGTTTGTAGAGCCATGACTTCCGCTAGGGTAGAGGGTTTAGGCTCTGGCGGGTTCTCAGTAGCTGCTGGGGCTCTGCGACGATGCGTCATCTGAACAACGTGGATAAGGTAAGAGACTTGATCTGCTAATGTCACGATTCTAAGGAATTTTTCTTCGAGTTGTTTAAGGTGATCTTTTGAAGCAAGCTTAGTGGAATAAACTCATTTAAGACATAACATGGAACTTCATATCAATTCATAGATGTTACATCATGGGGATACATTGGACATGTGTAGTCCCATACAACACAATACAACATCACTAATATCGATCTAGGGTTTTCATACATAAGGGTAGGGGCATGGTCGTTGCTGTTTTAACTCCATCCAAAGCACGACCAGGGCTGCTGCAGGTATCCAAACTAGTCATCCAGCCATCCGCATGATTCGGTGCTATTTTGACTCTTGTGGATTATCGGTGTTGCAGGTCATGCGGTTGTCTTGAGACTGAGGGGCTTGGGCAGTGGGCAACTTCTGGATACATGTCCTGTTTCGCCATAGTTGAAGCAACGTCGGTCTTCTTTTGTCGGTCTCGGAAGAGGGCATTTATTAAAAAAGTGTCCCAACTTACGACAGTTGAAACAGATCAGACCCGATTTGTCACGAGGTGCATTCTTCTGGGTATGCCACATGCCTTTGTTACCACTGGTGGCCTTTACCGGGGTTGGGGCTGTTTCAGGATCCGAAACATCTTTTCTATTAGTGGTACCATCCAAGAGTTGATTGGCGGACCGTCGGAATACCTTTTGGTCTTTCTTCCGCTTATCTAAGATTATCATCGCTGACACCCTTAGGTACATGATCTGTCCTTCACACAAGAAGCATGTAATGGCTCTCATGGGGCATTCTTTTGGCATGTGGGTGTCTTCACCGCAAAGAGAGGTAGTTGCACATGCTTGCAGTGTGTCCAATTTCTCCACAACGAGTACATGCCTTGAGTTCCATTTCTCCTTCACTATCATTTCCCATGTTTTCTTCATCATCATCTCTGGAGGACATCTCTTTTGATGTATCATCTTCTGGTTTGGGCGGTCCATAAAGCTGGAGATGTCAGGTTAACTGACGTGCACCACGGAAGGTGTTGTTCCTTAGGTGTCGGGGAATCTTCGCAGCATCTTCGGGCGTAAACACTGTGCCTGTGATGATCATTTTGCTATCACAACTTATATTCCAGTCTAGTGACTTTCTCCTCTTGTGCACCGCCTCTTTTCTTGGGTCAGGATCCGGGTATACCCATCCCCTGTTCCATTTCTGATCATGGCCTGCCATCTGCTTTTGAAACTATCTTAGAGTTAGAGAGAGGTAATATCAAAACAATTTTAGTAGAGAAATGGGGCAAGATTGTACAGGAAAAACATACTTGTTTTGTGAAAATAGTCTGTATTTTAAAAATAATCCTATGTAGGGATATTTCCCTTTAACCAACTATTCAGGGGTAGGGCGCCAGTTGGTCTTATCCTACAGTCGCACTGCTCTGATACCAGCTCTGTAGATCCCGTTTTTGGAACGGGAATCATTCGTGTTCATAGTATCATTTCCCTGGATCGAGTAGTTTGGTACCCACGAATACAGTACTGAATTATCAGGTGCAAAGTGCACGAATAGTCTTACACCAAAAGTATTACAATAATAGGCCCGAAGGCAATAACATTACATGCAGGACCTACTGATTCGGATATAATCAAAAGCAGAAATTAGATGAGATAGCAGACGGAAGACAGCGGCATGTCGATTGCCACAGGCAACGACCGGGGACTAAGACCTAGTAGACGCCTTCTCCTTCGCCGACCTGGCAGTAAGCATAGGGGTCCTCCAGTTCTTCGTTTCCACCATCTGAAGGTTTGTGCGTATAGCAAGGGTGAGTACCCAACGTACTCAGCAGGCCAACACGGAATGATGCACATGATAGGGTGATTCAAAGGATGGCTGTGGTTTACTTGCGTAAAGCCAATTTTTACAAATCATTTCACAAACCTAACATCTAGCCAGGTCAAGTTTTAGTTCCATAGTATATTAAGTCGACGACGGTTCTGTCTACCATCCATCGTGATTCCAAGGATGGCTTCCCGCCTCCGGATCGTCATGGTTTTTCTGGAAAGTCTACCCCTTCTCGTAGTTCGAGAAGTTGAGTCCACTAGCACACAAAATCATTATGCATTCCAACCCATCATTTTAAAATTTATGAGTCTAGCCACGGGAGAAACATGTCACGCCGCTCATTATCCACGAGCACGGCTATTCGAATAGATTGATTTACTCACACTGCAGTGGATGTACACTTTACCCGTACTCCGCAACTGCTCATTGAATGAGTTTTCATCCCTTCATATGGGATGGTCACGGCAAAGCCTTTCGATAACCTCACTTTGGCAGTACCCGCTCCATGAACTTTAACCCTCTTGCACTCTAGCCATCCTTTCCTAGCAGTGAGAGGAGTTCTGGCGCTCCCAGGGTAAGGGGAAACTCATCAAATTCTCATTCATTACTCAACACGTAGGCCGCAGCCTTATCTCAATAACCAGAACCACATCTCCACCCAAGAACCACTATGCAGGGATACTGCCTCCGCTCGGCTATCTACTCCGCTAGGTCTATACCCATTCGAGAAGTACGGTTGTACTGGCTCGTTCCAGGTTTTAAGTCTCATGGCTCAGTCCTTAATCGACCAGGGATGGTACTTGCCTTTATCGGAATCCACCCAAATCCATCCATCCGCCCCAGTCTAAAAACATTGGTTTTGTACTTTCATTTTTCCATCAAAGCTATTTTCTTTATGATCAAGGCAATGTGGCACTCATGTCTCCACATGTCGTATCTCAACTACCTTCCCTAAGGTAGTCGCCCAAGCATATAGCTTTTTGTAGAAACATGAGTATGCAAGTTTCTAGTATAAGCATGGCTAAGCATTTTACTAAAGATGTCCTCCGGTTATGTCACATCGAGGTTACAAAGAATATTTCTAAGGGTAATCAATATCTGAAGGGTTACGCGGAGGCTACGCTAGCCAAAAAACAAAACTTTTAACCGTGCAAACCAGGAACACTTGCAAGTAAGGGCCAATAGATCGTTACCGATTGGAGTATGCAGCAGAAGTAGCCAATCAGGACTATCCGATCTGGAACTGTGCTATCCGATGATAGCCGATTCCCGCAAGCCGACAGCCGATTCCTAGGGACAGCCGATTCACCAATCAACCGCTTCGCCGATGTAGCCGATTCGCCGAGTCGTCTGACCGCGGTCTCGCGCCTCGCTCCGATGCGCTCGACCGCAACCGAATCCACCACAGCCGATCCATGGCCGATCGACAGCGTGCAATGTAGCAGCGCCTCTACCGGTATCCACACGTCCGGGACAGAACGCCGAACACCCGTGTGCTAGCACGCGATGCAAGGCTAGGGTTTGGCTCGAAGGTGGGGAGGGTTTCTATGGAGATTGATCTCGCCGACTTCTAAAGCCACGTGTGATCAGATTGATTTCAGCGCAATTGACTTCAATTGACATCTCGCAGCTCTCCACCCCTCCCTCCTTTATATAGAGTTGGCCAACCGGGACTAGTGGCCGATCGGACTATATTTTGAATCGGATCCTATCCGAATCTCACGAGTTGGCCGCCCATACGTCGTAAGCCCATAGGACTCTATCCGATCGAATCCCTATCCGATCGAGCCGTATCCGAGTCCAACTCGAATATCTATTCTATCCCCTTAAGCGTGCGACCCGTAGGTTCAGGTATACTTGGTTTCGGCTATAGTCTAACTTAGCCGATCGTCGGCTCGAGTCCAACTCGCCGACCCGTCAATAGCGACACCTAGCAAGCACATATTGACACCATAGTATACAAGAATATAATATCGACTCGAACCTGTAATGTGTACACAAATCCCTTTGCCTCACGATACCAATTAATCTACAGGCAAGATGTGTGCCATCCCTTCAATAGCTTAACCATTCACTCGAACCGTATTGGATTATCCGTCTATTGATTGACTCCTCAATCAACTTAGCATGGCCATGCATTTCTATAATCCATTACCTCGAGGGCCAGAGATATCTCTCCAAAGGATGGGCAAATTCCATCTTGATCACTCGCATCCCACTCCATGTTTCATAGCAAACCCGAAAACTACCTTTATAACTACCCGTACGAAATAGCGTTTGGTAGTTCCAAAGTAGGCTACTACACATGTTGGAATCCATGGTGATCTCGTGTCCGAGGACTTTGTACCAAGACTACCCGAGACCAACTAATGACACATTAATTTCGTAGTGTCTCATGGTTGGTCTATCCAACAATGTGTTCTCTAACACATATGTCCATGTTTATTGACTTGGTATCTTCATACCCATGATCTATGAGACGTGATCATCAATCGTAAAAATGCCGATCTTAGAATCATATTAGTTCCAACAATATGATATATGATCGAGGATCATTTAGAAATAGATTCATACATATAGAGTCTCATAAATAAGTCATGTATTTATTGATCAATACAAGATGTCTATTGCATGGAACTGAATAACACTTTATTCATTAATACATAAACATTGACGTGATATCCAACATCTCCATGTTGCCTCTAGGGCATATCACTAACAATCTCCCACTTGCACTAGAGTCAATCATGTAAGTATCTAATACCCATTGCTCTTGTGTGCGTCTCATGTTTTGGCCGAGGGAGAGGTTTTGTCAACGGATCGGCTATGTTGAGATTCGTGTGCACTTTGCATATCTTGACATCACCTCTCGTCCACTATCTCGCGGATGAGATGATATCGCCGAAGTATGTGTTTGGACTTCGATGTAACCTCGGCTCCTTGGCTTGCGCAATGGCTCCACTATTGTCACAATAGAGAGACATTGGACCGATCGCACTAGTCATCATACCAAGCTCGAAACAAATTTCTTGATCCAAACAGTCTCCTTTGCGCTTCAAAGCAATGTACTCGGCCTCCGTTGTAGAATCGAACGTATCCCGCTTGGAACTCTTCCTGATCGCGCCTCCGTTCGGCAGAACACGAACCCGCATTGCGATCTATAATCATCCTTGTCTGTTTGAAAGCTAGCATCGGTGTAACCACTTACAACGAGCTCTTCTTCACCTCCATAGACTAGGAACATATCCTTAGTTCTTCTCAAGTACTTAAGGATATTCTTTACGGCATCCAGTGACCTTCACTGGATCCGATCGGTATCTACTCGTAGCACTCAAAGCGTACGAGACATCCGGACGTGTACAAAGCATGGCATACATGATGGATCCAATTGCCGAAGCATATGGAACCATACCCATCTTATTCCGCTCATCATGTGTCCGAGGACACCGATTCTTGCTAAGATTAATACCATGTGACATGGGCAAGAAACCTTTCTTGGAATCATGCATGTTGAACCTTTTCAACACCTTGTCAATGTACGTACTTTGGCTTAATCCAATTAGCCTCTTGGATCTATCTCTATAGATCCGAATGCCCAATATGTATGCTGCTCCCTAAGTCTTTCATGGAAAAACTATTTTTCAATGAAGACTTGACGGATTCCAAGCATAGGGATATCACTTCCAATCAACAAAATGTCGTCCACATATAAGATTAGAAATACAATTGCGCTCCCACTCGACCTTTTGTAAACACAGGCCTCCTCTTCATTTTTGATGAAACCAAACCCTTTGATTACTTCATCAAAACGAATATTCTAAGTCCGAGATGCTTGCTTCAATCCATAAATAGATTTCGTAGCTTGCATATCTTTCCAGCGATTGTGGATCGACAAAACCCCGAGGTTGTATCATGTATACATCCTCGCTTAGGTTTCCATTTAGGAAAGCCGTTTTGACATCCATCCGCCATATTTCATAATCGAAATATGCAGCAATCGCTAGGATAATCCGAATAGATTTAAGCATCGCGACGGCGAGAAGGTTTCATCATAATCAACTCCTTGAATCTGTTTAAAACCTTTCGCCGCCAATCGCGCCTTATAGATGTGAACATTTCCGTCCATATCGGCCTTTTTCTTAAAAACCCATTTACACTCAATGGTTTTGACACCATCGTGGATCAACCAAGTTCCAAACTTGATTGTTGTACATGGATTCTATTTCGGATTTCATGGCCTCAAGCCACTTGTTGGAATCGGGTCCCACCATCGCTTCCTCATAGGTCTTAGGCTCATCGTTGTCCAACAACAATATATCACGTTGTTCCGCACTGTGTACTGCGCGCACGACGTGATCTTTCGCACCTCCGTGGGCTGGGTGTATCTACAACCGGTGGCGCAACACTTTGCTCCTCCCGTTGTGGTTCCGTGGTCGCCGAAACATTTTCTCGGTGTTTCTTGAACTTCTTCAAGATGCACCCTGCTCCCACTAACCCTTCTTGAAAGAAATTCTTTCTCCAAGTAAACACCGTGTCGGGCGACAAACACTTTGCCTTGTTCCCGATTATAAAAGTAATATCCCTTAGTTTCCTTAGGATATCCCACAAAGAAGCACTTGTCGATTTGGGTGTGAGCTTGTCGATCAGTAAACGTTTTACATAAGCTTCGCATCCCCAAATTTTGAGAAAAGACAAACTAGGGGTTGCCCTGTCCATATCTCATATGGTGTCTTTTCAACCGACTTAGATGGAACTCTCTTTAGTGTGAGCGCAATGCTTTAAGAGCATATCCCCGTAAGGATAACGGAAGATCACTTTGGCTCATCATGGACCGCACCATGTCCAACAAGGTGCGATTTCTCCGTTCGAACACTCCGTTCCATTATGGAGTTCCCTGGCGGAGTCAACGTGGAACAATTCCACAATCTTTCGAGATGATTACCAAACTCTTGGCTCAAGTATTCCCCTCCACGATCCGATCGTAGAAACTTGATTGTTTTCCCTAAATGATTCTGTACTTCATTCTGGAATTCTTTGAACTTTTCAAAGGATTCGGACTTATGCCTCATTAAGTAGATATAACCATATCTACTAAAGTCATCGGTAAAGGTAATGAAGTACCGATAACCACCTCGGCCGTTGAGCTCATTGGTCCACATACATCGCATGTATGAGTGCCAACAAGTCACTTGCTCTCTCACCGTGTCCCGTGTAAGGTGTCTTTGTCATCTTACCAAGTAAACAAGACTCACATGTCTCAAATGATTCAAAATCAAAAGCGTGAAGCAATCCATCCTTATGGAGCTTCTCCATGCGTTTCTTATTTATATGGTCTAAGCGACAATGCCGGATAAACGTGGGGTTTGTATCATTAGAGAGTTGCCTTTTTGTATTAATGTTATAGATGGGAGACGCTTCAAGATTCAAAACGTATAATCCATTCACCAATGGAGCATGAAAATAGAACATATCTCTGAGATATATTGAACAACCATTGTTCATTGATCTAAAATCATATCCTTCCGCTTGCAAACATGAAGCGGAAATAACGTTTTGACATAGTGTTGGAACACAATAACAATTATTTAATTCCAAAACTAATCCTAAAGGTATATGAAGTGCAACGTTTGCTCCATTGTCGATGCGCAGGTTCACCTCGCCCTTCTTAAGCCTCTACTTCTTCTCATTCCCCGCAACGACTTGCAAATATGAGCTACGATCCGGTATCAAATACCCAAGAGTCGTAGGTGAAGTAGCAAGATTAATGTCTATAACATTAATACCTGAAGCGTAAGTCGTACTTTGCTTCTTTTTGAGATCCTCCATGTACTTCTTGCAGTTCCTCTTCCAAGGGCTCTGTCTCCTTGCAATAGAAGCAAACGGCATCCGATGCCGCCGACCCCTTCTTGCCCTTCTTTGCATTGGAGGCACTCGCGATCTCATCGGGAGTTAACTTCCTCTTGGTGCAAAGCTTCTTGACAGTGGTTTGCGCTTAGCCTTCGCATCATCATCACATGATGACCGTTTTTCGGATACTCTCCTCACTGTCTTTAGCATCCCATGCAATTCAGCCAAGGTTCTATCCATTTGTTCATGTGATAGTTTAATATGAATGGCTCGAAGCTCTGAGGGAGCGACCGGAGAATCACGCTCGTAGCCAACTCTTGGCTAAGAGGGAAACCTAGTTTCTCAAGACTCTTGATATAGCCAATCATTTTTATCACATGCGGATCGACGGGATTCCCTCAACAAGCTCGCACGCAAACAAGGACTTTGAGGTGTTGAACCTCTCGGCCCGAGCTTGGTTCTCAAACATACCACGCAGTCCCGAATAATAGTATGAGCATCGCTGCTCTCATATTGCTTCAAGCTCGGGGACATTGTAGCTAGCATGAGACAGCTTATATCTAGGGCATCATTAGTGTGCTTCTCGTAAGCCCTCCGTGCGCTGCAAAGTGGCATTATTAGGCAAATCCTCGGGATAAGGTACTTCAAGAACGTACTCCTTACGCTCTTGCTTGAGAACAATTCTCAAGTTGCGATACCAATCCATAAAGTTTGTTCCATTTAATTTTTCCTTTTCGAGAATAGATCGCAAATTAAAGGTACCGGGTGTAGTATTAGCCGCCATTTATTCTACAAATGAAAAGCAAAGTTTAGCACAATGTTTATGCTATGTCTTTTGTTAAACAATTTAACATAAGACTCCCATTACGTATTTTCCACCTTCCCTCTAGGTTACGTATTGGGTCAAGATCCACATGTTAATTAATTTTCTAGTGAGCTTTGGCATCACCGCTAGAATATTAATAACATCGGTAAGCAACTCCTTGCTAATCACATCTCTATGTGACTCTTGTTTTTGGTGTGGCATCTCCATGCCCCGGCGCAAACCTATGCCCCAAGGCCCAAAACTATTTTGATAGCCTTGTTAAGTAAACCAAATGCTTCGCATGTATATGTCTAACATATACCCCCTCGTGTTATGATAGAGAATGGCACTCGTTTGGCGACCCACCATTGACGAGCATAACGGTGACGGGTGCAATATTTGGAAGGGCATCATTGCTACTTAATTTTGTGAGGGATACTATCATATCAAACAAACATATCACATATATGAAAGCGGTAGAATAGCATATTATGAAATAGTATGGCCCTCTTCACATGGTGATCTCCATCTCCATGTCGGAGTAGAGGATCTCCATTTTCATCACCGTTCTTCCGAGTGCTGAATGCTTGATATCTTCAAACTAAGCTACTACTATAGAAGCTCTAATTGAAGATTACATCGACTCGTAGGTCGTGAAAGAATATTACAAGCATTACACGTATGAAAGAATATTACAGGGGTTGCACATATGAAAGAATATTACATGCATCACATGCATCTCATACATCTCATACATACAATAGGGCCATCCCATCTCAAAGCATTCTCTCGCAAAAACAAGTTAGGCGTAGAAACGTTTTCTACCTATCGCAGAGATACGGCATCGAGACGACCTATAAGGGGGTACGCACACGGCGGTCCCATTATACCGTTCCGATACACTATCAAGGAACACTATCTCGAGCCGACTCAAACCGAGTTCTATGGATATTGCTTCGACGTAATCACATTACGCCGTTCCGATACACTATCAAGGAACGCAATAACAATGAACTCTCCTCAACAAATCCCATAAAACCGATTGGTCTAATCAACCCGTGCGCAAAAGTTGTTCCAGATCCAATCTAAAACCCGAACTAAGCAAGATTAGCTCTGATACCACTGAAGGGTTACGCGGAGGCTACGCTAGCCGAAAAACAAAACTTTTAACCGTGCAAACCAGGAGCACTTGCAAGTAAGGGCCGATAGATCGTTACCGATTGGAGTATGCAGCGGAAGTAGCCAAATCAGGACTATCCGATCTGAAACTGTGCTATCCGATGATAGCCGATTCCCACAAGCCGACAGCCGATTCCTGGGGACACCCGATTCACCAATCAGCCGCTTCACCGATGTAGCCGATTCGCCGAGTCGTCTGACCACGTTCTCGCGCCTCGCTCCGATGCGCTTGATCGCAGCCGATTCCACCACAGTCGATCCGTGGCCGATCAGCAGCCGCGCAACGTAGCAAAGCACCTCTACCGGTATCCACACGTCCGGGGACGTAACGCCGAACACCCGTGTGCTAGCACGCGATGCAAGGCTAGCGTTTGGCTCGAAGGTGGGGAGGGTTTCCGTGGAGATTGATCTCGCCGACTTCTAAAGCCGCGTGTGATCAGATTGATTTCGGCGCAATTGACTTCAATTGACATCTCGCAGCTCTCCACCCCTCCCTCCTTTATATTGAGTTGGCCGACTGGGACTAGTGGCCGATCAGGACTCTATTTTGAATCGGATCCTATCCGAATCTCACGAGTTGGCCGCCCATACGTCGTAAGCCCATAGGACTCTATCCGATCGGATCCCTATCCGATCGAGCCATATCCGAGTCCAACTCGAATATCTATTCTATCCCCTTAAGCGTGCGACCCGTAGGTTCAGGTATACTTGGTTTTGGCTATAGTCTAACTTAGCCGATCGTCGGCTCGAGTCCAACTCAGCCGACCTGTCAATAGCGGCGCCTAGCAGCACATATTGACACCATAGTATACAAGAATATAATATCGGCTCGAACCCGTAATGTGTACACAAATCCCTTTGCCTCACGATACCAATTAAGCTATAGGCAAGATGTGTGCCATCCCTTCAATAGCTTAACCATTCACTCAAACCGTATTGGATTATCTCGTTTGTTGATTGACTCCTCAATCAACTTAGCATGGCCATGCATTTCTATAATCCATTACCTCGAGGGCCCAGAGATATCTCTCCAAAGGAGGGGGCAAATTCCATCTTGATCACTCACATCCCACTCCATGTTTCATAGCAAACCCGAAAACTACCTTTATAACTACCCAGTTACGGAATAGCGTTTGGTAGTCCCAAAGTAGGCTACTACACATGTTGGAATCCATGGTGATCTCGTGTCTAAGGACTTTATACCAATACTACCCGAGACCAACTAATGGCACATTAATTCCTGTAGTGTCTCATGGTGGGTCTATCCAACAATGTGTTCTCCAACACATATGTCCATGTTTATTGATTTGGTATCTCCATACCCATGATCTATGAGACATGATCATCAATCAATAAACATGCCGATCTTAGAATCATATTAGTTTCAATAATATGATATATGATCGTGGATCATTTAGAAATAGATTCATACATATAGAGTCTCATAAATAAGTCACGTACTTATGATCAATACAAGATGTCTATTTCATGGAACTGAATAACACTTCATTCATTAATACATAAACATTGACGTGATATCCAACATCTCCATGTTGCCTCTAGGGCATATCACTAACAATATCAAGGCATGGTATATCAAGCATAGGTATTCAATCGTGTGTAGCATGCATATTTGGAGTTTAAATCAACATCATTTCGCAAAATAGGATCAACATGTTCAAAAGGGAAGTGTTGACTTGCCTTGCTCGCACGCTTGTTGGATGGGGTCTTCGTGTATTCGTGCTTGCTTCCTCGAATGCTATTCGTACGTGCGAAAAAATCAATTGAATTCGATCAGAATTCAATAAAATTAACAAAGAGATCGAAACCAACCATAACACGACTCCAAATATTTAGCCCAAGATTTTAATTGAGTTTGGGTGTGAGTTTTTGGGGTAAAAACCGAATCAAAACGCGAGTTGTAGAAATTAGGGTTTTTGCGATACACCGATTTAATTTACTAAGGGGACAAAATTCCAAATTGAGGTTATCTCAAAATGATTTGAACTTTAAATTTTAGAAGATCCAAATGTTTAAAATAATATTTAATGGCGAGCTAAGGGTAAATAAACTCCTAGATGAATAAATTATGCGACGATGAAATATCCCGATTCCTATTTTGAAATCCAAATTTGATTTGAGAAAATATATATATTTTTGTCTAGAAATCTTCCCAAATATTTTCTAAAAACTTTTCCTAAATTTTCTAAATTTTTCCCTATTTTCTTTTCTTCTTCCTTTTTTTCTTCCTTTTTCTTCCTTTTCTTTTTTTCCTTTCTACCCCCTTCCCCGCTCCTCCTCTGGTCGGCCGACCGACGCGCGGGCGGCAACCCGGGGCTTACCGTGGGCGACGGCGACGGCAAAGGAGGTGGCGGGACTCGGCGCATGGCGCACGACGCGTGGCTCCGGCGAGCGAGAGAGGGAAAAGAGAGGGAAAGAGAGCGCGGGGTAGGAAAGAAACGGAGAGGGGCTCGCCCCTTTCATAGACGGCGGAGAGGGAGAGAAGAGGGGGCGGCGCGGGAAGCCGACGCAGCGGCGGCACGCGGCAGTGCGAAGGCGGGGCCGGGGCGAGGACGCGAATGGCGTGCGGCGCGGCGACGTGGGACGCGGGCGCGAGGCGGCGGGCGGCGCGCGGCAGCAGCGCAGCAGGCACGACGTGCGGGGTGGGGGTCGGGCGACGAGGGACGACACGTGGCGGCGCTCGGGGCGGCCGTGGGCGCGGACGCGTGGGCGGCGGCGGCCGACGCGGCGACACGGCCACGGGCAACGTGGCGGCGTGCGTGTGCGCGGGCGGCGCGCGTGGCGCGCGCGCGGCGAGAGGACGGCGGGGCCGGGCGTGGCGCGGCGCGTGGCGCGACGCGCGGCCGGGGGTCTGGGCCCGGTCGAACACGTGGCGGCGCATGAACAAGGCCGCTTTTCTTTTCCCGATTTAATTCCTATTTCGCCAATTCCTTTTTGCTTTCACTAATAAAATTAAAATATGATTTGATTTAATCATAAATTAAATTTTACCCTATATTTCCAACTCTTTTGTCCTCCTTTAGAATATTATATTATTTTATTATTATTTTTTATATATATTTTATTTTTTTTTCCAAAATACGATTTTTGATTCAAAATCAACCCTAGACTTCCCTATATATTTTTTTGTGATTTTCATTTATTTAGTATTATTTATTTCATTTACTGAATATTGATTCTTCCTCCCAAAATAAGGTTTATCCAAAAATAAACTTTTATTTATCCCCAGCCCTTTCTATTTATATTCCTTTATAATTTTTATTTCCAAATCTTTATTTTTTAACTTTCTTTCTTTTGGGATTTTTAATTTATTTGGTTTCTCTAGATCTTTTAGATAGATTTTTCTCTTTATTAATTTTATGCAACCAAGCTGGCAAATAAGAAGCAATAAACACGGCGAGATGCAAAAATACCAAAAGTTTTTGTAAGTTCCGATTTTTAATTCCCGATTTTAAATCCTCTGATTTTCAGGGTGTTACACTAGGGCGTCTTGATGGTATATGTCGTAGACATCTTTGAAGTTTATCCACATCTCGCACACCCCACGAAAGTAATCTTTGTCTTTAACCCTCGTGGCGAACATAACCTACCATTGGCTGATTATTCCATGTACCATTGATGGAATCGGTACATCTGTGTAGACAGGTTCTTGATCAGCTCTGGCTTGACAAGTGGTTTGCCGAGGTTAAATGGGTGATGTAGATCATCTAGTGATGCCTTCTTGAAAGGGCTATGTCACATCCTCGGGTTTTTCCCTAATTCATTTAAAATAATTTACCCAAATAATGGGAATTTCGAAATTAACCGGAGTCAACCTATAATTTTAAAATGCAATTAATAAACGGAAATGACATGGTAGGATTTTTCTTGAATTCTTCATGTCAAAATACGCTAACAGGATTTTTACTTGGAATTTTTAGAGCACTCTAAGTGTTTTTAATCAATTAAATAAGAAAACAGAATTTAATTAAGTCCCCAAATCCCTTTTTCTTTTTCTTTTTTTTTTTTTCCTTTTTCCGTACCATCCGTACGGTTTTCCCGCCCTCCTGCGTGCGGCCGACGGCCCGACACTGTTCCGCCCGAGCCGCACCCGCGCGTGCCTCCTCCTGGTCGTGGGCCGAGGCCCACGGTCCCGCCGCGCCGCGCAAGTCCGGCGCCTCTCCTGCTGCGCGCGGCCACCGGCAGTGGGCCCCACCTGTCGAGCCGCCTCCCTCGCGCCGGCCGGCCCAACCGCCGCCGCCGCCATAGCCGCGCCGCCCGCCTCTTTCTCGTGCCGTTTCGCGCGCCTCGCGCCGCGTGGCCCACGCCGGCTCCGCCCGCGCCGCCGCACCCATGCCCGCTTTCCCGCACGCCGAACGGCCGCCGCCGCCCCGAAACGACCGCCGTATATCTCTCTCTCTCCGAGTCCGAAACGCCGGCGACCTTATCCCCGCCGTATCCGTGCCCGTTTCGGCCTCTTCTCTCCCCTTAAAAAGCCCCTCGAGCTCCGCCCGCGTTTCCCTTTGTTCGCCGTTGATTCTAGCCCCGGCTCCGTCGTTTCCGTCGCTTCACCGCTGGTGAGCTCGCCGCCGTTCCCCGATTTCTTTTGTTTTCGTTTGTTTCCTTTTCTTTTCCGTGCGCGTGCCGCCGCCGGTCGCCGCCCGCGCCGCTCGCCGGGTCGTCGCCGGGTCCCGCCGCCCCGCCGCTGCCGGTCGCCGCCGCCGTCCCGCCGCCGCCGCCACCACCCGTGAAACCCTAACCGAACCCTAGCGCCGCCTCTCGTGCCGTCCGATCTTGCGGATCGGACGGATCCGCGCCGTCCGATCGCGACGGATCCGCGCGCCCGATCGCCCGCGCCCGCCGCCCGAGATCGCGCCACGTCGCGCGCAATCCGCCGCTGGATCGCGCCACGTGGCGGCAATCCGGCCGCGCCCGCCTCCGCGTGTGCGGGCCGTGGGTCGACGCCCTAGGGGGCGACGCCAGGCGCTGACGTCATGCCGACGTCAGCCCGACCCGCGCGTGGATGACGTCACCGTGGACTTAATTGCGCAATAAATAATTTAATCTTTTCGTTTAGTTTGAAAATCACAATTAAACTTCTAAAATTCATATCTTTTGAATCCGAGCTCCGTTTTAGTCCATTCAAATTTCATTAAATCCAGAAAAATGTCAAGAATCCATTAAAAATACTTTTCAGTGCTGTTTCAGTAGACTTTTTAGGGTGTTTGTTGAGTGCTTTGTTTGTCGTGTAGATCCCGAGTTTTCCTGGCGAGCCCGTTCTTCTTCGAAGTAGTCGCCGAGGTTCCTCGTCTCCGAGCAAGGCAAGTCATACCTTACATTGACCATATTGTACCTATTTTATGTAAATACCTCTATTTCATTCAAATACGCATATGTTTTAGAATGTCATTTCATGGGATGTTTTATACCTATTGTACTCAACTATAGGATTGTTTACCTTATACCATTGATAACCTGGGATCCAATGTGACTAGATGATAGTTTAAGGTTGCTTAGTCATGCTTAGCGCAACTAGCTCACTTAAGGGAATCACACTAAGTTTAATGCCAAAGTTGACCTCCAGTGATATTAAGATATGACCATGTCCTTAATAATATTGAATTATCGAAAGGTGGGTCGTGAGTACATGGTTGGATTTTGGTTAGCGTGCTCATGACGATTAAGGACCGGTTCTCGGGAAACCCCGGAAGAAATGCCGTGCATACCACAAGCCAAGCATGGGTAATGGTGGGCCCGTAGCATAGCTGTCTCTAGTTAACGTATCCCGAGAGGGTGAGCGTGATGGAGTTGGGTCGGTCCGGTTTTAAGGGTTGATCGCTTCCGGATTCACCGCGGCACTAGAGGGGCTGCCCATTGCCCGATGGGGATGGGGGTGAAACCTTGGTGTGGTACGATTGATTAGAGGGGTTGTGTGAAGGGTCCTGTCACAATTCCTTTCGGGCACCGTGGTGGTGCACCGCGCACGGTAACGTGTTGTGGGATTGTGTCTTGTGGGTACAGATTGTACACCTCGATCGAGTAAAAACTATTCGAATAGCCGTGCCCACGGTTACGGGCGATCGACCATTCGCATTGATTAGTCTCATTTATTTATTTGAATGAACTGTTGAAGTATGACTAGTGCGGGTGGATGGATGGGCTGTTGCAACGTGGTTTGAGCGTTGGACAGCGTTTATTTAATATTGCTTAAATATTACTACTTGTTTTCTGTCTTCAAATATTATTATTATATACGCAAATGCCGTTTATGCAAATTGAGCCCTTGACCCTTCCTTGCTATTTTATCTTGCATCATGTCCCCTTTTCGGTGTGACTTGTTGAGTACGGTGGTTGTACTCGTCTTGCTTCTTTTCCCTTCGGTGCCGAGAAGTTGAGATCGAGGTCTCCGAGGAGGTGTAGGCTTGTTCTCGTCAAGGTTTAGCCGTGGAGTTGGTGTTCCGCTTCGCTCGTGTCAAGTTTAGCTTAAGTCAGTTTTATTTTCCTTTCCGCTGCATTTGTGTAACTCTTTTATATTGTTTCTAAGACGAGGATTCGTATTATCAATAACGTCGATTTGTGTACCTCGTGATTCTCGGACGAGGAGGTAATGCACAAATTAGTGCAGAAATTCTGGTGTGAATTTCGGGCGTGACAAGTTGGTATCGAGCCTTCCGTGATCGTAGGACAAGCCAACTGGAAACCTTAAGAGCCCTCTAATTCTTTTCATGTGCATATGTTTTGAAAAAAAGGGTGTTTTGAAAAGTGGAGTCATCTAGGGTTTAGGAATTGCGAAAATGGGATGTTGGTCGTGGGTTTTTGAGCATGTTTTGATTGTCCCACTCCTTTGTTTCTATAGATGGCGGTTCCCCAACACGCACCGCGGAAAAGGGATGACGGGTTTCGTGGCGAGCCGGCGCGTATGGCCCTTGCGCTTGGATATCCCGAAGCACCGAGTATACAACGGTTGCGCCTCTCGGTGGCGAGTTGCCATACCATGTTCGGTTGGAGGTTCACGGGTTTGTGGGAACGTGTCTTCCCAACATGGAGGTCATAGCTTTCGGAGGCACGTCGGATCACGCTTGTCAAGAAGCCGCCTACCCGATGTTGGCCAGATGAGGGAGCCGCATGATGCCGACCTTCGCACCTCCTCCTACCGCTACCATCCCCGTCGAGGTAGTTCCTCGAGGTCGGTGCATTCAAGTCTACGGCGAGGAGAATGACACTACCTTCGGTCACATGTGCACTATGCTCAAAGGACTGGATCGATGCACTCGACCTACACAAGGCGACCAAAGAGCCGAACGACAAGAAGATGCCGAGGATCGCGCGACTGCAGGACGAAGTGGTTCGCCGAAGAAGGAGGTAGCTGAGTTGAAGGGACTCCCGCCACCGGTTGGGGTCGACTCCGCACTACGCCTCGGAAGACCACCACCGCGCTGTCCGTATCCAGTGGCACCTCGGATTCCACCGCCTTCTCCAGCTCCACCCGCTCCGGTTCCTGCAGCCGGTTCCAGTTCCTCCTGCTGCGGGTCCCGCCCTCACCTTTGCTCCGGCTTGGCAAATCCAAGCGGAGGTGGCGTAATGGTTGGATCTCCGTCTCCGGTGACTCAAGCTCGATAATTCGGCGGAAGACATGGACTCCGAAGAGACTCGAGATTCCTCGGAGGAAAGAGGCAGGATCGGTTGGGCTACGGCAACCGATTCGAAGAGTCCAAGTCCGAGGTGACGCCGAGGACTCCAGGAGCCGTTCGGAAGAATGGGGATCTTCCGAAGGAAGCGGTTTCGACTCCTCGTCTCGTGGATCGTTCTAGTTGCCCTCTTTAGTTTTTACCGTTTAAATTAGTTTGTCTTCTTGGTAGTTCTTTGTGTGTTAGGCTGCTGTGTGTGGGATAGGCGGCGTCGATATCAAGTGTGATATGTGACCAATTAAGGATGTTTGGTGCTTTTCCTTGTTTTTGGTCAAGATCGAACAATGCATTTGAATTCAAATAATAAAGATTAGTTCTAAGTCTGTCTGCTTTTCTTCTTTTCTCTCTCTCGGTCGGTCGTCTCCTTCGGATGGTGAACACCGGGACCGGCGGGCGAACGCAACAATTGGCGGTCAGTGCCGACAACCACGAGGCTCACGACGCCAATGGCAATGCTCCTCCACCGCCACCCGAGAATCCCACCATTGCTCAAGTGCTCGCTTCGCACACGGATGATGGCTGCAACGATGCAAAGCAAATGCAACAACAACACCACCGAGATGCAACGGCAGATTGCAACAAATGCAAAGACAGCAGCAGGAATAATCGGCTTGCCGCCCCACCACCCCAGTCCAAGCCGCGAGTTCCTTCATGTCCGACCGTCGACTTTCTCCAAGCACCACTAATCCCATGGAGGCTAATGATTGGCTTCATGCCATAGAGAAGAAGTTGGATCTGCTGCAGTGCACGGATCAAGAGAAAGTCTCGTTTGCCACTCATCGCATGTGGTCCCGGCTTGGTGGGACAACTATTTGGTTACTCGCCGGTGGGAGCAAAGAGTTACCTAGGAAGAGTTTCGTCACGGTTTCAGGACCGCACACATTCCTGCGGGAATAGTTGCACAAAAGCGTGAGTTCCGTTCTCTTGAGCAGGGTAACAGATCAGTTACTGAGTATCTGCACGAGTTCAATCGTCTTGCCCGTTATGCCCCAGAAGATGTGCGCACTGATGCAGAAAGGCAGGAAAAGTTTTTGGCTGGTTTGGATGATGAACTCACGGACAAGCTTATCTCCGGAGAGTATGCTAACTTTGAGAAGCTGGTTGACAAGGCCATTCGACGGAAGATCGGCGCAACAAGATGATCAAGAAGAGAAAAGTATTCCGACACGACCTCCTCAACGGCAGGGAAATCAGCAGAGGCCTCGTTTCATGCCGGAAGTCGAGTGGACCTACCACCATGATTGTTCGTCGGCATCGACCTTATCACCCGGGAATTTCCAACCGGCGAGTGGCGGTGGTCGGCAACAGCGTCTCCGGCCCGCGCCCTCCAACGCGCCATCCCGCAAGAATCCACCACCACCTCCAAGGAAGGACTTGGGAGGAAAGCCAGAGTCTGTTTCAACCGTGGTGACCCGGGGCATTTTGCGGACAAGTGTCCGCCAAGACGCGCTGGGCCAAGGTTCATCCAGCTCGAGTCAATCATGCGTCCGCCGAGGAAGCACGACCGCTCCCGAAGTTATACCGGGTATGTTTTCGTAAACTATACTCCCGCCACAGTATTATTTGATTCCGGCGCTACACATTCTTTTATCTCAAAGCAATTTGTTGGGGCACATGGGTTGTCGAGCGGGACTTAAGATACCTATGCGGGTTCAAACCCCGGAAACCACTTGGAGACCACTCGATTGTCCTTCGGTGACCATAGAAATCCAAGGATCTATGTTTCTAGCCAACCTTATCCTCCTTCACCAAAGGCATAGATGTCATTCTTGGGATGGATTGGTTGTCCAGACATAAGGGAGTAATTGACTGCGCTAGTCGCACCATTACTTTAATTAATACGAAAGGAGAAAGAGTTGTTTTTCGCTCTCCCATGCAAGTCAAGCCCGTAGCAAGTTTGAATCATGTTTCCACCGGAGAATCGTCCGAAATGGCGTCCAAGACCCCTGTGAAGTTAGAGGATATCCCCATCGTCGAGAATACCCCAAGTTTTCCCGAGGATTTAACTCGATGCCGCCAAAAGGGAAATTGAATTCCGGATTGACCTAGTACCCGGACCGCCCCAATACACAAGAGGCCATATAGGATGGGAGCCAACGAGTTGGCTGAAGTAAAGAAGCAAGTGGATGAACAGTTGCAAAAAGGGTATATTCGCCGAGCACGTCGCCTTGGGGTGCTCCGGTGATTTTGTGGAAAAGAAAGACAAGACCAAGAGAATGTGTGTGGATTATCGAGCCCTCAATGAGGTTACTATCAAGAACAAATATCCCCTACCCCGGATTGATGACTTATTCGATCAACTCAAAGGAGCCAAGGTATTCTCCAAGATAGACCTGCGATCGGGCTATCATCGCTTGAGGATTCGGGAAGAGGACATTCCCAAGACCGCCTTCACCACTGTGTATGGGTTACGAGTGTACGGTCATGTCTTTTGGTTTAACCAATGCACCGGCTTTCTTTATGAATCGATGAACAAGGTGTTTATGGAGTTCTTGGATAAATTCGTGGTGGTGTTCATTGACGACATTTTGGTCTACTCTAAGTCAGAGGAGGATCATCAGCAACATCTTCGGACAGTACTCGAAAAGTTGAGAGACCATCAACTCTACGCCAAGTTTAGCAAGTGTGCTTTCTGGTTAAAGGAGGTACAGTTCCTCGGCCACATTGTGAATGCCCAAGGAGTAGCCGTGGATCCAGCAAATATGGAATCGGTTACCAAGTGGACCCCGCCTAAAACGGTTACGCAGATCCGAAGTTTCCTTGGACTTGCGGGTTACTACCGCCGCTTCGTTGAGAACTTCTCCAAAATCGCCAAGCCAATGACTCAACCGTTGAAGAAAGATGAGAAGTTTAAGTGGTCGGCAGAATGCAATAGGAGTTTTGAAGAGCTCAAGAGGAAGTTGGTGTCTGCACCAGTGTTGATACTGCCCGATCCAGCAAAGGACTTCCAAGTTTATTGTGATGCATCTCGCCAAGGGTTGGGATGTGTGTTGATGCAAGAAGGCAAAGTGGTCGCATATGCATCTCGTCAATTGCGCCCACATGAAAACAACTACCCCACTCATGATCGGAGTTATCCGCAGTGGTTCATGCATTGAAGATTTGGCGACACTACCTAATTGGTAATCGTTGTGAAGTGTATACGGATCACAAAAGTCTTTAGTACATTTTCACCCAACCGGATTTAAACCTCCGACAAAGGAGATGGTTGGAACCGATCAAAGATTATGACTTAGGGATACATTACCATCCCGGCAAAGCTAATGTGGTTGCGGACGCACTAAGCCGAAAGAGTTACTTGCACCACTCTCGTGTCGAAGGAATGTTTGACCGGTTAGCAGAATTCGAGAATCTAAATCTACGAGTGGTGGATTTTGGTTTTGTGGCTGCTCGGAAGCCCAACCCACTCTCATTGATCAAATTCGGGCTGCTCAGCGTCGATCCCGAAATGGCCGAACTCAAGAAGAACATGAGAGTCGGAAAAGCTCGTGGTTTTACGGAAGACGAACATGGCACAATCTGGATGGGAAAGAGATTGTGTGTGCCGGAAGACAAGGATTTGAAAAAGACGATCCTTACGTAAGTTCACCAAACCCAATACTCAATTCACCCGGGCAGTACAAAGATGTATCAAGATCTTAAAGAAAAGTTTTGGTGGGTCAGCATGAGGAGGGAGATAGCTGAGTTTGTTGCACTTTGTGATGTTTGTCAGCGAGTGAAGGCAGAACATCAACGCGCGCCGGACTGTTGCAACCACTTCAAATTCGAGTGGAAATGGGAAGAAATTGGAATGGATTTCATCACGGGTTTACCCCGCACAACGTCGGATATGACTCGATTTGGGTCGTGGTGGACCGACTCACCAAGGTGGCCCATTTCATACCAGTACATACTACCTACTCAGGGAAGAAGTTGGCAGAGCTTTATCTCGCAAGGATCATGTGTTTGCATGGCGTGCCTAAGAAGATCGTGTCCGATAGGGAAGTCGGTTACTTCCAAGTTCGGAAGAAGTTGCAAGAAGAGCCTCGTACCGTTTGAATTTTAGCACGGCCTATCATCCGCAAAGGCACGGCCAAACCGAGAGAGTGAATCAGATTTTAGAAGATATGCTGAGAGCATGCGCGCTCGATTTTGGAAAAGCATGGGACAAAATTTTGCCCTATGCAGAATTCTCTTACAACAACAGTTATCGAGCCGTATTCAAATGGCACCGTATGAAGCACTTGTATGGACGGAAATGCCGCACGCCCTATTGCGGGACCAGACGGGTGAGCGCCAATTGTTTGGCACGAAGTAATAAGCGAAGCAGAGGAAAAGGTCCGAGTGATTCGGGAAAGGTTGAAGATTGCGCGATCCCGACGGAAGAGCTATGCGGATAATCGTCGAAGAGATCTCGCTTTTGAAGCGGGATTTTGTGTATCTTCGCGTTACACCACTCCGGGAGTACACCGTTTCCAAACCAAAGGTAAGTTGGCACCACGTTTCGTGGGACCATACAGGATTCGGGAACGTCGAGGAGAAGTGGCCTATCACCGGAGCTTCCCTCCAACATGACCGGTATTCACGACGTGTTTCATGTGTCCCGATTAAAGAAGTGTTTAAGGGTACCGTAAGAGAGCGGGCGAGTCCGGACAGATTGAAATCCAAGAGGATTTAACCTATGTAGAGAGACCAGCACGTATTCTTGAGGTCGGTGAGAGAAGGACTCGGAACAAGGTTATCAGTTTTGCAAGGTTCAATGGACTCATCACTCAGGAAGAAGCTACTTGGGAACGAGAAGATGAGCTAAAGGCCGCGCACCCGCACCTCTTCGCAGTACCTCCGAATCTCGGGTCGAGATTCCGTTTAAGGGGGTAGGTTGTCACATCCTCGGGTTTTTCCCTAATTCATTTAAAATAATTAACCGAAATAATCGGAATTTCGAAATTAACTGGAGTCAACCTATAATTTTAAAATGCAATTAATAAATGGAAATGACATGGTAGGATTTTTCTTGAATTCTTCATGTCAAAATACGCTAAGGATTTTTCTTGGAATTTTTAGAGCACTCTAAGTGTTTTTAATCAATTAAATAAGAAAACGGGAATTTAATTAAGTCCCTAAATCCCTTTTTCTTTTTCTTTTCTTTTTTCCTTTTTCCGTACCATCCGTACGGTTTTCCCGCCTCTCCCGTGCGGCCGTCGGCCCGACACTGTTCCGGCCCGAGCCGCACCCCGCGCGCGCGCGCTCCTCCCCGGGCGTGGGCCGAGGCCCACGGTCCCGCCGCGCCGCGCAAGTCCGGCGCCCTCCTTGCGCCGCGGCCACCGAGTGGGCCCCACTGTCGGAGCCGCTCCCTCGCCCGGCCGGCCCAACCGCCGCCGCCGCCATAGCCGCGCCGCCCGCCTCTTTCTCGTGCCGCGCGCACCTCGCGCCGCGTGGGCCCCACGCGGCTCCCGCCCCGTCGCCGCACCCGTGCCCGCTTTTCCCGCACGCCGAAACGGCCGTCGTCGTCCCGAAACGACCGCCGTATATCTCTCTCTCTCTCCGAGTCCGAAACGCCGGCGACCTTATCCCCGCCGTATCCGTGCCCGTTTCGGTCTCTTCTCTCCCCCTTTAAAACCCCTCGAGCTCCGCCGCGTTTCCCCTTTGTTCGCCGTTGATTCTAGCCCCGGTTCGCCGTCGTTTCCGTCGCTTCACCGTCGGTGAGCTCGCCGCCGTTCCCCGATTTCTTTTGTTTTCGTTTGTTTCCTTTTCTTTTCGCGCGTGCCGCCGCTCGTCGAGTCGTCGCCGTCGTCCGCCGCCGCTCGTCGGGTCGTCGCCGCGCCCGCCGCCGCGCCAGTCGTCGCCGCCGTCCCGCCGCCGCCGCCACCACTGTGAAACCCTAACCCTAACCCTAGCGCCGCCCTCCGTGCCGTCCCGATCTTGCGGATCGGACGGATCCGCGCCGTCCGATCGCCGCCGCCGGGTCCATCGCGCCACGTCGCGCAATCCGCCGCTCGGATCGCGCCACGTGGCGGCAATCCGGCCGCCGCGCCCGCCTCCGCGTGTGCCGGCCGTGCGCCGACGTCGCCCTAGGGCCGACGCCCGCTGACGTCATGCGACGTCGGCCCGACCCGCAGCGTGGATGACGTCACCGGGGACTTAATTGCGCAATAAATAATTTAATCTTTTCGTTTAGTTTGAAAATCACAATTAAACTTCTAAAATTCATATCTTTTGAATCCGAGCTCCGTTTTAGTCCATTCAAATTTCATTAAATCCAGAAAAATGTCAAGAATCCATTAAAAATACTTTTCAGTGCTGTTTTAGTAGACTTTTTAGGGTGTTTGTTGAGTGCTTTGTTTGTCGTGTAGATCCCGAGTTTTCCGGCGAGCCCGTTCTCTTAAGTAGTCGCAGAGGTTCCTCGCCTCTCGAGCAAGGCAAGTCATACCTTACATTGACCATATTGTACCTATTTTATGTAAATACCTCTATTTCATTCAAATACCGCATATGTTTTAGAATGTCATTTCATGGGATGTTTTATACCTATTGTACTCAACTATAGGATTGTTTACCTTATACCATTGATAACCTGGGATCCAATGTGACTAGATGATAGTTTAAGGTTGCTTAGTCATGCTTAGCGCAACTAGCTCACTTAAGGGAATCACACTAAGTTTAATGCCAAAGTTGACCTCCGGTGATATTAAGATATGACCTTGTCCTTAATAATATTGAATTATCGAAAGGTGGGTCGTGAGTACATGGTTGGATTTTGGTTAGCGTGCTCATGACGATTAAGGACCGGTTCTCGGAAACCCGGAAGAAATGCCGTGCATACCACAAGCCAAGCATGGGTAATGGTGGGCCCGTAGCATAGCTGTCTCTAGTTAACGTATCCCAGAGAGGGTGAGCGTGATGGAGTTGGGTCGGCCCCGGTTTTAAGGGTTGATCAGCTTCCGGATTCACCGCGGCACTAGAGGGGCTGCCCATTGCCCGATGGGGATGGGGCGAAACCTTGGTGTGGTACGATTGATTAGAGGGGTTGTGTGAAGGGTCCTGTCACAATTCCTTTCCGGGGCACCGTGGTGGTGCACCGGCGCACTGTAACGTGTTGTGGGATTGTGTCTTGTGGGGGCTGATTGTACACCTCGATCGAGTAAAAACTATTCGAATAGCCGTGCCCACGGTTACGGGCGATCGACCGATTCGCCTTGATTAGTCTCATTTATTTATTTGAATGAACTGTTGAAGTATGACTAGTGCGGTGGATGGATGGGCTGTTGCAACGTGGTTTGAGCGTTGGACAGCGTTTATTTAATATTGCTTAAATATTACTACTGTTTTACTGTCTTCAAATATTATTATTATATACTGCAAATGCCGTTTATGCAAATTGAGCCCCTCGACCCTTCCTTGCTATTTTATCTTGCATCATGTCCCCTTTTCCGGTGTGACTTGTTGAGTACGGTGGTTGTACTCAGTCTTGCTTCTTTTCCCCCTTCGGTGCGAAGTTGAGATCGAGGTCTCCGAGGAGGTGTAGGCTTGTTCTCGTCAAGGTTTAGCCGTGGAGTTGGTGTTCCGCTTCGCTCGTGTCAAGTTTAGCTTAAGTCAGTTTTATTTTCCTTTCCGCTGCATTTGTGTAACTCTTTTATATTGTTTCTAAGACGAGGATTCTGTATTATCAATAACGTCGATTTGTGTACCTCGGCTGATTCCTGGATGAGGAGGTAATGCACAAATTAGCTGCAGAAATTCTGGTGTGAATTTCTGGGCGTGACAGGCTATCCCCAGCAATTGCTCCTTGGTAAGATTTGTATATGCCATAAATTGTTGTAGATTGATCTCATGTCAAATGGCATCGGGTCAACCACTTGTTTTGCTTGCATTCCAAACTGGGGACAACCTTTTACTTTCTTTTAGTCTTTTGATAAGACTTGGATATTGAGCGGTCATAGTCCGATAGTATGAGAGCTCTCATCGGTTCACTTATCTTCTAAAAAAATGCCTTCGTTGCAGGGTCGATTGGAGTCTTCTTCTCTGGACTTCGCCACTTAAAGTGCTCCTTTA
Organism: Oryza australiensis; assembly: GCA_019925245.2. Taxonomy (NCBI): domain Eukaryota; kingdom Viridiplantae; phylum Streptophyta; class Magnoliopsida; order Poales; family Poaceae; genus Oryza; species Oryza australiensis. The sequence continues at coordinate 839,451 of JAIFGZ020000282.1, forward strand.
CCTGCCTTTTCAGTTCCTTGTCAGTCTCCTTGTTAGTCAAATCATATGGTCTTTTGTTGGCAGTGGATTTCTTTGGCTCATCAAGTCTTGGCTTCTTCGTTTGTGTATACTTTGACGGCGCAGGAGGAGGTGGGCATGACCGTTCTCGACTAGGTGTAGACGAGGTTGCGAAGGAGACAGAGGATACGGTGGAGACCGAGGATCCAGCTACGACGGTGGAGATGTAGGAACGGACGTCGCTGCTCACTCGGAAAGCGCGATGTAGCGCTTGCTCCATAGCATGATGGAGTGGGATGTCTCTCTTAGTTTCATCTCCCCATCTCCTCCAGGGATGTCTAGCTCGAGATCCTCAAAGCCTCTGCTCCACCTTGACCTTTGAGTACCAAGGTGGATTGGCCTACAGTGGTACCTCTGATCTTGCTCCATTTGTATGGCCATGCCCTACGCTACCTTCACGAGAAACAACGTTAGTTAGTAACATATGCATGAATTTTTGCAAGCTACAAAGCAGGATGTGCAAACTATGGGCATACCTTGATTGATAGGTTCTTGAAGGGAAGATGCAGCTCACACGGTGTCCGCCGTGTGATTTCATCCATGGGGTGTCGTGGTTTGTCAACAGGTGGCGCTACTACAGCTTCGTTGATTTGATCTGCTATTTGCCCTGTAGAAGCATAGCTGCTTTGATTGCCTGAGAGGCTAACTAGGATGTGAGGATTAGACGGATGGTTCTGCAGGCTTAGTCGTATATCGACCTGTCTTGCCACCTCATCGGCCAATCTTTGATCGTACTCCCCGACCTTCATTTCCAGATTCCAAACCCTGACTTTTTGCTCAAACTTTCTTCTAATGCGACTCTTGTATGTGTGTATGTTCTCGCGAAACCCGTACTTTCATGGAACCACACCTTTTCCACGCGTTCGTCCTGGGTGCTTGTAATTCTGCAGTGCCATCGTTAGTTCGTCCTTCTCTCTGTCGGGCTGGAATCTTCCCGGAGCAGAGGCCTCTAGGACATCCATGAGACAGTGAGCTGCTTGTCGTATGTCGTCACTGAAGATTAGGGAGTCATCATCCGCATTTAGTGTGCCCCATGAGCATAGTATCATTGTTTTGATCGTTCAGGCCAATCAGGTGTGGCCGAAACGATACCTCTTATGTCTAATGCGTCTTCCATCCTCTTATAGCCGCCCGACCCTAGCCGGTGAAAGTACTTTTTCCGGGCAGCATTGGCTTTGTTCCTCGCGATCCTTGATGCCCCTTCTTCTGACAACTTGTAGTCCACAAATGCATTTGAATGGTCTCTCAGCTTGGGGTGTTTGTTAAAGTCCAGTGTTTGACCCTTTAAGACATATGTGTTGTACTTGTTTTTCTTGAATATTTGAAATTGTGTGGCCATATTCTTGATAGCCCACTCCTTTACTTTGGAATATTGTGTCTTAGGGATCTGGAGAGTGAAGATCTCGAGCCGGGTTGTCCACAGCATATTCTTCTCTGACTCTGGGAGATGAGTTTCTCCACTATTCAACCTTGTTCTCCGCCAGTTTTGTATGCTGATCGACACATGATCCCTCACAACCCAACCACACTGTGACACAAACTTTGTCGCAACACTTTCGGTCTTTCACCTCAGTTATAATGTGTTTCCTGTCAACCTTTCTTGCGAGACCTCGTTGTCCACATGCCTTTTTTGAGGAACCAACGTTCTGCTGTCCCTCCTCTTGCTCCTCGTTTCCCTCCTGTTGTTCCTCCTTGTTTCCATCCCCTTGCTGCTCATTCAATTACTGACTACAATCCTCCTGCTCGTTCGGCATGTAGTACTGGCTGCTACCCTCATCAATCGTGTCTAAGAGGACCTTTCGTCATCTGACTCTCCCATCTCCCATCTGTTCCTAACATTAAATAATATAGAAAATGTAAATTACTACAAAAGGTGTATGGTATATTTATATTTTCGACAAATATGCATACATCCCCGGGTTTATAATACTTATCGTTTTAGACAAGACTAAAGTCAAATTTTAGTCTCCTTGACTATGAAGAACTTCTAAATTCACTTGCTTAAGAAATATGCAACCTATATGTACATAGTAATCAATAATTAATATATAAGCAATAATTAATTTACAAATTTATTTACTTATGTACACACGAACAAATATGGATTATGTAAGCAATAATTAATTAAACTAGGTGCAACTTATATGTAAATACTAATCAATAATTAATATATAAGCAATAATTAATTAACAAATTTATTTACTTATGTACACACGAACAAATATGCATTGTGTAAGCAATTATTAATTAAACTAGGTATGTACGAAAAGAGTTGCATATAATTAGTCAGCATACATCATATATAATTTAAAAATTGTATAATTCATATAACTTGCCTTAGTGTTATTTGGTGGCCTTGGGACCAGTAAGGTGGAGCGTCGCTCGCGTAAGATGTACCACATAATTCTGATAAGAAAACAATCATTAGTAAAAACATTTACATTGGTCAACTAAAACATAGCACAAATATATTTTAATGTATTCTTTTTATTTCTAATGATTTTAATGATTATTAAATGGACTTAATCGAAGCCATGGTTAATTATATATAAATTCTAGATATTCTTAAAATTTGTAAATATATCTTTTTATTATCTTCTTTAAAAATTCTAAACATATTGTTAATGCATTATTCTTATTTCTAATGATTTTTAAATAGACTTAATCCTAACTACGGTTAATTAGATATAATTTTTTACTTTTTATTTTTTAATTGAGGAGGTATTGACTGGTGGGCTCGGCCTATCTGTACCCCCCATGACCTGCCGGCGCACGATGCACCGAGTCCACCGTGCGTTGGCTCGTAGTTTCATGGGCCGGCGATGTGCTCGGCGCGGGCGTGAGTCCACAATGGCAGTGGCAGGGTTGCCATGCGGTGGCAGCGTCGATTCAGCGGTGGCGTCATTCGGTGGCAACGACGGAGAAGGTACAGGTTATGGCAGTGGCGAATGGACCTAGGCGGCGACGGTGGAGGACGGGTGCGGTGGCGGCATTGAGACGACGATGAGATGACGACAACGAGAGAGATGTGATGAATTGTGCTTAGTCCCGATCGGTGCGCTCGAGAAGACGAACCACACTACTATATATACCTTTAGTCTTTAGTACTGGTTGGTATTATGAACCGTGACTAAAGATATCTTTAGTCCCGATTCTCAAAAGCAACTAGGACCGAGTTTGTAACACCAACCGAGAATAAATATCCTTTCTCTTTTTTTCGAAATTTTTTAGTCCTGGATATGGATAACAACCGGACTGAGAATACATTTAAAAATAGGTTACAAATTGTAGTCAAATTTTAAAAATGATATATAATTAATCATAGACCATTAAATGCATTAAAAATAATAAAAATCATAAAAATAAGGAGAATATCTGAAAAATAGGTTAAAATTCTAATAAAATTTTAAAAATCATACATAATTAACCGTGGCTCGATTAAGTGCATTAAAATATTAAAAAACCTATAAATAAGGAGAATACATTAAAAATAGGTTAAAAATTATAATAAGATTCTAAAATGATATATAATTAATCGTGGCCCGATTAATGCATTAAAAATTTAAAAACCTAGAAATAAGGAGAATACAATAAAAATAAGTTAAAAATTGTAATAAAATTTAAAAATGATATATAATTAATCATGGCCCGATTAAGTGCATTAAAAATAAGAAAAATATAAAAAATAAGAAGAATACATTAAAAGTAGGTTAAAATTATAATAAAATTTTAAAAATCATATATACTTAAACATGTCCCGATTAAGTGCATTAAAAATAAGAAAAATCATAAAAATAAGGAGAACACATTAAAAATAGGTTAAAATTGTAATAAATCCCTGTGTTTGCCAAGGAGGTCACTTCTCCGCACTTAGGATTTTTCAAACGTTCAACCAAAATACTTATTTCATTGCGAGAAATAGCAAATCAAATTAATACATATATTATTTACGTAGAACAAATACAATAAGTAGCAAATCGAATGTTCCTTTGCTATGATCGTTGCGTAAGTAAGGGTTGTCCTCATTTGATAGGAGGATGATCGGGTCTACCGTCGTCGTGAATGGTGTTGCCCGTCATACTGATCGTAATCTTGATCTGTCTTATCCTCGACTCCGATGATTTTCCTTTTTCTAAGAGAACCATGTGGTGCTTTAGTTCATCGGGCCCTTTTCGCTTCTTTGGTTTGCTACACATGTTCGTCACATAGAAAACTTGCATTACATCATTGGCTAGAATGAATGGTTCGTCTGAGTACCCAATCTTATTAAGGTCAACTGTTATCATCCCACACTCATGAACCATTACGCCTCCACTAATCGGCCTAACCCATTGGCACTGAAATAGAGGGACCTTCAAAGGTCCATACTTGAGTTCCCATATCTTTGATGGAACCGTAATACATGTTGGTTGTCCCTTCGTTGTCCATGGCATCGATACGTACAACACTGTTTTGGTTCGTGCTCTTTTTGTCTTGGGCTCTTGTGTAAAATGTATGCCCATTGACCTCATATCCTTGGAATGTCGAGATTGAGCAAGATGGTCCCCTCGCCAGTAAGGCTAGTTGTTGGTCAATCGTTCCGTTACCCATGAGATGTTGTCGCAACCAAGCGGGAAAAGTATCGATGTGATGACGTGCAAGCCAGACAACAAACTTCTCGATGTTTTTGGAGCGAACAACCGCCATGTGCTCCTCGATCTAAGGAGCCACCAACAAAGACTGTTGCAAAACCATGAAATGTGCTTTACGAAATAAATCTTTGTCTATAGTCATTATTGGTTTCCTTGCCCTCTTTTCCCGTAGTCTCCTCTCATGGCTTGATTCGTGGACCCCGATTGGGCGAACATATTCAATAAATTCTATGCAAAACTGGTGCTTCCGTGCTATATGTTTAGTTTTCGACTCATGAACATTTATTTTTCAAAAAAAATGAGTACTGAAGTAATGCCATTACGCAATTGAAAGACAAACTTGTCAGCACGGTTAATTTAGCCACCAACTGGTTGCCAATACATTTTTTCCACGAAAAAGGAAATTGAAGGGCCGATACCAAGATCTATATATTCTTCAATGTCATAAAATGGAGCTGTCACTGAGTGACCAGAATATCTAGATCAGCCACTCACATGATGTTTACCGGAAGAAGAATCAGTCTTCAACGGAGAATGACCAAAATGCTACCCAGCTTTGCTGGCAGGTTTTGCTATGTGGCATTTCCTGATGCTTCTTAGCCCTACCATGTCTACATGGTTTCACAAAGAAAAATCTTATTCGAGGTTTTCATCAGTGTCATGTAACTCGCAGGTCTCCTCTTTTCTCCCTTTAGTTAGGCTGTTTTTTGTTATGTGAATTGTGATTCTGCTGCACCATGTCCTCTCACTGTTAAATAGGAAGAGAGTTGTGCTTTGTTTGACGAGGTGTCAATGCCAATCAGCCTCCATACCAGCCCACATGCAACATTAAAATGAGCCCGTCAGCATCTTTCCAGTGTCACAGGATACAAAAAAGGATTAAAAAAACAGGAGAATGGAATTGCATTTGGACTTTGTTTGATGAATGGATGTGGCATTGAGACCCTGAGTCCAGCTTAAAATGGATGTTGCTAGAATTTTATTTCACTAGGAATGGAACCTTGGGCCTCTGGATAGTTTATATTTATTTTTCAAAAATAACATGAAAAGTATATCGACATTCATTCTAACCAGTTTTTAGCATCCTTGAAAAAGTTCATCCCGTTTTCTAGTATAAAACTTGGTAATTCAGGTACTATATACTTTCAGTTATCAAAATTTTGAATATAAAATTTAGGTATCTTGAGATATTTTTTAAGGATCAATTTTTGTTCATTATAAGATTGGAGTAAGTGAGAACCTAGTGACTGATGACCCTAGAACAGTACTCAACCTTCAACAAATCTAGCGTTGCACCACATTACTGACATATATCCCGGGAAATGGATGGACAACTCTTCTCCTCTCACTCTCCCCTGGTTATAAGCTGGATCTCTCAAACTTGACTAGCTAGGTGAGAGCACTCAGATCTTCCTATCAGATCCAAGACTACTTATTCTTTCTCACAGGCAGCTTCAGCCACCAGGTTGTGCATGAACTTGCTACGTAGTTGAAGGTGCACCGCTCTATCTTCCAGCAGGATTTCTCAAGGTATTGCCGCATTTCCTGGTGCCTCCTGTTCCTACACCATGGTATTTGCAACTAATAGACTAATAGTGCATGATGCTTCAATGTATTGTAGGTTTTTTTAGGAGATATGTGTTTTCTCCATGTTGTGTGAGAAACACCTGCACTAAAATTTTATTCGTCCTGAATTTATTTATAGATGGATTGGGCATGGATATATGACACTAATCCGGCGTTCATGAAGGAAGGATCAAAATTTATTGATCAGGATAAGACACATGCTTTGAGGGAGAATAGGAGGGACATTTTTTGTCCATGCCTTGATTGCAAGAATCAGAAAATGTTAAAAGATCCAACGAAAATTTTGGGGCACATAGTGGAGCATGGATTTAAGAATGATTACAAGGTATGCACCTATCACGGGGAAGTCACCATTCCTTAAGAGACTCCTGATATTTTCTTCGATGAGGCAAAAAATTTTACAATTGAGGACATGTCCCGTGATACGATGGATGAATTTGGTGGCTCTGGTATTGATGATTTAGAGGCAGATTTTAATCTGGATGACATGTTGCGCGACACTGAAGCAGAGATGTTAACTTGTACAGTGTGAGGGTTAGACAATTGGAAGGCGTTGCAGAAATCAACGAAGGATCTTATTTATGATGAATCCAAGGGATGTGACAAGGATTATACGGTGTTGTGTTCTGTGCTAGAACTTTTCAGATTGAAGGCTAGGCACAGGTGGTCCGATACTAGTTTCAATGATTTGATGGGTCAGTTGAGATTTATGCTTCCTAAGCCTAACTTGTTGTCATCCAACAAGTATCAAGCAAAGAAATTGATATGTCCACTATATCTAGGTGTTCAAAAGATCTATGCATGTGTAAATCACTATTTACTATACCGCAAGGAATATGCTTACTTGGACAGGTGCCCAACCTATGGGATGTATCAATCGAGATGGACACAACAACCTCCGCACCATAGCTTACAGACACGTCTGCAAGTGCAAGAGAACGTGCAAAGAAAAGACACGGTAAGAGAAGTAAGAACCATATTACATAACCGCTTTCAATCGAGATGGAAGCCCGTCGAGCCAAGGGTGGTGATATCAAAGTATAACAGCACATGCAAGACCGTGGCTAGAACTCACCGCCATTAAATGTAGAGACGTGGGAGCAGGTGGATCCCAATGTTAAGACTCTTATGTGGAATGAGCTACAAAAATACCTAGTCTATCCGCCATATTCAGAGTTTAGGGAAGGCAGTATGCCTTGAAGACAATGAGTCATTGGTGGAGATAGTGAAAGTCTGGTATGAACACTTACTACGTTCAACTGAACAAGTCTCCCTTCAAGGATTACGGCAATATCTCATGGGACAAGTTTGTTGCGAAGATGACAACACCAGAAACCTTGGCAAGAAGTAAAAAGATGTCAGATCTAGCTAAGAGAAATAAATATTTGCACCGACTGGGGTCGAGCGAATACAATGGCTACGTGGATCAATGGCGAGCAATGGAACAAAAGTTTGCAGCTGAAGGCAAACCATTGTTGGTTGACCCTCTACAAGAACGGGGCAAAAATTGGGTGTGGGCACGAAGCACGAGGCAAGTCATGGAGGAGGGTGATATCCTTTTTGAGACTCCTGATATTGAGCAGGTGACCTCTAGCCTCTAGCAGATCGCTGAGAAAGAGAAAACAAGGGAGTTTGTTGCCAAAAGGGAGAATGATCAACTCACAGTGGCATTGGGCAACCTCGAACATTTCGGAAGGGTTAGAGGTGTATTGTCAAGAACCAATTGGAAGGAAAGATTTCCACAGGACACCAAGAGTTACAAGAAGTGGGACATGTACAAAGAGAAGTTGGAAGAAAAAATAGCCGCACAAGTGAAGTCACATGCATGCTATCTGGCAGCTCAGAATCCCACTGCATTCCCAAACATATTTCCTGAATCCCAGCAAACCATTGAAGCACCCCAGCAAACTGTTCAAATGCCGAGCAGTGTCGTGTAGGTTGAAATAACACCCTACCCCATGGATCTTATCATCGGTCCGACACCGTGTAATCTCGTCGTTCCGATAGGCAGAGTTGGGAAGACAAACGAGGTTGGAACTGGATTAGTGATACTAGGTCAATAGTTCCACAACACTCCAATTCCGAATGAGTAGCAAGAGTGCAAGTGGTAAAGGTCCATGCCGAGCATACCTCGTTGGAGCTAGACATCCCAGCACCGGGGGGATAGAACTACTTGAAGATGCAATTAACCAGTTTATATTGTGGCATCATCGAGACATCATCCTGGCCTGACAACCATCGTCCACCCCAGCTCCATCGGCACTATTGACAGCAACCGCTCCTGCACTGCCTTCCTCACCAGGACCACCTTCGCCACCAGATTCCCCAAATCCTCCTCCATCACCACAACGTCACAATCCCCACCTCTGTCTCCTGCTCAAGTCCCCCCTCTGCCACCTGTTGAAAAACTTGATCCCATTCATCAATCTCCTCCTACACCACAATCAGCTCTCGTGCAACCTATTCCACCTCCCCATAAAGCTACATCTGTCTCAATTACTCCTAGCCTTGAACCTCGTTGGTTCCTACCAAAGATGGTTTCCACGTACAATCCCAAGGAAATGGCAGTGGATGAAGCAAGGTTAGTGTTTTCGACCTTCAGGTGGAGAGATCCAATAGATGGAAAGAAAGAAGAACCTCATCAGATGTCGGATTCGCAGAAGTCAGTACAAGGTTGCATGGATGAGTTGCAATCATGGCTATCAAATGACGTGCCAAAAAATTACGAATATGGCAAACCATTCTTACCATGGCACGTCATGAAAGATGTACCATGGCAGATGAGGTGATGCATGAATGGTACATGAAAGCAGCTAGAAAGGGCCTTGGTATCATTAGTGTCAAGGTCCCACCTGACGCTTTTGTCAGTGGACCCAATGGGATCTTGGTAGTCGATTTCAAGGACCTACACGCCTTCTTCAAGCTCAATAAAATGGACATCAACCTCATTGTTGTGTTTTGCTTGTAAGTGCTTTACTCTTATTTGGTGTAAGTGAATACATGAAATAAACTTGCATCTAGGGGTGGATACCGAGCCGGCTCGGCTCGTTATAGAAACGAGCCAGGAGGTCGGCTCGGCTTGGCTCGTGAGTCGGCTCGAGCCAGCTCGTTTGGCTCGCGAGCCATTTCATCAATTGTGCCTTATTCTGCATTTTCATCAGGATTGTGACAACTGACAACATATTTTCATCATTTCATTGATCTCTGCATTTCTGTTTTGGCACAAAGTGCAAACCTATGAGCAAACTTCCTTCAGAAACACAACATCTATCAATCTATGCAAGGCTAGGCTACCCATTGATCTCTTATCAACAAACAACAAATAGTGAGAGCAACAAACAGCCAACAGATGATTTCCCCACAATTTGATGTGTTCAGCCAAATGCAAAGCACTGCGACTTACATTTACAGTACAGCACCGAAATCTCATAAAGAAAATTACAGTCTGCTCAAGTATTGATAACAGAGGAAATGACTTCAAAGCAATTGTACTTGACTTCATGTCTAATGGTAGTTTAGAAGGTTGGCTGCACCTGCATCCTGAAAAAAATGACCAAATAGACCAAAGGTACTTAAGTCTCCTTGAGTTTGTGTACTGCTTGATGTGGCTTATGGCTTGGATTACCTTCACTACCATGGTCCAACTCCAACACCTGTTGTGCATTGTGAATTTGTGATCTTAAGTCAAGTAATGTGCAATTGGCTATATTACCTCAAAATATGCATCCAGTTCAATATTACCTCAAAAATTAGCTATATATATATTCAAGAACTAAATACATCTCAATTCACAAAGCATAATTTGGGAATAAATGGTGGATATTATCAGACAAGAGGTCAAGGAGTAGCTCAAGAGAAACAATTCAATATCATTGAACTATTAGGAGTTGGGAAGACCTTCAAATGGTGCTAATTATGTATGTCTAAAATACACATAGATTTTGTAATTGCGGGATCACAAAAGGATATATCAGTGGAAAAATTACCTTAAACATAAAAGTTTTGACTCGGAATTACTAGTTGCTTGCCACCACACCATGTGGAAACTCCACTAACTCAATGTCATCTTCATCATCTTGCCCCTAGCAAAAGAGTTTCAACAATTAAACATAAGTATACAAATACAAAGACATGAAAACAAATCGGATTTGAAAACAATCCGTAGGAACAATACATACAACAAGTATTGGGGCACTATTGTCATTTTGAGAAGCTCTTATCCAACTTGATGCACAAATCAATGCCTGAACCGTTGCAGGCTTCAAAGAACTCCTATAGTCATCTAGAACTCGACCTTCAGTGCTAAAAGTGGACTCATATAGTCACTACCTTTACCATTTTTCCTCTTCTCTTCAACTTTGACACCACATTTTCATCTTCCCTCACACTTCCACCATCAGCTGAACCTGAAGGTAAGCTTACTGATAATTCATCATTCATGTCGAAGCTATTCTCTTCATCCTCCTCTTTTTCTGGCTCCGACACATGATACAAATCCTAAAAAGAATTGAAACATGGCCATTAGATTACTAATTCAGAGATGGCACTAGTATAAGTATTATAACATTTATCATTTAATGGATCAAAGCATGCCCTGTTCATTATAATTCGTAGATTTGCCACATTTGCTAGCCCTTAAATCCAGCAGTAATACTATGTTTTGTTCTATGGAGGAATTAGGATGGTGCTTTTTGCAGCTACTTAGTAAATACAATGGATCAAAGCATCAAGCATTCAAGCATAAGGGGTAAAAGTTTTTGGATTTTTGATACACACCTTTTGTACTGATATGGAGGCAACAGCAGAACCATGAGGGGATGTTGATGGGGTGACAGCATGACCTTGGCCAACCTTGCTGGCGCCATTCTTTGTGCCGAGGCCGATGGAGTTGATTACGGCAAGCTCCGGGACGGGGTCCTCAACCGTTTTCTCTTGGATCCGGTACTTGGTGGCGTCGGCCGGGACCATGAGGTGTTCTGCTCCAGCTCGCTTGTCTTGTCCATGAGTGATGTCCGGCCTTGCTGAACCCTAGAGGCCTAGATGCGCTGCTAGCTGCTAGCCCTTAGCCCTCCTCTGCCTTGGTCCTGTCCTAGCGCGGCGAGGAAGGAAGGGAGCAGAGAGTGAGACGAGATGGGGCGGCGCCTGGCGCGCGCGCCCACGGATGGGGCGGGGGCACCGGCGGATGGGGTGGGACGGTGGTGCGGCGGGGCCGCCGAGGCGCGTGTGCCGTGATGGGGCTGCGGGCACCGGCGGATGGGGCGTGGCGCACCGGTGGATGGGGGCGTGGCAGCACCGGCGGATGGGGATGGGGCGGCGGGGCACCGGCGGATGGGGCGGGCGGCGACGCGATGGGGGGCTGTTAGTGATATGCCCTAGAGGCAACATGGAGATGTTGGATATCACGTCAATGTTTATGTATAAATGAATAAAGTGTTATTCGGCCCATGAAATAGACATCTTGTATTGATCAATAAATACGTGACTTATTTATGAGACTCTATATGTATGAATCTATTTCTAAACGATCCCTCGATCATATGTCATATTGTTGGAACAAATATGATTCTAAGATCGATATGTTTATTGATTGATGATCATGTCTCATAGATCATGGGCATGGAGATACCAAATCAATAAACATGGACATATGTGTTGGAGAACACATTGTTGGATAGACCCACCATGAGACACTACAAGAATTAATGTGCCATTAGTTGGTCTCGGGTAGTGTTGGTACAAAGTCCTTAGACCTGAGATCACCATGGATTCCAACATGTGTAGTAGCCTACTTTGGGACTACCAAACGCTATTCCGTAATCGGGTAGTTATAAAGGTAGTTTTCGGGTTTGCTATGAAACATGGAGTGGGATGTGAGTGATCAAGATGGAATTTGCCTCTCCTTTGGAGAGATATTCTGGCCCCTCGAGGTAATGGATTATGGAAATGCATGGCCATGCTAAGTTGATTGAGGAGTCAATCAACGACATATAATCCAATACGGTTCGAGTGAATGGCTAAGCTATTGAAGGGATGGCACACATCTTGCCTATAGCTTAACTAGTATCGTGAGGCAAAGGGATTTGTGTACACATTACAGTTGAGCCGATATTATTCTTGTATACTATGGTGTCAATATGTGCCGCTAGGCGCCGCGTTGACGGGCCTGGCTGAGTTGGACTCGAGCCGACGATCGGCTAAGTTAGACTATAGCTGAAACCGAGTATACCGAACCTACTGTGGTCGCACGCTTAAGGGGATAAGAACAAGCATTCGAGTTGGACTCGGATACGGCTCGATTGGATAGGGATCCGATCGGATAGAGTCCTATGGGCTTACGACGTGTGGGCGGCCAACTCTACGAGATACGGATGAGATCCGATTCAAAATAGAGTCCTAATCGCCACTAGTCCCGTCGGCCAACTCTATATAAAGGAGGGAGGGGTGGAGAGCTGCGGACGTCAATTGCATCGCGTGCAACGAAGTCGCCGAGATCAATCTCCACGGAAACCCTCCCCACTTTCGAGCCAAACCCTAGCCTTGCATCGCGTGCTAGCACACGGGTGTACGGCGTTTTGTCCCCGGACGTGTGGATACCGGTAGAGGCGCTGCTACGTTGCGCGCCGTTGATCGGCTTCGGATCGGCTACGGCATCGCGAATCGGCTGATTGGCGAATCGGCGTCCGGTATCGGCTGTTGGCTTGCGAGAATCGGCTACACTGTTCCGGATCGGATTGCCCCTGATTGGCTATTCCGCCGCACTCTACTCCAATCGGTAACGATCTATCGGCCCTTACTTACAAGTGTTCCCTGGTTTGCGCGGTAAAAGTTTTTGTTTTCGGCTAGCGTAGCCTCCGCGTAACCCTTCAAGTGGTATTAGAGCTAATCTTGCTTAGTTCGGGTTTTAGTTTGGATCTGGAACAAGTTTTGCGCATGGGTTGATTAGATCAATCGGTTTTACGGGATCTGTTGAGGAGAGTTAATGGTAATTGCGTTCCTTGATAGTGTATCGGAACGGCGTAATGTGATTACGTCGAAGCAATTTCCATATAACTCGGTTTGAGTTGGGTTCGAGATAGCGTTCCTTGATAGTGTATCGGAACGGTATAATGTGATTATGCCGAAGCTATCTCGTAGTCCGATCTTGTTAGCCGCCTCGCGCCTACGCAAACCATCTCCCTTGATAGTGTATTGGGATGACATAATGTGTTTATGCCAACATGGTTTCAGAAGCGAATTCATAGATTGGATCTATGAATTTCGTGTGGTGTTCGGCGTGCCCGAAGCCCGCAGGGGCGGCTTCCCCTCGACCCCCGCCCGCGAGGGGACCGCCGTGTGTGTACCCCTTATAGGTCGTCTCGATGCCGTAGCTCTGCGATAAGTAGAAAACGTTTCTACGCCTAACTTGTTTTTGCAGAGAATGTTTTGAGATGGTATGGCCCTATTGTATGTATGAGATGTATGAGGTGCATGTGATGCATGTAATATTCTTTCATATGTGCAATCCCCGTAATATTCTTTCATACGTGCAATGCTTGTAATATTCTTTCACGACCTGCGAGTCAATGTAATCTTCAATTAGAGCTTCTATAGTAGTAGCTTAGTTTGAAGAAATCAAGCATTCGGCACTCGAAAGAACGGTGATGAAGATGGAGATCCTGAACACCGCATGGAGATGGAGATCACCATGTGAAGGGGGCCATACTATTTCACTATATGCTATTCTTCTTGCTTTCATATGTGATATGTTGGTTTGATAGGATAGCATCCCTCGCAAAATTAAGTAGTAATGATGCCCTTCCAAATGTTGCACCCGTCACCGTTATGCTCGTCAATGGTGGGTCCGCCAAAGCAGAGTGCCATTCTCTATCATAACACGAGGGGTATATGTCGACATATACATGCAGGGAGCATTTGGTTTACTTAACAAGGCTATCAAAACAGTTTTGGGCCTTGGGGCATAGGTTGGCGCCGGGCATGGAGATGCCACACCAACAACAAGAGTCACATAGAGATGTGATTAGCAAGGTGTTGCTTATCGATGTTACTAATTTTCTAGCAGTGATGCCAAAGCTCACTAGAAAATTAATTAATATGTGGATCTTGACCCAATAAGTAACCTAGAGGGAAGGTGGAAAATACGTAATGGGAGTCTAATGTTAAATTGTTTAACAATAGACATAGCATAAACATTGTGCTAAACTTTGCTTTTTCTGTTGTAGAATAAATGGTGGCTAATACTACACCCAAGTACCTTTAACTTGCGATCTATTCTCGAAAAGAAAAATTAAATGGAACAAACTTTATGGATTGGTATCGCAACTTGAGAATTATTCTCAAGCAAGAGCGTAAGGAGTACGTTCTTGAAGTACCCTATCCCGAGGATTTGCCAAATAATGCCACTACAACGCACGGAGGGCTTATGAGAAGCACACTAATGATGCCCTAGATATAAGTCAGTCTCATGCTTGCTACAATGTCCCCCGAGCTTGAAGCAATATGAGAGCAGCGATGCTCACACTATTATTCGGGATGCGTGGCATGTTTGAGAACCAAGCTCGGGCCGAGAGGTTCAACACCTCAAAGTCCTTGTTTGCGTGCAGAGCTTGTTGAGGGAATCCGTCATCCGCATGTGATAAAGATGATTGGCTATATCGAGAGTCCGGAAAAACTAGGTTTTCCCTTAGCCAAGAGTTGGCTACCGATGTGATTCTCCGCCGCTTCCTCCGAGCTTCGAGCCATTCATATTAAACTATCACATGAACAATATGGATAGAACCTTGGCTGAATTGCATGGGATGCTAAAGACAAGTGAGGAGAGTATCCAGAAAACGGTCATCATGTGATGATGATGCGAAGGCAAAGCGCAAACCACCGTCAAGAAACTTTGCACCAAGAGGAAGTTAACTCCCGATGAGATCGCGAGTGCCTCCAATGCAAAGAAGGGCAAGAAGGGTCGGCGGCATTAGATGCCGTTTGCTTCTATTGCAAGGAGACAGGCCATTGGAAGAGGAACTGCAAGAAGTACATGGAGGATCTCAAAAAGAAGCAAAGTACGACTTCGCTTCAAGTATTAATGTTATAGACATTAATCTTGCTACTTCATCTACCGACTCTTGGGTATTTGATACCGGATCGTAGCTCATATTTGCAAATCGTTGCGGGAATGAGAAGAAGTAGAGGATTGAGAAGGGGCGAGGTGAACCGCGCGTCGCAATGGAGCAAGCGTTGCTACAGCTTGTCGGCACAGCATACCACTTTATCTACCTTCGGATTAGTTTTGGAATTGAATAATTGTTATTGTGTTTCAACACTATGTCAAAACGTTATTTCCGCTTCATGTTTGCAAGCGGAAGGATATGATTTTAGATCAATGGACAATGGTTGTTCAATATATCTCGTAGATATGTTCTATTTTCATGCTCCATTGGTGAATGGATTATACGTTTTGAATCTTGAAACGTCTCCCATCTATAACATTAATACGTAAAGGCAACTCTCTAATGATATAAACCCCACGTTTATCCGGCATTGTCGCTTAGGCCATATAAATAAGAAACGCATGGAGAAGCTCCATAAGGATGGATTGCTTCACTCTTTTGATTTTGAATCATTTGAGACATGTGAGTCTTGTTTACTTGGTAAGATGACAAAGGCACCTTTCACGGGACACAGTGAAAGAGCAAGTGACTTGTTGGCACTCATACATACCGATGTATGTGGACCAATGAGCTCAACGGCCGAGGTGATTATCGTACTTCATTACCTTTACCGATGACTTTAGTAGATATGGTTATATCTACTTAATGAGGCATAAGTCCGAATCCTTTGAAAAGTTCAAAGAATTCCAGAATGAAGTAGAATCATTTAGGAAAAACAATCAAGTTTCTACGATCGATCGTGGAGGGGAATACTTGAGCCAAGAGTTTGGTAATCATCGAAAGATTGTGGAATTGTTCCACGTTGACTCCGCCAGAACTCCACAATGGAACGGAGTGTCCGAACGGAGAAATCGCACCTTGTTGGACATGGTGCGATCGATGATGAGCCAAAGTGATCTTCCGTTATCCTTCTAGGGATATGCTCTTGAAACATTGCGCTCACACTAAATAGAGTTCCATCTAAGTCGGTTGAAAAGACACCATATGAGATATGGACAGGGGCAACCCCTAGTTTGTCTTTTCTCAAAATTTGGGGATTTGAGGCTTATGTAAAACGTTTACAATCGACAAGCTCACACCCAAATCCGACAAGTGCTTCTTTGTGGGATATCCTAAGGAAACTAAGGGATATTATTTTATAATTGGGAACAAGGCAAAGTGTTTGTCGCCCGACATGGTGTCTTCTTGGAGAAAGAGTTTCTTTCAAGAAGGGTTAGTGGGAGCAGGGTGCATCTTGAAGAAGTTCAAGAAACACCGTAAAACGTTTCATCGACCACGAACCACAACAGAGGAGGAGCAAAGTGTTGCGCCACCAGTTGTAGATACACAAGCCCCACGGAGGTCGAAAGATCACGTCGTGCACCCGATGTGTACACAGTGCGGAACAATGTGATATATTGTTGTTGGACAACGATGAACCTAAGACTTATGAGGAAGCGATGGTGGGACCCGATTCCAACAAGTGGCTTGGAGCCATGAAATCCGAAATAGAATCCATGTACGATAATCAAGTTTGAAACTTGGTTGATCCACTGATGGTGTCAAAACCATTGAGTGCAAATGGGTTTTTAAGAAAAAGGCTGATATGGATGGAAATGTTCACATCTATAAGGCGCGATTGGTGGCGAAAGGTTTTAAACAGATTCAAGGAGTTGATTATGATGAAACCTTCTCGCCCGTCGCAATGCTTAAATCTATTCGGATTATCCTAGCGATTGTTGCATATTTCGATTATGAGATATGGCAGATGGATGTCAAAACGGCTTTCCTAAATGGAAACCTAAGCGAGGATGTATACATGATACAACCTCGGGGTTTTGTCGATCCGTAATCACTGGAAAGATATGCAAGCTACGAAATCCATTTATGGATTGAAGCAAGCATCTCGGAGTTGGAATATTCGTTTTGATGAAGTAATCAAAGGGTTTGGTTTCATCAAAAACGAAGAAGAGGCCTGTGTTTACAAAAAGGTCGGTGGGAGTGCAATTGTATTTCTAATCTTATATGTGGATGACATATTACGATTGGAAATGATATCCCTATGCTTGAATCCGTCAAGTCTTCATTGAAAAATAGTTTTTACATGAAAGACTTAGGGAGGCAAGCATATATATTGGGCATTCGGATCTATAGAGATAGATCCAAGAGGCTAATTGGATTAAGCCAAAGTACATACATTGACAAGGTGTTGAAAAGGTTCAACATGCATGATTCCAAGAAAGGTTTCTTGCCCATGTCACATGGCATTAATCTTAGCAAGAATCAGTGTCCTCGGACACATGATGAGCGGAATAAGATGGGTATGGTTCCATATGCTTCGGCAATTGGATCCATCATGTATGCCATGCTTTGTACACGCCCGATGTCTCGTACGCTTTGAGTGGTACGAGCAGATACCGTCGATCCCGGTGAATGTCACTGGATGCCAGTAAAGAATATCCTTAAGTACTTGAGAAGAACTAAGGATATGTTCCTAGTCTATGGAGGTGAAGAAGAGCTCGTTGTAAGTGGTTACACCGATGCTAGCTTCCAAACGGACAAGGATGATTATAGATCGCAATCGGGTTCGTGTTCTCGCCCGAATGGAGGCGCATCACTGGAAGAGTTCCAAGCGGGATACCGTTGCTGATTCTACAACGGAGGCCGAGTACATTTGCTTCGTCGCAAAGGAGGCTGTTTGGATCAAGAAATTCGTTTCGAGCTTGGTGTGATGACTAGTACGACTGGTCCAATGTCTCTCTATTGTGATAATAGTGGAGCCATTGCGCAAGCCAAGGAGCCGAGGTCACATCGAAGTCCAAACACATACTTCGGCGATATCATCTCATCCGCGAGATAGTGGACAGATGTGATGTCAAGATATGCAAAGTGCACACGGATCTCAACATAGCCGATCCGCCGACAAAACCTCTCCCTCACCGAAGCATGAGGCGCACACAAGAGCAATGGGTATTAGATACTTACATGATTGACTCTAGTGCAAGTGGGAGATTGTTAGTGATATGCCCTAGAGGCAACATGGAGATGTTGGATATCACGTCAATGTTTATGTATAAATGAATAAAGTGTTATTCGGTTCCATGAAATAGACATCTTGTATTGATCAATAAGTACGTGACTTATTTATGAGACTCTATATGTATGAATCTATTTCTAAACGATCCTCGATCATATGTCATATTGTTGGAACAAATATGATTCTAAGATCGGCATGTTTATTGATTGATGATCATGTCTCATAGATCATGGGTATGGAGATACCAAATCAATAAACATGGACATATGTGTTGGAGAACACATTGTTGGATAGACCCACCATGAGACACTACAAGAATTATTGTGCCATTAGTTGGTCTCGGGTAGTGTTGGTACAAAGTCCTTAGACCGAGATCACCATGGATTCCAACATGTGTAGTAGCCTACTTTGGGACTACCAAACGCTATTCCGTAATCGGGTAGTTATAAAGGTAGTTTTCGGGTTTGCTATGAAACATGGAGTGGGATGTGAGTGATCAAGATGGAATTTGCCCCTCCTTTGGAGAGATATCTCTGGCCCCTCGAGGTAATGGATTATGGAAATGCATGGCCATGCTAAGTTGATTGAGGAGTCAATCAACGGACATATAATCCAATACGGTTCGAGTGAATGGCTAAGCTATTGAAGGGATGGCACACATCTTGCCTATAGCTTAACCGGTATCGTGAGGCAAAGGGATTTGTGTACACATTACGGGTTGAGCCGATATTATTCTTGTATACTATGGTGTCAATATGTGCCGCTAGGCGCCGCGTTGACTGGTCGGCTGAGTTGGACTCGAGCCGACGATCGGCTAAGTTAGACTATAGCTGAAACCGAGTATACCTGAACCTACTGTGGTCGCACGCTTAAGGGGATAAGAACAAGCATTCGAGTTGGACTCGGATACGGCTCGATTGGATAGGGATCCGATCGGATAGAGTCCTATGGGCTTACGACGTGTGGGCGGCCAACTCTACGAGATACGGATGAGATCCGATTCAAAATAGAGTCCTAATCGGCCACTAGTCCCAGTCGGCCAACTCTATATAAAGGAGGGAGGGTGGAGAGCTGCGGACGTCAATTGCATCGCGTGCAACGAAGTCGTCGAGATCAATCTCCACGGAAACCCTCCCCACTTTCGAGCCAAACCCTAGCCTTGCATCGCGTGCTAGCACACGGGTGTACGGCGTTTTGTCCCCGGACGTGTGGATACCGGCAGAGGCGCTGCTACGTTGCGCGCCGTTGATCGGCTTCGGATCGGCTACGGCATCTCCGAATCGGCGATTGGCGAATCGGCTGTCCCCGGTATCGGCTGTTGGCTTGCGAGAATCGGCTACATGTTCCGGATCGGATTGCCCGATTGGCTATTCCGCGCACTCTACTCCAATCGGTAACGATCTATCGGCCCTTACTTACAAGTGTTCCTGGTTTGCGCGGTAAAAGTTTTTGTTTTCGGCTAGCGTAGCCTCCGCATAACCCTTCAGCCGCCGGGCGCGCGCCAACGGATGGGGGCGTGGCGGTGCCGACCGATGAGGCGTGGCGGCGCCGGTGGATGAGGGGCGGGCCGCGCGCGTGTGGGCGGTGGTAGAGCCATGGTCCATGCTGCCGTGTGCGTCGGTGCATGGTGAGGAATGAGGATGAGAAGCAGAGGCCAACCGCTAGAGACCAGAGAGGAAAGAGTAGTCTAGAAACCATGCGCTAGCAATTTTAGGGTTTCTTATTGGGCCGGGCTGTTGGTGGGCTATCCGGCAATGGCTTGGCTTGTTCAGCTCGTGAGCCGCTCGCTAGCCGGCTCGAGCCGGCTCGTTATAACTAACGAGCTAAAGTCTTGGCTCGGCTCATTACCATTTCCAAACGAGCCGAGCCAAGCCGAGCCGAGCCGACTACGAGCCGAGCGAGCTAGCGAGCCACGAGTATTCTGCCCACCCCTACTTGCATCTCATTTAAGCTGCATTCCATAGGTCACAATTCTACGACGCGGAAAGAGCGAGGAAACCAGTAGGTTACGTAAACCCAACGAGGGTTTGCTAGACACAACACGCTGTGCAGCTTCATGCAAATGCTCCTAAACTACGGGATAAGACCTCGGAGGAACAACAAGCATATACCAAGGATTTGCACAAGTAAAAAAGGATCGAGGTAGCAACCTACTTGGAAAAAGCAATGCTCTTGTACCAAAACAAAAATGTCATAATGATCCCTTATGCTTTTAGGTAAACAACATCTCTTCCGTTTCATTAATATTTTTGTCATACAACAAAATTACTAACAAATGCCATTTTTAATTCATATATTTTGTTTGCAACGACCACTATATATTATTTTTGGTATACTCGAGGGATCACTTGGTCGTAGCACTTGATCCGGCAGACTACGATGAGAAATTGTTCATGGAGTTCCTTGTTTTGTTGAATTTATAAGTATTAACATACACCCCTCAATACCTAGTTGCTTTTTTGCAATTTGAAATTAATTCAAACAAATGTTTTATCGACATAGAGGACACATGTATTACGTCAGACATCACGGGTCAGTAAAGGATGTGCGCAGAAGGAAAATCTTCACGTGAAGACACGTTGGCCGGTAATGATGTCTATAGTTAATTGTTAGTTTTAAATATTGATGAGTGTAATTGTTTTACACAGTGTTTCGAGCAACCCCCGTCACTAACCTATGTGGATATTTCATGTGCACTATTGGAGAAACCATCTTTGGTTGAAGCGGCAAAAACCACAAAAGTCCCGGTTAGAGTTGTACCAGAGACTAAAAAATATTTTTAGTCCCGGTTTAAAAAGGCAACGACTCTCTAGGAACTTTAGTCCCGGTTCAAATCCTGTCAGAACCTGTCAAGGCGCCTCGGATCTTTAGTCCCGGATGGTAACACCAACCAGAACTAAAGATGCTATTTTTTGTCTTGGTTGGTGTTACCAACTGGGACTAAAGATTATTTTGATCTTTAGTGCCGGCTGGTAACACAAACCAGGACTAAAGATGGAGTTGCTTTTTATACTCCTTCTTCCTCCTTCGGCACGAGCCAACTCCACTTGTCTTCAAACTTTTGCTCTAGCTAGAGGGGAGGTGCTGCCAAAATTTTTTGTGATTTTGTTTTGGTGGTAATACACAAATCTTTGCTATCTACAAGGTTAGCAACTACTTCCTCTTATGATCTATGCTTAGCACTTCGCTTTTTACGGTTGTTTTCTATACATTTTCATCTCTAGATTTTTATGCAAGCATGAAGAGAGAGAAAATTTGGTTGGGACTAATTATTTTACTAAGCACATTACATTGTGTTGAGAAAAATATTTGGGAAAATAAAGAGGAAGAAAAGTATGCTTAGCACGTTACATTTGTAGGAATTTATTACGTACAATTTCATCTCAAAAAATGTTTATGGAAAATTATGAGAGAGTGAAACTTTTTGGTCAAAAAAGTTATAAAATAGATGACAAACAAAAAAATATAGAAAATATGATAGTAGATCGAAAAGTATGGTAATTTTAAGATCGTTAAAATAGTTACAAATATGTACAATGCGTATATTAAAAAGAACTTGTAAAATAATTAATTAATTTTATGTTTACCACTTCAAAAGACCTTTTAAAAAGAATTCTAATTTTTTAGAACAACACATTACATATGTTGGATTAGTATATAATTATTGTCTGATTATATATATATATAATTATTGTAATAATATTTAAATGGTTTGAATTTTGTGGATTTTTGTTATGATTTTTGTGCATTCCATGTAGATAGATCAGCAATGGATGTACAACGCGGATCGACGGTCGATAGAATTTATTCAAGGCGTGCATTATTTTTTTAGTGTGGCCGATGCCAACAAGCAGAAAGGTTTCATACGTTGTCCATGCAAAAAGTACAAAAACGAGAAGGAATATTCTACATCAAGAATTATTCATGCCCACTTGTTTTAGTCGGGATTCATTCCTCACTACAATTGCTGGACATCGCACGGAGAGGTGGGGGTTGCAATGGAAGAAGATGAAGAAGACAACGACAACATTCCGGACTATGGTCAATACGGTGGGTTTGATGAGAATACAGCAGGCGAGGCGGACGGGGATGCTGAAGAAAACGACGGTTCTGATGACCTTGGTCAGATGTTGCGTGACGTACAGGGGGACTGCAAAGGTGAAAAGGAGATGCAGAAATTGGAGCATATGTTGGCGGACCACAAAACGTCCTTGTACCCAGGCTGTGAACAAGGGCACAAAAAGTTGGGTACCACGCTGGAATTCTTGCAATGGAAGGCCAAAAATGGTGTCAGTGACAAGGCATTTGGCAAGTTACTAAAACTCGTGAAGAACATTATTCCAGAGGAAAACGAATTGCCGAAATCAACGTACGAGGCTAAGAAGTTAGTCTGCCCTCTAGGACTGGAGGTACCGAAGATACATGCATGTCCTAAGTATCGTTCAGTTATATTTATTTCATTCCTTAGCTCCTTGTATTTAGCTGACTAAAATTCTTTTAATCGTTGTAGAATGGCGATCCAATATTGCAACAAGCAAGAATCTCCCAAACATGGATTTATGGACCCACGAAAAATCAACACCATGATGGTTGATCAATATTCAGAGCAAACAGAGGATAGCATATACAATGTGTTGGTGCAGCACCATTACAAGACGTTTATCCTTCTGCCCTACAACACAGTGTAAGTTTTTTCTACCTTTCGTACCAATTTTAATCCTATGCATACATAAAGTTTCATATGTGTCATTTCAACCAATTTGCAGATTCCACTGGGCTCTGTTCGTAATTGACATGGATCACTCGCGGATCCATGTCTTTGACTCAATGGATAAACCAGAGTCCACGTACACAAAGATATTTGAACTGCTAAACAGGTAATGTCATCTTACTTGTTATTGCATATATGCGGTTCTCGGATAATTACTAGCTATCTTTGAACTGCATGTAGGGCATGGGCACGGCTCCGGGTGAATGTTCGCGGGAATTGGAAAGATAAGCTCTCTGTGAGGATGAACTTTCCAGTAACATGCTCCAAAGTTGTATTGAATCATTAATTTGTTCTAAAATATGAAATATATATTCAATCTATCATCTTTTCTCCTTTAGTGTGCAAAACAGGCATAGGGGACCAACTTATGCGGCTACTACGTCTGCGACTACATTCATCACTTTATTACCAAAGTCAATAGTCTCGACGATATAGATGTACGTATAACAGCCATTCATATATTACGTCTCGATTTCTTATTCATTTCATATATTTATTTCTTGTTTATTTGAATTAATGACAGCGTATGCAAGTAAGAGACAACCTCCCCCGCGCGACTTTCATACAGGCTGCTCAAGAAGAATTGATGGGATTTATAAACGAGGAGGTCATTGATCCCGCGGAAGAGTTCTACTTTAGTTTGAGTAACTTTACCACTGGATTCACAAAGTAGACAATTTTTTGTAATATACGAAATATATGTGGATATTGTACATATGTGTGTACATATTTTGGTAATATATGTATATATTTCCTTTATTAAGTTCATTTATATGTGTGTAAAATATATATACATATATATGCATGTTGCATATATATGTATAAATATATATGTGTGTAAAATATGTATGCATAATATATAATTGAAAGGCAGCAAGCTAGCAGCTAGCAGAAAAAAATAAAAAAAATTTAAAAAAATACTTTAGTCTCGGTTGGTGTTACCAACCGGGACTAAAGATGTCGATCTTTAGTCCTGCATTCGTAGTCCCGGTTTAAGAACCGGGACTATAGGGATTACGAACCGAGACAATAATGGGTTTCTCCACCAGTGGTGCGAGATGGTTAGAGTCAACGGGAGCTATACAACAAACAACGAAGATGTAAGTCTCAAGAGCGTCTTCTATACAAAATATTTCGTCTAATTTCATTTCCTAACTTTCATTATGTTTTTTTAACAGATCCTGCAAATTCCTGTTGTAGCAAACCGGTTCGACAAACAAACAATTCTAAACTTATGCACGGATCTGTGCCACTTTATCCGCCACGATTGCTGCAACCGGTTAGGGGAAATTTACGACAATGTACAAAAGCCAACTTGCATTAGAGTACTCATTCAAACTCCTAAGGGAGTGGGAGAAAGAACATATGCATAAATAATATAGTGTGACAATATTTGTGTTCACTTGTAATATGCGAAACAAAAAACATGTTGATATGTGTATGTACATATGTATATTATATGTTTTTATGACAATATTTGTGTTCACTTGTGATATCTTTGTAATATGTGCGAATAATGACAAGTCGGTTAGCTTGTACGTGTACCATTCGAAAATTTGATTATTATTAGCAGGAAATATTATGTTATATAGTGTACGACAACTTTCCAAACAGCTAGCAATTGCATGGCCACACGTGAAGATATATCTTTGCAGACAGACCGCTTAACACGGCCGCACACAATAATCGATCTTTGCGTGTGGTTGCGTTAAGTGGCCTGCCTGCGAAGACATATCTTCACGTGCGGTTGGGCCACCCGCACGCGAAGATGGTGATCTTTGCAGACCTTGAGGACAGACGGGCCGTCCAACCGCACGCAAAAACATGTTTCGGCCATTTGGAAAAACCATTTCTTTAGTAGTGTGAGCCTATTGCTATATAATATCAATAATCTTGAAACCTTTTCTCGTGTCCTCCTGGTTTCAGAAACAAGAGTGAATAGTACTGCTCTCCTCAATAGAATCTGTTGTAATGACCATAATGGTTGCAAGCCTGGAACCACACGGTTGGCAACTGCAAGATTACAACAGAGCCAGCTGCTGCACTACTCATAAGAACTACAGTAGTAGTTTGTTCTGAAGGTGGTGTTATGCCAAACTGTTATTTGATCGAACTACTGCATTTAAACAAACAAGGCACTTCAGAAGTTATGTTACCAACAAATAACAGGTAGGCTTCCATTACCGAGCGCAGTTTAGGCTTGTAAAACTGCATGCATTATCCTGGTTAGCATTTAGCGGTATTTAAAGCTAACCAATCTGATTCCATCGGGTGACTGAAAAGCGATAGACCAATGGAGACAAATCACTTCCTGTGGATCAGATCATCAAATGGTGCTTGAACTGACTGATGTTATTTTTGCTTGAACTAACTGATTTTTTTGCCCGATTGTTCGATTTGTGATATCTCATCACCAAAAGCCAAAGAAAACCACATCTTTCAATTCCTATCTGACACAAATTTCACTTCAACTTCACAATTCTTGCCTGTTTCTAAGATCTCTGATGCTACCACCAAATCTTTAAAACATTTATCATTTCTAGCACTTCTGTATCACCGGTTCACCTTCAGTGAAAGAACTGTTGGACGACGATGGGGCAGTGCAGCCGCACATTATTGGCATCAAGAACTCTAGACAGTGGCAGTGCACGGGATGGCAGCGACAAAGGGGAGCCTTTCGGTCCACTAGCTAGCAGCGGATCAGGAACACGAAGACGTCAGCGATGGAGCTAACACTTTTGATGCTGGTTCTACGATGGATGATGAGAAAATATACTGCCGGAGGGACTGCCAGTGCATCCACGGAGCGGCATTCTCATTCCATGTGTGATGGCATGATCATGAGAGTGATGCTATCCCAAGCACATAGCTCCTTTCATCACCTGATGCCTCCAACGCCTACAAGTGGCAAAAGGCAGTGGTCTCTGGGTTTCTATGGAGCCACCAAGTCAAGAGGCAATGCCCTATGTGGTCTTAGTCCCTAACCTTAACCTATGTTTGCAATGCTCAGTTTTGAAAGAGCATTGGGGCAGTGTGGTTCTTTTTCTGGATTTTTCTTTTTTTTCTCTATATTCTTATTTCTTCTTGATTATTAGCACAGGCGAAATAATTGCTTCATTTATTCTTCGACTTATTTCATACACCTTCCGTTTTATTTCTTAATATATGATTTTATTGACTTTTTAAGATACTGTTTGATCGTTCGTTTTATTCATAAATTATATTATTTATTTTAATGTGATTTGATTTATTATCAATTTTTTAAACATGACTTAAATTTTTTATATTTGTAAAAAAATTGAATAAAACAAATAGTTAAAAGTCAACGATGTTATATATTAAAAACGGAGATAGTATTTTTTATGTCTTTTTACTTCATCTGTGCATGGAATTTGTTTTTCTTGTTTATTTGGTTGTTTTCTTTAGCTTTCGAGATATTTTTAGTTTATTTTTGGAAGTTTGAAAGTTTGCTATAAAGTCTTTTTATAGATTCCTTCAAGTTTTTTTGTTGCAAACGGCTAACATCGAGTTGTGCATATCTTCGCCAGCCGTGCAGCTGCATGTGCTTCCCATATACTTCTTTTCCTGTGATAATAATATGGTAGAAATAACCTAAACAAGATATTTTTGAATATAATGGAAGAGAACTCCTTGCAGTCATTGCCATTGCCACTGAAGCAATGTTCTTTACATGCCCGTAGCATAAGCAAATGCAATTAAAGGACAACCTTACCACCATGCCTCAATCAGAATTAGCCCATCGTTGGATGTCGATACATTTTGACAAAACAAAAGAGAAATTGAAGGATGCAGGCACAAGTTATACTAAATGCTTGAATGTAACAAAAGAACAGAACATCTAGACCTGCAACTCTTATTCCGAAATAAGAGCCAGTCTTGAATTGATCATCACCAACATGTTCCCAGCTTTGCTGGAAGGTTTTGCTCTATATCATTTTAAGATGCTTCCTATCCTTATTATATTTAACTAGTTTTCATCAAAAAGAGAAAGAAAAAGTCTGACGGGAGTTTTCCATCAGCATTATGAAATTATCAGCTCTTCTCTGTTCTCCCTTCTGTTAGGTTGTTTTTCCTTTGTGAATTGTGATTCTGCTCCGCCATCTCCTCTCACTCTTAATATCAAGAGTTCTAGGTAAAGATAAATGTCTTATCAAATTAGATATAGTACTTGTTTTGATTTGACACTAGTTCAGGCATTCAAGAATTAGCACTTCGTCATGCACATGCATTCCTGCAATATTAAAATAATTAGAAAGACATATGCTCTATAAAGCATTTTCTTCAAGAAGGGTACTACTATATGTCTAGGAGTAGTTCTCTCTTCTCGATATTTTCAAATATTTAAGATATAAATGAACATTCGTTTGTTGGCCTTTCCTTTTAAAGGTTTTGCTGATTAGCCGATTGCCTTGTGAGACAAGACATTTAATTAGCGCATTATTAATTGTATTAAATATTATAAATTTGAAAAATAGATTTATTTAAATTTTAAATAATTTTAAATAAATTTTTTAAAAATCATATCTTTCAGTGGCCCCATAATTAGCTAATAGGTGGAAAAGAACAGGACACCAAGTTTAACCACCAGTTTCGAATGATTGGTGACCCTTATTAGGCAACTCCAAGAAGTGAGGCACTAACGACCAAATTTGGTAAGCAAATTCCCAAGTTTGGAGTAAGGATTAAGGCGGAAGCGAGGGAAACATACGATTCTCGGAGGCAGAGGCTACATCGGCTGAGTCCGAATCGGCTAAGGAGTCAGTCGGCTGAGTTCGAGTCGGACTAGGATAACCGATAGCCGATTCCGATTGGAATTGGAAGATGGAACCAATCCCGGAAGGAAAGCGTGAAGATAATCATTGGATTTGGTTTTCAAGTGCTTTGAAGATATTGTCATCTACGGATAACGTCCTACAACGATAATTGTATCTTTAAATTAGGATATTTTGTATAGTTTTCTTTATAGATAATGTTGGTTTGTTTAAAAATATTTGTAATCCAATCTGTAATAAGAATCGTGTCCATTACGGACTCGTTGTATATCCGAGTATAAATATAACCCGAGACCATGTAAATAATAACACACAACTCAATATAATTTCGGCGCATCGCCAACCTTTTGTTTTCGTTTTCAATCTTGACAAGTTCTTGCATCGTCTTTGGGCTGCATCGGATTTCGATCTCCAAACAAGGTAATCTCTTGTTACAAGCGGTTTGTGCTATCGGGGTTAGTGCTTTCATCGTCATGATACTCTGATCTTGATGTCGCAAATTGCTTAATTTATCATATACGGCATATAATTTAGATCAATGTATAGATTTATCTCGCGACGCGCGCTGTGCACCATGCGCGGGTGGAGGAGGCGGGTTGAGGGCGGCCGACGGCACGCGGGTGAAGGAGGCAGGTGAGGAGTGGGCGGCGCGTGGTGGGGGCGGCGGCGCGTGGGTGGGGACGGGGCGGCGCACGGGTGGAGGAGGCGGGGGACGGCCGGCGCGGCGCGGGTGGAGGAGGCTAGGGGACGGGCGCGGCGCACGGTGGAGGAGGCTGGGGACGACCGGCGCGAGCGCGGGTGGAGGAGGCTGGGGGCGGCCGGCGCGGCGCGCGAGTGAAGGAGGCTGGGGGACGGCCAGCGTGGCGCGTGGGTGGAGGAGGGCGGCAACGGCTAGGGTTGGCGCCGCGGCGGCTAGAGAAGCTCAGGAGTCGCACGTGCGCGTGGGCTGGGGGGGTCGGGCCGGTCTCCGGTTGAGACTGGGGATGGATGGGGTGAGGTCGTAGGGAGTGGGACTGACTGAAGATTTTCAGGTCGGGTTTGAGTTATCCGTGGGTTAAATCTAATAACCGAACCAAACCCGAAATATTTCGGGTATCCGAAACCGCAAACCCGTGGACAAGAAACAGGCACCAAAACCAAAACCCGAAACACCGAAACCCACAGGTACCCGAACCGAAACCGAACCATTGCCATCCCTATTGATCATGAACCTCAGCTCTTCTTCTCCCACACTCCCTTGGTATAAGGATAGCTCTAAATTGGGGCATATTCTGTCCGTGTCAGGTCCCTTAGTCTTGAGTTTTACGTTAAATTAGCTTATGATCATGTGAGTCATCTCATTTGGTAGGTCTAGGATGGATCAGATGC
This sequence comes from Oryza australiensis, assembly GCA_019925245.2. NCBI lineage: Eukaryota > Viridiplantae > Streptophyta > Magnoliopsida > Poales > Poaceae > Oryza > Oryza australiensis. Next base: position 868,832 of record JAIFGZ020000282.1, read on the forward strand.
CTCGTCGAAGGTGTGCTGCCCTCTCCTCTAGCAAAGTCTATTCCTCTGATGCCTTATTTCCTAGTACCTCCTATTCCCGCCTCATTTCCTAGTACCTCCTATTCCTACTTTCTACACCGTATGATTCGTGCTAATGGACTGTTCATCAATTTTGCCATCAAAGAAGTTTCATATGTGTATCTCTAGCTCTCTTTGCTTCTTCCGTTCACTTTGGGTGATCGTCTTTTGCTAGCTATATAATGATCCTGAAGCATCTGTTTGTTGTGATGACCATAAAGAGGCTGGTTGCATTGCAAGCATGGGGCCAGATGGTTGGCATTTCAACAGCGACAACTGCTGTAAGAAGTCAGAACTAGTGTATTCTCAAGGTGGTTCTGCCAACTGCTATTTTGTTCTCCTTGATTGCCTGACATATGGGCCTGAATTTCTAGAGCTTTCCTAACACCAAGTGCTTGAGTCATGGGTGCAATGTGCAATCTTTTCTGACCTATTAGATCAAATTAATACATTTTAAAACAAAGACATATGTATGTTCATTAAATCACAAGGTGGTGTTTGTTTGTACGAAGATGAAGATTAAGTTATGGCACGTAAAACAAAAAACCACTAGCACTTGATTAATTGGGTTCTAATTGTTATAAATTTGAAAAATAAATTTATCTAATATTTTAAAGCAACTTGTATATAAAAAGTTAAGTTTTTATACGAAACGTACTTAAGACCCATTTTTTTTCTGATTAAGATGTAAATTCTACCTCAGTTTACATTATCACGTTTTTCAAACTGCTGATGGACCATTTGTTTGATTGATGGAGGTGGTATCTTAGGCCATGAGTCCAGCCTAAAGTGGATGTTGAAAAAAAAAGGGGATGTCGCAAAAAGCTCATTTCACTACATTCCCCAATGCCTATTCTCAGGTCTTAGACCTACTTGATATTTTTAAATGGGATTTTACAGTCGTTAAAAGAATTTTATGATATTTGTGAGTGTAAAATCTGATATTAATATCTCTTTGAAGTCAAAGTATAAATAACCAAATTTTATATATTTGTTTAAAAAGATAAAATTACATGAAAATTTATATGGATATTCATGCTAAGCCAACAACAACTCAGTATGATGGGCATCAACACGCAACTCTTCTCCTCTGATGCTGCAGTGGCCATAGGCCGGATCTCTCGAGCTTGACTGGGTGATTGCACTCTAGTGTCGTCTGTCAGCTCTCTTCGTCTTGAGGCCAAGAGGACCAAGACGCTGCTATGCCTCTGTCAAGGGCCTCCTCTGATATTTGCTCAAGAATAGACTTGAAGGCAAGAAACCCTATCCTCCAACTGTATCCATCAATCTGTTGTCACATTTTCTGGTACCTCCTTTTCCTACACCATATGGATCGTGCTAATATACTATCAAGTTTGCCTCCAAGGGAGGTTCAGACTAAAATGGTACATACTCTGATGTGTATATCATTCTCTCTATACATCTTTTCATTCCCCTCAGATGCGTATGTTGGCTGTTGCTATATATTGATCTTTATTCTTGAAGTGTTTGTCTTCTTTTTTTAGCAAATGTAAACATCCTTATTCTACCCTTATACTTTTAAAACAAGCATTTGTACTTAATTCAATCTGACGCAGTACACATGAGTTGACTGTCTTTTCTTTATTTTTTTTCGTTTTATTGCTACCGCGGATCTTATGCAATCGATCTTGCCTGCAAACACATGGTTGGCAATTGCAGGTTTGCAACAGGGCCAGCTGCTGCATCACGCTTCAGAACTACTAGTTTGTGGTGTTCTGCCAAATTGCTACTACCTCTGTTGGATGTCGTTAATTTTTAATCACACGTTTGATCATTTATCTTATTTAAAAAATACATAATTATAATTTATTTATTGTGAGTTATTTTATTATAAAAAACTTTTAAACATGATTTCATACGTAATTATAATTTTTGAATAAAACAAATGGTCAAGTTCAACAGTTAACGGTGTCATCTATTATAAAAACAGAGAGGAGAACTTTATTTGCCTGACATATGGAACTGAATCTCTAGAGCTTTCATAAGTAACACAAGTGGATACAGCATGCATGACCATTGAACTACTAGGGCGTGCAATTCGCTGTCTTTACTGAAATTATATGATCAAACTGATACATTTAAACAAATACAAGTGTATAATATGGTTCATAACTTGGGACCAACCTCACTTCAGAAATTATTACCTACACATCCTAACAGGCAGGAAATGCGAGAGATTAGATCGAAAAAGCAGCACTACAAACCCTTTACCAGTGATCCTTGTATTGAACTTGGATAAAGTGAAGCTTCTACTATATTCTCTTGATGTTTTTTTACTGAACCGTTTGATCTATTACTCAATACGCTTTGGAATCTCAACATAAATTGGACCTGCGAGGTACCCAAAAAACCAAAAGAAAGTTGCATCTTTCCTATCTAATCTGAGATAAACTGTATGCTTTTTACCTTACAGAAATCAGAATGGCATACCGAATTCAGAATTCCTGCTTGTTATAAGATCTGATTCTATCCTCAATCAAATCTTCAGAATAACATGTAGAAATTTCAGATCTTCAAACACTAATGCCCGAACTAATTAACACATCTGCACAGGCATCGCCATATGTTCAGCATTAGTAAGAAAACCACGGGATGGCAGCGAATCGCAGCCACTCGCCGGCGTCAGGCGGCGGCGCCGGTGGCACGGCAGCGCGACGGAGGGAACCCGTTCGATCCGGAGGCAGTGGCACTTGATGGAGGTGAGGAGGCGGTACTAGAGGATCAGGGCCAACGCTACGCCGGGCGGCGGCGGTGGGGAAGACACATGCATGCTTGTTGACCTACTAGCTTGAATTTGCAAATTTGCAATCTTTGTTCATTTCTCTGATCAAACTAAATAACAGTACCTTGTCAATCTGGGTTACATATTATCATTTTACAGTTTCAGTACTTCATAATAGCATTCCAACTTCACAATTCTTGCTTGTTTCTAACATTCGAATATCCGAGATGTCCCGCTAGACGTACGTTCTTCCCACACTCGCCATTGCTATAGTCTTGAGGTGAAAAATTGCATCCAGCTATCCTCTTGGGCCACTTTAGCCACTAGATTGATAGCGACAATGTCTCTTGGTTCTTGAAGGCGCACCCTCCTATCCTCTAGTTGGATTTCTCAGGTTACTGTCCCATTTTCTGGCGCCTCCTGTTCCTACTGAATACTACTGGATTGTCCAGGTCATCAGGTTTGTCTGCAAAGAAATTAAGTTACACGCATTGCATGTATGAATGTTGCAATGGTGTGTATATCTTCCTCTCTTCACCTCTTTAGCGCACTTCACATTAGTTCTTTTTGGTATATAATAATCTTCGAGCGTGTGTCTTCTTTTATCTTCCTACTCTTAAAACAGCTATGGAATCAATGGTTGCAAGACTTCAATTGTAACTGCAACCACATGATTAGCAAAGGCAAGTTTGTAACAGGGTAGGTTGCTACTTTATCCTCCATAAGAAAGACCTGGAGTCTTATCTATTAGCATCATAAGTTTTTTTGAACGAACTGACATAGGACCGTGCCAATTTTATTAAATAGAGAACTAGAAAAAATATCTATAACTATCTATAAAGCAAGTAGTGTTTTCATCCAAATTTTGTTTTGCCTGGTTATTTTGCAGAAAACCCCTTGAGTTTTCCGAAATTAACGTGAAGTCCATCTGGTTATTTTTAAAAACCTAGTTAAAAAAAAAAAAAAAAAAAGGGTTATTTTGTAAAAACTCCTTGAGTGTTTATAAAATTAATCCGCGATCCCAATCTGAAAAAAAGGAGGGTTTGGATAAAAAACCTCCGCATCCCTCTCTCCCGTCCCCATCCGCGCCGCGCCTGCGCCCCTCCCTCTCGTCGCCGCTCGGAGCTCCCACGCCGTCGCCTGGACCTTCACCGTCCGTCTGTTTTTCTCCCTGCATCGTCGTCCCGTTGCAACGCACGGGTATTTTGCTAGTATATATATATATATATATATATATATATATATATATATATATATATATATATATATATATATATATATATATATATATATATAAGGCGGTTAAGTCAGAGAGGTGACAAACTAAAAAAGAAGCCCAATGCTTCCTTTCAGCTTTTTTACTTTATCTTCACTAGCATCATACACCCTTCATCTCATAAAAAAAATCAAATTTTAGCTACGAATTGAATATATAGGTGTTCAGGTTTGTAGTGATTTTTTTTAACGAAGGGAGTAAGTTGGTTGGCAAGCCGGCTGAGGTACGAGACTGACCCATCCCTACTTAATACCATCAATGTGAAAGTTGCTTTTTTACTTCATCCTCCTTGATTGACTGGCATGTGGGGTCTGAATTTCTTGAGCTTACATGAGTCAGGACGCAACCCACATGATCGTTGAACTGCTAGTTTGAATGTGCAATTTGCAACCTTTGTTGAGCAAACACTCGTTTATTCATGGTTCATAACTTTGGACTAACCTCCTCAAAACACACACACACACACACTGGACCAACCTCACTCCAGAAATTATTATACTAGCAAATAACATGCAGGCTTCCATTACTACTTATGTTTCGTGTATTAGCTTCGTTAGCACTTGACGGTACAGAGATAACCAAGCTGATAAAAATCTAGTGACAAAAAAAGCAAATAGAGCATCTTAACAGGGCCTGACAATATGTTTCAAAATGGGTTGGGCCTAAAGATTCTAACTGAGATAGCCCCAAAACATGCAAGTCTTTTAGTAGCCCACAAGGCGATTATTCTCTTTTAGAATCGTTAACTTTACTACCCTAAAAAAAGAATCGTTGTCTCACTGACAAGTGTCCCTACCAAGTACATATAAATAAAGGAAGACCTCTTTTATTTCTACGAGGAAAAAGCTGAGGGAGCTGGACTGTTTGAAAGTTTGAATTTTCGGCTCCTCATCTCATAATCCGTACACCTAGTCCATGCACCCATAGTATCCACCACCAACGCAATAACCCTCTTGGTCCATAGACCGTCTCCACGTAAAAAATCTCTCCTGTCATCCAAAGGTTCGATTTTTATCTGCCCCCCTCCTCCCTCCCATCTCTGCTCAGTTCACCTTCCATAGATCGAAGCAGCGAGAGAGATTGGAAGAAGAAGCCAATGGCGGAGGCGGCCTCGTACGAGGAGCAGCGGAGGCGGCAGGTGGAGGCGAACAAGCGGAAGCTGGAGGAGCTCCGCCTGCACCACCTCTCCGCCGCCGTCCGCGAATCCGCCGCCAAGCCGTCGCCGGTCAGATTCCCCCCATTTCTTTCTTTCCGCTGGTTTCTCTGTCTTTCTTTGATTCTCTGGTTATTTGTTTGTGGTTTTTTTGTCTCTTACTGATCTGGGTGGTTGCCCGTGAAGGTCAAGCCGCGGAAGCGGAAGGCGCGTGCGCCGCCGGGCGCCGGCGAGGATGTCCCGCTCCGGCGGTCCGGCCGCCTCGCCAGCCTCCCCGAGAAGCCCAAGTATCGCGACGTATGTGGTCAATGTGTTGTCAATTGTGATAGTTTTGAAGGATTTCTGTACCCCCCTTTTGGCTTTATGAAGAATTAACTTGTTCAGGATTGCAACTTTGATGGGTTTATGTGCAGGAGTTCCAAGATTTCGAGAAGATGATAAGGAGGTAGTGAATGCGTGCCCCTCATCTCCCAATCGAAATTTCTGCATCCAATGTGGATATCAGGGATGATTTTTTGTGATTCTTGAACCGTTGTTCATCAGGTCCTATGGCGGCAAGAGGAGGGATTTGTCCAATCGAGTTTACGCAACGGACGAGGAAAGGGACTACACAATCAACGCTGCTCAACAGCTGGAAGAGACGCTCGGCTCTGATCACCCAATCTTCGTCAAGCCCATGCTTCAGTCCCATGTCACTGGAGGGTTCTGGCTGGTAAGCCTATACCTCAGATTCATCTTGCGTTACATCGTGTAGGTTGCAGGGATGAGGCAGCTGATTCTTGTTCGGGTGTTGGGTTTGGTGGGTGAAACTGGCAGGGCCTGCCGACGCATTTCAGCCGGAAGTATCTGCCGAAGCGCGATGAGACTATCTGTTTGGTGGATGAGGAGGATGATGAGTTTGACACCCTCTACCTTGCCAACAAGAGGGGGCTCAGTGGAGGGTGGAGGGGGTTTTCCATTGCTCATAAGCTAGTCGATGGAGATTGTTTGGTGTTCCAGCTGATCCAGCGCACGAAGTTCAAGGTGAGTTTGGAGTTCTTGGCATGGCACGAATGTTAGATGAAGATCTCCTGAATCTTTGCAGGGTTGATGATAATTCAGGTTGATTTTTAGCTGACTAATCATGTGTTGGGCTTATTGATGTCTTAAATGAGTAAAACAGTTCATCACCATAAATAACTGGAATGAATTTGTCATTGACTCATTGTTTCCCAATTTTCAAGCATTCATTGTTTGCACATGTTATTGCTGTAATTTATTGGGCCTAGCCAGCTAATGTATGTGCCTAAATATAGGAAAATTGTGCAGAAAACATTGGCTCTTATAAGGCCTAACTACAAGAAATCTACATTAGTGCTAACCATGTTTGTCTTGTATCAAAATGGTGCAGGTCTACATAATCAGAGCAAGTTCCTACTATGAAAGTGATAACTGATGTTGAAGCTTCTAATATCTTCGATTGGAGCAAAGGTATGCTCCGTTCTTGTTATTTTTTTCATGTGTTGGAATTGGAACTTGAATCTAGCTTTTAAATCGTATAGCTGTACTACTGGTCTTCTGTTGGTGCCTGATAAGACATCAGGGTGTTCCTCTGTAATTGACACGATCAGGAGTACATAACTTTCTTCAATATATGTTTTAGCAATTACATGTTATTAAAATTATAAATATAAATAATATATACTATGGTGTATTGTTCTGGAATTACTGTCGATGAAATATGCTAGTAAAATTTATGGCCAAATCAGTTTTAAATAATCGACCACAAGAATCCTAGCATTAAAAGTATATAGATACAAAGTATGTTTAAAACTGTCTAAAAAGGCTTCGTCTTTTCTCCCATTTCCGAACTGGCTTAACGTAGCTAAGTAGTTTGTGATGATTCATGAGCAGGACAGTAAATATGTTGTTAGCTCGTGGAATGGGATCAGATAGAGTTTTTCCGTAGGAGCAGATTGTCTTGGGTGCTCTATGAAACATTCTGCTGAACTACCCATGCATCTTCGGTTGCCATGTTCAGATCTGAAATTCAGTATTTGAATTGCTTACTTCAGTTCTTTATCTGCATATTCGTTGTGCATGTGCTTGCAGTATAGTCAATGTTCATCGACTTACACTCATTTATCCAAGTTTACTATGCTAGTTTGAGTGTTGCAAGCTATGAGTGACATATGACCATGAATGTAACATTACTGAGGCAATATCTTTATATTACTAGATTCTGCATAGTATTTATTAGTACCTGACCTTTATCAGCTCTTTTTCTTCTAATTTGATTATTATCTATCATACATGAGGTAATGATACTGACTTGATTCCTTGGTCCTCGGTCACTTTACTTTGCAGGTCTTCTAGTGAATTAGGTCGACATGAATTAGAGATTGCCAGGCTATCTTCAGTCTTTTGGGTGATGAACAATGTTCAAAATATTAACTTCGTATTAGGTTACTTATCGACTAGCCCATCCTCAGTCTTTTGGATGGCAAACAATGTTAGAAGTATTAATTTGGAATATAATTTACCAGCAAATAGCCTAGTTGTTAGATTTTCTTTGAGCTTGCACAGTTCAGATATCTGCACTATGTAAGGGATATCATGGCAATTGGAAACTGAGGATGTTTTTCTAAACTATTATTCCATATGTGATGCCTCTGAATTCCTGATTTAAGTCATTTCTTTTAACTCACTGTTCAGGAGTGGATGTTGAAAATTGCTCCCCACACACGCAAAATGATGGAGCGACTCATTAACGCATGATTAATTAATTATTAGCTAAATAAACATAAAAATAGATTAATATGATTTTTAGAGTACCTTTCCTATAGATGTTTTTTGAAAAAAAACACCGTTAGCAATTTGGGAAGTATGCGCACAGAAAACAAAGAGGTAGAAGTTGGCAACTTATGGTGCCGAACACAGCCTTAGATTGCTTCCTTGCTCTCATATTAAGTTACCATTGTTTGTGGGCTAGGCTACGAGATTTCGTTTACACTAGGAAGAAATTTATTTTCTTGTTAAATTGTCTACTGGAGCATGTTGTTGTATGCATCTATGTGTTCTCTCTTCAGCATCCTTACTAGTACAATCCTTCAAGTATTCTGGTCTTTAAATCAATATCACCCATCTAAGAAATTGAGTAAGCATGCGGACCATGTTCCTTAGTACTGCAAGCTATATTCTAAAGAAGCTTTTAGAATTGCTATTATTTTTTATTTGTGCCTTCGAGAGATGCCATGAAGCTGAAGCCTGCACATATGATCATTGTTCTATCTTGGAGTACAATTGTTGATCATCTTTGATCAACTGGTATAATTTGTATAAATTTTTTTTTCAAACCAATAGCGGTAAATGGTAAATGTTTGTTTCGTAGCTTTGGACAGGCTTCAGGACTTATGATGTCATTACCTAAGCTAAACTGCACGATAAAGAATCGACGAAGGTCTGGAATTCTTTAAAAGCCTGTCACTGCATTTCCTGATGCATCCTAGTCCTAGTCCGGCAATGTTGCCATCAGGTTTATAGTATATGGTTAAAACTTGAGGTCAAGTTGTGTGCAAAATGTACCTTGATATGCTTGATGCATCTCTCTGTGTCTCTCCTCTGTTCAGCTCCTTTCTTCCCCTCAATTAGCTTATTTATGTTATGCTGAAACATGCATCTTCTCTTCCTCCCCATCCCCAATTATATATAAAGAAGAGAGGATACAAATAGCATCTTGAATTTGATCTGGTATTGCAATAATGTGTGATTATGTGAATGCTCTGCACTACACACACAGTAAACACCTGATGTACTGCAACAAGAGCTGCACTGAAGTTTAGAGTAACTGACTAAAACAACCTCAAGTTGTGATGCGAAATTGTGGGCACAAAATCCTTGAACTCACATTAATTGCTGGGACAAAATGACTAGGAATGCAATATGTAATTAAGTTTTCTACTATGGAAGGTCTCGACAGTTGTTTGTCTGTGACAAAATAAATTGACTTTTAACAATGTATAAGACTCACTTTCAAAGAAAAAAACAATGTAAAGTGTGTAAGTTTTAGCTGGTCAAAGATATATTTAGATAGTCAACATATCTAAATAAGCTCCGTTCTTTCTCCCATTTCACGATTGGCTTTTAGAATACAACATGTGAACCAGCCAACTTGGACATTTAAAATTTTCTAATTGTGAATCATTCATGAAAATGATCTTATCTGAACCGTTCAAGGTATTCTCAATCTCACTTAACCTAAGTTAAATTAAATATCCTAATGCTGGACTTCTTTAAAGCTTAGGTAATTAAGTAGTCCCTCAGTCTCAAAATGTAAAGAATTCTGATGGGGACCAATTTAATTACGATGTTTCATGAGCTGGACAGTAAATATATTATTAATTTTTGGAATACGGTCAGATAAGTTTTTCTCTGTAGGAGCAGATTGTCTTGGATGCTGTATGAAATATTTCTGTCGGTCACTGGGTCCTACCCATGTATCACAGGCTGCCATATTGCAGGCATATGTAATTCAGTATTTGAATTGACTACTCCACCTCTTATACGAAGTATTAATTTGTTGTAGATGTGCTGGCTGTATAGTCAATGTGTTCATTAACTGACGCTCATCGATCCAATTTTACTGTTCTAGTTTAAGTATTGCGAGCTACGAATGACATATAACCATGATTCCATTAATGTACCATAACTGAGGAGAATTTTATATATTACCAGACGCTGCATGTGCATTTTTCTTATTAGTCTGTGACCTTCATCAGCTCTTTTTCTTCTAATTTGAATACTAGCTATCATGCATGATGGAATGTTAGTAACTCGTTTCCTTGTTGATCACAACTCGTTTTATTCCTTATGAAGGCGGTTAAGTAAATTCCTTAGTATAAAAAATCCAAGGGTTGTAAACCTGGACTGTAAACCTATAAATGAACCTCAAGGGATGTGTAACGGGATTTTTTATATAATTATAATATATTTTCATACTTTCGAATGAACCTTATCCAACGACAGAAGTGTTTATCGTTCGTCTACAAACATATTATCCACCATCACTTATGTTAATAGCCATCCTCAGTCTTTTGGGTAGCAAAGACTGTCCAAAATGTTAATTTGGCATGTTACCTACCAGCTATTAGAGGTTGCTATTAGGTTATTTGTTAGATTAACTTGAACTTGCACAGTTCAGAAACATGCACTATGCAAGAGAATATCATGGCAATTGGCAACTTAGGATGTTTTTGTAAATTATTACTGGTACATACTGGCACATGGTGCTTAACTGCATTTGAAATCTTTCTGTTCCTTTTCAAGCATACCAAGTATGCTGGTCTTTAAACCAATACCACCCACCTAAGAAATTGAATCAGCAGGTGCAATATTACTATTCTGAATAAGCTTGTTAGAATTGCTACTAATTTTTATTTTAGTGCATGATGAGGACCCTAATTCTAGATATGCCATAACGCTGAAGACTGAACACATGGTCATTGTTCTACTTCGGAGAACAATTGATAATCTTCGATCAGCTGGTATCAATTCTATGAAATGTTTTTTTCAGGACAACTTTAATAGATGTTTTCACCTCACTTCTGGTGATGCCATTACCAAGAATAACAAATTTGCACAACATAAAATTGCATCCAAAGAGCATCGCATCATTATTAACTAGAGATCATTTGAGGCGCCATATCAATCTAACAGGAATCAACTAAGGTGTTGAGTTCTTCTAGAAATAGACAAATAGTGGAAGCAAGATTCTCAAAGAGCCTCCCGCTCCTAGTGGTCTCAAATTCTTCTGGATAGTAAAACCAGAGTGCCGAGGTCTCAAATTCTTCTAGAATTGGTGAGGTAGTGCCAAACATCTTTCTAGGGTCACAGGCCAACATGGGACATGACTGTAACGCTTAAGTAAAGTGCCAAATCATGGAGTGTCGGAGTTTCTGGGTTGGCCATTGCTTTCACCAACACTATGCTTCCTAATGCATCTTAGTCCTAGTCCTGCAATGTGTATGGCTAGAGTTGCCCCAATCCCTCAAGGTTTATATCGTGTGGCCAATACTTCAGGTGAAAAGTTGTGAGCAAAACGTATATTGATATGCATCTTTGTGTCCTCTCTTGAGCTCCTTCCTCCCCTCAATATAACTGTTTCCTACGAAATGTTGAACAATACCCCTTCTCTTCCTCCTCACCGCCACTTATATACTAAGAAGAGAGGTAGTACCTTGAATTTGATGTGTGTATTGCAGCCATGTGTGCATTCTCTTGACAAATGTGGTAACCATTGTACCGAGGCAAGAGCTGCACTAAAGTTCAGGGTAAATACACCCTAAAGTCGTGCTGCGAAATTGCTAGGACAAAAATTGTTTTTAATATATTTCAGAGTAAATGCATCCTTGAACTCATGATGTATTTGCAAAAGCAAATTAAAAAGAAGCCGAAATGATCTCAAACGCCTACGCTCATGAAAACCCAGGTTGGTCCTCTGACCAGACCTCTAGATAATGAGACCACATTCACAACCTTCTTCCTTCTATCTTTATTCAAAGTTAGGTAGGACGGTTCGCTTTAGTCGTGTTAATTACTCATGGATTAGGAGCCACATACACATAGCTAGGCAAGATTGCAACCAGCTATCGCAGGAGCTCGTTGTGGTACGGTTGACGGCCATGCCATCGGCGCTCTACACACACGTGGATTCAATCGACCAATGAGTGCCTAGATTTAAAACGCTTTAAATTTCCAAATATTTCGGTCACATTTCTAATCCATTAGATCATAATCTAATGGCTCTCTTTATTTCACTATTACTTATCGATTGTCACTCCCCAAAAGTTAAATAGTAAGTTTTCTAACATACAGAAATTTACAAAATTAGATGAAACAAGCTTATAACTCATAAAATACAAATATATGAAAAGGAATTCAAACTTTGATATAAGAAAAGTAAAGCGAAACCATCTATAATAACAAAATTGAAGTTAAAATGAATTAAAATTGCACATTATATAGCGTTGCAATTTTCAGCTTAGCAATCACTCGTACATATCCTCTCATCTATGACAGTCTCTCACATATCTGGGTTTTGCGGGCCGTCACAACGAAGTCATTTCAAACAAGCCAAAACATAAGCCCAAAAAAATGCTCACACAAACATATTAGTATTGATCCCAAATCATACCGGAGTTGACATGAAAAACCGCTCACTGGCCTTAGAAATTTGTTTTACTCTAGTGCAGGTCCAACGTATTGCTCCTTAGGTTTGTAGGTGTGCCAGTTGATTTGATCCTGCAATCAACAAGAACAAAGAAACAAGTATTAGTCTGCAACGATAGCCAATCGGGTGGTGGCCAATGACGTATCGTTTGTTGTTAAGCCGATGCGGTGTACATTGAATCGGCTGGGATGATTAAACCTAATCAATCGACTGAAGATATTCATAAAACATAATCTAAATATCAAAATACATTTAAACTAAGTGATTGGGATAGATCGGTAGCGTACCGAGACAGTATAAATCATTTAAGTCTAAATATAACTCAATATATAGATTATATATATTTATAACATAACCGATGTCATAAATTTAATGCGTATCGGCTAGTACTACGATACTACTTTATACTAAGATTTCATTATAAACTAAATACCCTAAACAAGGACCGATCAAATATTAAGATGACTTAATAGATCGATAACAATCTTAACATATTTAATTATAGTGAGATCTTAATATAAAGGGCAGATTTAACATATCAAGTAAATATAAAATATACAAGACAGTTAAGACAGATAAGATCAGCTGAAACCCCGATACTGTCTCTAATAGTGATCATAAAATAAAATAGATATGTTATGATTCTAAGAACGACTTAATAGGTCGGACCTAACCGATGCAGAATTAAGTATAAAAAGAAACATAGGATCTATACAAACCTATGAACACCTTTCGAGATGGCGGATACACTGTATAATCTAAATCGACGACAAAACCTAACCCTATCGGCTATTGTCTAATAACAGAGACTAGCCGATTAGGGTTAGATTGCATTATCGATCTAGGTTATACAATATATATATGTGATAAATCAACGATTTACATAAACATGATTAAAGTATCATAATAATAGAAGCACTAATCCCGAGAACGCAAGCCACTGTGACAAGATTTACCTTTTCGCTAGAGATCAAGCGATGCAGCCCAACTAGAAGTAAGAACTCGTCAAAACTATTAAAAGAAAAGGTTGGCGATGCGTCGAAGGTTGTATTGAACTTGGTTGTTGTTTATTTACATGGTCCTAGGTTGTATTTATACCCAGATACAAGATAAGTCCGTGACGGACATGATTCCTATCTCTATTACAAATTGAATTACAGATATGCCTAAAACAAACTCTCACCGCCATTATCTGTAAGAAAACTATTTAAAATATCTTAATTAATAGATACAATTGTCTTTTCTGGACTCTATCCATGTATGACAATCCTCATGAAGCACTTTAACCCGAATCCGAGGATAATTCCAACGCCCCTTTCCTCAGGATTGGTCCACCAACTGTCCTTATCGGAATCGGCTGCATCGGCTATCCTTGTCCGATTCGGTATCAGCCGACAGTTACCTTAGCCGATTCGATTACCAGCCGACGAAACACTCAGCTGATTCGGTCTGCACTTGGCGCGCACTCCGTCTTCAAAAGAACTTGATTCTCTCCAAATCGGCTTCGGCTTTAGATCCAAACCTGATAATTTGCTTACCAAATTTGGCCGTTAACACATGTTCCCCAAGTCCGCTATATTGTTAATGTTGCGGATTTGCCGAATCTTATCTTGGAGAGATTTTAGGGCCTTTCCGTTTCGGCCGTCACCACGTTCCTTTAAATAACAGCCACTGCCTTAGAGTTTTTCACGTCTTCACTTTTGCCTCGCCGCCTTAGCCCCAAACAATTCTAATCGCATCGACAACCTCCCGGTGTTCTCGGTGAACTCGCAACCATCCTCCGCACAGCGACGAACTCATTCTTGGCGATGTTGACTTTGACCACCCGGCCACGGCGCCGTCGGCCGAATTTCGAGTAAGCTCCATCGGTTTCAACTTCTCTTTTTTACCACAATCTAGCATCCGCCCTTTGTGATTTACCCTTTTTCTTTCTCGTAGCATCTTGCTCACCGATTGCAATTCCCAACCTCAATCATCCCAATCGTACCTCTTACGGCCAATCGACAATTTAGATCCCTCAGAGTTTATCAATGTTGAAACCAACCGAATTCCCTTTAGGCTGTCAAACCCTAATCTGGCTCACTGGAATGGCTCTTTCAAATCATGGCCTTCAACCAATAAAACCTGGCCAACATGGTATAATAGGGTGTCGGCTAGTAAGCAGAGCCATTGGGAGGAACTAGGGATAACACAATGCTTAGCCCTAACAATAGCCAACATGCCTAAAGATGAGCCCCTGCTATCGGTTGCATGTTACTTCTGGTCCAATACACTAAATTCTTTTCTGTTCAACCAAGGACCGATGACCCCTGGACATAGTTATGATCACAGGCCTTGACATCACATCATCGGCTAACCTTGTCAGCTTAAATACGAAGTGTTAATATTCTTTCAAGACTAGGGCCATTGGGGGTTGGAACAAGTTCATAAGCCTGAACATGGGAACTGGTCCAGTGGACTCCAGAGAACACGCAGCTTTCCTTCTTATGTGGCTGGAAAAGTTCTTGTTTTGTAGATCAAGCTACGGTCCGACAACCAATTGGCAACACATAGCCGAGGCCCTAGTAGAAAAGAAGCAGATTCCCTTAGGAAAATATCTGCTAGGGTACCTATATCAGATGTTGAACAATGTATCGACTAAAATTGTCGCCAACTCGGCTATCGACACTGGAGGTCCCTGGTGGCTGCTGCAAATATGGCTAAATCTGCACACATACAAAGTCGCTCAGAAGCCAGAGTTACAAAACGCCAGCTTCCCACTAGCACATCCAACCACAGATGAAGATGGCGATGACGTCACAACACGCCGATGCTTATCATTCGGAAAGGCAACAACATCATATTCAAGATCTAAACTCTCAACCGATCCTTTTAAGAATTGGTTTGGCAACTTCTATGATGGTTTCCCGAGAACATCAAGAATTTGGTTTGCCTATGAGAACTCCGAAGACTTTGAACTCCCTAGTGACTTCGATTCGATGATATAAACTCTAAAAATTTTGAGAAATCGAGGGAAATTTTCACATCGGCTATCTCACCCTGCATACTCCCGGTCGGCATTCATCAAGGCAGGAACGTACAAGTTACATATGAATTTTATCATCTTATGAGTGCTGCCAGACAACTGGGCATGGGACCATTACTGATTTGGTTGTACTTCAGTGACAAAATCGAAACCAGAGGCAAAATCAGCTTAGGCCTCATGATGGATCGGCTACTAAATATTGAAGGCCCTCCTCTTGGAAGCATAGACAACATTGAGTTGGTGATCACAAGGATCGCAACCTTCACCGATGGTGGAGTGAATGGAAAAACATCTATTTCACCAATCGGCTTCCATGTACCTCACCACCATATATCTGGAGCTAATCCTAGAGGTAAACACTTCTCCCTCATCACTTGTTTATCATCGATGTCCTTCTTTATCATTTGACTAACTCCTTTTGTTTGCGACTACCGATTTATCTCCCCCGCATATCGGCAACACCGGGATCACCATCCAATATGCCACAGAACTCATCCCAAGTTGTGGCCTTGCCCCTTCGGCAATCGGTTATAATGCACCGAAGGTGACCTCCCTACTGCATGGCCAAACTCGTGAAGCACTTCAAAGGAAGAAGAGGGCCAAACCATCGGCTGTCGATCCGTCGGTTGTGCAGAAGAAACCTTCGACGAAACAAAAGAAAACCATAGTCGACGATCTACCGGGCATAGATCCAGACCTAGAGGCCTTCCTGAATCAAGAGGAAATAGAAGAAGCCATCGATGAAGCTGCTGCCGAAGTAGACGAACCGAGAGCAACCGCTCAAACACCAGCAACCAACGACCAGCCCCAAGGAATGCCAAGTCCTCCGAGACATCAGCCTCAACCTCGAACTCAGCCGGTATGTATTTATCAAGAATCTTCCCACTTCAAATTCATATGCAATCCTTCATTAAAATCTGTCTTGCGGAAAAGAAGTTGGCTTCAAGGAAGAAATCAGCTCCGGCCCCATCGGTAACTTGGCTTGAAACTCCTCTTGATTATTAAACTAACCGATGCTTAGTCAAACTTGTCTTTCTTTGTATACGCCTCCTCGCGCTCCAACACCTGCCCCCAAGCATCAAGTGATAGGACTCCATCGGCTAGGGGCAGCCACAACATTGAGGAAGAAGTCGCATCAGCTCCCGTCATCCCAGTAAGTTCTTTCTTCTCAACTCTAAATCAGCTGTTTAAATTCGTTCAGCACTTAACCATCTTAATTTCTGCTCTGTAGACTCTAGCCAATCTATCTCCATTTGATATCAAGGAGTTCGTGGATGACGAGGAAGATACCAACAAGACCTTGGCCCCTATAGCCGACGACCTGAGGGCAACCTTATCAGATATAGCCAAGCGTCTGGAGTGCTTCCTTGCCTTCCTAGTCACCGATTGCGGAGCAATAAGGGGCAGATTTGAGGAGATCCAAAACCAGCTCCGAGATCAATTGGCTGACATTATCTCCCTGGCTGCCTACCTTGAGCTTCATAGGCACAAATTTGAAAGGGCCATGCAAAGACTAGCCAATCGGCAAGAAAAGAAGGTCCTGGAGGCAACTGTCGAAGCCAATCGGCAAGCAATGATCGATAAGAAGGTCAAATTGGATGATATGACGACTAAGCCCAACACCAACCTTGATCGGCTACGCAAGCGGAGAGAAGAAGTGGTAGCCGAACTTGCCAAGCTTGATGCCGACATATCGTCGGAAGAACAACGCATTGCCAATCTCCCCAAAGCCATCGAAGATCAGAAGTCGAAGCTAAAGGCCTCAATGAAAAATCTGACAGATCTTACAAAAGCCTTGAAGCCAATCCTGGGAACTGATGCAGTCGATGCTAAGGCTATAGAAGAAGTTGATCAAGTCCGGCGCAAAGCAATATCAGCCATAAATGACTTCCTATCTCATTAAGCCGATTGTAATAGCCTAGGACTTGAGACATTTTGTGAACTCCTGCAAATGCTTGTAATATAATCTTTTGTGTCAACAACTTTGTAAAATCGGCTTCACATCCTGTAATATAATTTCTGCCGATTCTATTCTACAAATTTTTCGAAGTCCACAAAAATTTTGAAGTTCACTCGATTTCACTTGTGTATGTATATATGCCCCCTAATTTTACAATGTCAATCGATCATTGGTAAAATTATAGCTTGATGACAACACGCGAAATCGGCCATCCGTATGAGTAGAAAATCATAACCAATTATGTTAGAGATAAAATGACTAAGGGTGATATAACTTATATCAGCCAACACACATCGGCGAGCACAACCAATTATGATAAACGAAGAGACTAAGGGCGATATGAGCCATATCGGCCATCTAAAGGCGATGTAAACACATCGGCTACCATGTATCGGTTCAATACGGCCAAATCATGAATTGATCCACACACTTGGATAATATTTTTAAAATATTTCCGTTGAGAGCCCTTCAAAAACTTCTCCATCAAGACCTTGCAACATGTAAGCTCCTTTGAAAACACATTTGTAAATTTTAAAAGACCCTTCCCAATTTGGTGATCACTTATTGAATTTATTGTCACGAGTATCAATCGACAAGATCAACTTCCAAACCAACTCATCTTCTGAAAAGGATTTTGGCAGAACCTTCTTGTTGTAATGACGAGCAATTGTTTCCTTATCTCTAGTCACCTTTTCCAAAGCACGCAGCTTGGATTGGACCAAATCTTCCGATTCATCTACCATAAGATTGTGATAGTCATTGGCTGTCAATTCATTCTGTAGTTTGATCCTTCTTGAGCCGATGACGCTTTCCCATGGTAAGACGGCCTCATGTCCTTAAACTAGCTTGTATGGGGGCACTTGAATCGATCCATGACAAGCCATCCGATAGGACCATAATGCTTCAGCCAATCGGCTGTGCCATTGCTTTGGGTAATCAGAGATCTTCCTCTTTATTAACTTGATCAAACTTTTGTTGGATGCCTCTGCTTGTCCATTAGCCTGCGCGTAATATGGTGAAGAATTCAACAATTCGATCTCCATGCTCTCTGCAAATTGGACAAACTCATCGGATACGAAGATAGATCCCCGATTGGTTGTTATTGTCGAGGAACACTGAATTGATAGATAATATGCTCTTTAACAAACTGGATCACATCCCTAGAATCAACTTTCTTTAAAGGAATTGCTTCCACCCACTTTGTGAAATAATCGGTTGCTACCAATATATACTTGAGTCTTTTACTTAAGGGTGGATTGATCTAGCCGATCATGTCGATTCGCCAACCTCCGAATGACCACGGCTTGATTATGGGATTCATAGCCGACACCGGTGCCCGTTGAATTGCTCCGAATTTTTGACAATTTTGACAACCCTTGTAGTACTTGAAGAAATCCTTCAACATCGTCGGCCAAAAATACCCAGCTCGTCGAAGCAACCATTTCATCTTGTGAGTCGATTGATGAGTACCACATATGCCTTCATGCACTTCACCCATCACAACCTTGGCTTGATCGGTCTTAAACATCTTAGTAGCACTCCATCAATCGTCTGATAGTATAGATCATCGTCGAGTAGCACATATCTTAATGCCTTGTAACGTAATTTTTTTGAAGCCGATTGAGAGAGATTCTTGAGATAATTATGAACGTCATACCTTATATCATCGGCTGCAATTGCAACAATTTCAACTTTGATGTCCTTGACCATCGGCTTGTACCCCGACGCCCCTTGAGCCAAATCATTAGCTTTGGCATTCTGCTCTGGAGGAATATGCGTCAAGGTTACTAGCCAAAAATTTTCCATCAACTCTCGGCATTTTTCATAGTAGGTCATCAACGTATCATTTTTCATTCATACTCTCCGGCTAGTTGATTGATGACCAACAAGGAATCACCCATGATCTTCACGGAATCGACTTCAGCTTCTTTCAAAAGTTGCAATCCTTTGAGAACTTCTTCGTATTCGGCTTGGTTATTAGTAGCATAGGGCTTGATTGTGTAAGCAAACTCAAAACTTGCCCCCCTAGGTGATATGATGACCAAGCCGATACCGCAGCCATGAGTACAAACCAATCCATCGAAAAATAAAGTCCAAGGAACTATATCGACTGAGCCGATTGAGTCATCACGATGTTCAACGATGAAATCGGCTAAGGCATGTCCCTTGATTGCCTTGGGTGATTCATACCTGAGATCGAACTCCGTCAAGGCAAAAATATATTTACCAACTTTTCCTTTTAGTACTGGAGCCGATAGCATATACTTGACCACGTCGGCTTTGCAGACTATAATGCATTCATTGGATAGCAGATAGTGCCTTAACTTCGTGCATGAAAAATACAGGCATAAGCATAACTTCTCCACCAAGGAATATCTTGTCTCAACATCCAGAAGCCTTCTGCTCAAATAGAAAATTGCTCTCTCTTTACCCTCGAACTCCTGGATCAATACCGAGCCGATTGACTTCTCATCGGCCGACAAGTATAACTTGAAAGACACCCCTTTCTATGGAGGAATCAATACTGGGGGAACTCAAGTATTCCTTGATGTTGTTTAAAGCCTTTTGTTGCTCGCCCCCAAGTAAACTGCTGGTCGACTTTCAGCCGAAGCAAAGGTGTAAATGGCTCCATCTTCCCCGATAGATTGGATATAAATCTTCTGATAAAATTTACCTTGTCGACCAGCGATTGCAATTGCTTCTTGTCCTGTGGCGGCTAAATATTTTTGATTGCATTAATGCTCCTTTGAGTTACTTCAATCCCCCTTTCATGGACAAGAAAACCCAAAAATTATCCAGCCGACACGCCAAAAGCACATTTTGTAGGATTCATCTTCAGGTCATATTTCCTTGTTCTCTCGAGAACTTTCTCAAATCGGCTATATGATCATCAACTTCTTTGGAGTTTACAACCACATCATCGATGTAGATCTCGATCAATAAGCCGATTAAATCATGAAAATTGTAATTCATGGCCCTCTGATATGTAGCTCTAGCGTTTTTCAGACCAAAGGTCATTACAACCCACTCGTACAAGCCGATTGCGCTAGGGCATCTAAAAGCAGTCTTGTGGATGTCTTCTTCTGCCATAAAAATTTGATTGTATCCCGCATTGCCATCCATAAAACTTATGATCTTGTGCGCTGAAGCAGCATCAACCAGCAAATCGACAATCAGCATTGGGTATTCATCCTTAGGGGTGGCTTTATTGAGATCTCGAAAGTCGATGCACACCCTAAGTTTGTCGTTCTTCTTGATCACTGGAACTATGTTAGAGACCCATTCAGCGTATGGGCAAGGCCGAATGAAACCGGCATCATACAAACAAGTAATTTCGGCCTTGATAGCATCATACATATCGGCCTTGAACCTTCTAGGCGCTTGCTTAAACGGCCGATATGTGGGTTTGATAGGGAGCCGATGTTCAACAATCGATCGGCTAAGCCCTAGCATCTCAAAATACTTCTAAGTAAAACAATCTTTATATTCTAAGCTTGGTTCTAAATTGAGAAGACAAATTTTTACTACTGAATGTCGGCCTAGGCCTATCTCCTGAGCCTATTGTTAACGCCAGAATTTGGTAAGCCCCGGAGCCCGAATCGGCTAAGGTGTCCATCGGCTAATACCGAATCGAACAAGACAAGTCGATATAGCCGATTTCGGTACGACAACATTGGAGACACCGTCGGATCAAGATGATGTGCTTCACGAGGATTGCCATATAAGGATAGAGTCCTAAAAAGGCAATTGTATCTATTAATTAGGAAGAATTTGTTAGTTTCCTATTTTATCTTTAGGAAAGTGTGTTAAGGTCCAATAAGGACTCGGTTTGTTTCCTTTTTATCTTTAGGAAAGTTCAGATTGTAATCTGTTAGGATCTTTGTTAGCCCGTGGGTATAAAAATGTAAGCCCGGTGTTCATGTATGATATCTCTACGATCAATACAATTCGGTGCGTCACCACCTATTACCTTTTCCACTTTGTTCATCATCCGGCGAGACTTAGCCCCCGACGCGGGGCTGCATCGGTTAGGTTCGATCTCCGATGAAGGGGTAAGTCCAAGTGTTGCCTATCTGGTATATCGTCTCTATCTTCAGTTTCATTACTGTTTATAGTCGCATCGACTTAGTTAGGACTTTCTCGGTTAGGTCTAATATTCTGATCAAGTTGATGTTTCTTTAAACATAATGTCACTTTAGATAGATTTGTTATATCCATCACATTAGACAGATCTATCGGCTCATTGAGTACTAGATTACCATATGCAATCTCGTGCTGCATTGGTTAGGTCCGATCTACTAGATTGTTATCGATAATCTAAGTCTTGTTAAGCCGATAGGTTTATGCTAATGTTTCACCGGAGGGTTAGCCAGTCTTATCATATGTCTCTGTTAATCTAGTCCTAGTATCTCAATCTAGCTCTATCGGTTGTCTCTCGTTTTAGGGTTTCTGCCGATATTGGCTAAATCGTTGTATTAGATTAGATTAGTTTAGATATCTACGACCCTAAAAATTAGTCAAGGGCTTGATTGTCTATATATTGCGTTTCTTTCATACTTAGTGCTGCATCATTTCAGTTTGACCTACTAAGTTGTGATTAGAACCGTGATCTCTAGTCTACCTGGTGGCTACCAATAAGGGTTTCGTCGGGGTTTCAGCCAACGAGTTATCTGGACATCGACATCAGTTGGAATCACACGATCGGCTGTCAATAGATCGGTTGTTTTGATTATCGGCCTATCGGCCGATATGATTTATGCTTTCTTTGTTTTGCATATGTTGTCGGTGGCAGGATCAAACCGGCGGCATGCCCGTGCTTCATCAATTTTTGGACTGCACTTGGAGCTAAGAAGATCTCCCAGGCCGGCGTGTTGATTTTTCTCGTCAACACCTATATCGACTTCTTTTAAGTCGTCGGCCGACATAAAGCCTTATCCTAGCTTGCCATCGAGATCATCTACAATGTCCTTTGTGTAGACGCTTGATCCCTCCACGACGCCCTCAAAGCAGTAGTTGGGGCTCTTCGTCTCCAATTGGCTATATTTCAAAATCAGACACTTTTAGATAATTGGCTTCCCAAACCTTACCGGACAAGCAATCTATGCCATTCATCTCCCAAAGGGTTAAATCGGCATTGGCAACGTTTACTGAGCTGTCGGCTTGCACAATTTCAACTTTATCGCCTTGCCATTGGATTAAACTCTGGTGCATGGTAGAAGGGATGCAGCAATTGGCATGGATCCAGTCTCTTCCCAGCAACAGGCTGTATGATCCCTTCCCATCGATGGCAAAGAAGGTTGTAGGGACAGTCTTGCTGTCGATTGTCAGCTTCACATTCAAAACCCCTTTGGTTTCTGACGGATTGCCTCCAAAGTCTTTCAAGATCATTTTGGTCTTGATGAGGTCATCAGAACTCTTGCTCAATTTTTTTAATGTGGCATAGGGCATCAAGTTCACCGCAGCTCCTCCATCAACCAACATCTTGGACATCGGCTTCCCATTGACATATCCCTTTACGTAAAGTGGCTTAAGATGCCGATGTCCTGTCCCCACTGGTTTTTTGAAGATAGCTTGCTCTGGGAACAACACCAATTTTGCTAGGGATTCCTCAACCATGTTTGCATCGGCCTGGGCTGCTTCATATTCGGCTGGCAACACAAAAACCATGTTGACCGATGCAGGGGCCACAGCTTTTTCATTGGCCAATATTCTTGCCTCGTCGGCTTGAGCTTCATCGACTGAAACAACTTTGCTTTTCACACGCCACTCCTTTCTTGGGCGTTGTTGCTTCTTCTTTTCTTCGATCGATGGTCGATTTTGGCTTGCACCTCCTGCGGTAGACCTCTGCTCTTCATCCGTTGTACCCTCCTTTTGAGTCTTAGTGAAAGTGTCGAAGGGCACCATTGCGGGTTCATGGTCTCGTCTTCATCTTCATAATCATGATCTTGGAAAAAATCTTGATGAATCGGACCTAGCCTTCGATGAACAGGGGAGTTTCTTACGTAGCATCCGATTCCTCTCGAACGGGATCGGCTAGACTCCCCAGGCGTGATCGACGTCATGATCGTTGCATGCCGGATAGTCTTCAATTGATGGCAATCTCATGCCCTCGTTCCAACAGAAACGAAAAACTCACGGCCCGGTGAGGATCAAAGGTGTCAATGTCTTCCCTGCTGTCATATCTTTTAAGGACTTGTTGATGCCCCTGGCAGAGTTGGGCTGTCGGTAATTCCTTCTATCGGCTGCTCTACCACTTGTGTCGACCATGTTGATGTGGAAGGGACTACCATCGATTTTCATCGGCCGATCGTCTCCACGCTTATGCTTTCGACAACCTTGGCGTCGGCGGTGCTTCCCTTTCTATGAAGTCCTTCATAAATTTAACCAAGCTATCCATCTTCGGAGGTTCACTACTGGCTGTCCTGCCATCGGCTTGAACCATGTTAACAGGGAAAGGGTTTTCATCAACCTTCATCGGCTTCTTTGGGTCTTCAAATTTAATCTTTCCTGCCTCGATAGCCGATTGAATCATTGTCAGAACACTTTACAGTCGTTTGTGCTGTGAGACCCCGTGTTGTGCCATTTGCAGTACTTTCTCTTTTTGAGTTCCTCAGCCGATGGGATCACGTGACCGGCTGGTAGCTGAATTTGCTTCTCCCGAAGCAGCAGATCAAAAATTTTGTCGGCCTTAGTGATGTCAAAATCGTGTTTTTTTCTTTGGCAGAATTCTTGACCCATTGGCAAGTGATGACCGTCTTGTTCCTAGCCCAATCAGCTGCTACCACTTCGGAATCACTGTCTTCCTTTGATTCAGAAGAATAAGCCACATGGTTAATTTTCTTAAGAGCTTTATTGGCCTCGTGGAATCTTTGTTCATGTGCCGATATTTTCTGGGCCAAGTGAGCTAGACTCTTGAAATCCTAAGCCGGAAACCTTTCCCTAATTGGTGTCAGCAGACCCTAGAAAGCGAGATCGGCTATTGGGAGTCTGACAAGACCAAGCTATAACATCTATTTCTCTTATCTCTGAATCTTTGAATATAGTCCTGAACAGATTCGTTGTGTTTTTGCCTGATGGCTGTCAGATCGGACAGTTTCATCTCATGAATGTCGCTATAAAATATCTATGAAACTATTTCTCTAGATCGGTCTAGCTTTGCATCGAATTATAGGGTAAAGATGAAAACCAGGTGAAAGCCGATCTGGAGAGAGAAATGGGAAATAGCCTAACCCTCTAGGCATTAGTAGCCGATGCTTCACCACACTGGGCCAAAAATCAGCTGATATGTTCATATGTAGAAACATTGTCCTGCCCTGAGAATTTGGAAAAGTCTAGCACTTTGTATCGGCTAGGCAGTGGAACCCTTTCAAAATATTCCGGGTAGGGGTACCGATACATTTGCCTGTGTCCTTGGGTTTGAGGCCAAATTATTCCCTCATAACATCTGCAATCATGTCTGCCCAATGTTTTTGCTGCTGTGCTCCTGGCACCTACTGCTGTATCGGCTCAAATTGATCGAACTGAAGTGGTGCTTGCTGATACTGCATCTGGGATGAATGAGGCTGATATTGTGAATGAAAATTGCCCCCTATGTGGTGTTGAGGAGGCTAATGTACCCTGTGGGGCGGCTGATCATGACCGAGCTGGGGACCGATAGGGTGTTCCTGCAAGTTTGAGAGAATGACCCTATCGACACTCGTGGAATCAGCTCAACTAATGGCCGATTCAAATTGAACATGGCCGCAATATGGTCTTGAGCAGCCAAAGGGATGTCTTGCCCACCGTGCTTAGGTTGTTTCCTAGACAGAAGTATAGGGCTGAAGTCCGATTGCTTTTGAGCCGATGATGAAACAATTGGCTTCTCGGGTGCCGATGTCGGTGCCATCGGCTGACCTGGGGTTATTACTAATACAGACTGCAGTCCATCGGTGGCCAAAGCCCTATACGGTGGGAATTTGCCTTCGGGAAGCAAATTGGGCCCCCGGCCCGATATTCGGCAACCCTAGAATCGACCACGTCCTTGATCATGTTGTTGAGAGTGTTGACAAGGATGCTCGATTGGTTGATGAGCGCCTGATGTACGGCGAAGTCAATCCGGTCTTGTAGATTGTTGAGTTTCGGGTTCTCCTCCTGCTTGACGTCCTGATTCTTGGCATATTTGCTAGAACTTGCTTCGGGCTCATCATCCCTTGGTAACTTTATCTTGTACCTTTGGACAACGGTGCACGGCGAGTTTGGACGAGGGAATGCGGATGCGGTTACGCAACTTTTCATCGGCTCCTCCACCTCGGCCTTTTGCTCGAGCGTCAATTTCTCCATAGTAATTGGAATGATGTTCTCCTGGTCGATCTCAAAAGTCTTGATGTCGACCATTGTGTGTGACTCGCACTCGTGTCCCAATGGGCGTGCCAAAGAAGTGTGTTGATCTCAAATCGTACTGGAGTTGACTTGGAAAACTGCTCATTGGCCTGAGAGATTTGCTTTACTATAGTGCAGGTCCAAAGTAGTGCTCTTTAGGTTCATAGGCATGCCGATTGATTTGATCCTGCAATCAACAAGAACAAAGAAACAAGTATTAGTCTACAAACTATAGCCGATCGGTGGTGGCCGATGACGTATCGTACGTTGTTAAGCCGATGCGGTGTACACTGAATCGGCTGTGATGATTAAACCTAATCGATCGGCTGAAGATATTCATAAAACATAATCTAAATATCAAAATATATTTAAACTAAGTGATTAGGATAGATCGTTAGCGTACCGAGATAGTATAAATCACTTAAGTCCAAATATAACTCAATATATAGATTATATATATTTGTAACATAGCCGATGTCATAAATTTAATGCATATCGGCTAGTACTCCGATACCACTTTATACTAAGATATCATTATAAACCAAATACCGTAAACAAGGACCAAATCAAATATTAAGATGACTTAATAGATCGATAACAAGCTTAGAATATTTAATTATAGTGAGATCTTAATATCAAGAGCGGCTTTAACATATCAAGTAAATATAAAACATACAAGACAGTTTAAACAGATAAGATCGGCTGAAACCCCGATACTATCTCTAATAGTGATCATAAAATAAAATAGATCTGTTATTATTCTAAGAACGACTTAATAGGTCGGACCTAACCGATGCATCATTAAGTACAAAAAGAAGTATAGGATCTATACAAACCTATGAACACCTTTCGATATAGTGGACACACTATATAATCTAAATCGACGGCAAAACCTAACCCTATCGGCTATTGTCTAATAATAGAGACTAGACAATTAGAGTTAGATTGCATTATCGATCTAGGTTATACAATATATATGATAAATCAATGATTTACATAAACAGGATTAGAGTATCATAATGATGGAAGCACTAATCCCGAGAACACAAGCCGCTATGACAAGATTTACCTTTTCGCTGGAGATCAAGCGATGCAGCCCAACTAGAAGTAAGAACTTGTCGAAACTATTAAAAGAAAAGGTTGGCGATGCGCCGAAGGTTGTATTGAACTTGGTTGTTGTTTATTTACATGGTCCTAGGTTGTATTTATACCCAGATACAAGATAAGTCCGTGAGGGACACGATTCCTATCTCTATTACAAATTGAATTACATATATGCCTAAAACAAACTCTCACCGATATTATCTATAAGAAAACTATTTAAAATATCCTAATTAATAGATACAAATGCCTTTCCTGGACTCTATTCATGTATGTCAATCCTCATGAAGCACTTCAACCCGAATCCGAGGATAATTTCGACGCACCTCTCCTCAGGATTGGTCCACCAACTGTCCTTATCAAAATCGGCTATATCGCCTATCCTTGTCTGATTCGGTATCAACTGACAGTTACCTTAGCCGATTCGATTACCAGCCGACGAAACCCTCAGCCGATTCGGTCTGCACTTGGCGCGCACTCCGTCTTCAAAAGAACTCGATTCTCTCCAAATTGGCTTCGGCTTTAGATCCAAACCTGATATTTTGCTTACCAAATTTGTCTATTAACAATTAGATGTGCAAAAAACTCGAGCCCATCATGGATGGTATCTATCGATGACGGGCTCAAATCACGGCCCGACAAGATAAACTACGATATTATAGGTTATCTTTGTTGGGCCACTACAACCCATCTCCGATGACACTCATCGATGACGGGCATCAACCGAGGCCCGATTGAGATAACAATTAGGCCCATCACCGATGAGTGTCATCGGTAATGGGCTTCAACCTAAGGCCTAATTGAGATAACAATTAGTCCCGTCACCGATGAGTGTCATTAGTGACGGGCTCCAACCTAAGGCTCGATTGAGATAACAATTAGGCCTGTCATCGATGAGTGTCATCGGTGACGGGCTTTTACTTAAGCCCGATTGAGATGATGTCATCTCTATCGGGCTTAAACTTAAACCCGTCACGGATATGCTTCGAAATCATTTAACCTAGCCCAAGCGCCGATTTAGATCTACACATGAGCGCGAAACTTTTCTAAGTCCTCACATTGCGAACCCTAGCGTTGACGCCGTCTCTCGGAGCCCGTCGCCGCCATCCCAAGTCCGGCGCCATCGTTCTCCCTCAAAGCCACCAAGCGTCGCCGTCCCTGAGCCTAGCCACCGAGCGCCACCGTGCTCCAGGTAAGTCCATCTCTCTCATGTGCTGTCGTGCTCCCTCATGTATACATCTGAGATGAATGCCATGCCATGTATTGGTTGTACATTGGTCACTGTTAATGGGACATGTATAGATCTGAGATAATGTCACTTTTGTTTTGGTTTTACTTATATAATGGAACATGTATAGATCTGAGATAATGTCACTTTTGTTTTGGTTGTATAATGGGATTGTTATTAAGTATAATGAGAGTGTTATATTTTCCATTGGAGTTCATGCAATGAGTGAGACATTCATTCTCCTACCTTTCAAAAATAAATTCAAACATTCATTCTTTTCCATTTCAAAAATAAATTATATATATGAATAGATGTGTGAAATATGTGAATGTCATATGTGAGTTACGAACTGGGTTTCCTGTGAATAATTGTATATATGAATGGAGATGTTGGAAAATGAGAATATATATCTGTTTTTCTAATTTTTCAGCGGACATGGCTAGCAAAGGCACGAGTCTAGCCAAAAAACAAAATTTACTTTTTGTTTGGGAAACACTCATTGGTGACGGGCTTTAACTTAAGCCCGTCATAGATGACACCATCTGTGATGGGCTTAAGTTAAAGCATGTCACCAATGTTAGTCATCCGTGATGGGTATTAATTGGGGCCCCTTCATCGGTGACAGGCCCTTGATTGATTGGGCTTCTGGTCAAACCTATCGGTGACAGGTTTCATATTAGGCCCGACAAAGATAAGTGCATCGATAACGGGCTTTTGCACGATAGAGATGACTTTCTCACATCACTAACATTTGTATCGTGATGGACATCGTACCCGATACAGATGAGGATTGCCGTCCGGTTAATATGAGGGTTCCGGTTGTAGTGAATGTGTAATTTTAGGTGAGCTAAAAATTTACAAATTTTCAAGCGCCCGAGATCAAGCAATTCCCATGTCGAAATAGGGTCTGCTGCATTCCAGCGACCGGAGCTCCATACCGTTCTCCTGTCATCAACGTTCGGAGGTACTACTTTGTTCGGAGGTAGTACACTATATATATATATATATATATATATATATATATATATATATATATACTACTTTTTATTTGGTAGCAGTACATACTTTTTTATTATTTAGTACCAGTACATACCCTTTTTAATTTATGTCAGTATATACTGATCTCCTCTCGGAATGAGTTAGTGGCGTATCTAGGATTTTAAATCTGAGTAGTTCAATATACATATTTTTAAAACTATCATAAATACAACAAGGTAATATATATATATATATATATATATATATATATATAACCGCCACCGAAATGAGTATATACTGATCTTTTAGATTGGTAGTAGTTTATGTTTCTTTTTAAGCTAGTACCATACAATATACCTTTTCACCGCTAAAAAATCCTCATAGGGACCGGTTTGTAGGTGCCGGTTTATTTAAACCGACACCTATTAAAATAAAATAATAGGTATCGGTTCTTAAAAACCGACACCTAACTACTATTGGTACCAGTGTTTTAAAAAACCGATACCTATAATATATTATAGTTGTCGGTTCTAAAGAAAAACATGCACCTATGCTATTAGTATCGGTTTTTTAAAGACACATATATACTATAGGTGTCGGTCTTTTAAAAAACCAACACCTAAAAAACCGAGGCGAGCCGGTGGGATGGGCATCCTTTTATATTATCTTTCGATACTATGCATGTCCCCTTATCTCTTTCTTCTTCTCCCTTATCTCTTCTTCTTTTCTCAGGCGACGGCAGGCAGGGGTGGCGGGAGGGGAGGCGGCAAGGGGTGACGGGGCTCGCGGATGGAGGCGGTGGTGGTCTCGCCAGGAATAGGCGGTGGCAGGTGGCAAGCTCGCTGAGGGAAGGCGGCGGTGGCAGGTGGAGGAGCCCTCCCCTCCGACAAATCCGGCGGGAGGGGAGGCGGTGGCAGGGCCGACGGGGTTCGCGGATGGAGGCGATAGCGATCGTCGAGGATAGGCGACAGCAGGTGGAGGAGCCCTCCCCTCCGCTAGATCCGGCGGCAGGGAGGCGGCGGCAAGGCCAGCGGGGTTCGCGGATGGAGGCGGCACGGTGGGGGTGGCATGACAGCTCAAAGACGACGACTACGGCGGCGGCTACGCTACCGTTTGACGACGATGATGGCGGGACAACGACAGAGGTGTGGACATCTATGGATTTTTTTTGTCAAAATTTGTGTTGTGGATGGATTGATATATGGATGAATCTATAGGATCGGCGAGTAAACAAACCTAAGAAGGGGGTGAATGGTAGGAAAAATCAAAACCCAAAAATCTTTTACGGAATTAAAAGATTACCTCTCACCAATGAAACCAATCTAGAAAACAAAATTGAAATGTTGTTGTCGAAGCCGCCGTCGGTCACACCGCTGTATAAGACCGCCCCTCCTGGTCGGTCAGACCACCGTGTCACCTCCAGTTGGACCGCCGCCACAACCCGTTGGTCAAACCGCTCGCACACCTGCGGTCAGACCGTCGGGACCCAGAAAACACTGGTAGATGAACTCTCGAAGGAACAAATCCAACTATTTTGACTTTATTGAATCTAAAAGTGTTTACAAAGTGCAACAAGAGCACTCCTCACCAAAAATCTCAACATAACTCGAAACCCTAGCTATTCTCTCAACTTTCTTTCTTGCGAATCGATTAATCGACATCTAGGAGGCACACCCTCCCTATCTATTTATACATAAAATAGGTCCATGAATTCCTCACGAATTAGGACTCCTAATCCACATAGGAAACCAACTCTTGCCTTATCTCAATTCATCTTCCCGAATTCGGATTCCCTTCCAAATTCGACTCCTCTTTTCATACGCACACAATTCCTCTCGTATACCATATGAATTCTCCATCTTCCACATGCATTATCCTCCAGCCTTTTAGTATCCCGCGTGATCTCTTGATCTCGGACGTCCACTTCTCCCAAGTCGACTCCGATCCATCACCGGCAATACTATCCCAAGGCCTCAAGCGATATGTGCACGTATACGACAAAGAAACCATATTCCAAGCACAAGTTCTTCCAAACTTGACTAACATTAGCATAACAACAGTAA
This sequence comes from Oryza australiensis, assembly GCA_019925245.2. NCBI lineage: Eukaryota > Viridiplantae > Streptophyta > Magnoliopsida > Poales > Poaceae > Oryza > Oryza australiensis. Next base: position 899,981 of record JAIFGZ020000282.1, read on the forward strand.
CCATACCCATAAGAACCATTTAGAAGTCAAATCCACGAAGAAACAATCCGTAACCAAAAAGATAAACCAAAACCAAAAGCGAACAGGACACTGCCGGTCCGACCATGAGTCGGTCCGACCGTGAGTCGGAGTCGGCCGGTCTGACCATGCGCATACCTCCTGTCAGACCATGCGCATACCGCCAGTCTGACTGGTCATGCTTGGCCGGTCTGACCGCACATAAAATATCGAATCACCAATGTTTCATCACATAAAATATAAATCAAAATCAAATCACCAATGTTTCATCACATAAAATATAAATCAAACAATCTCTCCCTTGGTGAAACCATTGGCAAACCCAACAAAAATCAATTGGTTTGTGATGTTTTATGAAGCAACTCAAAAAGCATTTCTAATGCCAAAAAATTTCAACGAAAAAGCTCTCACTTTTGAAAAGAAAGAAAATCCTTTGAGTACGACAATGATGCACAATTTTAAAATTCATTTTCTTGTTCTCCCCCTTTTGACAATGAGTTCATCAATGTATCATAAGCATGGAAGAGCATTCCGTTATATCAAAAGTAACTCAAGTACATATATTGCAATAACAAGATAGAAAAAGCGACTAGCTAATTAACAAGCATGCACTAGAGTAAAAACATAAACCTAAAACACTACAATTAAGATCAAGTCAACATTAATGATTCATGATTTCAACAATTTAAAATTCAACATATTCACAAGTGCAAAGACTGAAAGAAAAACCCAAGTATATATACCTATGACATTGATACTCTTTCTCAAATTAATTCCTTCTCCAAAAAACCAAGAGAACTTTTAGCCCTTTATTTTTTTTAACTTTTTATACTTTTCTCTCAATTATTGCGGCTACGTCCTTGTCGTCGGGATTGTTTCTAAAGATTCGGTACCCTTTTTTTATCTCACGGCGAATACGTCTTTGTCGTTTTCAAGGATTTGGTATTCATTTTTTTCTCTCATATAAATAAGCATTTATATACTCTTGCGGTGATTGGAACAAAAAGATTAATACGAGGAATAACAATTCATAAAGCATATATAAAAGCATTAATCATTCAAAGTAAGCACTTGCTTCAATATTGCATATTTTATTAATTCAAGTAAAAGAATTATGTTTCATGTATCATATCACTTAAAAGCAATATCAAAAGCTCATATAACTATTAAAATGCACACAAGCTAATATAATAATCAAATTATCTAACAAGCATTGCTAGCAAGCACTAGAATATACTAAAGATATAAAACACATCTCATCCATATTTTATTTTTTTTCTTTTTCTTATTTTTTATTTTTTATCACACCATGCATAAATTAAAACATGTAAGCAAAAGAAAAACAAAAGAAGAAAGAAAATATGCATACAACAAAGAGCCAACAACTCTCCCCTCAAATAATGCCAAAAGGATAAATAACACCCAATTCTCCCCTAAGTAAAGCAAAGCGAGAAGAATACAACGGTTTGGTGAAACTTCGTATCCACAAATTTCAATTCAACATCTCTTTTTTCAACATGATCCCTCAAAAAGTGAAAATGAATGTTAATGTGCTTAGTGCGTGAGTGTTGTACATGATTCTTAGCAATATTTATAGCACTAGTATTATCAAAAAAGATAGGAACTTTAATAAAAGTAAGACTATAATCTTTCAAAGTTGAAATAAGCTAAAGAATCTGAGAACAACAACTAGCAGCAGCAACATATTTAGACTGAGTAGTTGATTGAGCAACATTTAATTGTTTTCGAGAAGACCATGCAATCAAAGAAGTACCCAAAAAAAGACATGTACCACTAGTACTCTTTCTATCAATTCTACAACCTCCAAAATCCGCATCCGAATAACCACTCAAGCATATAGAAGAAGAAGTAGAATACCAAATTCCAAATTCAAGAGTATGTTTCAAATGCCTCATGATATGTTTCACAACTTGACGATGCGAGGCCCTTGGAGAAGCTTGAAATCGAGCACAAAAACACACAGCAAATTGTATATCCGGTCTCGAAGCAGTGAGGTAGAGCAACGAACCAATCATACTCATGTATTCCTTTTGATTTACAGCTTCACCATCTTCATTGTGATCCAAAATAGTAAAAGTTCCTATCGGTATAGTCAAAGGCTTGCAATCGTCCATTTTGAAATGTCGTAGAAGATCCTTGGTGTACTTTGTTTGATGAACAAACGTAACTTGAGGTGTTTGCTTAATTTGCAATCCCAAAAAGTAAGTCAATTCACCCATCGTGCTCATCTCAAATTCCCTGTGCATAGTCTCAGCAAACTCCATAACCAAAGCATGAGATGAACAACCAAAGATGATATCATCCACTTAAATCTGAACAAACAGTTGATCATCACCATGCTTAAGAACAAAGAGAGTTTTATTAATTTTTCCCATTGTAAAACCTTTTGCAAGTAAAAAGGTTTTAAGTCTATCATACCATGTTCTAGGTGCTTGTTTCAAACCATATAAAACTTTTAACAAACGAAAAACATGGTTGGGAAAATCCAAATTTTTAAAACCTGGTGGTTGTTTACATAAATTTCCTCCTGTATATAACCATTAAGAAAAGCACTTTTAACATCCATTTGAAAAAACTTAAAATCTTTTGAAGCAAAAGGCTACAAAAGTCTAATTGCCTCAATCCTAGCAACGGAGCAAAAGTTTCATCATAATCCAACTCTTCCATTTGAGTAAAAACCACGTGCAACAAGTCTAGCTTTGTTTCTAACAATTAAACCATCCTCATTCTGTTTATTTTTAAAAACCCATTTAGTTCCAATAATATTATGACCAACAGGAGGTTCAACTAAATGCCGGACTTTGTTTCTTTCAAAATTCTCAAGTTCTTCATGCATGGCGTTAATCCAAGATTCATCGGTTAGTGTATGAGTAACATATTTGGGTTCAAAATTAGCAATAAAATTAGAATTTGCATGGAAATCATGATTTGTTACCTTCGACCTTGTAGTACGTTCACTCAAGTTACCTATCATCATTCCGGAGGATGTCGTCGTTGAATATAAAGTGGAGCACTCACATCTGAAGTTTGTTCATTTTCTGTAGCTTGTTCTGACGAAGTTGAAGCTTCTGGAGGTCCATTAGCATCATTACCCGAAGCTCCCGAAGAACCACACGGCCGGTCGACCGTACTTACACTGCGGTATGACCGCCGGTATGCCACCGATCTAACGAGCTCCAGGCCCGGTCTAACCGGCCGACGCATCCTTGTCGTCTTTATCATCGCTTTCCTCCACAAAAATATCCTCCCCCTGAACCTGTGATAGAGTACCTAAAATTTTGGGTCTAGTACCTGGACTAGCCTCATCAAAAGTGACTTCGCAGGTCTCAACAATTTTATTAGTCTCCAAAACAAGTACATGGTAACCTCGTGAATGCGTAGAATATTCCAACATAAGTCCATCAAGACAGCGAGATTCAAATTTGTCCAAATTTCCCGATTTAAGCACAAAACATTTACATCCAAAAACACGCAAGTGAGAAATTTTCGGTGTGTGTCCAAAGCGAAGCTCATAAGACGTTTTTCTAAGTTTAGATCTCAAGAAAATACGATTCGAAATATAACAAACAGTGTTAACAGCTTCAACCCAATATTTTCTAGGAGTAGAATATTCATCAAGGATAGTCCTAACCATTTCAACCAAAGAACGATTTTTCCTTTCAACAACACTCTTTTGTTGAGGAACCCGAAGAGATGGAAATTGATGTTCAAGACCTTTTTCATCACAAAATCTCTCAAAACAAGAATTTTTGAACTCACCACCATTATCACTTCGAATAGTTCTCAAAGATTTTGGAAATTCAAGAGCCAAACGAAGATACAAACTTTTAAAGTGTTCAAAGGCTTCGTCCTTAGTTGCCATAAAATAAACCCACGAATATCGAGAAAAATCGTCAACAATAACCAAACATACCACTTTCCTCCAACGGATTGCACTCTAGCTGGACCAACGGTGTCCATGTGTAACAACTGTCCTGGTGCATCCGTCATCACAGAAAATATAGGAGTATATGAAGAAGCAACCATCTTAGCATCATGACATGGAGAATAAACCAAATCATGATCTTTCTTAAGTTTAGGCAAACCTCGAACAAGTTTCAAACCACTAATCCTATTGAGATGATCAAAGCCAACATGTCCAAGTCTACGATGCCAAAACATCACTTCATTTGAAAATTTTGCAACAAGACATGTAACTTCAAAAGGAACGCTATTTTCAAAATCCGCCTTAAAAACTCTCCCATATCGAGAAACATTAAGCACAACATCACCAGATGAATCAAAAACTTTACTTCCACTTTTCTTAAACAAACACATCAAATCTTCATCCACAATTTGAGAAACAGAGAGGAAATTGTACTTCAAATTTTCAACCAAAGCGACATCATACAATGTAAAATTATCACTTACCTTGACAGATCCAGTTGCAGTGATCAAAGCATCACCGAAGATGATTGAATCCTTCCTTGATGCCTTGACGAGAGAGGAGAACCAACTTTTATCACCGAGTCATGTCTCACGAACAACCGGAATCAATGATCCACACGTTCTCCCTCCTTGCTAAAAGATCCTACACACAAGCAAATACCGAAGCCTCAGTACTGGGGTTAGATAATAAAAATTTTGGAATCCAGTACTGAGACAACAGGCTTAGCATTAACATTATTTTTAGTACTAACAACAGATTTAGCAGTAAACACAGGTTTAGTACTAACAACAGGTTTTGTAGAACATGATGCACTCAAAGAAGTCCAAATGCCAGCAGATTTAAAAATAGTGGATTTAGGATCTGGTTTAGTCAAAATTTCACCTTTCTCAGTTATACTCAAAACAGTAAGGGAATGTCTAGAAAAATGAACATAGGGATCAAAACCTAAACCACGATTGTTTGTACTAACATTTGATTGATCCAAAATCATGTTGAGATTCTTTTTACCATCAAAAAACGTTGCAAAGAACTCATTAAGTAAAAAATCTCTTGAGTCAAGGTACCACAATTTTTGCAAGCATCCAAAAGACCTTTCGTTTTCTATAAGTTTGACAAGAAAATACTTCATCTTGCTTAACTATTTCTTTCATATGCTTAACACGACCTAAGGCATTTTTTTTAGTTTCAATTCACTCACAAGACATGTTGAGCAAGGTTTTGCACTAGATTGTTTCAACCTTTTAGAGATAATCACATTAAATATAGAGCAAGCAAGCAAACAAAGCAACTCGACATTTATTTAAAGCTCTTTTTGTTAAAAAAAAAACTTCATCAGTCAATCTAGTGTTCATGGCAAAGCTAAGAGCAAGGCAAGATTCAAGCTTCCTAGAGTTCTTAGATTCAACATCAAGCTTTTTGCAAGTAGTTAAATTAACTTCTCTAACAGAATTAATCTCAGTGAATAAAACTTCACATGATTTATAATCATCATCATCAGAAGCAAGAGATCTTAATCTATTATTTTCAGCTTTAAGAGAATCAATAACTATTTCATGTTGATTAATCTTCTTTTCAAATTTAGAAATCTTGTAACTAAGTCTACCAATAACTTCTTGAAGATATTCAACAGTAGGAGCGCTTATTACCTCATTCTCTTCATCAGAATCTGCAATACTCTTTACCATGAGACAAACTCCAGCGATGCTCTTTTCTTTATCTTTCTCATCATCATATGAGTACTCAACGTCGCTGGATCCCTCCACAGTTGTAAAAGCTTCATCCAAGGCCTTATGGTAGTACTTCCTCATCTTCATGTTCTTCGCCTGCTTCTTGTTTTGCTTAGTGTCCTTGGGTCCATCTTGAGCCTTTAACTCCTCCTATGTACCTTTTCCAGGCTTGGGACACTAAGAGCGAATGTGTCCTGGTTGTCCACACCCGAAACACCTGATTGGTCCTCTTCTCCTGAACCTGATATTATTCACAGCTCAAGAAATTCTATTAGCAAGCGATACCAAGTCCTCCTCATTGATTTCCTCCAATTGATCATCAGACATGGCAGAGAAAGAAGTAAACATCGACTGTGAAGTAGAATCAGAAGATGCTGAAGAAGACACCAAAGCAGAAGATTTCGAATCAGTTCTCTTAGAAAGAATGTTCATCTCATAAGTTTTAAATTTAGTATAAAGAACATCCAAAGTCAAAGTGTTCATATCAACAGATTCCTGAATCGAAGTAACCTTAACATCTTAAACCTTCATATCAAGACCGTTCATAAAGTGACGAGCAACCTCAAATTGAGAATAATTAGCATCATAAAAAGTATCAACAGATCTAAGATTACTCAAAATTTTGTTAAAACAGCCCAGATAGTCATCCAAAGACTCCCCATGTGTCATCTCAAATTTGATGTATTCCTTTTTGAAAACATTTTTTCGCAACACTTTAATGTTTGAAGATCCAGTGTGAAAATCATTCAAAGCCTTCCAAATCTCATTAGCAGTAGCAAGATGCGAAACACGATCAAAGTTAGAGCGAGAAATTGCATTAAGAATAATATTGCAAGCTTTACAATTATTTTTAAAATCTAATTTGAGAGTAGGAGTATTAATGCGCTCAGGGATTTCATAAGGTTGTGCAACTTTTAGCCAAATATCATATCCTTGAGATGTTATGTAAGATTCCATCTTTTCTTCCAATAATCAAAATCGGTTCCACTGAAAATATGAGGTTTGTTTGAAAACTTTTCATCCATGACAAATAGATCAGAAAAGCAATAGATATCAAATCAAGAACGAGGCTTTGATACCACTTGTATGATTGAAACAGAGTAAACAAACCTACCAGAGGGGGGTGAATGGTAGGAAAACCAAAACCCAAAAATCTTCTGCGGAATTAAAAGATTACCTCTCACCAACGAAACCAATCTAGAAAACGAAATCGAACTGTAGCTATCGAAGTCGCCGCCGGTCGCACCGCCGTATAACCGCCGGTTAGACCGCCCCTCCTGACCGGTCAGACCGCCGTGTCACCTCCGGTGGGACCGCCGCCGCAACCCGCCGGTAAGACCGCTCGCACACCCAGCGGTCTGACCGGCCAATTATGTATCAGTTTCGATTTTGGGTTGTTTCTTTGGATACTCATGATTAATATATGTTTGTGATTCCTAGATGGATACTATGCATATGTTATACTGTTGTGTATTAATATTGAGTCAAGTTGATGAGAACTTGTGCTCAGATATGATTTCTTGTTTGATTGATGTGTAGGTGTGTCTTGATGCCTCAAGAGAGTGTTGCCGGTGATGGATCGGAAGTCAACTTGGGAGAAGATGACGTCCTGATGATCAGGATATCATGCGGGATATTTAGGCTAAAGAACAAAGCACGTAGTTGGTGAAGATTTCATATGGCATACGATGGTGATGTTGTGTGCATATGGGATGAGGAGTCAAATTTGGAAGGAGTCCAAATTTGGTATGATTGGAGTTTGTAAAGTTTGTGTTTTATATGGGAAGGTTTCCTAGGTATCAGAACTTTTCGTACAAGTTGGATCCATGGCTTTAGGCTGTCTATCTATGGGTATAAATAGTAAGGGAGGTTGAGGCCTCTCGGTATCAATTTTGTTAGAGTTGAGTAGATAGAAAAATTAGTGTTTCGAGTTTAGTCGAGATTTTTGAAAGGAGTGCTGTTGTTGCACTTTGTAAACATGAATAGAAGCAATAAAGTTCAATCTACTTTGAGAAATCTTCAATTTGTGTTTGCTCGGGTTTTCGGCGGTCACATAGATAGGACATCTATGATCAAACTGATGACATCGAACCGGTCAGATCAGCGACTCCAAGGCGGTTAGACCGACGACGTCAACAACAAGAGGAGGCGACGCAAAGGGCGGCCAGACCGACAGCAAAGGTGCGGTCAGACCAGCACAAGACCAACAGCCCAAGTTCCATCGAATCTGAGGTAACTTTTAATTTCGCTAAAAGTTTGTTGTTGGTACTACAACCATTCATCCTCCCTTTGTTTGGCTTAGTTCTTACTATTCAATCCTACAAGTGGTATCAGAGTCTTTGTTTTCTTCTTTGGACCTTTTTTGATCTTGAGTTTTTGCCATGGCGAACAAGTTTACAACTAAGTCACATGTTTTCGATGGACTGAATTTTTCTTACTGGTGCAAAAAGAAGAAAGCTTTTACGATGGCAGAAGATTATGATATTTGGCTAAAGGTTGTTAATCCCTAGGAAATTCCTACACAAATCAACACTGCTACTTTGAAAACTAAATTTGAATATAATTGTAAAGCTCACAACTATTTGCTCAATGGTATTTCTCGTTTAGATTTTGTTCGTGTTTCTCATCTTGAAACTATGAATGAGATTTGGAATGCCTTAAACAATTTCCATCAAACTACTTCTCATATTAAAGAACTTCACAAATATGTTTCTAAAAAGATTATATGAAATTTGAGATAAAATCTAGAGATGCTTTCGATGATTATCTTGAGCACGTTTTAACAAAGTTTTGAGCAATCTTAAATCTGTTGATTAATCTTTTGATACCAATTATTCTCAATTTGAGGTTTGTCGACACTTCTAGAATGGGCTTGATATGTCAATTTGAGATATGAAAGTTACTTCTATTCAAAAGTCTATCAATATGTCTAGTTTGACTTTAGAGTCGCTTTACACTAAACTTAAACCTCATGAGATAAATATTATTTCATGTAAAGATGAATAGTTACATATGAAGAAGACTCGGATTGCACTTTAAATATCTGGTGCCATAATTTTTCTTTCTGTCATCAAAACTGGTTGTTGATGGAACACTTAGCCAAAGTGATCATCATTTGCTAATTTTGTATTTTATTTGTCTTTTGATGTAGCAAACACTATGTCAGGAGTAAGATTGGAAAAAAACTTATGACTCATTAGCTCGCTTGGTTTGTCACTGACTTGCCTCAGAGCGTTGTATTTTTCTAACAAGTCAAGCTATCCATTTTATCTCGTTAGCCATAACGAGCCAACTCAAGCTGGCTCACGAGCTTAACGAGCTGGGGCATATGATAGGTCACATGGCAGCCATGAGTCCATCAGCACCTCAAACACAACCCACTAAATGACCAACTTGACGGCCGAAACCTTCAGCCCAAGGAAGAACAGTCCAAAAGAAATCACTTGATGGATGACCCTTACTCAATTGATTTGATCCCCTCCTCATTCCGTCTCCTTTAGAACCTTAGCCGTCGGTCGCCGCCTGCCGCTACGCTCCTAGCCACCCCTCATGGTGGCCTCACCCCAACCCGTTGTCACCGTCAGCCTCACGAGTCACGACGTCACGCTGACGCCTCACGCGGCCACGCCCGTGTGGCCATGGAGGAGGAATACGAGGAGTCGAGGTGCCAGACCTGCCAGAGCAACGATGTTGTTTTTCTTTCTTTTTTTCTTTTTGTTGTCATCTTGCTTTCAACTAGGCGGTTGTTGGGTTGTTGTGAGACTGTGAACGAGTGAATCTCGGAATCTATGATATTATTTTTTAACGGAAACAGCACGAGGTAGTGCTTTTTCATTAAATAAAGCAGGAGTACAGAGAAGCCCCTAGGGGCAACAAAATAAAAAGGAAAAGGCCATAAGGGCTCTAAGGGAAACCGAAAGGATTATACAAAATTCGGTAAAAGCTCACTCAGGCGTCTAGCACTAGCTAGAACCCACAGCTTACCCTCATCTTTTATTTTGTTAGACAGGGTTTGCACTGTGGACCCCTTATGATCGAAGATACGTGAGTTTCTCTCCTTCCAGATTTACCAGATGACAAGGAGGATGAGCGAGCGTAGACCTTTCTTGGGAACTCCTGCTGTGCTAGCCAGATTATCCCACCATTCCAAGACCGAATGCCTGCCCTCCCAGTGAGAGGGCTTAAGACAATCACTGCCTGCCCATTCGCTACAATGCTCCAAATTCTCTTCGAGTAGCGACATTCCACGATAAGGTGTAGAGCCGTCTCGTTGATCGTTCTGCATAGGGGGCACACCCCATTGTTCTGGCAGCCTCTTGCTGCCAATCTATCAGAAGTCCACACTCTATTTTCGATAATAAGTCATGCATGCAATTTGCACTTTCCAGGTGCCCAAACCTTCCAGATTAAGGAGTCGAAAGTAGTTGCAGGAGCTCCTAGGCACTGTGCCTTACATGCAGACGAGGCCGAGTAGTGACCATTATTGGTGAACTTCCAAGAAAACTGATCGGGCTGGCTGTCCTGTAAATGGACGTTGCGAACTGTTGTCCAAAGCATCACCAGTTGGTGAACTAGCTCAACAGAGAGCGGGGGGTTTGCTTGCAGATTTAGATCTCCCACCCAAGCATCATCAACCTTTCCTTGTCACAGAGATTTTCCTTTTTTCGTGTCCAAAGCGTAGACAAGTGGCATGGTGTCCTTTGGTCTGCAGCCATTTAGCTAGGGTGTGTCCCAGAACCGTGCTGTATGCCCATCTCCAATTGCACTCCTTGTTGCAGCCGTGAAGAGGGTCTTGTCAACTTCATCACAAGGCATACCTAACCCAACCCAAGGCTTGGTTGGTTCTTTTAGTTCATACCAAAGCCATCGAAGACGCAAGGCTCTTGCAAATTTGTCCAAGTTGAGCACTCCAAGGCCTCCCTGCCTAGTTGAAATGCATGTTTTTTCCCAATTAACCTTGCACTTCTTACCCGTGATTTCCCCCGTTCCTGCCCAAAGGAAGCGACGACGATGCTTGTCCATTTGCTCCAGTGCGGACTTTGTGATCTTGAGGGCTGTCAAGAGATAGATGGGTTGTGCGGAAAGCACTGACTTTACTAGTGTCTTTCTCCCGGCAATCCCCATGTTCTTTGCCCTCCAACACGTAATCTTGCCTGTGATTTTGTCAAAGACCGACTGCAGATCTGACATGCGCAGTTTAGCGGGAAGCTCGCTCGGACAGCTGGGACCCCCTCTAAGACCTCATCCAAGTCAGTACTTCCACACCTGATGGGGGCCACTTGAGATTTGTGGAGGTTGGTGACAAAACCAATGGCTTCACCAAATCTCTCAAGAATTTCTATAGGAGCCTGCACATCTCTTCGCAAAGGGTTGAGAAAAATGATTGTGTCATCCGCATACATTGAAATTCGGAGGCGATTTGCTCTCCCCCGGAGCTTGGACAGGGCTCGCGATTCCGTCGCCTTGGCGAGGATTTGCTGAATGGGGTCTATCACTAGGATGAAGAGGAGTGGCGAGAGCGGGTCTCCTTGTTGCAGGCCTCGACCATGTCTAATTCTATGGCCAGGGCAGCCATTGAGCAGAACTTGGGAGGTCGATCTGGACAAGATGGCTGTAAGTCAATCATTCCAGCGTGTCGGGAAGCCTTTTCGTTGCAAAAGGTCCATCAAGTAATCCCAGCACACGGAATCAAAGGCTTTTGTGATATCTAGATTAAACAACAGCATAGGCCTCCGTGAGCGGTGCAACTTCCTCACCATACTCCTGACGTAAAGGAAATTCTCATGGACACTCCTTCCTTTGATGAAGGTACTCTGGTTAACTGAGATCAGCGAGCTCATGAACGGCCTGAGTCGAATGGCTAACACCTTGGAAAGAATCTTCCCTATGCTGTGAATTAGGCTAATTGGCCTAAAATCTGAGATCCCCTCCGTCCCTTCTTTCTTTGGGATAAGAACAATGTTTGTCGAGTTAAGAGACCAAAAGCCACACTTCTCAAGTTGTATAAGGAGTCAAAGACAGCGAGGATCTCTCCCTTTACAATTTCCCAGCACACCTTGAAGAAGAGGCCAGTGTAGCCGTCCGGCCTAGAGGCTTTATCACGCGGCAATTCGTTAACCGCTTTTTGAATTTCCTACTCTGTAAAAGGCTCAGCAAGGACAGAAAGATCTGTGGGATTGATGTCCAAGGCATCCCAGTTCAAGTCGCTCGGCCTTGGCCCTGGCCGCCCCATGAATTGTTGGAAGTGCATGAGAACGACTTCCTCCTTTTTATCATGCGTAATAGCCCAACCATTGTCCTTACGTAGTCTCTGAATAATGTTCCTTCGACGACGAGCGTTGACTTTGAGGTGGAAGAAGCGAGTGTTCGCATCTCCCTCCCTGATGTGTATGATCCTAGAGGACTGTTTTTTCCTTGCTCGTTCGATTGTGGCCAGGGTGATAATCCTGCGCTTAAGAGAAGCTTTTAGATGTAATTCAGGGTTCGTTAGGTTCCTTCGCTCTTGCTCGATATCCAGCCTTTGTATGACATCAAGAGCCATGTAGAACTGGGTTTTTGCCTCAGTACATAGGCCTTTTGCCTACTCTCTCAGCGCGATCGCCGTACGCTGCATTTTGTGATTTAGGCGGTGGATGGGCTCTTTGTGCGGTGAAGGTTGACTCCAAGAAGCATTGACCACATCTTTAAACCCAGGCAGTCTAATCCAGAAACTCTCGAATTTAAATGGGCGGGGTTTTTAAGGGCACCGTGGGTTTGTCAGTAGGAGAGGGCAATGGTCTGACGGCCCTGTCAGAAGGGCATGCAACACATGATCCTGAAGGCAAGGTCCCAGGCCTCGTTACAAAAACAGCGGTCTAGTCTAACCAAGGTTGGTCTTTGACGCTCATTGCTCCATGTAAAACGCCTGTTCTGTAGGGGGAGCTCATGGAGCTCACTACATCTATCTATGGTTGAGTGGAATCGCCTCGCGGTGGCTCTGTTATAGTTGGAGTTGTCCTTGTCGCTCGCACGATAAATCATGTTGAAATCACCAAAGAGAAGCCATGCTTCCCCATCATCAGGCTTGAGCCTCCGGATATGCCTCAGGAATGCATCTTTACGTCGCTGCCTTGACGGCCCATACACTCCAGATAGCCGAAAAAAGATCCCGGATAGGACATTTGTTACGCATGCGGAGACTGAAAAGCGTCCTATCCGAATGTTGCTAAAAACAAACACCACGTTGTTCCAGAGGAGCAAAATTTCCCCTCTCATACCTCTGGCCGGTTTGAAAGCATATTCCTCAAACCTGTAGCCACCTAAAAAACGCACAAGACTTTCGTCTAGGTGTTGAATCTTGGTCTTTTGGAAGCAGGCTATATTGCAGCTGGTATCACGCATGAACTCATGGATCGTGCTACATTTGGCTAGCGAGTTGAGCCCGCGCACGTTCCAGGTGAGAAGCTCTATGTTTTTTTGTCATCGGGAATGAAGTGACTCACGTTTGCCCTTCTGGGGATGTTGGGCAAACCCCCCAGGTGGCAAAAGCCATCTCAAAAAGTTTATGATTCTGAGATGGCTAGCCCACTTGGACTGCTCATGACCCATCGGGGAAGGGTGCTCACAAGGAAAACAAAGAAGGCCTTCTCTACCCATCCAGAGCAGGCCAGAGTGATCCAAAGGGCCCAAAAGAACCAGCAAAACCATCCCTCTTGGGCCTGTGTGGCCCAGCTGGTGAAGACCCAAAAATGCTCTGGGGCAGCCTAACAGCCTTAATCGCAGCTCGGCCCAACGTGACCTAATGGGTACGGCCTGCCTTAGGCCACTCGCCCTTGGCTTGGAGCCCGTAAAGGCTGCCACCGGCCCCTGGGAGCTGAAAAGTTTAAGCTTCATCCCTTCCTGCCCGGCTCACACCCAATGAACCATGACCATCCCTGAGGCGGCGAAGTGCAGGAAGAAACCGAAAGGAACAACTTCATGAAGGCGACATCATAGACGTTGTCTTGCACATAGGGACGAACAAAGAGCCGACATCGGCTATTATAAACACACATATCATAGGCGGCGAATACTAGCCCCGCACGGTGGCCGGCGACGGAGAACAACGAAAAGTAACAACACATGAAGATAAAGGGGTTCACAACCCAAATCGTCTTTGCGGAGAAGGATTACCCCACAATCAAGTCCTCGGCCTCCTCCGCCGCTTCCGCAACACCTTCACCAACGATCGGCAGCAGCGCGCTGTCAACCGCATCCTATTCGTCCAGACCAAAAATCACGGTGAGGCCAGCGATGATGTGTGGAGGCAAAGGCCTGTCGAACATTGCCACATATTGCTTCAAAACTTCATCTATGGGGGTAGTGATTTCTTGTAACATTCCCATGCGCTTCAGAAGGACTCGTCGGCACCGCTCCATCGTAGGGCCTGCTCCCTGCCACGCAATGCGCTCACTCCGCCTTGCACCCGCGATGACTTTCCTTGCCTTGGGCCTGATACGGGTTGTCAATTTCGCCGGGGAGCTCGGCGGCGCTTGGAGGATTGCCCTGGGCGGCGGCTTGAAGAGAAGAGACCAGCGATAGTGTCCATGGTTGCCGATGCAGTAGACACCAGGGCCGCAGCCGGCAGGGCAGGCGCGACAGTCAGCAGGGCCACTGTCGGCAGGGAAGGGGCGCCTCTCACATTCGGCACCAGGGCCACTGCAGGAAGAATCGGCTCCGGAGCAGGGTCGCTGGCCGCATAAGTGGGAGACGGCTGCGTCGGCGGTGGCATGGCGCGCTCTTCAGTGTGGCCATCAGATGCCAACGCCGCACTCGCTGGTGGCAGGGCAACGACATCCAGTTCACTGATCCCGTACGCGGGAGACGGCAACGCCGACAGTGATGTTGCGCACGCAGAAGACGGCGGCGTCAACAGTGATGCTCCGGGCTGATCAGAGCACCCATCAGGCACCAGCCTCGAGCTCACAGTCGGTAGGGCGCTGCGGATGCGCTTGAAGACGCGCGCGACCGGGATTGGGCTCTTTCCGGACCAGGCTTCACTCTCCGCATGAGCTGGTGGCGCGGGCATTGCCTTGGTCGCAATTAGTGAAAGACGCCGCATCTTATCCTCGAGTGGAGCGGCATCGAGCGAGTTTCTCTACAGCTGCAAGGGAGAAGTGTGGAGCGCGTGTAAAAACTTGAACTTGCATACCTCAGCTTGGTGGGCAGGGTGCTGCAACGGGTCTGGAGTCTGCTGGTGAGCGCGTGGCGGCGAGCGAGAGTCACCGCTTGCAAAGTAGTGTCGTCGTCGCGAGCGCCTCCGCGACGCCCAGCGGCTTCAGGGTCCCGGCGCTGCCCTCTCCCCCCATCACGCCCCTGCCCCCCAGCCGGGCGGCGGGAGTTGCGGCGGTCGTCCGCACTATCAAGACCACCGAGGTGATCGTGGACCGAGCGCGGGGGTGGAGGGTGGTGCGGGAAATCTTCAAAAGCCCAACTTGGCGCTTGCTCGCCATCCATGATGCCCAGGCTCCAAGGAGGAAGGTGGCGAATTGCAGGCTAGAAAGTAGAGCCATCCTTTCCATCCCAGTCCACCGAGGCCGTCGTGTAGTCGTGCACTTCCTCGAGGTGTAAGATGACAGGATGTCGAACACCTCGTTGCCATCTCTCGGGGGATGCTCTTCAACAAACAAGTGCTGCAAGTTTTGATCCTTCGCTCGGTTGGTGAATCCCAGCCATACTCTCTTCGGGATGATGCTCGGGTCCGTGGTCCACTCCCAAAGCTTTATGGTGCGGATATCACCGGAGTCCACGGGGTGAGCCTAATCCGTCTCAATATGCTCAAGTGCACAGCAACGGACGATGATCCTCTCCGCTACATCGGGCGCCCACGCGCCGCTTGATGAAATGGACCTCAATCCCGCGCCGCTTAACAAAGCCTTTCGCCACCACCACTACGGGAAATCCCGTTTTTGCCGAGTGCCTGGGACACTCGGCGACACCTGTTTAACACTCGGCGAAAATGTCACCGAGAGTTGCACTCGGCATAGGTCACACGGTGAACTTTGGATCGGCAAAGAGCTCTGCCGAGAGTTTTTCATCGGGCACTCGACGAAATCTTCGCCGAGTGCCGCTCGACACTCGGCAAAAAAGTACACGTTAGGTTGGGTATACGGTGACGAAAAGTTTGCCGAGCCGTCAAAACACTCGGCAAAGTTTTCAAGTTCGCCGAGTGCCGGGAAGAAAACACTCGGCAAACGCCCATACTTCTCCGAGTGTTTTCTTCCACGGCTCTCGTGAACTTGAAAACTTCGCCGAGTGTTTTTGCGAAAGCTCTCGGCGAAAGTGGTCATTTCGCCGAGTGCTTTTGTCACAGCCTCGGCGAAGTTTATGCACTCGGCAAAGAGGGTACCCAGAACCCCTGGGTTACCCTCTTTGCCAAGTGTTTTGGTCATTGCACTCGGCGAAGGAGCTCTTTGCCGAGTGTTGCACTCGGCAAAGTGAAAATTTTAACCCTCTTTTATTTGTTCAATCGCATATTTCATAAATTTTTAATATATACATCACATTCACAATCCCAATCATTCCACAACCCCATAAGCATCATTCCACATCCCATAAGCATCATTCACAATCCACAAAACATAAACATTCACAATCTCAATCATTCCACAACCCCATAAGCATCATTCCACATCGCATAAACATCATTCACAATCCACAAGACATATAATTCACATTCGTAGTCACGGTCATAATCCACAAAATATAAACATAGTAGTTCATAGTACATAGTCTACAATTCGCAAACGAAATTCGAAGTCACGGTAGATACTCCGAATTACAATTGTTCAAAAGAGATTTACCGAGATGGCCACGGCGCCCAACCGTCGTGGTCATTATTGGGGTTATTTGATGCCGCCGACCGAGAGCGCACAAAAGGAAAATAGAATAGTATAGGTTGTCAAGATAGTAACATTCGCAAATAAAAAAATTAAATGCGAGGTTAAGTGACTCACCAGAGTGCCTAGAAAAGGATGTGGAGGAGTGAATACCACAGGCTGTGGTGGCGGTACGACATGAAGTCCCATGTTTTGACTGATTGATTGCACGTAGCTGTACATCTCAGTCATCCTCATCTCAATCTCCCGCCGTTTCCTTCTCTCCTCTTCCAACTCATCCTACAATATTTCATTTCAATTTTACAAAGTGAAGCAAACAATCAGTAAATATTAATAAATTGAGAAAAAAAGAATTTTCTAACCCGTCGTTTCCTTCTCTCCTCTTCCAACTCGTCCTACAATATTTCATCCCAATGTTACAAAACGAAGCAAACAATCGTAAATATCAATTAATTGAGCACAAAACCAAAAATTTCTCACCCGGAGTTGCTGCACTTCGGTCTGTGAAGCGGTCGGCCGTGTGCGTATGGCCGGGCTTTCGCTCGTGCTCCTTGCTCGAAGCTGGGACAGAGTGGGTATACTGGCTGTGTCGAGAAGGTTGTCGCCAATCCAGTACCGCCCATGCCTCTTGCCTCCTCCCACCCTCATGACGACTTCTCCATCAATATCCTGGGTAGTAGGATCGAAATCCTCCCCATGGAGCTCCCTTGCCATCGTAGTGTCTTGACGAGGCGGCCGTGGACAGTCGCGTTGGTGTATGCCGAGGGCCCGTCCTCTCGGGTTGTAATCAACGTCGGACGTCGCCTTGCCCTTGTGGGCCAAAGCCCATGCCTTGAAGCTGGGAGATAGGTTGCCCATCATGCGACGCCGATTGCGAACAAAACAATAGTATGGTTAAGAACTATTGAGCATTGGTCGTTGAAATGAAAAATAGAATTCACGTACCCATCTAGCTGCATTGGTTGAGGCTAAGGCTGCCTTGGTGGTGTGGTGCACTGGCATCATCAAACGCCGCTCTCGGCAAGCGGCGTGCGTCTCTCGCCACTCGGCGGCGCACCACCTATCCACCATGCGCTCCCAGCAATCGAGAAGCTGGCCGCACCACCAAACAGGCACCTACACGTCATCAAGTATAAAAGATATACTTAGATCAAATCAAATGTATTTAATCGTTCAAAAATCCGATGTTATATTTACCAGCATGTATTGTTCCTTTGTCAGAGTCATGGTTCTTGCTTCGGTTTTGGTGACCTTCAGGTTGTTGTATGCAGCGTTGTATGCAATGATGGCTTGGATGCGCGCCTCGTAATGCATGTCAGTCACGAGTTTGCGACAGGATTTGTCAGCCACCGCAGCCGCTTTTGCCTCGTATCCTGTCTGGCATCTAAAAAAATCCTACATAAACACATTATGTATTAAGCCATTGTTTCAATAATGCGCAATGAATGTGATGTATTGAGGGACGTGGTTTGACAAAAGACTTACCCACAACTCGGCCTTCACCCGCTCCGCCCTGTTGTTGAAGATCCTTCCATCTCGATCGGGAAATCGGGGACGGCGACGTAGTGGTCAAACGTGTAGGCGAGCTCCGACCTTCCGGCGTCTTGAACAATGCCGGAAAGTGTACTCTGCACGTAAGACCCGGGATGCCATTGACTTGGCGTTTGTGATCACCTCCTCGATCACGAGTCCAACACCGACAAGTGAAAATGCAATGAATTATTAGTTTTAATTGTAATTTTTAACAAATCAAATGAAAAAGTATTGACAACATCCAAGGTTACTTACCGAGTCCCTTGAGGCTGAATCAGCGGGCGTCTCTCGAAAGGTATCGGTCGCCGTGGGAGGGTCGAGGGACCTCGCAACCAAACGGTCGAGCGGACCCCCTGCGGAGCGAACCGACCCCCAACCGAGCCGGACCCCCGGCCCCTGCTCCTCCTCCTCCTCACTAGAGCTACTAGACCCTCGGCCTCCTCCTCCTCTGCTCGCTTGCTCCACCCGCTCCTCCCTGCTCCTCGTCACTAGAGGACGTGCAAGGAGGGTATCCTCCTCGACCCCTTCCAGCACACACCTTGCGGCGACCCCCCGTGACTCCTACGACCCTCACCTGCATCGGCCCTCGAATGGCATCTTTGGCTCTTCGAACACCGATGCGTACTTTCTCAAACCACCCACCATCTTTGTTGAATCACCCGCACGTATAAAAAGAAAACCAATTAGCACACATATAAAAATACGAAGAGAGATACAAAATAAATAGATAAAGAGAACATAGTTAACGCAGTGCATATATGTATTAGAAATAATCATCATGGTCAGGATTAGCTGGATCATAATTGTCATCATCACTATCACCCATGTCGATATAATCATTAGGTTTCTCCTCGGCAGGAGGAATATTGTCGTCCCTCTCATTTCCTAAATGTAACCGCTGAAGCAATTCTAAGTCTTTCACATTACGAACCTCTTCTCCAGCGTCCTCATCAACAACCATTTCATTGTCTACATCCAACCCCATCACTTCGGTTAAGTCTATCTCAAAACTTCCTTGTAGCCCATCTTCTTGAAAGAACTCGCCATCATATGTGTTTGGGTCCATGTTGTAGTCTTCATTGTTTGGTACAGGTAGTTTACCGTGTGGCGCTACCTTGTACACAACATCCCAACCCTGAAGACGGTCGTCAGTTTGGCAAATGCAAGTTCCAAGAAAGCATCGGTCTTCTCGATCCATTCATTGGTCAACGAACCATGACTTGAGCGGCCCGTATACATCCACTCACGGTCATCCATCCTCTATCATATCGAATAATCATATAAATAGTATTTCCATCTACCGAGTACCTCTAATGTCTAATAGGTAAAGATAGGTCCTAATCCCACCCGAGGATGTGTAGATGAGTTTACTTCCCATGCTCTAGTACTCCGCTCAGAGACAGAATTTCGACAGCACCTCCCATTGTTCTCCAAATACACGTCCCGACGGAGATTGTGTATCCGGAGAACAAGCTGGGAGATACTACCGAAATTCGAGTCGACTGAATACTAGACCATGGAAAGTAAACTCATCTACACATTCTCAGCTATCAAAAAACATGGACAATTCGAAAAGATACGGCTAAAAATATGCAAGAAGACGCATATTTTCATCTGTATCTCTTTCGAACGGGAGACGCCTAAGGTTACGTTATACACAGACAAACTACAGTAAAGACAGTGGCACCTGCAAAATAGGGATGCACGGCTCGATGGCATTAATGTTCCACATGGTATTAATCGATTTCTAATGCAAACAATTTCAAATCTATTAACAAAATCTCACAAAAACATTCTAATGTATGTAAAATTTGAAAAAAAATACCGAAGGGAGGGGGCCGGGCGGGGCGTCGGCCGGGGCGGGCCGAGGAGGCGTCGGCCGGGGGACGGGGCGAGGGAGGCGTCGGCCGGGGGGTGGCGGGGCGCGGCCGGGAGGCGGCGGCGGGAGGCGGCGGCCGGGGGACGCGGCGGGAGGCGGCCGGGGAGCGGCGGCCGGGGACGCTGGCGGGAAGGCGGCGGCCGGGGGGCGGCGGCCGGGCGCGCGAGCGGCGGGATGCGGCGGCGGCGTGTATTTTCGCTAAGTCACGAAGTGAATGGCACCGAGAATAGAAGGCCATATAAGCGATATTTGCCGAGTGCCTCACTTTGTCGAGTGCCACCGATCGGGGCACTCGGCAAAAGATCTTTGCGAGAGCCGGATCGAGGCACTCGGCAAACACGTATTTCGCCGAGTGCCTAGGGTTAGCACTCGGCAAACGCGTATTTCGCCGAGTGCCTAGGGTTAGCCCTCGGCAAAGCATGCGATGACGATATTTTTTGAACCATTTTGCCGTGTGTCAAATTTGTGCCGAGAGCTACGCTCGGCAAACAATTTTATTAGTTTTTGCTTCTAATAATTTAGAAATTATCAAACGGACTCAAAAATTTACAAAATTTTTGCATAAACCCATATATGCTATTTATTTCCTAGGAAAAAAGATTTAAAATCAAACGACAATTTGGCCGTCACTTTCTCTCCAAATCTAACCAATCCTTCTCAACACTTATAATCTACTCCGGAGAATCTTCGGTTTTGTGAGCGTCGTACCTGATAAAATATTTGAAACCTTCTCAATTTTTACCCCAGCCTCGACGTATGATATCATGACATCCTAACAAATTTTATGAATTTCGACTTCGTTTGCTATTTTTATATTTTTGAAATCATTCGGTCAACACGTTCCTAACCATGTTGCATGAAGAAAAACATCTCAATTTTCCTTCATTTACCACATATTGACTCAAAAGGGTCTAAATAACATGAATATAATTTTTTCACTAACTTTTTTTATTTTTTTAACCACTTGTAGTTCTAATTTGAGACTTGCAAAAAAATTCACGAAAATACAATAAATCAAAGAAATACAGCAAAACCATTTGAAAAATTACCAAATTTGATAATTAGGGATTACATGTTGTATTTACATAATAGAAAAAGTTTGGAGGATGGATGAGGAAAAATTTTGACATGTTTGCCGAGAGCCGAGGTAAAGACACTCGACAAAGGTGGTTTTTTGCCGAGTGCCTAGCCACGGCACTCGGCAAAAGGTTGTCTTTGCCGAGAGCCTAGCCACGGCACTCGGCGAAATTGGTTTTTGCCGAGAGCCTAGCCACGGCACTCGGCAAAGATGGTACCAAACGGTATTAGTTGACGGCGGTTAGTGTTTTGCCGAGTGTCCCATATTGGCACTTGGCAAAATGTACTTTCGCCGAGGGCCGTGTGGAGGCACTCGGCAAAAAGGACTGTTTGCCGAGTGTTTTTGTTCGCCGAGGGCAAACACTCGGCAAAGTGTCATTTTTGCCGAGATTTTTTTTTGCCGAGAGCCCTCTCGGCAAATATATTTTTCGCCGAGTGCCCGACATAAAGCTCTCGGCAAAAAATATACACTCGGCAAACATGGGCTTTCCGGTAGTGCACCTTGCCACAGTATTGACGGTTTTGAAATTTCACCAAGAAGGCCTGCGGATGATGCAGGGAGACCGTAACCTCGCCGCGGCGCAAGCGGAATTCCTCCATGAAGGCTCTTTGCACATCTTCGGGGCCGGTGGATGGTGGGGCGTGGGCCAGCCACGAAACGACCGCCGTCTCACTCCACTTGCAGAGCCCCTCGTCAACGGCGTAAGAAGTTGGGATGAAGATCAAATCCTCTTCGAGCCGCGTGGCCGGATCCCCGAGCTGCGCCATGAGAGCAAGAGGTAGACGGGGCGGCGGAGGGGGTATTGGAGAAAACGCTGCCCTTCCTCCAGGCACACTTGCGTGTTAATATATGTACGGGAAAAGCCCCCGACGTGGCGATACAAAAAATAAATTAGTTACATCCAAAGCTTTACGTGCGCACAAGATAAGATCCTACACGAGATAACATCAAAGAAACAGAAACTGAAAAACAACCTTATCCTATCTAACCTCACGCGCACGTGCACGCGCTAAAAACAACAGCTAACTTATCTAACACTCCCCCTCAATCGAAAATCTGTCAGATTAAGATTGTTGCGAAACAGGTTAAGCTGTTGAACTGGAAGAGGTTTAGTAAAGCCATCAGCTACTTGATCTTGAGATGATACAAAGCGGAATACCATTTGCTTTTGTGCCACTTGTTCTCTAACAAAGTGAAAATCAATCTCGATATGCTTAGTCCTTGCATGAAACACTGGATTGACCGACATATATGTAGCTCCAATATTATCACACCATAGTTTTGCTGGTTTAGAATGAGAAATACCAAGTTCCATTAGCAACTTACGCACCCACATTACCTCAACTGTTGCATTGGCCAAAGCCTTATATTCTGCTTCTGTAATAGACCTCGACACAGTTGCTTGTTTCCTTGCACTCCAGGGATATCAAATTTGACCCCAAGAACACTGCAAATCCTCCTGTAGATCTCCTATCATCTATACATCCTGCCCAATCAGCATCAGAATAAGCACTTATAACATTAGAGTCAGATCTCTCAATTTTTGTTCCAAAGCCAATTGTCCCTTGTACATATCTAAGTATTCTCTTAACTGCAACCCAATGTATTGTGGTTGGATTATGAAGAAACTGACACACTTTGTTAACAGAGAAAGATATATCAGGCCTAGTAAGAGTTAAATATTGCAGTGCTCCAACTATACTACGATACTGAGTTGCATCCTCTGAACCCAACAATTCTCCCTCATTGACAGATAACCTTTCAACTGTTGAGAGAGGAGTACTTACAGGTTTACAATTACTCATGCCAGTCCTTTTAATAACATCCCTAGCATATCTTTCTTGACTTAACAACAGGGCACTATTCATCCTTTTTACTTCAATCCCAAGGAAGTAACGTAAGTCACCCAGATCCTTGAGTGCAAAGTCCTTCTCAAGTTCTTTTAACAATATCGGAACTGCTTGAGAAGAGGAGCTAGCAACAATTATGTCATCAACATAAACTAGTAAAAACATTGTAAGGTCTTTTCTCTTTAAGAAGAATAAAGATGTATCCGCTTTAGATGAAACAAACCCAAGTTCTAATAGTTTCTTGCTTAGTCTGGAGTACCAAGCTCTAGGAGCTTGTTTTAAACCATATAAAGCCTTGTCCAACTTACAGAGATAATGCGGTGTCTTTGATTCTTCATATCCTGGTGGTTGCTTCCTATATACTTCTTCTTCAAGATAACCATGTAAGAAGGCATTCTGAACATCGAGTTGTCTCAAACTCCAGCCCTATGACATAGCTAAAGACAAAACAAGTCTAATAGTTGCAGCTTTAACAACAGGACTGAATGTGTCTTCATAATCAATTCCATAGCGTTGTTTGAACCCTTTAGCTACCAGTCTAGCTTTGTATCTATCTATAGTTCCATTTGCTTTTCTCTTAATTTTATAGACCCATTTGCAGTCAATTACATTTACTCCCTTTTTCGGCGGAACAAGATGCCAGGTTTTATTATGCAACAAAGCTGTAAATTCTTTATCCATAGCTAGCTTCCAGTTTTCATTAGCTAAAGCCTCCTGTAGACTACAAGGTTCCCCTATATCAGATAAACCAGCATACCTTGTAGTACCATCTGTGTATTTCTTAGGTTTATGGATGCCATGTCTTGACCTTGTAACCGGGCCTATCACTGGCTGTTCTACTGCAATGGTCGCAGAATTATCTGCGGCAGTAGATCCTGATGAGCCTTGAACCGAGCTTGGCGCAGCAGACAATGGTGATGGCTGGGAATGCGACGCCGAGACAGAACCATGTGCAGGCGACCCATGTGCAGGCGCATGACCCGAGCCACCCGAGCCATGTGCAGGGACAGCATGCATGCTGTTGCTGTTGGAATTAGTGCATGCATGCATGCTAGTGTCAGTGCCTTGCCCCTCCGTAGCGTGGCATGCATGCACATCAGAATGCTCCTGCATAGAATCAATTTGCGGCTGTTGAATTTCATCACTATTCGCAGCCCCATCAGCGCCATGGTCTGCATCAGCGCCACTGAAACCTGAGCCTGCATCATCTTCATCCACAATATTAGTATGGTTAGAATCAATCAGAGGTTGATCATGTATTAGTTCGCCCCCATGATCAAGCACTGGTGGAATAAGATTAGAAGGAAGAAGGAGAATGTCAGATCGGAGTCTAGCACCGGCATTCGAGTGGAGAGCAGCAAAGGGAAACACTTGCTCATCAAAGACAACATCCCGTGAAATATAAACGCGACCAGCTGAGATATCAAGGCATTTAAAAACTTTGTGAAGAGTGCTATACCCTAGAAACACACACTGTTTCGAACGAAAGGCAAGTTTCTTGGAATTATAGGGTCGAAGATTGGGCCAACAAGCACAACCAAATATACGAAGCAGGGAGTAATCTGGAGGAAGATTGAACAAGCGTTGCAAAGGTGTTTCAAAGGCAATGACCTTAGTAGGAGTTCTATTAATAAGGTATGCAGGGTAACGAATGCTTCATCCCAAAACTTAAGTGGCATAGAAGCATGAGCAAGCAAGGAGAGCCCTACCTCAACAATATGCCTATGCTTGCGTTCAGTAGACCCATTTTGTTGGTGAGCATGTGGACAGGATACATGATGCTCTATGCCAATGCGATTAAAGAAATTATTCAACCGTTGGTATTCACCACCCCAATCGGTTTGCATAGCCTTGATCTTCCTGTTTAGGAGACGTTCAACAAGGTTTTGGAAGTTATGAAATTTCTCAAAAACTTCTGACTTATGCTTTAGTAAATATACCCAGGTAAATTTACTGAAATCATCAATGAAGCTAACATAATAATTCTTATTGCCAACTGAACTAGGAGCAGGACCCCAAACATCTGAAAAAACAAGTTGCAAAGGTTCTGAAGACACACTAGTAGACTTTGGATATGGCAACTGATGACTTTTGCCCTTTTGACAGGCATCACAACTGACTCTTGACTGGAGTCCCTAATAACAAGGAGATTATTTTGGCTAATAACACGATTAACAATAGCAAAGGACGGGTGACCGAGACGACTGTGCCACCTAGATAGAGATGGCTTGACGACACCATAGGCCTGCTTGTTGTTGGAGCTAGATATCTTATCAGTTGGCAGAGGATAAAGGCCATGCCTACACCTGCCTCAAAGCAGTGGCGTCCTCGTTACCTGATCCTTAACCAAAAAGAAATAGGGATGAAGTTCAACGAATGCTCTATTATCTCTAGCAAAGCAATGAGCGGAGACTAAACTCCTATAGGCATCAGGAACATGCAGGATATTTTTCAATAAGAGATTATGATTAGGGGTGCGAACAATAGCATGACCAACATGATCGATATCCATACCTTTCCCGCTTGCGGTGTGGACTTGTTCGTTCTCATTGTATTTGTCTTTTATCACCAGTTTTTCCATCTCTCCAGTGATATGATCGGTGGCACCGCTGTCGACATACCAATTGGTATCGATGCCGTAGGAGTTTGTCACCGCAGTGTTGACATTCTTCTCTTCTCCTGAAAAAGAATGATCAAATCTCTTCCAACACTTAGCAACAACATGACCCACTTTGCCACAAAGTTGACATGTGGGTTTTGACCTGCCGTCATTGCGGCCACGCCCAAAGCCACGGCCTCTGCCATGCCATCCAGCGCCACGCCCTTCTTGCGACACGGTCATGGCAGACGGATTTGCCGCATTTTGAAGGAGCTCCAGACGCGTCTCAAAGCCAACAAGTAAAGAATACAACTCGTTGACTGAGATGGAGTCTGAGCGGCTGGCAACAGATGACACCACTGGGTTGTAGTCGAAGTCGAGGCCGACGAGGATGTAGGAGACGAGTTCTTCGTCATCAAGTGGTTTACCTGCAGAAGCCATTTCATCTGCAAGAGATTTCATCTTACCCACATATTCTGCCACGCTTCTGGTACCTTTTTGCGTGGTTGAGACAGCCATGCGAGTATTAATAACCCGTGCGCGAGATTGTGACGCGAAGAGGCTTTCAATAGCGCCCCAGACTTCGGTTGCCTTGGTGAGTGAGGCAACCTGCGTCAATACTTCACAAGATAAAGATGACAACAAGTAACTTAGCACCTGTTGTTCTTGCGCCATCCACTGAAGTAGCGCTGGATTAGGGACCTTCTCAGTAGATTTGCCATCATCCTTGGTTGCGACGATGAATGGTTCCGGCACCCTGTTACTTCCATCTAGGAAGCCGGCCATCTGTGCCCCTTGAAGCGCCGCCAGTACTTGTGCCTTCCACAGAATAAAATTTGTCTTGGTCAGCTTCTCGGAGACAGTTTGCCCATTGAGATTAGATGCCATCGGCGCAGATGTTGTTGAGGACGATGCCATGCGAGATTTTGCTTGGTGCAGAGATGACTCGGTGCAGAGATGGCGTCGGTGCAGTGCAGAGATGTGTTGCCGGTGTTACCAGCCAAAGCATGCAGCACGTCACCAGCTAAAGCTGCACGTGTCACAAGATGATGCCGTGCGCCACCAGCCGAGGCTGCCCCTTGCCGCGCGTCACCTGCTTCTTGCCGCGCGTCACTACGCCGAGGCTGAGGTGTCTTGCTGCTCCTTGCCGCGCGTCTCCACGCCGTACGTTAGCGCCGCTTGACGTCGCACGACCCAAGACAAAAGCACGAGAAGATGCAGATTGGATTCAGTGGAGATCGGGTGAATAGATTGGATTCAGTGGAGGGTAATAGGCTCTGATACCATATTGGCGAAAACGCTGCCCTTCCTCCAGGCACGCTTGCGTGTTAATATATGTACGGGAAAAGCCCCCGACCTGGCGATACAGAAAACAAATTAGTTACATCCAAAGCTTTACGTGCGCACAAGATAAGATCATACACGAGATAACATCGAAGAAACAAAAACTGAAAAACAACCTTATCCTATCTAACCTCACGCGCACGCGCACGCACTAGAAACAACAGCTAACTTATCTAACAGGGGGAGCTGGGTCGTCGGGAGCAGAGCAGCGGGCGTCGAAGGGAAGCGGGAAGGTTCGTCGACCTCAGGGGGATGTCGGAAGGAACGAGTGGGCGGCTTTGTAGGGGACGAGGTGGTGGTAGGCGCGTGACCGATAGTGGCTTGGCCGGCTTGGGGCGCGGAGATGGCAAGGCACACACACTGAGGGGTGGCGGACGTGCACGGCGACACTCGCTTGCACGATGGCCAGAGCGACGGCAAGAGAAGCAGCGCACAGGGTCACGACATTGAGCAACGCGATGATCCCTGCCAAGGCACACAAAACATTTACCGCCTGTTAACACAGAGAACTCCTGCAAGGAGAGACACTCGTGCTTTGAAGGAGCTTGAAGGGCAGCTCAGCGACTTGAATTGGCGATTGAAGGCGGTAGGTGGTTCGCCCGGCGCCACCATCGGCAGCACGGTCTCACTCAAATCCATGGCAAATTCGCAGCATTAACACTCTCCTGTGCTGGGCCAGCGACGGAACACGGCAGCAGGCTAGCGTCATAGGCAGTACTCCACCGTGGCGACGACAAGACACGACCAAGGGAGTGGTGGTTGCTCCGGACGAAGGGCGTAAATGTCGTAGCGAAAAGCCCATCTCCTGCTTGAGGCAGCTCTTTGGAAATCAATGGCATCGGGTGCTGTCCCCTAACCACCACAGCGAAGGAGCGGTGGCAAAGCTGTTGGGGGGGAGTTCCTCTGCTTCTGACGCGGAGCGGCGCACGGGTGCGGTCGACCCAGATCTGGCAGAAGTCGGCGCACCAAGCCGGGGGGCGGAACACAAGGTAGGGGTTCTGGCGGCCGACGTGGAAGGCCATGAGGCTGCGGAGACACGGGGGTAGTCGTGTGGCGGGAAGGAGGGAGGAGGGCCGGCAGATCTGGCCTTGACGCCGGCGAGGGGGAGATGCGCACGGTCGCCAGAGGAGAACCGAAACTTACTGTTGGAGCCATCCTTGTGATATTGTTTTTCGTTTTTCTTTTTGTTGTTCTTGGAATTTATGATGATATATTTTTTGTAAAGCTTTATGATGACATATTGATATATCATTTATCCGAATGAATACATGATCCATTGAGCTTATGTCCAGAAAGGACATCTCTCTAAATTGTTGTTTATATGCATGGTTGATTTTTTTTATTGCTTTATTTGAATTTTTGAAGTGCTGATTAATTTCATGATTGATTGTTCTCGCATTGGCTCACGAGCTAAACGAGCTGCTCGAGCTTCCCAACAAGCTAAGTTGAGACAGCTCGTTAGTATAACGAACCGAGCTGAGCCGATTCAGCTCGTTAGTATAACGAGCCATATCAAGCTGAGCCAAGCCGAGCCAGCTTGATATCCACCCCTAATCATAGGGACATCCGACAGCTCTCCGTCCATTTGGCATCGGATGGAGTCAAGCGAGCAAGGCGGTTGAACGGGCTTGCACTCGAGCCAAAGCCAGCAAAATCGGTGACAAACCATTTGAAGAAATAGCTCGTTTCCTTCCTGGCTAGCAAAATCAAGATGACTCCCTATTCCCCACGGTTGTTGGCCGCTCGCTGCCACTCATTGTCTCCCCCGACGTAGGCATAGGTGGAGCGGATCCCCAAAGAAGCCCCTCCCCTCGTCACCGCCCTTGTCTCCATCCATCGTCCTTGCATCCTCCCCCTCGCGAGAGCCCCACTGCATCCGGCATGTAGGTCAGGTCTACCTCATTGGCTCGTTCGCCGATTTTGTATTTTATCTGACCAGCTACTTCTCCAACCAGAGGATTAAGATCCACTGATGTAGCAAGTTCTACATCAAAGGGATGTTCAATGGCTCTTGTCCATCCAAATTGGCATCGAAAAATAGTCGAGCAAGCAGAAAGGATAGGGCTCAACCCATATGACAGAAAAATTGGCCCACGCGATCCACAGCCACCAACGGCACCTCAGAGCCACAGCCACCGATGCCGTTAGGCAGCAAGTGGGGGAGGGATGGCCTCCGCACCTCCGTGGCAAACCCCTTTTGTCACCCGTCCTCTTTCGTGTCCCCGTCCCCCACCTCCATGTCTTTTCTCAAGCAGGGGCCTTCGCTGCACCCTAGCGTGGAGGTCGTGGCCACGTCCTCGTCTCCATTGTCGGTGAGATAAACTTCCGCAAGACGAGTGCAAGATGTATTAGAGTCCCGAGATGGGTGGTGGCGGAAGGCTCAACGAGGGCACTGCCATGGAAGCCGTTGTCATAGAGGTAGATCCAACCTTCACACCAGATGCAGCAGGGCCCTTGTGAGAAGGAGGACGCAGAGGCAAGGGCGGCAACAAGGGGAAGGGCTTCTTTACGGATCCGCTCCACCTGCGCTTGCGTAGGAGGAGATGACGAGCGGCAGTGAGCATCCGATGACCATGGGAATCGAGAGCCATCCCAAATTTGCTGTCTGGGGAGGAAACAAGCTATTTCTTCAAATGGATTGTCGTTGGTTGCAGTGCGAGCCTTTTTAGCCGCCTTGTTCACTCGACTCCATCCGATGCCAAATGGACGGAGAGTCGTCGGGGTCCCTCCGACATATCGTTCACTATGTATGAGAATCTGGTTCCCTCCAACTAAACCTTTCCATACTATGGAATCCATAGTATGCATTTTTTCCTTTTTCCAAATAATTGGGTATTGTGACAATATTTCTTGAACTATAGCTAATATATATATATATATATACTAGTAAATATGCACGTACGTTACAACGGACGTGATTTTATTTTATCATAATTATTTCAAAGTTGAAGTCTCACATAATTTCAATTTATATTTTTTTTCTTTATGTCTTCACCTAAGACCTATTTCAGCATTGGGACAGCGGATTAATTTTAAACTCGTCAGAAATTGATGCTCTCTAGACCCAGCTGAATAAATCAAGAGCTGATAAAGCTAAGCTGGAGTCTGACAATGAGCGAATTCTGGAAGAATTCAAAGGTGAGTCTTTTAAGATAGCACTCTGCATCTTGCTCGATTTTGGAAATTTATGTGATCACGTGACTCTTGCAGCTTATAAAGTCAAGTCCCGAGCATAGTTTGACGTTTTTGCCGAGCGGGTCCGAAAGGCCAAAAGTGTAAGGGATGACATTGCCAACGCAGCCACTCTAATCCTGTCAGCACTATACAAGCATGGGCTCGGGACAAGCTCGCTGGATGCTGTTGAAGTCTTCGACAAGCTCAGGACGGCCCTAGAAAAATATATTGCAAATATCTCTGACGCAGCCGCCATGGGTGCAAGCTTCGCTCTTGCACAAGCTAAGTCACTCTATCCTCGGATAGATGTTGACTCTGTCGGAGAGGGCTTCGCGGACAGCACCACAGATGAGCGAGCCCTAGAGCTCATAAATGAAGCACAGGAATCGGCGAAGGAAGTGGCTGCTGATGTGGTTGAGAACTTCCAATCTTGATTACTTTGCAGATTTTGTATGTAACTTCTGATGTGAACTTATAAATATTTAGCTTAATTATGTTAATGCCCTGATCTGAGTCTTCATATCAAATTTTTTAAGTAATCTTCGTTCGACTATCACCAAGCCTAAGCTTGATTAGGTCATCAAAAAATTCTCAGTACTTATCTATTGAACTCGAATCAAAACACTATACAATGATAAACTAAATATGAACAAGTTATCGAAGAAAACCATGCTTTATTGATATATGTATAGCCCTCGACTAACAACCCAAGAAGTCATCTTGCTTGGAGTTGGCAGTCAAGAAGAACATGAAGCTCAAAAAGGTTCAAGAATAATATCGTCAAAGATGCTCAATATTCCAAGAATTCTCCACCATGGTCCCATCTTCACGCTTTAGTCGGTATGCTCCTGGCCGAGTCACCTCAGCGATTATGTAGGGTCCTTCCCATAATGGAGATAATTTGTGACGATCCTTGGTGGTCTGAACTTGCGCAAAACCATATCACCGACGATGAAAGCTCACGCCCGAACATTGTGATTATGGTAACGTCGAAGTCCTTGAAGATACCTTGCCGACTGGATCAAGGCTGCCTCACAGGCCTCCTCCAGTCGGGTCAAGTCATCAACTCTGTCTTGATCATAACGCTCGTCGTTAAAGCTGCGAACTCAAAGAGATTCATACTCCATCTCATTCGGCAGCATCGCTTCTGCTTCGTAAACCAAGAAGAAAGGAGATTGACAAGTGGCCCGACTGGGTGTAGTCCGTAATGACCATAAAACCGGTGTAAGGATTTAGCCTGTCAAACACTCGGGCCTTGATGCCTTGAAAAACCATGCCATTGGCGCGCTCAACTTGCCCATTACTTTTAGGGTGCGCCACCGATGTGTAGCAGATTTTGATGCCAAAATCTTCACAGAATTCCTTGAAAATACCTCTAGTGAATTGAGTCTCATTGTCAGTTATAATTCTATTTGGGACACCAAACCGGTACACGATGTTGAGGATAAAGTCTCGTGCTTTGTCAGCGGTGATCGTAGCAACCGGCTTAGCCTTAATCTACTTGGAAAACTTGTCGATCGCGACGAACAGATGTGTAAATCCTCCTAGAGCCTTCTTGAAAGGACCGACCATATCCAAGCCCCACACCGCGAACAGCCACGATAATAGAATCGTTTGTAGCTCTTGGGCTGGAACATGGCTTTGTCGAGCAAAGAACTGGCAACCCTCACACGTGCGAACCACCTTGTCGGCGTCGGAGACCGTCGTGAGCCAGAAGAAGCCTTGTCTATAAGCTTTGCCCACCAAGGTGTGTGCCGCAGCGTGATTGTCGCATACGCCCGAGTGGATGTCTTGCAATAGTTGTCGTCCTTCCTCAGGCGTGACACATCTCATTAGAACTCCAGAAGGGCTTCTCTTGTATAGTGTAGAATCAACCATGACATAGCCCTGACAGCGACGTCGGATTCATTCCGCCTCATCCCGGCCTTCCGGCAGCTTTTGCTAAGTTAGAAACTTGATGAGTAGAGTCCTCCAGTCGGCGTCGAGCATGGCAACCTGGTTTGTAGCTTCCTCATTAGGAGTTGATTTGGCGACAACAGTCGGCTTGTAAAGGTGTTCTACGAAGACGTCCGTCGGGGCTGCTTCTCGCTTGGACCCGAACTGTGCCAGCTCGTCTACTGCCTCATTGTTTTGCCTCAAGACATGGGATAACTCCAATCCATCAAACTTGTCTTCCAGTTTGCAAACTTCTTGTCGATAGGCCTCCATAGTTTCATTTAAACAGGACCAGTCTTTCATTACTTGATTAACTACCAGCTGGGAATCTCCTCGCACAATCATCCGTCGTATCCTGAGTGACACAGCGAGTCGTAGACCATGAAGCAAAGCTTCGTACTTGGCGACATTGTGTGAGGCAGGGAAATGAATATGGAGGACATACCGCAACCTTTCCCCAGTCGGGGAAATCAGCACGACTCCTGCTCCCAAGCCATTGATCCTCTTGGAT
This sequence comes from Oryza australiensis, assembly GCA_019925245.2. Classification (NCBI taxonomy): domain Eukaryota; kingdom Viridiplantae; phylum Streptophyta; class Magnoliopsida; order Poales; family Poaceae; genus Oryza; species Oryza australiensis. Next base: position 932,434 of record JAIFGZ020000282.1, read on the forward strand.
CCGTCAAAGTGCATGGTCCAGTATTGTAGATCTTCCGTAGGTACATCTTCTTTTCGTTCGGTCCACTTGGCTAGGAAGTCTGCCAAGACTTGGGATTTTATAGACGTCCTCGCCTTGAAGGTTAAGTCCAGCGGTATTAGTTCCAGAGCCCACTTCGCGATGCGCCCAGTAGCCTTACGGTTATGAATGACATCGCTGAGTGGAAAGGAGGTAACGACGGTGACCGAGTGTGCCTGAAAATAGTGTGCTAACTTCCTCGCGGTTATCAGAACATCGATACCTGGGGGTAGCGAATTTTGCCTCCTGCCAGCACTTCGCTAACAAAGTAGATTGGTCTTTGAATCTTCTGGGCTCGTCCTTCTTCCTCACGCTCAACGACGAGAACTGTGCTGACGACCTGGTGAGTCGCTGAGACATACAACAACAGGGGTTCCTGAGGCTGAGGTGAGGCTAGGACGGGCGGCGTCGTGAGAAACTCTTTGAAGTCTTCAAAGGCTTTATGGGCTTCCGTGGTCCATTGAAAGTCGTCGGTCTTCTTTAGCAACCTGAAGAAAGGCATACCTCGTTCGCCGAGTCTGAAAATGAATCGACTTAGCGCCGCCATGCAACCAGTGAGCTTCTGGACGTCTTTCTGGGTACTCGGGGGCTTCATGTTCAAGATAGCGTTGATTTTCTCTGGGTTTGCTTCGATGCCGTGATGAGATACCATGAAGCCGAGTAGTTTGCCTAACGGCACACCGAAGGTGCATTTTTCCGGGTTTAACTTCATTCTGAAGGCCCGTATGTTTGCAAAGGTTTCCTCTAAGTCGGCGATCAGGTCCTCCTTTTGCTTGGTCTTGATGATGACATCATCGACGTAAGCTTCCACGTTTCTCCCGATCTGCGTCTGAAAACATCTCTGGATCATGCGCTGATACGTGGCTCTGGCATTCTTCAGGCTGAAGGGCATCGTGATGTAGCAGTAAGCTCCAAACAGTGTGACGAACGCTGTTTTGAGGCAGTCGGACTCCTTCAAGTTGATCTGATGGTAGCCCGAGTAACAGTCCAGAAAACTCAGGAGCTGGCAGCCGGCTGTTGAATCCACGACTTGGTCGATACGAGGCAGTCCGAAGGGATCCTTAAGGAAAGATTTGTTGAGATCGGTATAGTCGACGCGCATGCGCCATTGCCCTATCTTCTTCCAAACCAAGACCGGGTTAGCTAGCTAGTCGGGATGGTAAACCTCTTTGATAAACCCGACGGCTAAGAGTTTTGTAAGTTCTTCCTTGATAGCATCTTTTCGATCCTGAGCAAAACGGCGTAGTCGTTGTTTGATAGGTTTCGCGTCATCTTTGACGTGTAAAGAGTGCTCGATCACCTCCCTAGGAATACCCGACATGTCAGATGGTTTCCAAGCAAAAACATCTTTATTATTCTAGAGGAAGGTGACGAGCGCGCTTTCCTATTTAGGATCTAGCTCGGCACCGATTACAGCGGTTTTGGAAGGATCAGATGGATCAAGGCAGATTTTCTTTGTTTTGGCGTCACCTTGTCCCGACTTGGCTATCTTCTTCGTGGGGATTTCACCCTCTTCAAATGTCGATGCAGCCGGTCGGATTTCTTCCTGGCCACGTGATCTCTCACGAGATTGGGACATATCGCATCTTTCTTTATCGCAGGTGAAGGCTTGTTTGACGTCGCTGCGTAGGGTAATAACCCTGTTGGGACCGGGCATCTACATACAGAGGTAAGTGTAGTGTGGTATCGCCATGAACTTGGCGAGCGCAGGTCTTCCGATATTGCGTGGTAGGCTGCTTCGAAGTCGGCCACCTCAAAGGTGATGGTCGTCCAGAAGTTCTCCCGAACTCCGAAGGTGATTGGAAGGGTGATGTGCACGAGTGGCGTAGATGACGGCCCAGGGATAACTCCGCGGAAGGGGCTGAACTCGGCTTCAACTCGGATCTTGGGATCTGCATCTCGTCCGAGCGTCTTGGCGAATAGAATGTTGAGGCGCTGCCCCGTCGACGGACGCGCTTGAGCTTTATGTTTGGACCACCGGGTCTAGTATCAGGGGATACCGCCCCAGGTGAACCACTTGGTCAGGGTGATCCGAGCGGTTGAACGTGATGGCCACCTCCAACCATTGTAGATAATGTGGGACTTCGGGTTGTGCCGCATTGACCTCATGGTCAGTCAGCTTTTGCTTCCTCTTGGACTCATAAGCCTGCGGCCCCCCGAAAATATGATTTAGCTCGCCCACGGGGTCTTGAAAGGGCTCTGAGTTGCCAGTCGGGTTGTTCTTCTTGGTTCCCGATGGGCCGGCTCATCAGTCGACTTTTGGCGTAGTTGTGCCGCGTATTGTTCGGCGAACTGCTTGTAGATAAAGCAATCCTTGGCCGCATGCTTGTGATGTGGATGATGCGTGCACTGAGCGTTCATGATCGTGTCGTAGGCTGCAACCCGGGGATGGCGTTGGGAGTTTGACATCGTGGCGACCAGATCCTCGGGCTTGCGCTTGTGATCTTTCTGGCCGTGATTGTTGTTGCCGTTGTCCTTCTTAGGACGCCAGCTGCCTCCCGACTGCTTGTCGTCCCTTTTGTCGTGCTGGTCTTGTCGTGAGGCCTTGATCGTGTCATTGGATTTCGCGTAGGAGTTTGCTGTCTCGAACATTTGTTTTACCGTCTTCGGTGGCTTACGTCCAAATTTTCCGATCAGCAACTCATCACGGACACCCTTCTGGAATGCGGCTATTATGACGTCATCAGTGATGTTGGGGATCTTGTTCCGCTTCTCCGAGAAGCGCCGGATGTAGTCCTTCAGCGGCTCGTCTGATTTCTGGATGATGTTGTAGAGATAGAAGTGGGTCCCAAGTCTTTCGAAGGTGCCCTGGAAATTGGCGATGAAGTGGTCCCGAAGCTCACTCCACGAGCTAATCGAGCCTCTTGGTAGACTCGTGAGCCAGTTCCTGGCTGAGTCGACGAGGGCGACGGGCAAGTAGTTGGCCATGGCCTTGCTGTCTCCTCCTGCTGCGCGGATGACGAGGGTGTACACTGTCAGCCACGACTCGGGGTCGGTCTTTCCGTCGTACTTCTCGATTCCTGTGGGCTTGAAGCCACTCGGCCAATCCACTCGATGCAGGTCCCGAGTGAACGTAGGCACTCCGTCGTCGTTGTAGTCGGGCGATCTCCTTCGGTCTTCATAGGAGCGCTGCTCACGCTCCCGATGGCGCCGGTCAAGGACTTCCCGCAGATCACTCGACGGGGTTCTTTGCAGGCTGCTACGGTAGTTCGAGTTATAGCTGCGACGGATCCGGTCGTGGACGGGTGGTCGACCATGTCCTCTTTCGCGAGAGTCGGCCGATTGTTCTTGATGCCTCCATATTGTCTCGTGGCGGGGTCTCTTGACCTAGCGGCCGTCTTGGTTTGCTCGGGCCTCTGTAGTCCTTCGGCCAGTAGCGGCGGAAGTCGGCTTTCGTCGGAGTGTTTCGGCGACGGACTAGGTCGGTCTTCGTGCTGAGGTGGAGGGAGAGCAGTTGGCTGTAGCCGCGACGATGGTCTTGATCTTGTCCAGGATTGGTGTTACCGCAGCGGGTGCCGCTTTGATAACAGTGTCGAGGAGGGTGAGGGCGGCAACGGCGTTCTGTTGAGGCGTCTGGAAGATGTTGGTGTTGTCGACTCGTGTCTGAAGTATAGCCTCTCGGGCGGATCGCCTAGTCGCCCTCAGGTCTCGTTTCCTCCTGTCGGCCTCTTCTCTGCGCCTATTCTCTTCCTCATGAAGCTTGCGCTCTTGCTTGAAGCTTGGCTTGTTCTTCTTACGCAGCCACTGCGGGCCATGTGGCGAGTCGGTCTCGGCTACCTCGGCTATAAGAATGTTGAAGAACATTGGCTCATAGTCCTTGTCGAAATTGGAGTCGTTGGCCTCGTCCGTGGAGATGTCGTAAAGGTCATCAAAATCTGAAGAGCTGAGGTACTCATTGAGCTCCGTGGATGAGCATGACCCGAGCGGTTGTAGGATGACGACGACTTCCCTTGAGCTGGATTGCTTGAGTGCGGATCGTTCAGTCAGGTCGCAGCTTGATGACGATGGTTCTCCCGAGTGGATCGGTTCCAACTTGAAAGACAGAAGACTGCAATAGATCTCAGCGGCGTTCGGTAACCCAAACGGCGCCGAGTGGTTTTCTCCTCCCAAGTGGATAGGTTCCAACTCGGAAGTCAGAAGGTTGCAGTAGATCTCAGCGTTGTTTGGTAACCCGAACGGCGCCGAGTGGTTTCCTCCTCCCGACTGGTCCGAGTCCGAGTAGAGGAGGGAGGGCTTGCCGAATCTATCGGCGACGAAGTCGAGGCTGTCGAACCGGAACGCCTGCCTAGGGGCGAAGGCGAAGTCGTCGATGTCTGATGAAGATCTCATCGCGCTTGTCGGCGAGATGAAGAAGAAGTCTTGACGCGTTGCCCCTACCTGGCGCGCCAACTGTCGAAACTTGGTTTCGTCAATAGAAATTGGGGGTGCAGTCAAGTTGCCAAACGCGATGGGTTAAGTGAAAAAAAGAGGGTTTAGACATGTTCAGGCCCTCTCGTGAAGTAATACCCTACTCCTGTTTTGGGGATTCGATTCTCCGAGTGTCTTTATTGATCTCTTGATCTCGTATATCGTATATCCCTCAAGAGACGCTCCTTACCCCCCTTATATAGTTTTAGAGGGTAGGCTTACAAGTCGGAGACCCTATCATATTTTATGTCGGATTCCTCAATCTTACCAAGTTATGACTATGAGCCGTTACCTTATCTCATTGGTAACGTAACACCCAACTCATAGCCAGCTTATATAATCATGATGCGCAACCTATCCTTATTACTAATCGAACAAGCTAGCCATAAGGGTATCCGGTTCCCATAAACTTCAATATATATATATATATATATATATATATATATATATAAAACTTAGTAGGGTGGGGATAACTGTCAAACATTTCATGTCTCCTAAGTTTATTCAGTTGGATTATATCTCATTGTATCAACTCAGGCTAACCGCCTAGCTCATGCTAATGGAGTTGCCTGAGGATTTAGCAGGCTAATGAAGAGGTCAGGTCAAGCTAGCTCAGGATACACCAAGGTACAAACCAAACACGCACACCCTTCATCCTAAAAAACCAAATTCTGACTATCAATGAATATGGATATTGACTATATCTATATTTATAGTCAGAAGTTAGATTTTTTTGGCCGGAGTAGTTATTAAAGCTCAGGCAGCGCTCTGGCCAAGCGTACAAGCCTCTGGACGCGGACCAAACAGGAAACAACCCCTGAGTCTGCATGCTTTAGCTCCTACTCTTCATTTACGGAACTGAAATTACGATGATACCATACATTATACAAATAAAACTACAAAATATTTAGACTGATAATTGTTTCCCGACTAAGATAGGGTTGTACATAGCAATAATGTGCCACAGCACGGCACTTTTTCCATTTAAGTGTTTCCTACTGCATCCCAATCCTAATTCTGCAATGTGCTTCTCTCCTCAGCTCCTTCCTCCCCTCAATGAGCCGGTTTCAACGAAATTTGGGAGCATCTTCCTTTTCCTCCTCAGCACCATTTATATAAAGAGAGGGTAGTACATAATCTTGATTTTTTTATCTGGCATTGCATCCATGTATTGTATCCTTATGCAGACACAAAGGGATTAATTGTTATACTATAATACAAGAGCCACACTAAAGTATAGAGAAACTGTTTCTGAGAGTGATTTTATGGTTCTTAAAGAAGTATCAAAAGATATGTATCATATTTTCATATGTATTGTATCAAAGTATATAGATTTACACTAAAAATTTTGACACTCTTTGTACCTCTTAAAGAGTAAAAAATATCTCGAATAGTGAAGTTGTGCTGAAAAAATTGATGAAACCATATGGTGTACTATTTGGAAAAAAAACTGAGACGTTCTCAAATTTATAGGCCGAGATGGTCTGACAATCGGGGAAGACGAGCAGTATGTTCCCCTCGCCGTATTCGATTCCGGCGGCCGGAGCTCCGCTGTTCTTCCCTGTATCGGCTTTCAACTGATATAGCCATCGTCATGCCACTTCATGTTGTCGAAGACTCTGACAACAATATATGCTAGATAGTAGATACTGCTACTACACATGCAACATGATTTGCTAGTTCGTTCAGATTTGGAACCGGGGGAAGGGCCATAAAAGTAAAAGAATTGCTGAATTTCCTGACACCTTACATTCCTACTCTACCTGCTAGCTACAACCAGCATGTTTAGCTACGTACACAGTGTTCATCAGATTTCACTTCCATAAGAAGATAAGCCTAAGGTAGTATGTCGACCCCTGAAAAAATAAATAAATCTAATGTTGGTATGTATCTCTCTCAAGTCTGAACCTCCTTTACCCCTTAAGAGTTCATTTATTTGACATCTTTAGTTGCATCTGGTGCATTCTCCTGCCAAAGTAATGAATACTTAGACAAATTGATAAGTAGTTAAGTTCATTGGTGGCTTACTAGGAAAAAGGATTGAGAGAGACGTCTCTCTAAATATTTTTTTAAAAAAATTATGAGTATGTGAAGATTTGAATACAGGACCTCCCTAAAACCACATCCTCCTTGCCACTCCTTGTCACTGCACTATCAAACACATCTCATTGGTTGTTTATTAGGAACTGGTCAGTTAAAGCCGTTCAACAATTTCTCTACATACCTGTTTCTTTAACCCCAACCGCATATAGCTGAAATTTTTCTTATTTTTGAACCTTTAAATTTTTAATTTTAAAGACAAACCTTTTCCAAACATATTTTTAAGATATGAACCTTTTGGCATGTCAACCATACGACATGACAAAACAACACAAAACAACACTAAACAACATTGTTACCTTGGTTTGGCTGACGTGACGGTGTTATTTGGTCAAGTCACTCTCACTAGCGTGATAAGAGAAAGCTGTAATGCCGATATGCGTAACATGTCGGTGTTGTTTTGTCACGATAGATAAGTGGGCGTAACCAAAGGTTCACATTCGAAAATAAGTTTTGAAAAGTATTTTTAAATAAAAATAAAAAAATCAAATAGCTACTACTGGGTAGCACTTTGATTCTATTGGATGATCACACGTCCTAAATTATTAAAAACAGTGAAATTTGACACCAACATGAGAGAGATGAGACTGGAATATAACAAAAGCAAAAAGTCTAAATTACCTCCCTAAATTATTACAACGATACGAAATACCCCTCAATTCAAATATCAGATAATATTTTATATCCTAAACTTTTAAAACCGAACAAATTAACCCGCTAACTCAATATGAAACGGTTTTGATCGAATTAACCTGCTAACTCAATACGCTCAATACGAAGTGGTTTTTGTCTCACAGTCAAGTCAACAAAAAATTGTTTTGGAATCGGTGGGGCCCAACTTGTGGAGGTGATGAACACGACGGAGACAGTGACGTCTTGGTCTTCCAGCGCCGGCGACGAGCCCATGTACGAGACCAAGCCACCCCGGCCTCATTCATGACTAGGGACTAGTAACTCAAAACGCTCACATGACTTTTCTATTGTTGAAGGTCTCGCCTATTGTTTCTCTGTGATAAATAAATCTGTGATAAATAAAATTAAGGAAATTAACAACGTTACAAGTAATATACCCGTGCTAAAAGCTACAGTACAATTCTAATAATTTTTAAAAATTTCATGTTATCAAAAAAATATTTTTCTATGATCGGTGCAATTAAGCTTTAATTCAATCCATGTCATACATCAAATATAATATCACGCAAAGTATGATAGTATGATATTGTATAGGCACAATAAATCTTGACCAGAATTAATTATATATAATCATTTCAGTATACAATATACGAGGGAAATATACATTTAAAAATTATGTCAAAAAATAGAGAGTTATTCCATTAATTCCACGGTACCACTTTGCTGTGTGAAGTTGCACATGTTGTTGTGAGCAATCTTAATGGGGATTTTGAATCTCGAATGTGCAATACGTCCTTCGGGCAATATCGACGCTGCTATACCAAATGTTGTAGTTGCAGTGACTATTAATCTCTCGGATCGCACTCTAGCAAGAAGCGCCTTCTATGTCTTTACATTTCCAGTGCCACCTGAATCATTAATGAAAAATACCTGGCTCTACTTATTAGTTACATAATTAAAGATCTCATCAAATCCTGCATGCTACTCATTATTAAGGATGTGTATATGTCTAAATGATTTTGGTCCCGGCACATTAAGTTCCTCTCTATTATCTGTTAGTACGTCGTTGCAACATTTACGATTGGTGAAAAGAAATAGATGCATCATGAAATACGTGTACAGAACATGTACCGAACAAATATGTACACATCAAGAAATAGATGCTTCCACTATATCCTTTCCAATTTATTCAAAGATCCTCAACATGTACCAGAACAAATATGTACACATGTTCCAAACTTCCAGTAAATGAAACATAAATTAAACAGGCAATGATTTACTATCTGCTTTCACAGGGATATGTATTTGTTAGTTTATGGAATCAATTGATTAAGAATACATGGTGCCATTTGTCATGCAACAGGTTGATCGATCGATTATTAATTTTATGATAACTTGAAGCAAACAGATCACTTATACGCTAATTTGTGTTTGCCTTCTTTTATGTACTTTCATATATAGAAATAACTCATTAAATTATGAATTCCATTGTGTGTCGATCGATTTTCATCAATAATATAAAGCCATCTTCTAGCAAACCTGATTTGTCTTGTTGTTCTCTTGTTTCTTGTTTTATCTTTTGACTTACATGTGTGCCGCTTTACTTTTGCGGGCGGCGGTACACGAGTTTTGCTAGACAGTTGCTTGAAAACTAAAATCGATGAAAAATGAAGCATGTTCATATAAATAATTCGACGAGTCGGACTCCAATACGAATAGTGACTACGAAGTTAGTTTGTACATATAATTCATCTTGTAGTTAGATCTCATTCACTGAAACATAACTCCAATTCCAAAACCAATTTAGCAGATTCATCAATGGCTACACATGGTCGAAATTCATTTCGGTGATTAGCGCTAATGGAGTTCCAAGCAGTCTTTGCACGGGGATGTTACCCAATGCACTTTGTCTATCTTTTCTTGGCACAGATTATTAACTTTGCCCCAAAATGTACCATGTCAAGCAGTACTTGCATCCTACAACAAAGCAAATCAGGTCATTTTGTGTTTAACTTTCATCGATTATTTTTGTATTCTCTATCTCCTTTGACATTACCAGTGAGCACAACCCTCGTTTAACGGATGAGAAGTAGCTCTCAACATTAGGAGCTACTACTGAAGTTTTGAGGTAAAAGAGCATAAGAGCGGAGGCATTTCGGTACTGAGACCTCAAATAATTCGGTTGAGATGAGACCCATCCCATGTGCAAACGGCACAAACGAATTGAAATCATAGTCCGATCGGTTGCTCCATTGCCTATTAAATATCCCTGAAAAAACCTTTAGATTGTAAGCTAAAAGAAAACTTTTAGCATGCATGTACGATTGATATGTGATGTCATCTCCCGACAAATGAAAACGAGAGGACCTTAAAATTGGTTCTTGGCTTCAGATCCTTTTCTATCCTTGTAAGGACATAAACATAGTAAGAAACTTTTGACAATAACGAGTTATATGGAGTACATATTCTCTTTACGACAAACTCAACCTTTTACAACTTCATCAGCTAGCGTTGGAATGTAGATCCCTGCATATGACTCTCCCGAGATGTAGAATGGATTTGGTGAAACTCGGGGTATAACTCAAAATTTGCAACAATGTGTAGTTCAGCACAAAAATTTCATGAAACGATTGATATTGATATAATTGGAACCAAAGCGGGAGTAGGTACCTTCGAAGGAAGGTGTGTGCATCATGTGCGGCTAATCACGTTGGATTACGGAGCAGGTTTGAGGAACGAGAGATAATTAAGTAGCAGAGCTTATCTGTGTAATGTGAGGTTAATTGATTGATAACCTTGGACCAGTGTAGGGGTTGAGCTCAGATTTGGGAGGCCCCCGGATCGTGCCACGCTCGAAATTGAAGGGGCCTGCGATGCAATTAATTAATCGATGGATGGAGCACTTGAAGCCTAATCAATGGCGATTATATCGATGAAGAAGATGGCGATTAGGAGGAGATCGAGCTCACCATTCTCGTAGACGAGCCGTCGAAGCTAGAGCATCCGACCCGTCGTTGAGCGAGGAGCATGACGGGTCGGCGGCGGGTCGCACTCCGACGTCTCCGTGCGGCGCGGAGGCGACCTCGCGTGCGCCGGCGGTCGGCCTTCGCGTGCGTGGTGGCGGCGGCCTCCCTGCGCGAGTGGTGATGGTGGCCTCCACGCGCGACCGACGGCGGCGGCCTCCCGGAGGCAAGGCCGCGTTGGGGCGCCGTCCCTCCCTCTCACTCAATCGGCGGTGGCGGCTGGGAGCTAGGGCGGTTAGGGTTAAAACCCTAACCGCCCCCTTTTATCATTGGGCTAGATGGGATCGATGCGGCAGATGGGGACGGGATCAGCACGCGCGGGCAGCGGATGGAGGGGGCGCACGGCGGCGGATAGCGTAGCGGCGGCGGGGACAGCGGATGGGAGGCGCGCGCGGGCGGCGAATGGAAGAGCGCGCTGGCGTCGGTGGTCGGATCGATCGAGGCGATGGCGCTCCCGCGTGATTGGAGCGATGCGCCCGCGCGTGATGTGGAGAGGATGCGCCGCGCGTGATGGGGATGACCCGATTTCGTCCGTTGGATGATGATTCCCTGCGATTGATTTTCGGCCGTCGGATGATGAGTGAGTAAGAGAAAGTGAATGCATCTGAGCCGTCAATAAGGTGTATTATAAGAGGTATTGATAATATGTTTAAGAGTGAGTTTTCCTATTAACCAATTAATTGAGTGCACGTGTTTGGGACAGGTCCAAATACATAATTTTTGGTATTTTTAATTTTATTTTTTAAAAATTTGCAAAACTAATTTTTTTGTTTTAAACAATTGTAAAAATGTCCTCTAGCGCTCACGAAAGGGCGTTTTACGTGACGCCGTTGACCTCCGTCAACATTTTGGCATTTTTAAATTTGCAAAAAATCAAAGGGTCTAAGTGCAAAAATTCCGTCCAGGGCTCCAATGCCAAGCTGACTCCGCGTGATTTTTGCACTTGGACCCTTGGATTTTTTGCAAATTCAAAAAAGTCCCAAACGTCGACAGAGGCAAATGGCCTCACGACACGTCACAAAAACCGCCTTCTGGGAGGGCGATTTTTAAAAACACCCTCCCAGAGGGCAGCGAGGGACCTTTTTGCAATTGTTTGAAACGAAAAATTAGTTTTGCAAATCTTTAAAAAATAAAATTAAAAATGAAAAAAATCTCCAAATACATATGGGCCTTTATGGGCCATGCCTTCTGTCTGAGAAGCAGGCTTAATCTGGCCATAGATTGATGAGCCAAAAACACCACTCTTTCTCATGTTTGAGCCAGTTGGAATCCAAATTTAGTTGAGGGCTATTTAAACATTGCTATCACTTTATTCGACTATATTTATCTGACTACAATATTCCTCAAGAAAAGAAATAATGAACCTCGAGGGGACAGAGATCCAGGTAGAAAAACAAATTTAGTTGAGGGTTAATTGGCCGATTGGTTTGTCCTTGCAAGTGACCGGAGTGGACCAAAATTGGGTGGGCCAAGACAAACGTGAAAGAGGAGCAGGTTGTTTTGTTTCCCTCGCCGTACTCCATTCTGGCGCTCGGAGCTCCGGCGTTCTCCGGCCATCCTGTGCACTGATCAGCTGATCCGACTTCATTGATCAGCAGCATGTCATCATCGTGCAAGCAAAAACTACACAAATCTGCTATATTTCGTTCAGATTTGGAGCCAGGTTCAGCCAGCGGAGAGGGAAGCAAACAAAGCAATTGACTTGTCTTCAAGTCTTAGTTGGGGCCAGTTTTCCTGTTTCACAGTTTGAGAAGGCATCCTAAGCTACCTGAGTCCACATGTCGAAACTTGGTTTCGGCAATATATTTTCTGGGGTCGCAGTCAAGATCGCCAAGCCCGATGGGTTAGAAGAAGAAGAAGATTTAGACAGGTTCAGGCCCTCTCGTGAGGTAATACCCTACTCCTGTTTCGGTGGATTCGATTCGCCGAGTGTCTTTATTGATCTCGTGATCTAAAGCTAAGAGCTAAAAGCTAATCTCCTATCGGAATTTCTGATCTAGAATCTGATCAAGTCTAAGATATCCCTCAAGGGACGCCCCTTACCCCCCTTATATAGTCTTGGGAGGAAGGCTTACAAACCGGAAACCCTATCTTACTCTAAGTCGGTTTCCTCAATCTTACCAAACCGTGACTATAGGCCGATTGCCTTATCTCTATCGGCAACCGTAACACCTAAGTCAAGTTCGGCTTACGAGATATAGCGGCGCAATCTATCCCTACCTCCGAGTCGGATAAGCTTGCCATGTAGATACCCGATTGCCACAATCTCCACGGTAGCCCCCGAGTCCTTTTCGGTCGACGAGACAACTCGGCTTGAGACCAAAGCGGCACTCAAAAATCTCTTTGGCCGAGTGCTCGCGCCGAGTGATTCCATCATCTCTGCTGAATCTTCCAGTGACTCCAAAAGGCGTGAAGGGCTGAAAATATCTAAAAAATTTCTTAAAAATAAATATCTAGGTGCATCTCTGATGCACCTAATTAGGTGTAGCCCCAGACTATGTGGTTAGTCAAAAATAGGCTAAGCATATAGTCAAGAACCATAAAAAATCATTCTCATGTAGATGCCTAGCTCATGCTAAAGCAATCATAGAAATCTCATTACTCGGCAAGTTCATACTTATCCGAGTGAATTTGCAGAGTCATCTCGAGCAAATAATTCAATCATCCCTCACGGGTAAAAATCACTCGGTAAACTCTTGCTCATCGAGTGGATTTGCCGAGTAATCTCGGAATAAATATTTCATTCATCCCTCATGCGAAAACAAGTTCTTTCAATCATATGAAAAATATGACCAAGTTATTAAATAGCTTATGCCATAATCTTGGTCTCAATCTTGTAAAAATCTTCACCAAGGTGAAAAACAAACAGCATTGGTAAGATTACCCGACCAAATACCAAAAAACCAAACAGCCCTTGTTCACCAAGGCAGCTATAAAAACTCAGCTGTTGGTTACCTTCCAAATTGCATCGTGCCAGCTTCTCATGAAGTCAGGCAAACCGCGGTATGGAAGGATCTTTTAAAGGTATAGGGCACTCGGACACGCGCATATTGCCGGGGCAAATCTGCTTAAACTCATCCGCTTAAGTCCCTAAGGACACGTATCGGACCACACCTTAGCTGGGCCATAGATTTTCTTATGGGCTCGGCCCACTCACCAGAAAACCTAGCGCAACCCTCAAATCTTTCTTATAAATACGCGAGGTCGTCCCCGCCTCTTCGTCTTCCAAACGATTCCCCTTTTCGCGGCACTGTTCAACAGTCCACCGCGGAGAACCCTAAACTCACGCGCTCCCAAATCCATCCATCTAAGAGCTCACTTTCTGCAACAACCAGCCTCCACAGCCAAATCTCCCACATTCCATCGCCAAAGATCCAACTTTTTCCAGCCAGATCCACTTCCCATCAACTCATTCTCATGGCGGAGGAAAAAAGGATTCCGTTCGACCAATGGGCCGCCTCGGATGTGAGGAAGTCCACCCTCAAGGAGATGGTGAAGCACGGCGTGCTTCCGCCAAAGGAACTTGTGGGATGGCGCCGGCGGCGGGGAAGACTTCCCGACCCCAAACACCGGTGAGCTCGTTGTCTTTACTTCCTTTTTCTATTGCGGGTTCAGCCTTCCCACCTCCGAGTTCTTCCGGGGTCTTCTTGACTACTATGGTCTTCATCTCTATCATCTGAACCCCAACTCGATGCTTCACATAGCCCTCTTTATTCATGTGTGTGAAGCTTTTCTTGGCATTCTTCCTCACTTCAATTTGTTCCGTCGTATGTTCTACCTAAACCCCATCCAAACAAGGATCAACCTTGCGTCGTTGGCGGGCGGGGTTTCGGCTTCGCGGATCTCTCCGCAAAGACTACTTTTCTCTCCCTTTGAAATCTTCCAACAAAGGCGGCACGCAAGCGGTTTTACATCGGCAATCTTGAACCCGGCCTTCCGCCTTTATCGGTCTTCCCCCTGTCCCTAAGCCATCTTGGAGCACCGTCCCGGTAGCCTAAGATTGGGACGAGGCCAACGATCTACTCGCGAAGATCCTGGCGATGAAGAAGAGAAATCTTCGCGGGGAACAAATCACTCGGCACTTCATCAGGTGCCGACTGGCGCCGATCAAGGAGCGGTCGAAGCCGGCCTTCGAGTATGAAGGCGGGACGGACCCCAATCGGGAAGATCCGGATCCACTCACATACGAGATCTTGAAGATTCGGATGTACAAACTCTTCTCATCCGGGATTGCAGTCGAGCGGGCCCTCATTCGCCGATCCTTCCATTTAGCATCCACCGACCTCCTCCTCGGTAAGCCAATTGGTTGCCTTATAGTATCTTTCAATCTTGACGTCTTGTCTCTTAATGTTGCACTTTCTCTCTTCTGCAGGAAAACGCCTCTATCACCTCCAAGCCATATAAGGTGGCTCATGATGACGCACCGCGTCGCCCATAAGCCGGCGGCGGGATCAAAATCAAGCGATCCGGTCGGGAAGCGGGCGGCGCCAGTGAGGACTCGAACAAGCGCGCGAGCAAAGGAGGCTGATCATCGAGGACTCGGATGACGACGTCCGGCTCCTCCAGTCGAGACCCCGCCTCTAAGGCGATCGCCGCGGACGGCACCAAAGATCCGTAGATCATCCAGGTATGCTCTGAAACCGAAGTCCTAAACTCCTTCGCGGAAAACTTTTCTTTATCTTTCTTGTGTTCACTTTCGCGAGGAGGCCCCGGGATATAGATCTGTCGGAGGGATGAAGGACCAACTCCGGCCGCTACTCCCGAAGTGCCAAGGCCAGCGAGCCAAAACCTCGGAGCCCGCAACCGAGTGCGGCGTTCGGAGAAACATCCTTCGCCTCGAGAGGAGGACGCCCTAGGAAGGAGCCCCCGACCGCCGGTCGGGATATCCCGGCTGGAAATCGATCGCTGCGGGAACCCACGGCTGCGGCCCAACGCCCCGGCCGGGGTCACTCGGCGCGAGCCGAAGAAGAAGAAGAGCCGGCCGCTCCACCTAGGCGGGCGGCCACCGAAACCGGTGAGACTTGCTTCAAAGCATTCCTTCGTTCTTTCAATTTTGAATCCTTCGTGTCTTCATCTGTCCTTCTTGTTTGCCGGCCACGGTAGAAGAGATCCCCGGGTTGCGGTCTTCGAGACCTGGGTTCCCCCGATCGAGAATCGAGTGGCGGGACTCGGAAGGCGAGAGACGGGGCATCATCCTAGACCGGCAAGCCGAAAAGATGAAAGGGATGCCCTTGTCGAGAGCCTAAATGAGGCGACCCGACTGCTCAACGTAAGCCTTCGTCTTTCTTTTTGATTATATCTTCGCTATCCTTCAGTCGATCACTCCACTGCTTTTGCGTGCAGAAAGAATATTGCCGCTCAATGGCAAAATCTGAAGTGTTGAAGAAGCTGGTTCCCCACTTAAACTCCTTGGAGGACGTTCAGCGACAGCTGAAGGCCACTCGGGAGGAGGCCGCATCAAGGGAAGCGGCTTTAAGGAGGAGATCTCGGAGCTTCGGGAAGCGAACCTCGACCTCCGCGGATCCATTGGAAGTAAGCCCGCCTCTCCCAGCTTCATTATGATTCTTATGTTGATCTTGGCTATTAATAATCTTCTTTTGTTGTAGAAAATTCTTCGGAGGTCCACTCGCTTCAAGTCCAGCTGGAAGCGGTCAGCCTTGACAAGGCCGAGATGGAGGCCGAATTTGAAGGTAATCTTCCTTGACGTCGAATTTTGTGTGTTGTTGTATTTCCGAGTGCTTTGAATGATCTGGGACTCCTTGCAACTTATAAGATGAAGACCAGAGCCCAATACGACGTCTTACTTGGGCGGATCAAGTCCAGCGACGAGATACGGGAAGAGGTCGCCAACGCCGCCACGTCGATCTTGGCATCCTTGTTTGATCAAGGAGTTGGGGCCGGCTCGCTGGAGCCAATCGAGATCTTCGACAAGCTTCGGTTGGCTCCCGAGCGGTACGTGAAGAATATCACCAAGCGGCCAACATGGGGGCTGGTCGGCTCTTGCAGACCAAGTCCCTCTACCCCAGTGGATATCCATTCAATCGGGGAGGGCTTCGCGAGGGAACAACGGATGAGCAAGCCTTAGATATGCGAGCGAGGCGCAAGAGGCGGCGAAGAAGATATCTTTGGATGTAGTAAACAATTTCAAGCTACGATCGTATTCGATTTTGCTTTTGTAGATATCATGTAATTGTAACACTTTGACGTGGAACTTTGTGATTGTTTTTAGTTTATTTATGTCAATGCCTTGATTCGAGCCTTTGCGTGAAATTTCTTAAGTAGTTTTCGTCATTGTCATCAAGCCTAGGCTCGATTAGGTCATCGAAAACTCTCGGTCCTTAGACACGAGCTCGAGTCGAAGGACATTAAACAATGATAAACCAAATTACGCACAAAAGTTGATGAGGAAAACTTGAGCTTTATTGACATGTGTATAGCCCCCATTGCTAGCTCAAGAAGTCATCTTGCTTGAGGTTGGAGTCAAGGAAAATATGAGGCCTTAGCCAAATTAGGCATAAAATCGTCGAAGATGCTCGATGTTCCGGGAGTTCTCCACCATAGACCCGTCTTCGCGCTTTAGCCGGTAAGCACCGGGCCGAGTCACTTCGGCGATTATATACGGTCCTTCCCATAAGGGAGATAACTTGTGTCGGTCTTTGGTGGTCGGATCTTGCGTAGGACAGGTCGCCAACAATGAAAGCTCGTGCTCTCACGTTGCGGCGTGGTATCTTGAGCCCTTGAAGATATTTGGCCGGCGGATGAGGGCTGCCTCGCGGGCCCTCTTCCAATCGGGTGAGGTCATCCACTCGGTCGATGTCGTAGCGTTCATCGTTGAAGCTGCGGACCCGGAGGGACTCATATTCCATTTCGTTTGGCAACATTGCTTGCGCCATAGACCAAAAAGAAAGGAGTTTGGCCGGTGGCCGGCCGGTTGTGGTTCGCGGCGACCATAGGACCGAGGGAAGTTCTTGGACCCACTTGCCGGCGTAAGGGCTTAGCCGGTCGAAGCGAGCCTTGATGCCTTGAAGGACCATGCCGTTTGCTCGCTCGACTTGCCCATTGCTTTTAGGGTGGGCTGCGATGCATAGCAGATTTTGATTCCAAAGTCTTCGCAGAATTCCTTGAAGATGCCTCCCGTGAATTGAGTCCCATTATCGGTTATGATTACTTTGGGATGCCGAAGCGGTGCACGATGTTGAGGAAAAGTCTCGCGCTTTGTCGGCGGTGATTGTGGCAACCGGCTTGGCTTCAATCCACTTGGAGAACTTGTCGATTGCGACGAAGAGTGTGTGTGAAGCCTCTGGAGCTTTCTTGAAAGGGCCAACCATGTCCAGCCCCCTACGCGAACGGCCAAGAAAGTGGGATTGTTTGAAGCTCTGGGCGGGACATGGCTTTGTCGGGCGAAAAGCGGCATCCTTCGCAGGTTCTTACGACTTTGTCCGCGTCGGAGACCGCGGTGAGCGAAAGAATCCTTGCACTGTAAGCTTTGCCGACCGAGTGCGTCTTGCCGCGTGGCTTCCGCATATGCCCGAGTGGATGTCTTGGAGTAATTGTTTTCCTTCTTCGGGTGTGATGCACCTCATTAGAATTCCGGAGGGGCTTCTCTTATATAGATCGGAGTCGACCACGACGTACGCTTGGCAACGGCGCCGGACGCGTTCTGCTTCATCCCGGTCATCCAGCAGCTCTTGCTGGGTCAAGAATTTGATGAGCGGCGTCCTCCGGTCGGTATCGATCATGGTGACTTCGTTCGTGGTTTGCTCGTTGGGAGCTGTCTTTGCCATGACGGTTGGCTCGTAAAGATGTTCGACAAAGACATCTGTTGGAGCAGCTTCGCGCTTAGATCCGAGCTGTGCTAGCTCATCGGCGGCTTCGTTGTTATGTCTCGGGACATGTGAGAGTTCTAGCCCATAAAACTTGTCCTCAAGCTTGCGGACCTCTTGTCGGTAGGCCTCCATAGTGTCATTTAAGCGGGACGAGTCCTTCATCACTTGATTGACGACCAGTGGGAGTCGCCTTTCACAATAACCCGACGAATCCGAGTGAGGCTGCGGCGCGATCCATGTAGAAGAGCTTCGTATTCGGCGACGTTATGTGAGGCGGAGAAGTGGAGGTGAAGGGCATATCTTAGCCTTTCCCCAGTCGGGGAGATCAGCACAACTCCTGCTCCCAGGCCGGTGATCCTCTTGGATCCGTCGAAATGCATGATCCAGTGTTGGAGGTCTTCTCGGGGCACGTGCTCTTGCTGTTCAGTCCATTCGGCCGGGAAGTCCGCTAAGGCTTGTGACTTAATGGACGTCACTGGGCTTAAAAGTTAAGTCCGCGGCATCGGTTCTAGGGCCCACTTGGCGTGCGCCGGTTGCCTCGCGGTTGTGGATGACGTCGCCGAGTGGAAAGAGGTGATGACGGTGACCGAGTGACCCGAAAGTAGTGTGCCAATTTCCTCGCGGTTATTAGAACACCATAAAGCAATTTTTGTACTGAGGGTATCGGATTTTGGCTCTGCCAATACTTGCCGACAAAGTAAATTGGCCTTTGAATCTTACGGGCCCGTCCTTCTTCTTCTCGTTCAACCACAAGGACCGTACTAACCACTTGGTGAGTGGCTGAAACGTACAGCAACGGGGGTTCTGGGGTTGAGGCAAAGCCGGGACGGGTGGCGTGGTAAGAAATTCTTTGAAATCTTCAAAGGCCTTGTCGGCTCTACGTGGTCCCTTGGAAGTCGTCTGTCTTCTTTAGCAGTTTGAAGAAGGGCATGCCTCGTTCGCCGAGTCGGGATATGAAACGGCTTAGCGCCGCCATGCAGCCAGTGAGCTTTTGGACGTCCTTACGGTTACTCGGGGTTTCATGTTTAAGATAGCGTCGATCTTCTCGGATTTGCTTCAATGCCGCGGTGTGATACCATGAAGCCGGCGGTTTGCACGATGGGACGCCGAAGGTGCACTTCTCGGGTTCAACTTCATTCGAAGGCCGGATGTTTGCAAAGGTTTCTTCTAAGTCGGCGATCAGGTCTTCTTTACGCTTGGTCTTGATGACAACATCGTCGACATAAGCTTCAACGTTTTTGCCGATCTGCGTCGGAAGCATCTTTGGATCATGCGTTGGTATGTAGCTCCGGCGTTCTTCAGGCCGAAAGGTATGGTGATGTAGCAGTAGGCCCCGAATGGCGTGATGAAAGATGTCTTCAAGCAGTCGGATTCTTTCAAACTAATCGGTGATAGCCGAGTAACAATCCAAGAAACTCGGGAGTTCGCGGCCGGTGTGGAGTCGACGACTTGGTCGATGCGAGGCAGCCGAACGGATCTTTGGGGCAGGCTTTGTTGAGGTCGGTGTAGTCGACACACATGCGCCATTGCCCCGTCTTCTTGCGGACCGGGGCGGGTTGGCTAACCGGTCGGGATGAAGGACTTCTTTAATGAAGCCGGCAGCCAAGAGCTTTGCAAGTTCTTCTTTGATCGCGTCTTTTCGATCTGTGTGAACTGCGTAATCGTTGTTTTATTGGTTTGGCGTCATCTTTGACGTTCAAAGAGTGCTCGATCACCTCCCTAGGAATTCCGGGCATATCGATGGTTTCCAAGCAAAAACATCTTTATTATTTTGGAGGAAGGTGACGAGCGTGCTTTCCTATTTAGGATCTAGGTCGGCGCCGATTACGGCGGTTTTGGAGGGATCGGACGAATCAAGGGAGATCTTCTTGGTCTTGGCGTCGCCGGATCCGATTTGGCTATCTTCTTGCGGGGACTTCGCCCTCTGCCGAAGTTGATGCAGCCAATCGGACTTCTTGTTGGCCACGTAATCTCTCGCGAGATTGGGCCATGTCGCAGCTCTCCTTGTCGCGGTGAAGGCTTGCTTCACGTCGCTGCGAAGAGTGATGACGCCGTTGGGACCCGGCATCTTCATGCGAGGTAAGTGTAGTGAGGGATCGCCATGAACTTGGCAAGCGCGGGCCTTCGATGATGGCATGATATCTTTGTTTAAGTCGGCCACCTCGAAGGTGACGTTCTCCGTTCGGAAGTTCTCTCGGGCTCCGAAGGTGGTGGGAGGAGATATGCCGAGTGGAGTTGAAGACAGCCACAGGATGACTCCGTGGAAGGGGCTGAGCTTGCTTTCGTTCGGCCCTCGGTATCGCATCTCATCCATGGTCTTGACAAATAGGATGTTGAGGCGCTGCCCCATCGATGAGGACGCGCTTAAGCGATGTTGCGGACCACGGGGTCCGGGGCGAGTGGATAGCGCCCGGGTGAACCACTCGGTCGGGATGATCCGAGCGGTCGAAGGTGATGGCCACTTCCGACCATCGCGAGATATTGAGGACTTCGGGTTGAGCCGCGTTGACCTCCCGGTCGGTTAGCTTTTGTTTCCTCTTGGATTCATAAGCTAGCGGTCCCCGAAGATGTGGTTGAGCTCCCGGGTCTTGAAAAGGTTCGGCATTTTCAGCCGCGTTGTTCTTTTTGGCGCCGAGACGGGCCAGCCTCGTCAGCCGGCTTCTTGTTGAGCTGCGCCGCGTACTGCTCGGCGAACTGCTTATAGATAAAGCAGTCCTTCGCCGCGTGCTTATGATTCGGATGATGGGTGCACTGGGCGTTCATGATGGCGTCGTAGGCGGCGACTCGGGACGGCGTTGAGTGTTGGAGGTTGCGGCCACTAGGTCTTGGATCGGCGCTTGCGCTCTTTCGGCCTTGGTTGCCGTTGTTGCCGCCATCCTTCTTAGGATTTCGGCTTCCTCCCCTTGCTTGTCCTCCCTTACGTCGGGCCGATCTTGGCGGGCGGCTTTAATGGCGTCGTTTGATTTGGCGTATGAGTTCGCCGTCTCAAACATCTGCTTCACCGTCTTCGGTGGCTTGCGCCCGAACTTGCCGATAAGCAGCTCATCACGGACTCCCTTCTGGAAGGCGGCGATGATGATGTCATCGGTGATGTTCGGGATCTTGTTGCGCTTCTCGGAGAAACGACGAATGTAATCCTTCAGAGGCTCGTCCGGCTTCTGGATGACGTTGTAAAGGTCGAAGTGTGTGCCGGGCCTCTCGAAGGTGCCTTGGAAGTTGGCGATGAAGTGGTCCCTCGGCTCGCTCCACGAGCCGATTGAGCCTCTTGGCGAGGCTCGTGAGCCAATTTACGGTGAGTTTGCGAGGCCACGGGCGGGTAATTGGCCATGGCTTTATTGTCACCACTTGCGGCTCGGATGGCAAGAGTATATACGATTAACCAAGATTCGGGTCGGTCTTGCCATCGTACCTTTCGATCCCTGTGGGCTTAAAGCCACTCGGCCAATGCACTCGGCGGAGTTCCCAGTGAAGGCTGGTACTCCGTCGTCGCCGCTCGGGTGATCCCTGCGATCTTCCGCGTGCGTCGATCGCGCTCTTGGTAGCGGCGATCGAGGACTTCCCGCGAATCACTCGGCGGGGTCTTACGTTGGCTGGTTGGGTAGGCCGATGCTGTTGCGGCGGACTCGGTGGTGGACGGGTGGACGTCCGTTTCGTTTGTCGCGGGAGTCGGCCGTCTGTTCTTGGTACCTTGGTGTGGACTCGCGAGGTGGGCCTCTTGGCACAGTTGACGGCCGAGCCGGCTCGGGCCTCCTGTAGTCTCCGACTTTAGAGGGAAGCGGCTTTTATCGGCGTTTCGGCCACGGACTCGGTCGCCTTCGCGCCGAGGTGGTGGGATGGCCGTTGGCCGTGGCGGCGACGATGGTCTTGATCTTGTCGAGTATAGGAGTCACGTTGGCGGAGCCGTCTCCATGACGGTGTCCAAGAGCGTGAGTGCGGCGGCGAGCGTTCGCGTGGCGTCGGAAGATGTTGGTGTTGCGAACCCGTGTTTGGAGAATGGCCTCCGGGCGGATCGTCCACTGCACGTAGATCCGCTTCCTTTTGTCGGCCTCGTCCTTGCGTTGTTTATCCTCCTCGGTGTCTTGCGCTCAAGCTCCACTCGGCTCGCTCCTCTTCGGCAAGCCTTCGGCCATGGCTGAGTCGGACTCGTCTGGCTCAGCCATGAGGACGTCGAAGCACTTCGGCTCGCAGCCCATGTGGCAGTCGGAGTTGTCGGCTTCGTCGGAAGGGATGCCGTAGAGATTGTCGAAGCCGGCGGAGCGAGGTATCCGTTGAGCTCGAAGATGAGCGGGAGCCGAATGACGGGAGGATGACGGCGACCTCCCTTGATCTGGGTAACCGGATCGGATCGTTCCGTCCGAGTCGGAGTCGAGGGAGTGGGCTCCTCCGAGTGGATCGCCGCCAACTCGGGGAGAGAAGTTGACTGTAGATCTTGGCGGCGTTTGGTAGCCCAAACGGTACCGAGAGGCCTTCAGCTGAGTAGATTGCTTCCGTCGGGGAGGTGAGAAGATTGGCGCATATCTCGGCGGTATTCGGTAATCCGAATGGTGCCGAGTGAAGTCCGTCGTCGGAGAAGGTGGATCGCATCTTGGTCTTCAAGATGTTGTCGAAGATCTCGGCGCTGTTGGGAGCCCGAATGGCGCCGAGTGGGTCTTTCCCTCCGACTGGTTCGAATCCGAGTCGAAGGAGGAGTCGTCGACGAAGTTGGCGGCGAAGTCGCCGATTCTTGAAGGAGATCCCATCACGCTTGTCGGCGAGATTGTTGAAGAAATCTTGACGCGCGACCCCTACCTGGCGCGCCAACTGTCGAAACTTGGTTTCGGCAATATATTTTCTGGGGTCGCAGTCAAGATCGCCAAGCCCGATGGGTTAGAAGAAGAAGAAGATTTAGACAGGTTCAGGCCCTCTCGTGATGTAATACCCTACTCCTGTTTCGGTGGATTCGATCCGCCGAGTGTCTTTATTGATCTCGTGATCTAAAGCTAAGAGCTAAAAGCTAATCTCCTATCGGAATTTCTGATCTAGAATCTGATCAAGTCTAAGATATCCCTCAAGGGACGCCCCTTACCCCCCTTATATAGTCTTGGGAGGAAGGCTTACAAACCGGAAACCCTATCTTACTCTAAGTCGGTTTCCTCAATCTTACCAAACCGTGACTATAGGCCGATTGCCTTATCTCTATCGGCAACCGTAACACCTAAGTCAAGTTCGGCTTACAGATATAGCAGGCGCAATCTATCCCTACCTCCAGTCGGATAAGCTTGCCATGTAGATACCCGATTGCCACAATCTCCACACCACACTTTCCAAAAAATGCTGCTTAAGCACTATTGTTTTTTTCTTTATTATTGAAAGGAAGGCAAAAACTTTGCCTTATATATTGATAGATACATTTATATTATGATGAGGGTTATGGTCCTCCCGGACCAAGAGAAACCGAGAACTCTCGCAACAGTTGAAAGTAGGCTTTTTTGCTTCCGCTATGACCCAAAGTTTGGTCTCATCCAGGGTTTCTCTTACCATCGGGAAGGGGGTTACCACACCCCGACGGTAAGCACGGTTACCGCGCGGTAACCACGGTAACTGAAAAACCGTGACAAACTATATAAAATTTATCAAAAATTTAAATTATTTTTTAAATTTATTTGAATTTAATGAGGTTACCATGGTTTTGCCCTTACAGTAAGTGTGGTTACTGCGGTAATCGCGCGGTTACCGACAGTTTTGTAAACCCTAGTCTCATCCTTGATTTTTGACGAGATGTTGCTGGGAGTGTTCGTCAGGTGCTGGAACATTCTCAGGCTTCTTTCTTTCCAAAGCTCTTAGGAGACTAGGATTATAAGTGACTTGAGCAGCTTTTTCGGCGTGTTTGGAGTTAGACAGCGTTAGTGCCGACCATTTTTCTATGGTTGTACACTCTTCCCAATCAGATGATTAAAGTTGTAGTCGAGTCCATGACCAGATAGCGTCCCAAATCCTTTTGGGGAGCTTACATTGTGTGAGTGTTAACATCAAAATTTGGTAAGTCTCGAAGTCGTCATCGACTTAAAGTCAGTATAAGTCCCAAAGTCGTCATCGACTTAAAGTCAGTATCGACTTTAGAGTCCTGGAAGTGGCCGATGGAAATTATCAATCGCAAGCAGTCGGATTCTTAGTAGATTCAGTTAATCAAATAAAGAAAGTTTATCCAAAAGAGGCCAAGTTCGAGAAAGATGTGGCATGACAATTTATCTATTAATTAGGTAGAGTCAACTAGTTTCCTTTTTATTTTTAGGAAAGATTATTTAGAGTCTGATCAGGACTTGTATCTTTTACTTTATCTTTAGAAAAGTTTTATGTCGTGTCCAATAAGAACTAGTATCTACCCATGGGTATGAATATGTATACTCAGGGTGGGTCTTTGTAAATTATCTCCACAGATCAATATACATCAAATTTCGACGCATCGTCACCCTAGTCTTCTAGGTTTTATTTCGACGAATTTTCGTTTTCGAGCATGGGCTGCAACAATTGAGTTCGATCCAGCAAGAAGTGAGTTCTGTCATCTTAGCTTGCACTGTCATGGCTAGGACTTTCTCGGTTGAGTCCGATATTCTAATCGTACCGACGCAATGTTGCATATCCGGTATATCATCTATATCTTTAGTCCCATTACCGTTTATAGTCACATCGGCTTAGTTAGGACTTTCTTGGTTAAGTCCGATATTCTGATCAAGTTACTGTTTTCTTTAAACATAATATCGCTTTAGATAGATTTGTTATATCCATCATATTAGACAGATTTATCGGCTCATTGAGTATTAGATTATCATATATAATCTCGTGTTGCATTAGTTAGATTTGGCCTACTAGATTGTTATTGATAATCTAAGTCATGTTAAGGTGATAGGTTTATGCTCATGTTTCATTGGAGGGTTAGCCGATCTTATCTGATGTGTTAAATTTTTCTTTGATGGTTTTACTGTCTTGGTTAAATTTAATACATGACCATTTTGATCGGTGTCATATTAGCTAGTTTAAATCTATTAGGAAATTATCAACCTTATGTTGCATCGGTTAGGTCCGACCTATGAGGTTGTGGTTATACGTTAGATTTATTTAAGTCATAGACATCAATCATTGTTTCATTGGGGTTTCAACCGATGAGTTATCTAAGTGTTACATCGGCTTATAAGAATTATATACAAGTTGGTTTTAGCCGATTGCAGTAAAGGTTTCATTGATTACTTAATCATTTGGATTTAATGACATCGGATTCTCAGTCGATGTATCCTTTAACCATCGGATCAACATTTATTACATCATGTTATTATTATTTGTCGATTGGTCATTGCTTCACTATATTATTATCAGCCGATAGCCTTTATATCATTATTTATCTAAATGTTAGAATCTACATCGGACATATAGCTGATTGCTTAAAACCCTATCGACATCGGCCTACTGGCCAATCGGCTATCCTGTCGGCTGGCATCAACAACTATTGGGTATCGACTATCACCCAATCGGCAGATCTACATCAAGCTATTAGCTATCGGTTGATGCATATCTTTTGGATCACTCAACGAGACCCAAGCTTTGTTTCATCGACATCGGCCTATTAGCTGATCAGCACATTGGTCATCAATTTATATATCTTGTTAGTTGCAGAATCAAACTGACTTGCACGCCCGCATCTCATCAAAATTCAAGACCTGCACTAGAGCTAAGCAGATCTCCCAGGCCGTTGTGGTTGTCAATATGGTTCGTGTCAACACAAATTTGGCACTATCGGTCGAGCATGAATTTTGCATCAATAGTGAGGAGGTGGACTGTTGTTTTTGGTGTGGCGCGGTCGAGGAGGCAGTGGTCTTGGTTTGGTAATTGTTGTATTTGCAGCCTGTTGGTAGTCCATACCCTATTTTGGATAATCAGCCATGAGAAAAGCTTGCACTTTGGAGGTGCCTATGCACTCTAGATTTGGACATTGAAGTCTGTTGTGATGGTGCCCTCAAATTGAAGGCTGTTGGAGAAACGGGAACCGAGGTCCATATTCCTCCAGGAACTTAGGGCATTGACGGCTTACAAGGTCAGTATCGACAGTTTCCGATTGTCGAGACTTATAAATGTACATCTATAAGGTCTCAAGAAAAGTGTCGAGACCTATAAGATCTACATATACAAGGTTTAAAGAAGAGTGTCGGGACCTACAAGATTTATGTCTTCATAAAGCTGAGGCATATACGTCACGACGACGACTTCCATCCAAGGCCCTCTCCATCATGAACTTCTTCATCTTCAAAAAGCTCGTCCAAATTAATGACATATTTTGTAAAGAAGCAAAGGAAGCGCGCGTGGGGCTCCAGGTGTGCCTAAGGGCCCCAAGCACGGATCAGGCCTGGGTAGGCAGCTGCCCCGAGGAGCGAAGGCTGCTCTGGGCATAGTATAGGTGGCTAGGGGCCTTGGGAGAGGGCCCGAGCACACCCTATTGCCCCGGGCTCATGTTGGGCTTTCTCCGTGCTGCTAGGTGGGCCAGGGGGCTTAAATTCATCCAAACATAATGGCTTCTGTTGCTGGAGTGAGACAGTTGAAGAATAACTCACATGCCTTCTTTTCAAGGGCGTGGCACTGCATGCAGCCTCCTGCATACCCACGTCTTCCATAGGAATAGGAGGGGTGCGATGTGCCACGCCCATGACGCCCCAACTCTTTTCATCCTGTCACCTCGCAAGAACTGGCTGGTGGATCCCATGATGACCAGGCGGAGATCACTCGGCTCCTGTGCCATGTGTCAACCGGAGAGAAAGGCTGTCACATCCGGTCGGGTTGCCATAGGGGACATCGACAATACTAAGCATATGTAACTCTTTAGAGTGGGATCCGCTCCTACATTCATATGTTGGCACTGTGGACTCCCCTTGTTTTATAAAAGGAGGATCCATACCAATGAGTAAGAGGGTTGGACTGATAATATTTAGAACTCACAAAAGTCACATATCTCATTGTAATTCAAGTCCCTCACAGATAACCCACAACACGCAGGAGTAGGGTGTTACGCCTTCGTGTGGCCCAAACGTGTATAAACATTTGTGTCTATCAACTCTCTAAGGGTGACTCAGGCCCGACTCGCCCCTGGCCAAATCTTCAAAAGGGAGGGGTGTGCGCTGCTTCCTCGTTGTTAGGGTCCCGTGCTCCGACAGAGGCAGTACGCCGATTTGGCCATGTATTGTCCATGCTCCATAAATCTTCATCTTATTTCATTGTCGATGTCTGGCTGTAGGGAGACCGTCTGTTGTTTATCCCAAAGGTCGACGTATTCCTAGAGGTGGCATGAGGAGATGAAGAACCTCATACCATTTTATTCTTTATCCTGTAAATTTAATAGATGGTTGGTGGTAGCTCCTTGGGTGTCAGGTTGTTAAGCCACTTGGAATTCTAGAAGCTTGCCTTTTCTCCATTTTTAATAGTGATCTCCGTTGCGGCATTGAAAAGAGCTTTGTCTGTCTCGTCACATGGCACTGGCAAAACTAGCCACGGTTTGTTCGGATATGTCCATTCAAACCAAAGCCACCTAAGGCACAAGGCACGCATAAAATGCTGGAGGTCTAGAATTCATAGGCCATCTAGGTCCTTTGGTCAGCAAACATACTCCTAATTCACTTTGCATTTCCCCCCAGCAAACAAGCTACCTAGGCACTAGTTCCACCTCCATCTATGTTGCTTCTGCACTTCCCCTCAATAGCATATGGTGATGTGCTTCCATCTCTCCCCACTCTCTCTCTCCCTATTCTTGTGAATTTGTGGTAGCACGATCCATTATCAAATGAAGAATTGCTGAACTTCGTGACACATCACATTCCTACTCATCCTGCAACTTCCATCAGCAGATAAGTTGCAGGTAGATCAACCCGTGCATCGAATTATATATATGTTGAAATCGATCATTGTGTGTTGGTATGTATGATGTATCTCTCTGAAGTATGTACCTCCTTCTTCCCCTAATGTAAGCTGCTGGTTCCTTCGATATATATCTTGAGGTATGTCTACCCTTCTACGTATGAAGAAGACTTGGTTGCGCTTTAATTGGATCTGCTCCCATAATTGTCCTAATCAGGGGTAGCTGCACCCACATGGTTTACACTTGATAAGGAGTCCTGCCAAAGTAATTGCTACAAAGCATTGCAAGGTGATCGTGTCAAATTGATAAGTACTCCACTGGCTGCTTATGACCTGATCAATTAAAGTCGTTCAACGATTTTGTAGCATATGTGACCAATTGTTTCTCCAACCCCACCCAATCGTTCATAAATATGCTTATTGTCTTTGTCTAATTTGATTGTGGATCACGCTAATATACTTCTTGAACTAGTGGAGAGAACAGAGAAACCTTCAATGCTGCCAAAGTTTATCCAGTTGAAATTATCTTATTGTATCGACGCAATCAATTCATGGTTTAGTTTTGGCTCTTTCATTTATTAATCTAAAAACTAAAACTACACAATGTTGTCTAACTTTTTTTTACAAAGAGAGGAGATCCTATTTCCATTACTAGAAACACAAAACAAAATGCAGGTAAAGCTTTGATCTGTGATGCCATCACATGCACATCATAGAGCAACCACTTCTTCAAACAAATCGAGAAAACAAAAGCTACACCGATCCACAACGCAACACAGTGTTGTAACACAACAGGACGTGGAGTTGGGTCTGGCCATCAACCCATCACATTCCCAATTGCTGCGTTCCTAATGCATCCCAGTCCTTGTCACGCAATTTGCTAGGAAATAATTGAACTACTGAAGCCAATGAAACTTCAGATGAGGTTGTCAACAGAACATGTGCTGATATGCATCTCTCTATCATCTCTTCATCTTCTTCCTCTCCAATCTCCTCAATTTATCTGGTATCTACAAAATGTTGGAGCATGCATATCCTTCTCTTCCTCCTCGGTCCATCTTTATATGCAAATAACAGAGGGTACTATCTTGAGTTTGATCTGGTATTTCGGAGCCAAGTATGAAAATTGAAAGCTACAAAAAACACATGTTAAGCACCTGGTGGCTGGTGTAGTGAGACACACTTAAGTTCAGGGAAACTGCATCCTGAAAAACACATGTTTGGACTTCAGTATTTGGCATTCGTCCTGAAACCCGGCAATCTGTGATGCGTCACACTAATGGATGCCCAATTGACCCCATCAGTTCCACTCAGGGTTTGCACTTTCTGTACGAATTTCAGTGTGTTCGGTACTTTTCTACACGAAATTATTTGAAATTTTAACAAATTTTAAATGAAACTGAATAAATTTTGATGAAATTCACAAAAAAATTTGAAAAATCCAAAAATCTCGAACGGTATAGTTGCTTGCCGGGGGGTTCGAAATTTTGGAAACTTCGAAACAAAATTTCAGCCACCGGTTCCACTACAACAACTGTCGAAGAGAGAAAAAGGATTCGGAGCTAGACATTAGTTCAGAATCATGAGTAGCTCAGCAGACGGGAAGCGGGAAGCATTTTGAGTAGGGGTGAAAACGGTACAGATAATATAAAAATCGGATATGGATAGTGTCAGCCGGATAGTTTTCGGATAATTTCGGATTCGGGATAATTTTTCTCGGATACAGATATGAATATGGTACAGGCATTATCCGGCGGATAACGGATACGGTCGGATAATATTCGGATATCTCATCGGATAATATTCGGATCCTACGTAGGGGTGAAAACGGTACGGATAATATCCGGATTTAATCCGAAAAATCGGATATGGATATGTCAGCCGGATAATTTTCGGATAATTTCAGATTCGAAAATGGATAATTTTTCTCGGATATGAATACGAATATGGTAGAGGCATTATGCAGTGGATAGTGGATACGGTCGGATAATATCCGGATACCTCATCGGATAATATCTGGACCCTAGGTGTGGAGCCTTTGGCCCAGCCGGTCCATGACCATAACTTTATAAGCCCAACAAAAAAAGCATGTGATTGAATTACGGTATATACTCATGTGAGTGAATTATTTTTTTATTATGGATGTCTAAAATTACTATGCTTGATTTATAATAATATTTGATATGAAAGATGATATGGTCGTGAAATTAGTAAAACAATGTTAATATGGACATATAAAATTTATTATATATGTTGCTTAGGTGAAAAATTATATATATTGATTAGTTTGAGAGGGTTTAATATTCCGATTAATATCTATTATCGTATTTGTTTCGATTCGTATCTGTTTCGTATTTGTTTCCGACTTCTGTTTTCGTATATGAGGTTTT
Organism: Oryza australiensis; assembly: GCA_019925245.2. NCBI lineage: Eukaryota > Viridiplantae > Streptophyta > Magnoliopsida > Poales > Poaceae > Oryza > Oryza australiensis. Next base: position 962,743 of record JAIFGZ020000282.1, read on the forward strand.
CGATTCCGAATCTAATTTTGAAAAAAATATGAAAACAAATACGGTATAGCTAGTTTCCGACCATATCCGATCCATTTTCACCCCTATGTTTCAGCAGGTCGATCGGTTTGCACTCGGGAAACAACTCTGATTCGCATGCCTTGCTGCATTTCCAAACGCCTCCCGTTCCAAGCTCTCCAACTTTGCAATGCACCGTACATCACACTACTACTTATACGATGGATATTGATGGTTTCAAAGTTTCAGATGGCATCGCGAAGGAAGCTCAATATCGTGATGGTTAAAATTAAGGTCCTCACGTTTGTCAGAATCAGCTGCCAGTTAGGAGTACGAAACAGCCAGACACGTACACGGTACGGATTTTGCTGTAATGAGTCAAGATCAAGAGTTCTCAAAAAAGAAAGAGTCAAGATCAAAAACTGCAGTGAAGTTCAGAGAAAATGCAGCCTCAAGTTGTGCTGAAAATTTGCTTAGACCATATGTCTTTGTGAACGCACGATCTGTTTACGAAAAAGAAAGGAAATAATCTGAAATTTATTGCCCATGAATAGGAATCTACAGATGGTATTGTTGCTCTGCCCGTTTCAAGGCTTAGAAATGCAGATGACAAATCAACCCAATACTAGCTAGTATTTACAAAACAATATCTAAATAAAGCTAGCAGTTAGGGATGGCATCCACCGGGTTTCAGGTGCGAGTACGAAGAAAACCCACCCATGACTAAACCCATCAACCCGAGCAAAACCACCCATGAAAAACCCACGGATGCAAATATAAACCTGAACTCAAACCCACGAGTATTCATCGGGTTTCGGTATCCATCGGAGTTCTCAACTTTTCATAGATAGTTGTCAGTTTGTCACATACAGAAAACAACAACACAACAAAGTATCAAACAACAAATTTAGCTATAACACAAAGTAACAGACTTTTCATTCTAACGCATCATGCATCAGACTTCTCATTCTAACGCATCATACAGTACACAGAAAGTATAATCTTACAAACATACAATAAATATTTGGATTCATTACAAGGTGTAAATGTGTAATAAGTCCTCCAAACAGCACACTTAAACATATGTTCTCAATATCACAAACATGCAAACAAATCTCACAAACATTTCATTTGGCTATTGGAGTCGTGGGTGGAGGGCATATTAGACAGGACCCGGAGTGCGGAGGGCGGACGCCTAGCCTAAGGTTTTTTGTCTGTCTCGGGCGGGTTCGGACGGGTTGAATGTGGGTTCGGATATGCCTGCGGGTTCAGGTAAACCCATGGATAAAAAACAGAACCTGTACCCACGCTCATAAACTTCGGGTTCAGACATCCCCACAGACAGATTTCACTATCCATGCACATGTCCGTCGGGTACGAAACCCACGGGTACCCATATCCGCGGATAGGATTGTCACCCTTACTAGTAGTACACACAAAATAACAAGACAAGTATAGTGACCACCAACCGCCGATCAAATATATGAGACTTAGGAAGTATTTGTTGTTTAGAATTTACAATTGTATGGCTTGATATATGTTGTTTAGTATTTGTTGTCCAGAATTTGTTGTTGAATCAGGATAAACTACTCAGCAGCAGGTTCAAAATCTCGGACTGAAATTTCCAAAATTTTGGGTCTATCAGAACCCTCAACACGAAATTTTTTGCCCAAATTTTTTTGTGAATTTTGTTCAAATTTGACCAAAATTTATTCAAATTTTGTTAAAAAATTTAAATTATTTTAGATCAAAATTACCGTAATTTCTAAAATTTTGGTCCTATTAATACCCCTTGATGTAAATAGCAAAAACGAAAATTGCTACTTAGTGGTGGACAGGTCATTTGTGTTGCTGCAGAGCTATGTGTGTTATGCTGGCCGTCACAACTTGCACGCCTAGCCCTAGCTAGGGTCACCATGGCCACACTCTAATGGGTCATGTGACAGATTGGCCATGGCCTATAGTTTTCATCGTTAAGATGGTGTGGAGGATGCCACCGTTGAAACTGTTGCTTTGGTCGATACAACATCCAACCACTACCTTGCTATACCGTCGGAGCCGTCTCCACTACTTCTCTTCCATGACGGCATGACCACGAGGCATGCTTTGTTGCAGTCCCAAATGCCTCCCGTTCCCACTCCTAGCCTTACATGCAATTCTTCCTAATGTCTGACTCCTACTATTTGTATGAGGGTGCAAGATTATGAAGATTATGGCCATGGGTTCAACTTCTCGATCTCATTCCTCAAGACCAGCTCCTCAATAACTTGCTAGGATGCTATGCAACTACTTATGTGTGTATACACTACTAGAGAAATAATTTTTGCTCCACTGGCCAAAACACACAATAGTACCGGTTCTAATAGAAACCGAGACTAGAAAACATTTTTAGTCCCGGTTAAAAAAAGCAACGGCTCTCTGGGATCTTTAGTTCCGGTTAAATTTTTGCTAGAATCTGTCAGGCCAGCGGACATCTTTAGTCCCGGTTGGTAATACTAACCGGGACTAAAGATCCTATCATTTGTCCCAGTTGGTGTTACAAACCGGGACTAAAGATCTAAATGTCTGTGCTTGTAACACCAACCGGAACTAAAGATCTTCACTCATTTTGTATCGATAAATTGTATTCGCTTTACATCGGGGTTCAGTATGTACCTTTACTTTACAAAAAAGGAATTGAACTAAGTTTCACTTTATGCTAGATAGTGTCATATTATTGAGGGAAAACAATGAAAAATCTAAGTGAAACTTATGATACTTAGGCTGTGTTTGAGAGGACTTTGGCAAGTAAAATGAAGCATATATTAACGCATGATTAATTAAGTATTAGCTAAATTTTTTTTAAAAAAATGATTAATATGTTTTTCAAACCAACTTTTATATAGATTTTTTTAAAAAAATACATACCGTTTATTAGTTTTGGAAGCGTGCGCGTGAAAAACGAGAAATACAAAGGTTTGCAAGAAGAAGGGAGGATTAGCCTTCTAGTTGTGGTGCTAAGATTGCAGGGTTGGATCTTTCAATCTGAAGCCGGATCGGTATGTCACTCTCCGCTATATTTGTTTTTCTTGTCCTAGAACCATTCGTACCATAGCCTTTGCATATTTCAGTTTTAGAGTCGTCTGTCGAGTTTGTGTCCTGGTCGGTGTCTTGTTGCTGGTTAGATCGTGTTAGAGTCCAGTTCGTGTGTTTTCCCTCCTTTGTTTTCATCAAACCCTAGTCGTCATGTCTAGTTTGTGCACGTGTAACAAGTTTTTGAGCGCATTGTTCCTGTTTTGTCCTTTAATTCGGAGTCGATTTTTAAAACAGCCATAACTTTCGCATACGAACTCCGATTGAAACGTTCGATATATGAAAATCGATCAAAAAATTTTTTGGATCCGTTCGTCCCCGGCTTTGCTAGGTTCGACGATTTTATTTTCCCCAAAAACTGGTCAAAAGATTGTCTTTTCGAGCCCGAAAGTTTTTTGTCAATTCTGAGCGCGTCTTCTGAATTTTTCATCGGCCACGTCTTTCACTTGTTTAAGCTCAAATTTTCTGTGGTTACTTATTATGTGCTCTAAGTCAAGAAAAAAATAAAAAAAAGAGAAAAAAAGTCGATTTTTATGATTTATTGGATGATTTTGTTGTTGCATTTGATCTATGATGTTAATTTTAATGTTGTTGTATTTGATCTGTGGCGTTGACAAAAATAATTTTGATGTTGTTGCATTTTATCTGTGGCGTTGGAAAAAACGATATGCAAGTAGAAAAAACTAAGAAAAAAATTGCAGTCTTGGTTGGTAATACCAATCGGGACTAAAGATAGATGTGCAACCATGTGACGTTTGCATCTTTAGTCCCGGTTGATGTTACCAACCGGGACTAAAAATGGACCTTTAGTACCGGTTATTTTAATTGAAACTAAAGATAGACATATTTAGTCTCATTTTTGTTGTTTTGGTTTACAACCCGGGATTAAAGAGGATTGCAAACCAGGACTATAGAGGGTTCCACAGCAGTGATATTTATCTCATTTACAGTTCCCTTCCTACCCTCTGACGATTTAACTTCTTGGATATCTTGAACAATATATTCACCTAAAAGCCTAAAAGTAAGCACTCACTGATTGCTTAATTGGGGTACACATTTTATGTAATCTTAAAAAATATTTTCAGGTGGAATGAGAGAACTTATAATTCTTTTAAGCTATAACGTGTTCAGTGAATCTCTTTTACTTTAACTCGAGTTCATTCTTCTCTTTTACTTTTACTTTCCTTCATGGAGAAGAATACAGTGCCAAACAGTTCAAACCGACACACAATGTGCTTCAATGACTGCAAATATTAATATACAAGATTAGGGTAGAAAAAAAGAAGAAGCTCTCATGATCTAAAAATGAAAAAAAAACTCTTTTACGATGCTCTTTACAAGTAGTATAAATTAATCTAAACCATTGTTCTTTCTCTATTCAAAAGATAAGATATATTTATACTATCAAATTATATTAGTAGTAGAAACAAATATGATTATAATTGTTGAATAAAATCATAGAGTGCGAGGGCGAAATTGTTTGGACAAATGGGCGAGGTTCCAATTCCATTGTATAATATCGGGAAAATCCGGGCTGCGGCAAACACGATGGCGGCGCTGTTTCTGATTGGGTGAACAAGGATAGTTTTTTTTTGCGGTCTGGTGGCTCCAGAAAGAGTGGGCATGTGACAGATTGGTCGTGGTCTTTCATCGTTAAGAAGCTGTGGAAGAAGTCACCATTGAAACTGTTGCTCTCGTCAGTACAACATTCAACCACTAGCTCTCCGTACCGTCGGGGCCACCTACAAGGCATGCATTGTTGCATTCTCGAATGCCTCCTGTTCCTATTCCTAGACTTGCAATTCTTCCTAATGTATGACTACTACTATAGTTTCAATGTGGTGCAAGATTGTGAAGGATAAAATCATGGTTTCAACTCCTCGATCCCATTCCTCAAGATCGGCTCCGATCCTCATTAACTCGCTAGGATTCTATCTACTTATGTGTGTATATATATTTTATCTTCGCTTCCTGTCCTACCCTCCAATGATTTCAGTTCTTGGATATCTTGAACAATAATATATTCACCTGAAAGCCTTAAAAACTGCCTTCGCTGATTTCTTAATTAGGGCATGCATTTATGTATAGATATTTTCAGGTTGAATGAGAGAACTTTTAATTTTTCTTAAGATATAACATGGAATAAAATTTGAAAATATACTGTTCACATGTCACACCCGTGCTGGCACCGTCATATACAGACAATACCAAGGAGCATGCGTCACGGGAGAACAGCGAACCATCTCCTGCAGAACCGCATTGCTGACACCAGTCTCAAGAAATAAATGCTGATACTTACGATAACATGATGAATCATTACAATTCTGTAATAAATTTATACATTTATGTCGCAACTTTGGATAATTCCTAAGTAGCAACCTTCATCCAGAAATAGCAGCAACGAAACTTTAGCATAGCTAGAACACCAATCCACAAGCAACAGGTTAGGTCTATGGACAAAACTTATCCTTCATCTTCATCAATCTGAACTTAAAATAGGGAACCAACAATAATAGAAGGGTGAGTATTTTCGTACTCCGAGAAATGTGAATAATGCAAGCTTCAAATAAAGGTTGGGTTTATTTTGCAAATCTTTTATTTCAAAACACTTTTTAAACTTCTAAGGGTGGAATTTTTATAAACCATTTGGAAGGAGACTTGTCGTCTCGATTCGCCCGTGAGATGCTTTGTAACAACTCAAGCGGGTAAGCATGATTTTAGTTGTATTCATTTCTATCGATGGACTATACCCGCCTATGGTATTTGTAGAACATGAAGATCGTTGGTGCCAGGATATATACGAGATTAAGGTAAAGAGACGGAAGAGATGGATTTTTATATAGGTTCAGGTCCCTTAACTAACAGATAATAGCTTTACTCCTGTTGGGTGAAGCCAGTGTTGCCTTTATATACCAGTATCTCATGAGTATAATATTTCGGATGACCTAATCTAGTCTCTGTCGGCTTAGCGGTAATAGAGCTCTTACATGTGGTCGATGGCTAGCGTAGTCAGCTTTCTCGAATATGAACTCAACGAGATTGGAGTTGTTTTGTATTGGCTTATGTTCGCCTATGTTGGCCTATCCTTTCTCCTCCTAAAAGATCTTATATTTATACCCTCGGGTGTTGTCATGCCTAGAAATTCAAACCAGAATTTCCAAAGCTAATTTGTGCATTCAATCCTCGTCCAGGAATCAGCCAAGGTACACAAATCAACAATTATTGATATTACAGAATCCATGTCTTAGAAACATTATAAAAGATTACAAAAATGTAGCGAAACAAAAAAGACTGACTAAACTGAAACTCGACTCTTGCGATGGAACTCCAACACACCACAGGCAACCTCGATGTCGGACGCAAGCCTAATCCTCGTCTCAAAACCTTCCTCTGCTTGAACCTCTAGCTCTGGTGGGGAAAATTGAGCAAGACTGAGTACTACCAACTGTACTCAACAAATCATACCGAAAGAGAAGTATGATGCAGGATAATTCAGAAGGAAGGATAGAGTTTCATTTGCATAAACAATATTTCAGAAATAATAATAATAATAATAGGTGAAAGCAGTAAAAAATAGTATATAATTAAGCAATATTAAATAATCACTGTCCAACCATAAACCCATGTTGCAACAGGCCCAACCATCCACCTAAACTAATCAGGTCCCATTAGTCATATTATTGTTATTTATGTGAGACTAATCACAATGAATCTGGTTGATCGTCCATAACCACGGGCACATCTATTTGAATAGTTTTACTCTGATCAGAGGTGTACAACTGTACCCACAAGACATAGCCCCACGACATGTTTCCGCGTGCCGATGTACCACCATGATACCTCGAAAAGGTACTGTGGTAGGACCTTTCGCATAACCTCCTCTAACCAATCGTACCACACCAAGGTTTTAACCCCACTCCTATCAGGGCAATGGGCAGCCCCCCGCGTGTCGGGGCCGATGTCACGCCCAGAAATTCACACCAGAATTTCTGCAGCTAATTTGTGCATTACACCCTCGTCCAGGCATCAGCCGAGGTACACAAATCGACGTTATTGATAATACAGAATCCTCGTCTTAGAAACAGTAAAAAAGAGTTACACAAATGCAGCGGAAAGGAAAAATAAAACTGACTTAAGCTAAACTTGACACGAGCGAAGCAGAACGCCAACACCACAGCTAACCCTTGACGAGAACAAGCCTACACCTCCTTGGAGACCTCAATCTCAACCTCTGGCACTGAAGGGGGAAAAAGAAGCAAGGCTGAGTACAACCACCGTACTCAACAAGTCACACCGGAAAAGGGGACATGATGCAAGATAAATAACAAGGAAAGGCTAAGAAGCTCATTTTGCATAAACAGCATTTGCAGAATATAATAACAATGTTTGAAGACAGTAAAACAGTAGTAATATTTAAGCAGTATTAAACAAACACTGTCCGACGCTCAAACCACGTTGCAACATGCCCATCCATCCACCTGCACTAGTCATACTTCAACACTTTATTCAAACAAATAAGTGAGACTAATCAAGGTGAATCTGGTCGATCGCCCGTAACCGCGGGCACGGCTATTCGAATAGTTTTTACTCGATCGAGGTGTACAACTGTACCCACAAGACACAATCCCAGAACACGTTACCGTGCGCCGGTGCACCACCATGGTACCCGGAAAGGAACCGTGAGGACCCTTCACATAACCCCTCTAACCAATTGTACCACACCAAGGTTTCGCCCCCATTCCCATCGGGCAATGGGCAGCCCCCTCTAGTGCCGCGGTGAATCCGGAAGCTGATCAACCCTTAAAACCGGGGCCGACCCAACTCCACCACGCCCACCCTCTCTAGGATACGTTGACTAGAGACGGCTACGCTCTGACCCACCATTACCCATGCGGCTTGTGGTATGCACGGCATTTCTTCCAGGGTTTCGAGAACCGGTCCTTAATCGTCATGAGCACGCTAACCAAAGTCCAACCATGTGCTCACGACCCACCTTTTTCATAATTCAATATTATTAGAAATAGGGTCACAACTTAACATCATCTGAGAGTTAACTTCTAGTAATATACTTGATTAGTGTGATTCCCTTAAGTGAGCTAGTTGCGCTAAGCAAAACTAAGCAAACCTTAAGCTATCATCTAGTCACATTGAACCCCAAGTTATCAATGGTATAAGGTAAACAATCCTATGGTTGAGTACAATAGGTATAATCATCCCATGAAATGACATTCTAAAACATATACGAGTATTTGAAAGAAAAGAGGTATTTATATAAAATAGGTACAATATGGTCAATGTAAGGTATGACTTGCCTTGCTCGGAGCGAGGAACCTCGGCGACTACTTCAAGAGAACGGGCTCGCCGGAAAACTCGGATCTACACGACAAATAAAGCACTCAACAAACACCCTAAAAAGTCTACTGAAACAGCACTGAAAAGTATTTTTAATGGATTCTTGACATTTTTCTGGATTTAATGAAATTTGAATGGGCTAAAACGGAGCTCGGATTCAAAAGATATGAATTTTAGAAGTTTAATTGTGATTTTTAAACTAAAAGAAAAGATTAAAATATTTATTGCGCAATTAAGCCCCGGGTGACGCAAGCACGGCGCAAGCGGTAGGGCTGACGTCTGGCGCAAGCGGCGACGCAAGCGGTGCGGGCGTGGTCCACGGTGGACCGAGTCCACGGCGGCGCGAGAGAGCGGGGACACATGGCGCGCGGTGTGGAGCGGCAGCGATCGGACGGCGACGAAGTGGGTGGAATCGACCGGTCCAGATCCGCCCGATCCGAAGGATCGGACGGTGTAGATCACGGATAGAGTTAGGGTTCGGGCGGCGGCCGAGGGCGGACACCGCGGCAGCCATCCGGCGTGCGGCGACCGGATCGAACTGGCGACGGATTGGGCGGGATCGAACGCAGCCGATTCTCCCGATCCGACCGATCGGACGCCCGGGAAGCGGCGCTAGGGTTAGGTTTTGGGCGGCGGCGGCTCGAGCTCGCCCGCCGGCCATGGCCGCGTGGCGGCCGGCCGATCTCCGGCGGCACCAGCCACGGCGGCGGAGGGTGCTGCGGGCGCGGGAGACAACGGCGGAGAGCGGAAACGAACGCGCGGGGAACGACCCGAGAGGCAACACGGAAAACCGAAGAGAAAAGGGAACGGCGGCGCACTCACCGGCGTTGGAGAAGACGACGATGGCGACGGCGGTTTTTAGGGCTAGCGCTAGGGGGAAACAAAGGGGAAACGCGCGGCGAAGAGGGAATTAAATAGGGACACAACGAGACCGGAAAGAGCACGGGATCGGCGCGGATTCGTCGTCGTTGGTTACGGATTCGGAGAGAGGGAAACAACAAGCAACGACCTCGTGGATATGGTTTCCATCGGGCGCGAGGGACGTGGAGATGGATGCGGCGTTGCGGGATTGGGCCCGGCATGGGTCCGACGTGGCTCGGGTTCAAGCGGAACGGAGCGGAGCGGCGGCGCGCATGGCGGGGCGGCGGCTGGGCCGACCGGGCGCGGGGACGGGGACCTGACGGGCGGGGCCCACCTGTCGGTGACTCGCGGGCGAGGGAGGCTTCGCGGACTTGCGCGGCGCGGCTGGCGTCGCGGGCTTCGGCCCACGACCGAAGGGGCGCGCGCGCGGGGCGACTCGGGCCGGGGAGAGGAACCGGGCCGACGGCCCAAGAGGAAAGAGCGGGAACACCGTGCCGCCGTACGGAAAAGAAAAAGAAAAGGAGGAAAAAGGATTTTGGGGCTTAATTAATTCCGATTTCTTATTTAATTGATTAAAAATACTTAGAGTGCTCTAAAAATTCCAAGTAAAAATCACATTAGCGCATTTTGACATGCAAAATTCAAGAAAAATCCTACCATGTCGTTTCCATTTATTAATTGCATTTTAAAATTACTGGTTGGCTCCAGTTAATTTGAAATTCCGATTATTTCAGGGTAAATTATTTAAATAATTTAGGAAAAACCAGGTGTGACACATGACCCAACTCCATCACGCCCACCCTCACTAGGATACGTCACCTAGAGACAACTACACCACAGATCCAGCCATTACCCATGCTGGCTTGTGGTATGTACGATAATTCTTTCAGGGTTTCCTGAGAACCGGTCCTTAACTGCCATGGGTGCGACTATCCAAAACCATTGCACCCACAGACCACCATGGTCATATTTTAGTATTATTAACATAGTATCACATACCTGACGTCATCTGTATAATAATCTCCACTGTAGTATTTTGATAATGTGATTCCCTTAAATGAACTAATTGATCTAAGCCAGGCTAAGCATGTCCTAAACCAATATCTAGTCATATTGAACTCAAGTTATCAATGGTATAAGGCATTCAATTCCTATGGCTGAGTACAATAGGTATAATAGTCCCATGAAATGACATTCTAAAACATATGCAGTATTTGAGAAAAATAAGACATTTAAATAAAATAGGCACAATATGATAAATGTAAAGTATGACTTGCCTTGCTCTGAAGATTGGGGAACTTCGGCGATTACTTCGAAGTAAACGAGATCGCTGGAATTACCGGAATCAACACGACAAACAAAGCACTCAATAAAACATGCTAAAAGTCTACTGAAATAGCACAAGAAACTATTTTTAATAGATTCTTGGCATTTCTTTGGATTTAATGAAATTTAAATCGACTAAAACGGAACTTAGATTAAAAAGATATGAATTTTAGAAGTTTAAGTGTATTTTTTAACTAAACAAAAAAGTCGTAAATTAATTATTACGTAATTAAGTCCATGATGACACAAGCGCTGGCGCGGTCGGGTAGAGCTGACGTAAGCGGCTGACACAAGGCTGACGTCGACAGGGCTGACGCAAGCATGACGCAAGCGTTGACGCAAGCATCTAGGGCTGATACAAGCATGACGCAGCGGGCCGACGTCGCCAGATGACGTCGGCGGGCGCGGGCACTGGTCCACTGTGGACCCGGTCTACGAGCGGCGCGGTGGTGCACCACGTGGCGCGATCGGAACGACCGAGCGGCGCGCGCGAAATCTACGGCTCTGATCTACCGAGTGGTAGATCGGACGGCTCGACGCGGCTAGGGTTAGGCGGGGTGGCGGCCGAGCTCGGCACGGCCGGCCATGGCCGTGCGGCGGTCGGCCGGCTAGTCATCGGCGCAAGTGGCGATGGCGGACAACGACGCTAAGGCTACGGGAAGCGGCGGAACGACGCTAGGGTTTCAGGATGCAGCGCGACAAACGTGAGGAGCGGCCACGGTGCACTAAACCGAGAGGAAAAGAGGAGGGGAGGCTCACCGGTGTTGGGGACGAAGGCGGCGGCGCACGGCGGTGAGATTTGGGAGTCGGCGAATTAGGGCACGAAATCAAGCGACGCAAACGAGAAAACACGGTGGAGGCCATGCAGGTTTTATAGGGGTGATTTGGAGTCTGGATTTCGCACGAAACCGACGCGAATTCCTCACCATCGAAATCGGACTCGGAGAGAGAGAGATACAACAGCGGTTAGGGTTTTGGGGTTGTGCACACGAATCCGAGCGACGCGTGCAGGGAGAGGCGGTGCGAGCTCGGGTTGATGCGATGCGGTGCCGTGCGGCTCAGGTTGCGGTCGGGTGCGGTGCGGGATGGATCGGGATGGGCGGTACGGATGGCGCGACGGCGGCGCGGCTCGGGCGCGAGGAAGGGAACAGCCTGACAGGTGGGCCTCACCTGTCAGTGGCCCGTTCCAAGGAGGGAGGGCCGACGGACTTGCACGGTGCGGCGGCTTGGCTCGTGGGCCACGGCCCATGGGCGAGGGAGGGAAGGAGCGTTTGCACGGGGCTGCTTTGGTCGAAGGAATGGGCCGACAACCCGATAGGGAGAATGGGCGAGATAAAGGACAAAAAAATAAAATAGGAAAATAAAACCAGGGACTTAATTTAATTCCAATAAATTATTTAATTGGTTAAAATTTATCTCTAGTGCTCTAAAAATTTTACTAAAAATCCAGTTAATGTATTTTGACATGTAGAATCCAAGAAAAATCCTACCATGCCATTGCCACTTATTAATTGCATTTTAAAATTACTTATTTGCTCCAGGTTAAATCCCAATAATTCAATTTCTTTTGGGAAATTATTTAAATGATTTTTAGGGGCACAACTACAGGGTGTGACAGGTGTCCCCTTGTCCAACTAGAACTAGGGAGCCAAACATAGATACAATCTGAGTAGTCTTTATAGTGTCCGAGTAGGACTTTGCTTCTCATTCCTTATCCGAAATACCTTCTATGTATGAGGCTTGATTAAGTATAAGACTTGGAATATAGTGGGCTCTGCCGAGGCTAACACAAAAGTATTAGGTATGTCTTATCTATAACACTGACAATTTTAGTCTCATTTTCTCTATTAGTTTCAAACATCTCTTACCAGTTTATCCTCGTTCCACATCATCTCAAACAACTGCTCATCGCATCCTATACCTAGGTTCTCCCAAGTCGGCCATATCCTATACCATTCTGTTTCCACTCGGGACCTACTCTATGATGCCATGCCGACATCTCCGGTCACACAGGCCCGTTTCAAACAATCCAGGTTATCCGCCAGTCACTCAAACCAACTTTGGCAACGATTTCCATCCCACAAAAGAATTTCACAAAGCATGGGCAACACAAATCTACGCTAAGAAAATCACCTCACATTCACCCTTGACCGTAGACATGGTTGTTCAAACAGTTTAGCTAAACTCTGCAGAGGTTGCACTTTACCCAAAAGACATGAAACTTACGCCAACACCAACCGGTATCGAAAGTTTGTGACAAGGCCTTTCCAAAGCTAACTCATAAATATCTCATGCCACATAGTTGGGCCGCTCCCACGAACCAAGCATCAGGAATGCCAATGCCCTCCTCTACTTAGGAACACCGATGAAGACTCCTACCCCTACTTGATCCATAAAAATTTAGGTTTTGCAAAACTTGATTTGTAACTTCGTCTCCTACATCCCCGGCGTTCCATAACTACTAGCATACAAGATAAACATAAATTAACAGTTTCCCTTTTCAGGGGTATCCTAGAATACCTGTGTGGTCGCACTGTAAGATGCTTGGATGGAATTCCCAAAGGAATTGGTCCTTACATGCAAATACGAGGTTGCACCACACAGGCAGTACCTTGCATCACAACTTTCGCAAATAGTTTTTGCTTTTCAAATTCACCGACACCAAGTAAAGGGTTTTCTCAAACAATTTCCAACCCATTTTTCCCAAAGTTGACATATAATAGTTAAAGGTAGGGGTTCATCGATGCACACGCCAGAAGGTCATGCATACCGAAGTACCTCATTGGTGGAGCGACAAGGATTAGGAACCAAAACCGAAGCCGATCAAATTAAAGTGTACACTATACATGCATTTTTCAAATAACATATTTTATAAACTAGGAGCAATATGATTGAAGAGTGGCTTGCCTTGGTCTAGATCTTGAATTCTTCATGATCCTAGTCATCCCCGAATTTCTGAAATGTCTGCTACGCGATCAACAAAAGAAAACCACACAAAACAGTACAAATAAATAGTATTTATTATAAAATAATAGTGTCACTAGATAGATCTCATTTTTAGAAAATTTTTGGAAGTTGAACGGAGTCAAACGAAATTACGGTTTGCAAGATATGGATTTTTCAAGTTTAATGGGTTTTTGTCCAAAGGAAAAGGAGTTTCTTTTTAGAAAAGAATATTCCTCGTGGGGGCCGCTGTCATAGACACCGAGCCACTGGATCATGGTAGATCAAGTCTACCGAGCATGCCGCGAGGTGATGCATGGACTCGGCTCACGGTCCTCGTGGGACAAGCGTGGGGCCCGATGGTCTGTGACTAGGCCCATGTAGACCGAGTGCATGCGGCTATGTATGGAGTTTTTGGTGGGCTGGGCTCATGGTGTAGGACATTTTGGTGGACCGGGAGTTAGGGCCCATGGTTGGTGACCCCCGAGCGGTGGACCGAGTGCACAGACGTTTAGAAATGAAAGTGGGTCCCACATTTATGTGGCATGGTTTTGTAATGGAGAATTAATTGGACTTTAAGCATGTGGGTCTCATGTGTATTTGACAGAGGGGGAAAGGGTTAGCAAGGTGATTACCGCGCGATGGGGTTAAGGAGGTGGGACCCGCATGTGGGCCACTTGTCTGTTACTCTCTCTCCTTCTTCCTTTCTTGCTTGTTGCTTCTTCCTTGTTCTCTCCTCCTGTTTCCCTTTCTCACTCCTCTCCTTCACTCCTCTTTCGCTGCAATGTGGAGGCGCAAGGAGGGAATGCCTATGATGCCGGAGATCAGTAGTGGAGACGAGGCACACACGGGTAGAGCTCCTCGTCCCAGCACAATGGTGGAAGAGGCGGCTCAGCACCGAAAAGAGAGAAGAGGAAGGAGGCAGTGGAGGCGACGCTGGTTATTTCTTGGGAACTTGAAGAGGGTGGAAGCGGAGAGGATTGGATGGTGATGGCCGATGGGGAGGAATTGAGGCCAACAAGTGTTGTTCTTCCGAGGATAACATTGTAGGTTGTGTTGAACTAAGACACATCAAAAGTGATCTGCTCGGTTTGGAAGTTTTTAGCTTTGCCGAAGGTCATGGGTAATGTAATCTTCCTAGCAGCTTGGATGACGACTCTAAGTAATTCCATGGAAGGGTTGCTCTGAGGGGACAAGCTTGCTTTGAGGGATTCCCATTGCATCGAGTGTGCTGGTGAAGAGAAGATTGATCGAGCTGCCGCCGTTGATGAGGACTCGTGCGACTTTGATCTTCTAGATAGTAGGCTCGGCTACTTTGGGATATCGTTGTCACATCCTGGGTTTTTCCCTAATTCATTTAAAATAATTTACCCGGAAATAATCGGAATTTCTGAAATTAACCTGGAGTCAACCTATAATTTTAAAATGCAATTAATAAATGGAAATGACATGATAGGATTTTTCTTGAATTCTTCATGTCAAAATACGCTAACAGGATTTTTACTGGAATTTTTAGAGCACTCTAAGTATTTTTAATCAATTAAATAAGAAAACAGAATTTAATTAAGTCCCTTTTCTTTTTTTCTTTTCCTTTTTCTTTTTTTTTCCTTTTCCGTACGCCCGTACGGTTCCTTTCCTGCCCGTCGCCCTAACGGGCCGTCGGCCCAGCTCCCCGCGCGCGCCGCTCCTCCCTCGGTCGTGGGCCGAAGCCCACGGTCCCGCCGCGCCCGCGCAAGTCCGGCGCGCCTCCTTGCACGCGGCCACCGATGTGGGCCCCACCTGTCGGAGCCGCCTCCCGCCCGCCGGCCGCAACCGCCGCCGCCATAGCCGCGCGCCCGCCTCTTTCTCGGCCGCTTCGCGCGCCTCGCGCCGCGTGGGCCCCACGCCGGCTCCGTCCCGCGCCGCCGCACCCGTGCCCGCACTTCCGCGCGCCGCACAGCCCGCCGCCGCCCGAAACGGTCGCCGTATATCTCTCTCTCTCTCTCCGAGTCCGAGAACACCGGCGACCTTATCCCCCGCCGTTTCCGTGCCCGTTTCGGCCTCCTCTCTCCCCTTTAAAACCCCTCGAGCTCCGCCTCGTTTCCCCTTTGTTCGCCGTTGATTCTAGCCCGTGTCGCCGCCGTTTTCCGTCATTCATCCGCCGGTGAGCTCGCCGCCGTCCCCGGGTTTCTTTTGTTTTCGTTTGCTTCCTTTTCCTCGCGCGCGCCGCGCTCGTCGGTCGTGCCGCGCCGGTCCGCCGCCGCTCGGTCTCGCCGCCGCCCCGCCGCCGCTCGCCGGTCGTCGCGCGCCGTCCCGCCGCGCCGCCACCCGTGGAACCCTAACCCTAACCCTAGCGCCCGCCTCCCCGTGCTGCCGTCCGATCTTGCGGATCGGACGGATCTCGCGCCGTCCGATCGCGACGCATCCGCGCCGTCCGATCGTCACCGTCCGCCGCCCGATCGCGCCACATCGCGCAATCCGGCCGCTCGGATTGCGCCACGTGGCGCAATCCGCCGCCGCGCCCGTCTCCCGCGCGCTCGGCCGTGCGCGACGTCGCCGCCTAGGGTCGATGCCGCCGCTAACGTCATGCCGACGTCAGCCATGAGCTGCGCGTGGATGATGTCATCAGGGACTTAATTGCGCAATAAATAATTTAATCTTTTCTGTTTAGTTTAAAAATCGCAATTAAACTTCTAAAATTCATATCTTTTGAATCCGAGCTCCGTTTTAGTCCATTCAAATTTCATTAAATCCAGAAAAATGTCAAGAATCCATTAAAAATATTTTTCAATGCTGTTTCAGTGGACTTTTTAGGGTGTTTGTTGAGTGCTTTGTTTGTCGTGTAGATCCCGAGTTTTCCGGCGAGCCCGTTCTCTTCGAAGTAGTCGCCGAGGTTCCTCAGTCTCCAGAGCAAGGCAAGTCATACCTTACATTGACCATATTGTACCTATTTTATGTAAATACCTCTATTTCATTCAAATACCGCATATGTTTTAGAATGTCATTTCATGGGATGTTTATACCTATTGTACTCAACCATAGGATTGTTTACCTTATACCATTGATAACCTGGGATCCAATGTGACTAGATGATAGTTTAAGGTTGCTTAGTCATGCTTAGCGCAACTAGCTCACTTAAGGGAATCACACTAAGTTTAATGCTAAAGTTGACCTCCCGGTGATATTAAGATATGATCTTGTTCTTAATAATATTGACTTATAAGAAAGGTGGGTCGTGAGCACATGGTTGGTCTTTGGTTAGCGTGCTCATGACCATTAAGGACCGGTTCTCGGAAACCCCGGAAGAAATGCCGTGCATACCACAAGCCGCATGGGTAATGGTCTGGGCCCGTAGCACACTGTCTCTAGTTAACGTATCCCGAGAGGGTGAGCGTGATGGAGTTGGGTCGGCCCCGGTTTTAAGGGTTGATCAGCTTCCGGATTCACCGCGGCACTAGAGGGGCTGCCCATTGCCCGATGGGAATGGGGGCGAAACCTTGGTGTGGTACGATTGATTAGAGGAGGTTGTGTGAAGGGTCTTGTCACAATTCCTTTCCGGGCACCGTGGTGGTGCACCGGCGCACGGTAATGTGTTGTGGGATTGTGTCTTGTGGGTACATTGTACACCTCGATCGAGTAAAAACTATTCGAATAGCCGTGCCCACGGTTACGGGCGATCGACCGATTCACCTTGATTAGTCTCATTTACTTTATTCGAATGAAATGTTGGAATATGACTAGTGCGGTGGATGGATGGGCTGTTGCAACGTGGTTTGAGCGTTGGACAGTGTTTATTTTTATTTGCTTAAATGTTACTACTGTTTTTTGTCTTCAAATATTATTATTGTATACTTGCAAATTTGTTTATGCAAATTGAGCCTCTTGACCATTCCTTGTTATTTATCTCGCATCATGTACCCTTTTAGGTGTGACTTGTTGAGTACGGTGGTTGTACTCGATCTTGCTTCTTTTCCCCTTCGCGCCGAGGTTGAGAGCGAGGTCTCCGAGGAGGTGTTGGCTTGTTCTCGTCAAGGTTTAGCCGTGGAGTTGGTGTTCCGCTCGCTCGTGTCAAAGTTTAGCTTAAGTCGGTTTTATTTTCTTTTCCGCTGCATTTGTGTAACTCTTTTATATTGTTTCTAAGACGAGGATTCTGTATTATCAATAACGTCGATTTGTGTACCTCGGTGATTCTCGGACGAGGATGTAATGCACAAATTAGCCGCGAAATTCGGTGTGAATTTCGGCGTGACAAGTTGGTATCGAGCCTTCCTATGAGCGTAGGACAAGCCAACTGGAAACCTTAAGAGCCCTCTAATTCTTTTCATGTGCATATGTTTTGTTTTAAAAAAAAAAGGGGTGTTTTGAAAAGTGGAGTCGTCTAGGGTTTAGGAATTGCGAAAATGGGATGTGGTCGTGGGTTTTGAGCATGTTTTGATTTTCCCACTCCTTTGTTTCTATAGATGGCAGGTTCCCCAAACGCACGCGGAAAAGGGATGACAGGTTTCGTGGCGTAGCGGCGCGTATGGCCCTTGCGTTGGATATCCCGAAGCACCGGAGTATACAACGTTGCGCCTCTCGGTGGCGAGTTGCCCTACCGTGTTCGGTTGGAGGTTCACGGGTTTGTGGGAACGTGTCTTCCCAACATGGAGGTCACGCTTCCGGAGGCACGTCGATCACGCTTGTCAAGAAGCCGCCTACCCGATGTTGGCCAGGATGAGGGAGCTGCATGATGCTGACCTTCGCACCTCCTCCTACCGCTACCATCCCCGTCGAGGTAGTTCCTCAGAGGTCAGTGTATTCAAGTCTACGGCAGGAGAATGACACTACCTTCGGTCACATGTGCACCGTGCTCAAAGGACTGGATCGATGCACTCGACCTACACAAGGCGACCAAGGAGCTGAACGACAAGAAGATGCTGAGGATCGCGCGACTGCAGGACGAAGTGGTTCGTCTGAAGAAGGAGGTAGCTGAGTTGAAGGGACTCCCGCCACCAGTTGGGGTTAGACTCCGCACTACGCCTCGGAAGACCACCACCGCGCCTGTCCGCATCCAGCTAGCACCTCGGATTCCACCGCCTTCTCCGGCTCCACCCGCTCCGGTTCAGCGCGGTTCCGCTTCTTCCCGCTGCGCAGTCCCGCCCTCACCTTTGCTCCGGCTTCGGCAAATCCGAGGCGGAGGTGGCGTAATGGTTGGATCTCCGTCTCCGAGTGACTCAAGCTCGATAATTTGGTGAAGACATGGACTCCGAAGAGACTCAAGATTCCTCGGAGGGAAGAGGCAGGATCGGTTGGGCTACGGCAACCGACTCAGAAGATTCCAAGTCTGAGGTGACGCCCGAGGACTCCAGGAGCCGTTCGGAAGAATGGGGATCTTCGAAGGAAGCGTTTCGCCTCCTCGTCTCGTGGATCGTTCTAGTTGCCCTCCTTAGTTTTACCGTTTATCTTAGTTTGTCTTCTTGGTAGTTCTTTGTGTGTTAGGTCAGCTCGTGTGTGGGATAGCGGCTCGATATCAAGTGTGATATGACCGACCAATTAAGGATGTTTGGTGCTTTTCCTTGTTTCTAGTCAAGATCAGAACAATGCATTTGAATTCAAATAATAAAGATTAGTGCTAAGTCTGTCTGTTTTTCTTCTTTTCTCTCTCTGGTCGGTCGTCTCCTTCGGATGGTGAACACCAGACCGGCGGCGAACTGCAACAATGGGCGTCAGTGCCGACAACCATGAGGCTCACGACGCCAATGGCAATGCTCCTCCACCGCCACCCGAGAATCCCACCATTGCTCAAGTGCTCGCTTCACAGACACAGATGATGGCTGCAATGATGCAGCAAATGCAACAACAGCACCACCAGATGCAACAGCAGTTGCTGCAGCAAATGCAGCAACAGCAGCAGAATAATCAGTTTGCCGCCCCACCACCCCAGTCCAAGCCGCGAGTTCCTTCGTGTCCGACCGCCGACCTTCTCCAAAGCACCACTAATCCCATGGAGGCAAATGATTGGCTTCATGCCATAGAGAAGAAGTTGGATCTCGCTGCGGTGCACGGATCAAGAGAAAGTCTCTTTTGCCACTCATCGCCATGTGGCCCCGCTTCAGCTTGGTGGGACAACTATTTGGTTACTCGCCCAGCGGGAGCAGCGGTTACCTGGGAAGAGTTTCGTCGCAGTTTCAGGACCGCACATATTCCTGCGGGAATAGTTGCACAGAAAAAGCGTGAGTTCCGTTCTCTTGAGCAGGGTAACGATCGATTCATCGAGTATGTGCACGAGTTCAATCGTCTTGCCCGTTATGCCCCGAAGATGTGCGCGTGATGCGAAAGGCGGGAAAAGTTTTTGGCTGGTTTGGATGATGAACTCACGGACAAGCTCATCTCCGGAGAGTATGCTAACTTTGAGAAGCTGGTCGACAAGGCCATTCGACAGGAAGATCAGCGCAACAAGATGATCAAGAAGAGAAAAGCATTTCAGTCACGACCTCCTCAACAGCAGGGAAATCAGCAGAGGCCGCGTTTCATGCCCGGAAGTCGAATGGACCTACCACCATGATTGTTCGTCGCATCGACCTTATCACCTGGGGAATTTCCAACGCGGTAGTGGCGGTGGTCGCAACAACGTACTCCAGCCCCGCGCCCTCCAACGGCGCCATCCCAAGCAATGATCCACACCACCACCTCCAAGGAAGGACTGGGAGGAAAGCCGAGTCCTGTTTCAACCGTGGTGACCCGGGGCATTTTGCGGACAAGTGTCCGGCCAAGACGCGCTGGGCCAAGGTTCATCCGGGCTCGAGTCAATCATGCGTCCGCCGAGGAAGCACTGACCGCTCCCGAAGTTATACCGGGTATGTTTCGTAAACTATACTCCCGCCACAGTATTATTTGATTCGGCGCTACACATTCTTTTATCTCAAAGCAATTTGTTGGGGCACATGGGTTGTCGTAGTGGGACTTAAGATACCTATGAGGGTTCAAACCCCGGAAACCACTTGGAGACCACTCGCATTGTCCCTCGTGGCCATAGAAATCCAAGGATCTATGTTTCTAGCCAACCTTATCCTCCTTCAGTCCAAAGGCATAGATGTCATTCTTGGGATGGATTGGTTGTCCATACATAAGGGAGTAATTGACTGCGCTAGTCGCACCATTACTTTAGTCAACATGAATGGAGAAAGAATTGTTTTTCGCTCTCCCATGCAAGTCAAGCCCGTAGCAAGTTTGAATCATGTTTCCACCGGGAATCGTCCGAAATGGCGGCCAAGACCCCTGTGAAGTTAGAGGATATCCCCATTGTCGAGAATACCCGAAGTTTTCCCCGAGGATTTAACTCGATGCCGCCAAAAAGGGAAAGCGAATTCCGGATTGACCTAGTACCGGACCGCCCAAATACACAAGAGGCCATATAGGATGGGAGCCAACGAGTTGGCCGAAGTAAAGAAGCAAGTGGATGAACAGTTGCAAAAGGGTATATTCGCCCGAGCACATCGCCTTGGGGTGCTCCGGTGATTTTTGTGGAAAAGAAAGACAAGACCAAGAGAATGTGTGTGGATTATCGAGCCCTCAATGAGGTTACTATCAAGAACAAGTATCCCCTACCACGGATTGATGACTTATTCGATCAACTCAAAGGGGCCAAGGTATTTTCCAAGATAGATCTGCGATCGGGCTATCATCGTTGAGGATTCGGGAAGAGGACATTCCCAAGACCGCCTTCACCACCAGGTATGGACTGTACGAGTGTACGGTCATGTCTTTTGGGTTAACCAATGCACCGGCTTTCTTTATGAATCTGATGAACAAGGTGTTTATGGAGTTCTTGGATAAATTTGTGGTGGTGTTCATTGACGACATTTTGGTCTACTCTAAGTCGAGGAGGATCATGAGCAACATCTTTGGACAGTACTCGAGAAGTTGAGAGACCATCAACTCTACGCCAAGTTTAGCAAGTGTGATTTCGGTTAAAGGAGGTACGGTTCCTCGGCCACATTGTGAATGCCCAAGGAGTAGCCGTGGATCCAGCAAATGTGGAATCAGTTACTAAGTGGACCCCGCCTAAAACGGTTACGCGCAGATCCGAAGTTTCCTTGGACTTGCGGGTTACTACCGCCGCTTCATCGAGAACTTCTCCAAAATCGCCAAGCCAATGACTCAACTGTTGAAGAAAGATGAGAAGTTTAAGTGGTCGGGAATGCAATAGGAGTTTTGAAGAGCTCAAGAGGAAGTTGGTGTCGCACCGGTGTTGATACTTGCCCGGACCCAAGAAAGGACTTCCAAGTTTATTGTGATGCATCTCGCCAAGGGTTGGGATGTGTGTTGATGCAAGAAGGCAAAGTGGTCGCATATGCATCTCGTCAATTGCGCCCACATGAAAACAACTACCCCACTCATGATCTGGAGTTATCCGCAGTGGTTCATGCATTGAAGATCTGGCGACACTACCTAATTGGTAATCGTTGTGAAGTGTATACAGATCACAAAAGTCTTAAGTACATTTTCATCCAACTGATTTAAACCTCCGACGAGAGGAGATGGTTGGAACCGATCAAAGATTATGACTTAGGGATACATTACCATCCCGGCAAAGCTAATGTGGTTGCGGATGCACTAAGCCGAAAGAGTTACTGCACCACCCTCAGTGTCGAAGGAATGTGTGACCAGTTGCAGCAGGAATTCGAGAATCTAAATTTACGAGTGGTGGATTTTGGTTTTGTGGCTGCTCTGGAAGCCCAACCCACTCTCATTGATCAAATTCGGGCTGCTCAGGCGTCAGATCCCGAAATGGCCGAACTCAAGAAGAACATGAGAGTCGGAAAAGCTCGTGGTTTTACGGAAGACGAACATGGCACAATCTGGATGGGAA
The DNA here is from genome assembly GCA_019925245.2 of Oryza australiensis. Classification (NCBI taxonomy): domain Eukaryota; kingdom Viridiplantae; phylum Streptophyta; class Magnoliopsida; order Poales; family Poaceae; genus Oryza; species Oryza australiensis. The sequence continues at coordinate 985,124 of JAIFGZ020000282.1, forward strand.
AGAGGTTGTGTGTGCCAGAAGACAAGGATTTGAAAAAGGCGATCCTTACGGAAGTTCACCAAACTCAATACTCAATTCACCCGGGCAGTACAAAGATGTATCAAGACCTTAAAGAAAAGTTTGGGTGGGTCAACATGAGGAGGGAGATAGCCGAGTTTGTTGCACTTTGTGATGTTTGTCAGCGAGTGAAGGCAGAACATCAACGGTCCGCCGGACTGTTGCAACCACTTCAGATTCCAGAGTGGAAATGGGAAGAAATTGGAATGGATTTCATCACGGGTTTACCCCGCACAACGTCGGGATATGACTCGATTTGGGTCGTGGTGGACCGACTCACCAAGGTGGCCCACTTCATACCAGTACATACTACCTACTCAGGGAAGAAGTTGGCAGAGCTTTATCTCGCAAGGATCATGTGTTTGCATGGCGTGCCTAAGAAGATCGTGTCCGATAGGGGAAGTCAGTTTACTTCCAAATTCTGGAAGAAGTTGCAAGAAGAACTTGGTACCCGTTTGAATTTCAGCACGGCTTATCATCCGCAAACAGACGGCCAAAGCGAGATAGTGAATCAGATTTTGGAAGATATGCTAAGAGCATGCGCGCTCGATTTTGGAAAAGCATGGGACAAAAGCTTGCCCTATGGAATTCTCTTACAACAACGGCTATCAGCCGGCATTCAAATGGCACCGTATGAAGCACGTATGGACGGAAATGCCGCACACCCCTGTTCTGGGACCAGACGGGTGAGCGCCAATTGTTTGGCACGGAAGTAATAAGCGAAGCAGAGGAAAAGGTCCGAGTGATTCGGGAAAGGTTGAAGATTGCGCAGTCTCCGGAAGAGCTATGCCGATAATCGTCGAAGAGATCTCTTTTGAAGCGGGGATTTTGTGTATCTTCGCGTCACACCACTCCGGGAGTACACCGTTTCCAAACCAAAGGTAAGTTGGCACCACGTTTCGTGGGACCATACAGATTCGGGAACGTCGAGGAGAAGTGGCCTATCGTGGAGCTTCCTCCAACATGCGGTATTCACGACGTGTTTCATGTCTCCCAGTTGAAGAAGTGTTTAAGGGTACCGAAGAACGGCGAGTCCGGACGATTGAAATCCAAGAGGACTTAACCTACGTAGAGAGACCAAGCACGTATTCTTGAGGTCGGTGAGAGAAGGACTCGGAACAAGGTTATCGGTTTTGCAAGGTTCAATGGACTCATCACTCCGAGGAAGAAGCTACTTGGGAACGAGAAGATGAGCTAAAGGCCGCGCACCCGCACCTCTTCGCGGTACCTCCGAATCTCGGGGTCGAGATTCCGTTTAAGGGGGTAGGTTGTCACATCCTGGGTTTTTCCTAATTCATTTAAAATAATTTACCCGGAAATAATCGGAATTTCGAAATTAACTGGAGTCAACCTATAATTTTAAAATGCAATTAATAAATGGAAATGACATGATAGGATTTTTCTTGAATTCTTCATGTCAAAATACGCTAATGATTTTTTTGGAATTTTTAGAGCACTCTAAGTATTTTTAATCAATTAAATAAGAAAACAGGAATTTAATTAAGTCCCTTTTCTTTTTTTTTTCCTTTTTATTTTTTTTCCTTTTCCGTACGCCCGTACGGTTCCTTTCCCGCCCGTCGCCCTAACGGGCCGTCGCCCCGCCGCGCGCGCCGCTCCTCCGGTCGTGGCCGAAGCCCACGGTCCCGCCGCGCCGCGCAAGTCCGGCGCGCCTCCTTGCACCGCGGCCACCGACAGGTGGGCCCACCCGTCGAGCCGCCTCCCGCGCCCGGCCGCCCAACCGCCGCCGCCGCCATAGCCGCGCCGCCCGCCTCTTTCTCGGGCCGTTTCGCGCGCGCCTCGCGCCGCGTGGGCCCCACGCCTGAGCTCCGTCCCGCGCCGCCGCACCACGTGCCCGCACTTCCGCGCGCCGCAGCCGCCGCCGCCCGAAACGGCCGCCGTATATCTCTCTCTCTCCGAGTCCGAGAACGACGGCGACCTTATCCCCGCCGTTTCCGTGCCCGTTTCGGCCTCCTCTCTCCCCTTTAAAACCCCTCGAGCTCCGCCTCGTTTCCCCTTTGTTCGCCGTTGATTCTAGCCCGTGTCGCCACCGTTTTCCGTCGCTCATCCGCCGGTGAGCTCGCCGCCGTCCCGGGTTTCTTTTGTTTTTGTTTGCTTCCTTTTCCTTTTCGCGCGCCGCTCGCGGTCGCCGCCGCCGCCGCCGCCGCCGGGTCGCCGCCGCCGTCCCGCCCGCTGCTCGCCGGCGCGCCGCCGTCCCGCCGCCCGCCGCCACCCGTGGAACCCTAACCCTAACCCTAGCGCCGCCCCCTCGTGCCGTCCGATCTTGCGGACGGACGGATCGCGCCGTCCGATCGCGACGCATCCGCGCCGTCCGATCGCCGCCGTCCGGCCGCCCAGATCGCGCCACGTCGCGCAATCCGGCCGCTCGGATTGCGCCACGTGGCGGCAATCCGGCCGCCGCGCCCGTCTCCCCGGCTCCAGCCTGCGGCCGACGTCAGCCCTAGGGCTGACGCGCCGGCTGGCGTCAGCCCCGAGCGCGCGTGGATGACGTCATCGGGGACTTAATTGCGCAATAAATAATTTAATCTTTTAATCGTTTAGTTTAAAAATCGCAATTAAACTTCTAAAATTCATATCTTTTGAATCCGAGCTCCGTTTTAGTCCATTCAAATTTCATTAAATCCAGAAAAATGTCAAGAATCCATTAAAAATACTTTTCAATGCTGTTTCAGTGGACTTTTTAGGGTGTTTGTTGAGTGCTTTGTTTGTCGTGTAGATCCCGAGTTTTCCGGCGAGCCCGTTCTCTTGAAGTAGTCGCCGAGGTTCCTCGTCTCCGAGCAAGGCAAGTCATACCTTACATTGACCATATTGTACCTATTTTATGTAAATACCTCTATTTCATTCAAATACGCATATGTTTTAGAATGTTCATTTCATGGGATGTTTATACCTATTGTACTCAACCATAGGATTGTTTACCTTATACCATTGATAACCTGGGATCCAATGTGACTAGATGATAGTTTAAGGTTGCTTAGTCATGCTTAGCGCAACTAGCTCACTTAAGGGAATCACACTAAGTTTAATGCTAAAGTTGACCTCCGTGATATTAAGATATGATCTTGTTCTTAATAATATTGACTTATAAGAAAGGTGGGTCGTGAGCACATGGTTGGTCTTTGGTTAGCGTGCTCATGACGATTAAGGAACGGTTCTCGGAAACCCGGAAGAAATGCCGTGCATACCACAAGCCAAGCATGGGTAATGGTGGGCCCGTAGCACTGTGTCTCTAGTTAACGTATCCCGAGAGAGGGTGAGCGTGATGGAGTTGGGTCGGCCCCGGTTTTAAGGGTTGATCAGCTTCCGGATTCACCGCGGCACTAGAGGGCTGCCCATTGCCCGATGGGAATGGGGGCGAAACCTTGGTGTGGTACGATTGATTAGAGGGGGTTGTGTGAAGGGTCTTGTCACAATTCCTTTCAGGGCACCGTGGTGGTGCACCGGCGCACGGTAATGTGTTGTGGGATTGTGTCTTGTGGGTACGCTTGTACACCTCGATCGAGTAAAAACTATTCGAATAGCCATGCCCACGGTTACGGGCGATCGACCGATTCACCTTGATTAGTCTCATTTACTTTATTCGAATGAAATGTTGGAATATGACTAGTGCGGGTGGATGGATGGGCTGTTGCAACGTGGTTTGAGCGTTGGACAGTGTTTATTTAATACCGCTTAAATGTTACTACTGTTTTTGTCTTCAAATATTATTATTGTATACCGCAAATGCTGTTTATGCAAATTGAGCCTCTTGACCATTCCTTGTTATTTATCTCGCATCATGTACCCTTTTCCGGTGTGACTTGTTGAGTACGGTGGTTGTACTCAGTCTTGCTTCTTTTTCCCCTTCGCGCCGAGGTTGAGAGTGAGGTCTCCGAGGAGGTGTAGGCTTGTTCTCGTCAAGGTTTAGCCGTGGAGTTGGTGTTCCGCTTCGCTCGTGTCAAAGTTTAGCTTAAGTCGTTTTATTTTCTTTTCCGCTGCATTTGTGTAACTCTTTTATATTGTTTCTAAGACGAGGATTCTGTATTATCAATAACGTCGATTTGTGTACCTCGGCTGATTCCTGGACGACGATGTAATGCACAAATTAGCTGCAGAAATTCTGGTGTGAATTTCTGGGCGTGACAATCGTCCGGGGACCATTGTCAGACAAGGGTGATTGGCATCAGAGAATTCAATCTTCTGATTGTTGGTATTTGTTATGATCACAGATAAATCCGCAAGTGCACGGATACCGATGTAGCACTTCATCTTAGAGTATTCAAGGGTATCTATTAACATCAAAATTTGGCAAGATACTTGGAGTCGAAGAACAAATCAAGGCGGATTTGACGGGAGAAAGAGTTGTTTCTAAATTTGACTGTGCATCGGCTGAAGGCTATATCGACCGATACAAAGTCGGATTCGGCAGCCGATATGGGCAAGGCGGCCAATACAGTTAGTTGCGGGTTTAAGTTCCGCTTAGATTGGGGATTTGAAACTATTGCTAAACAAGGATAGAGTCCATTACAGGCAATTGTATCTATTAATTAGGAATATTAATGAGTCATATTTATTAGAGATGTTTTGGTAAGAGTCTGCCTAAGGGACTTGTTTATATGTTTATGTAACTTAGAAGTTTGAGTCGTATCAAGTTTGTACATTTGGGTATAAATAGACGCCCATAGTCTTGTAACAAAAACAACAACAATTCAATAACACTTTCGGCGCATCGCCACCCTAGTTCTCTAGGTTTTCATCTCGATGAGTTCTTGTTTCGAATTGGGTTGCATCGGCTTCGATCTCTGACAAGGGGTAAGGCTTGTCATGGTGGTTTTCATCGGCGGGATTAGGACTTGCATCATCTCAACACTCTAATCTAGCTTACGCGCCGCCCGTTGATCATATATCTTAATTAACCTAAGGTCATGTTTGTTTCAGCTTTTCAAAAGCCATAAGCTAGCTTTTGGCTTTTGGCTTTTGAAAAGCCGAAACTCCAGAAGCCAAAAGCCTGAAGGTGGGGGCTGTTTGGGAGTTGGCTTTTGAGTTGGTTTATTTGGCTGAATGGAATGTAAAATACCCATAACATCCCTAGCTATTTTTAAAATGACAAGTATTTATTTCTAATAGTAATAATACTATAAAGTATCATCATGTAACATTTGTCATAACAAACATAAAGAAAAGAAGATGTGAATCATTTTCTATGGCAGGCGGGTAATTTGTTGCAACTTTCCCCTTAGAAGCCAGAAAAGCTACCCAAGGTGAGCTTCTGGGCTTATCTAGTACAAATGCTGCTTTTGGCTTTTCAAAAGCCAGATAAAAAAGCTAGCTATTTGTTTCAGCTTCTGGTTTTTCAGGCTGAAAAGCCACCTAGAAGCTGAAACAAACAAGGCCTAAGTCGATAGCTCCGCTTATTTGTATCGGCCATGCCTTCTTTAGGGTTTTGCTTGTATTGATCAAACTGTTTTGTCGATTTAGATTAGCTAAGGTATCTATCACCCTAAAAATCAGTCAAAGGCTTGATTGTTTAGATTTTATGATTCCTTTCATACTTAGTGTTGTATCAATTGGGTTTGACCTACTAAGTCATGATTATAATCGTAAAAGCAAACCTCCTTTGAATTGCCAATAAGGGTAGATCGGGGTTTTAGCCGATCTTACCTGGTATAATTGTTTTGCTTTAATTTACATGCTTTATTCTGCTTAACTAGTTATACTTACCATCTTATTTCAGTTTATCAATCTTTTAAATCCACTAAGATTGTTATTAACCTCGCAGTGTCTCGGTTAGATCTGATCTGTTGAGGTTATAATTTGTTTAGTAGATTTAATTAAGGTTGTTAGTCTTATATAAAGCTATATCGGAGTTTTAGCCGATATGTTATCTAATCGTCCAAGCTATTTCATCGGCTATGATATAAGCCCATATAGTTATTAATTTGTCTGAACTTGGTTTATGAGCAATTAATAATGTCTCATCTTGGTCCGATCTATCGTAATTGCTTGCAGATAAGAAAAATATTAAATTAGTAATTACAAGTTGTTTATATCTATAGTCGATCATGATTGTTTTGGGTCTAATCTTCAATATATGTCCATTATCTAGTAATTTAGATCATATAATTATATAACAATTGACTTTAATAATCTCAATTTTATGCTGGGTTCGACCTATAGGATTGATTTTGTTAAGGAATAGTTATTTATGGTTATATCTAATCTAAATTTAGTTCATGAATATTATCTTCTACCTTACATCCGATTCGACTCGATCACATTGGCTAGGTCATCACGATACAACATCGATCTATCGACCAATCGGCTATCGCCTTCTAACATTTACCATGTCTTGTTGGTTGCAGGGTCAAACCAACTGACACGTCCGCATTTCCACCGACGTTTTTTGACCTGCACTGAAGTTAAACAGAACTCCCATGCTGTTGTGATTTATCATCGACAGTATCGAATAACAGAGAACATGTGTGTATAATCTAAGAACAAGATTCATCCAAGAACGATAACTAAATGGTAGTCTTAGGATAGAGAGGATTCCGATGGGTTAATTATCTTAATTAAGTTAAAGTAAAACTCTATCAATTGATTCGAGCACTGGCTGTCCAGTGGCGTAGCTAGGATTTATAGCTATAGTGGTCCATTGTCTAAATTTTTTTAGACGTGATAAATTAACATGTCGTACACAAGTATATGAATTATAAAACACAATTAAGATAAAAGGACATATAGAGATTCATAAAATAAATGAGTGTAATTTCTTACGATAGATTTTAAATATTGCGTACCCATAATAGTTGAAGAGCAATATGTCACTACTTCTTCTTGTCAGGTCTGCACCTTTTAATAGTCATGAAAGTGTTGATCATCTCTTCTTCTTGTCAGGTCTGCGCCTTTTAATAGCCATGAAAGTGTTCTTCTATTTGCTCTTCTGGAACAGTTGCAACCACAGAAGGAGATTGAGAACAAGCTTTCTTCTTAGATTCATATTTCTGGAAAAGAGAGGCAATATCACATCTTATACTGTACTGAACTGAATACATATACTGTACTGAACAGAAAACTGAATACATATGATCATATCAAGTCCTAGCTAGATGGATTACATAGGATCAAGTGGTGTAACATTGAATAATACATAGAATCATACACTGTATCAAGCTCATGGAAAACAAGGGCAGTTTCTCTAATAATTTGTCTTACCTTGTCTTGTCACTGTAACATTCATTCAATAATACATATGACACTATTTTTGTTTACCTTGTCACGGTGCCGCCCCTGGTCTAGTCCCTGGATGGATGGAAGAATGATGGATCAGCGCCGGCGGCCGCCTACACTGCACTGCCTCTGCCCCCGTAGATGCACATCAGCACATGCACAACAATTTGAATTTGCACATGCAATCAGCACATGCACACCAATGAGCACATCCACCATGAAATCAAGAAGCATCATTGAAATTTGCAAGTACATCGCATTACCTGAGTAGTTTGAGTTGAGACCTCCTCCTCACAGTCGCACTCGCCACTCGCGGAAGAACTTGCCGCTGTTCTCCTTGTTGCCTCGCCTTCTTGCGGCCGGCGCCGACGGCCGGCGGGCAGGGCTCGGCCGGCGGCGTCGCGCGCCGCGCGCGGCGTTGAAGAGTGAAGACCACGGCGCTGGTGCGGCGGTGCGGCAAATGCCGGCGAGCGGGGAGGACAACGGTCTAGGGGCTAGGGCTAAGGCTTTGGAGCGACGGCGTCAGACTCAGCGGCGACGCCTCGACGCGGCGGCGCAGCCGACAGCCAGCGGCAGCGAGCGAGCAGCGAGGGAGGACGACGGTCGTCGGCTAGGTCTAAGGGTTTGGTGGCGCCAAATTGGCGCGACGGCGTCGCACTTGACGGCCGTCGCCTGGACTCCTGCTAGTCGCGTGCTCCTTCGCAACGACGGCCACACTCCCGACCGGCCGCTGCGACGGTGGCGGCTCCGTCTTCGCCTTGGTCCGTGGCGCGGCGGCGTGGCGACTCGCGTCTCGGCGAGATATGGCGAATCGGTGATTGGCGAACGAATACGAACCGAACCGTCGTACTGACCCTCTCGTAGCGCATGCACATGCGATATTGCGGCGATGCCGATTCTCGATTGTGACGATGTGGATTGGGCCCTGACAAGGTGGGGTACTATTGGGCCGAGCGTAGGGTGGTCCGCGGCCCACAGGGACCACCCTGTAGCTCCACCCCTGTGGCTATCCCCTGGTCTGCTAAACTGAGTTCGACCTGTAGCTCTATGATGTACCCAAACATGGAGAAATATGAAGGACGGACATGGCTGTCACCACCTGCCGCCTATCTCACTTTTCGTGGAGCACACAACAAACGAAGGTAACATCTAACCTAGACACCATATTATGCTATCGATTACTACTCTAGCCTTGGCCAAGAACTTCCTTCTTTATCCAGAGTCTTAGTATTAGAGTATTCAGTATAAATACTAAACGACGAACCTGCAACGATGAGAATCTATCATACTTAAGTAAGAAAAGTAAATACCAAAAGAAATCATGAATACATAATTATATAAAAGAAGCATACGTCGAGGTACAATATCGGAGAGAGGGTCGACACCTGTGGCACCCTCTACTACTCTTCCGGAGATATGCCAACATTTCTGAAACATCCCAGAGAGAAAGCCAACAGTTGAGGCACTTCTTTCGGAGCTTCCCCTCACACTCTTCCTATATTCTAACTCTACTAGAGAGTAGCCTAGATATGTAAGTGAGTTATACTCTTAACTTGCTGTGCAATTTCAATTCGAGAGCTTCTCCTCCTTTTATAATTTCTAATGATAGTTTTAGGTCAGTGGTTAAGGCGGTTAACACCCCTAACCGTCATTGGGGACCAATGGGAGCTACCACGTGGAAGTATGTGGGAGGAGAGGCCAGCTCTGGTTCGTCCAAATCCACTGACCTTCTTTTCAGAGGATGACAGGCGGGCCTCTATGATAATACACTGTGGATTAGCCCAAATTAAGTCGGTTTAAATTAAGTCGGTTTTGACTATCATGTGGGCCCTTCAATCCTTATGCTTGCACGCGATTGACCGAAGGTATATTTCGTCGCATGGCGGATAGTTTTCGTCCATAATTCACCTGCATACAAATATTCATCAACTCTTGTGAAAATGATTAGTAATAACCACTATCACTAAGTATAATATTTTATTTTATTTGCTTTTATGCAGGGATTGATGGTAGGATTTGGTATTTTTAAGGATAGTCAACAATGAGGTATGCGACGGTGGTGGTGGCTTGGTCGAGTGGGGACTGGAGGGGTTGGAATGGCAGCGAGTCAGAGCGGTGGCGGCCGATGTAGAACGCGGCAGTGGCGAGGGAGTGGTGTCACCATGGTGGCTCGAAGTGGTGAGCTAGCAAAGGGACTTGGGCTCTATTTATAGTGTGGATCGGTGAGTCGCAACAAGGAAAGGCAGTGCCTACAGGAAGGAGGTGACGATATTTCTTTCTCGCGGACATGGAGCCGAAACGCGAGCGCGTCGTGGCTTCCTGCGCGGTGTGGAGAAGGGGACGACGAGGATTGTTTGCACGGTGGATCGGACAGCGAGAAGGAGAGGGGCGTCGACGATAGGACAAGACGGCTGTGGTGACAAGCGCGGGCATGGCCCATTGGCCGACACAACATATCGCTGCAGCGTCGCTGTGGCTGTCGTCATCATCGTGCCGCTTCAGCAGAAGAGAGGAGAGGATGCAGATGGGACAACAGGACAAGACAGGGAAGCAAGCGATGGTGCCATGATGGTCGTGGTGTACGCAGTGCAGCATTGGAGGGTGGAGCATGGCTGGCATTGGGATTGGATGCGATGACGAGGATGCATGCAGCGGTGGCAAAGAGGCGCAGTGGCGATGCCATAATGGCCTGCGAGCACGGCGCAAGCGGCGCGGCAGCTAGCGGAATAATGGATGGTGGCGATGGCGTGGGCGGCGGAAGGTAGTGGGTTGGATGGTGAGAAAACAAGGGACGATCGGACGTGGGAGAGACGCGAAGGCGAGATATTTTGGGCAGCGATGTCACGTGCTCGTCGCGCCCATTTCATCGAACACGTGGGGCACATGCGGGAGAGTGAGGAGGTTGGCGACAACCGCGCGAGGGCTGGCGCGCGGGCGTGTGTGGGGACGATGTCGGCTGACATGCGGGCCCGAGAAGAAGGTATCCGGTGGCCACGAGCGGGCGTGCAAGGCACGGCGCGGCGTGTGTGGGCCGTGGTCCAGCTCGCGTGTGCCGACGGCGGAGCAAGCCGTTGGGACGGCTCGCCTGCACCGAACGGGTGATGGAGAGAGGAGAGAAGAGAGCCGAGTTGGGCTAGGGCGAAGAGGAGAGGAAAGCGGCGGCCCAAGGTGAACATTATATTTTGATAATTTCTAGGAAGGGAAATGGAAAGGAAGTTTGACAGAATCGAATTTGGAAACAAATTGGACTTTTGAGCTCTAAGATTTATGGGGAACTTTTGGAAGGGATTTTGGGAGGATTTCGAGGGGATTGTGGAATCAAGGAGGGGTTTTAGGAAGGATTTAAAAAGGAATTTGAATTTGGAGAGAAATTTTGGTATCGAATTTTTGGGCTCTCAAAGAGGGATTTATTGAAACTACACAAAGATCGGGATTTTGAAAATTAGGGTTTTTATAATTTAGTTTTTAACAGCCAAGAAATCGGGGCGTTACCCTGCCTCCGCCACAGCCCGCGCAAGCCACGAAGAGTCGCTGCTGACCTGATGTGGTGCCTCGGTGCAGCCTTGTTCCTTGTTCACTCTCTTCTTTCAGATTCCTGGAATTATATCTACTTTAGCTGCTTGCATGCTTTGCCTTCGAGCTTTCACTATCCATTTTGCAAGATCAACACCAAAAACTCTTCCAATAGTTCATGGTTAAATAATACTACTCCAAGGTAAGATCGATACAAGAAATTAGACGGTTAATTTCTTTGAGTAATTTGTTTATTTCTTTTTAAGCTCTGCACTACTTCTCTAAGTAAATATTGTTGGCAGATGCCGCATCATCTCTCGGGCCTACATTCAGATCACTATCATCATTCCAAGGTTTAGCATTATCTTTCTATTTGACGAAATTCTCATCAAACCCTTTAGTTAGCAAGTCCATTTCAATCTCGGATTTTGTTTTGTACACGATTCCATGACATCTTGAATATGAACACTGTGCAATTTCTGATGTGTATATGCCTTCAAAAATAGTATCAATAAATTTCTCAAGTCTGGCTTGTCACTCATCAGTTGACCGAGACAACAACATACAACTTCAATCATCATCATGTACCATGATTTCTATCTTCCAAATGTCATGAGATCGACTTTCGCAACATGTTAAGCTAGGGAAAAGACCACAAAGAAAGATCTATATTGTTTTCAAATAAATAAACCAAATTTATTTAATTATAAGGTGATTCATTCATTTTATTTGGTTCGATTAACTAAACTTAGTGTAACTAAATGCCTGAAGTATGCAGGGGACTTTGATTAATTTTGTCTTGCACGCTACAAGTGTCTAGTTACAGTTCCATTACTGCAATGCATGCATATGTACGTGATTGCACAAAGATGAACGATTGGCGATCGTGCACTAGTGTCTTATGATATTGCATCATGCAGAATATTGTTTATATTCAGATTGATTATTGGATTATATGTATTCATGGGAATTGGCAGTCGACTGATTGGAAAGTAAACAACTAAACAAATCAAACCATACACTAAGATAGTACCAACCAACGAGTGAATTGGAAGCCGACGAAAAATGATCACGCCTCACGCCTCCACGGGAGAAGCACGTTACCGTCAGAAGCGGAAGATGCGGCCGGCGGTGATGGTATTACGTAATAACGCCGGGCAACGATGCTGCTGGCTGCAAGGGCAGTGCGCAGCGTTGCTACATGAAAGGGCAGCGTGCGGTGTTGCTGCATGCAAGGGCGGCGCGCGGTGTTGCTGCAGGGTAGGGCACGTGCGCGTTGCTGCATATGTATATATAATGCACGCATGACGTTACGGAATATGTATGTCTTTTAATACCTAACTGTCAAAATTAGTTGATATAGATTCATGTGGTTTTTCTTTTGACACAAACATATTGGTCTAGTAAGTAACTATCGTCTGAAACTTAAAGGTCTCAAGGTCAAATCACATTTGTTCCTTTTTTCCTTTTTCTGACTTTTTATTTTTTTTCTAAACCTTGTGACATTTTCCTTTTTTTGTTTTTTCTCGTTTTTATAATAACTTTTTTTTTCTCTTTTTTTCTTTTCTTGTTTTCCTTGTTTTTAAACCTCGTGACGTTTTCCTTTTTTTGTTTTTCCTTTTTTATAAACCATGTAACATTTTTTCCTTTTTTTTTTTTTTTTCCTTGTTTTTTCTAAACCTTGTAATGTTTTTCTCGTTTTTTCTAAACCTTGTAATGTTTTTTAATTTTTTCTAAGAACCTTCGGTATTGCAACAATACAAATTTTAGTTGCTATATGTACTTTTTTTTCAACGCAAGCGACTATTACAAACAACGAAATATATTCGTTGCAACATAGACGAGCTATTGCAACCATCAATTTAAAGAGTTGCAATATTATCTTAGTATTGCAATGCCAATAAAATTGCCCGCAACGTAAATCAAATCGTGGCAACAATGATCACTTGTTGCAACCGTTCTATAATTGGTTGTGATAACACTTACTTTTTGCAACGATCTTTATACTTAGAGCCATGAAACAATTTGTGTGACAAAAATCACATCTATCGCAACTAAAAGTGCAAATGGTTACAATAACACCTCATGTTGCAACTAAATCTCATTGTTGCAACAAAAAAGCGTGGTATAAGGGTCAAAATTTAGTAGTGGTACTATCCACCAGTTCCCATAAACTATACGATTGGTTTTTTTTGGCCTTCCCTTATTCTTTGTGCCATTTTTTCTACATAATCATCAATTTTTGGAGCTTGTGTGCCTTACACCAAATCATATATTATTGTGCAGTATCCTCTTATCTTTTATCTTTAGCTTATGTGAAATTGTCATTCTTTAAAAATGTTTTTCATAGTAGCATGTCATATTTCCATAGACGAGCACTAGCTTACTGATAATATTGATGAGCAACCGAATAATGGATTGTGGACGATCAGTATCAGGGTTACCGATTTCGTGCACGCGTACCGTGCCCTCCCCGCGGTAGCGTGGTTTTCACGCGAAAACCGCAAAACCATGAAAACCACGACGAGTGAACGGTAGTTTTCGCGATGTTTTGCCGTACCGTGGTTTTCGTCTAAACCGTGTGAAAACCGCGCCAAAAACCGTAAAAACCGTAAAAACTGCAATTTAAATTTGAACCAAATTCAAATCCATGTCGTGTCACGGTTTTAGCTCAAACCGCGCCGCATACCGTGGTTTTCAGGGCAAACCGCGTGAAATTTATTTTTATGATAATATATATATATATATATTTGTGATAAAATAAAAATTTTTAAATTTTTTGAATTCGCACGAAATTATTAAAAAACCGTGGGAATGTCGTGCCGTACTCCCACGTTACGTGCTAAAACTGTGAAAACCGCGACGGTTTTTGTGTTTTTCAAAACCCTGATCAGTATTGTATTGTGTTGTTAAGTTTGTATGCAATGAAATGTAGGCCCTTCACTCTTATGCCGTCCTAGGCCTGTAAAATCTCAGGACCGGCCCTGCTTAATCTGAGGAGCTAGTAACCCTCATGGCTCAACTCCTATGGGTGAACTGTCTGGATCCCAAGTTGGTGGACAAATTGGACACGGGCAGGTTTGTGAAGCGTCCAAGCGTTTGCTGCAGTCACTAATTCATGATACTGTAGAAGCCATCTTCAGTTGATTTTTTTCACAAACGTGTAAAAGCGTTACGCGTCAATATATTAGAAGGAGAAAGCAAGTCTATATATACATGTCCAGGCAAGTCTCAACCGAAGAACAACAAAGACAAAAAAAAAAATAAAAAGAGAGTACAACTAGGGAGCACAGAAAACGAGAGAGAGAGGCTAAGTCTCTATAGACCTCAGCAACCTCCAAAAGAAGTGATGCCTGCAAAAGTCTACAAGCAACCTTTGAAGAGAACGGATTCTAAAACCGCAGAAACCGAATCTCCAGCTGCTTCCTCAGTGCTCCCATGACGTACATGGCTATGATCCATCTTCCCCATTGTTGCATTTTCAAACGCCTCCCATTCCTGCTTCCTAACCTTGCAGTACTCCCTGTATGATGCATGGTTACGCTGTTTTCGTTCTGCATTGCAAAAGAATTAATTCGAAAGGTTGTGTGGTCAAAGTCAAGGGCTCAAGTCCTCACGATTCCTCATACTGATATGCATATGTAATATATAGCTCGCTCCTTCCCTCCCTACCATCATGTGAGGTCACTCTTCTTAGAGATCTCAAGATCTCTTTTTGGGGTAAAGCACGATATCTGCTATTCATAAATAAGTTGGAGTAAAGTTTATTTACAATGATCTTCAAGAATACATTCACCTAAAAAGAATGCATTCACTTTATTTACTTTGGTATCCAATAAGTAAGAAGAACGTGTGAGCATTTTGAGAATCGAATATGAGACCTTAGAGTTGAGACCACACACCCCTATCACTATACTAGCAAGTGCATCTCAAAAGTAAATTTCTTTTCATCAACTTTTTTTCTTGTGGTTTATGTTTCATGAAGAGAATACAGTGTCGAATAGTCTAGGGCTCCACGGCCTCCACACAGTGAGTGCTTCAGCGTGTGGATATTAAGATACATGAGAAACTAAAACCAAACAAACGAGCAATTCAAACATGCTGCCCTCCTGACCGTTGCCACTGCCGCCACCCCGTCCATCGCCACTCCCCCCGCCGGCGTCGGCGCACCCGCTGGTGCCGTCTACCTACGCTCCTGTTCGCGTCCCACCCTCCGCAGGCGATTGGCCCCACCATTAGCGCAGACCTCACCTTCTCTCCACGCAGGCTCAATCTCAGACAGCGCCGCTTTGACCAGGTAACAGCTTATCCCCATTCTCAGCCGCCGTGGCATGGCCCTGGGCCGCTATGCACCCAGCGGTCCAGCGGTGCTCCTTTGTGCAGGTCGACGGAGGCGACGCCGCTCCCAGCTCCTCCCTCCAGATCCAGCCAAGGCCACAGAGCGGAGCCGGCGCGCCCTTTACTTCGAGCGTCCGACGCAACTACCACCCTTATGGTGCCTTGGCGCAGCCAGCTATGGCTTTACTGCCTATGAAGATAGCCTGTCGCGTTGACAGGGAGAAGGAGGAAGACAGCCCTGATCCCGGCTAGATCCGCGTTTGTGGCCCGTACTGGTGGCGAAGAAAGAACTTTTCAAAAGCGTCGCGCCAAGGACGGGCGCCTTCACTGCGACAAGATGGCGGGCCGGTGACTCACAATTACTCCGCTCCCCTCCTTCGCCGATTTAGGGATGTGGTAGATGGCCGGTGTTTAAATTGCCTCCGGCATGGGCACAGAGCGTCACATTGCAGGGATCCCCTTCGTTGCTTCCTTTGCAAGAGTGTTGGGCATAGGGTTCGGGACTGTCGGCGTCGTTCTGCTCCAGCGGCGCGCCCTAACCGCCCTGCCCGCTATCGCCCCAGCGCTCCACACCAGCCAGCCAAAGCTCAAGCTCCGCAAGTCTTCGCCGCGCCGCACCCTCGTCAACCCTCGCCGAAAGGCCACCGCAACCGCACACCTAGGTCACCAGCTCCGTCCTGCACCTCTCCACCAACAATGACAGTGCTTCCATCGCCGCCGCCGCCTAGCCATCCAATGGCACAGCTTGGAGACCCTGCCACGCGGCCTGAGGAAGACCACTGCTTCATCCTGGTGTCCTTTGCGGTTGATGGTGAGCTCCACGAATGGAGCAAGAAGGCGGTTGTGTCCTGGGCCGTGCAGGTTTCACCAAGCACCGAACCACGAGATGTAGAACAATCTTTCCTCGACGAGTTCCGGCTTCGCCGCAGCGAGGTCACGGTGTCGCTACACCACCCGCAAGCATACCTCATCAAGTTCCAGCATAGACGTCATTGCGAGGAGGCGCTATCCAAAGGCTACGTGAGGCGGCGCGGCGTTGAGATTCACTTCGTCAAGTGGCGTAGCTTACAAGGGGCTCTCGGCGTCGCCCTTCTGTTCCACGTCCGCCTGAGCCTAGACGGAGTGCCAATGCACGCTTGGGCCGCGGACGTCACCGAGCGGCTCATTGGAAGAACTTGCGCCTTGGAGAGGATCAAAATGGACATTGTTCACCCACTGGAGGCCAGAAATACACGCACGATCGACCTTTGGGCGTGGACGGCGAACCCAAGTGCCATTCCTAAGCGTCTCTGGCTCAGCTTCATCGCGTGCGCACGACACCGCGACAGACCAAGTGTTCGACGCAGACAACGCTCCAGAGCGGTGGCAAAGGGGCGTAAGGCACCCGGTGATCATCCATCTAGAGGAGATCCACGACTACACGGCTGTCTCGATCAACTTGGATGCACAGGAGGTCTTCCAACCAGCAAAGAGGCGGCTCCCTCCATGGCACATAGCAGTGCTCGACAGCGACCAAGTACCGACGCGGGCAATTGAGGACTTCCCTCACCATCCCCCACTGCCTCGGTCGGTCCACGGTCGGTTGGGCGGGCTTGAAGAAGAAGACGCACACCGGAATGGGTGCGAGTCCGAGGAGGAAGAAGCAGGCCGTGGGCGTCGTTTGGACCGTCCCGACAGGCATCGGCAGGGAGCGGCACGCCGTTCGCAGGCCCGGGGCACGTTGGAATGGGCAGAAGAAGACGAGGAGGGCCGTGGTAGTGACAAGGAGACAACGTGAAGCAGCTGTGGTCGCGGTCGGTCACGGAGAGGCATCAATGATCACCCAAGGCATAACCAAGGGGGACGGCGCCGAGATCGGGACGATGGCGACGGCCGTGACCGTAACTCCAACCGGGCCACAGCGACCGGAGGACAAATGACAAGGCGCTTCGCCGCGAGCGCACACGGTCCCTGAAGCACTTGAGCAGAGGGGAAGGTGGCTAGATTAGTGGCGGTAGGCAGCGGCTGCTGGATGGCGCGGACGCGACAAAACTAACCCTGCTTGGCAACAAGGAAACGATGGAGATGGTAGGGGAATTTCGTTCTCTAAATGCTTTGCACACAACACCTCTATCCTTGCAGATGTCGTAGGCAACAGCGGGCGAGCGACCCCAGCAAAACACTCAACTACTTCACTTGGCGCCCATCCTAGGCAAGGCACTGCCGGACTCGGCGCCCGCCGGGGGGAATGAAGGCTGGTCCGTCGGGAGCGCATGCGATCCCATTCCCCTATTGCGCGTCTTCACATGAATTGTTGATGCACTTCCACATTTGACAGAAAGCCAACCGACAACACACTCCAAGGTTGAGCGAGACCTGTCTCGACTGCAGCTGGCGCCGATGGATTCCGAGCCGGCAGCAAACGACGACGGGGCCCAATCGCGATAGCAAGCTCCCGCGGGGAGGACATCGCCTCACAAGCCTTGTTGCAAGTAGAGCGGGCGCCGACTGATCCCCATGAAGAAGATGATGCCGACGCCTCACAATCCCAAGAAGTGGTGCCGGCGAGCCCAACGGGCGCCATGGCGGCCCTGTTCACTAAGCCGCAAGGGCCAATACTTCCAATGCCGGCCGAGCAACGACCAAAACAAGTGGCGAGGCCTTGCACGATGGCGACAAGAAGAAGCATGAGGATCGCACACCAGCCAGCCGACCCGGTCATGCAGCGATGCTGCCGGGTGCTGCTCAAGCACCTTGGCTTATCCAAGGATGGCGACAAGAAGAAGCATGAGGATCGCACACTAGCCAGCCGACCCGGTCATGCAGCGATGCTGCCGGGTGCTGATCAAGCACCTTGGCTTATCCAAGGAGGATGACGACGAGGACTCGGTGGAGAGAGTCCTTCAATAGTATGTGGCGATGTTCAACGGCCCACTTCCGCCACACATTATCAGCGCACTCACCTGAATATTTGGATTGGATGACGATGGACAAAAGGCCACCGATGCTGTTCTACTCTCCTTGCTCAGGGAAGGTGTGGCGAAAGTGGCGGAAGAAGCCGAAGAACTGGTGGCCTAAGCGGCGTCCCCTTAGGACCCGCACTGACGAGTTGTAACGTCTACTCCATGTATCCCCCACTTAACTACTAGAAGCTTTTGTGTTTGGCTCGCCGACGTTGAGGTAGCCCTATTTAGGCGGAATTTGGGGAAGATTTGAGGTCGCCTGCACGCCGCCGCTATCCCCCAGCCTCCGACCCCTACAAATCGATGTAATCGGATTTTTATGCGTGTTTGGATGTTGCAATGTCAAGTGTTTCTCCCTGGGACAAGCGGTTCACTCTTCTTGGTAGTGGACGAGCTGCCACTTTGTGTTCTTCCTCGGCCAGCCAAGGCATCGCACATCACCGCAGCGAACAGGCAGGTCCTTGGAACCTGCCCTCATGGCCACACCGCGCCTCAGTTGGCGATGACGCGGGGACACCACGCGGGGCGGAGCATGGTGCGGTCCCCGTCTCCTCGTCGAACATCTACGTCGAAGAATACAGTAGAGGCAACGCTCAAGCCCTGGGGGCCGCCGCTCATCAGAACCGGTTGGTTTTATGCACTCAGGGGCCCACTGAACTGACACAAACTCGGACCAGCCGAGCGCCAACGTCTCCGACTGGGCCTTGCCTAACATTGGGCCGTCACCCAGGATTTTTTAGGCGGGCCAACTTCTTCGCCCTCTGCGTGGCAGGCCCAATAGAGTTTAGTTAGGCACCAATGGAAAAAGCTTCAGATAATATCGAGTGCCCCTGGGCCGGTGACCGTGCAACAACACCTATAAACAAAACCGCTTTGGGCCGACCTAAGCCTACTCCTCTGAGGCCCATATGTTTAGAGAAGGAACCCTCAATTTGGACTTCGAAAGGCTAATTCTGGCCCAGCAAAGCCTGCCTACGGTGACTCATCAAAAGGGTTTTAAGGGTTTCCAAGTTCTTGGTAGGAAACACGAAGAAACAATACCCAAAGCCACTTACCGAGTTAGTTCCAGCTTAGGGTGGGAGCTTCATGGGCATAAATCCTGTTGTAAATGGTGGCCTTCATACGTCCCGAAATGACAAACACCCTGAACATCATCTCTTGGAATGTGAGAGGTTTGAATTCATTGGCTCGCCGGAACATCATTCACGAGTTAATGCTCAACACAAGTTGCACTTTAGCTTACTTACAAGAAACAAAGCTTCAGGACATAGATGATGGCCTGGCTCGCTTCCTAGGGGGGATATAAGCTAGACCATTATGCTTACAAGCCAGCCAGGGGCACAAGAGGGGGCATCCTACTCATGTGGAACGGTGGGCATTTCAACGTCCAAAACATAAGAGTCGGCCGTTTCTCCATCTCAGCAAATGTCACTTTGATTCAGTCAGGAGCTAATTTCCACCTCTCTGGGGTCTATGGGCCTTCCAGAAATAGCCTTAAGAATGCCTTCCTATGTCACCTCAAATCCCTTAAACCGAGCTCGAGGAAAGGGTGGCTACTCTTAGGCGATTTCAACACGATCTATCGCGCAAGAGATAAAAATAATAACAACATTAATCTTATGCGCATGAGGCATTTCCGTTCCACCTTAAACCGTTGCGAGTTGCGGGAGATACCCCTCCACAACAGGAAATTCACATGGAGCAACGAGCGACGATGGGCCACCTTAGTCAAGCTAGACCCTTTTTTTGCAACGAACAGTGGGACCTAGCCTTCCCTAACCATGCTCTAAACGCCCTCTCCACAATTCTATCGGACCACTGCCCTCTTATGTTGGCAAACCAATGCAGCCCAAGAAGGCCACGACCTTTCAAATTTGAGAATTTTTGGGTGAGAATCCCGGGTTTCAAGGACAAAGTGAAGGCAGCATGGGGCAAACCAAACCCTCACATGGAGCCAATGCATCATCTAAATTATAAGCTACAGCGCACAGCGCAATGCCTAAAAGATTGGGCAAAAAAAATCTGCACGGAAGCCAAATTGCAGTTTCACATGGTCCTAGACATGATTCAGATATTAGAGATGGCCCAAGTTAAATAGAGATCTTACAGACCAAGAGGTCAGTTTACGGGCAGGGCTCAAAAGACGGATCATCGCCCTGGAGTCAATAGAAAGGGCAAGGAAAAGACAATCGTCAAGGATAACGCATGTAAGGGAGGTAGACGCTAACACAAAGTTCTTCCACCTAAGGGCAAACTCACACCGAAGAAAGAACACCATACAAAGGCTCCAAAGAGACAATGGTTGGGCCATCACACATCATGATAAAGAGGCGACCATTCTGGACCACTTCCAAAAGGTCATGGGGAAACCCACGACAAGCCAGATCGACCTAAACTGGGAAGCTTTGAACCTCCAGCAGGCTGATCTATCTGCTTTAGCAGAGCCTTTTGATGAGCAAGAAGTTTGGAAGGCAATAAAGCAAATGCCAACAGGCAAGGCTCCGGGGCCAGATGGCTTCACCGATCTTTTCTTTAAATCATGCTGGGAGATAATAAAGCCAGATATATTGCTAGTCTTCAACTCGATGCACAGCCTTAGATGCTCACATCTGAACATGCTCAATTCAGCCAATGTAGTGCTGCTGCCAAAGAAAGAAGGAGCGGAAAGAGTAGCGGACTACACGCCGATTAGCCTAATCCATAGTATCGCCAAAATTTTCTCAAAGACACTTGCTTTGCGCTTGAGGCCTTATATGCCTTCCCTGATTTCAATCAACCAAAGCGCTTTCATTCAAGGCAGAAACATCCATGATAACTACCTCCTAGTGAGAAATATGGTGAGGAGATACCACCAATTAAGACGTGTAATGCTACCGTTCAAACTTGACATCACAAAAGCTTTCGACTCTGTCAGATGGGACTACCTCTTTTCGCTGCACCACGGTGGATTGAATGGTTGGGAGCTTTGTTATCCACTTCCACCTCGTAGGTGCTTCTCAATGGACTCCCAGGCCAGAGAATCCATCATGGCAGAGGCCTCCGACAAGGGAACCCCCTATCCCCGCTGCTATTCATTTTGGCAATTGACCCACTGCAGGCAATACTCTCCAAAGCATCGGAGCTTGGTATGATCTCTAAGCTGCGAGGGCGTGACCCAAGGCTAAGGGTTTCCATGTATGCGAACGATGCCATCATCTTCATCAACCCTACGCGTAATGACGTGACTTCCTTCTCAAGCATCTTGGAAAGGTTTGGGAAAGCCACAGGCCTTGTCACCAATTTCCAAAAATCCCAAGTGGCGACAATCCGATGTGACAAGGACCTCCTAGATGAGGTTTTAGATGGCGTACTAGCAATGCGGGCAAACTTTCCAATAAAGTACCTCAGATTACCTTTGGTTTTGGGAAGACTGCAAAAGACCGATTTACAACCTGTCTTTGACAAAATCTTAGAAAGGATAACTGGTTGGAGGGGGAAGCACTTGGGCTTGGCAGGAAGAGGAACCCTGGTCAAAACAGTGCTCATGACACAACCAATCTACCTGTTCACCGCCCTCAAAGTCACTAAAGAGTCCTTGGAGCAGTTTGACGAACAGCGCCGTCGGTTTCTCTAGGCAGGAACAGGGGAGATTACGGGAGGAAAATGTAAGGTCAATTCAGCAAGGACCTGTATGCCCACCTCACAGGGAGGCCTTGGAATTCTAGATCTGCAAAAATTCACAAGAGCTCTGTGCTTGCGATGGCTTTGGCAAGAGTGGAAGGACCCGGCAAAACCCTGGGTGGGGCTGCAAACGCCTTGTGATGAAACGGACAAGAATCTCTTCGCGGTGGCAACCAAGATAACCGTAGGTGACGGAAAAACGGTGCACTTCGGGATTCTATGTGGTTAGAGGATGGTCGAAGGCCGAAGGACGCCATGCCCTTAGCCTTTCAGATATCAAAGAATAGAAATAAATCGCTTCGTCAAGGAAAAGAAAACGATGCTTGGGTACAAGACCTGAACCTCTTCACAAACCGATTGATAATGACTGAGCTAGTGTCCCAACTTGTAGCATTATGGGATTCAGTGAGAGGGTGGAGCTAAACAATGATGAGGTCGATCAAATTCAATGGAAGTTCACGAATCATGGAGAATATACTTTAGCCTCAGCTTACTGTGCACAAGGTTGCGGGGCAACAAGCACAAACTTCAACGCCTTGATTTGGAAGGTGTGGGCCCCGAGACGATGCAAGTTTCATGCATGGCTAATTGTTCAAAATAGAGTCTGGACATCAGACCGGCTGACAACAACAGGATGACAGAACAATGGTCACTGCCCCCTGTGCGAACAGAATCCTGAGACGGCATTGCACCTCGTTGCAGAATGCAGATTTATCAGAAGAATATGACAACTCATCGCAACCTGGGTAGGCTACACACAGCTAGAGCCGGCTTCTTGGACTCAACCAACATCGGTGCAGCAATGGTGGGAAAACCTGCAAACGCAAAAGAAGTGCCAAAGAAAGGACTGAGATCACTAATTTTGCTCGTCGTCTGGGAGATATGGAAGGAACGAAACCGGCGAATTTTTGATCGCAGGAGAGAAACCACGACGAACCTAATGTCAAAAATTAAAGAGGATGCTAGGCTATGGGCCTTAGCAGGGGCAAAGCAACTGAGCGCTCTTCTCTCACACTCTGTATAGCCTGTAAAGCCTTTTTTTTACCTTAGGGTTATATTTTTCTCCCACTATATTCAATGAAATGGCATAATCGTGCCATTTTTCCGTTCAAAAAACAAACAAACAAACTTCATGCATGTCGCGTGGACTCCGGAGACAATGGAATGCCATAACCAAGCACTACCTGGTTCATCTCCTTCTCTGCAACCAAGACGCAAACACATCGAAGTGAATCCACAGCTGCTTCACACAATGGTATGAGTATGGCATACACTATATATAAAAGCATATATAGATGAGTTTACCTGGAAGACGAACAAACCTGGCCTATGGTACTTTTCAAGTATGAACCTTTGCATTTCTTGATGCGTCCCAATCCTAGTCAGCATGCACTACTACACAGAGTCCGAGTCTCCGAGATGGCATGGTGGGTTAGGTTGCCTGCGATGGTCACGACTCACGAGCACGCGGCGGACGGAAGATGGGTGTTTGCCCGCGAAGAGATGCAGGAGCAATCCGTGCACCCTCGTCGCGCATCTTCTCGCTGCGTGTGCAAGCTAGCCGCCTAGCCGCGCGGTCTGGCCAAATCGCGCAGGCGGTAGGCCGCCGTACTGGCAACGGCACCGGGCCAATCAGGAGATTATGCATGCGTCGATCTTCAGCACGTTAAACTCTTGGTAATTAGTACGATTAGTTTTTACGCTAATTTACTAATTCATAGATATATCTGGGCATGTGTCTATCAAGATACACGCATTTTTGTGCTGTTGAGCAGATGAATTATATGTTTTCTCGTTTGACATAATATTATGGATGCTTTGCTAGCAGTAGATTAATTTCCTGCTTTTGATATATATGCATCAGTTTTATTTGATGAAAACTGAAGAAAACCGTGTGAGGGAAATCACTAAAATTGATGGAAAACCCTAGACTGGAGACGTGTCTAATTCGGTTGGGCCGAATGGGCCAACTCGTCCACCCTCCCTCACATATCTCTGTTTCTTTTTTCTATAATGACGCCACGTCAGGAACGTGACGATATATTCTCAGTCTATGTAGGACTTGGAGACATGTCAGCCGGCGCCGCCGCTGTTGGGCACGCCGCGGCCTTGTGTCGATGCCGTCGCGAAAAACCGTCGTCCCAGAGAAAGCCCTAAACCCATGTCGTCGTTGTTGCTGGAGTTAATGCTAAAATGAGGCGCCATCGCTGTGACCTCCCATCGACGCTGCCATCGAGCCGTGGTGGGGGATGATGGGTCATCGGCCGCCTGCTATTGGATTAACCTTTGCTGAGACGACATGGCCGAATGCAATTTGGTCGTCGTCGTTGGGGCCTCGGTTGCCATCGTTCAGTTCGCCTCACTACCATCATGAGGATGCACGGGTCGATGCGAAGCTCAAACATGTGCCGTTGAGCCGCCGCCGCACCAAATTGCCATACAAGAGTGATGTCACCGTCGCCGTCCTGTTAATCAGGGTAGTGGATGGGTGGTTGATGACCTCCTCTCCGTGTGACGCCCTAAACCCCTTCAATGTCGACAGTCGATGGGCTCTACCGCCGCCGCCGTGCCCGAGGGGCTGGCATGCCGGGCGATAGACACCGTCGCGGGCAATGAAGGGAAAAGTGAAAACCCTAATTCCCTCTCCTCTTTCCTAGTCACTTAGGCGAACCGACTGGGCCAATCTGCTTTCACCTGACCGAATAAAACCCAACAGTAATGAGACAGCCCAAACAAAATTAATAAAAATAATAAACCTGGAAATCCTCATGAGCTTAGAGTTTCGGAAATTCAACCCTTTAGATATTTTGGGCTACACTGTACTTGCTGGCCCAAATAAGATCGTGGCCCGAACGGTAATTCGGCTAGGTTAATTTTGGTTTATTGACAACTTACGTTTAAGCCCATGGAGCGTTGGGTTTTTACGCTATAGTTCACTGTTTAATGGAAGTTTATAGTTTGAACCTTGTATTAACAAGAATTACTTTAATTTTGTTTGGGTGGCCATATCTTGCTGCTTAGGCCCTATATAGTTTGGTTTTGTATATGGGTCCTCGAACTCGTAAATAATGATGTAATTGTGTTTTAAAGCATTTTAATGCTTTTAAAATTGTTGCAATTCCAACTAAATAATCTAGAGATGGTTTCTAGGTTATGAGGCTTCCATAAATTGTGTTCACATAGTGTAGAATCCTCCCTTGGAAGCATTATGCTGGGTGTATTTTCCTGTATTTGTGTGATGGTTTTTCTGCGAGGCATAAATATTGGGAATATAATGCCAATAAGACCAAGTAAATAACAGAAGATATCCTAATGCATTGAAATTTTGAGAAATTAAATATCCATGGCTATGAATAAGACCACTCTTTACTGATACACTACTTCATACATAAACAGTGATATCGATGTGTCTACAAGATGGAGTCACGTATACTTGTTGTACGAGATCCATTCTTTTGCCAAATTCATCGCACATATCGTCCGTTTTCGTGTTACATTCTCTGAGAACCGCGTGAAACGATTTGGATAGATAGTGCAGGTGATTTCTCATGACTATTGTATAGCTTTGGGCATTCATGTAGATCACTCTATCCCTATGTTTACACTCTAGAATGGGATTCTGAGTTGTTGAAATGTGTGAAATTAGACGATGTGCTTGGGATTAATTGCGTCTTCTCCTAGTGGCTTAACAAATCAATCAGATTATGGTCAGACTATGGTCGACATTTTGCTTTCCCCATGGTTGAGAGCATGTTTTTCTGATTTGTAGATAAATGATTATGCCTCATTTTTTTGGCAACGTGGAGTTGCGAGGATCAATAATTTGAGATATTTTTCACCCGGTTCGGTGAAAGATGTAAAGTGTTTTCCATGTGATGGAATGCCACTATTTGTATGGTTGTCCCTAGTGTGCACATATCTTCTCAATATTATTTTGAAACCTGCTATCTTGCAAGGACACCGGAAAAATAGAGGCAAATATAACGGAATAAACTCGAGGGAGATGTTGTGAATAGACATGATTCCCACTTCACTACCTCAACAACTTGACTAGGGTATTGACCTAGTCTAGGTATTTGAGTGGACCAGTACTGAATGGCCACCTTTAGTTGATGACCAATAGTTGGTAGAGTTTATCTAATAAGTTGTTTTGACAACGCGAGTTGTTTGGCTAGTTTAGAGCATGTCCTAGGAGGACATTGGTCATCTATACTGTTGCCAAGCAGTTTATCTTTTGCTTAGTTTGAAATTTTGGATTAGATTGATATTTCTCAGATAAATAAAGTTCCGGTCTTTCTTGTTTTATTCTAAATCTTATCTTCATGTTGAATTGATAAAATGCTTTAGTTTAGAAGAAAAATTAGTGTATGATCCGAGGAGTTACAACCACACACGTGGTTTGGCGTAACTATTTTTTAGACTAATATTGGCTATGTACTCTCGCATTTTATCGCACTCTCGTAGTCGGTGA
This sequence comes from Oryza australiensis, assembly GCA_019925245.2. Classification (NCBI taxonomy): domain Eukaryota; kingdom Viridiplantae; phylum Streptophyta; class Magnoliopsida; order Poales; family Poaceae; genus Oryza; species Oryza australiensis. Next base: position 1,011,332 of record JAIFGZ020000282.1, read on the forward strand.
CTACTCCCTGGTTGTGTTGGTTGATTGCCCATGGGTTGATGACCATGCGTGTCGCACGCTGGCATTTTCACATGTGGACGTGTGCAAGCCATGCAAAGGTTCGTTGTGTTGCATGTGTTGAGCTCGTTGTGCCAATGACGGTTGCACCAACACATTCCACTATTTTTGTGGATATCTCTGAACATAATGGTTTTATAGTGAATATTACCAATTTTGGAGGTATTGATTATCTCTCGATGTCTGTTCAGGGGACATTGGCAAATGTGGTTTGACAATTTGCTCGTGGATTGTACCTAAGACATGCTGCTTTACTATGAGTGACCCAATTCTAGAGTTTAGTATGAATAATTGGGGTCAAACTTGGGCATTAAACGAGCTGGAATTTAACACAACTCTCCACCACAAAAATCGGCTTGGTAGCACAGGCTGGAGGCCGCGCATTTTGCTATCATACTCCTTGTTGAGCGCATTGGAATGCGCTTTGCCACCATAGGTTGCCTTCTCAAGCATATGACATGGGATGTCTAATGCACGTCGATCCGGAATCGATTGCGAGTTTAATGGCATTGGGGAGCATTAGTCCATGAAGAGTGCATATGGCTAAAGTATTTACATGCCGGTTGCATATACGTTCGGTAGCAATGGTGGTTTTTGTAGACTTGTATAACCTAACCAAGAAATTCAGGATAGTCCTCTGGTGGAAGGAAGAATGCGGTATTCATGCCACTATATTGGTATATGTCTAGGCTCACTATAAAAATCTCTCCTCTTAATGTGTGTAATATTTCCCAAATATATCACCACCATAGCATACATTCGTGGGAGAACATCTATGATCGAGGTGAAATTACTTGTGCCACGATATGGGGATTAGTAGTATGCTATTGTAAGACATCTTGGCATTAGGGGGAGAGAAATACCCATTTTGGAATGCCTGGAGATTTGTTTGTGTGAACGCACTAAATGAATTGAACTTGTGAGTTTAGTTCATACTCCTGGTTGCTTGGGGCACAGAGTTTTTGCCAAACAAAATCTTATGAGGAACAACTAGATAGGTTGTTAAATAGAGTAATGCTCCCAATTTTGATAGATGTGGATAGACCCAGGAATAATATCGTATACACATAAGACTTTTGGCATTTGATCATATTATGTGGGGATGTCTGCTAACATAGTCTATAGGCCTTAGTCAGAGCATAAGAGTTCTCACTGGACGTGAGCATACTCCTCTCATTCTCCTGATGGAGAATTCACCTCTGGAAGGTGATACACCTCATAATGATGTTCGTCGTGGAGATGACATTCCTAGCAATGCACGCATATTATGGTGGGAATATGGAACAACCATGGATCAGTTGTTTTGGGAAATAACGAAGATCTGGTTAAATGTGTAAATGGGAATAAATGTGTCGACACTGTGTCGCCTCTTGCAAATGATTCTCTATGAGAGAACACGGATCCGGAAAAGTCCATGGCATGAGCATGCGGTGCTCAAATTGGTTCAATTGGAAATGCAATTGAGGCTGAACCAAATCACAAAGTAAAAGTCACAAATGTTATTCGGATTTTTATGTGTCATTATTGAAATAATGAGGTAGTGATGTGCGATGGTTCAAGTCGGTCCTAGATGAGACCTCTCCCACATGAGTTGAATGTTCTGCTAAATAAAGGTATTGACAAAATGGCATAAAATTAAATATACAGTTAAGGGATTTGAAAAATCCATAAGGAGGTCTTGAATAGATTCCGTAGTGAAATTGCAGCACGTAAATCTCATACCAATAGGTATTCCTGTAAGAGTATCATCTCTCATTGGGAGCAAATCTCATTGGTGGAATTTTCTATGAGGGGGAGACCTCGTCGATGAAATTTCCTCTGAGATACAACATAATTAGTAAGCCTAAGCACACCAATAATTGTGTAATCTCTTTGAGAGATGATGACTCATTTGTGACCCGGTACGACTAAAATGAGGAACCCTATGAGATGAAACCGATGATGGCGTTTGTAGGCACATGTGCATCTCGCGATTGTCACTGGGAGTGTGTACACTCGTGATATATCTGCTCGACCTGATGGTTGGAGTGGTGGTGTCCTCTAATACCTGTTGAGATATACTTGGTGTTGTTGGTTGTGTGTTATCGCCCATAGTCTTGAGTTTTTCAGACTAGCTAGTTATTCTGATTGGTATAACACATCTTTTGAAAGACTTGTGGTTGATCTTGATGGATCCCAAACTATTGTTGATACCATCAAAAAAAGTTGCAATGATCAAGGCCTAGTGCTTGATGGGGTCATGCCCAGGAGGTGCGTGCTCTTGCAACTTAGTTATCCCCATAATCCTTTGGAAGAATGAAATAGATTGCGATGCACAACAATATGATATTGTGGTACATGATAGTGATAATTTGCTCTCTATGTTCCCTATTCTAGTTTCAGTAGTGAAATGATATTAGTCTTTGAGACTAATGGTTTGAGGATCTGATGGATTCTTGCCTACACATACATCTGAGAGATGTTTAATGCTATGGGAATATGGTCTGTGACAAAGGTTATTGTCAAGAGGAGTACGTCTTGTGTGTTGATTATCATTTGTGAGACATTGGAATTTCTTAGAGTATACCAAGGATATTGGCTCGATGACGATCACTTGTTCCTAAGGTCCTACCATAGGAAGATCTGTATTTACTGACTGACACCACAAATACAAGTGAGCTTTTTCACAGACTTTTGACACGAGGTGAGGTGAGTGGCACTTTAAGTCAAGTGACAATCTAGAGGATTGATCATCTAGTCTCTCCCAGCGGTTAGTTCTCAAAAGTTTGTCTGGAGAATTAGGATGAGAAGACTTGAGGTTTGCTAGGTTTAGGGGGAGAGCACCCCAGAACACGACCCATAGTATGGACCGGTTAATCAATAGTGTTGTACTCTTTTCTTCCTTGAGTGAGCGGAGCTATTGTTCCTCACATAAGGTTTTTAACGAGGCAACAACGTGCAATGCATGAGCAACAACTATGTACTCTTTCTCCCAATCTTTTTTTCAACTGGGTTTTGGTAGGAGTTTTGATGAGGCATCAGTTGGTCACGGATAGGCCGAAGGGGGAGTGTTGCAAAACAAATCTCTAGGAGATAAGTTTCTTGTGAGCCAATCCGAACCAAAATAGAGATAAGATCTATCTCCTCCTATGACTCCTATATATACAGGGGCAGGGTGAGACATCTATAGTAGGCATATACTCCAGATCAGATCTATAATTAAAAGAGAGCTTTACCCTACATATGTGTTCATTGTCTACTTCTGTAATGTTTTTGAGGATAAAGGGAAGAGCGTGAGTGTTTTATATCTTTTCACGCCTCGACTGGTATGAAAAAGACAAAAGAAAATGAATCCGATGATCAGCTATGGACGCTTCTGTCTAAAGCGTCCACGATTGGACGCTGTTTACAATAACGTCCTTGCTCGGTGCGGCCCAAGCCCAACAACTGATCAGTGGTCAGTGTAGTCATCGGTTCAACCTTCTCGTAGCCTCGTAGGCCGGCACTCGTGACGCGGCCGCCGCCGCCGCCGCCGCCGTATGAATACAAATTGGGGATCGAGAGCAGCGGCGAGATGAAACCACTGCCTAAAACTGAAATAGTCTCAAATGTATCGCCTATGAATCCTAGGAGTCAGTAGTCGTGCAGTTATGCAGGATTGATGCGTGGTCGGTTGCTGCTTTGCCGGATATCATCGCCGTACACCGTTCGGTGACCATGACATTGGCACATACAGAATTTGGAGTCAAGACCAACTTTCTTTAAATCTCGTTTTCTGATTCCACAATTTCAGTGGCACTATTTAAAGTTACGCAAGTACTTCCATTCCAAAAAGATTGAAAAGAGGTACCAGAGCACTAGTTCCGGCCACCTTGATCCATGGTGGCCCTGCAATCAGCAAGATAACCAGATGATGATCAGCTGCCGCCTCTCCCCCCTTTCCCTCTATGTGCTCATGCTGTGTTGGTCATACAGGGTCCAATATCAGTTGAAGAATTGCAGAACTTCCTGACACATCACATCCCTACTCCTGCAACTACCAAGCTTGGTTACACAGCGTTCATCAGCCTGTGCGCTGAAATAGTGAAATGGATCACTCTGTTACGTATTTATCTCTCAGTTAAGTATGCTGCTAGTTCCTTTCATATATATCTTGGAAGTATCCCCCCTTCTTCTTCTCATGCACATACACATGAAGAGGACTTGGGTTGCTTACCAACCTCTCCCTAGGTCGTGGCCGTAAGACGCGGTTAACCAATTTCATTAGGACTAGGATTCGCTTATATGGAAGTCGCTAGCCCAAATTTATTGGCTATTTATCAATATGGAATGATCGGTTAAAGTTGTTCGACGATTTCACAACTTTATCTAACCATTTTTTTCGTTTCTCCAATCCAACCCCCACGAATGGATATACACAACTAAACCAATCTCTTAGTGTGCATATTTTCTTTGGTTGGTTAGTTCGGTAGTGCACCAATATTTCTTGAACTAGTGGGGAGAACTGAGGGGCTGTTTGGATTTTGGATTTTTAGTCAGGTGACTAAAGATTAGTCTCTGAACTAAAAATTTTTAGTCCCATACTGTTTGGTTGCAGAGACTAAAAGAAACTAAAGCTCTTACAGACTATGTTACCCCTTGTAATCATACAAGGTAAAAATATTGAATTTATGGGAAAGCATACTAAATTTCAGCATGAAAATTTCTACCCAAATTTATTTATGGAAAGAAAATGTATCACATTGTATACGTGTACATAAATTCCTTACATTGCAAGTGCTGGTCAAGACAAGCTGGCAAAATTCTAACGTTGGTTATCACTTGGGCATGAAGTATACTAGATGTCTCATTCAGACGGAAGCATACATTTCTGAATTTTCGGTACCAAATTGGAAACAAATTATGTGAGAATGTATTTGGAAATCACTCACAGAGTACTTTGTATAGTACAACATCCAGGAGACAGATACTTCAAAGACATTAGCCAACAAAGAGAAGTGACACTTCGTCACGCACAAATAAAGAAGTGTTCACCATTGCACAAAAAAATTATGGGCCATAATCTAACCTAATGGAGTCCTGCGGGAGAGGAAGGGCATGGGCTGGAAAAATATTGTTTTAGTCCCAATTAACATCTTCATTAGGAACTTATGAACTAATGTTATTTTAGTCCCTTTTAGTCTCTCCTGTTTGAGAGTTTAGAGACTAAAAGAGACTAAAATAGAGGGACTATAATGATTTTAGTTCCTAAACCAAATAGGACCTGAGAAACTTTCCACGTCTTCTAAGTTTATTCAATTGAAATTAGAATTATGGATTCATTTCTGTTCATCTACTAAACTGAAATTAAAATTACGAAGTAAGCATACTATCTGTAACTTAAACTACATTTAGACCAATACCAGCCATATGGCCAAACTGGGACGCCCTAGCATGCCATGAAAATGAGATAGCTATGTCAATCAACTCTCCCATGCAACCTTTTCCTAATGCATCGCAATCCTAATACTGCAGTGTGCATCTTTGTGTACTCTATTCAGCTCCTTCCTCCCCTCGATGAGCTGGTTTCAATGAAATGTTGGAGCATATCCCTTCTCTTCCTCCTCTCAGCCCAATTTTATAAACAAGAGAAGGTAGTATATTTCTTCGATTTGATCTGGTATTGCAGCCTATTATAGAAGTTGCAGACACATGCATAGTGGGAATTTGATCTAGCAAGAGAACTAGACAAGAGTTGAACTAAAGTTCAGACTCTAGAGTAACTGCATCCTGAAGTTGTGCTGCAAAATTTTGCTCTGACCATATCGTCGGATAACATGATATGTTTGCCCAAACAAAACTGAAACAATCTCAAATCTATGGCGATAGAGCTGTCAAAGAAAAGTGTGGCCCAAAAATACCCCATTCGTGCCTGTTAAGTAAGCGTGGGATTGATGCAGTCTCTAGAAGATCAAGAAGGCGTCCATGTAAGTTGGGAGCAGTGGCGAGAAGGAAGAATGAAGCATGGCTGATGTTACATAACCACTGAAACCTGTATATGTCTTGGGACAGATAGCCATGGTTAATTTGTGTAAGAATCCTGTGTTGAAACGTTTCCTCTGTTCTATATTTCTATCTGTGATTCAATCACTAATACACAATGCCTTCAGTATCAGCTTTTTTTATATAGATCAGTATACAACTTCTTTTTATCTTTATAACTAGAGAATATAACTTCAGTATTAGATTATACAAATAGATCCAACTCTGAGAAATAACACTAAGACCGGTGACAAACATGTGAATAATTTTCTTTTTACAACAATGATTCTCGGTCATGTCCAGCAGTTTGAAATGCATCACACTGATGAGTGTCCAAATGACCCTATCATCTTCTCCTCAATGATGGACAAACAGAAAAGAGAGAATTGGAGCAAGAACTTCCATTACAATCAGTAAGAAGCTCAGGAGAAGAGGAAGCCGGTTCCAACTATTAGGTTCAGACTTGGGAAATCACACTTGAGTTGCACGCATTTCTGCATTTCCAAATGCCTCTCGTTCCAAGCATTGCAACTCTGCAATGCTCCATGTACCACAATACTACATGATGGCTGTAAAGTTTCAGATGCCATTGCGAAAGAAACTCGAGATCGTGATGGTTAAAAAGGGTTCAAGTCCACACGTTCCTCGGAAATCAGAATAAGCTGTCAGGTATGACCGTATGAAAGCTGCAGACACATGGTGCACATTTGTTGTAGCGACTCAAGAGCTACACTAAAGTTTCAGAGAAACTGCAGCTTAGAGCTTCAGTAGAAAATTGCCGGACAATATATACTTAACACATGATGTATTTTAAAAAAAGAAAACTTAAATAATCTCAAATTTATCTCCCACGAATCTATGCATGGAAGGGCTACTTGCAGGGAGCGATTGTGATTTGTCAATCCATAATCTATCAACTCAATTTTGTGTAGATTGGGTAGCTCACCGGAGCTGCATGTGTTCCGGCGGCCATCGCCGTTGTGCACATGACAGATGACACGCCCGTCCGGCCTAGCATGCCTGAGCGGGTTGACAAACTGGCTGCGACCCAATTTTCTCGGTCAATCTTTGGAAGAACTGAGCGTTGAAACGGTTGCTCTGTGATTCAACACGACATCCAACTCTGGCAGCCTGTATTGTCGGAGCCATCTCCAGCTGCTTCCTCACACGAGGTGTACGTATCTGGATGCTTGTGTTGCTGCTTTTCCAAATGCCTCCTGTTCCTGCTTCCTAGCCCTTACAATGCTTAATGTGTCACTACTACCAAGTAATGTATGATGGCGCAAGATTGTGATTTTTTCTTGAAAACGCAAGAGTTATGCATTTTATTTCATTAAAAGAGAAAATATGTACAAAAGAGAAGTTCACAAAGAAATCCTCTAGAGAAAAAAAACATCACAACAAATGATATGCGCCATCAAAACACAAAACACACTCTCAGGCAACAGCTAACAATCCAATGGAAGAGACCGATAAAGGAGTTCATGGAGAGCCCTGGCTCCAACCATACACCATGAAACACGCTCTCCTATCACTGCTTTCAAAACAGCATTGACCTAGACATGGCATTGTTGAAAACACAATCGTTCCGATACTTTCATATATCCTAAACCACCAGGATGATCAAGAAGTTCAGATCTTTCTTAGTCTCCTTAGCAATTCCTTTGACCATCTTGAACCACCAACTAGAGAAGCGTGTAGTAGTAGGCTGAGGTGCTACAACGACCATGCCTACCTTTTTCATGATAAGATACCACACTTGAAGAGCGAATATGCAAGTCACCAGGATGTGTTGTATCAGAATGTGTTGCATAGTCTCCCCAAACAGTCCATACATTAGTGGGAATGTATGGGTCAAAGGGACCATACTTCGTCGTATGTATATCTACAAAGCACAGCGACAAATCCATTGATGAAATTTTAACACTAGAAAAATCCATTGATGTCTTTGGACCAGCCTTCTTTAACAGTAAACCACAGTAGCAAGGATATATATATATATGAGATGGGCTACTGTGTGGCGCGTCGCACAGCCCCATCCCGTGTGGCGTGGCCGAATCTCTAATTTGAAAACTCAAATTGAAAATCCGAACCGTTCAAATTCTTATACATATTAATATCGCCTTGTATATCAAATTTTATATTTTTTTGAATTTTTTTACTATTTTATCAGATAGGTCAAAAATGCAATAATCTAACGATTCCTGAGTATCTATTTTATTGCATTTTTGACCTAAAAAAATTCAAAAAATATAAAATTTGATATACAATGCCATATTAATATGTAGAAGAATTTGAACGGTTCATTTTCAAATTAGAGATTCGGCCACGCCACACGGGATGGGGCTGTGCGGCGCGCCACACAGTAGCCTACACACACACACACACACAAAGCACAGCAACAAATGATAATAATCACCACGAACACATGTTTGTTTGAGGTAACCACAGCCCAAAATCTTGCGAAGGTAGTGAGAGCTTAGACAACAGTCGAACAAAGGAAGGTGGGAATCAGAGGGAGAGCTAATATCAGAGTTCTTAAGGCACTCAGGAGGAAGCCGATTCCTGGCCAAATTTCTGCACATAACTCTGAAATTGATTTCTACCATAGATTGGAACCTAACCTAACCATGAATCAGCTCAGATCAACCAAAATTTTCTATCTTAGAGAGACAAGAGAGGGATCGAACCGATCTGCGCACACTCATAGGCTTTGAGGAGAGTGATACCGTCCACTTTTAGAGGTCGCGGGTTCTCGTGCGTCTTGATGTATTTTCCAAACGCCTTCCTTTCCTACTTCATATATATTCATATATATAGCTAGCCTCCCTATATCACTATTTGGCATTGCGAAGAAAGCCATATGCATGGTTTTCTTCAGTTACGTATATTATAGTAGAAGAAAATATGCAGCCACATGGTTTGCATTTCTGTACTGAGCCTGCTTTTACCATCTATCTTAAAACTTCACACTAAATTCGTTCCCACTAACGAGAGGAAAATCAATAAAAAAGAAATCAAAGTTAATAAAAAAATGCTTTCAGTGGTCACCGGCGGGCAACACGCACGCAGGTCTAGCTAGAGACAGGAAATGGGCCAATTTAACTTGGGCCTCAGTACTTTATTGAAATTACCAGGCTAATTTGTATAGGCCAACTCACGGGCCAATATGGATCGCTAGATATCCAAATTGGTATGGGGCATACTATGGTGGCTCGAACGCATAATACTTCCTCATTTATGTGGGACAGATCAGGACTTTGTTCACTTAACCACTATTTTCAACCAAATTTTGATAAGGTAGTAATTTAAACATAGCCTATATATTATTCTACCGTATCTACCACACCAATATTTGGTGATTTTCTAGAAAAACTTCTTCACATAATATCATACAAGAATATTTGGCAAGGTAACAAAACAAAAACACGTATATGCCCCTACCTTTCCAAAGTTTGGCATCACCAAACATTGTTAAATTTTAGTGTTACCAAAAATTGGTAAGATTTTGTTGACAAAAAATTCGTGCCTGACTGATGATGCTAAATATGTGTTGACACGAACCATGTCGATAAACACAAAGGCCTAGGTTTTAAACAATTGGCTATACGTTCGATATAGATTCTGACACTTATATAAACAATGATATATTGGCAATCGGACAAGCAGTGATAACTTGTAATAATACAATAATATAATCCAATAGAAACAAATCAGCCAATAATGATATGATAAAATAAATGTTGATTCGATGGTTAAAACATACATCGGCTGGAAATATGATGTCATTAAATACAAGTGATTAAATGATCAGTGAAATATTTGCTGCAATTAGCTAAAACCAACTTGTATATAATCCTTATAAGTCGATGCAACGTCCAAATAACTCATCGGTTTAAACCCCGATGTAATAATGGTTGATGCCTACGGACTTAAATAAATCTAACTTGTAACCACAACCTCATAGATCGGACCTAATGCAGCATAAGGTTGATAATTACCTGATAGATTTAAATCAGTCAATATGATACCGATCAAAGTGGTCATGTATTAAATATAACAAAGACAGTAAAACTATCAAAGAGAAATTTAACACATCATATAAGATTGGCTAACCCTCCGATGAAACATAAGCATGAACCTATCAACTTAACAAAACTTAAATTATTAACAACAATCTAGTAAGTTGAACCTAACCGATGCAACACAAGATTGTATATGATAATCTAATGCTCAATAAGCCCATAAATCTAGCTAATATGATGGATATAACAAATCTATCTAAAGCGACATTATATTTAAAAAAACATCACCTTGATCAGAATATCAGACCTAACCGAGAAAGTCCTAACTAAACTAATGTGACTATAAACAGTAATGGAACTTGTTAACGATCAAATTTGGTAAGCAAATTTCCAAGTTTGAAGCAAGGACTGAAGCGGAATAAAGGGAGCGTTTTGAACCTCGGAGACAGAAGCTGCGTCGGCTGAGTCCGAATCGGCTAAGCAGCCAGTCGGTTGAGTTCGAGTCGAACATGATAGCCGATAGCTTATTTTGATTGAGAGAAAAGGATGAGGCCAATCCCGGAACAAAAGCGTGAAGATAATTATTGGATTCAGTTTCCAAGTGCTTTCAAGATATAGTCATTTATGAATAACATCCTACAACGTGAATTGTATTTTAAAATTAGGATATTTTGCATGGTTTTCTTATAGATAATGTCGGTTTGGCTAGAATATTTGCAATCTAATCTGTAATAAGAATCGCGTCCGTTACGGACTCATTGTATATCTGGGTATAAATATGACTCGAGACCATGTAATTAACAACACACAACTCAATACAATCTCGGCGTATCGCCACCTTTTGTTTTTATTTTCAATCTCGACAAGTTCTTGCCTCGTCTTTGGGCTGCATTGGATTTCGATCTCCAAGCAAGGTAATCTCTTGTTACAAGTGGTTTATGCTATTGGGGTTAGTACTTTCATCATCATGACACTCTGATCTTGATGTGACGAATTGCTTAATTTATCATGTATGACATATAATTTAGATCAATGTCTAGATCTATCTCATGATCGGCTTGCATTTCCCTGAAGATAACAGCCGACAGAGCTAGATCCATAGGTTGATCTAGGTTATATGGCGTATCCACCATCTCAAAGGGTTTTCATTAGTCTATATAGATCTCATGCTTCTTCTTGTACTTAATGCTGCATCAGTTTGAACTATTAAGTCGCTCATAGAATCATATAGATCTATTTGGCTCAATGACTGCTATTAGAGTTAGTATCGGGGTTTCAGCCGATCTTACCTGTTTTAGCCATTTTATATGTTTTATTACTCCTAGATGTGTTAAAGTCGCCTTTTATATTAAGATCTTATGCTAATTAAATCTGCTAAGCCTGGTATCAATATGTTAAGTCATATTAACAGCCGATTGATCCTTGTTTAGTATATTTAGCTTAGAATAATATCTTGGTATAAAACTGTATCGGAGTACTAGCCGATTCACATTAAATCTATGACATCGGCTAATTTATAAATATATATAATTATTATTCTAATGCATTGTTAGATATAAGTGATTTATACTGTCTCGGTATACTATCGATCTATCCTAGTCACTTAGTCTAAACATGATTTGGAATAGTAATTATATATTATGAATATCTACAGCCAATCGAGTAGGATCTAATCATAATTTGATTATCTATTCTTTGTCTCTTGTTGGTTATAGGATCAAACTAACTGGCATGCCCCGCAAATCACCAAAGGACCAAAGGCGATCCAATTTGGACCTGCACTAGAGTTAAGCAGATCTCTCAGGTTAGTGTGTAGGAAATTTCTCATCAACATGCTTTTGGCACGCCCTCTGGGAACTCTGCAACTTCCAAGTCCAATATAATGGTTGAAGTCAAGTCTACTGACGTAGACCAAGAAAACATCATACCCGTCACGATGGACAAGCTTACTGCCGAACAACAAGCTGAGTATCGGCAGATGATCGAATGATTGCAAACCCACTATTTGCAGTCCTTTACCCTGACTAGGTCTATGGAAATCGTTCAGAAGTACAAGTTCGTGATCGTCGAAGAATTCACCTCCGGAGCCACCTCCAGCAAGAGCAAGGGGAAAGAAAAGATTGAGGAGGTCAAACGGGAGGAAGACGGCTCAGAACACCACACACTACAGGACAGAATCGACTTGACTGTCCACCACGCTCTTGTCAACCAGTCTGTGATACTGGTCAACACTTTGAACAACATGATCAGCACCGTGGTGGATTCCAAGATAGCTGAGCAGCTGCCAAGGGGCCTAACCTTTCTCCCTGACGGCTGATTCCCCAACTACAGGATCCTATCGACGCATGGGCTGCCGACTCCTCCACTGGGACAGCTGACTCTCCCCGGGGTGGCCCCTATTCAGCCGAATGTGCAGTCATCGGCTGTAAAACCGCCGTCCAAGCTTTTGACCAGGCAACAACCTCAGCATCAGGGCCATGGAGTTCCGATACTACCCCAGGAGCAAGTGGAGGCCATATACAGTCCCAATCTGCAATTCCTCACCAACAAAGCGCCGTTTGGCAACCATACACCGGGGTCCCCTCAAAACCCGATTGGTGCACAGCTTCCCCCTGAACAACAATCTCCAGTGATCCCTCAGCCGCCCCCTGCCATGAATCAATTCCCGCATCAGTATCCAGGGGCAACTTTGATCAGTATTACCAGCCTCATTCGCCGCAAATGCAGTATCGACAAGCCCCTATGCAGTATGATCAATACGAGCCGATACACATGTTCAAGCTCAAGAGGCAATAGAGCAAGCCTTGGGCCGACCTGATTGCAGATGTCATGCGTAATCGGTTCGGCCTCAGGCCAAAAGACTCCGGTAATATGTACCGGTACCCTTATTCAGAATACTTCGAGAGGGTCCCCCTGCCAAACCGGTACAAGGTGCCAGATTTTTTAAAATTCTCTGGGCAGGACAACATTTCAACATATGAACAAGTTAGCCGATTTTTGGCCTAATGTGGAGAGGCATCGGCTACGGATGTGCTCAGAGTGAGATTGTTTCCACTCTCTCTATCAGGATCGATCTTTACCTAGTTTTCTTCACTGCCTTACAACTCAGTACAAAGCTGGGCCAATCTTGAGAAGCAATTTCACAGCTACTTCTACTCCGGCACCCATGAGATGAAGTTGTCGGACCTCACTGGCATCAGGCAGAAGCATGACAAGTCGGTTCGGGACTACATTTAACGTTCAGAGACATGAGGAACCGGTGCTACAGCCTGGTGCTGTCAGACTCACAGTTAGCCGATGTAGCCTTTCACGGCCTTTTGGCGCCTATCAGGGAAAGCTTTTCGGCCCAGGATTTTGAGAGGTTAGCCCACTTGGGCAAGAAAGTGACAGCGCATGAGCAGTGTTTTCAGGAGGCCAAGAAGGCATTCAAGAAAGTCAGCCACGTCGCCTACGCCTCAGATTCAGATTCAAGCGACAGCAATGCTGAAATAGCATCGCCGAATGGGCCAAGAATAAAAAGGCGATAACATGTCGGTGGTTAAAAAAATCAGCTAGAGAAGAGAAATATGATTTTGATATCACTAAAGCCGATAAGATTTTTGATCTGCTGCTTCGGGAAAAGCAAATCCAACTCCCGACCAATCATGTCATCCCATCGGCCGAGAAATTGAAGAAAAGGAAATACCGCAAATGGCACAACACCGCTCTCATAGTACCAACGATCGTAAGGTGTTTCGCCAACGATTCATCGGCTATAGAAGCGGGAAAAATCAAATTTGAAGATTCGGTGAAGCCGATGAAGGTCGACAGCGACCCGTTTCCCGTCAACATGGTCTATGCTAGTCAAAGGCAAGCTGATCGACAGCCCAAAATGACAGACAGGTTAGTCAAATCCAGGCAGGGATATAGAGAAAAAGGATTGGCGCAGACTACAAAAAGCACCTCAAGAAGCCGACAAAAGTTGATTCGTTTCCCGTTAACATGGTTTGTGCCAGTCGTCGATCGGCTGATCCTCGTCCCCAAAAGACGGATAGCCTAGTCAGATTCATGAAGAGACATGAAGAGAAGGAGATCGTCGGGTCTACAAAGTACATCCGAGGAGATACGATCGGCAAGAAGGGTTTCATCGTCGGCGGCTTGATGGCTTTGATCCCCAGAGCTGCAACTTCTTCAAGTTTTGCTAGGAATAGGGGATGAGATTGCCTTCAATCCAAGACTGCCCGGCGTGCAGTGGACACGAGGATCAACCAGCTGAGAGCTCCAGCCGATTTATACCCCGGGCGGTTCAGCTCAATCAAAAGAAAATGTCTGTTCATCAAAGGCTGGGCCCCATCCATCAAGATTTCTTTCAAGAAGACTTGGAAGACGACGAAGAACAAGCCGCCAATCCTCAATGGTGCCCTTCTGACGTTTTTACAAAAACACAAAAGCGGAAGGTGTAATGGCTAAAGAGCAAGGGTCGTCTGAAAGAAGTCCAGGTCGAAATTGACTATCGGCTGAAAAAGAAAAAGGAACAAAACGGCCCAAGGAGACAATGACGCGTAAAAGACAACGCTTTCCCAGCCAATGAAAGCCCTGCCGACAAGGCCAGGAGGGCGGCTAAAGGAAAAGGAGTAGCTGTTGTGTCGATCAACATGGTGTTCATATTGCTAGCCGAGTTTGAGGCTGCCGAACCCGATGCAGATACAATAGAGGAGACCTTGCAAAATTAGTATTGTCCCCAGAAAAAGTGGTATTTGAAAAACCTGAGGGGACTGAGCATCGGCACCTGAAACCCCTGTACGTCAAAGAATTTGTAAACAGGAAGCCGATGTCGAAGATGCTGGTCGATGGAGGAGGTGTCGTCAACTTGATGCCCTATGCTACTTTCAGGAAACTGGGCAAAGGAGTCGACGACTTGATTAAGACGAATATGGTGCTCAAGAATTTCGGCGGGACCCCATCAGAGGCCAAGGGAGTTCTCAATGTTGAGGTGACCGTCGACAACAAAACCGTGCCCACAATGTTCTTTGTCATCGACGGGAAGGGGTCATACTTGCTCCTTAGAAGGGATTGGATCCACGCGAACTGCTGCATCCCTTCGACAATGCATCAAAGCTTAATCCGGTGACAAGGTGAGAAGATCGAAATCGTGGCAGCGACAGTCGATCAACGTAGCCAATGTCGGCTTAACTTTATGAGAAGTCGACGGCATTGATTACCGTCCGGCAAAGTTTGGCGAGTCGATTTTCTAAAGGTGTCCGATTCAGATATACAACCAATTGGAGACGAAGAGCCTTAACTATTACTTTGAAGGCGTCATGGAGGGCTCGAGCGTCTATACCAAGGACACTGTGGACAATCTGGATGGCAAACTGGGGCAAGATTTTATGTCGGCCGACGAGCTTGAAGAGGTTGATATAGGTCCAGGAGATAGGCCTAGGCTGGCATATATTAGTAAAAATCTTTCTTCTCATTTTAGAACCAAGCTTATTGATTTATTAAAGGAATATAAAGATTGTTTTGCTTGGGAATATTTTGAGATGTCTGGTCTTAGCCGGTCGATTGTTGAACATTTGCTCCCTATTAAGCCGGGGTATCGGCAATACAAACAGCCTCCTAGGAGGTTTAAAGCCGATATGCATGATGCAATTAAGGCCGAAATCACTCGGCTATATGACGTTGGGTTCATTCGGCCTTGCCGATACGTAGAATGGGTTTCCAATATAGTTCCAGTAATCAAGAAAATGGCAAACTTAGGGTATGCATCGACTTTGGAGATTTAAACAAGGCTACCCCTAAGGACGAATACCCCATGCCAATAGTCAAACCTGCTAGTAGATGCAGCCTTCGACCACAAAGTAATAAGTTTTATGGATGGCAATGCAGGGTATAATCAGATTTTTATGGCCAAGGAAGACATCCATAAGACAACTTTCAGGTGTCCAGGGGCAATCGGCTTGTATGAATGGGTCGTTATGAATTTTGGGTTGAAGAACGCTGGGGCTACATATCAAAGGGCCATGAACTAGATTTTTTGCAACTTAATCGGCTTCTTGGTTAAAATCTACATTGATGATGTTGTCGTCAAATCCAAGGAGGTCGAAGATCACATAGCCGATTTGAGAAAAGTCTTGGAGAGGACCAGAAAATATGGCTTGAAGATGAACCCCAGGAAGTGTGCTTTCGGCATATCGGCTGGCCAGTTCTTTGGATTTCTTGTTCACGAGAGGGGAATTGAGGTCACGCAAAGAAGCATCAATGCTGTCAAAAGTATTCAGCCTTCGTAGGACAAGAAGCAATTGCAGTCTTTGATCGGCAAAGTTAACTTTATCACGCGCTCCATTGCCAACCTATCTGAGAAGATGGAGCCGTTCACACCTTTGCTACAGTTGAAAGCCGATCAAGCATTTACTTGGGAGACAGAGCAACAGAAGGCTCTAGACAATATCAAGGATTATTTGAGCTCTCCTCCAGTGTTGATCCCTCCAAAAAAAGAATGTCTTTCAAGTTATATCTATCAGCCGACGAGAAATCTATCGGCTTAGTTTTAATCCAGGAGTTCGAGGGGAAGGAGAAAGCAATTGTTTATCTCAGTAGAAGGCTTTTGGATGAAAAACAAGGTACTCTCCCGTGGAAAAGTTGTGCTTATGCCTATATTTTTCATGTATAAAGTTGAGGCATTATTTATTATCCAACGAGTGCACGATAGTCTGCAAAGCCGATGTAGTTAAATATATGCTATCGGCTTCAGTTCTGAATGGACGAGTTGGGAAGTGGGTTTTTGCCTTGACAGAGTTCGACTTGAGGTATCAAGTGCCTAAAGCAGTTAAGGGGCAGACCATAGCCGATTTTATTGTGGAACACAGAGATGACTCAATCGGCTCGGTTGATATCATGCCTTGGTTGCTGACTTTTGATGGATCTGTTTGTACAAGTGGATGCGACATCGGCTTGGTAATCATCTCACCCAAGGGGGCAAGTTTTGAATTCGCGTTTACAATTGCGCCTCACGCTATGAATAATCAAGCCGAATATGAAGCTGTCCTCAAGGGTTTGCAGCTGCTGAAGGAAGTTGAAGCCGATGTTGTCAAAATAATGGGTGATTTACTATTGGTCATCAGCCAGTTGTCAAGGGAATATGAATGTAAAAAAGACACGCTGATGGTCTATTACCAAAAATGCCGAGAGTTGATGGATAGTTTTCGGCTAGTTACCTTGAAGCATATCCCTAGGGAGCAGAATTCAGAAGCAAATGATCAGGCTCAGGGAGCATCGGGCTACAAGCCGATGACAAAAGAAGTTGAAGTGGAGATTGCAACCGTCTCAGCCGACGACTGGAGGTATGACATTCACAGCTATTTACAAAATCCTTCCCAGTCGTCTTCAAGGAAATTGCGCTACAAGACTTTATGATATGTTTTGCTTGATGAAGATTTATATTATCAGACGATTGATGGTGTGCTACTCAAATGCCTAAGTATCGATCAAGCCAAAGTTGCTATGGGAGAGATGCATGAAGGGATCTGTGGTACTCATCAATCGACCCACAAAATAAAGTGGCTACTTCGGAGAGCTGGTTATTTTTGGCCGACTATGCTGAAAGATTGCTTCAAGTATTATAAAGGCTGTCAAGATTGTTAAAAGTTTGGAGCCGTCCAGAGGACTCCAGCATCAGCTATGAATCCAATCATCAAGCCTTGGTCGTTCAGAGAATCGGGAATCAACATGATCGGCCAAATTAATCCACCCTCGAGCAAAGGACACAAGTTTATATTGGTGGCAACCGACTATTTTACCAAGTGGGCGGAAACAATTCCTTTGAAGAAGGTTGACTCCAGGGATGCAATTGAGTTTGTCAATGAACATATCATTTACAGGTTCAGCGTCCCTCAAACTATCACCACGGATCATGGATCTATCTTTGTCTCGGGCGAGTTTGTTCAATTTGCCGATGGCATGGGAATCAAGTTATTAAACTCTTCACCATATTATGCTC
This sequence comes from Oryza australiensis, assembly GCA_019925245.2. Classification (NCBI taxonomy): domain Eukaryota; kingdom Viridiplantae; phylum Streptophyta; class Magnoliopsida; order Poales; family Poaceae; genus Oryza; species Oryza australiensis. Next base: position 1,029,392 of record JAIFGZ020000282.1, read on the forward strand.
AGGCTAATGGACATGCTGAAGCCTCTAACAAAAGTTTGATCAAGTTGATAAAGAGAAAGATCTCCGAGTACCCGAAGTAATGGCATAGCCGGTTGGTTGTATCACTCTGGGCTTATCGGATGGCCTGTCATGGATCGATCCAAGTACCTCCTTACAAATTAGTCTATGGACATGAAGCTATTTTACCATGGGAGAGCATCATCGGCTCAAGGAGGATTCAACTCCAAGATGAGTTAACAGCCGATGATTATTACAACCTGATGGTAGACGAATCAGAAGACTTGGTCTTGTTAAGGATGTGTGCTTTGGAAAAAGTGACCAGGGACAAAGAAAGAATTGCTCGTCATTATAACAAAAAAGTTGTGCCTAAGTCTTTTGAAGAAGATGAGCTGGTCTAAAAGTTGATACTACCGATTGGTACAAGAGAAAACAAATTTGACAAGTGGTCACCTAACTAGGAAGGGCCTTTCAAGATCCACAAGTGTGTCTCTAAGTATCTTACATGTTAGAAGGATTGGATGGAGAGGTATTTGAAAGGGTTCTTAACGGCAAATACTTGAAGAAATATTACCCCAGTGTTTGAATCAACTCATGATTTGGCTAAGTCCTTGCCGATCCATGCTAGCCGATGTGTTGTGCAATCATACACATCGCCTTTAGGAAAATTTCACTACAAGTTTTTCTCCCCTTTGATTTTTTCAAATCAGCTGATCCTGGCCAATAGATGTTAGTTGGTGTTATTCTATAATTTTATCAATGCTGCAGGCAACATTGAAAAATTAGGGGGGCATATATGTCATACAAAATCAGAGGACTTCAAAAATTTTCATGACTTCGCAAACTTTCGAGATAGTCAAGACATGGAAATTGAGGAAATCGGCAGAAGAGGAATATATTACAGTATTCAAGGCACAGTAGCTCGCTGATTACAAAAATTTTATGTTACAACGAAGGGTTCGAAGTTGCTAAAGCCAGCCCTATTACAATAATTGATTTAATTGCCGACAAAGGCATTTATAGCCGATATCGCTAGCTGCCTCATCTGATCAACTTCTTCGATTGCCTTGAGATCGGTCTCATCGTTCCCGGGGATCACTTTCAAGGCTCTAGTAAGATCTGACAGGTTTTTCATTGAAGCTTTTAACTTGGATTTCTGTTCTGATATGATCCTTAGGAGATCGGCAAGCCTTTGCTCTTCAGATATAATGTCGGCATCACATTTTGCAAGTTTGGCTAGCAGCTCTTCTTTCCGCCTACGCAGCCGATCGAGACTAGAAGTTGGCACGGCCGTCATTTCATCAAGTTTGGCCTTTTCTTCTAGTATGGATTGCCGATTAGCTTCTATTGTCGCTTTAAGGGCTGTCCTTTCACGTCGATCGGCTATCCTTTGCTTGGCCCTTTTAAACTTGTGCGATGTTGTTTAAGATATGTAGCTTGAGAGATGGCGTCTGTTATATGGTCTAGGAGCTGATTCTGGATATCTTCGAATCTAGCCCTGATTGATCCACAGTCGATGCCTAGGAAGTCCAAAGAACATTCTAGCTGACGAGCCAAATCTTGCAGCGTGGTTTTCAGGTCATCGGCAGCAAAAGCCAGGATCTTGTCGTGGTGTCCTACTCGTCATCCATGAATTCCTTTACATCAAAAGGAAACATATCGGCTAAAGTCTGCAAATAGAATATTGAAACGGTTAATCATGGAAACTTTAGAAGCAGCTGATGTGAAGAAAATAGATTTATAGGGATGGCGAGAGCCGATGTTGTTTCTGTCTCGAAGTTGTAGCTGCTCCTGGCCGATGGAGTCCACTCACTTGATGCTTGGGGGTAGGCGCCGGAGAACAAGGAGGCTGTAGGCAAGGAAAGGCAAGCTTGACTGAGCATCGGTTAGTTTTTAAGAACAAATTATTAGAGAGAATTCGGAATTGAGATTACCGATGGAGCTGGAGCCGATTTCTTCCTTGAGGCCAAACCTTTCTTCTGCAAAATGAGGATTTAAGTAAGAGGTTGCGTATGAGTTTAAAGGAAGAGATTTTTTGACAAGTACGTACTGGTTGAGGCCGAGGTTGAGGCTGACGTCTTGGAGGACTGGGCGTTCTTTGGGCTTGGTCGTTGGCTGGTGGTGTTTGCGCTGTTGCTTCTGGATCAGCTATGTCGACAACGGCTTCGTCAATGGCCTCTTCTATTTCTTCTTGAGTTAGGAAGGCTTCCAGGTCTGGATCTATGTCTGGTAGATCATCGGTTGTGGTTTTCTTTTGTTTCTTTGAAGGTTTTTTCCGTACAGCCGATGGATCGGCAGTTGATGGTTTGGTCCTCTTCTTCCTTTGGACTGCTTCACGGGTTTGGCCATGCAGCAGGGAAGTCACCTTCGGCGCGTTATAGCTGATTGCCGAAGGGGCAAGACCACCACTTGGGATAAGTCCTACAGCATATTGGATGGTCGTCCCGGTATTGCTGGTATGAGGGGGAGATAAATCGGTAGTCTATAAACAAAAACAGAGTTGGTCAGATAATAAAGAAGGACAACCGATGATAAATAACAAGCGATAAGGAAGAAGTATTTACCTCTGGGATCAGCTCCGAATATATGGTAGTGAGGTACATGGAAGCCGATTGGTGAAATAGATGTTTTTTCCATTCACCCCATCATCGGCTGAAGACTGCAGTCCTTGTAATTACTAACTCAATATTATCTATGCTTCCAAAGGGCCTTCCATGTTTAATAGCCGATCCATCATGAGGCTTGAGTTGATTTCACCTCTGGTTTCTATCTTGTCGGTGAAATACAACCCGATCGGCAGTGGTCCCATACCCAGTTGCCTGGCAGCGCTCATAGGATGATCAAATTCATATGTTAGTTGAACATTCCTACCTTGGTGGATGCCAACTAGGAGAATGCAGGGCGAGATAGCTGATGTGAAGATTTCCCTGGACTTCTCAAATTTTTCGGAGTTTATATCTTCAAATCTGAAGTCAATAGGGATTTCAAAGTCTTCGGAATTTTCATAAGCAAACCAAATTCTTGAAGTCCTCGGGAACCCATCATAGAAGTTTCCGAACCAATCTTTGAAGAGATCGGCTGAGAGTTTGGATCCTGAGTATGATAATGTTGCTTCTCCAAAAGACATGCATCGGCGTGTTGTGACTTCGTCACCATCCTCATCCATGGTCGTGTGCTAATGGGAAGCGGCATCCAGCTTCCGGCCTTAGAGCAACCTTGTATGTAAGCAGATTTAGTCATGTTTGCAACAGCCACCAGGGGCCTCCAGTGCCGATGGCTGAGTTCGTGGCAATTTTAGCCGATGTGTTATTCATCATTTGATACAGGTACCCTAGCATATATTTTCCTAAGGGGATATGCCTTTTTTCTACTAGGGCTTCGGCTATGTGTTGCCAATTGGTCGTAGGACCGCAGCTTGGACCACAAAATAGGAATTTCTCTAGCCACATGAGAAGGAAAGTTGCATGTTCTTTGGAATCCACTGGGCTAGTTCCCATGTTCAAGCTTGTGAATCCATTCCAACCTCCAATGGCCCTGGTCTTGAAAGAATACTAGCATTTGGTGTTCAAGCTGATGGGGTTAGCCGATGAGATGATATCAAGACCCATGATCATGACAATGTCTAGTAGAGTAGGGGTCATTGGTCCTTGATTAAACAAGAAAGAATTTAACGTGTTGGACCAAAAATAGATTGCAGCCGACAGAAGGGGCTCATCTTTAGGCATGTCGGCTATTGTTAGGGCTAAGCATTGTGCTATCCCTAGTTCTTCCCCATGACTCTACTTACTAGCCGATACCCTTTTGTACCATGTTGGCCAAGTCTTATCGGTTGATGCCATGATTTGAATGTCCCGTTCCAGTGAGCCAGATTAGGGTTTGACAACCTAAAGGGGACCCAGTTGGTTTCATCATTAATGAATTCTGAGGGGTCTAGGTTGCTGATTGGACCTAAAAGATACTGGTTCGGATGGCTGAGATTGGGGATTGCAATCTGGTGAGCAAGATGCTGCCATATATGAAGAAGGGAAAGAGCAAGTTGTGAAGGGCAGACGCTAGGTTGCGATGGAGGAAAAAGAGAAGTTGAAGCCGATGAAACTTACCTCAGGGAATTCGGCTGATGGAGTTGTGGATGGGGTGGTTGAAGTCGACATCTTCGAAGGTGAGGTTGTCGTCGTGTTGAGGACACCTGCGAGGTTGCTGAGGGCACCAAGGAAGTCGTCGATGAGCTCGAGAGCGTTGTTAGCTAGGGTTTTTTGGATTTCAAAGATGACGGCATGAGTTTGTTCGGTGCGGAAGGGGCGTTATTTAAAGAGTTATCGTAACGGCTGAAACAGACTCGGCTTAGGTTTTCTCTGAGGATGGGATTGCACAAAATCCGCAACATTATCAATATCGCGGACTTGGGGCATGTCTTAACGATCAAATTTGGTAAGCAAATCCCCAAGTTTGAAGCAAGGACTGAAGCGGAATAAAGGGAGCGTTTTAAACCTCGGAGACAGAAGCTGCGTCGACTGAGTCCGAATCGGCTAAGGAGCCAGTCGGCTGAGTTCGAGTCGGACAGGATAGCCGATAGCCGATTTCGATTGAGAGAAAAGGATGAGGCCAATCCCGGAACAAAAGCATGAAGATAATTATTGGATTCGGTTTCCAAGTGCTTTCAAGATATTGTCATTTACGAATAACATCCTACAACGGCAATTATATCTTTAAATTAGGATATTTTGCATGGTTTTCTTATAGATAATGTCAGTTTGGCTAGAATATTTACAATCTAATCTATAATAAGAACCGTGTCCATTACGGACTCATTGTATATCCATGTATAAATATGACCCGAGACCATGTAATTAACAACACACAACTCAATATAATTTCGGCGCATCGTCACCTTTTTTATTTTTAATCTCGACAAGTTCTTGCCTCGTCTTTGGGCTGCATCGGATTTCGATCTCCAAGCAAGGTAATCTCTTGTTACAAGTGGTTTGTGCTATCGGGGTTAGTGCTTCCATCATCATGACACTCTGATCTTGATGTCACGAATTGCTTAATTTATCATATACAACATATAATTTGGATCAATGTCTAGATCTATCTCATGATCGGCTAGCATTTCCCTGAAGATAACAGCCGACAAAGCTAGATCCATAGGTTGATCTAGGTTATATGGCGTATCCACCATCTCGAAGGGTTTTCATTAGTCTATATAGATCTCATGCTTCTTCTTGTACTTAATGCTGCATCAGTTTGAACTATTAAGTCGCTCATAGAATCATATAGATCTATTTGGCTCAATGACTGCTATTAGAGTTAGTATCGAGGTTTCAGCCGATCTTACCTGTTTTAGCCATTTTATATGTTTTATTACTCCTAGATGTGTTAAAGTCGCCTTTTATATTAAGATCTTATGCTAATTAAATCTGCTAAGCCTGGTATCAATATGTTAAGTCATATTTAACAGCCGATTGATCCTTGTTTAGTATATTTAGCTTAGAATAATATCTTGGTATAAAACTGTATCGGAGTACTAGCCGATTCACATTAAATCTATGACATCGGCTAATTTATAAATATATATAATTATTATTCTAATGCATTGTTAGATATAAGTGATTTATACTGTCTCGGTATACTACCGATCTATCCTAGTCACTTAGTCTAAACATGATTTGGAATAGTAATTATATATTATGAATATCTACAGCCAATCGAGTAGGATCTAATCATAATTTGATTATCTATTCTTTGTCTCTTGTTGGTTACAGGATCAAACCAACTGGCACACCCCACAAATCACCAAAGACGATCCAATTTGGACCTGCACTAGAGTTAAGGAGATCTCTTAGGCCAGTGCGTGGGAAATTTCTTATCAACAGAACTAAAGATAGAGATGATATACCAGATAGACAACACTTGCATCGGCCCGATTAGAATATCGGACTCAATCGAGGAAGTCCTAGCCACGCCAGCACAAGCGAAGATGATGGAATTCACTTCTTGATGGAGGTCGAACTCAATCGATGCAGCCCATGCTCAAAAACAAGAACTCATCGAAATAAAACCTAGAAGACTAGGATGGTGATGCACCAAAAGCAATTGTATTGATCTGTGGAGATGATTTACAAAGACCTTGGGTGTGCATATTTATACCCATTGGTAGATACTAGTCCTAATTTGGACACAACACAAACTTTCCTAAAGATAAAAGGAAAAACATAAAGCTATGATCGGACACTAAACACACTTTTCTAATAATAAAAAGGAAATTAACTGACTCTGTCTAATTAATAGATAAATTGCCATAACGTATCCTTCTTAAACTCGGCTTCGGATAAACTTTTTTAATTGATTAACCGAATCTACTAAGAATTTGACTGCTAGCGATCGATAATTTCCATCGGCCAAATCCAGGACTCGAAGCGATATCGACTTTAAGGCGATGACGACTTACGGGCTTACCAAATTTTGGCGTTAACGGGTTTATTGTGCCATCAAAGTGAACAAGTGTAACACCCGATGTTTGCCTCGTCAAAAACCTATTTTAATAAAATTGTATGTTCAAAAATTTGGTTATTTAGGATTTTGTTCCAAAGATCTCAATTATTTCCTTCCTTGTGAACACAAAGTCTTGGCCAAATCTTTTCCTTCTAAATTAAATTCCTATAATTCGAATTTTGAAGTTCAGGTTTTCCAATCCTAAACCCTTCCAAAAATTCGTACGGTTAAATTTTCAATTTCAAAAATTTTGACCGTGCCAACAAATAATTTCCTTTCAGTCCAAAGAGTCTAAAAATATTTGATTTTGGACTTCGACCGCTCGACAAATATTCTTCTTATGTGCATTAGAACCAACTGTCGTTCCTCCCATCGAATTTAATCAAGCACAAACGGAGCTAGCAAAAGCCAAGTTTTTCCTCCAATCATCCTCTCCCAAATAAAAACCCCGCGTTCGAATTCTAGAATCTAAATCGCGTCCTAAATCATCCCTCCAGTTTCTATCCTTTCTAAATCATATTTCCTTTAAAGCTCTACTCGTTCCATTCTTTGCAAATTATTCTTAAAATCCAAAACCCATCAAACCAAATTCCAATCTATCAAAAATCCCAAACAAATCATTAGAATTCACGGTCCTTTTACGGACTCTTTACAAGCTCAAAATTGTTTACAACCCTCCCCCCGGCTACATGCCTTTCGTTTACACGGTACAGCAAGCAAAACCCAAAAATCAAGCCCATGCTCCACCACCCGCTTTGTCTCATGTCTGCACCCACCCTTAATTTTCTTTGCATCCTCATTACCAAGCTCCAACCCTTTTATCCTCATTCACCACATCTGCATCATCTCTGCATCGTCCCGGGCCCGTGGCAAAATCAAACACTGCCTCACTGCTAGGCCCTAGGCAAAGCAAGCACCTCCCTGCAAAACTCATTGAACAAGTTAGACAGACAGCAAAGGAAAACTATGGAGGGAAGGAAGAACACAGGGCAGGTTTGCCTAGCGTCCGAACCATCCCCCACGTCCCCTATTCCGCCCCCTATTGACCTCATCGTTGCTCCTTTGTCCAGTGCACCGTCGCACCATGCCAACGGAGAATAGAGGCATCAGCCCACGCCAAAAGTAAGCATCGCGTCCACATCGTCTTGCACCTACAGCTACCCTCGCTCCCCTGTGCCACCCCATCGATGGTGTCAGCCAAGCAAGGCAGCTGAGCATGCCTTCGTCGCCATCCGCGGCCGCGACGGCTATAAAAGCCACCATCTTTATCTATTGGCCTCCAAGCTTCACCACCACTGCCGCTGTCATAGCGTCTTCTCCATCCAAAAAAGGTTGCCTTGGCCGAGCCGACGCCGCCCCAGCCAAGGCGCCACGCCGCCTTCTGCCGAGCCGCCTTCCTCCTACTGCGCTTAGCACTGCCCCAGGCCTTCCCGGGCGTGTGTTGCCTTCGGCTGCCTAGGCCACACCATCTCTGGACCTACGCACGACCGCACTTGCCCGGCATCCCGCCGAGCTTTGTCGTTGTGTCGCCCGAACCGGGCCGTTGTCCCGCGCTCGTGTCGCGTCGTCTCCCGCCGTGGCCGTGCCCAAGCGAGCGCGACCGCTCCGCGCCTTTGGACGTGAGCGCCGCCTCCCGCAACCGTGCATGCCGAGCCGTCTCCAGAGTCGCTGCACCCGACCGTCGTCGCCTCATCCTGCATCATTGCGCCTGGCCACCACCCGCGCCCTCCTCCCCCTCCTATTCGTGAGATGGGAGAACAAAGAGGAGAGAGAGTAGGAGTGGGGATAAAACCCGAGCCCAAAGACCAAACCCAAAAAAAACTAAACCCGAACCCAAAAAACCTGAAACCAAAAGCCCAAATAATATTTGGGTAGTAAAACCTAAAAACCCGACTTTGTTTTGGGTACAATCGGGTTGCAACACCCGGTACTCGAACAACCCGAAATACCCAAACTCCCTGCATTTGGCACATATTGTTGTCACTTTGCCCACTGCTCGTAGCGCCCCAGCCCTAGCCAGTCAAAATAACATAATAGGGAAATAGAACTTAGAGAAGACTACATCAAATCCCTAACCCTACTCCCCATCCGACTCCCAGCCGCCGCTGGTGCACCGCCGCCCCCGCCTGTCGCCGCCGCCGGATCAGGCGATGCCCAGCCGCCGTCGCCACCACGTCGCCCGTCGCCGCTAGCCCGCCAGGCGCCACCGCGCCACGCCCATCACCGGCTTGCCGCCACCGTGCCAAGGCCAGCGCCCAGGACCACCACGGCGACGCATCCAGCCCTAGCGCCCACTCCCCCATGTGATTGTGATGAGGTCAATGTTGCCCAAACTTAGTTGCTTCTTAGCTGCTGCTTAGCTGCTAAGTAGATGAAATGTATCTATTGTTAGTGATATGCCCTAAAGGCAACATGGAGATGTTGGATATCACGTCAATGTTTATGTATTTATGAATAAAGTGTTATTCAGTTCCATGAAATAGACATCTTGTATTGATCAATAAGAACATGACTTATTTATGAGACTCGATATGTATGAATCTATTTCTAAATGATCCCTGATCATATATCATATTATTGGAACTAATATGATTCTAAGATCGGCATGTCTATTGATTGATGATCATGTCTCATAGATCATGGGTATGGAGATACCAAATCAATAAACATGGACATATGTGTTAGAGAACACATTGTTGGATAGACCCACCATGAGACACTACGGAATTAATGTGTCATTAGTTGGTCTCAAGTAGTGTTGGTACAAAGTCCTTAGACCGAGATCACCATGGATTCCAACATATGTAGTAGCCTACTTTGGGACTACCAAACGCTATTCCGTAATGCGGGTAGTTATAAAGGTAGTTTTCGGGTTTGCTATGAAACATGGAGTGGGATGTGAGTGATCAATATGGAATTTACCCCTCCTTTGGAGAGATATCTCGGCCCCTCGAGGTAATGGATTATGGAAATGCATGGCCATGCTAAGTAGATTGAGGAGTCAATCAACGACAGATAATCCAATACGGTTCGAGTGAATGGTTAAGCTATTGAAGGGATGGCACACATCTTGCCTATAGCTTAATTGGTATCGTGAGGCAAAGGGATTTGTGTACACATTACAGGTTCGAGCCGATATTACATTCTTGTATACTATGGTGTCAATATGTGCTGCTAGGCGCCGCTATTGACAGTCGGCTGAGTTGGACTCGAGCCGACGATCGGCTAAGTTAGACTATAGCCGAAACCGAGTATACCTGAACCTACGGGTCGCACGCTTAAGGGGATAAGAAAAGGCATTCGAGTTGGACTCGAATACGGCGCGATCGGATAGGGATCCGATCGGATAGAGTCCTATGGTCATACGACGTATGGGCGGCCGACTCTATGAGATTCGGATAGGATCCGATTTGAAATAGAGTCCTGATCGGCCACTAGTCCTAGTCGGCCAACTCTATATAAAGGAGGAAGGGGTGGAGAGCTGCGTCACGTCAATTGCATCGCATTGAACCGAATCCGCAACAGAAGTCGCCGAGATCAATCTCCACGGAAACCCTCCCCCTTTCGAGCCAAACCCTAGCCTTGCATCGCGTGCTAGCACACGGGTGTTGGGCGTTCTGTCCTCGGATGTGTGGATACCGGTAGAGGCGCTGCTACGTTGCACGCTGTTCATCGGCTGTGGTACTTCGGAGCAAGGCGGCTGCGGCAGATCGGCTGCGGTCGAGCGCATCGGAGCGAGGCGCGAGAACACGGTCAGACGACTCGGCGAATCGGCTACATCCGCGAATCGGCTGATTGGCGAATCAGCTATCCCCGGGTATCGGCTGTCGGCTTGCGGGAATCGGCTACACTATTCTGGATCGGATAGCCCTGATTGGCTGTTTCCGCTGCATACTCCAATCGGTAACGATCTATCGGCCCTTACTTGCAAGTGTTCCTGGTTTGCGCGGTTAAAAGTTTTTGTTTTAGGCTAGCGTAGCCTCCGCGTAACCCTTCAATGGTATCAGAGCTAATCTTGCTTAGTTCGGGTTTTAGATTGGATCTGGAACAAGTTTTGCGCACGGGTTGATTAGATCAATCGGTTTTACGGGATTTGTTGAGGAGAGTTGATGGTAATTGCGTTCCTTGATAGTATATCGGAACGGCGTAAGGTGATTACGTCGAAGCAATATCCATAGATCTCGGTTTGAGTCGGCTTCGAGATAACGTTCCTTGATAGTGTATCGGAACGGTGTAATGTGATTATACCGAAGCTATCTCGTAGTCCGATCTTGTTAGCTGCCTCGCGCCTATGCAAACCATCTCCCTTGATAGTGTATCGGGACGGCATAATATGATTATGCCGATATGGTTTCCGTAAGCGATTTCATAGATTGGATCTATGAATTTCGTGTGGTGTTCCGGGCGCTGCCCGGAAGCCCGCGAGGGGGCGGCTTCCCCCTCGACCCCCCGCCTAGCGGGACCGCCGTGTGCGTACCCCCTTATAGGTCGTCTCGATGCCGTATCTCTGCAATAGGTAGAAAACGTTTCTACGCCTAACTTGTTTTTGCAAAGAATGTTTTGAGATGGTATGGCCTTATTGTATGTATGAGATGTATGAGATGCATGTGATGCATGTAATATTCTTTCATATGTGCAATCCTGTAATATTCTTTCATACGTGCAATGCTTGTAATATTCTTTCACGACTGCGAGTCGATGTAATCTTCAATTAGAGCTTCTATAGTAGTAGCTTAGTTTGAAGAAATCAAGCATTCGGCACTCGAAAGAATAGTGATGAAGATGGAGATCCTCTACACCGGCATGGAGATGGAGATCATCATGTGAAGGGGGTCATACTATTTCATGATATTCTACCTGCTTTCATATATGTGATATGTTTGTTTGATAGGATAGCATCCCTCACAATATTAAGTAGTAATAATGCCCTTCCAAATGTTACACTGTCACCGTTATGCTCGTCAATGGTGGGTCTGCCAAAGCAGAGTGCCATTCTCTATCATAACACGAGGGGGTATATGTCAGACATATACATGCAGGAGCATTTGGTTTACTTAACAAGGCTATCAAAATAGTTTTGGGCCTTGGGGCATAGGTTGGGGCCGGGGCATGGAGATGCCACACCAACAACAAGAGTCACATAGAGATGTGATTAGCAAGGAGTTGCTTACCGATGTTATTAATTTTCTAGCAGTGATGCCAAAGCTCACTAGAAAATTAATTAACATGTGGATCTTGACCCAATACGTAACCTAGAGGGAAGGTGAAAAATACGTAATGGGAGTCTTATGTTAAATTGTTTAACAAAAGACATAGCATAAACATTGTGCTAAACTTTGCTTTTTCTGTTGTAGAATAAATGGCGGCTAATACTACACCCAGTACCTTTAATTTGCGATCTATTCTCGAAAAGAAAAAATTAAATGGAACAAACTTTATGGATTGGTATCGCAACTTGAGAATTGTTCTCAAGCAAGAGCGTAAGGAGTACGTTCTTGAAGTACCTTATCCGGAGGATTTGCCTAATAATGCCACTGCAACTGCACGGAGAGCTTACGAGAAGCACATTAATGATGCCCTAGATATAAGTCGTCTCATGCTTGCTACAATGTCCCCGAGCTTCGAAGCAATATGAGAGCAGCGATGCTCACACTATTATTCGGGGACTGCGTGGCATGTTTGAGAACCAAGCTCGGGCCGAGAGGTTCAACACCTCAAAGTCCTTGTTTGCGTGCGAGCTTGTTGAGGGAATCCCATCTCCGCATGTGATAAAGATGATTGGCTATATCGAGAGTCCGGAAAACTAGGTTTTCCCCTTAGCCAAGAGTTGGCTCGATGTGATTCTCCGGTCGCTCCCTCCGAGCTTCGAGCCATTCATATTAAATTATCACATGAACAATATGGATAGGACCTTGGCTGAATTGCATGGGATGCTAAAGACAGTGAGGAGAGTATCCGAGAAAAACGGTCATCATGCGATGATGATGCGAGAAGGCTAAGCGCAAACCACTGTCAAGAAGCTTTGCACCAAGAGGAAGTTAACTCCCGATGAGATCGCGAGTGCCTCTAATGCAAAGAAGGGCAAAAAGGGTCGGCGACATCGGATGCCATTTGCTTCTATTGCAAGGAGACAGTCTTGGAAAAGGAACCGCAAGAAATACATGGAGGATCTCAAAAAGAAGCAAAGTACGACTTTCGCTTTAGGTATTAATGTTATAGACATTAATCTTGCTACTTCACCTACCGACTCTTGGGTATTTGATACCGGATCGTAGCTCATATTTGCAAGTCGTTGCGGGAATGAGAAGAAGTAGAGGATTGAGAAGGGCGAGGTGAACTGCGCGTTGGCAATGGAGCAAGCGTTGCTACAGTTGCCGTCGGCACGATACCACTTCATCTAACTTCGGATTAGTTTTGGAATTAAATAATTGTTATTGTGTTCCAACACTATGTCAAAACGTTATTTCCGCTTCATGTTTGCAAGCGGAAGGATATGATTTTAGATCAATGAACAATGGTTGTTCAATATATCTCGAGAGATATGTTCTATTTTCATGCTCCATTGGTGAATGGATTATACGTTTTGAATCTTAAAGCATCTCCCATCTATAACATTAATACGAAAGGCAACTCTCTAATGATATAAATCTCACGTTTATCCGGCATTGTCGCTTAGGCCATATAAATAAGAAACGCATGGAGAAGCTCCATAAGGATGGATTGCTTCACTCTTTTGATTTTGAATCATTTGAGACATGCGAGTCTTGTTTACTTGGTAAGATGACAAAGGCACCTTTGACGGGACACGAAAAGAGCAAGTGACTTGTTGGCACTCGTACATGCGATGTATGTGGACTAATGAGCTCAACGGCCGAGGTGGTTATCGTACTTCATTACCTTTACCGATGACTTTAGTAGATATGGTTATATCTACTTAATGAGGCATAAGTCCGAATCCTTTGAAAAGTTCAAAGAATTCCGAATGAAGTCAGAATCATTTAGGGAAAACAATCAAGTTTCTACGATCGATCGTGGAGGGAATACTTGAGCCAAGAGTTTGGTAATCATCGAAAGATTGTGGAATTGTTCCACAGTTGACTCCGTCAGGAACTCCACAATGGAACGGAGTGTCCGAACGGAGAAATCGTACCTTGTTGGACATGGTGCGGTCGATGATGAGCCAAAGTGATCTTCCCTTATCCTTTCGGGGATATGCTCTTGAAAAGCTGCGCTCACACTAAATAGAGTTCCATCTAAGTCGGTTGAAAAGACACCATATGAGATATGGACAGGGCAACCCCCTAGTTTGTCTTTTCTCAAAATTTGGGGATGCGAGGCTTATGTAAAGCGTTAACGTCGACAAGCTCACACCCAAATCGACAAGTGCTTCTTTATGGGATATCCTAAGGAAACTAAGAGATATTACTTTTATAATCGGGAACAAGGCAAAGTGTTTGTCGCCCGACACGGTGTCTTCTTGGAGAAAGAATTTCTTTCAAGAAGGGTTAGTGGGAGCAGGGTGTATCTTGAAGAAGTTCAAGAAACACCGAAAATGTTTTAGCGACCACGTAACCACAACGGAGGATCAAAGTGTTGCGCCACCGGTTGTAGATACACCGCCCACGGAGGTCCGAAAGATCACGTCGTGCGCCCGATGTACACAGTCGGAACAACATGATATATTATTGTTAGACAACGATGAGCCTAAGACCTATGAGGAAGCGATGGTGGGACCCGATTCCAACAAGTGGCTTGGAGCCATGAAATCCGAAATAGAATCCATGTACGACAATCAAGTTTGGAACTTGGTTGATCCACCTGATGGTGTCAAAACCATTGAGTGCAAATGGGTTTTTAAGAAAAGGCCGATATGGATGGAAATGTTCACATCTATAAGGCGCGATTGGTGGCGAAAGGTTTTAAACAGATTCAAAGAGTTGATTATGATGAAACCTTCTCGTCCGTCGCAATGCTTAAATCTATTCGGATTATCCTAGCGATTGCTGCATATTTCGACTATGAGATATGGCGATGGATGTCAAAACGGTTTTCCTAAATGAAAACCTAAGCGAGGATGTATACATGATACAACCTCGGGGTTTTGTCAATCCAGAATCGCCTGAAAGATATGCAAGCTATAGAAATCCATTTATGGATTGAAGCAAGCATCTCGGAGTTGGAATATTCGTTTTGATGAAGTAATCAAAGGGTTTGGTTTCATCAAAAACGAAGAAGAGGCCTGTGTTTACAAAAAGGTCAGTGGGAGCGCAATTGTATTTCTAATCTTATATGTGGATGACATATTGTTGATTGGAAATGATATCCCTATGCTTGAATCGTCAAGTCTTCATTGAAAAATAGTTTTTCCATGAAAGACTTAGGGAGGCAACATACATATTAGGCATTCGGATCTATAGAGATAGATCCAAGAGGCTAATTGGATTAAGCCAAAGTACATACATTGACAAGGTGTTGAAAAGGTTCAACATGCATGATTCCAAGAAAGGTTTCTTGCCCATGTCACATGGCATTAATCTTAGCAAGAATCGGTGTCCTCGGACACATGATGAGCGGAATAAGATGGGTATGGTTCCATATGCTTCGGCAATTGGATCCATCATGTATGCCATGCTTTGTACACGTCCAGATGTCTCGTACGCTTTGAGTGCTACGAGCGGATACCATCGAGATCTAGGTGAAGGTCACTGACTGCAGTAAAGAATATCCTTAAGTACTTGAGAAGAACTAAGGATATGTTCCTAGTCTATGGAGGTGAAGAAGAGCTCGTTGTAAGTGGTTACACCGATGCTAGCTTCCAAACATACAAGGATGATTATAGATCGCAATGCTGGGTTCGTGTTCGCCCGAACGGAGCGCGATCACTGGAAGAGTTCCAAGCGGGATACCGTTGCGATTCTACAACGGAGGCCGAGTACATTCTTCGAAGCGCAAAGGAGGCGTTTGGATCAAGAAATTCGTTTCGAGCTTGGTGTGATGACCAGGCGATCGGTCCAATGTCTCTCTATTGTGATAATAGTAGAGCCATTGCGCAAGCCAAGGAGCCGAGGTCACATCAGAAGTCCAAACACATACTTCGGCGATATCATCTCATCCGCGAGATTGTGGACAGAGGTGATGTCAAGATATGCAAAGTGCACACGGATCTCAACATAGCCGATCCGCTGACAAAACCTCTCCCTCAGCCGAAGCATGAGGCGCACACAAGAGCAATGGGTATTAGATACTTACATGATTGACTCTAGTGCAAGTGAGAGATTGTTAGTGATATGCCCTAGAGGCAACATGGAGATGTTGGATATCACGTCAATGTTTATGTATTTATGAATAAAGTGTTATTCAGTTCCATGAAATAGACATCTTGTATTGATCAATAAGTACGTGACTTATTTATGAGACTCGATATGTATGAATCTATTTCTAAATGATCCCTGATCATATATCATATTATTGGAACAAATATGATTCTAAGATCGGCATGTTTATTGATTGATGATCATGTCTCATAGATCATGGGTATGGAGATACCAAATCAATAAACATGGACATATGTGTTAGAGAACACATTGTTGGATAGACCCACCATGAGACACTACGGGAATTAATGTGCCATTAGTTGGTCTCGGGTAGTGTTGGTACAAAGTCCTTAGACTGAGATCACCATGGATTCCAACATGTGTAGTAGCCTACTTTGGGACTATTAAACGCTATTCCAGTAACTCGATAGTTATAAAGGTAGTTTTCGGGTTTGCTATGAAACATGGAGTGGGATGTGAGTGATCAAGATGGAATTTGCCCCTCCTTTGGAGAGATATCTCTGGGCCCTCGAGGTAATGGATTATGGAAATGCATGGCCATGCTAAGTTGATTGAGGAGTCAATCAACGACGAGATAATCCAATACGGTTCGAGTGAATGGTTAAGCTATTGAAGGGATGGCACACATCTTGCCTATAGCTTAATTGGTATCGTGAGGCAAAGGGATTAGTGTACACATTACGGTTCGAGCCGATATTATATTCTTGTATACTATGGTGTCAATATGTGCTGCTAGGCGCCGCATTGACAGTCGGCTGAGTTGGACTCGAGCGACGATCGGCTAAGTTAGACTATAGCCGAAACCGAGTATACCTGAACCTACGGGTCGCACGCTTAAGAGGATAAGAACAGGCATTCGAGTTGGACTCGAATACGGCTCGATCGGATAGGGATCCGATCGGATAGAGTCCTATGGTCATACGACGTATGGGCGGCCGACTCTATGAGATTCGGATAGGATCCGATTTAAAATAGAGTCCTGATCGACCACTAGTCCCAGTCGACCAACTCTATATAAAGGAGGGAGGGGTGGAGAGATGCATCACGTCAATTGCATCGCATTGAACCGAATCCGCAACAGAAGTCGCCGAGATCAATCTCCATGGAAACCCTCCCCCTTTCGAGCCAAACCCTAGCCTTGCATCGCGTGCTAGCACACGGGTGTTGGTCGTTCGTCTCCGGACGTGTGGATACCTGTAGAGGCGCCGCTACGTTGCGTCTTTGTTCATCGGCCGTGGTACTTGGAGCAAGGCGGCTGCGCGGAATCGGCCGCGGTCGAGCGCATCGGAGCGAGGCGCGAGAACGCGGTCAGATGACTCGGCGAATCGGCTACATCCGCGAATCGGCTGATTGGCGAATCGGCTATCCCCGGGTATCGGCTGTCGGCTTGCGGGAATCGGCTACACTGTTTCGGATCGGATAGCCCTGATTGGCTGTTTCCGCTGCATACTCCAATCGGTAACGATCTATCGGCCCTTACTTGCAAGTGTTCCTGGTTTGCGCGGTTAAAAGTTTTTGTTTTCGGCTAGCGTAGCCTCCGCGTAACCCTTCATCTATTGCTTAGCTGCTACTACAACATTGCTGGTGTTTTCCTCGGGAGCAATTGGGTTTTGATCTAGTAAACTGAAGATCATGTTGGTTGTGAGCAATAATGGTTTACCAATGGCATACTTAACCAGGGGAAGTGATCATTTTTGATTGTCATGTTTGATTTGATGAGATGCATGGAATGATTGATGGTGGTGACGATATATGTACTATGAACAAACTGAGCTAGCGCTTTATGATTCCTTTGATTTTTTGCTTGAGGATAAACGGATTTGACTATATAGTACATGTTGACACACTATAGTATACACACTTTAGCTTAAGATGTTCGTTGCAAGTTGCAACAGTCTTAGTTTTTTTCTTGGGCTTCCTTCCAGCGTAGCGCAATTAGAGGTGTGGGCCTAATATTTGGCCCATTTAGTAATTTTGGATTACCCAAAATACCCGACCCGAAATTTCGGGTAATAAGGGGTGTGGGTTATATTTTGGGTTTCATTTCTGAAAACCCAAATTTTGAAAAACTCAAAATACCCGACCCAAAATTTTGGGTTAACCCGAATGTCCAGTCCTAAGAGAGAGAATAAGAGATGGGAAGAAAGGATAAGGAGGAGAGAGGAAAAGGAGTAAAGAAAAAAGAAAATAAAAAAGAGAAGAAGGTGGCACCTACCGGTGGGGCCCACGTTTGCCCCGACAGATGGACCCCATTGTCATCGCCACCTCGGGCCGAGCCCAGAGGTCGATTCCCTATGAAAGTCTAAATCACATCCCTCTAAAGCAAGCCCATGTCCATAGTCTAACTCGCGTCCCTACTGGCCTCCTTCTCTGGGCTAAAGCCCAACCCACCCAAAGAAAAGTCTAATACACCTCATCATCAACCTCCATCCAAGGAATATTCTTGGGAATATTCCTTTCCAATATAATAAATCTTTTTCACATTTCAGAAAATCTATTAATCTTTCAAAATTCATATCTCTTCAGCTGTAAGTTCGATTGAACCAGCTTTCATAATTTTTATAAAATTGAGATCAACCCAATGGCAATATTATTTTATAGTAATTGTTGTTGGGAACAGGTCTTCGTGGTTGGGAACAGGTCTGTGTGACCTGGGGTGTCGTTTGGCACCATAGGACCGAGAAGGCCAACTTTGGGTTGGCAGTCAAAAGGATCAAACCCGGTGTCATTAACTATGAGACTTGGTTAACAGATAGTTGTTGGATAAAACATTGGTTTATTTTTTGAAAGTGAAAAAAACTAATAGAGGAGAAGAGGTTATACATACTAAAATTTGGCTTTTTCGCTTGAGTTATTGCGAAGCAACTCACGAACGGATCGAGGTGAGATGCCTCCTTCTGAGACAATTTGTTTGAAATCTACACTTAGACCTTTGCAAACTGTTTTAAAATAAATGCTTTGCCAAATAAACTCGGTCATTCTTTGAAGCTTGCATGTACACATTTTCTAGTGGCTTGCTGAGTACGAAAGTATTGGCTTAAGTTTAGGCAGAAGATAAAGGTTGGAGTTTCATCCCTAAACCCAAACTACTGTCGGTGGATTTGGTGTCCTAGTCTCGCTAAGTTTCTCTACTGTTGACTCTGATTGAAGCTACAAGTCAGGGATTATCCAAAGCTACAATGTAAAGGTATATATATACTTATCTAAATCTTGCATTGATCCATCATGTTGCCGCTGATATTAGCATCTTTATTCTGGGACTGATATCTGTTTCGCGCTTCCGTGGGAGACGGTTCGTCGTTCTCCTGTGACATGTCCTGTCCTGTTTGGTGCCATTTGTACACTGACAGGGACGGGACGGGACAAGAAGCCCCCAATTTTCTATAGGCCGATCTGGGTCACTACCAATTGAAGCGCTCCAAATTTTCATGTGCTCACATGCACCACGCTTTTTAGTCCGAATACTAATCTCAAGTTGTTATACCGATTCACCGGGGGCTCAAAGCTATACACATAGTTCCTGAGGAATGCTCACGATCGGTCGCCCAATCAAGAGGCAAAGATATTGGACACCACTACATATTGTACATAACGCGTTGTTTTCTCTGTGTGACACTTTCTTGTCCTCTTCATGCAGAGCACTCCATCACTCTCTAGGTAAAGGTAAAGGAATATGCATGTTCCATATAATAGCATTAACCCTTTATCAAGCACCTTCAAAATAATTTTCCTTGTAAACTATTTATTCAATCTGAATCGATTATACAATTATATTTGTTATAATTAAATTTTTATAATAAGATATAACAAATATAATGGTGTAATCAAAGATTGAATAAATAATTTAAGAAAAATAATTTGTTCAAAACATCTAAATAGAGCTCACACGCACATTCATATAAATAAATCATATCTTATCCAATCTTAACCACGAACCATACACACCCTTAAATAACTAAATAAGTATAGTATAGTCTGCATGTGCAGCTTTATGTGAGAGCTCGTGAGAGGGAGAGAGGTGCATGCAAGTGGGACCACGTGGGCAGAGAAAGAGTTAGGATGCATGCGATAGTGTACTTACGCGGTAGTAGCAGGATGCGCGACATCCGATCTTTTGAAAAGCATCGGGCGTGCAATCCGTAGTTGCCTCAATATATTTCTCGCATATTTGTGATCACGAAAGTTCAGTTTGGCTTCTTTTTTAAAATATAGGCCGAATCTAATCTGCTCTTTTAATCACAAAATCAATTATGATGACTTTTCCAACTATATCGGTGTAAAAACAACTTTAAAACATTATTGATGGTGGTTTTTGTTGACGTGATATATGACCGACATATAAAAACAATTCTACCCAAAAATTAAAATAATATATAAGGCCCACAGGTTAATCAGGGAAGAAAATGAAAATTCATTATGGGACCCACCTGTCACACCTTCAGCCCACCCTCTATCCTCTCTTCCCGCTGCTCCCTCGTATTCGCCTCTTGGAGCTATGCCTCCGACGGTCCGACCCAGCATCGCGTCATCTGCTACCACGCCCGCTGTCAAGATCAGCATCCTCGCACGTCGTCGTCCATCTTTGAATCAAAGGGCGACGGCCCAGAATCCATTCTGAGGCAAGTTGGAAACTTGGACTTGTCCTCCCTCGTTCTAACGGGTCCTCTTTCTGGCCGGACCATGTAAACAAACCATACGTAAAAAACATTTTCAAAACGACTAAGTAAGATTATATCAGTTTTAATAATTAAGGATTAAAGATATTTAGCATTGTGTTGAGAAATACAAATTAAATTGAATCTATATTTAAAAGTAAAGCGGACTTATTTCAAAAATATTTGCCGACAGGTATTAAGTTTAAGTTTCGGCCGAAATGTTTTGTCCACACATAGCCCAGCCCCAGTCTTGGTCCAAATGCTCCCTTCTCTGAAATTTATTTCACTCAAAGGGGCCAAATTTGACTGCCAAACTCACTAGCCCAATAATTCAACGAACAATACCCTATTGGTGTAGGCTGTGGCCCAGCGCCCACACAGCCGTCACTGTACGCCTCCGCCGCCATCGAATCATCTTGCATTACTGTGTAAAGTTAACAAAAAATATGTTTGTGCAAATGGCAGCTCATGGTCTTTCTCACAAAGCCACCCAACCATCTCATGTTTCTTGGAGTTGGAGCTACATGAAAGGGTCAACTATCACTCGGTGTCTTTGACATCAAAGGGAAAAGGGATTATGGGAGTGGATAGGGACAATTTTACAGGTTCATTTTGCTTTTCAGTCCTACTAAAAGTTGAACCTAAATTAAAATAGATATAAGATAAAATTAAAGTCAAACTTCATCATAAACTGATAAAAACACCACAATATAACATAACCATGACTGTCTCCCTGACGATAACATAGACCCTTAACTCGTAGCGGCTAACGTTATGTTGGTTGAGAAAAAACACCCATATTAGGAGCCTTAGAGATGTAGGCTTCGATTAAACTTTGTTAACAAATATTGTGTGTTTAAGCAATCGAGAATGTTAGTCATTGTTCCGCTATATCGATTAACTTTTAATAACAGTTTGTTTTCTGCATGTTCCGCCGTTTATTTGAGGCTAGCACTGCCGAAAATCCCGCAAAAGTACTGAAACCTTAGACAAAGTACACATCGATGGCAAACATGGCCACTAAATGATAAACTACAGCAAATTTTTATCAAATTCAAATGCAGCTGACTTCTCCCGCTGAAGGTGCCTCTTCCCCAACATTTACTTGGATGTGCTCTCTCCATCAACGGCCAATGGGACGGCGCTGGCCTGAATTTGACAAAGAAAAGTAGCAACAGAAAAAATCAGAGATATGTTCAGTACAGAATACTGAAATTAATAAGCTCTTGAAAGCAAGAACAACTTACCAGGCTGCGGTATTTCAGAGCATAGAACATCTCAATGTAACGGCGAGTCTCGCGCCTCTCAAGGTTGCTTACGTACTTCCAGAATCCGTATACCCCAGTCAAGGTCATCAGCCTCTCAGAGTACAGCTTCCAGGTGTACCTGACAAGTCCAAATTTATAGGATAAATATTGATTTGACGCATAATTTCTACAGTTATATTTCGATCCAAAAAATGTATGGTATATTGCAGATCATGAAATACATACTTCTCGTAAATCCTCTGCAGACCTCCCTGTGAAATCTTGTCCCAGTAGGTTGAATCCTGCTTGCACTTCTCAAAGAAGTTGACCAAGATATCAGCAGCCTTGTCGCTGTGGTAAGGATCAATGTGCAGACCAGACACCCCATCGACAATAATCTCAGCAGGGCCACCATGGCATGTTGCGATTGTTGGCAAACCACATGTCATGGATTCGATGACAGTCAGACCGAACGCTTCGTAGAATGCAGGCTAAAAAACAATTTCAAAAGCAGTTTTAGTCTCTCAAGCTCAAGGCTGTTCTTTACAAACAGTTGAAATCATTGCTGCTGGAAGCTTAGATTAGAAATATAGCAGTAGAATGACAGGATATGTATATACCTGTACAAAGACTCCCTTGGTGTCACAAATGTATCGGTACAACTCCCCGTTGCGAACGCGGTTCATCTGAGCTGAGATCCAGCGGATATGCCCCTTCAACTTGTACTGGTCAATGAGACCGTACATCTTCTTGAACTCAGCCTGTTCCTCCCTGTCCTTGGACTGATTGCCGTGGTCACCACAAACAATCACAAGGTTTGCCAAATCCCTGAGATGTGCATTCCTACCATACATCTCAACCAGACCTGTCATGTTCTTCACTCGGTCAAGACGAGCCATTGAGAAGATGATCGGCTTGTTCTTGTCCTTCAATACAAACCTGCAGAACATTTAAACAAACATTTTATACACAAAAAAGAATAGCATTTATTCAAGTTTAGATGCCAAACTCCATACACTAGAAAGTAAAAAATTGTTCAAGGGGAAAAAAGCATTGAAGTTACTATTGTAAACTAGCTGAGTCAGACACCACAATTATTTGTGGTCTATTAAGGAGTGAGAAATTAAGAATGGCAGTTCAAATCTACAAAGTTCTAGTGCATGGCACTTAGTAGACTGAAGAGCCAGAGCTAGACCAGATACACAAATCAGTGTTTAATTATGTTACATGGTAGGTGAATAACAGGGATGGAACCAGCAGTTCAGTACTCACTTGTGTTCATCATTCTCGACTTCGCTGTAGAGAAGCTCCTCAATTTCAGGGTGGAAGGCAGTGAGCCTCTTGTCAGCCTCGGTGTATGGGAAGTAGACACTCATGTCAGCTCCAGGAGAGACAATGTTGAACTTGGGATCAAATACATCTATGCCATGCACAACCCGGTAAAGCCCAGGAAGGGTGAATGCAATGTGTGATTCATACTGCCCCACAGTGTCCTTGCTGGAAGAAACATAGGAAACAAACGTCAGATACTCGTTTAGGTGTTGCCACAATGCAGCAATATTCTACTGCTCTAAAGTAAATTTTACCTTCCAGCTATTTCTTGGAATGTACTGGTGATGATGAAATCAGTGTGATTCATGGCGATAAGATCAGCAGTGAATTGGCATGAGAAGTGGTACTGGCTGTCAAACTTGTCCAAGTATATGTCTGAGTTGGGGTATTTAGTTTTCTCCAAGGCGTGGGCAATGGTACACTGCATCCATGTAGAAGAGAAATCATAAGTAATTGGCCTAATGAAAGAAAAATTTAAACGAGTGATTTACAACCAAACATACCTGCGTAACTCCTAATTTGTGCGCCAGCAGAGTGGCGACAAGGTTTCCATCACTGTAATTGCCAATGATGAGATCAGGTTTGGCTTGCATTTCCCTCATAATTTCGTTTGCAACATCCTGCAGCAAAAGAAAGATGAGCTCTCAGAATTCATGGGATGTGCCCAGCTCTGAAGGACGTTCAGTCAGATAAACCATTTACCTCAGTGTATGTCTCCAGGAATGGCCAAACATCAAAACGGGAGATCCACTTGCGGAGGATACCATTTTCACTCCTGAATGGAACACGAAGAATGTCAGTGTGCTCCGTTCCAATAACCTTCTCAACACGCTGGCCGCATGTAGTCCCAACAGCATCAGGCAACAGCCTGGTTACCTGCATCAAGTAAAATCATGTCCGCACATTACTCTATAATTCACACTGAGAAGTGTTTAAAACTTGAAACATTCAAGATCGACATCACGAACATACAATGAGGATCTTAGGTGTGATATCAAGGCCTTGTTGCTTGATCCTCAGAAGCATCTCATTCTCCAAAGCACGGACTTGGTCCAAGATGTACACAACCTGCAAACAACAGAATAGCAGGTCAACACTAGACATATTTGAAGTACTGTATAAAAGGGAAAAAATTGTTAAAAAGCTCTACCTGACCACCAGTATCAGGGTACCCCAACACATTGGATTGGGCAAAGTATCCATGTGGAGACAGGATAACAACATTGAACATCATTGGAATAGTTCCAAGGAACTTTTCCAAGTTGGCCGGATCAGGGGCCTCAAGAAGGTCGAGAAGCAAGTGGATGGTATCAAGCACGCGCTTTGCGCAGTCACCCCAACCCTTCTCCAAGCCGAGCTCTTGGAACCTAATATAAATCATGAATCACATTGTCAGGAATTATTCAATTTGCAGTAATTTAACATGGGATTTATGTTAAGGAGAAATAATAAAATAATCACCTGTGGTTGAACTCTGAGTAGGGCGTGTCTTGAGGAATGCCCATCAGATATTCCTCTGCCTTCCTAAGAGATGATTGGAGCCCACGAAGGCTCTGAATTCTGTCATTCAGCATCATTGTCTGTAATAGATAACAATACATTATGGTTGAGAAAATTCGGATCCCATCATTTAGTGGACTTCAGAGAACGCCAGGTTTCTAAAGGACTAACATTTAAAGCAATTCACATAAGAAAAAAATATGCAGTGTAAAAGCATTTGGTAGGTTCTGCATATTGGAAGCTTACCGTGCCCTTGTGGTTATGGGCTTTTAGGAAGTTCAGCAAGGGGTAGAGGCTCTCCTTGTCCTGGAACAACTTGGACGACAGGTGACGATTAAGGAACTGCACCCCATTTCCGATGGACTTGGACATAGACGGGCGTGGGAAGGAGGCATTGAAGGGCTCAAAATCAAGCTCAAGAACAAAGTTGCTGTTGGTGCTGTTTAAGAAAAACAGAGGTCGAATTCAGTCACTGTTATTTTGCTTCAGTTATAATCTGCATATCGTCGTTCTGGAACTTACTGTCCATCAACAAGCTGCTCCTTGAATGCCAAGTACTCAGAAACACTCAGCTCCTCCACAGCCAACTCACTTACATTCACCCGAATGTAGTCCCAGACACCAGGCCTTGGTCTGATGGCCAGTGCAACCCAGGGGGGCAGTACAATGGCTTCCTACATACAATCGAGAAAGTTAAATTAGAAATACTGGTATTTCACTTTGAGTTGACTATCATCACCATGCTGGAGGCTCATTGCCAAATTTACCTGAGCGGCACGGAGAATGTCTTCAAAGGGAGCATATTTCTCTTTGTCAGCTTCGATCAAGGCATCAAACTCAGCAAGCAGCTGGTGACGCTGGAGCATTCCCTTTCCCTGGTTAACATACCTGCATAGAGTGATGTTTGAGAAAATAGAATGAATGCTTAGATCTCACATCCTTTCTGTGGCTGAGTAATGTTAATTGCACTACCAATGTAAACCTCGTTACTCTCTTTTTTAAGACCACCTGATTTTTACTTAATCTAGCTATGGACAAACAATATTTCGACTTCAGTAAAAAAACAATATTTTGGCATCATCTAAGATTCATGACTCATAACCAAAATGTTAGAGCTCATCATAGATTATTATAGATACCATCATTAAAACCAAAGGGATGCATCACCTTGTCAGCTAAGAATCTGTAACATACTAATATGTTCTCATTTCACATCTGGATTTACTAAGAACTAACCAACTTTATGGATAAAATCATTAAGAATTCAAACAATTTCTACTAGCAGATTCCAAGGAGACACAAGTAGATATATTATTTTGAGATCTTCACCTAGAGAAGAGTGCAATCAACTCATTGGGATGAGACGAGAAGGTGGCACCGAGGCGTTCCCGGAGACTGTGTAGGCGAGCTAGCTTGGCAGCCATGTCTCAACTTCAGGAACTGCAAAGCAAGGTTACAGAATTAGCACTTAGCAACACGCAACAAAACCACTCGCTTGCACAAGAATAATTAGTCAATAGCCATCATTAAGCATTGCAAGACTATCTCTGAACAGGAAAACCATGCTAAATCAACAACAATCGCATCGCACAAACGCGTTGGAAGTTCAAAACATAACCAAAAACAGTTGTTTCATCTAAACAAGCGAAAGCATCTATGGTCTACGAAGCAGAGCGCGAGTACTGATCAAAATAAAGCCAAATAACCTGCACCAATATACTCTTTTCTTTCACAATGTTTCAAAGAGATAAAAGAACCACCTTTATCAAATAGATTTGTTGGGTTTTAGTATTAGCACCAAGTTAGATCCTAAATCCGATAGGACAGAGCGAAAGATCCATGAAGAGAAGAAGATTTGGGTACAGATTAAGCAGAGCCAACATCAAGTTCCAGATATCATGAATCCGCAAGCGGGGAGATCAAAGAGAAGAATACGGAAGGCCATGACTCTATGAAAGAATCCAACCAAAGCCCAAAGATTTTTCCCAGTTAAAAAAAACTAATTCTTTTGTTCACCATCAATCGACAGGCACCAAGATTATTCCTCAAGAAGCAAAGATTAAGCAGAACAGGTGATAAGCAAGATACATAGTAAAAATCACTGAGGCCAAATGATTCTAACCGCACCAAGTAAAAAATTTGGGGGGAAAGAACTCCTCAATGGGGCGGAGCTACGTGGCAGCAGAACTAAAGCTCGAGGATTGGAGGTTTTTGCCGGTTGTCCTCGTTACATCTCTGCATCCCAATCCGTTCATAAACCCAATAAAGTACAGCAGAAACCTCTCTTTGTTCAGATTCACCGAAAGCAATAAACCAAAGAACATGTCAGCAAATCTGCCAAGATTCAGCTGACAATCCACCAAAGAATCGCAAGAGGCGCAGGAAAAACCCAAGAAATGGCCGAGCCGAGACCACGATCAAGGTGCAAGCATCGCCGAATCAGTTCAAAACCCAAACAAAAATCACACCCCAAGATCAATCAGCCTATGGGTAAAAGGGAACAGTTTGACATTGGAAGCAGCAGCAACATACCCAATGATGGTCAGAGACGAGCAACGGAATGGAGGGTTTCTCCGAGATCCAGAAGGACCAATAAATCCCAGTGCCCTGAATTCTTCTAGGTGGTAGAATAGTACAGATATTGGTAAGTGGTAGGGCCTTTCAGCTGACATGATGAAAGAGCTAACACCAAATTATTGTGCCCCCAAATTCCCCATTTTTTTAATCTAAATATATATTTTTTAATCTGATGGTGTCACTAAATCATGTCACTAGCACAGGCAAGTATCCGATTAGCATATGCCGGCACCGTTGTCAGCTTTGGAGCTCCAATCTTTTTCTCCGTAGAATAGTAGACTGCAGGTGGTAGACTTCTCCAAATAAACAGTAGAAAAAGGACTGGTTAGGGATGAAAAGAAAGCAAGAGAGAAATAAAGCAGATGCTTTTCTTGTTTTGCCTCTGCAAAATCTCACGGTTTGATTTTGTGGAGTTCAGAATCTGATGATTTGATTACCAGACCGACCATCAGATCAGATGCAATGAAAAGCATGTTTGATTGGTCTATAAACCGATAAATAAGACATTGTGAGAGAAAAATAGTGTTTGAACGACTGATAAATCCGGCTGATACGAATTAAAAACATCAAGAAAATTTCTACCCTTCACAACTATTGACACTGATTAGTGGGCCCCACAGACAAAATGATGACTCATCTGCAAGCCCAATTGGCTAGAAGCCTCCTAACCTTCTAGAAACTTGACATCTGAAACATGGGTCTTTCAGAAAAGCAGAAAGATCATGGGCAGAATTGCAGAAAACCATGGGGAAACACCAAGGTGATGCTACTAACATCTACCATCCAATTGGCAATTCTTTTATGCTCTTTTGAACTTAATAATAATCACTAACATAGCATTACAGTGCAGAGTGGCATACAGTCAGCATCAGACAGAGGACAAGCAGAAACAAGAAATCATGCAAATGTGCTTTCAGTGAAAGAAAGCATTGTTGCTTCTTTGCAGATGCACCAAATTACCACCTAATTAGCCGTGTCAGGACAGTGATTTGTTAACAGCATTTTTTTTCTTTCGCATCGGGGATTCCGTGTGTTCCAAACAAAAACAGACCGGCCTAAGAAGTTGCAGCAGTTGGCAACACTCATTTTTTGGGAAAAAAAAGAAAAAGAAGGTGAAGAAAAGAAACGTTCTTGTGACACGAGATTGCAGTGCTTTGCTCTTACGCTAAGAGTGCTTTTTATTAAGATTAAAAGTCTCTTGATATTCTTGCCCTCTTTGTCTCAATGATAAGATTCTCGACAAATTTTTTCCCCGAATTGCGCCCAGCATAATTATCCCACCTAACTGGAGTTTCTTGAACCATGGTCACTATTGATATATTCAGAAAGTAAACTTTATTATAGCCAAGAATTTTTCATCAAAGAAACCACTAGCAAAACGCCATCTAGACCAACCAAACATCATCTGCAAACTCTAATAAGCATTGCACATTTGCACTGAAAATGAAGGAGAGCAAATAGGCCAAGAAATTACCTCTGCAAGAACACCAAGAAACAGGACGAACGAAAAACACGGCGACGCCCTGCAATAGTGAACGGAATTCAGAGCCGAGGATGGAGATGCAGGGAAGGCCAGAAAAGCATTTTTATAGTGAACCATTTAGCCTGCGAAAAAATAAGGTCCTGGATTTTCTTCAAACTGTGGGCGCTTGACCCACGGAAAAAATAAAAGACAGTTTAGAAAAAGTTTCAAATGGTAACCAGTCTGTTCCAAATCCAGCTCTCAAATCAGCAGGAAAATTTGGGGAATTTCTGGTTTTGTGCATACAGATCACGTTCTGATCGCGTGCCTTCTCTGCAGTTACACCATCGTGCTAGGATGCTAGCTGCCTAGATGTGTTCTTTTCTGTACTGATGAGGATCTTTTTGGTAGATTATTTCTTCAGGGAAAGAAAAGGTGATCAAATTCCTTTGTAGCTGTCATTCTTTTTGCTAAGTGAGTTGCTAATCTCGTGAAGTTTGTTTTGTCCACTGGCTACAGAAACAGGGGCTGAGAAATGAGAATGACAGCTTTTGGTTTAGGTTGGTGAAAAAGTTTGGATTTTCACAAGAGAATAATTTTTAGGGTAATTCCGTGGTTCAAGGGTCAAAACTGATGACATGGACATCTGCAGAAGTTTATATAGTGCTTAATACAGAATTACACGAGAAGATGATGATGACCACTGAGTACTTATATCACGCAACAGCTTGTTATCTAAAATAAATCCGGCAACAGCTTGTCATCTTGAATATCTCAAAAGGAAGATATTGCAGGTGTGATATTGCAGGTGTTTCTGAAGAAATTTTCAGATAATGGAAAATGGAGTCTTCCTGAAGAAACAAAATCAAACAATTTCTATTTCTACCACTTATAGCCCCGTTTGGTAGGGATTCTCCTCCCTGATTCTCAACAGAATCAGAAGAATCCCTACCAAACGGGTTATTTTGTAACTGATTCTGAGAAGAATCATTTAAAGTGATTCAGCAATTTTACATAGAGAGTGAGAATCACCTAAAAAGCAGTTTCTCCCCAGAATCACCTGAAACCAGTTTCTCCCGAGAATCACCTGAAAATCACCTAAAATGTTGTTCTAATTATTACTTTATTATATCCATTCTGATTCTCTCCATAATATAATTATGGAGAATCAGAATCTAGAATCAGAGAATCATAGAATCAGGAGCTCTACCAAACGGGCCCATAATATACCTTAAAAACGGTTTAGATCAAACTCTTTCTCTTACTCATAATCCAACGAATGAAAATCGAGTTCACTTCTTTGTTTCATAGTATTTTCTATTTTTATTGTGTGCGTGCATGCATGAATTTAATTGCGAGAGGTTATCCGATATTTGCTCTTTTTTATGGATTGCATGCATGCAGGTTATTCGAGATTTGCTCCTTTTTTATGGCTTACATGCATGCTTTGATTTAAAAAGGAGTGATCGATTATATTACTATAGTGTTAGCACGGGTATCTCTATCTCTATCTCTATCACTTATAATATACCTTAGCAACGGTTTAGATTTAACCTCTTTCTCTTATACACTCATAATCCATCTCTATCTCTATCTCTATCTCTACCACTTATAATCACTTATAATGCACCTTAGCAACAATTCAGATTTAACATCTTTCTCTTACTCACTCATAATCCAACGAACGAAAATCAAAAATCAAAGTCTACTTCATTGTTTCATATCATTTCTTATTTTTATTGTGTGCATGCATGCATAAATTTAATTGCGAGAGGTTATTTGATATTTGTTTCTTTTTTTTGCTTATGCAGGTTATCTGAGATTCTTTTTTACTTACATGCATGCTTAGATTTAAAAAGAAATGATAGATTATATTAATGTATTGTTAGCATGGGTATGTTACTAGTTATAAAAGTTTTAAAAAAGATTGAAATTAATCCCCTTTAATCGTTTTTTTGTTGGGATTAACCGAATTAGGCACATTTCTTGCCATCAAGTAATTCCAGAATGACAAATTCGGAAGACCCAATCTAGTAATTAATGGAAGTATAAATCAACGGAAGTCTTCCTTTCAGATTCAACGCTAAAGCCCAATCACATTCCAAATAACAAATTATGAAATATAGAAGCAAAATGAAAATTTGCTTCGTTGACTTTTTGCTTCCCTAACTTTGTCTCGTACACGTTTTCAGTATTTCTTTTTCAGATCATACTCGGCTATTAGCATGTTCATTTCGATTGAATTCTGCCAAAATGTTAATTTACTGCATTCCGGGAATTTTACACAATTTAGATAATTGATATTTGTGCCAAAACAAGGAATTAAATTTTTAGGATATATAAAGGATCAAGTAAATCTTAGAGCCGTATATCGGATCGTATGAAGTTTTAGAGGCACGTAAGAAATTCTCAGATACAACATGAAAGTTTAGAACCGTGTATTTTTTCAATAGTGGCGACTGCTTATACGTCGTTGGAGTTTATAGAATGAAAGAATTCAACGGAAATGGTATCTAGAAACGGTGTACTTTGCTAGGAATTGACTGTACTGATACTACGTGGCAATGAATCACATAAAACGGTCAACAGCGATGAATTCGTGGTTGCTTTCATGTTCGCATCTCCTGTAACTTTGTCTCAAGATCTATGGCTGACATGTCCATAGGTTATCACAGGTCCAAAGTTATTTTGGACTTTTTTCATATATTTGTATGTCTTTTACGTGTTTTTAAAAAAATTATCTTGCTTTTCATAACAACAGTTTCTTATAAAAAAATTAAACTTTTTATCTCTGAAAATTTTGCATGTAAAGAAATACCACTGGTCATAATGTAAGCTTGATGTCACTCTCAGAGACAAAGTGAATGCAATCTTTTCAACTTCTATCTTTGTTTATCCCCTCCTTTTCTCTGTAAGGTGGCCCTTGCACCATTTTAGTTCAAGGGGGCAAAAAATAGCCCAATGAACCAAAAGTTAGCCACTGGCTAGGGTGTAGTTAGGTCGTGAACAATGATGCGATTTTTATTATTTTTATTATAAGTCATATTTTACTACGTTAGGATTAGATTTTGCCTAACAATTACTTTTAGACAAAGACATAATTATAAGTAAGTATTTTTAAATACAAATCTAATAACATTAATTTTGTGTAAAAAATATATTCTAATAAAATAATTGTTGGTAAAAGTATTGTCCTACCAAAAACAAAATATGTCTTATATTTATCAAGTACAATTTTTAAATGGAATAAATGAAATTAATAAGAGAAAAAGGAGAGAATGATGACGCTTGTAAATCACCAACCATACGATCCAATAAACAGCTTAATACCATAATATTTTCCACATACTATCTATATAATTAAATAATAATTCACTAATAGCTATTACAGATGACTAAACAGATTAAGTATGATGCGTAAAAGTTCTACTGTGGCTGCTAAACTATTATTGATAAACTAAGTTTATTTCCAGTATATATAGTTTTATTTCACAGTTTTTAAGAATATTATATTATTTTCAGAAAAATAAAATGCTAGATAAAACTGTGGCTCCTAATATATAATTTTATTTCATAGCTTCATAAATAATAAAAAATATAATTTTATTTCATAGCTTCATAAATAATAAAAAACATTAAAGTGATTGCATGTGTTTATATATACGGACCATGCTTTTCAAATACTTGGATTTTGGTTTTGGCGTTCATCAATTTCAAGACACTATGGCAATTGGTATGCATGGAGGAGCTATTCCCAAACATGTGTACGTGTGCAGGCAGTGTGACGTGTATTAAAGTGTATGCATACAATTGTACTTAAAAAATCGCCCAAGTGGTAAAATCAGCTACTAATCCATTAACAAGCTGATCAATCACTACCTAACTAGACACATCGGATGCTCACGCTTCACCTCGCCTAATCCTTATCCTTGAGCCATCTCATCACTAATAATTTTTTGTGCTGGTACAACATCACCAATAATAGGTAAGACCCACCTTAGAAAAATTATTTGAGTAGCTGGACCCAAGATGTAATTATACTACTATCCATATTTAATTTCCTTTTGACATCACACTAGCTAGCACTGTCCATAACCCAAAAGTCTGACAACAACCAATTAACAAATATCTTCTTTAGTTTCATTTTGCAAAAAAGGTTAAGTCGTCGGGATATTGCTATCGTCTCGTCATGACTATAAACATATTTACTATTTTAGAAAACATATTTTTTTCTCATCATTATGATAGGGTTATCCATGTTTAATGGACGGATAAAGCGATTCTCGACAAAAAACAGGAGGGTTTACTGGTGCTTACCATTGCAACTGAGTGGTAACCGTGTGATAACTTTCGCCCTATGTTGCATTAGTTTTTACATTGGTGAATTATATATAGATGGAGTCCAAATGAAGGCACCATTAAATTTCTCAAAGGATGGAAGAGGAATACAGAAAGCATCAGCACCCATGCTAGCTGAATATTCAGAGATCTCACTGCGTATTATGCATGTGCATTGTGCAGTGCAGAAACTGGCACTGCACTGGTGGCTTGTCGATATGCAAGTTGGCGGTGACTGACCTCGCGGTTAAACCCGGCGACGGCCGTCGGCGGCCGGCCGGCCGCCATGGCCGGAATTCAGAAACAAGCGGAAGAGAGTAAGGTACAAATGGATTAAAATTTAAATCAGGGTCCCATATATATATATATATATATATATATATATATATATATATATATATATATATGCTTTCAGTCACGCGGCTAACTGGAGCTGGAAAAGCCATGGATTTCGTCGATCATGAACGTGCCAAGAAGTAACCTGAACTTTATATATTGGTGGACCCCTGATTGGGCATGAGGCATGAGATGGCGATAGATCGGCTCCAGGGATGGGTCATGGGCTTTTGATCGTGTGTTCCTAGTACCGTGATTGGGTTGCTGATCTGAAGACCAGCATGGGCGTCGTCTCTTCAAAACTCTGGCTAGTTGGAGCTTGGAAGGAGGACTTGCTCTCGGCCGGTTGATATTGTCTCGTGAACTGTCATTTAATATGTTTAGGATTCTTGAGGTGAAACTTATTTATTCGAGACTAAGTTCTAAGGTTAATACAGGTGATTATACATATTCTTTTTACTAAATCCTAGAATATACACGCACATATAAGCACAGCAGTGATCAAACTGTATGCCTATATATCTCGTTATTTTATTTGACTTCTATAACATTAGCAGAGTCAGCTGGTATACACATTTGATCAATGTTTTGCGTAATAACGTATCCAAGAAATATTTTTGAAAAAACAGACATGGTACCTGTGTAGCAGCAGACAGCGGAAGTGTTTCCCCGCCTACAAAGGAAAGAGGATGGACATGTACACCAGGCGATGTGGAGTATTTTAGGGATAACTATGTACGTTGATGACATTTTCATATGATAAATATTATTAGTTTTGTATATGTTAGTACGTAATATTTTAAGGTTTAATGGCTATATTCTTAATTACATTTGTCTGAGAACTGATGTAGTACTTATATCTTGAGGTATCCATGAAGTTGTCTGCCTAACCCCTCAAGTCAAACCCTGAACTGAATTACCAAAAAAACGACAAGCGCCAGTGGAGCAGCTTGAGAAATGGCATAATTATGATTTTCTTTTACACATGTGTCACTTTATTCACTGATGCTTGAACAGTACTAAAGAGTGAAAAAAGTTGCATGATAAGTTTGACGGCACGGATAAGCATAACATAACAATTAGAAATGTTTTTCATAATGTTTTGAATATATAATGATACTCTCTCCATTCTACATTCTACATTATAAGACTTTGGCATCTCTATCTCTCATCGAGATTCACTGACATATTTTCTCGACATATCAATTTATATATATGTGTGAAATACATACATAAATGAATTAATTTAAAACCCAAAATATTTGAAACAGAATAATTTATTAATAAGATGCATCTTTGGAGAGACTGTCAGCTGGTATAGAAGACTACAAAATACATAATAGTATATCTTCTGTTGCAATGGAAATGCATGTACTCCTGCATAAGATCCCAGCCCAAGAAAAGAGTAAACACTTTTGGTCATATATATTTACAAACAAAAATGAAAATGCCTGAACAATGTTATAACATCACCTGTTTACCTCACTCATCAATGATGAAGTCAAAATACCATAACCAAGAGGTAGCTTTATCGATCTTGTGTGGATTTTTATGCATGTATTGAAAATGTTGTATAATACTTATCATCCATATATCTTATTGGATAACTCAAGATTTTTATGATTATGTTGGCGTATAAAAAGATATCAATCGAGTTTGTTTGTCCTCTTCATCTTCTATCTTTTACGAGCTCAAAACAAATTTAATGAGATCGATTGCTAATCTACCTAATGAGAACGAGAGAATTAGAGACTGAACATAAAAGCAGATATTCAGAATAAAAGAACATACAGGTTGATAATACTAATCATTTTAAATAAAAAATAATGGTAAAAACAATTGTGACTACTATTTTTTATTACTATATATATAAATATCATATATATATATATGATTTTATTGGAGAATTATTTTTATGACTAATCTACGTCTTCACGGTTTTAAGACAAATATTTAGATGTTATTTATAGTCAAATTAATTTTTTAAAGTTTAACAAAAAATGTCGAGTATCCTATATACCTATACTATATACCTATACAAGTGATTAAGTGTATAGTTAGGTTATTCTCAGCGGGAGTTTTATCTCATGGTTTCTAAGAGTGACATGTTAAAAAAATTTGAGTTAATGAATGAAACTGATTCCCCCAATATAAAGTTTTATGTCACGATTTCATAAGCTACACATACCATTTAATTATAATATATGTAATTGGATATGGTCGAGATGAAATGAAACTCTCTAACCCCTAATATCAGTTTCATCAGGTTTTATAGTCTTGAAAAACAATGCATACACAGTTTTATCCTGATGAAACTCCTTCCCCATCTCTCTTTATAATTATATTGCCATGTTATCACATATATTGATGAAACCTCTACGAAACTATCACTGGAATTAGCCTTATTACTCTCTGCGTTCTTGGGTTTCCCCGTCATCTTCGAATTTTTTGGATTTTTAATTTTTTTATTAAAAGTTTTGCGAACATAATTTTTGTTTCTCAAATTTTGCGAAGCGTCGTCCGCCGCCCTTCGAGAGGGCGTTTTTAAAATCGCTCTCTCGAGAGCGTTTTGTGACGTGCGACAATCATTGGACGCCATCTACCACGCGCGGGCAAATTTGCAGTTTATCCCCTTGCACCTTCGGCCACGTTTTTACTATTCACCTGACTGTGCTGCTTTTTACTAGTAACTAGTAAGCTACCATAGCCTGTTGGCTAGTACTACTGACTACCATAGCAATAGTTGTTCGCTAGTACTACTAGCTAGATACTGCTTGTAAAAAAACGCAGGTAGGGTATTGATACTGCTACTAGCCGTTGGTAGGTAGGGGACTGATGAATAGTAGCCCTTGTAAATTGCAAATTTGCCCGTGTAGGCAGACGGCGACCAACGGTTATCTCGCCACGTCACGAAAAACGCTCTCGAAAGGCCGATTTTTAAAAACATCCTCCCAAAGGACGACGGGCGACTACTTCTGCAAAATTTGAAAAACAAAAATTATTTTTACAAACTTTTAATAAAAAAATTAAAAATCCAAAAAATTCGTCATTTTCTGTCAGCTGTTAGATCCCAAACAAACCATCCAAATCGTTTACTAGCCCACAATGAACACACATTGGGCCCAAGCCCAACACATCCCACCCTCCTCCGGATTATTTTTATTTTTAATTTATTTATTAAAATATTTAAAAAATAATTTCTAATTTGAAAAATCACTTTTCAAAGGGTGATTTATCCGACGTGGCAAATGATGTTGGTCCTCGCCTAACGGCCGACCACCGAGGACGGCGAAAAGTTGCAGACGGCCCCTACGGCTAAAAATCGTCCTCTTAGAGGACGATTTTTGGCTGTCGAGGCCCGCAAAAGATCGGGAGGGTGATTTTTGTAAAAAGGCGAAAAATAGCCCTTACGAAGGGTGATTTTTGTGGCTTTTTGCAGGTAGCCCTTGTATAGTGAAAAACGTCCTCCTAGAGAGCGATTTTTAAGCTGTAGGGCCACTTGCAAAATGCCCATTTTTGGTTGCCAACCGTTAGGCAAGGGCCAAGATCGTTTGCCACGTCGGATAAATCACCCTCCGAAAGGGTGATTTTTAAAAATCTTCCTCCCGGAGAGCGATGGACGACTAGTTTTGTAATTTTTCAAATCAAAAATTATTTTTATAAATATTTTAATAAATAAAATAAAAAATAAAAAATTCGCCTCCTCCGCGCCCTCGCGCACTAGTGGAGAATCGATTTTTGCGTGTGGACCAAAAGACATCTTCCTATGCGGAAGGTCCGTCCGCACACACGAGATGATCTCCGAAAATCAATTTTTCACGTGCGGGCGGCCTAACCGCACGGAAAATCTATTATCCTGTGCGGGCCACTTAAGCCGTTCGCACGGGATAATAGATCTTCCCGTGCGACGAATTAAGTGGCCCGCGCGGAAAGATACATCCGTCCTATATTACATCTTGAATTATTGAATTAAATCAACAATTAATATTACATCACAAATTGCACAAAAATAATTTCACATTATCAAAATTTAACAAAAAATTTACATGTATAATTTACAAAAAATTTTACAACATTTACAACAAATTTTACAATGCATGGATGCGACGGCGGCGGCGGCAGTAGAGGTGGCGGTCGGTGTTGCCGGCGGTGGTGCATAGTGGAGGAGGCGGCCGCGGTGGACGAGGCGACCGCGGTCGGAGGAGGCAGCGGTGGTGGAGGCGGCCGGGGTGGACGAGTCGGCCGTGATCGGAGGAGGCGACCGCGGTGGAGGAGGTGACCGCAGTGGAGGAGGCGGCCACGGTGGACGAGGTGGCCGTGGTCGGAGGAGGCGGCGGTGGAGGCCGACGGTGGACGAGGCGGCCACGGTCGGTGGAGGAGGCAGCCGTGGTCGGTGGAGGGCGGAGGAGGAGGCGGCGACGGCGGTGGATGTTAGTGATATGCCTTAGAGGCAACATGGAGATGTTGGATATCATGGTCAATGTTTATGTATAAATGAATAAAGTGTTATTCAGTTCTATGAAATAGATAACTTGCATTGATCAATAAGTACGTGACTTATTTATGACTATTTATGTATGAATCTATTTCTAAATGATCCCTAATCACATGTCATATTGTTGGAACAAATATAATTCTAAGATCGACATGTTTATTGTTGATAGTCATGTCTCATAGATCATGGTATGGAGATACCAAATCAACATATGTGAACATGTGTTATAGAACATATTGTTGGATAGGCCCACCATGAGATATTACAGGAATTATATGTGCCATTAGTTGGTCTCAAGTAGTGTTGGTGCAAAGTCTTTAGACCTGAGATTATCATGGATTCCAACATTTGTAGTAGCCTACTTTGAGACTGTCAAACGTTATTCCGTAACTGGGTAGTTATAAAAGTACTCTTGGGGTTTGCTATGAAACATGTAGTGAGATTTGAATGATCAAGATGGAATTTGACTCTCCTTTGGGAGAAATATCTCTGGGTCCCTCGAGGTAATGGATTATGGAAGTACATGGTCATGACGAGTTTATTGAGGAGTCAATCAACAGACAGATAATCCAATACGGTTCGAGTGAATGATTAAGCTATTGAAAGAATGACACACATCTTTCCTATAGTTTAATTGGTATCATGAGGCAAAGGGATTTGCGTACATATTACAGGTTTAGAGCCGATATTGTATTCTTGTATACTATGGTGTCAATATGTGCTGCTAGCCGTCGCTATTGATGGTCGGCTGAGTTGAACTCGAGTCAAAATCGAGTATACCTGAACCTACGGTCGCACGCTTAAGGGGATAAGACAGGACATTCGAGTTAGACTCGGATATGGCTCGATCGGATAGGGATCCGATCGGATAGAGCCCCGATGGGCCTATAGGCCCAGTCGGTGACTCTATATAAAGGGGCAAAGGGTGAAGAGCAGCTGTATCATATTGAACCAAATCAATCTGATTTGGCGCAACAGATTAGAACACGCATGACATCAGAAGTCGGCGAGTTCGAGATCTCCACGAAAACCCTCCTCACTTCCGAGCCAAACCCTAGCCTTGCATCTTGTGCTAGCACACGGGTGTTAGACGTTCTATCCCTGGGCATATGGATACCGGTAGAGGCATTGCTACATTGCGGTGCTATTCGGCGGCTGCGAATCGGCTGTGGTCGGCCGCATCGGAGCGAGGCAGGCGCAGTTCGGTGAATCGGCTGTGGTCGGATAGGCTGCGGCATCGGCAAATCGGCTGTGGTCGGATCGGCTGCGATCAGGCAACTCGGGAATCGGCTGTGATCGGCGAGTACTGTTTCGGATCGGATAGCTCCTAATTGGCTATATCCGCTGCGCTCTACTCTAATCGGTAGCAATCTATCGACCCTTACTTGCAATATTCCTGGTTTGCATTGTAGAATTTTTGTTATTAGCTATCGTAGCCTCCGCGTAACCCTTCAGTGGAGGCAGTGGGTCAGTGAGGAAGTCGCGGCACTAGAAAATTTCATCGGGAGTTAGAAAATTTCGGAGCACGCGCACCTATATAGGCGGTGGTGATCATCGCGTGCGGGCGGCTTAAGAGCCCGCACAGAAAGATAGTTTTTCCGTGAGGGCGGCTTAAGCGGTCCACACGAAAAAACTATATTTTCATGCGGGCGGCTTAAACGGCCCGCACGAAAAAACTATCTTTTCATGCGGCTCTTAAGCCGTCCACATGCGATAATATATAAACATTTAGAGATGAACTACAAAAATTGTAATAATATCTAAATTTGGTCAGAAAATTCTATAAATCGACATGACAATTTAATTTCGTTCCATATGTCATAAAAATTCAATCAGTTTTGATCAAGTGAGACTATATGTTATTTATAAATGGGTAAACCTCTGTAATCGTTTATGAACTCTAAGTTCAAAGCTTATATATCTTATAAGAAACTATGAACTTGTATATTACTCAAATTTGTACATAACCTTAACATTAACTCATTATCACAACATATGAAGTTATATTGTCACTTGTGTTGTGAAAAATATTTTTCTATTTTTAAGTAATAACCCTTTTTGAAAAAAATTGACCTTTTATTTTTATTTTTTAAAATATTTTTCTTGACTTGGGAGCACACGAGAGACAACTATAGAAAATTTGAGCCTAAACGAGTGAAAAGACGTGGCCGGTGAAAAATTCGAAGACGTGCTCGAATCGAAAAAAGCTTAGGGCTTGAAAAGACAATCTTATGAGCCATTTTTGGGAAAAATAAAATCGTCGAATGAGGCAAAGCAGCAGACGAATGCATCCAAAAATTTTTCGATCGATTTTCATATATGGAACGTCTCGATCGGAGTCCGTATGCAAAAGTTATGGTCGTTTTAAAAATCCACTCTGAGTTAGAGGACGAAACATGAACAATACATAAAAACTTGTTACACGTACACAAACGCATTATATGTGCGGTGAAAGCCACTCTGTTATAGTTTCATCTAAATGAACTTCTAAGTTTTAAGTTTATATATCTTATAATAAGCTATAAACTTATATGCATCTCAAATTTGTACATAACCTTAACATTAACTCATTATCACAACATATGTTATATTGCCACTTGTGTTGTGGAAAAAATATTTTCTATTTGATTCTATCCCATATGCAAGAATTAGATGAAGAATTTAATAGGTCTATAGATAATTAAAATCTTACATCTTTAAATTGGTTTACAAAAATACATGGGTATCATCCCATGCGGCCCACTTAAGCGACCGCACGAAAAAATGGATTATTCCGTGCGGTCCACTTAAGCGACCGCACGAAAAAATGGATTATCCCGTGTGGTCCACTTAAACGGCCGCACGAGAAAATGAATTATCTGTTACGGTCGCTTAAGTGGGCCACACAGGATAGTAAGACATTATCTTGTGCGGCCCACTTAAACGACCGCACGGGATAATCCATTTTCCCGTGCGATCGTTTAAATAGACCACACGGGATAATGTATCTTCGATTTTTCCAGACGTGACCACTTACATGATTATCTGAAATCTCTATTGAAGGTCTGTAAAAAAACGTTTCTCCTAGTAACGGCGCACTCTCGCCGCTCACCCGCACAAACCATAAAAATCGTCTACTAGCCCACAATGAACACATATTGGGCCCAAGCCCAACACATCCCAGCCTCCTCCGTGCCCCCAACGCGCCCTCGGCGGCGCACTCTCGCCGCTCACCCGCACCAAGCACCGCACGTGGGCTCCTCTCGCTGCTTCGCCTCCCCGTCCCCAGTGCTCCACGCCCTCCACCAACGGCGGCCCGCCTCTCCGTCCCCTGTGTCTCGCGAGATAATGCCGCCCCCGCTCTGCACGAGGTCACCACCCCAAGTGTCGTAGGTGGCCCCTCGTGCAGCGGCAGCCTATGTCAGTGTCTCTTCACCTCCTGATATTCTGCCCACTGAAGAACCCACCTTCGAGTCGACCACCATCAAAGCTGTATTAATCCCCTCCATAAGTCCATACTTTATATTCAGCCTTCGTCATGCTAAGTTACATTGTCTCTCATCGTCATCTGCAAAAGCCATCGCATGCATCGATAATTCCCTATTTGTATTTGTTAGAGTAGATCTCCTTCCGTTGGGCCCAACGGCACAACGGGGATCCTTGACCGCGCCTGATCGGGGCGCCCAGCCTCCTCTTGGCTGGTGGGCCCCTGTCACCTGTGCCATATAAAGGGTGAGGGCCGGGACGGCACACGACAGGAGGTTCACCGCCGCCACCAACCTCAGCCACAAATCCTAGCTGATCTAACCGTGGGGGCGCAGCAGTGACGGGAAACGCCACCACCACGCCCACGCACGACGACGATGGCCGACGGACAACCTTCCTCCTCGCACTCTACTGGTAACTCTAATCCACCCCCTTTCTTTCACAAATCATGGATGATCTACATGTGTTCTACACAACTGTTGATGAACCCACCTAGATCCGATGTCTAGTGATCCTAGATTTTACTAACAATGGTATCAGAGCAGCTAGTTCATCGTTCTAGGTTTAGGGTTTCAAAACCGGATCAACAGAAAGGGGTCCAGATCGGATCGAAAGAAAAACCAAAAAAGGGACGGTAGAACTCACCTCGCCGGATCCAGCTGCCGGGGCAAAGGGCGCCGCGACGGAGCCGGTCGACAGTGACGCGCGCACCCGAGGGGGCACGCGCGCGCCGGCGACAGGGCCCGCGGCGGCGCCACCATCCTCCGCACACCGGTGGTCGTCGTGGGGGCTGCGCCGGCCATATAGAGTGGTGTGGAGAGAGAGAAGAGAAGGCCGCCGGCCATGTCTCGCCGGCCATGGCGCCGGCGGCGAAAGGGAGGAGAGCGGCGGCGATGCGGCCGGCCCGGGGGGAAACAACTAACCCTAGGGTTAGGGTTTTTCGGCCGGCCGGGTCGCTTTTAAAGCTCCCGAGAACGACGCGGGCGTATGGCGGCTGTGCGGCGCTTTTGCTGGGCCGATTTGGCGGCCCGCCCGTCCGTTGGGCCCCGAGCCCAGCCGACACTCAAGCAGGCCGCGCACGCGCATATGGCCGAACAGCCGAAATCAATTGGGCCGAGCGAAGAAAAAAATGTTGCGGCGTGTACAGTTTTGGGCCAATTTTGGGCCGGCCTAATATTGAAATTTTGTACGGTTAAAGTATATTTTTTGTTTAAAGTTTCATTGCAAAATTGACAAATATTATTGAAATTGATGTTTTTTCTAAAATTGAATTTTGAACCAACGAGAGAATTTTAATTTTAGAAATTTCATTTATGGTATATGATGTTGCTATTTTCCGACCAACGTTGTTAATTGCAATATCATGCTATGTATTATGCCTAATTTCTGCCCAACGGTGAGGTAGGCTTAATGCATAGGAAAGTTATGTGATATTTTTGTTTCTCACTTTTCATGATCATTTTCGGGAGGTTCCTCCTTGATGGGATGCATAAAAGACATCCCAACCTTACAAGGGAATAACTACAATGAATGAAAAAGAAAGCTCGACCTTGCTTTTATCTTGGGAGAGGTGGACTGGGTGCTAACCACACCCTGTCCCATAGAGCCTGCTGCACTAGTCAGAGGCAACACAGAGTCTAATGCTGACTATGAGAAAAGAGCAAAGGAGAATGCTGACCTTAGACAACTATACATAGTTGAAAAGGCAAAGTGAGCCTCAGTCAACAAGAAATGTATGGCTGTGGTAAAGAATACAATTGAGCAGACTATTGTAAGCTCAATCCCAGATACTGACAATGTCTCTGAGTACCTAGAAAGGATAAAGACCCAGTTCACTGGTTCTTCAAAGACTCATGCCACAGAACTCATAAAGGACCTCGTCATGGACAGGTACACTAGAGGTGGCATTAGGGATTTTATCCTTCAGAAAAGTGCACAAAATGCAAGGCTAAAGCAATGGGACTTGGATTTGAAGGAGGACTTTTTGTTCACTTGATCATGTCTCGATTGCCAAAAGAGTTTGATGCTTTCATCCTAAACTACAATGTGCACCCAGAGAACTGGACTTTTGATGCCCTTCTTGCACAATGTGTACAAGAGGAGGAGAGAATTAGGCCCAAAAATGATGGCGTTATCAACTACGTTGGTAGCCTAAAGAAAAGGAACTATAGACCGTCCTACTCAAAGGACAAACAGCCTCAAAAGTCCCAATGCCAGCACCAACCTCAGCAAAAGCAATTTACAGTGGCGACAAACCAATGCCTCTATTGCAAGAAGGAAGGACACTTCAAGAAAGATTGTCCTGAGTTCTTAAAGATGATAATGGCAAAGAAAGGTGAGAATTTTATCACTTTCGTAAATGAATCCTTGTATACTAGTTATTCGAAATCCACATGGTGGATCGATTCTGGAGCAACTATTCATGCCTCCAACTCCTTACAGGGATTCCATTTGACGAGGACTACGCAAAGAAGCGAAAGCAACATTAAAGTCGCAAATGGAGTTGAAGTGAAAGTTGAAGCTGTCGAAAATCTCAATCTCAAACTTAGTAACGGCTTTATCCTTCCACTTCGAGACGTTTTTTATGTCCCATCTTTGCATAGAAACTTGATTAGTGTGCCATGTTTGGCAGAAGATGACTATTATTGTTATTTTGAAAAAGTACAATATCGCATAATTCATAATAATGAGTGTGTGGGTCTCGCCTTCCGACGAGACAAACTTTATATGCTGTCTATGCATGAAAGTGTGAATGTTATATGCAATGATGCAAATGATGTAAATGATGGGTCCTCGTTGACAAAGGAAAACAAGAAAAGAAAGAGAACTCCTAATGTCTCATCGAAATTGTGGCACTGTCGTTTAGGCCACATTTCGAGGGGGAGAATTGAGAGACTTGTTAATAATGAAATTCTTCCTCCACTGGAGTTCTCAGATTTAGAACAATGCATAGAATGCGTCAAAGGAAAATATATAAAGCACATTAAGAAAGGTGCAAATAGAAGCGCATGAATATTAGAGATCATTCACACGAGAT
Organism: Oryza australiensis; assembly: GCA_019925245.2. Lineage (NCBI taxonomy): Eukaryota > Viridiplantae > Streptophyta > Magnoliopsida > Poales > Poaceae > Oryza > Oryza australiensis. Next base: position 1,073,660 of record JAIFGZ020000282.1, read on the forward strand.
ATTTGTGGTCCATTTCTGTAAAGAGTGTGGATGGTTATGACTCTTTCATAACATTCACGAGATGATTACTCCGATATGGTTATATTTATCCAATTAAGGAAAGATCGGAAGCATTGGATAAATTCAAGATATTCAAAGCTGAAGTTGAAAATCAACATGATAAAAAGATTAAAATAGTAAGATCCGATCGTGGGGGGGAGTACTACGGTCGGCATACTCCTTATGGACAAGTCTCAGGACCTTTTGCAAGGTTTCTAATGGAAAATGGCATAGTCGCCCAATATTCTACACCGGGCGAGCCTCAACAGAATGGGATGGCTGAAAGGCGTAACCGTACCTTAATGGATATGGTGCGCAGCATGATGAGCTGCTCCACCCTACCATTGGGTTTATGGATGGAGGCGTTAAAAACCGCCGTTCATATTCTCAACAGAGTACCTAGCAAATCGGTGCCCAAAACACCATATGAGCTGTGGACCGGAAGAGTACCCTCGCTAGCTCACCTCCGTGTGTGGGGGAGTCCTACGGAGGCTAAAGTATTTAACCCAAACATTGGGAAATTGGATCCCAAAACAGTCAGTTGTCGTTTCATTGGCTATCCTGATAGATCAAAAGGTTATCGTTTCTACTATCCAAATAGTTATACAAAGTTTGTAGAAACGAGACATGTTGTTTTCTTGGAAGACGAAATGATGAGGGGGAGCACGGTAGCTCGAGTGATTGATCTTGAGGAGAAGTGGGAATATATACCCACTTCGACGATTCGGGAACCTTTCTTCTCACTACCTGTTGATGTTGCGCCGCAATGCGACGTTGCGGCCCCAACACTTGTTGTTCGCTCTCTGTGGTGGAAACGAATAGAAATGAGGAACTGTCTTTCGGGATCCATCGAAAACACTACCACACATGAGGAGGAGCAACAACAACCTCAAATAGAAGATGTGCCAAATCGGGAGACTTCACAAGAGTCTCAAACAGTGAACGTGCCAAATATAGAGGCCCCTAGAAGGTCTGAAAGAGTAAGAAGAAAAGCTATTCCTGATGATTATCAGGTGTATAACACAGAAGAGTCTCATATAGAGGATGATCCCACCTCATATGAAGAGGCCATGAGAAGCGTCCACTCATCCAAATGGCTAGAAGCCATGGAAGATGAAATGAAATCCATGAAACTAAATGATGTATGGGATTTGGAGGAAATTCCTAAAGGAGCCAAAACAGTAGGCTGTAAATGGGTCTACAAAACAAAATGTGACTCCAAAGGGAATATAGAAAAGTTTAAAGCGCGACTTGTGGCAAAAGGATTCACACAAAGAGAAGGAATTGATTACAATGAGACGTTTTCTCCAGTCTCTTGTAAAGATTCTTTCAGAATAATAATGGCACTAGTGGCACATTATGATTTGGAATTACATCAAATGGATGTAAAAACGGCATTTCTAAATGGAGATTTACAAGAAAGAGTCTACATGGCACAACCGAAAGGTTTTGTCATAAAAGGAAAAGAGAATATGGGATGTCGATTAAAGAGATCCATTTATGGGTTAAAACAAGCTTCGAGACAGTGGTACTTGAAGTTTGATGGAACTATAAAGAAATTTGGTTTCCAAGAAAATGTTGAGGACAACTGCATTTATACAAAGTTCAAGAATGGGAAATTCATCTTCTTGATTCTGTATGTGGATGACATTCTACTGGCAAGTAGTGATGTTAGTCTTCTACAGGGAACAAAAGAGTTCTTGTCCTCAAACTTTGATATGAAAGACCTTGGTGAAGCATCATATGTTTTGGGTATAGTGATTCACCGAGATAGAAGAAAGTATGCACTGGGATTGTCTCAAAAGGGATATATAGAAAAAGTATTGAAGAAATTCAACATGTCGAAATGCAGTGCTACGCCTGCTCCTATAGTGAAGGACGAAAGATATGGGGAATGGCAATGCCCCAGAAATAAGTTCGAGCTCGATGAAATGAAGTCAAAGCCATATACTTCGGCTGTAGAAAGTCTACAGTATGCACAAGTGTGCACACGCCCTGACCTATCTTTTGTCACCGGGTTACTTGGCAGATTTCAAAACAATCCAGGCCCAGAGCACTGGAAATTGGTAAAGAAAGTCATGTGATATGCGCAAGGAACGAAAGGCCTTATGTTGACATACAGAAGATCTGACTCACTCCAAATAGTGGGTTATTCAGATTCTGATTTTGCTACAGATAAAACAAAGTCAACATCCGGATACGTGTTCACTCTTGCAGGGGAGCTACTTCATGGAAAAGCTCTAAACAGACTATCACTGCAGGGTCTACAATGTATGCCAAATTTATAGCATGTTATGAGGCCACGAGGCAGGTGAACTGACTAAAGAAGTTCATACCCGGTTTGAGAGTGGTTGACAGTATTGAGAAACCACTAAAGTTATACTACGACAATGAACCTGCAGTACTGTACTCTCACAACAATCAGTCAAGTGGTGATGCCAAACACATTGATATAAAGTACTATGTTGTGAAGGATAAAGTCCGGGATCACACAATGGTCTCGAGCATATAAAGACTGAAAAATGCTCGCGGATCCGCTAACGAAAGGCCTACCACCCAATTTGTTCAAGGAACATGTAGCCGGCATGGGTTTAAGGGAAGCCCTATGATTCTGGACTCAGGGCCCAAAATGTTAAAGTATAAAGTATCTGTTTCTGAACAGAGATGTGTATAGTGGCTATTGAATCCATCGGCGATTGACCGTGATGATGAGACATGCTCTATACGTTAATTTGTGATGAGACAGACAAAGGTTAAAGGTAATAGTAAAGAGATCAAGGGGGAGAATGTTAGAGTAGATTTCCTTCCGTTAGGCCCAACGGCCCAACAGGGATCCTTGACCGCGCCTGATCGGGGCGCCCAGCCTCCTCTTGGCTGGTGGGCTCCTGTCACCTGCGCCATATAAAGGGGTGAGGGCCGGGGCGGCACACGACACAAGGTTCGCCGCCGCCACCAACCTCACCCACAAACCCTAGCCGATCTAACCGCGGGGGCGCAGCAGTGACGGGAAGCGCCACCACCATGCCCACGCACGACGACGATGGCCGACGGACAACCTTCCTCCTCTCACTCTACTGGTGACTCTAATCCACCTCCTTTCTTTCACAAATCATGGATGATCTACATGTGTTCTACACAACTGTTGATGAACCCACCTAGATCCGATGTCTAGTGATCCTAGATTAATCTAACAGTATTCGCTGCAGGATCATGCCCTTTGCAAATCAAGCCGACAGTCTGGTGGAGCTGACTACTGGAATCGACTGCCGTTTGCTCCAACGCGCTGAATTTTGCCTTGAGTACGTTGGAGTCAGGCACTTATAAGAATTAAGATAATCACAGGTATAATACCTCACCTAATTCCTTCATGTATATATGATATACAACTATTCTATGATATACAGCTATTGTATATATATTTATTTATTTATACATATATATACATATGCATATATATATATATATATATAAATATACATAACACACATACATATTTACACATATATATGCAACAACATCAAAATTATTTTTTTTCAACGCCACAGATCTAATACAACAAAATACAACAACAAAATCATCCAATATTTCATAAAAAATATCTAAAAAATCTACAACAAAATCTGCCGACGCCCGACGACGATGACGACGGTGGCGAAGGAGGGGTGAGGTGACAAAGGGGCGACGGTGGTGAAGCGGTCGGCGACCCCTACAACGACTTCTAGGAGTCCATGGCGGAGATGACCGTGGAGCGGCAGGTGTTCGGCGGGGACGGTGTGTGGCGGCGACAACAGTGATGACGATGACAGCGATGACGACGACGGCCCGTCGTCGCCATCTCCTCCCCCTGTCGTTGCGAGAGCTAAGGAGAGAGGGCGAGAGAGGGAGAGCCGAGGGGAGAGGGAGAGGAAGATCTGAAAAAACAGTTAAGTGTTGAATTGGTGGAGAAGACGATGTGCGTCAGGATATATATACCCCTGGATCTGTAGTCTCGGTTGGTGCCACCAACCGAGACTAAAGATAAATTAGTCCCGATTGGTGGCACCAACCGGGACTAGAGATTCAATTTTTAGTCCGATTGGCGGCACCAACCGAAACTAAAGATAATTTTTTGCTATTTTTAATTCATCTTTAGTCCCTGTTGTAGTCACCAACCAAGACTAAAGATAATTTCCCGCTATTTCAAATTTTTTTTGTCTCAGCTAGGGTTAACAACCGAGACCAAAAATTAAATAATCCATTACATAAGGCCAAATTAATTTTATTAAATATAGGTTTAAAACAATAATAAGTAATGCATTAAAATTTAATCAAATATAGGTAATCCTAGACATTCATCTCTCTATATGCTCCTTTAGATATTGATCCTCTTTTGCCCCCTCTTTTTTTCTTTTTTTGGGTTGTTGTCCTTTTTGGAAAATTTTGGCTCTTTCTTTTATTTTTTTTTACTTTTTTTCTTGACTTAAGAGCACACGAGAGGTAACCACAGAAAATTTGAGTCTAAACAAGTGAAAGACATGGCCGATGGAAAATTCAGAAGACGTGCTCAGAATTGACAAAAAGCTTCCACGCTCGAAAAGGCAATCTTTTGAGCAGTTTTTGCAAAAATAAAATCGCCGAATTTTTTTCTGATCGATTTTCATATATGGAATGTCTCAATCGGAGTCCGTATGTGAAAGTTATGCATGTTTTAAAAACCGACTCCGAATTAGAGGACAAAACGAAAACAATACGTGCAAAAACTTGTTACACGCGCACAAACTAGACGCAACGGCTAGGGTTTGATGGAAATAAAAGGGGAAAACGGACGAACTGGACTCTAACACGATCCCAACAATAAGACCTCGACCAGCACACAAACTCAACACGACAGACTCCGAAACTGAAATATCCAAAGGCTATGACACTGAAGGTTCTACGACAGGAAAAGCAAATGTGGCGGAGAGTCACACACCGATCCGGCTTCAGATTGAAAGATCCAACCCTGCATCTTAGCACCACAACTCCTCTGGTTATCAACTGAGACAGAGACCCGGTTGACCTCGTCAAGAAGGCTAATCCTCCCTTCTTCCTGCAAACCTTCACATTTCTCGTTTTTTCATGCGCACGCTTCACAAACTGATAAACGGTGTGTATTTTTGAAAAAAATTCTATAGAAAAGTTGCTTTGAAAAACATATTAATCATTTTTTTAAAAAAAATAGCTAATACTTAATTAATCATGTATTAATATATATTTCATTTTACTTGCCGAAGAGGAGGGGTTCCCAATCTCTTCTCCTAAACACAGCCTACGTATCATAAGTTTCACTTAGATTTTTATTGTTTTCCCTCAATAATAGCATAAAGAGAAACTTATTTCAATTCTCCTTTTGTAAAGTAAAGATACATACTGAACCCAATGTAAAGTGAATACAATTTATCGATGCAAAGTGAGTGAAGATATTTAGTTCGGTTGATGCTACCAACCAGAACTAAATATCATTTGAATCTTTAATCCCGGTTGGTAACACCACCCGAAACAAAAGATAAGATCTTTACTCATGGTTGGTGTTACCAACTGGGACTAAAGATCCCTGACATGCTGACAATACATGAATCTAACCGAGACTAAAGATGATCTTTGTAACCAACTGGGACTAAAAATGCTAGAAAGCTGTTGTCTTTTTTAACCGAGACTAAAAACGTCTCGGTTCTTATTAAAACCAAAATTATTGTAGATTTTGGCAAGTGGAGCAAAAGATAATTTCTTCACTAGTGTTCATCCATGTGTATGGTAACAAAGATCATATTCTGCCTTGGCCTAGGTAGTATATACCTAAACTTTTATCATCTATGACAACAATTTGATGATTTCCCGCTGCCCTGAATCCTTGAGGAATTTCATCTCTTATGAGTATTCTTGCATATAGAGAAGAATTCTTCGATGGCTTTATTCCAAGTTCCTAAAAGGGAAATATTTGTTTATATTTTACATTGTGCATATATCACATTCTTGGAGAAACCATCTTTGGTTAAAGCGCCAAAATTCGCAATACTCTCGGTTCCAATAAGAACCAGAGAGTAAAATATTTTTAATCCCGGTTCTAAAGCATAATGGGTTTTTAATCTTAGACAAAAGATTATTTTTAGTCCCGATTCAAAAAAATCTACGTCTTGTTGTGAGGTCCCATTATTTTTAGTCCCGGTTGGTGCCACCAACCGGGACTAAAAATCAATATTTATCCGGTTTTTACCCAAACCGGGACAAAAATCGTCGAGCTTCCTCGTCCTCCGTGCGCGCGCGTACTCCTCTCTCTTATCTTCTCCTCCTCTTCTTCCTTCCCTTATCTTCTCTCCTCTCCTTCTCTCCTTATCCTCTCCCTCTCTCCTGATTCAGCTGAAGGCGACAGCGGCCCCACGTGCGGGCGGGTGGTAGCGGCGGCCCCACGCTGGGGCGGGCGACGGCGACAACCCTGCGCGAGCGGGCGACCGGCGGTGGCGGCAGCCCTGCGCACGGCGGGCAACGGGCGAGCCGGGGTGGCCAGAGGCGGCCGTGGACGGGTGATGGCGGGCTACATCACAGATCTAAAATTTTTGTTGTATTTTTTTGATGTTTGATGATATATGATTTGGATGTATGATGTGATAGTATTTGATTTGTGATTTTGTGGATTTTAAAGATGTATTTGATCTGTGGAGAAAAAATAAAAAAGCATCTGTGATATGTGTTGTTCATTGCTGGATGTGAATTTGTGATGTATGATTTTAGCATTTGTGATGATTTTGGGATTTTGGTAAGAAAAAAATAAATCGAATTTTGGTAAGAAAAAATAAATCTGAAGGTAGTGGGATGTCAGGAGGACACCTATATCTTTAGTGTCGGTTGATAACTCTAACCGGGACTAAAGATGGATCTTTAGTCTCGGTTATTTCACCTGAAACTAAATATGTCGATCTTTAGTCCTACTTTCATAGTCCCGTTTGATAATCGGGATTAAAGAAGATTATGAACCGGGATAAATGAGGGCTTCTGTAGCGTCAGTAATAGCAAAAGGTGTTCATACGATAATCCGTATCAGTGATGTTTGTAGACTTCGTAATTCGATTTATGTTGTTTTTTTATTCAGTTAGTTTGATAGTTATTTTCACTACAAGTTTGAGGGGGGAGATAGCATCACCCAGCAACAGTAACAAGAGTATTATATCATTTTAAATGGACCACGTACGCACTCCAAACAGATGTATACGATCGAAACTGCAGTATGTATCAAGAACAGCACCACAAATTAGAACACTCCAGATCACTAATATTTTTCTCTTAACACAATAAATTTCTTCCAACATATTACTGTACCGATTTTTTTCTTAATGCCTGCTTCCCTGAAGATATAACCAAAAATTTTCACAGCAACACGCAGGATATATATTCTAATCTATATCTATAATTTATAACTATCTATAAAGCAAATAGTATTTCTACCTAAAATTTTTTGTCCAATTGGTTATTTTGCAGAAAATCCTTGAGTATTTATAAAATTAACCTATAGTCCCAATGCTAAAATTAACCTATAGTCCCAATGCTGAAAAGAAAGAAAGGTATTGAATGAAAAAAAAGACCTTCTGCGCCTCTCTATCCCGTCCTCGCCCGCGCTCCTCCCTCCCCTCGTTGCTCGGAGCTTCCGCGTCGCGCCTGCGCCCTTCACTCCCGTCATCGCTCGGAGCTCCTGTGCCACCGCCTGCTTCCCTTTCTGCGTCGTCGTTCCGTTGCAACGCACAAACATTTTTACTAATCATCAATATAAGAGAGTAACTATTAGCGCTCTCGATCACCGTCAAGGTTTCCGATCGGGTACTCACCATGGCCGGAGTAGAGAGAGGCGAACTGGCGAAGAGTTGGAGCATTGGAGAAGGAAGCGCCGGGGCAAGGGGCGGTGTCCACCCAAGCTGTAGCCGTGTGTGCCTTGCACCGTTGCACATCGCCTCTTGCCGCCTGCGGCAACCGGACGAGGGCATGAGCACGGCCTCAACGTGGGTTGTACGTGCCTACGGAACAAACGCGGTTGGGTAAAAGTTTCGTTAGAGCATCCCCAACAAATTCTCAAAAACAATTCTCAAAAAGCTCATTTAGAGAATTTCTAAAAAATTTAGAGAATGAAATCAAAAATTGATACGGCAGATTCTCAAAATTGATTCTCTATTTTCCCTTTTTCAATCACAAAACTCGTGTTTGCATCAGTATTCTACAATCCATAGCAGCTGAAAAATGAATAGGCTTGGAGATTTCACTATGCCTGAGTAGTAGCAGCACCGATTTTTTTACATACACGGGTGACTAAACCGAGTAGCCAACTGATGCAGGCGGTGGCATGCGCCAAGATGCAGCGGCAAGCTTTTTCGGCGAGATGTAGGATGGCGGCAGGCGGCGCAGGCACCAGACGACGCAAATATGTTTTTTTTGTGTAGGCCTCACAGTAAAATAATTCTTACGGTGACATGAGCTATTTTTAGAGAACCAAGACTCTATTCTCAGTTTTGAGCATGAGATTTTGATTCTAGAGAACCTATAATTTTTGAGATCCATATTAAGTCTTTGTTGGAGCTAGTTTTTTAAAAAAAGTTCTCTAAAACAGAATTAGAGATTCATTTAGAAACACTCTTGGAGATGCTCTTATAATTATATTTATTAATTTTTTTAAAAAACTATCGACAAATATATAGCAAAATTAATACATATAGGATATACTATCCTTAAAAAAATGTCACAATTTTGTATGAATACAAACCAATATCAAAAAACTTCCACAAGCTTTTTCTCTCGCACAAAGCATGTATGGATGCAAACCAATATCAGTTCTCAAAAACTGCCACAAGTTTTTCTCTCGCACAAAGTGTGTATGGATGCAAACCAATATCAGTTCTCATTTTTTCTTGTTCCTCGTTTATCAGACTACTACTATAATCTTTTGAGAAAATATTTTTATCTATCGAGAGAATATTTTTCGTCTTTTATATCATTTAAATAGTCAATAGAAATTATGAAAGAAACTGATAAGATAATAAGATAGATTAAAATGAGGCTGCTTTCTCGTTCGTCACGTACTTTAATCAGAGAGTTCAGAATTGTTCGAGGAAAAAGACGTACGGGAGGGAGAAAAACGAGAGCGGCATGAACTGCTCGAGCGAGTTGCGCGCCGACGAACATCACCGGCCGGCCTGCTTACCCTCGCAGCGCCTCCACCATCACCGCCGCGCCGCCGCAGCCACCACCGGTACACACCATTTCACGACCGGCTCGCCCAGAACACGCCACACTCCTCGCCGGCCGCGCGCGTCTACGCCGCTGCCTGCAACCCCAGCCGATCGAACAATCGAGCAGCATTGTACTGCGTCCGCGTCGGCGTCGGCGTCGCACCCACGCATGGAGCCGAAACGGCCGGAACACGCGATCCGATGGTAATGGTTACCTCGTCCACGCGGTAATCATCCGGCACGACCCAGTCTCCACCAACTTTATTTTGTCCGGAGAAAAATATAGAAAATAGTTTAAACATCTCCTAAACTTTAGATAAAAGTCTGTCTAACATCCTGAATTTTGAAACCGAACATTCAGCCTTTTAAATTTTACAATACCGTTTATATGGTTTTGTACAGTGATTTATCTATTTTGTATATAAGTTGGATGAGTTTGATCACGTGACATAGACATTGGACGTATATATTAAAATCTTCACTTAAATTTTTTTACCCGTTTTTAGCTTTTACTTACAAACCATTACAAACATAATAATAGTATATATCGCGGTTAAATTGATGACTTACAACCGATGTAAATGTGCTATATTAGTTATTCCAAGATGTTCGTTGAAGCATTCAATGCAAAACCACTATCAAAATCATCTTAAATGGTAATATGGATGGTATTGCATAGTTAGAGATTAGATATCCAGTTTTAAAATTTAAGATGCTAGACACAGACTTTGCATATAAAGTTTAGAAGGGTATTTGGACTTCCTCAAAAATATATAGCGCAAAAATTTTTACTCCCATATATCGGGTCTGAGAGTAAACCATTTCATCATGTCAACCGAGGACTCTCTACCAAGTCTACGAGAGCTACGGCGTTCTGCTATTTATTGGCCATTTGGCCATATGCACCAATAATGATTAATTTTATAATGATGAATATTTTGATATCTTTGATTTTGGTGCTTTTTTCTTAATGGTGCATGTGACATGATGAAAGGAGCAATTTGAAATGTGTACCACGATAATCCATAAAAGCTATTGAGGTCAACGGTCACACTATAACGATCATCCTCATCTTAATCGGTCGGCAACCCTCATCTGTATCGAGTATAACGTTTGTTACGACGTAAAGGTTATTGTTGTGAGAAATCATATCTATCGGGCAAACGCCCTTCACTGATGCATTTATCTTGGTCAGGTCTAAACTAAAGCTATCACCGATAGGTTTAACCCAGAAGCCCAGTCAAACAAAGGTCTGTCACCAATGAAACAATCTGTCATCTTTATCGAGCTTAAGTTAAAGCCTGTCACCGATGAGTTTTTCAAAAAAATATATATATTATTTTTTGGCTAGCCTGCCTTAGGCCTTTACTAGTCATGTCCGCTACAAAAATGAGAAAAACATAGATATATTCCCTTTCCCAGCATCTCCTTTCATATACATCTGACATTCACATACATCTGACATTCACACATCTATTCACATACACATCCATTATTTACATATTTCATATTAACATCTTCAAGTGCAAAGCATCAAAACTTGTAAAACCGAGTTATAAATTGGAACAAAATTTTATTTAGCATTGCAAGTATATACATAAACACATTTGAAAAAAATTATAATTTAATAATATCATAATTGTTACATAATTACATGTCTTTGACATTAATTTTAAAATCTTCAAAAATATTTATCATGTAACTGTAACCCCATACTCTAAACATTCCTTTGGGGTGCACTATGTCGCGTACAATGAAGTTCACTACCTCCTCTCTAATATCCTCAAAGCGTTAGGCACACACTTGGATATATTTTTCTACATGTACATACTTCGAAATTAGTCGATCTATATATATAATTTGAAGTAGTTAGTATATATCACAATTAAGATCACATATCTCAAATTCGACCAAAGTCTTCATCGGTTTGTTGTACAGAATTCGCATATTGTGGCACACATGGAATTCGCATTGATCGCCAATTTGTTGTTTGACCGGAAAGTCAATTTTGTGAATGAGGCTTTTTTGTCCTTTGTTATGTAGGCCTCCTTTCTCCACATATGGTCCCCACGCTTTATTAATTGCTTCTTAGATCAGGGTCCAATCGTAGACCTTACTGACTTTGGAGTTCATGTAGTGACATGTACTCCACTTTGACATAATGATCAGAAAGATTAAATGGGTACTGCAGAATTAATATAGTGAAAGTTAAATACTAAAACAATACATGTCATGCAATTGCATATATTTACGGTACACACTTACTATTGATTATAGGCGTACAAAATATACTCCTTGTCTTAGCGGGCCCACAAGGTGTCAGAAATGTAGTCTATCATGGCCTTGCGGTCGGCTTGAAGATTGGCGATCGTGACTATTTGTGGATAAAGGAAGGTCACTCCTGGTGCAATTTTCTGACACAACTTTCAACTATAACTACACACAAGACAAACGTTCTTATAAGTGTGTTATAAGGATTGTTGTTACCAAAATTGAGAAATACAAGAATACTTACATGGAGTAGCACTTAAGTAGACCTGTGTCCACCACTCGTAGTCTGAAGAGGTCGAACAGATCCTTGAAGTCTATGACAATATAATTTTCTGGCCCAAGAAATGGTTGTCGATCGTGATGGCCTATGATGTCACTTTCTCTATTCGTCTTCCTGGCATTTGATTTCTCCATATAGTAGCGGTGGAGCTCCTTGCAAGCGTAATTCCTAGGGCGTCGTCTCCAACCAACGGCATGCCTAGTTGGAACGACGCCGGAGCAACACTCTTCTTTGGTTTTTCCTGCCCCTTGCCTATCTCTAGCTTCTTCGAAGCTAGATGCAAGGTCTGCACCTTGTCTTTTAATCTTTCTCTCTTCCTTGCTGCAGGTTTTTCGATAGTTATCCGTGGAGGAGAGGAACGCATCTTCCAGGATTTCTTCACTGGTGGGAGATTAATGATCGTTGTGTTGTCAGCCTCCATGTCAACTTGTGGAACATGAGCGGGAGTTGGAGGGGCTGAAGGAGCAGGTGCCGATTTAAGCGGCGGCCGAGTGCTCGGTGCAGTGGCTGACCTCAGAGTCAACTTGATGTCAATAAGATCTTTGAGCCATTGGATAAAGCTTCCACGTGTAGCTCCTAGGGTTAGGATCTTGTCGTTCGGTGGATGTTGCAGTAGCAAATGTGCCCATTCGGCCTTCACCGTGTCCACTTGTACTTTCGCATGGCCGGCTATCAGTTGTGCCCCATGGACTCTTGTATCGACGGTTGGCTTAAAAGCTAGTCCCTCGGCCGCCGGAACCATGAGGAGGGCATCACCCTAACTGTTAGCACGCAGTTAGACGGTTCCTGTGATAGATTCATCCATAATATTAGAATATTATATACTATATGGATTTGTTAAGACTATTACGCATTGTGGCCGAGAGTTTTACTGTTATATGGTCGACGGCGGCTGGGACTGGTGGTGAATTTTCCGCCACCTCAGTTGATGCGCAACTGCTTCGCCTTTGTGTTAGACTTTCCTGGTACGGAGCGGCAATGGCTCGGTGGTCTTCTGCTCGGCTCGGATCTATTCCCTGATTCGTGCCTCCACCTGGCCCAGCTTCTCGTCAAATTTAGGGCTCAGTTGAGCTCAAACCTGCTCCCGGATCCTCTCAGCCAGGCGTGCATCTTTCTCCGTCTTCGTGAGGGTCCGCTTCTTATATTGCCCCGCGTATTCTGGAAATCCATATTTCCAGGGGACGGTAGAGCCAACGCCCCTAGTCCGTCCATGATGTTCTTCGGCGCCCAATGCTTGAGTGAGGCCCTCCGGTGCCCAGTCGGTACGGGTGCAAGTTTCGATCTTGGAGTGCCTGATAAGCCTCGCTTTTGGCTCGGGATTTGGTAGTTGATTTCTTTTCGTAGAACTCCTCCCACATGACTGGTGCGATGTAGGGGTAGTTCCCAAAAGGCTCCGAGGTGTTGGGGTTGAAGACTTATTCGATGACTTATTCGATGACCAGCTTGGACTTAAAGTTCTTCCAAGCATGTCCCATCGTCTTGAAAGCCATCTACTTTAGTCTGTCCTTGTGGTTGCAGGATATTCGAAGCTCTCCTTGAACTTCAGCCAAGCAGTTCTCTTCTCCACATCCGGCACTTCCTTGATGTGATCATTCAAAATACTGAAGGTCTTCCTCCCTATTATCCCGTAGATCGACCTGAACTTCTTGGGACGATACTCCTTGGAGGTCCACCTCTGTTATGGTGTATCATTCCTTTGAGATTTTATTTCGGCTCCTAAGGGCCCATGTACTTGTGGATCGCGACATTGGTTCATCGTCTTTGAGACATCGTCTAAATAGCTTACAAAATTATAAAATTAAAAAATAGTTAAAATTAAGAAGAAGATGGATTGGAAAGAAAGAATATTTATTTTTGAATATTTGAATCTTTGATTTTATCTTTGAATCTTTGAAATTATTTTGGAAGGGAGGAGAAAGGGAAGAGAAAAAGAGGAAAATGAATCTTTGAATTTATTTTTGAAAGGGAAGAGAAATAGAGAATGAATCTTTGAATTTATTTTTGAAAGGGAAGAGAAAGAGATGAGAATAAATCTTTGAATTTATTTTTGAAAGGGAAGAGAAAAAGAGAATGAATGAATTTTTGAATTTATTTTTGAAAGGGAAGAGAAAAAGAGAATGAATGAATCTTTGAATTTATTGTTGAATCTTTCAATATTTGAATTTATCTTTGAATATTTGAACACACAAGCTTTTTAATACACAAATCAACTTATTCAAAAGTAATAGACATTATATACATATAAAAACTGCAACATTAATAGTCCAAATATATACATTCAAAAGTATATGCAACAATCCCATTATACAACTCCAATATACAACATCCCATGCATCCACAACATCCAACATTGGTGCCACTATTCCAAGAAAAATATAAGAGTCCCATTATACTAAATAACAGTCCCATTATACAACCAACATACAACCAATATACAACATTATCTCAGATCTATATACAACGTTAACTGTGACCAATATACAACCAACATCATCTCATATCTATACATGGCATGGTAGTAGTTATACAACCAATATACAAGGTACTCATCTCAGATCTATACATGAGGGTGCACGACAGCACATGAGGGAGATGGACTAACCTGGAGCACAGGGAGAGGGAGGCGACGCTCGATGGAGGTGAGGGAGGAAGACGACGTTAGGCTTGGGGACGACAACATTTGGTGGCAGCAAGGGAGGACGACGGCGCCGGGCTCGAAAGGGCATGAGGGACGACGGCGATGGGCTCCAAGAGACGGCGGTGGCGCTAGGGCTCCGAGAGATGGTGGTGCTAGGTTTCTCAATGTGCTCCAAGAGACTAGTGAGTGAGGACTTAGAAATTTGAATCGGCGCCCTCTATTAAATTATTTCTAAACACATCCGTGACGGGCTTAAGTTTAAGCCCAATAGAGATGGCATCATCTTAATCGGGCTTAATCTAACGCCCTTCACAAATGAGATCTGAATTGGCGCCCTAGGAAAAATTCTAAGCCCGATCGAAAAATTCTATCTATCGGTGACGGGCTTAAGCTTAAGCCCGATAGAGATGACATCATCTCAATCGGGCTTAATCTAAAGCCCGCCACCGATGAGATCTGGTGACAGGCTTAAAGTTTAAGCTCGATTGATCTTGTCATCATCTCTATCGGGATATAATTAAGGCCCGTCACTCATGATCTCATCCATAACGGGCTTAAAGTTTAAGCCCAATTGATCCTATCATCATCTCTATCAGTCTGTAATTCAGCAAAGTTCAATAATTCATTAGATTTATTTATTTTATTTCACTAAATAATTCAGTAAAGCTCAATAATTTATTTAATTCACTAAATAATTCTTTAAATTAACTAAATTCACTATATAAACTACTATTTTCATATAATTCACAAAAAAATTTACACAAAAGGCTTGTTAATACAAAATACTTCATTCATTTCATTCATTACAAGAAACAGCAAAACAAGTAAGTACAAAGACATCAGTCACAAAGTTATGTCTTCCGTATGATTTGAACGAGCATATGCCACATCGAAGGAATACGCGTAGGCTACGATAGCATAAAACAAATTTTTCTACCACGCAATTCAGGAAGCTTGCAAGTAAGGGTCTATAGAATGTTCTGAAAGACGCGTAGTGCAGCGGAAATAGCCGATCAAAGTTTAGCCGACCTCAGACATCACCTTGCCGACCTTGGGTAGCACCTTGCCGACCTTGGGTCCGATTCACCCGACCCCGTCGACCTCGGTTCGTATCGTCCGACCTCAACGACGGCACCGACCTTGACTCGATTCGCCTGAACGTGCCGATGTAGCTTCGGTCCGCCCGATCTCGTCGAGGCTGTTCCGATCCGCCCATCCGGTCTGATCTCCTGACCAATCCGACTTCCACCTACCGAATAGTTGGATCGACAAGTTGGAACTCAGCAATCTACCAATGTCGTTGACTTACACCGTAATGTAGCGATGTCTCTACCGGTATCCACACATCCAGGGAAGGAACGCCGAACACCTGTGCGCTAGCACACGATGCACGGCTAGGGTTTGGCTCAGACATGGACTAGGGTTTCCATGGAGAAGTTGATGCGGCTTAGAAGTTGCGTGCTTTGATCTTCACTCCTTGCCCTCCTTTTATAGAGTTGGCCGACCGGACTCATAAACCCACTGGGACTCTATATTAAGTCGGATCTTATCCGAATTGAGCCATATCCGAGTCAAACTCGTATGTCTGTTCCAACCCGTTAAGTGTGCAACCCAATAGGTTCATGCATACTTGGTTTTGGCTGAGAACACTTCTCGACCGACCCTGTCAACAACGGCCCCTAGCAGAACGTATTGATATCAAAATATACACAAAGATCATATCGGCTAAACCTGTAATCTGTGAACAATTTTCTTTGCCTCACGATATCAATTAAGCTATAGGCAAGACTCATGCCATCCTATCATTATCTTAATCATTCACTCGATCCCTTATTGGATTATGTATCTGATGATTGACTCCTCAATCACATTGGCATAGCCATACACTTCCATAATCCATTACATCGAGGGGCCTAGAGATATCTCTCCCATAGGAGGGGCAAATTCTATCTTGATCATTCACATCCCTCTACATTCTTCATAGCAAACCCTAAGACTACTTTTATAACTATCCAGTTACGGAATAGCGTTTGGTAGTCCCTAAAGCCACTACACATGTTGGAATCCATTATGATATCAGGTCTAAGGACTTTGCACCAATATCACTTGAGACCAACTAATGACACATTAATTCCCTGTAGTGTCTCAAGGTGGGTCTATCCAACAACATGTTCTCTAACACGTGTTCACGTTTATTGATTTGGTATCTCTATACCATGATCCATGAGACATGATCTTAATACACGTGTTGATCTTAGAATCGTATTCGTTCCATTGATATGATATATGATCAGGAACCATTTAGAAATATATTTATATTACATAAAGAGTCTCATGAATAAGTCACATACTTATTGATCAATACTAATTATCTATTTCATGGAACGGAATAACAGTTTTCATTAATACAGAAACATTGACCATAATATCCAACATCTCCATGTTGTCTCTAGGGCATATGCACTAACAACATCCTTTTAGGAATCATCGTCAAGGTTGATGTGAGGTCTTACATGAAGATTCTGGTTGTATTCTTCTTCGTCGACGATGTTATCAACCACGACAATTCGGCGCTTGTCATCCCTGACGATGTGCATCTTCTTGTTTGTAGGGTCTTTTATGTAGAAAATCGGCTCGACCTGTTTCGCAAGTATGAATGGCTCATCGACATATCTAACCTTGAATAGATCTATTAAAGTGAAATCTTGCTTGTTGACTTTGACACCAGTGTGTATATTCACCCAATGGCATCGAAACAAAGGAACTTTGAACTTCACGTAGTTCAGCTCTCAGATCTGTTCAATGTGGTCGTAGTATGTGTTCGACCCAACTTGATCCTAGAATGCATTTATACAAACTCCATTGTTTTGCACTGTGCTTTTGTCATCTTGTTTTACGGTATAAAACATGTATCCATTAATATCGTATCATTGCCATGTGTCTATCTCCCAACATGGTCCTATCCCTAACAACCATACTGTCTCATTTGAAACATCCGTCGACATTGTAATACGATTCTTGGACCATTCGTTGAACCAAGAGTTCTGTTCTCTGTTAATCCACATATCCGAACGCCCCAAGTTCTCCTGTTGGATTTTCGCTAAATGCTCCTCAAAGTATGGGGCAACTTCTGTCATATGTTGGAGCACGGTGAAATGAGCCTACGAATAGGAGGCTCGATTGGGCACAATTCTTTATCTACCTATTGTGCCAACACATGACAACCTTCCTTTGTGACGAGACATTGGTACTCTGATAGGATCGGCCTCGGACATACAATCGACGAAAAACTCAATAACCTCCTCGGTCATGTAACCTTCAATGATGCTCCTCTCCGTTTAGCTCTGTTTCAAACGTACGACTTCAAAACTCCCATGTACCTCTCGAACGGATACATTTCCTTTACAAAAGCTGAGCCACATAGTTTTGTTTGCTTCACAATATGAATAGGAATATGAATCATGATATCAAAGAAAGACAGCGAAAAAACATCTCCATGTGACAGAGGGTATTGACAATATCGGTCTGCAATCCATCTAGAACTTTGGGATCTATAACCTTCTAACTGATTGCATTGAAGAAGGCACACAGAGGTTAGATCGTGTGGTGGACTTTGGGTGGTAGAATGCCTCTGATATTAATTGGCAAGATCTGTGTGATGAACACGTGGCAATCGTGAGACTTCATTCCAACCAGTTTTAGGTCGTCCAATTTAACGTACTTACTTATCGTCGCTGAATAGCCCGATGGAACTTTAATATCTCTCAGGCATGATAACATTGTGATCTTCTCATCCTTCGAGAAGGTGTGGCAAGCTGGAGGGAGGTACACTCTTCTTGTCTCTGCATCTTTTACAGGCAGGAGTTCACTACGAATATTCATCTCTTGTAGATCAAGACACGCGTTCAACCCGTCGTTTGTCTTCCCGAGAATATTCAGCAATAGCCCAACCAAACTCTCACACACATTATTTTCTACGCGCATCAAATCAATGCAATGACGGACCTCAATATCTTTCCAATAAGATAGTCGCCAAAATATGGATTTTTCTTCCACATACCCTTGTCCATTGACTTAATATATTTTTTCCCACACTCATTAGTTATGTCCTTGACCATGTTGTGGACCCCATCTCCGGACAAATCCTTGGGTGTAGTCTGAAGTTCCCTCTTATCGTTGAAAAGTTTCTTTTTTTTTAAAATGCGTGATGGAGTGGAAGCCATCTCCTATGACCCATGTAAACCATCTTTCTTGATTTCTTCAGCCACTTACTGTGTGTATGTTCTATACTGTTAGAGCATACCTTTTTTTCCTTTCACAGTTTATCCAAAAAGATTGTCAAGTGCGGGATAGTCATTAATGGTGTAAAAAAATAGAACGTGGTTTTAAGTTCTCCTGACTGTACACATCCCAAGTTTTTGAAGGGTTACGCGGAGGCTACGAAAGCATAAAAGAAAACTTTTCTACCGTGCAAACCAGGAACACTTGCAAGTAAGGGTCGATAGATCGTTACCGATTGGAGTGGAGTGCAGCGAATATAGCCAATCAGAAGCTATCCGATCCGAAACAGTACTGGCCGATCACAGCCGATTCGCTAACAACCGATTCCTCACACAGCCGATTCACCGAATCGCCTGACCGCAGCTGATCCGACATAGCCGATTCGCCGATGCCGGAGCCAAACCAACCTCAGCCGACTCGCTGATTCCCCGACCACGCTTGCCTCACTCAGATGCGCCCGACCACAGCCGATCTGTCCGACCGCAACCGATTAGCACCGCAACGTAGCAATGCCTCTACCGGTATCCACACATCCAGGGACAGAACGCCTGACACCCGTGTGCTAGCACAAGATGCAAGGCTAGGGTTTGGCTCGGGAGTGGGGAGGGTTTCCGTGGAGATCTCGAACTCGCCGACGTCTGAAGCCGCGATTAGATTGATTCGATTCAATGCAATGCAACAACTCTCCACCCCTCGCCCCTTTATATAGAGTTGCCGACTGGGCCTATAGGCCCATCGGGATTCTATTTTGAATCAGATCCCATCCGAGTCTCATAGAGTTGCCGGCCGGACTTCGTAAGCCCATAGGACTCTATGTTAAATCAAATCTTATCCGAAATGAGCCATATTCGAGTCCAACTTGAATGTCTGTTCTATCCCCTTAAGCGTGCGACCCTGTAGGTTCAGGTATACTCGGTTTCGACTTGAGTCCAACTTAGCCGACTATCAATAGCGGCACCTAGCAGCACATGTTAACACCATAGTATACAAGAATATAATATCGGCTCTGAACCTGTAATGTGTACATAAATTCCTTTGCCTCATGATACCAATTAAGGTATAGGCAAGATGTATGCCATCCCTTCAATAGCTTAACCATTCACTCGAACCATATTAGATTATTTGTATGTTGATTGACTCCTCAATCAACTCGGCTTGGCCATGCACTTTCATAATTCATTACCTCGAGGGGCCCAGAGATATCTCTCCAAAGGAGGGGAAAATTTCATCTTGATCACTCCCATCCCACTCCATGTTTCATAGCAAACTCGAAGACTACTTTTATAACTATCCAGTTACGGAATAGCGTTTGGTAGTCCCAAAGTAGGCTACTACACATGTTGGAATCCATGATGATCTCAGGTCTAAGGACTTTGCACCAACACTACTTGAGACCAACTAATGGCACATTAATTCCTGTAGTGTCTCATGGTGAGTCTATCCAACAATGTGTTCTCTAACACATGTCCACGCATATTGATTTGGTATCTTCATACCATGATCTATGAGACATGATCATCAATCAATAAACATGCCGATCTTAGAATCATATTTGTACCAATAATATGACATATGATCAGGGATCGTTTAGAAATAGATTCATACATAAAGAGTCTCATAAATAAGTCACATACGTATTGATCAATACAAGATGTCTATTTCATGGAACTGAATAAGACTTTATTCATAAATACATAAACATTGATCATGATATCCAATATCTACATGTTGTCTCTAGGGCATATCACTAATAGTTTTCACACTTGTTTCTAGAGAATCTCAAGATCATCGATAATAGGCTCCAAGAACACATCAATATCATTGTCGAGTTGTTTTGGTCCTTGAATTAACAAGCATAGCATAATGTATTTTCTTTTGAAGCACAACCATGGCGGTAGGATATAGTTTGCAATCAAAACTGGACAACTGCTATGAGAACTGCTCATGTCTCCGAAAGAATTCATGTCATCCATACACAAACATATTCTCATGTTTCAGGGTCGGGTACGAATTCTGGGTGTCTTCGGTTAATATTTCTTCATTGAATCAAATCTGCAGGGTGTCTTAGCATACCATCGTTCTTTCTCTCTATGGCATGTCAACGTACTAACTCTTCCTTGGGGTTGACAAAGATTATCTTGAAACGATCAATGATAGGTAGATACCATACAACCTTCAACGGACCACCCCGCCTTGACTTCTTTCCTTCGTCAGCACTTTACGTTCTCTTGTATCGAGAAGCCTTATAGACAGTACAAGCATCTAAGTCCGTATATTGCTTGTGGTACAATATGCAGTAGTTTGGACAAGCGTGAATTCTACGGACCAATAACCCCAGGGAACACTAAACCTGTTTTGCTTCATATGTCGTCTCAGGTAATGTGTTTTCATCAGGAAGCATGGCCCTTCAAAATTCCCAAAAGCTCTATGAAATTCTTGTATATCCATCCACTACTTGTCTTTAACTTCATTAGCTCCAAGATAGCTGACAATTTGATGTGTTTTGCCTTGCATCCGACGTATAGAGGCTTCTCCGAGTCATTAACCAACCTGCTAAACTTCGTGGAATCTCTCTCGTTATAAGTTGGGTCCTCAACGTCACGAAACATGTCTTGCAGTAGATTGTTATCCACATCAACAATTTCATCACCCAATGGAGAAGGTACAGACATTTTATGTTCATGTTCATCTTCCTAATTTTGTGCACCAATTCTGTCTGTAGCTGCACCACTGCCTGATTCTTGCTCTCCATGTTTCACCCAACATGTGTAGCCCTCCATGAATCCTTATTGTATCAGATGAGCGTGTACGTCCACTCTATCATCAAATATATTCTCATTTTTGCAATCTGCATATAGACAACATATGTAATCGCTCTTTCTTCTTTTCATATCCTCTTCCGCGGCGTTTATAAAATTTAACATGTCATTTCGATACTCTTCGTTATAACGTCACACGTTTTTCATGCATCCAACTTCGATCCATCCCTAATCTAATAAAAGTGGAAAAATATTAGATAAATATTTTGTAGGTAACTATTTACTACGTTTATGAGAATTACCTACTGGTTTTCAATTAATTTTTTATTTTCTGGTTTTCTTGGAAAAAGGAGAAAAATCATCCCCCTCCTCCTCCCACCAAAATAGTGTACAGTGGGATAAGTAATACAATAGGTGATGGTGGTATTTATAGCCTGCAATAAATATCTATAACGGCCAATGAACTAGCAACTGTGACGGGTATTTTAGTTGTCTTTGTCGGGCCTAAGTAAAAGTCCGTCACCGTTGGCACTCATTGATGACGGGCCTAATTGTTATCTCAATCGGGCCATTAGTTAGAGCTCGTCACCGATGATAAATATCGATGATGGGCTTCTATTGGGCCCGACAAAAATAACATTGGTTATCTTTGTCGGGCCTTTAATTGTGTCTGTCACCGATAGGTATCATCCATGATGAGCTCGAGTTTTATGTACATCTAACATGTACGTGCGATTATATCTTTGTCAGTCACTTTTTAAACCCGTTTGAGATGACTTTATTGTAACGACTTGTAAATCTTACGCATGTAATAAACCGTCACAGAAAAAAAATCTGTACTAGTGGATATTGATTCCATACGTACATGAGCCTTGCCAACCACACGCTGCATGTTTGTCGACATGTCGTACTTACATGGTTATCAATTATTATGAAATACTTATTTCATTTCAATTTAATCATCATCTAAATAAAAAGCACAGTAACCAAAAACAATGAAACTTTCATTTTTCTAAAATTAATCATTATCGTTAAAGGTGCTACGTCATTTTGTATCTCGTGGATTGTACTCTTTTCATCCCAATTTGATCATCCCTTAAGTAAAGGACATCAAGACCAAGAACATTCATCATTCTTAAATTAATCCTCATCGATTAAGGTGCTTCATCGCTTCGTGTCTCATGGATTGCTCATGTTTTAAATATTACATGTCATTGCACCAATAAAAATTAATTTTGATAGTTTACATGCAACACATTCATGATGTACATTTACTCTTTACATAAATAAACAAAAACATACTTGTTAGATGAGAGATAATTGTATATTTGGGATTCTACGTTGCGCTTCTCACTTTTGCCATTCCTAATGTTCACTTACCAACAATAGATCTTAAAACGTTGCGCATTTGTTTTTTATGTCATTCCATGTATTTCATGTAATTTTAATTCTAAATACATGTGTTTTCCCTCGAGTGACCTTTTTGCCTTCGTTTCATGGTTGCGTTTTTTCTCGACGTTTCCGATCTCCAGTGCATGCGCCGCCATGGATCGCGCCTGTGGCCAAGCACCGCCGATCACGCCGCCCTCACGGCTGGCCACGCCAGCCGCGGTCCAGGCCACGCCTCACTCAGGACAGGCCGCACCGGCCACCGCGGCGTCGGTCTAGGCCGTCGCGTTGTCGCTCCAGGCCGCGCCGCACTCAGGACGGGCCACACCGGCCACCGCGGCGTCGGTCTAGGCCATCGCGCTGTCGCTGCAGGCCGTGGCGCCGTCTCTCTAGGCTGCATCGTCGTCTCTGTAGCCTGTAGCCCTATACATATCTGATGGGAATTAACAATGGTCCAGCAAGATTCTCTTTCATACTTACCTTCATCTTGGTGGGATGGGATTAACAAATCATCCAGACCTGTAGTTATCATCAACCAGAACAGAAGAACGAAATTGAAAGTAGAAAAAGATTACGGACAATGACAATTGATAACCAAATAATCACAACAGAATTGATGTCAGATTGATGGAGTCTTTCAGTAAGCAGAGATTGCAGCTATGTTTGCCACAGCAGCAAAACAAGCTTGCAGTTGCAGAGAACCTGTTAAAACTCTGCAAGGCTGGCCTTCTCACCACAACAGTGGAACAAACAAAATAGGAAAAATGATCATATATGACTTAATTTCTTAAAGCAGCAGCTAACCCAATACCGCATTCAGATTGGATGATGCTAGCAAAAAGAACTGAAGGGGAAGGAATTCTCAAGTGATACGGCAAATCAACTCAGGGCATCAAGATGTATTTCCCCTTCTGGGAGCTTATGCGGCCTGGAGCGACGGCGCCGCGGCCGGCACGGCCGGCCCTGAGTGCAGCGTGTCCTGGACCGTGGCCGGCGTGGCCAGCCTTGAGGGCGGCGTGGCCGGCGGTGCTTGGCCACAGGCGCGATCCATGGCAGCACATGCGCTCGAGATCGGAAACGTGGGGGAAAAACACGACCATGGGGGCAAAAAGTCACTTCAGGAAAAACACATGTATTTGGAATTAAAATTATATAAAATATATGAAATGACATGAAAAGTAAATATGCAACGTTTCAAAACCTATTTTTTACAAAGTAAAGGTTAGAAATGATAAAAATGAGAAACGCAACGATTAGAGTCTCAAATATGCAATTATCTAATTAGGAGATGATCATTTTGGAAAGACCTCAAAACCTTAGGGAATGATCAAAATCGGATGGAGGGAGTATCATATTTGAAATATTACATGGAGTTCTACTAATAGAAATTAATATTAATTAGTTACATGCAGTGTATTCAATTATATCCATTCACTCTCTGTATAAAACAACGAAAAGACAATTATTATAGAATGATCATGTTGGGAAGACTAAAATAAATTTAGATGATGATTAAATTGAGATGAAGGAAGTATTAGTATTTTACTAATCAAAATGAAAATGATGAATGTAAGCACTATATATTTATTTTATGATAAACACAACCATGTATCATTGTCCTGGATCCTGATTATTCCGCTTTTATTCCAAACCTGAAAATGGTTCTTTCTACCGCACACTAATTGGATACACCCTCGTGTTTTTAGAGTTTTTACAGGGACCAAAAGAGCGGTCAAATTAATGTTTATGGTTGGTTGAGACGAGGAAATAAGGAAAAATTGAACGGTAATGTATGTTGAGAAGCACTTATATCTTGAAATAGATTTGAATGTTATAGGTCGCCACGTTCTGATACGGGACAGTACTCGTCTACGCAAGTGACTTCGTTAGGGCAAGTACAACGCGTCGCCGAGTGCCGTCTGCATCCTGCGATTTTTTCACAAAACCTCCTCCTATCGCGAGGAGACGGTGCCCTCGTCGTCTCGTGAGACGACGGCAAGGGCTCGTGCTCCTAGAACAAATCGCCAGCTAGAGGACCGCTGTATAGGGCCGTCGTCTCGAGTCGACAACGCGGATCCTGCTGCGAGTGCACCCACACCGTCGGTCGGAAGCAGCTCGACAGCTGGAGCAGCAATGGCGGCCCGTGGCGAGGAGGCGCAAAGCGGCGAGGAGCAGGGCGATGACCGGCGACCGGCAAATATTAAATGTGCTCCACCGCCGCACGGCCGCGCCAACCGCCAAGCCGCCGCACTCGCCGGCTCGACGCCGCCCGGCCTCCACCGCCGCACGGCCACGCCAACCCCAAGCCATGCACAACCACACCGCGCTCGCCGCGCCCGTGCTCCACTGCTGCACCGTCGCCGTCGCCGAGGGCGTCGCAGCGCTCGCGTTCCACCGTTGCACCGCGCCATCGCCGAGGGCGTCGTCGCGCCCGCGCTCCACCGCTGCACCGTCGCCGTCGCCGAGGGTGTCCCCGCTCCCGCGCTCCACCGCCGTCGCCGCGCCTGCGCTCCACAGCTGCACCGTCGCCGCGCCTGCGCTCCACAGCTGCACCGTCGCCGTCGCCGAGGGTGTCCCCGCGCTTGCGCTCCACAGCCGCACCGTCGCCGTCGTCGAGGGTGTCACTGCGCCGCGCCGCGCCGGTCCCTCCGTTCTCGCCTCTCCCTGCTATCGGTCTCGCTCTCTCGAGATAGTTCTGGAGACTGAAATAGCAAGAACAGTAGTACTGTATATCTGTGCCGAGATAAAGAATAGTACTGGTATCTGAATATATCTATATTTATAATCTATAATTTATAATCTATAATCTATAACTATTTATAATCTATAATTATCTATAATAAATTTATAAAGCAAATAGTGTTTCTACCTAAAATTTTCGTTTGTCTGGTTATTTTGCAGAAAACCCCTTGCGTGTTTATAAAATTAACCCGCAGTTTCAATAAAAAAAGGGCTTGGATGAAAAAAGGCATCTTGCGCCCCTCTCTCCCGTCCTCATCCGCGTCGCGCCCTACGCCCCTTCCTCCCGTCGCTACTCGGAACTCCCACGTCGCGCCTGCGTCCTTTCCTCCCGTCGTCGC
The DNA here is from genome assembly GCA_019925245.2 of Oryza australiensis. Taxonomy (NCBI): domain Eukaryota; kingdom Viridiplantae; phylum Streptophyta; class Magnoliopsida; order Poales; family Poaceae; genus Oryza; species Oryza australiensis. The sequence goes on from JAIFGZ020000282.1 coordinate 1,099,624, forward strand.
TCGGAGCTCCCGCGCCGTCGCCTGCTTTCCTTTCTGCGTCGTCGCTCCGTTGTAATGCACGGACATTTTTGCTAGTTATAATATAAGGCACGAACATATACTATAAGGCATAAGCATATCTACATATCTACATATGCTGAGGTATAATATAACCTATACTGTTATACTATTGTACTATTGTTTGTTTATTATATTGTAGTGTATATATAATATAAGGCACAAACTAATATATATATACAAATTAATATATATAACTATGTATTTAGGGTGTTTTTCTTATATATATATATGCAAATTAATTAGTTAGTTTGGTCTAAACAGAAACAAACTGACCGTATTTTTTTCCAAAAGTATATTTTAGTTGTGTCATTTAGACGTGATTTATCGAGAAACAACAAAACGGGTATATAGAAATTATATTCATGTTTGATCATGGTTACATGGATGCATTAAATAGTTTAGAGACAAGTAAATAGATAATCCATTGTCAGTGGCGGATCTAGAAACGATCTTCGCCCCGGGCTAACTAACACAAGACTAAAATAATTCATTCCGAGCTAAGTAATACATGGCTAAAATAATTCGTTATATTTAGAACAGTGAGACTACAAAAGCAAAAAGAGGCTTACATGATAAAATAAAGTAGATCGCCAACATTTATGATTTTGGTGAATCAGTCCAAAAGATATAGCACAATTTAATAAAATGAGTGAAAATATAAAATTTCATGAAATAAAAACTGAAATAGGGAGAGTTGGAGTTCTTTACAGTACTTACGGAATAGATAAAGTCTAGAGATAGGGGGCCGACCAGCGGCGGTGCGGGGGCCAAGCGGCGGCTGTCGCGCCGGGGTGGGCGGCGCGCGCGGTCTGTGCAAGGGCGTCACGAGCAAGGGCGTCGTCGGGCGTTGCGGTGGCAAGGGAAGAGCCGAAGAGGCGCGAGGCCACGCGCGGGGTCATGGCAGGGCATCGTGGGGACGCGCGCGGGAGGCAGGGCAGGGACGCCACGTCGCTCGCCGCTGGGCATGCGCGAGGAAGACCAGGGACGGCTTCACCGAGGAGGGGCAGCGCGCCGGCGATCCTGTGTAGGGACGCCACGGGCAGGGGTGTCGCCGGGCATCGCGGTGGCAAGGGAAGAGCCAAAGAGGCGCGGGGCTGCGCACGGGGTCAGGGCAGGGCGTCGCGGGGCCGCGCACGAGGGAGAGTACGGCAGGGGCGGCGCGGGGCAATGCACACACAGGGGCAGCGCGGGTTGACTGGTGAGGTTGCCACTGGGTGAGCTAGGGTTTATATTGAGCTAATGAGTTGTTGGGATGAATTTTTAGTGGGACTATTGGACCATATATGAAATTTTCAAGGGGGCTGGGTTGTATCTGCGTTTCTCTTCATTTTAGTACAGCAATCAGGCCTCGCCTCGGGCTATAGCCCAGATAGCCCAGGGCCTAGATCCGTCCTTACCCATTATACATATCGTCTGTTTAATTGTTTATCTATATGCGTGTAGATTATACATGTCCTCAGTGACACAATAATATTAAAAAAATAATATGTTCAAACAATAATTTGGTCGTATTCATTTAGAACAATAATTTGGGCCCTGTTTGAATAATTAGCCCTTGGACTAATTTAAGAGCTAATTTATCTTTAATTTGAGGGTATTATTATCCTATTACATTGAACAAATGTATATGACTTATGGCATGAATACACAAAGTTAAATATATGAATAAATGTGTTTTTGCAGCAAATCCATAGACATCATGGAGATACAGGAGCAAATTAGACTAAATAAGTCACCCTTAGAGGGACTAATTTTTTGGGGTAGGCTAATTTACTTTAGCCCCAAATTAACCTCGATGTTTGGATCCTTGAGAGCTAATTAAAGCTAAAAGAGAGCTAATTAAAGCTAAAAGAGAAGAGGATAAAAATTAGCTCATGATCCAAGGCCTTGTCGTATCCACCGCCGTTTCATCATGTCAACCGAGTACCGCAAGTCTACGAGAGCTGCGGCGTTCTGCTATTTATTGGCCATTTGGCCCTAGGGATCAACAATAATTAATTTTATAATGATGAATATTTTGATATCTTTTGATCTTGGTGTTTTTTTCTTAATGGTGCAGGTGGCATGATGAAAGTAGTTATTTGGAATGTGTACCACGATAAGCCATAAAAGCTATTGACGTCAACGGTATTAATTTGGTGTTATTCATTGTTGTTTCATCATGTCAGCTGAAAGGCCCTATTTTCAATGAGTATTTCATAGAAATTTTATGTATATTTATTGATACGTCACATAAAAAATTTATATAAAATGGGAAAAAGAGAGATAGAGTAATCATTTCATTCGGGTGAAATGATTAAGCTGTAATAGTCCAAACCCACCTCCAATGCAATTTGTTTAGTTGCTACTTCTGTATTTTTGATTAGATGCATTGTTGATTTACTTTGATTTACTTGGAGTCTCTTCCGTCAATCATGCTATATGGGGTTATTAGACCACCAGTTCAGATAACAAAATAAGCCAGCAATTGGTGATTACTTTCCTTTCCTTTTAAGAACAAGGAATTTGTTTTAAGATGCAGTACTTGTACTACTTAAGAATCAATGGCATGAGTTGTTTTCTTTCGTCTAAAGAGTACTGATATAAGGTACATGTAAAATATGTGTGAATACAATGTCATCTTTCACATATGATCCCAAGAAATGATAAGAAATAAATGCTACAAATGCTAATTCTATTGAGAGGGAAGGTTTCATGTTTCAGCTTTCAAGATAATTAATCTTAGACCGACCTAAACAGATCGAGACAAGGTCATCGTCTCGATGACGGCTTGTGCTCCTAGGCCAAGTCGCCCGGAGGAAGACGCGTCATATGGGATTGCCGTCTACAAGCACTAAGGCGTGGGAATCAGCATGTCGGTCACACAGAAAAAGCAAGCCTTGCGTCAAAATCATCTAAATTTTAATTTTATATCAGGATAGGTTTGCTGATTGCAGCCATACATATCATCTAAAGAATGGTGAACCCGCTTATGGATTGTGTTCAATCTGAAACAACATAGCTATCCGTCATGTATGCATTCAGCTATAGGCTGTGGTAGATCTGAATTTTACATGGGTTTTAATTCTATGGATCATCTGGAAAAAATTGCAATCGTTTTTAGTGTATATGTTTGATCTAATTTATATCAATTAACAACACAATGTTATATAAGAATGATATTCATAATTGATCATAATTATATGCAAGCATTAAATAATTTATAGTTAATCAAGTAGAAAATCCTTGGATGTGGATTGTACGATTTATCTGCTTAGTTGTTTATATTGTAAATTTCAAAAACTTACAGACAGCCTTCATTTGTGGGCTATACATGTCCTAACACCGTTAGATTAAAATGATATGTTTAGATTAAAAAGCAGAGAATTTGGGGGCACAATAATTTGGTGTTATCCATGGTTGTTTCATAAGTCAGCTGAACGACCCTGCCAATAAAGTCAGTCTCAATGAGAATTTTATGACTCACTTTTTAACGCACCCAGATTTTAAAAACAGGGTAGAAAAGTTTCATACTCGTAAAACTATCTCTACTCACATAAAACTCTTATCATCTTTCTCTTCATTACTCTTCATTAACAGTGTCACGTTAGTATATTATAAAATCCTTATTAAGATTAGATTAATCAATATCTGTACTATTCTACCACCTATCAGAATTCAGAGCGCTGGGGTTTTGCAACTATTTATTGGTCCTTCTGGATCTCGGAGAAACCGCCCATTCGGTTGCTCGTCTCTGACCACCATTGGGTATGTTGCTTCTGCTTCCAGTGTCAAACTGTTCCCTTTTACCCATAGGCTGATTGATCTTGGGGTGTGATTTTTGCTTGGGTTTTGAGCTGATTCGGCGATGCTTGCACCTTGATCGTGGTCTCGGCTCGGCCATTTCTTGGGTTTTTCCTGCGCCTCTTGCGATTCTTTGGTGGGTCGTCAGCTGAATCTTGGCAGATTTTGCTGACATGTTCTTTGGTTTATTGCTTTCGGTAAATCTGAACAAGGAGAGGTTTCTGCTGTACTTTATTGGGTTTATGAACGGATTGGGATTGGGGGTGCAGAGATGTAACGAGGACAACCGGCAAAAACCTCCAATCCTCGAGCTTTAGTTCTGCTGCCACGTAGCTCCGCCCCATTGAGGAGTTCTTTTCCCCCCAAATTTTTTACTTGCTGCGGTTAGAATCATTTGGCCTCAGTGATTTTTACTATGTATCTTGCTTATCACTTGTTCTGCTATAATCTTGGTGCCTATCGGTGGATGGTGAACAAAAAAAAGTAGTTTTTTTTACTGAGAAAAATATTTGGACTTTGGTTGGATTCTTTCATGGAGTCATGGCCTTCCGTATTCTTCTCTTTGATCTCCCCGCTTGCGGATTCATGATATCTGGAACTTGATGTTGGAACTGCTTAATCTGTAGCCAAATCCTCTTCTCTTCATGGATCTTTCGCTCTGTCCTATCGGATTTAGGATCTAACTGCTAATATCATGGACCCCAGATCTACCAGAGCTACGGCGTTCTGCACTACCTATTTATTGGCCCCATGGATCTCGAAAATATCATGCATTTGGCTGCTCGATCGCTCTTGCCATTGGGTTATTAGGGCATATGCAACGCGTCTCTAGGAGGCCATCCATACCGTACCGTTTTGCAAAAAAACCCTGCGCCTGGCTGTAGACGGTCTCCCCGTCGTCTGGCGAGGCGACGCGCGTGGCTCATGGACCGAGACGGAGTCGACGTGAGGAAGAAGCGTTGTACTGCACTGTCGACTCGCCGCTGGCCCCGTACGCGCGCTTGCTTCTGCCGCTCGCGCCATTTTCCCCCAGCCAACCCCTTCCTCCCCGCGGTGCTGCAGCAAGAGACGGTACCCGATTGAGACGCACCTGGGACGGCAGAGCAAGCATCTGGCTTGGCGGCGGAGGAAGGATCTGGAGGGAGGTAGAGCTCGGAGCTCCTCTCGCGCTGCCGCCCCGGCGTCCTGCCGCGTGCCGCCGCCTCGACGCCCTTCCGCATGCCACCGCCTTGGCGCCCTCCCTTCGCCGTCGCCAGCGCGACCTCCACTCGCCGCCGCCATCCGCCTCGCTGGCGCGCGAGCCGCCCCACCCTTCCTCCCCGCCCCCTTCCCCATGGCCTTCGGCGCCTCCCTCGCCGGCGCCCTTCCACGAGCTGCCCCACCCCTCCCTCCCCCGCCCCCTTCCCCGTGGCCTCGGCACCCCCTCGCCGGCGCCCTTCCGCATGCCACCTCTCCCCTCTCGCTCTCTCTGCTCTCGCCCTCTCGACATAGTTCTAGGCACTGAAACGTAAGAAGAATAGCATTGTATATCTATTTGAATTTATATGCTGAGATAAAAAAATAGTGCTGCATATCTGCATATGTTATATAGTGAGATATACTATCTGCATATTTTTATTATACTATTTGTTTGTTGTACTATATATAATATAAGGCACAAACTAATATATATGCAAATTAATATATATAACTATGTATTTAGGGTGTTTTTTTCGTGCATGCATTAAATAGGATACAGACATGTAAATAGATAATCTATTGTATGTTTCGTCTGTTGACAACATTTTGTTTGTGGGCTGTACATGCCCTTAAGCCTCATGTGATAGGGATTCTTTTTCCTGATTCTCAACAGTATCAATAGAATCTCTGAACAGTGATAAAAGGGGCTGAAGTTATCTTCTTCTACCTTCAGTCCCTCCTTACAGCACATATAGCCTAAAATTGATGAAATTGATGGAGAGGCTAAGAGGGATTCACTGTTCTGGTGGGGGTAGGGGCTAAAACCCCGTAGACCCACTGCTAGATCCATTCATGTCTATCAAACGAATTATTTTGTAACTGATTCTGATTCAACAATTTTATATAAAAAATGAGAATCAATGGAAAAATAGTTTCTCCCCAAAATCCAATTCCTCACCAGAATTATTTGAAATATTATTTTAATTATTACTTTATTAACCGATTTTATCGATTCTGATTCTCTATCAAATGGATCCTATATTGGGTATGTCTGTCCTTATGATTTCAAGATGTTTCCTTTTACTCGTAGGCTGATCTAAGTGTGTGGTTTTGGCATTTTGCTTGAATTATGAGCTAGTCAAGCAGCGCTCGCACCATGGTCGTGTTGTTGCTTCACCATTTCTTAGGCTATTGGCAACGGTTTTGCTGAAATGATCTTGGGTTAATTAATTGCTCTTTTGTCAACCTGGATTGATGATTGCCATTGTTCACTTGATGCAGTTAGCTTAGAATCATCGTGTATTTTTCTTGCTTGACCATTTGTTCTGCTTAAGCCTTTGCGGCCTGACTCCTGAGAAGTGTATCGGTGGGTAGAAAATTAAAGTTTTTTCTTTGCTTTTGATTACTTGTTCTGCTTAAATATTTTAACACTTCTGCCTCAGTTCCGTTTTGCAGTAGTTTACAAACACCAGGCCAGATCCTTTCAATTTGCTTATAACTTTTTCTTTTGTGGGAAATTTGCTTATAACTTGTAAGTTTGTGATTGCAGAATTATCAAAAGCACGTCAGTTCAAATAGGGAACAGTAACAGCGGCCCTTCTTGCAGGTAACTAACCGTACAGCCAAACGAGAGCCTCTAACGTACATTACCCGACATATCAGTGACACAACGTCTGACATTATATTAGAGGATCTACTTCCCTGTAACACACTGTTTTCATAAAAATAATATCATATTTTACATTTTTTTTTCTAGTCATACATGAAATTTTTTTTATTTGTATCGACGTCACATTTAAGTTTTCAGTTAAATCCATATCTATAAAAATATCTGAGATTGTTTGCGAAAAAAACAATATCTTTTTCGACCGTTTCCATCGCTACTTGAGTTCAGGGGGTGCGGGCGTTCCATGGACAAGGAGGACTTCACCGACTCCACCTGCCGCGGTTCCACCTGCCACGCCTGCCATTTCCTCGTCGCCGGCACGGTCGGCTACAGCTGCTCCTCCTGCAGATACAAGGTCCACAGGGTGTGCCCGGTGCCGGCGGCGACGGCCAACGTGCAGCAGCAGGCGCCGCCGCCTCATCCTCCGGCTCCGGGATTCGGGACGCAGCTCAGCATGGCCGCCCCGCCACTACCGGCGCGGTCAACGGCGCGGTGAGGGAGGTCATGCACCGCCGTCCCCGACGCCGCTGGATCGATCTCGTCGTCGCATCCTCGTCAAGATCATCGCAATGATGTGCCTAGCGACAATGGCCAGGAGGGCGCGTTTGATTTTATTATGGATTACTAAGCAGCCAGCATTGCGGGCCTTTAATTTCCCCCTACTTAATTTTGGTTTTGATGCAAATTCTAGTACTACGATATGCCGCTAGCTCGGATTGTTCTGGCTTTGCTACGCCTTGTTGCTTGCTACTTGCACATGTTTTGTTCTCAAGTATAATAATTTCTGTTTTATTTTCTTTCTCAGTCAATACTGAATAATAAAGAGAGAAAATTGCCCCAGCCTTTTTTTCATTCACATAATAGACATAATATACTCTTCTTCGATATTTCTTATCTTTTACTTACTTTTGATTTTTGAATTTTAGTTATTTCTAAATTATATTTGTATATGAGTTATTTTTTATTTTTTTAATTTCGAATTTTAATTAGTTTTAAATTATATACTGTATTTTTAATTTTTAATTTTAACTATTTAAAATTGTATTTTTATATGAATTTTATTTGTTTCTCTTATTAATACGAGAATTTCTAGACCGTGAGGGTAAACATGAAGGCTTCTTTTCTATTACTTTAATAAGTTATAAATAGATTCCCTTGATTTCTTATTCGTCTTTAGTTTCTAATATTTCTAAATTGGGGGTTTTCCTGGCAAAGAATACTGTATAAATTGATGAATCTATTAGCCGTACAAAAATGCTAGAGGTAGATAAAATTGCTGCTTGTCATGTGAGATCTACCGTTACTTCTAGTACTTCAACAACTAACTTCACAGAATTGTAGAGAAAAACAACGATGATTTTTTACAATTATCTCTCTCCAGCACTTATCTAGTGATCTACAAGAGCAAGCCGAGGATAGCGACGATGAGTTGTTTGTGCCACACCTCGATGCAAAAAAGTTTTGGTCAAACCCAAACATAAAGTAGTATATCTGCTATTGGATAGTACAAACAAGAAAGGCAACAAAATTTAAAAATGAAAGTTTTTTTGCACTAGTTATGGTTTTGCAGATCCTGCAAAATTTACATTGTAACTAAGTGTGTCAAGGAACAACACCTGAATTTTGTCGCTGAAAATAAAAAGGCGACACTTAACCCCATCAAATATCAAAAACTTATCCGGTGAAAAAGATTTATTTTTTTGCATGAAAAACCTCATGTTGGGCGAATGCAGCTTGCGTGAAAGAAGGTAAGCCGATCGATTTGATCTACAAGGTTCTCTGTTCTTTCTTTCCTTCCGTATTGTAGGCATCAGCTCAAAGTACTTATTTTGTTTCATATAATTAGTTCCCTCAGAAACATGCGAAGTATTAAGATGGTGTCTTTTGGGAGACGGTTTGGTACGAGAAGAGTACAAAAATACACAATAGTATATCTTTTGTTGCAATGGAAATACATGTACATAAGATCTCATAAGATCCCAGCAAAAGAAAGAAAGAAAAGAACCAAGTTGAGGGAAAAATGGTGCTTTCATGTCCACCTCAACTCAAGAAAAAGGGTAAACCACTTCGGTGATCATATATATATATATTTACAACAATGAGAATGGCTGAACAATGGTACAACATCAAAAGAATAATATACTACCTACCTTCTTTCTTTCCTTCCTTTAAGAAAATAAGAACAATGCCTATCTACTCGCCCCTAGAGGAATAACCGGTGAGCAAGCTTAACAAATGAACAGAATGGTACACTTCCCTGGAGGACTCTGAAGGATGGTAAGACCCCTGGTGAGTCATGAATCACAAGGAGAATGGTAAGGGCGATATTATCTCACATCTTATGCCTCCTTGCAATTGTCTCATAACGACTGCCCTCCTCTAGCTTGGCTATGAGTGATAAAATCATCTAGCAATATTAGAACCAAAAGGTCTCTCCCTGATCAATCCACTGAACAAAATGTTCCGATAAACCCTGAGCCTGAATCTCTGCAGCATGATCTTCCTGGAAGTTTCAAATGAAATAACTAATTATGTTTGCTGCATGAATTATACTTCTGCAGATTTATTTCCATCCTATGTGATAAATATTCTCCGAAACTGAACCTCTTCCTAACTCTCAATTCTAAAAGGAACTCCTCCTTTTTAGGTGAAAGAGAACCACGCTAATACTCAGAACAAGGGAAGTCATCATGACTGATGAGGGTTTTTTTTTTGTGTGTGTGTGTGGAATGTTAATTCGTGGATAAGGGGGCAAGAATTTAAGGAAAAGAACACCTAAAAGAAAAACTAAAAGTGCTAGGCCAAAGAAAAAAAACAGGAACGTGACAGTTCCTTGGTTTGCGTCAAGGGATTATGCCACATGAAAAAAGGTTTGAGGTTTTCTGAACCGTAATTGCAATGCACAAACAGGCAAGTTGGAATGGAAATGAACAGTTGAGTTGTTGAATGCACTAACCGTTCTCCTAGAGGATACACCAGCAGAAACACTATCGGTTGAAACATTCACATCAGGAGTACTTATGGCTGTTGACCTGTTCAGGCATAATGTACAACACAAATGTAGTGAGAAAGGGAAGAAGCATTCATCTTGAATGTGCAGTATCAATGAGTAGTGTCGTGGATATATCACATTATCACTAGATTGAGGGATCGAAGAATACATGGCAAAGATTGCAGTGTCATAGATACAACAGAAGTCCAGTTTAAACAAGGGATCTATAGGTTTATATTTAAACAATCATTTCCGCAAAGCCACGTGCCAAGTTTGTCTTTTTTTAAAAAAAATTAGTGGTAGTTAGGATAAAAACAGAAAGCAAGGTATATGGTTGAATCACCTTTCGTTGTCTGAAGATGAAAGCCAGTCAATGTCCAGGAAATTTGAATCTCCAGAACCATTGCAGTAATCAAGCTCACAGCTTACATGCTTAACATGAGGCACTGTGGGAGTATACCTAAAGCATTTTTCAAGAGAGAACAGAGATCAATATGCTAGTGCCAAATATTGTTCTGAGGAACACCACACCTAAATAATTTAGTGTGAATTGCTATCTATTAGCAGAATAATTTAGTGTGAGTTTCAGAATTTGAAGAACAGAAACCGACCTTGATTTTGACACTGTAACTGTATTATCAGGTGCTGATGAAATTTCGTTTATTGCATCAGAAGAACTGTGTGGAGATTGAAGCTCACTTTTAGAATCAGTAAATGATGACTTTAACATTCCATTTCGACCATTGCTGGACATGGATGCGTTGCTTTTCCGAAGAATGCTGCCATCTGACCTTGCCCTTTTCATCAATTTACTGTGACAAATATATTTATCAGATAATTCATAAAACTTTGTTATTTTGCAAAACACATGTGCAAATAAAGTAAACACAGAAATAAAAAGCCACGAAATGGAGATGGCCTTTTGTCTTGTCCTTCACCCTTTACTGTGGAACACCACAAAATCAGATAACATGTACAGCATTCCAAATTTAAATACGTTATGGAAACTAAGCATAAATATTTCATGTTTACATTTGAGGATTGAGGAAAGGAGACCAAAATCCCCCAGATAGTGTAGGGTTGGCGCCTATAACCTATTGATGTGGAACTTCTTTGGGGTCTCATGTAAACACTACTGGACCCTTTTTCTGCCTTCCTGGTTCCCAATGCCAGTAGCATCAACAGTATGTCGTAAGACAATGGCTATCAGTATTCAGACCTGGCCTGGCCATTAATCCAGACAAGGCCTCAGGTCACTGACCAGTCACAGAGCATTGGGCCACGGTTAGAACATTTTGTATTAGATTTCAATGTACTTATCAGAAAATACTTTAAATTCATCAAGGCAAAATTAGCCATAGGGGGTGTTCGGCTGGTCATATAAGCCAGCTGATAAGACAAGCCGGCTGGTTTGCTGTGAGAGAAAAATACTGTTCGAACGGCTGATAAGCCCGGCTGAAACGAACAAGCGAACAGGGCCATAATATCAAAGAAGATAAGTCAATGACATCACAGGCTCAGAGATCTATGCAAGAATATAGCACTGTAGTACAACTGCATCACCTTAAGATCTCAAACACGACGTTCTAGCTGATAAATCTTAAGAAAAACTAGCAGCTTGTACTAGATGATGATTCAAGGCATGCAGAAAACAATGATAAATATTGAAGACAAACTCACAAGCCAGCCAATCCACAACACTGTATTGTTTAGGTTTGCAGTCCGCGATGGTCAGCTGCCAAGAAGCTTCTACCACATAGCTTGTGCCAGACTGCCAGGATGGAGGGTCAATGGAGGAATAGACATGAGCAGATGTGATGGGAGGCATTTTGGAGCAGAGAAGGGAATGGCAAGACGATGGTGATTTTTTAAATCAAACCTGCCAAACATGCCCTATGGCTTTGTCTTTACATTTCAAGGGTATTCGTCCATCAGCATCATGGATTAAACCCAGCTCATCACATGAAATAGCCAGGTACTTTTCTGTGAGCCCACTTGTGTCTTTGGCTTCCAAACTGTGCCCAGGCAGCGAGCCAAGTATAGCTTCTGGGTCCTGACTTTCCAGTTCAGCTGCTGGGCAGGATGGCTGGGTTTGATAATTACATTACATCTAGACACTAACGTGTGGCTTAAAAGATGGAATGCATAGCTCACATTGGAACCAATGCGAGACTGTCACAATGTCACATTGCTCATGTAGTTCAAACGATAAGAAAAAAGCTTCGGGTTTACATGGTCATAACTAACCACACATGTTCAAGCGGAGTAATTTTACCTTGCATTCTCACCAAGGACACCCTCCCCAGCAACAGGTTCTAATTCCCAAAGTGCAGGTTCACCCTCACATGGCTGGAAGTATCCCAAAAATCTAGAAATTTAAGAAGGTAAAAGCACCAAGTGATAAAAACTTAGTACATAGTAATTCCCTATTTAAACTTTAGAGGGCATAAAGATATGTACAGTGAACAGCGAGCTTGATTAAAACATACAAGTTTATTGCTGCTTGTTTGTAAGCATCCATATAGGCATTACTGTAGTATCTTTGCAGTGTCCTGAAGAACTCTTGCGACTGGATAGCGAACTTTAAGTGTCCTCTTTTTGCAGAGAATATCTATATGATAAAATAACACTTAGTTCATAAAATACATTATAATTGAATAGCTCAACAAGAAAAATGTAATAAAGATATTATGTCAAGTGATAAAACTAAGGTGTTATTTATAGGCTATAGTACTGTTCCAATCAGCTTACCATATTAGATGAATGGAGATCTCAACAGTCAAAATAATATTATATTTACTATTCGCACTCTAGATAGGCCTAAACTTCAAGCAATTACTAGAAGATTTGGCATTTTATTGCGGCAATGTGTAGCTGGACCAGAGTTACAACCTTATGTATTGAGATTTTGATCATTTTACCTATCAGTAGCTGGTATGGCATTTCGTTTTGTTGTCTATCTAATATGTACATACTATTGTCTGTTTTCTTATGTATGTAATGACAAAGATGATATAAAGGGTGGCACAACACCTCCACGCATACGCGGACGAACTCGTTGGAGAATTGCCGAATTGTACGGAAAATTTAGTGTCATCATAGGAATCAAATATAGTGTTGCGGCTACACATTGCCGCATAAAAACAACACATAATATTTTTTGGGTCCATGGATTTCATGATTAAGATTAACCATCATAAGCTTATGATGATTAATCATATGTGAAGAGTATGGCATTTCATTATGATGTTTAAGATTTCATGGGTTTTGGAATAAATGTGTTTTCCACAGTTATATCCTCCCCATGGTTGATTTATTGGTTCCATTTGAAAGGTTCTTAAAAAAACTTCAAGTAAACCAGATACAATGACTAAGGAACTAAAGATAGAGTAATCCTAAAATGATTAGTGAAGCAGAATCACTCCTATTTCAATCCATGGTCCTATGGAAAGAGTGAATGGTCTACAGTGCAAATAGAAAGATTTCAGTGAAGTACCTTGTTATGAGCAGCTGAACCGCCATACTGCACAGCAAGTGTGTCACCCATCCGCTCATAAAAATGCATCAAATGGTGAGCCAAGGGGGAGTCCAAATCAAGTTCAGGGGATTCTATAGAACCAAGTGCATGCAACTGATGTCCAAGAGCAGCTAAACCATACGCGTACTGAGCAACATTTGTACGGTCCAAACAGTCTATACAGTTCGTACGTAGGACACCCTTTTGAAATTTTGGAGGCTTTACTGGTATAGATCCATTGCCCTCTGCTATATCTTCTGCAGTTCCATTACCAGAAGTATCAGAACTGCCACAGGTATCTTCTTGGGACATATCATCAATATTATCGATACAGTCTGTGATATCATCATTGTTGCTGTCATCACATTCATGAGGACCAAAACCATTCTTCCTATAAAGCCCATAGTGAAAATAAGGAAAGGCACAAAAAAAAATAATGCCTTCGCATAAAGAGCCCATCAGGTTAAAAAAACAGAATTCAAACTAAATAGAAAAGGTAACAGATACTTACAATGGAGCATGCAAATTGAAGGAACTCTCAGCCCTTCGAGCTGGAGGAACTTGATAGTAAAAGAACTCTGTCAAGTTCAGAGCTTCAAAAGCCACTTTCAAAAGCACTTGGAGGGCGTTTGTACTTTTTCTGAAATACAACTTGCTTCAGTAATGCATATTAAAAGCATTATCAAACCATACGTGAAAGGTGTGAAACACAAAGAAGCAATACCTTTGAGAGTTTTTATGAAGATCCCAGTGTAAAAATCGCAGATGATTTTCCCCTGGTAGATCATTATTTATAATCTTTATTGCTTTATCAAATTCACGGCGGAGTATAGATTCACGTGGCCTCGTCTCACGTTTCTTTCAAAGCATAAGAAAAATAATTGTAAGAGCATGAACTATTAAGTACTACACCCATTCAAGACATGGCATGGTCTCTAGAACAACTTTGGTCACCAATTCTATTCATCTATTGTAATAATATATTAATAAAGCCCAAGAAAACTGCATGCTAGTAATGCATTTTCAGCTTACCTTAATCAAGTTTAGGATGATTATAGGATTTCCATATCTTCTCCTAAGATTTTCAAAATGAAGTCTGGTAGCTTCAAAATTCTTGTCCTTTTCATGCACTGAGAAAAATAAACAAATCAAAATAATTGAATAATACTGCATACATAAGAAAAAATGGATTCAATGCTTACATATGATATCAGGCTTAAGATTCAGCTTGGATGTCTCCTGAGACCAGAATAGGGGAATGGAACCTCTGTTCTGCACAACGGAGCTTATTTGCTTTGGTCCAAGCATGTCCTCAAAAACAATTTGCTCAGTCTCAACATCATTTGCTACTCTACCCTCGTCATTCACACCTCTCTTTAAATACCTGTTCAACAAATAACAAAATCAAAACAAGAATGCCACAATCCACATGTATTTCCTAATCACATCAACACAAAACATGCAAAGAAAACTACTAGGAAAAATATATATACCTGGTGCCAGCATAATGCCTCGAGCGTCTAGCAACAAGCGTCAGCATAATGTCTTTCCCAGATATTGCGAGTTTATCCTTGATATAAATGGAAATTAGGTTATATTATTCCAAAACTATGTCAGAATTAAAAAATTGCAATATCCAAGAGAAATAAAGAAGTTATACAAAAAGGAAGTTATAACTTAATCATGTGGCAATGGATACACTGTCAGATTTTCTTTAGACTAAGGTTTCACATAAGAAGAAATATCTCAGCTCTACAAGATAATTCCATGTATAATTACAACATATTCCATTATGATGTTCTCTCCTATATACATTTTTTTCCCATAACAGCATGATTTTACTGACAAACATGGAATGCCGCTAATAACCTATGACTGTTACTTGTTTACACAGGCAAATAAAAATCATGTGTAGCTCACTAGTAAAACAAATGAATAATTAAGCAGGAAATTGACGTCTCAACATCAATAAGACCTCGAGGACAGGCTCTTGCTAATCTTGGCAATTGATAATCTAGCATTTCTCTAAGGAAAGAAGGATCTTCATTTTGTTGCATTCTATCATGTTTCACTAGTCCTATTTAAGAATAATAAAAACACTAATTTATGGGTATGTACCTGTTTAAAAAAGCCATAGACCAACGCAACAGTCCATATGGTACTTTTTAGAATGTCGCGGACCCCTCGTGTTAGAAACTCATTCCATACAAACATTGTGTCATACAGGTCCCATCCTTCCTTTGGATCATTAAAATTCTTTTGGAAACTTCTCATGATATTATACGAGTGGCTAAAAAAGAAGTCCTTTCTAAGATCAATTATCTGCAAGAGCTTCTTGTATCTGCACATTAGTAAAGGTTAGATTATCATGAATACACGGTGTAGTCATTCGACATGGGAAATAAATATGTAGCTTTGACCTTGAAGTTTTATAGAAAAAGAATCGAATGCTCCATGGTCATAAAATTTGTAAGGTAAATAGAAGGGAAAAAGCAAAACATGTAAGCCTTGTTTGGATGGGCCTCAATCCAGCCGGCCAGCCTGGGGATTGTACTTGGAAACTCTGCCAAACAAGGCCATAAGGTAATGTGGAGGGCATAAAATGTGATGCAAGATACCTGTCTTCATCCTTGGAATTTAGAAATTTTGCCCTCGACTCGGAATTTGACAGCTCAATCATCGCAGTCCTAGTAACTTGGTAAACTGGATGGCCAAATATAGCCCCAATTTTTCTCTGCTCGGTGATGATTAGCATGTAATAAGGTCCGAGGAACTTAATGAAACCTGAACAGAGAAATCATCATAAATACATTGTTTTTTTATTTGTCATATGCTTTGCATTATGAAATGGTTATAGGAAGATGGATAACTTGCCAATGATTCCAAAACAATTTGTAACAAATTTTACTCCACCAGTTGACCTGTGGTCTTCATCAAGAACCTTTAGCAGATCAAGATAACCACTATGTGAGTACACAGTAGAACTCTCATCTATGTTGAGCTCTGATGGTTCGATTCTATCAATCTTGAGTAGTTTCCATGATGATTTGTCAGTGTTAGTTCCGAGAATATAGAATTTCTGCAAAGTAGAATTCACAATTTAAGTGTGGCAAAAAAGTAGTAAACCAGCATGTAATTGACATTGTATAAAATGTTTTCAGTAAATTCTTAATTATTCAAAGATCAAATTGCTGATAAACCAATAGATAGTCATGCCATATCTACTAGTGAAGAGCTGAAAACTTCTGAAAGGAAATCAGATAGACCCATTGCAATATGGAAATACTGTTCAAAATTTCTGCAAGCAACCAATGATGCAAGTTATAGCCACTACATGTGTCATAGAGGATAACAAACGGCTCGACCATTTTAGTGATGGAGCCTAATTGGATAATGGACAAAGAAATTTCAAAGAACAAAAGGTAGTAAAATAAATGTTAATGTACAGTTGTACACGTTCTCAACTGAGAATGGTCATTAACTCACGCCATGATCTGCTGATCTGCTTCCTGATTAAGTCTGTCACACATCCCCCCATACATGGACCATCCACACTTGGCTAGCCCTAAAACCCCAAGAATTGGCAGGTCACCACATTAACATTTTGTATTCTACTGCTGCAAAACCAGCTATGGAGACTGACTGGCCGATATCCTACTGTAAAAACTTTGTACCAGTGTACTTAGCACCTGGAGATAACTAAAGAATTTGGGCTATACAAGAGACATGCTTAAAAAAATGGTTGTCAGGAAAAAATTAGGTACTAGTAATAGAATAAAAGGAATGAACAAGGGCCAATAGAAGTTGAACAGATTGTTTGTTGATCATTATATATCAAGTAGATTTAAATTTCCACTTTCTTATGCACTGTTCAAAAGTCAAGATTTGCAAGGGACACAAGGATATGAGGGGCACAAAGAGGTACAGCTTCAAAATTACAGATTTATTTGAACATGATAGGTGCAAAGAGAAAAGGAATATACTGAACAAATCAGCTCAGACAGGACAGGATAGCAATGCTAACATACATTTCTAAACAGAAAGTTGCAGGATAGCCTAAATCAAAAGGTATTCAGACCAATTGACAAAACCAAAAGAAGAAGAATGTGTGTGTTTTCACTAGTTGGCATGAGAATATTGAGCTATGAACAAACTAAACAAGAGCAAAGATACTGCTTCAACAGCTCTGTGAACCAAGTAACTAATTTGTACATCAAAATGTAGTGAACAAGTATATATGCAATTGCAAATTCGCCATTGTATCAGCAGGGGAATAAACAGGAAATACATTGGTGCAGTTTTGCAGAGCAAAGAAAATACCAGTGATTCATGGAATACTCTAGGGCAGAAAATCAGTTCAATGACTTGAATTGAAAGAATATCTTTTGTACAGCTGTAATCAACTTATTGCCAACCACGCAAAAGAAAATATACTCAATTCTAGTCCCCCTAAAACCTTAATTTGCCTCTCCATCTTACCCAAACCAAAATTTCGTCCATAAATCTGCTCTAGTATATTCAAATAGCACTCTCCTTTAACACCATACAAAAATTGTCAATGCCCACACCCAGACAGCCCCCATCTACCAATCTACAAACATTGTGAAAGCCATTGAAAGACAGCAAGGCTCAGCTTTTGCAACCAAATTGAAAGCCATCTAAGGATGCAAGGTCTTCACCTTTGCACACAAGATGACAGGAGTACTTTCCACAACTCTGGTATACCTATGATAGCACAATGTTCAGAATCTGAACTGCGTAAATTCATCTCGGGACACCAACAAATATTGAGAAATGCATTTAGAAAATGTCAAAAGGAAATTTCAAAGGTAAGCCATCATTGTAACAGAGAAGTGCAAGAAAATGCTAAGAGCTACCTTTTAGGATCATAGCTCCAAACAAACTAAAGTCCAAAAGCACTTGGAAACAAGGAAGTTCCCTCCTTTTGCTAACCAGAAATAAGCATAACCGCATAGAAACTAACGAAGGAAAAAAATAAAAATTCCCAAATCACGCTCAAAATGAACAACACAGGCAGCTAAGAACACCTAGAAATCGCCTTCCGTGATCGATTCCCAAACAAACACACCCAAATCACAAATAGGAACATTGAATTAACTAAAGGATCGTGGTTCCGAATTTCCCGGCGTGGCACAGAACGATCCAAGCAGCCGCAAATCCGCAGCCTCCACCGCCCGCCTATTCCTAAAGCACACGGCCCAAACGCTCAACAATTTCCAGAGCAACATGCACACCTCAAAACTCGCGCCCTCCTTCCCCGAATCAAGCAAGCACACCAGCAGCATCAGCATCAGCACAGAACAACAAAAATCAGGGGAGCACACACGCAACAGGGGCAACAGCCATTGT
The DNA here is from genome assembly GCA_019925245.2 of Oryza australiensis. NCBI lineage: Eukaryota > Viridiplantae > Streptophyta > Magnoliopsida > Poales > Poaceae > Oryza > Oryza australiensis. Next base: position 1,118,191 of record JAIFGZ020000282.1, read on the forward strand.
GATTCGGACGCGAGGCGCTCACCGACTCGGCCTCGTAGAGCTCGAAGCTCTGCAGGAGGCATCCCCCCACCTCCGCCTCCGCCGCCATGGCCGGCCGACTACCACGGCTCAATCTCGCATCCGCCGCCGCAGCAGATCACAACCCCGCCGCCGCCGCCGGCCGGAAACCTAAATCCGCGCCCGGCTGCTTGAGGTAGAGCATTCCCCGGCTACCAATCACCCGCAGCGGCCGCCCCCGCCGCAAATCGGAACACCTCCTTCCCGCGTCGAATAGAAAAAGCGCCGCGCCTTTGGGATCCGGGAGCTCGATGCAGGACCGCGAGAGCGAGGAATCGAGGGGAAAAAAATTGAGAGGAGGAGGAGACGAGGCCGTGAAAGGGAAATTATTTCTCGCTTCTTTTTTTTTCGGTGCTAAATCCGTGAGACGAGGGAGGAAGGAGAGGACGGAGGAGGAGCGCGAGCTGGCATGTGAGGGAACGAATATATCAGGATCTCCCTTTTTTTTCCCATTTCAATTGTTATTTCATTTTAACATATTTTTTGTGTTTTTCTTATGAATTTATTTCATTTATTGATGTATGGTTATTTTTATTTCTTTTTGTTGTTGACTCAGTTTTGTAAATGTTTGATGTTGTTTTCATTTTATGATTGGTGTTAATTTATTTCCAGGAATGATGGGGGAAGTTAATTATTTCTATTTATTATTTCTGGGAGAAGTTTTTAAGTGTGTGCATTTGGTGCAGAATATATAATACAATTATTATTGTTTTTAGGGAGGAGGAGGATTTGTTAGGTGTAGCTTTTGATTTGATTGGGAGTGTGCATTATTATTAACCATTGGAGCAGCAGAGCACAACGTAGAGGCCGGTGATTGGTGCCCGGGAAACCTGGCCGCTAATCCTCCCGCTGCCTGCCACGCGTGGCCCTCGCCAAGCCGACCAAACCTCACCTCACCCCGGCATTCCGGCCGCCGCCGCCGCCGCCGGCGGTTCCAACGCCGGCGACCATTGTGTTTGTTCTAGCGGCGAAGCAACACGGAGGAACGTGCAGGTTTCGTGGTCAGCTCCACGGTATAGCAACCGTGCACACGCGACACGTCGTACGCGTCGCAACTCTATTTCGTTTTCAGCCGTTGATACGTGTAGCGAGGCGTTCTCGGCTCGCCGGCGCGCACCGCGCTGCGAGGCGGCGGGCGCGGCGTCGCGTCAATGGGAGCGCGCCACGGCGGCGGCGGCGGCGGCGATGCGAGGCGGCGACCACGTCTTGGGGCGCGTTAGCTGTTGGCGCCACGTCCACGCGCGAGACTACTGTTTATAAAACAAAAAAAATACTAGTGCTCCTTGAAAAAAAATGCGACTCTGAACCGTGACACTGCGTGTTGTCAGATCCATCCTTGCTTTTTTCTTCTCCTTCACATGATACACGATTCCACGCCACGGGACAGCCAAAGCCACGAGAAAGCGGGAGTGTTTTCATTTCTGGAGAAAATATTTTTTTGTTTTTTATATATCATCTAAATAATTAAATAATTATTAGATTATATATAAAAAATGATGATTTTTTTAGGATGAAAATCCATCCTGAACTCAAGAAAAAAAGTAGTAATCAACAGGAGATGATAATTAAGATGTATTACACCCTTTTAAGTCTACAGTAAACATTCTGTCAATCAACTAATCGAGCTTGAATTATTTCGCTGTAGCTGTCGAAGACATGGTCAGAAAACTAACTCCAGTAGTAATTAATTACTCCTAACCAACAAGGGACCGGTACAGCAGCATGGGCCTGTCGCATGTGCATTGATGCGGCGGCAAAGATGTTCATCGTCTGCATCGTGGAGTTGCCTACTAAGCATCCCAACAGCTGTTCCCGTATCACTCTGCACTATTAACTCCAAAACAATGACGTATCTAAACCCCATCCCAATCTCCCAATCTCTCTCTTTCAGCAAAAAAAAAAGAAAAAATAAAACAATGACGCATATATATATATATATATCACATTATTCAAAGATCTCATCATGATCACGAAATTCTCAATGACGAAATTAAAGCATATATACTTGCATTTATCATCGATGGGATATGATAATACAGTTTGATGAATGATAGGGATAATTCAGCCGCGTGCGGCGACGGTGGCGGGAGGGCACTGCGCCGGCTGGGCTGGCCGGCCGGGCGGCGCCGGATGCCGTGGCGCGGAGGCAAACCGGCCGGTGGTCGTCGCCGTCGACGACGTGCGCGTGCTGTGGAGATGGCCGGAGACGGCGGGCAGATGGGATGATCATGCTTTGCACGCGCGTCTCGTCGTCCTCGTCGTCGTCGTGATAAATGGGAGCTTTGAGGAGATTGTACAGTTCATGTGAGTCTCAGGGCGAGTTGCGGCGTCAAGTTGCGCTAATAATGGGCTTTTTTAAGAAAAACGAGATGTTTGACAGGGATATGAGTGTGTGTGTGTGTATATATATATGACTAATTGCTGAGCATCATCTAGACCCTGTGCGTGACTGTATAAAAGAGTATAAGAGATCACTAACTGTCAGCCGGGGTGGATAAAGTTTAATTGACAGGATTATGGCATGTAATCTCGGTGACATTGACACCATTCATGCGGTGCCCGTATACAAAGGTTACGAGAATACTTAGAATGAATGGGTCTTATAACTAAAAAAGGCTAGAAAAAAGAATAAAGCTAAATTTTGATCTTTATTGCCTGACAAGCCTTGTCATGGCAATAATCAACATTCTATTCATTTTTGATCGGCTCCATCCATCGCTAACATGGCCCTACTGTCGCAAGATCCACTCCATGAACTTCTTCGGACGCGATCGAACATCTCAGACCCAGCTGCATTTAGATCCTAAATCCAACGCCATAACCCATTCATGGTCAATACGTGCTAGCTTAAATGGAAGAAGGTATATATGTAAGTTTTTTGCTAGTCTTTTAATAACTTAGTATCAATATGAAATAAACAACATAGTTTTGCTCAAATTTTATTTATTTTTCAAAAAGATCTTCAAATTTTAATTTTTGGCGATGATGAGTACCTACTTCAAGCAATCTTCAGAAAAGAAAAAGACGCAGGTCGGAGGCTTGCGCTTGGCAGCTACTAATTGCCAACCAAACTAGGTCATTCTCTGCTTTATTCTAGTTGGAAAATACGTATAACTTTCATGTACATACAAATGAAATACTGTTGCAAAAGTTGTAAATTGATCGCTCCATCAATGAGAGGATAACAAATGGTACTCCCTTAGTTGCTTCAAACTGATCTTATAGAAGCGTACAGTAGCCATGAAAACTCCAAACAAATTAGTGGTAAAGTACAATTTTATTAAGCGTCCCTACAGAATACTATTCCTACTCAATTGAAACAGCTAAGTGCACAAAGAGAACAAACCGGGATGATTCTTGAATAACTCATATGATTGACTGTTGGCATCTCGCTTTAACCATAAATTATTTTTGAATGATTGGATTTAATGAATAAAAGTTGTATGGTTATATTTGTAATGCTACATACTTCGATAATACAACATATTCTCAAGCATATAGATTTTTTTTGTTAAAAAGAAACAGTCAAAGTATGGAATTGAATTATGCTAGTTGTATATTATTTAAGATTTGAATAATATTAGTTTTTTGACTTTTTATTAACTGTTTCGTTCTTTCTTTTAAAAGATGTACTTTCAATCAATGTTAACTTTTATAAAATTAATTGTACTCCACTTTGTAAAAAATCCAATCATTATTTGTATACTCCCACAATGAGAAGCATTATCTTCATATTCAATATGTTGCTTATTTTGGATGAAATTTTTGTGGGAGTGTTTTTAGATTCATAGTTGTGCATTGTGCAATACTACATCACTCGCCAAATGCATTTTGGCCTAAAATTTATTTTTAGGTACTTAAGCTCTATATTTTCAGTAAGCTCTTCCCATAACTACGTCCTTGGAGTAAAAAATGCATATGTTTTGGTAAAAAAACAAATTCTCGGAAACATAGAAGGTACATTATAATGCATAGAGAGTTTAGATTTGGCATTGAATATTTTCTTATCTGTTGGTATTTTATTTGTATAACCTAAAACAACCATGTTTCAAAGCTTGTCGATCTCCCATCCTAAAAGGCATTTTATGTTGTCAAGTTTGTGTGTCAAAACAAGAACTGAAAGATAAGAACTAGTAGAAAACTCCAATGTCTTTAGTGGAGAGCTAGGAGAACTTGTAATTTCCTATTACACTGTTTCACTACTAAAAAAGGCTCATTGGTGTCGCCCCAAAAGGTATCGGTCAAACCAAATCTGGCACATATAATGTATATAGATGGCGGCAAAAGAATAGGTAGTGGTTCGTGTTAAGAACCGCCACCTATAGTCTGAAATAGGTGTCGGATGAATAGTAAAACCGTCACTTATAGTATAGGTGACGGTTTTACTGTTCACCCGGCACCTATTCTTCGCGAATAGGTGGCGGTTCTTATTACGAACCGCAACCTATAATATAGATGGCGGTTTTACTGTTCACATGACACCTATTTGAGACTATAGGTGGCGGTTTTACTGTTCACCCGGCACCTATTTGAGACTACAGGTGGCGGTTTTACTGTTCACCCGGCACCTATTCTCACAAAAACAATATTCCCTCGATTAGTATCATACCGCTCGCCGAACCAGAGCAACACCAGCTTAAATAGGTCCGTGCCTCACTCGCTCGTCGTGTAGAACCGCTCGCCGAACCGCTCGCTCGTGCCTGTAGCTCTATCTCGCGGGCCCGCGCCCGCGTGGAAAAATATGGTAGGTCCAGTAAATATGATGGGTCCGGCTAAAGGAGTGGGTCCATAAGAAAAGATTGAGAGCACCTCATTGAATGATATTTGGTCCGTATAGGTGTCGGATAAATAGGTGTCGATTCTACACGAACCGACACTTCTCGAATAGGTGCCGGTCGAAGAACCGACACCAATGACCAAAGTCATTGGTGCCGACCAATAGGTGCCGGTTGGGAAAACCGGCACCTAAGAAGGTTTTACAACCGGCACCTATAAAGTATTCTGTAGTAGTGTTTCTAGCCATATTTATAGCCTAGCTTTGGTTTACATGAGAAATCACACTATTCTCCTCTCTCAAAAGGATCAATTTACCTGGTACGCATGTCATTTCCTTATCTACAGGCTGATAAATCTTTCTTGGACTACATTCCTGAACCAAGTCTATGATGAAGACCTTGACCAATTGACCACACGGGTTAAACCCAACCATTGACCAATTGATCTTTTGTGTTTATGTGTATCTACGAAGAGACCGTCACGTCTGGTTCAAGATGTCTTCTTTGGTTGAAGGGGCCTTCACAGATTAAAGGGTCTTTGCTAGTTAAAATTGTCTTTACCGATAAAAATGTCTTCGTTGGTCAAGAATGAATTCGCTAATTAAGGGTTTATGTAGATCAAAAGTGTTTTCACCGGTTGAAGGGGTCTTTATTCATCAAAGAGCTTAGGAACTCATGTCAGACAATTTTTATGTTTGATGTGTCAGATTTATACTGTCTTCATCCAAAAATCTATTCATTATTTTCGTCACCAAAACAAAAAAAATAACTCATTTACCATATAACAAAACCAAAATAAATCATGATGCTACACGACAACATCGGCCTACCGAGCACAATGATGTGGCGCGACTAGCACAACATAAAGAAAATTGATTTGGAAAGCATGGACGCCTCCAAAATGCAAGCATCACGCATGGCTAATAATCCAAAACAGAGTCTGGACGTCAGACCACTTAGCGACGCGAGGGTGGAGAAATAACGGGCAATGCCCCCCATGCCGCAGGGCGGATGAGAATGCACTACATCTGGTGGCTACGTGCAGATACACCAGGCGAATTTGGGATCAGGTGGCCAATTGGATGGGGTACAATCAATTACATCCGACAGAATGGAATGACGCCGGGTCCGTACAAGAGTGATGAGAAAATCTGGCATCCACGCCTGGAGTTCCAAAAAAGGTCTACATTCTCTAATCCTCCTAGTGGGGTGGGAAATATGAAAGGAACGAAATCAAAGAATCTTCGAACAAAAAGAGGCGACGTCACACATCCTTCTAAACATGATCAAAGAGGAGGTCAATCTCTGGGGCATGGCAAGTGCAAAGCACCTAAGAGAGTTAACGAATCTCTGAGGCATGGCGGGTGCAAAACGTATAAGAGAGTTAACTCACGTTTTAGTGTAACGTTCATTATATAATTTTCTTTGTAACCGTCCCTAGGGGCTTTTTTTTCTCCTCCTCTATTCAATGAAAAGGCACAATCATGCTAATTTTTCATTAAGAAAATATGACAACCAAAACTTATATGTATGCATGAGTATTAAAATAATATTTTGATTTTCGATCAATAATTTAATTTAGCACATAGAGACTATGAATATGATATGAAAGTAAAATATATCTTACACTTTTGGGAAGAAGCATAAACCAAAGTGATAGAGCCTCTCTTGACGTGTGTGCGCGTATGTCTTTCATATATAGAAAAATTAAAACCACACGATTTTTATGTTATCTACACCATCATCAAGCACAAGAATCATGCATGCAGATCGAGATCAAGCACAAGAATCATGCGGATGGGGATGTGAGTGAGCCCCAAAATTTTCTATTCCTCCACAACCTTAACCATATGATAATTATATATGGTAACCAGAACTATTCCAATCAATGAGAGCTCATCCCTTCCTAAAACAATAAAAGAACGAAAGGTTTGGAGCAAACTAAAAGCAGGAAATGAATGGTTGGATGGGCGAATCTAAATTAATCAATGGATTCGATCATCTGCAGGTCCTGAATTTGTTGTAGGGCCGACCATTCTCCACGCAGAGTGCAAACAGTCCCACAAAACTATCTATCTATCCATACATCATAGCTATCTGCTCATTCGTCCAAGGAATAACTATTTGCCACTGGTGATGGAAGAGTTGTAATGCTATACCTGTTTATTCTCTGCTGATACTGTTAAAGAGTATACAACTAGGACTGATCTAGTACGTATCTGTTTGTGATATTAGATAAAATTAGTTTCCATCTATCTTTAGGTTTACATGAGATCTAAGTCATATACTTTTGTATATATCGATCCTCGAGACTCGATACAGTCCGTGTAACATTACGAGTATACACTACTGGAGAAAGCCACAATTATCCCGGTTCATAACCTCGGCAGTCCCGGTTGTCAAACCGGACTACGAATCCGGACTAGAGATGAGCGATCTCTAGTCCCGGTTATCGGACTAGAAATGCATCTTTAGTCCCGGTTGAAGCCACCAACCGGGACTAAAGATTTTTTTTAAAATTTTTTTAAATTTGCCCTTTTCTCCGCCCGGTTGGTGGCATCAACCGGGACTAAAGATAATTTTCCGCTATTTCTAATTCACCTTTAGTACCGGTTGGTGCCACCAACCGAACAAAAGATAATTTTCCGCTATTTTTCTAATTTATTTGATCCCGGCTAGGTTTAACAATTAAATAATTCATTAAATAGGGTCAAATTAAATTCATTAAATATAATATAGGTTTAAAACAATAATATTAAAATTTAATCAAACCTAGATAATCGTAGACATTAATGTGCTCCTCTAGATATTGTTCCTCTTTTGCCCATCGATTTTCTTTATTTTCATTTGCTGTTGAGCAAGAGAAGAAAATTTTGACTTTTTTGTTTTATATTTTTATATTTTTTATGGACTTAGGAGAACACGAGAGGTAACCACATAAAATTTGAGCGTAAACAAGTAAAAGACGTGGCCTGTGGAAAATTTGGAAGACACGCTCAAAATCGGAAAAAAGCTTCCGGGCTCGAAAAGACAATCTTCTGTGGCATTTTTGGGGAAAATAAAATGCGCCAAACGCAGCAAAGCGGCAAACGAACGCATCCGAAATTTTTCTCATCGATTTTTATATATGGAACGTATCGATCGGAGTCCGTATGTGAAAGTTATGGTCGTTTTAAAAACCGACTCCGAGTTAGAGGACGAAACGGGAACAATGCGCGTAAAACTTGTTAAACGCGCATAAACTAACGTGACGACCAGGGTTTAAATGTTTTTATCAATATTGTACATCCCTCCGATTCGTATATTATCACCAAAATAATTTTACAAAAGATTTTGTATATTGAGAATCATTAGTTAATAACAATATGATGATATGTAATAACAAAATTAAAGCTTCCTTCTATCTTCAATCACCCATCTCCACACAACACCACACTCTTTGAAATTACAGATACTCTTAAATTAATTTTTGGCCATTTGAATCATGTAGCAAAATTTATATATTTTTATTAGGTTCAGTTAAAAATAAACACATTCACTTTTGCCCCGGTTGGTAAACAAAAAATAGCATCTCTAGTCCCGGTTGGTGTTACCAACCGGGACTAAAGATGGTATCAAAGGCTGTCAGAACCTGTCAGAGTGTCAGACATCTTTAGTCCCGGTTTGTAACACCAACCGGGACTAAAGATAGCATCTCTAGTCTCGGTTGGTGTTACCAACCGAGACTAAAGGTGTCCGGCGCTCTGACAGGCTCTGACAACTTTTGAACCGGGACTAGAGGTGATTTTTAGTCTCGGTTCGTGACACGAACCGGGACTAATATTCCTAGAAATTCGTAGACTTTTAAACCGGGACTAGAGATGATCTCTAGTCCGGTGCAACTCAAACCGGACTACTGTGGTTTTGTCACTTCAACCAATAATGGTTTCTCCAAGTAGTGATATCTCTCTTCCTGCTATTGATATTCAACGGATGTCACCCTGTTCTTTTTGGGAGAATGAAATGACGGCACGCTTCATCTAAATAGGGTGATTTAGTTTTCTAGATATGTTTTCTTCAAAATACTGTATTAAAACTTTTTAGCTTAATAATAGTTAATTAATTGATTAATTAATACTCTCAGATAATTATTACAAACCATTAATTTATCTGTCCAACATTCGGATCCAGTCAGCAGAAAAGAAACACTCTCAGAAACAAGAGAAGGTAAAATCAGCCTCGTCGATTGGCCGCCAACATACCTAAACGACTTATTAAAGATAAAAAAAGTATAATAATATATATATATATATATGTATATATGCTTAACGACTTTTTTGAAAAAAAATAATTTTTATGTTTTAAAATTTAATTTTTGTCGATGGCTATAGAGCAAAGAGGCTCGATCGATAGCATGATGCAGTGGAGATAGAGATGGACATCGCTGTTTCGACGTCGGCCGACCGGGGCCAGCCGCCACGTGCGCCCCGGCAAGCCGGCCGGCAGGCCACCTGACGGCGACGCCCTGTCGCCTCCGTCGTTTATCCGTCACCCTGTAGGAGAGTGTACAGTAGGCCCCAACGTCTGTGAAGCGTCCAGAAACGGATAGAACGAATGAGCTGAGCGTCGATGATCGCTCCGACCTGGAATAGTTGGACGTAATGTTAGGGCTAATCATGTGTCCTGGGATGAAACTACTCGAGTGGTTAGTGAAACGTAACTAACCTCCATTATTTTGCATAAGAGATGTTCTGTTGTGACGAGTGGTGGAGACTCTCCACTGGAGAGCAAACGCACGCATCGTCAGATCAACTTCTACGACTGTATCTCGTATGCGTGATGCAGTGCAGTCCCTCGGCCATCAGCTGGAATTACTGCAAATTTCGGACTGTTTAAAATTAGGAGAGTCAGTTTAGTTGCTATGAAAATCCTTCGAAATTAGTCGATTATAAAGTTATCTCGGAGAATGAAACTTATTTCTCGAGGTGATATTGCAGTCCCACGGCGTCTCCGGGAGTCCCGTTCGGTGGCCTTCAATCTGACTGGGAATGCCTGGATTTCAGACATCCGCGGGGCACTCACTGCCCCAGTAATCTCTCAATTCCTCCTCCTTTGGGATGCGGTCAGCCAGATGCACCTCTCGTCGGGTGCGGCCGATCGTTTGGTTTGACGCTTGACAAGCGACCAATACTCGGCTAGTTCGGCATATCGGGCGTTCTTCCTTGGCCAACACCCCATGGCCTATACGTCCCTCCTCTGACACGCTAAGAGACCACCTAAGTGCAAGTTCTTTCTCTGGTTGACGTTTCATCAGCGTTGTTGGACGGCTGATCGCCGCCTTAAGTGTGGCCTGGATTCTCATTCTGCCTGCCCTTTCTGTGCGCAAGAGCTGGAGTTGATCGATCACATCCTCCTTGGCTGTGTCTTCGCTCGGCAGGTCTGGCTCCATGTTCTGTCGCCTACTGGTTGGGGATCTCTCTTCCTCCTCCCGTGGTAGGAGGCTCCAAGACTGGTGGCCGGCCACGAGGTCACGGTTGCCTGACCACCTTCGTGCGGGTTTCGATTCTCTTGTTTTCCTCGTCTCCTGGGGTTTGTGGAGAGAACGTAACTCCAGCATCTTCGACTCAACCCTTTCCTCTATTCCTGTGTTTATGGATACTATCTTGGCGAAGGGCCGGCTGTGGTCCTTAGCAGGCTCTGCTGTGTTTGGAGTTTTTGTGGGAGATTAGGGGGTTGTACCTCTTCTCTTCCGTGTATGGCGTAGTTTTTGTTCCTAGGAGTCCGCGCCCTCTCTCCCTTGGTCAGGGTTTCTACCCCCTGCCATTTGTGTATTCGAACAAATTTCTCTAATATATTGACATGCAATTTTTTCGCATTCGCGAAATTTCGTCCAGTCACCTAAATAAATATAAAAAATTATTTTTTAATAAGATAGGTTATTATAAAATATATAAGTTAAAATTTAACGTTCTAACAAAAATAATAAATATAACTACAAATATAAAATGATTTTTTCGTTTTTAACTTGTAGAAGCCGAATTTAGCTATATATGTTTGTGGTGTGATATATTTTATATTAATCTATATTATCAAATTTTTTTAATTGTTTATAACTATTTAAATTTAAATGATATGTAAACAACGAGGACATCATGAAAATCTATATCCGAAATCCATGTTCTTTTCCTTAAAAAAGGAGGAGTATTTTTTGGCAGAAATTACAACAGAAAATTATAATCACCTTCTGCAAAGGGAATAACTACGATACTTGACGGTTTTTTATGAAAACTTTAAAATATGATTAGTGTAACTAATAATGTAGTTAACTCTAGTATAATTACCATGTACACCAACTTAAACTGTAACTTTATAACACTTATATATTTCCGAAGATTCAACTAAATTACACTGGTGGTAGGCTGGTAGGCCACGTTCTATCCGGTCAGCGGATCCTGGTTGGAATATATCATTCCATGCACGAAAAAAAAGAACAAAAACGAAAAGAAAATCAACTTAATTCATGGGCTCAATTTACTCGTGGGCTTAAAGCCCAACTACATGCGTGCATGGTGTGGCCGGCGCCGGCAACCGCGGCGTGGTCGCTCACCGTCGTCGTCGACGACGACGAGGCCCTTCTGGTGCCTGTCCATGACGGCGAGGATGTACTTGATCAAAGTCCTCGATGTCGCAGGGGATCGTGAGCACGCCGTCGCTGTACTCGAACCCGGACTCCTCCGCCTTCTCCAGCAGCCGGCGGAACACCGGCAACCAGCTACTACGCCGTCGGCACCACGAACCGTCGCCCCCGCTGCACCGCCTCCGCGGCACGTCCGCCAGCTGTTCGTCCGACGTCATCGGCTCCGGGTCCCTGCCGTCGCACTCCTCCCACTACTTAAAAAAACACAGATTGGTGCCGATTTATAAACCTATATAAGCCCGCAATTGATACACAATTGGGTTACGTTATTGATGCCTGTTTCAGAAGAGACATCTATAAAACCTATAAAAAAGAAGCAGCTCAATGAATCAAACCAATACTTCGAGCCCATATCCTCGAGACCGAGAAGCCATGGAAAAAAAATATTCATTACAGCAAACCAACAACATTCATCACACATGAGGTTCTACATAAACAACAATAAGCTAGCTATGTTGCACCCAACAGTACATGTTTATATCCAACACGAACCATAGGCCCTATAGGCCCTAGAACACGAACTCCAGCACATTTCTCCTTTCCAAAAATCGTGAAATCCCAACACAAAAACATAAAAGGAGCACCAGTTGAAGGAGGCCAAGCAGTCCCGAAAGAGTCGCCGTCGCCATCCCTGCAAGGAGGCAAGGCCGGCCACCAGCCGCTCTGTCCCGTGGAGCTACCGTCATCGTTCGAGAGTTCAAGAGAGATAAGGAACTCAGTGTGTGGATGTGATTGAGTATTCAAGAATAAGAATAAGCCAGATTTTTTAACTCCCACGACAAGCGATGATTTTTTTCTCCCCACGCGAGCTCTCTCGCTCATAGTTGTACAATAAACTAATAAACCGGCACGTATAGTATCTACATATGTATTGTTTTTTTCTTATAAACGCTTGTATCATCTATGATAGTTTTTTTTAAAAAAATTGTACATATACGATGTTATAGAGGTTTTAGATTTAAGCCCCTATTTTATAACTTGAGAGATAAAAATGTTTCATATATGTGTCGGTTTTTAAGAGTCCAACATATATAATAATGTTACCACCTTCACCGGCGGGAGCAAGGGCTTCTTGTTGTCATTGTTGGGGCATCCTGGCGTCGCTTCAGCGGCGGTGTCGTCGTTGTTCTGTTTATGTATAAATATATACAAGTTTATAAACTTAAAACTTAGAGTTTATTTAGATGAAATTAACACAAAGTGGTTCCCACTGCACATATAATGTAGTTTGTGCATGTGTAATAAGTTTTTGTGCGTATTGTTCTCTTTTTGTCCTTTAACTCGGAGTCGGTTTTTAAAACGACCATAACTTTCGTATACAGACTCTGATTAAGACGTTCTGTATATGAAAATCGATCAGAAAAAATTTTTGGATGCGTTTGTTCGCCGCTTTGCCGCGTTCAGCGATTTTATTTTCCCCAAAAACGCCTCAGAAGGTTGTCTTTTTAAGCCCGAAAGCTTTTTTTCCAATTCTGAGCGCGTCTTCTGAATTTTCCAGAGGCCACGTCGTTCGCTTGTTTAGGCTCAAATTTTCTGCGATTACCTCTCGTGTGCTCCTAAGTCAAGAAAAACATATTAAAAAAATATAAAGAAAAGGTCAAATTTTTTTCAAAAAAAGGTTATTACTTAAAAAATATAAAAAATATTTTTCACAACACAAGTGATAATATAACTTCATATGTTGTGATAATGAGTTAATGTTAAGGTTATGTACAAATTTGAGTAATATACAAGTTCATAGCTTCTTAAAAGGTATATAAACTTTAAAATTTAGAGTTCATAAACTATAACATAGGTGTAACCATTTATGAACAACATATAGTTTTACTTGATCAAAACTGATTGAATTTTTTATGACAGTGTTATGGACCAAAATTAAGTTGTCTTGTCAATTTAGAGAATTTTCTAACTAAATTTAGATATTATTACATTTTTGAAGTCCAATTTAGAGATGTAAAGATTATTGCATGCGGGCGGCTTAAGAGCCCGCACGGAAAGATAGTTTTTCCGTGCGGACGGCTTAAGCGGTCCGCACGAAATGATAATCTTTCCGTACGGGCACTTAACTCGCGCCGCACGTGATGATCACCACCACCTATATAGGTGTGTGTGGGCTCCAAAATTTTCTAACTCGCAACGAAATTTTCTAGCGCCGCGGCTTCCTCCACCGTCAAGGGCCTCCTCCTCCTCCGCTGGCCTCTTCCACTGCCCCTCCTCCTCCGTCGGCCTCCTCCTCCTCCTCCTCTGTCGCCGCCTCCACCAACCCAGGCCGGCCTCGTCCACCGCCGCCTCCATTGACCGCGGCCGGCCTCGTCCACCGCCGCTTCCATCGACCGCGGCCGCCTCCCCCACCGCCGCCACCACCGACCACGGCCGCCTCCTCCTCCTCTACCACCGGCCTTCACCGCCGCCACCACCGACCGCGGCCGCCTCCTCCACCGCCGGCCTCCACCGCCGCTTCCTTCACTGCGGCTCCACCGTCACCTGCAACATCGACCGCCGCCTCTACCGCCGCCTCTACCGCCGTCGTCGCATCGCCATCGTCATTGTAAAATTTATTGTAAAATTTGTTGTAAAACATGTGAAATTTATGGTAATAAAATTGTGATGATGTGAAATTATTTTTGTGCAATTTGTGATGTGATATTAGTTGTCAATTAATTTAATAATTCAACAATTCAATAAGTCAATAATTCATATAGGATGGATGTATCTTCCCGTGCGTACCACTTAATTCGTCCGCATGGGAAGATCTATTATCCCGTGCAGGTGGCTTAAGTGGCCCGCACGGGATAATAGATCTTCCCGTGCGGGCCTCTTAAGCCGTCTGCACGGGATAATAGATCTTTCCGTGCGGTTGGGCCGCCCGCACACGAAAATTTGATTTTTTTCAGACCTTCTCGTGTGTACGGGCCGGCCTTCCGCATGGAAAGATGTCTTTCGGCCCGTACGCAAAAAATGTTTCTCCAGTAGTGTGTTCCGCTGGGCTTTCGGTCTTTTTGCGGTGGAGGATTGGTGCAAGCGGTGGAGCAAGAGCATATCTCTGTACGATCGAGACGATCTTCCGGTCGCCACCATCGACTCGTCGCCTCCCATCGATCAGCTTCATTCGCCCTCTCTCTAGCTACACCTACACGGCGTGCATGGTGACCATCACCGGCGACATCGCATGCATGCAGGCAGACGAAATCAATTCTCGATTGGAACGAGCAGCTGGCCGATCAGTCGCGATCTGCAAGATAATTCGATCGATGATCTCTGCCTGAAAGAGGGATCGACTCTCTCCTACACATCTTTCACAGTTTCAGACGACATGCAACCCATTGTTTTGCTTATTGAATTACTTATTAACAAATATTACCTTCGCCTCAAAATATAAAGATTTTTAGACTTGGACATAAATATTTAAAAAAATAATGAAATTAAATGAGAGAATGCTATGATTAGTTAAAAAATTTAAATGATGTAAGGTTGTGATTGGTTGAGAAGGAAATATAGGTGAAGAAGTTATTATATTTTGAGACAAATATTGAATGTTGTTATGTTTTAGGACTAGGGGAGTAAAAAATTATTTGTGAGTAAAATTTTTATATGAGTATTCTAGCGACTAAAAAACAAATGCCGTTTTCTACGGCCAAAATAAAAATTAAATTCAAAATTAAATTCTAAAATTTAAAATTTTGACTTATAAACATAAACATAATCCATAATCCGTATGTGGTGTACGCTCGCATGCGACTTAGGAGGAAACACCATGGTGTGAATGGTTGGGGAAAAGTACATCTAAGGTTCCTCATTTGTAACTGAGTTATAAAATCATTCCTAAACTAAAAAAACAGATATATATGACATCCCTCAATTTACAAAATCTACAAAACTGGGTCATCCTAGATCCTTAGACGGTATTGTCCGACGTGACAGCTGAGTCAACGTGAGACTCACATGAGCCTCATGTGTCCTGGTGACCCACGTCGTCACCTTTTCTCTTCCCCTCTTCTCTTCCTTCCTCCTCTCTTACTTTTCTCGTCGTCTGGGCAGGGCGAAGCGGCAGCTGCGGAGGAGGTCGCGTGGGACGAGGCAAGAGAGGAGGAGGTCCGACGGCCAACGCGGCGGGGCAACAGGGCACGAATAACCCCAAGCGACAGGCAGCACGGTGCAGGTGGCGGTGAGGAGGTCTCACGGGGCGAAGAGGGACGATTTTGTAATTCAGTGATAAGTTAAGGGGCATGGGATGTCTTTTTCCAATGGTTGGAGGCAGATGGTGGACTCATTTTCGGCCCAGCCCATGAAGGCCGTGGAGGTCGCTAATCATCTTTTTTTTTTCCCTTCACATTTTGTTATTCTGATTCGAGCTGAGCTTAAGCAATGTGACGGTTGCTGGTTAATTTTTGTGAATATCCAGGAATCATTGCAGCAAATAGATTAATACTACAGCATTTTTCTCCTATTTTTTATGTAAAAGTAGCTATAGTGAATTCAATTAATCGGTGGTGATCAGCGCACCGACAATACAGGATATATCCACGCTCCAGCATGTTGGCTGCTGGTTGGCAACTTGGCACGGCAGAGCAATTGGCAATTTGGCATAGCCTTTTTTATTGTAATTTAAGTGCATGCATGCATGTGACCCAAATAAATTTGGGTGGGTCAAAAGCGAGAAGCAAAATGTGGTCAGCTAATCTTAGCCGACATGGCTGTTTGTGTGACTAGTACGTCTCTAGATCTTTCTAAACTGTTGTAGTGAATTAGCATAAGGAATCCACGTCTGCGGCAATTTGACTGTGCATTTCTGTCCCAGTTGAAGCGTACATCGAAATTTGTCTCTGATGGTTTAAAGAATCTCCAATTAATTTTCCCTACTAAGTGTGAGTCCGAATGTACCATTTCCCAACTTCTATTTATTCAAATATATACTTCCCAAACTAATAAATGACATATTTTTTAAAAAATTATTAAAAAACTGTTTTAAAAAATTATATTAATTTATGTTTTAAATATTTTTTAACTAATATTTAATTAATTATGTATTAATTTGTTAGTTTGTTTTACGTGTACGGAGAATTAGTTTTAAAATCATACTGACTAACTCAGCCTAAACGTAAATATATTCCAGTTGACCTGATAAACCCTACAAATGCAAGTCCTTGCAGGTATCCAAAAGTTTGCCAGCCATTCTGAGGCACTCCATTTACAGGTTCTATTGTTTGCTTGTGATTTTATAGCTATTTTTTGCGGGGGATTTTATAGCTATTTTTTCGTGGGTATGTAAAATTAAACGGTCGGCAGGAATGTTCTGGAATCACATAATAATAAACAAACAAACAAACAAAACCTAGAAACGTTTTGGGTGGCTCAGTTGCACGTAATGCGTGTCGTGCACGGTCGATTTTTTTAAAGTCCATATCATAAATGGTTTCTGGATAGTTCGATGCTTTTTTTTTGGCGTACGTCTAGTTGCTTTCCACGTCATCGTCCATTCGTCCTACGCTTTTGCCGGATTAGGAAACCTTTCCTGGTTCCTACCTGGGCATGCTCGACGTTATTTCTTGGTGAGCTCTCACGTTATTTCTCTGTAAGCATTGCTGCCGTTTTTTTAGAAAAATTTAGCACTGCTGCATTAAGCAAAACTACTAGTAGTCCTACAAGATTCTTTTTTAGTCACTTGTCAAATTTCGAATAGATTGGATTCTCTAAGCATCCTATTAACTCAAAATGTATACATTTCCGTGCATTAAAATCAAATGCCTTATTAATATATATATTTTAATAGCAGTATAAATTTTAAATAATAAAAATGTTTATATTTTAGAATCGATGAAGTAATACTTTGTTACCATGCGTACTTATGTTACATTAGAAGGTAGCGTCTCTGATTATAAATATTTTATATTTCAAATAAGATTAGATCAAACTTTCATGAATGTGGCGATCAACCCAACATACGCTCAAAGAGACAAACAAGTGATGCATCCTTAATCTCACTAAATTTTTATTAAAAACTTATTTATGTGCATTTGATATTTATAAACATCAGAATTTAAATCTCAATAGTTAAAATCAACTATAAATTAATCTACACCATATTATTCATGCATTCCATGTGTATTAAAAATTTAGGACAGAATAAAAACCTATTCTATATAAAATTTAACGTTTAGAATTTCAACCCGGTTTGATCAAATCCGATCATAGATGTCCTATATATGTTTTTTCTCAATCACTCTCCGCCTTCTCTTCCTAGGTATTATTCCTGAACATTTCGAGCTGGAGTAGAATAGGACTCGTTCAATATAGTACTGTAGTATAGGCTAGGAGAAGGTTCGAGAGCCCGGACAAGTTATGTAACGGGAGTGTGCGCTTTCGGCAAAAGCGGGGTGGCAACGTATGGAGTTCCTTTCTTCGTCTTATAAAAAACCAAACATAAAAAACTAATACTAAAAGATAACATCTAACTACATTAGTTTTTTAATAAAAAATATTATAGGTCAGGGTTTAACAAAATCGTGGGTACGCAGTAAAACGAGTATAATCATACAGAATGATACATACTATGATTTTAAAAATTAAAACCGTTAACATACATCATAATCACATGGTTAATGCACAGTTTGATAACCCCTGCTATGGACCATGGGATGACGGACACAGAGCATGGGGAACTTTCCAGAGTTCAGTGACTGCGACTACTTGATCGCCACAAAATATCTTGTGATTCCCCTCTATCCGGTGGTTAATTAACCCGTGGTTGGTAGTAAGCACGTACTCTGTTTTCATCTTAAAAATCTATAATCTATATCTATAATCTATAACTATTTATAAAACAAATAATGTTTCTATCCAAATTTTTCGTCCATCTGATTATTTTACAGAAAATCCTTAAGTTTTTATAAAATTAACCCGCAGTTTCAATATTGAAAAAAAGAAAAAGCTTAGATGGAAAAAAAAGACCTCCTACGTCCCTTCCTCCTGTCCCCATCCGAGCTCGCGCCCGCGTCACGCCCGTGTCCTCTCTCCCATCACTGCTCGGAGCTCCCGCGCCACGCCCGCACCCTTCCTTTCTCTCGTCGCTCGAAGCTTCCGCGCCGTCGTCTACTTCTCTTTTTATGTCGTCGTCTCGTTGTAACGTATAAGTATTTTTGCTAGTAATCTATATATAAAGTACTTTACTTAGGTCTCCTTGCACCGGTGAAGTTTTCTCAATCGCCTAGTCTTAATTCCGAAAACAATATAAATCACCATATGCTTCCATACACGATACCCGTATCACACAATCAGTGACACGTGCACGATGCAATAGCGATCGAGCTTAATTTGTTTCGATCAGATACCCTACGTACCAGTACACGACCGGAGAACTGAACTGCATGCACTCATCCAATGACGATTCTTCCAGAGAGAGAAAGAGAAAGCTAGCACTAGCAGTGAGTGTACGTCATATCATATGCATGTACGATACGTAGTACTCTTTCTTATTTCTAATACATTGGCACCGTTAATTTTTAATAAAACGATTATTTATTTATTTTATTATGACTTATTTGATATGAGTTTGACACGAGTATTAAAATAGTAAGACAAGAAAGTTAATAAAGAATTTAATGGTGGAAGGTTTGGATCGGTTTGGAAGTAAATGTAAGTGGAGAATTTGTTATATTTTAAGACAGAAAAATATTTATTATAAAAAATATAATCTATACTTATAGTTTTATACGTATATATTATAATTTTAAATAAAACGATAGTAAAACGTTATATAAAAATGAACGGACGTTACTGGCTAACTAATATTTTTTGGGGTAAAAAGAGAGGGAAAAAAGTTGTCAGGCTCCGGGTTTGCTTGCATGCGCTTCTGGAGGCTTCCCGTGGTGCAAGTGGAGAAGCTAGCCAACTTGTGTTGCCGGCGACGGCCTCTCCCTCCTGCACCCGCTGCACGGCACCACACACCCCTTCGCCTACGCTTCTCTCTCCGGCCGATTCGCCGCGCGTAAAGAGTACGGATATGGGCGCCGGCGGTGGCGCCGACAGGCAGCGGCACGACGGCGGCGGCGGTGGCGCGGACGCCGACCTCTACGCCGTCCTCGGCCTCAGCAGGGAGTGCACCGACGCCGACCTCAGGCTCGCCTACCGCAAGCTCGCCATGGTACGTAAGCTACCCATCGATCGGCTTCTTCTTCTTCTTCTTCTGGTTCTTGTTTGATTCGTCGTAACTCATACGTACGTCTCTCTCCATCTGGTCGCGTGCAGATATGGCATCCGGACAGGTGCTCGGCGGCCGGCGGCAGCTCGGCGGGCGTCGACGAGGCCAAGGAGCGCTTCCAGGAGATCCAGGGCGCTTACTCCGGTAACTTTTTAACATTTCCTTCTTCGATTCCACGCACGGAGAAGTAGATTGATCTTGGCTAGCTACTACAGTACATACTCATGTCTCCTCCTCTGCTTCTTCTTGCTCCTCTCGTCTGCGTTTGCAGTGCTCTCCGACTCCAACAAGCGGTTCCTCTACGACGTCGGCGTCTACGAAGACGACGACGAAGCAGATGTAATTACTGACTAACTAGAGTGCGCTCGATCTGTTCTTCTCGAGGACGTGTTGTTGAAAATTCGGTGATTGACGAGGTGTTTTCTGCAAATTTTGTTCTCTCCTTTTGGGCCGCAGCTGTCGGGGATGGGCGACTTCCTCGGCGAGATGGCGCAGATGATGAGCCAGGCGACGCCGGCGGTAGCAACACCAAACATCTGGACCGTCCTTTCCGCCCTCGAGATTCGTGCTCACCATTTTTCACTTCCTTTCATGCACAGGAGAGCTTCGAGGAGTTGCAGCAGCTGTTCGTGGACATGTTCCACGACGACATCGACGCCGGCCTCTACCAGTCGAAGCCGCCGTCATGGCCATCACGGTCTTCCCCTCCGCCGCCGGCGACCACCAATGCACGGTTGCCGGCGGCGGCTTCACGCAAGGGCGTGAACAAGCGGTGTTCGCCGGCGATGGGCATGGACTCCAGTTTGGGCGGCGTGGGCATTTCGGGCTTCTGTTTCAAGGTAAATTAAGGGAGATTGATTTTCATCCCCTTGTTCTTTCCGTGACATCTAAATGATTGTCAAATTTTTTTTAAAAAAATAACAACATATATTAAAATGAAATATATCAGATTTTTACAAGTTAAAAATCAAAAACATATAACATCAAATTTGATTTCTACCAGTTAAAAATTTTAGTTATATTTGTTAGTTTTTTATAACTTTATAAAAATTAGATGATAGTTTATTAATTTATTTTGTTAAATTTTTTTAAAAAATTTAATGACTATGTCACCTAACATGTAAGAAATAATGCGATATCCTGTTGCTAACCTCGAAACAGAAACAATTAAGAACTGATCAGCTCTGTTGTTAACCTTGCCATGGCTGAAGATGCTGCTGTCGCTGACATGCTCGGCAAAAGCGCATTTTCAGCTTTCCTTCTGCTGCCAAGTGCCAACCAGTCAGTCTGGTCTCTTTTGAGACAAGGCAGCATCTCTCGTGAGATTTGTTCGTGTGCCCTTGCAAGATTCAGCAAATCTCGCTGTCTGTTTCAGCGTCATGTTAATGCTGGTGTACAGTGACATTTGGAAGCGAAAGCTGCGAAGCGTTCTAAAGCTGCTGTACAGTGACATTTGGAAGCGAAAGCTGGGAAGCGTTCTTGTTAGAGCATCACCATTCACCTAAATTTTATCTTTTAAATAGGATGGATAGGAGATCATTCAAATATCAACAATCTCTATTTGTATTATGTCCATAGCTGATCATCCAAATGTTGTACCTTAATTTTAGATGGATCAAAGCCCAAACCGGATGGCTGGCTGGCCCAAGGAAAGGCAGGCCGGGCGGCGTAAGGAAGGGCAGGGCAGGCGGCGTCTTGGGCGGGCGGGCGGCGACGTCACTGGGCGGGCGGGCGGCGCGTCCTGGACGGGCAGGGCTGCGATGTCCTAGGCGTATGGGGCGGCGGTGGCCTGGGTGGGTGGTGCGGCGGCGAGGTGCGCAAAAGGGGCGGCGGCGAGGGAAGGGTAGTGCGGCACGTGACTCGTTGTTTTGCGGGCGTTTTTTCACCTCTGCACGCAGGAAAAGGGTGATGGGGGAGATCCCTTCATTTGGGTGAAAAAAATACAATTTGAATGATCATCTAAAATAGATGATGAATTAAGTGATCTGTTGAACCATGATTTTTCATCAAAATCACTCAAATTAGGATAAATCATCATTTAGAACAAGTGTTGTTGGTGATGTTTACTAGCACTGATTTTAGACAGATGGCGATCGAATTTGTGATAAAATTTTGTTCTGTCTTCAGGCGCCATGGATGTTGCAGGACGCGAGCACCGCCAATGCCGCCGGCGGCGACGGTGGTGGCAAGAGGAGGAAGCAGAGGCCGCCGGCGGCGAGCCACGGTGTGTAGCTGGATGTTCATTGATCAATCGCAGCAACGTACTCGAAGAAGATTTTGATCGCCAGTGCTCGCCACGGAGAGTCAGTGACTGACATTTTTTTTCATTTTTATTTGTTCTTGTTCATAGGTGGCTGTACTGAAAAGCGAGAACACTCCAAATTTGATTAAAATAAACACACACGGTGTACAATTAATTTAGTAGTCCAAGAGCTTATTCGTTGCCCTAATAAGCTAAAGACAAAGCCAAAAATTAAAATTTCAAAATTAATTTTCAAACTGAAGTTGATTTTAAGATATTTTTAATATATTTTTTTAGCATTGGATATATATATATATATGTCTACTTATAAATTCTATTAAGGAATATGAACCACGGATAATGAGGCTCTAAAATTGTTCTGTTTGATAATTGGTCGTAATGAGCTGAACTATAGAGTTGGGAAACTCTTCAGAAACAGAAGGGCAGTGACCAGTGGAGCTTCTGAAACTAGTGATCTTCTACAGTGTTCTTTCTCTGAAAATTCTTTGAATCCTATAAAATGCGTGGTTTTGGGGTTGTACATATGAAATAATAAAAGCGTGCAGATTTTTCCAACTTCTGTGGAGTAGCTGTCTCAGTCATCACATCGTTGCAAAATCGCAGCATTTGTGGCTGTTCTGGTAAAAATGCCCTGGCAAACGTTTTGGCCCTTGTTGGATTCAGTAAGTTTGGCTTAAATCTGGCCGCCTGGTACTGCTCTGGCTTGCTTTCAGGACTTCATCTGGAAAGAGGCAGTAATAGGGTTCTTCTTCTTGTGGGGCTCTAGCTGATGCAAATCTTGTGCAAGCCATGTTGATGCTCGTGTCTGCTCTGGATTTTATAAGTATCTCTAATAACTTTAAAGTCCTGAAGTTAAAATAGGTACTACCTCCCTTTCAGATGGAATTTATTTTTGGTTTTTTTCATTTATCTCAAAATAAATTTATTTTTAAATAATCATTGTATTAGGGAAATAACCGAGGAATAACCAACGGAGCAGAGACCGACACATAGACATGGGTACAGCTGCATCCCAAATTTTTAGTGCAAAAAGAATCCTAAGAATTATGGTACATTACATATGTGTTCTAAGTTGGGTCAAAGGGGTTACATTTGCACTTAAATTAGCATTCCAGTCTAATTTACCTCAACCCTCCTTATTCCATCCTGCACTTGATCAACGGGCCAATAACCAATGGACTGGGTGACTACTGGTCAACAAGAAAAAATTGATAGGTTAAATGTGAATTAAAAATTGATAAACAATTTTTTTAGCCTTTAAAGAATTAAAATTTGTGAAAAAGTTAGTTGGTTGAACCTTCAAATTTGTCTCGTGACGACTTGCTCAAGGGCTTTTTAAATTCTGTACCACGAATATTGCAACTCATTATTCTATACAAAATAAATGAAGAAATATCACGGACATAAAAATACTTTGCTGAGATACATTCTTTGAAACAACTTTTTTTTCAATAATAAAAACATAATATTCTGTTTTTAAAAAAATCCGATGGATTATATTCTAATTTTGTTTAGTACTTTGTAGTTTATTTTACTTTCAACATGTTCATGTTAGTTATTTTTATATAGGCTTTATCGTTTATATTGAGCAATTTTTTTTAACTTTGTATCCCTATTTTTAAAATTTTGTGTCTGCCAGTGCAAAGAAGGAGAATAACTGTATTGAGATTTGAGAAAGTGAGAGTATTATTATCTTTTGGTTTGTATTAGTGTATGTTTGTTGGGTGAAAATAAAATTATTTCGGAAGGGAGGGTGTAGTAATTGTAGGTTACATGCGAGTTCGAAAGGTGGTCATGTATAATATGACTTAGGATAATAGTGGATTATAAACTTATGTGAAAGAGAAGAAAAATAAGAAGTGTTGGCTCTTATGCAAAGAAAGAACTTAGTTTGCTCTAACATATTTACGTTAAATTTATAGTGAAAGAAAAAAATAGAAAAAATAAAACTAACCTTATAGTTAATATATTAATATTTTGTACATAGCTCTAAAAGTAAGGATAATAGTGAGCTATAATCTTATATGAAAAAAATAAGAAAAGTGAAACACATGTTTCAAAAAATATGCAAAAATTCACAAATTCATAGTGAAGAAAAATATTCTAATCTTGTAGCTAACTCATTATATATGTTAGCTATTCAATAAACTTATGGCTAGTAATTTAATATGAGTTAATAGCCAATAGTAACTCTAGTAATTTAATATAAATTAATAACCAATAGTTAACTCTACTATTTCTACTATTAAACTTTCTAGTATTAAACTTGCTAGCTGCCCAAAGCAGTGAAGAATTCTGGACGCTTTTTTTCGTGTTTGGTGCATTAATTTGGATGACGATATCTTCTGATGGTGATAACAAGTACTCACCTTAATTTGGAATACATCAATAGTTATTCAAATATATTAACCGCATCAATCTCACCTTAAAAACAATACATGGATTGACGAGATTATTGTTTTCGATGACATTCCAGAAAGCGTACCGGCAAATTGCTCAAATGCATGCACGAAAGTTTCACATTGCATCTCAAACAGTGGCATCAAAACAGCCGAACGGGACTGGAATAAGTATGACAACGTCACTATTATAAGATATTAATTTAACCAGTCGACTAATACTAGCCAAACCATATATAATGTAGCGTAAAGCTGCAACATAAGCTAACAAAATTATGTCTCAGCCGAAGGATGAGACGCGATACACAGCAATCCACAGGCAGTATGAATAACGGCGTAAACAAGTCTTGCAGATTGGATAATCAGGCCTGCCTTCACCTAAATTCCAACACCAAACCGCAATGATACTGCTCTTCCTACAAATTGAGTATAACACAAAGTTATCAGCCCAGAATAATAGAGTTATTGTGATGAAATCGATGTGTTCAAGTAGTGTCCAACAACCACCTACCTGAAACCAGTGATGCCAAACAGCAGTGCTGATTCACTTATCGCCTGCTCGTCTTGCCTATAGAACGTTTTCCAGAGAATAGATGCTTTGGTTTCAAAGTTGGAATGACACGATCCGCCTCTCCGCGACGAGCCTCCTTGTTCCTGTTCCTCACAGAATCCTTAGCTTTCTTAATTGCCTTCTTCTTCTGAGCAGAATCCTTGAATCCTTCTCCTGGAAGGACCTCCTCAGGTGGTCTTGATTTCGACCTAGACCTGGACCTCGACAAGGCGCGCAACTTCTTGCTGGACTGCTGGCCATCTACATCCATATCATCACCATCACTAGCAGCTCTGCTCAGTGACCTCTCACGCTTGCGGCCTCTAGAACGGCTGCGGGCTCGGTCCATAGCTGCACTAGGATCAAAACCCATGGATGAAAGTTGACGACCCATTCTATCAGTTGTGAATGTCCTGTCTTTGTCAAACTTTCTAGGAACAATAGGACGGCTTTCTGCAGTTCTCTTCTTCATTCTATGTTCTTGGATGAGCAATGCCTTCTTCTTTCTAATCTGACCCAAGATCTCACGCTGCTCTTCAGTAAGTTCATGGCCATCAATCCGGAAAGCTTCCTGTGCAGCTTCCTCTTCAAGGCGAAGACCCTCCTCTCTCTCCAACTCTTCACACCTCTGCAGTATATCTGGATCCAGAAAATCAGCAACATTATGCCCATCCAATATCTCAGGCAGAATATCTTCCTTCCATTCATCATCGGCCAATATGTAATGCTTCTTGAGACTTGCAGAATAGACCCCAGCACCTCCATTCTCATTCTCTAGGTCCTTCTCCAGTTTCCTTTCCAGCTTCTTTTCCTTTGCAGCAGCAGTACATGCTCGAGCTTCCAGAACAGCCTGAGGGATGCAAGGAGGCCTCTCCTTGTTATCACGAGGCTTTGGCATAGCAACATGAAACCTATTTAGGCAGTCATTGATCTTCTTTGATTTCATTTTGATCTCCACCCTCTGATCAAGAAGCCTCTCACATGCAGCATTTTTGACAGCCATCACACCCTCTTCAGTCAAAGTACTCATAGTCAACAAAACACCCTCTTCATTATCTTCTCCACCATGACCTATGGTCTTCATAGCCTCCGCCTTCATCTCCATTACCAGCTTCATGTCCTCCTCAGACAGATTTTCAAGAGGCTGCAAGTCTGTCTTGTTGCACACGATGACTAGAGGCTTGTTCATGAACAAGGACTTAATACTGTGGAAGAGCGCAGCTTGCTGAGCAATACTGTACCCACAAGACCCCGAGATGTCCAGGAAGAATAGCACAGCAGCTCTCAAGTGGGCAAGAGCAGTGATACTGCACATTTCTATGATGTTCCTGTCCTCAAAAGGCCGATCAAGGATCCCTGGAGTGTCAATCACCTGGTACCGCAAATACTTGTAATCTGCATGACCAACAAACAGGGACTTTGTTGTGAAAGCATAGGGCTGGACATCCACATCTGCTCTTGTGATCTTGTTCATGAAAGAGCTCTTCCCAACATTAGGATAGCCACAAATCAATAAAGTCCTGGTATTTGGGTCTATAGATGGAAGCCTCGCCATGTGCTGCCTGATCTGCTCCAGGTATGCTAAACTAGGACTGATCCGCTTAATGACAGTACACATGCGACCTAGTGCAGCCACCTTCAGGCACTTGCACCGGTACAGTGAGTCTCCATATTTGAGTAGCCTCAAATAGTCCTTAGCTATCTTTGCAATGATATTTCTGGCAGTGTTGATTTGGCCCAAGGCAAGTTTGTAGTGATCTTTGTTGTACAGAACATGAAGGAGATCACCATAGAAAGGATGGATGTCATCCAGCCTTGGGAAGTCATCGATGACGGTGGACAGCTTCTCATAGAAGTTTGACTGGGTGTACTTAACCTTCCGCATATAAAACTGACGAATGCGGGAGATAGCATATCCCTTGTGGACAACAGTTGGTGTTTGCCTCTGGGTGCGGGACAAGATGATGTCAATGAAGTCCTTCCCAGGAGGAACAACAGTGATACGCTTGAAATTGTATTGCACCATCTTCACTAGCTCAGATGACTATTTCTGTCATACAAACAACAGTGCATATGAAATCCGTACAGGATAGCAGGATGCAATACGGAAAATTTCAGAAATAATATAATTGGGAACAAGTATAGGAATCCTTCCATTGTAAATAATAGAGTAAATTGCACAAAACAACAAACCATAATATCATTTACTGCAACTTAAATTCCCAAGCATTATCCAGTAAATCTAAAAATATAAGACAAAATGGAACTCCCAGTTTATTTCTGCAACTTAAAAGTGTTTATTAGAACAGGTAGCAGACAAAGGCTGTAAAACACTTCAAGGAGTCAGCAACACAACATAACAATACACCACAAACAAAATGAAAAATATATCACACATAGACCTAAGCACCAGTAATAGCATCCTGAGAGATTACACAGAACAAGTTACATGCATCATAGAACAACGCTCCAGCAAGCTAATTCTTCCTCTCTATCTATACTCCTTCGAAAAAAAATGGAATAGTGCTGGTGAATCTGCAACCTGCCAGCCACCCCTACTACATCTTTCTATGGATCGCTCCCTGAACATTTTAATTCTACAGTCGACATACAGAACTTTTATCTGCTATCCTCTACTTAATTAGCTTAGAAAAATCATCATTAACAAGGAAAGTCTAAGATGTTCAAACTAGTGACATGTATATATGTAATGCACAAGTTGATCTCACAATTAACACGCATAAACACTATCTGCTATTGTAAAGAAAAAGAAGGGACATATTTGACACAAAAATTGCATTGCTCATATAAGCACATGAATGGTTCATTCTAATCCATTGCAAAAGAGCGAGCATTTAGCTAGTAGTATCAAAAGTTTGTCCAAGCGAAGCAGACAGTAAGCAATATGAGTAAGCAATATGGCTTGGCAGCAATGGAAGCACAAGCATTTTTTTTTCGCACAAAAGGATTGCACGTCAATATATTAGAAGAAGAAAAGGCTTTACAAGCACAAAGCACTCAGGAAAAGACTGGAAAAAAAACTAAGTGGCAGAAAACGGCTCCGAACACGGAGCCCAAACACAGAAACCACGCTACTCTCCCAAGAAAACCCCCAAAACGGCAACACCCGCTAGCAACCACAGGCTATAGAGTCCACCGATTCTCAAACTTCCATAGCTATGTTAAATCTTAGCAGCAGCTAGCCCGCTGCTAAACCGTGCTCAACAATCAGATATCTTTTTCCACCAAACCATCAAATCTGATTTACCCGCTTGAATGGATGGTAATCAACACAAGGAACAGACCGCAGAACAGAAAAAGATGTCGTGACCAACTAATCCGCAGAAACAAAACATATTTCGTGACTAACTAATGACACAATCAACTGAAAACGACCATGTATAGTCCGATCAACCCATAAATCAGAATCAAATAAGCATACACACGAGCATGAGCAGGTAGATGAACGGGAGAGGAGGGGCGTTACCTACGTCGTGAGGCGGCGGCGGCGGCGGGCGGGAGAAGGTGAAGCAGCAGCGAGATACGGTGCTTCGCCTCCTGGAGGCGGCGGCCGCAGAGGCGAGGCGGCGGCGGAGGGCGGCGGCTGCGGCGGCGGCGGCGTCCCCCCTCTGCGTGGCGGCGGACGGGGCGAGGAGAAGGAGAGAGAAGTTTAGGGAGGGTTTCTCCCGAGGGTCTTATAGCGTGGGGCGGTGATGGGTAGTGGGCTTTAATGGGCCTGATGGTCTCATCAAATATCTGCAATAATGGGCCTAAAGGCCCACAAAAACACGGCCCACGAGTAGCTTCCAGATTCCACGGCTCAGCCTCCGCCACGGCGGCGACACCCGACTTCTCCTCCTCCTCCTCCTCCTTCCCGCCGTCGTGGAAGGGAGGAGAGCGGCGGCGCCCCCCACCGGCCACCGGAAGGTTCGTCTCCTCGGCCTGTTCAGCCTCTCTTCGCCTTCTTCTCCCCTGGGCCCCGCGGTTCTCGCTGGTTCGGGGGTTCGTGGGTTCGTGGATTGTTGCTGTTAGGGTTCGGAAGCGGTGGTATTGGTTAGTGAAGTCGGCTGCGGCGATGTTGTCCAGGATCTCGCAGCTCGGGGCGCGGCTTCTGCGCGAGAATAGAGCTGGTACGCGCCCTCTTCGTATCTTTGTTTATTGGTTAATCCTCTGGAAGCAGCTGAGAAATACTTCCAAACCATGAGGAATCTATACAATTATCCCTAATGATTAAAGAGCGATCGATTTGTATGAACGATATGCGTGGCTTCCGTTATGGCATCCACCATTCTATGGCCGGTTTCGCGAGTTCAGAGCCACTTTTGTTGAGTAAATCTGTGGTTTTTCAAATGCTCCCCCGTTTTATGCGTGGCTAGTTTAGTAAAGATGGAGACTTGGTGCTATGCCATTGGTTTTTATTGTTCTTGCTCTTGTGCAGCAGGAAATTTGGTAAGCAGTACAACCAGCTATTATCGAGGTCAACTCAGCGGACGTTTTGTCCCAACGGTTAGTCCAATCTGTATGTTGTCGTTGCGATTGCTAGTGGTGAGTTTGGCCAAAAAATTTGCATACCCTTTGTATGTGCTTTCGCTGAGAACTCAACTCGGCCAAGTCAACTGTATCTTATATACCCTTTATGATGTTTGCATTCTGAAATTTGTATAGCTGTTACTGACAATACCTACAAAAAGAGCAATCATAAATGTTTTCTAGATATGACATGGATTTTCTGAAATGACCAAATGAATTTTGCATTCTGAAACTGAGAGACAAAAGATTTATCTACCTGCACATTTTCCACCAGCAGTTATATCTTGGGATTATGTTTTGTACCTCCCGAAGAGATGATTTATCGTTTGCAGATGTCCTTGTATGTAATGAGCACTGATCTGTAACTTTTCAGAAGAACATCCTATTCTCCACAGCAACAACTAGTAGTGATCATGACGACGGCAGTCAGAACAAGGAGAAGTAAGTATATTTCCTCTCTCCTTTCTTTTCCTTTTTCTGGTATAGCATGAAATTTGATACCTAGCAATATTTTTATTGGACAAGGTAGTGCTGTATCCCATATCGTTTTAATGTGAGTTTCTTTAATGTCTTTGTCATCTTTTGAGGGGCTGCTCCTGTTTTTCCCTCCTAGGAAATAGCTGTCCAAAACAACTGATTAGTTTTTCTAATGAGCAAATTTCTTTGTGCTGCACAGGATCTCTGTAACATTTGTGAACAAGGATGGCACAGAGCAGACAATCAGTGTCCCTGTTGGAATGTCCATGTTAGAAGCTGCTCATGAAAATGACATCGAACTTGAAGGTTACAGATTTATCATTGCAACTGTACTATGCTTTGAATTCTTAACTTCTTTTGCTGATAAGAACAGCTATCAAAAGCAAATTATATTTACCCAATTGACATGGCATCCATTATTGATTACATGATGTTATTTGACATGTTTCATGTATAAGGGGATTTCATCTTGCCTTTTAATGATCTATTGACTAATTTTTAATTGTAGTTAGTAACTAGGTTTGGTATTTTGGGTACTGCAGGAGCATGTGAAGGCTCACTTGCGTGTTCAACCTGCCATGTCATAGTTATGGTATGCTCTATATAACAAATCCTGGTTTTTAACTTTTCATGCTGTTGTAGAGATTGAAGTGCCACTAACTAGCCATTTCAATTTTGTCCAGGATGTAAATTATTATAATAAGCTAGAAGATCCAACAGATGAAGAAAATGATATGCTTGACCTTGCATTTGGACTTACAGAAACGTAAGTGAAGATATCTTGAAGGTTTTATTAATTTTGTTTATCCAGTTTCATGGTTCCATGGTGCTTGCTGTCTGATTATCATGCAAGCAAACATGTTAGGTATCAACCAATGACTATGCATGGGTATTATCAGAATATTTTAAGTAGTTGATGGCCATAGTGAGTGAGGGAGGGGAAAACGAAGGACTGGGGGCATTTGATATGAGAGGATACGACATGCAGTTGCTTCCTTAATCATCCTGATATGTCTCCACCTGTATCTGTGTGCAACCTTTACAAACTAATTGCTGGTTCCCATGACTTACTATATGCATGATAGAATGGAAATTAAAGACAAAGTAACTTATCGACCAGCATGTTAAAATAGCCAAGTGAGATATTCTCATGCTGGTAAGTTGTAATTGTATAAATACCATGGTAGCTTTGGAATGCACTTGAGTTTTTGTTCTATGCTGTATTACATGAATAAGAGTAAAGTATTTTGCGTATGGCCCTCAAATCATGTGAAAGGTGCATTTTAAATGTTTGTCCTTTCTAATCTGGCATCAATTTTTTGAACTGCATTCAGGTCTCGTCTTGGCTGTCAAGTGATAGCAAAGCCAGAACTTGATGGCATGCGACTGGCATTACCAGCAGCTACACGAAACTTTGCGGTGGATGGCTTTGTACCAAAACCACACTAAAAAGACTGATATCTGAGACTGAGAACACAGGTTCTTACACAGCGTCATCAATTTTGTAGCCCAACACTTGTAACTTAAACAACAGCCTTTGGTGTTATGAGGGTTTTGTGTTTCAGGGAGGATTTGTTCATTGTTGAGCTCCTCAGTTAGTTACGGAAATTATTATTTCATCACTGCCACACTACCACCGGGTGAATAAAATGCTTCTTCTGCATGTTTATTGGCTTACATGGAGCATCAGCCTTTAATCTTGAGAACAAGTGTTGGCATTGTACTGGGGCCAGCTCTGTTAAATATTCTATGTATCATGAAGCGTGCAGTACATTTTGTTTTTGTTAACCATCTACTACTATTAACTTCTAACTACACCCACATTACGGTATGTTACTCAAGTACAGTACTTCAAAAAAAATCCAGCGAAATACCTACTAGTACAGTAGTGATGCTAATGCAGTAGATTTATCAGTATCAGCATGTTCGGTACTGCCATAGTACCGAGATACTCGTGTGGTACCGCGGCTACGAGTAATATCCTTTTTTGTTAGCGGTAAAAAATAATTTATGGATAAAATGAAATGTCAGGAACAAACTAGGATGAAAAGACACTAAAACCAACTCTTTGATTAAGATTTAGGCAGGGTTTTTCCCCTCTCTTTGTTAACCTCTACTCTTTTGGTTTTCATGGGTACGATTTTCAAACTGTTTAACAATGTATTCTTTTATTAAAATTTTTTATATAAAACTTACTTAAAAACCGTCTTAATGCTTTTTCAAATTTTTTAAAGTTAACATGTAATTAATAATATGCTAATAAATTATTTTGTTTTATGCGCAGTTTTCAAAGTTAGAGCCGAACCTAGACTAAGGTGCTGCAGGACAGCGATGCTTTATATCTGCGGTGCTGCAGTGCTGCTATTGATCGAGGGTTAATGGATTCATACCATTACTAAAGTGCCAATTTGAAAAGAATACCACTACTATTCGACTAATTGAAAAGATGTCATTACAATTTGCATGAAACTGGAAATATGCCACGTTCTACGCCTGATCCACAATGGTACTCTTTTTTTTGCATTTCGTATTTACGTATGTACCATAATGCCCTTGCGTATGTGTATGTAGGGACCGAGTCGAATCAAATCGATCCGACCCAGACGTAGCTGCAAACCATTCCCCACTTAACACTAGCCAACGACAGCGGCGGCGACGGTGACAGCGACATGATTTGGCGGCGATGGTGGGGAGAGGCAGCCCGATTCGGTCAACAGGCTCGAGCGGTTGCAGCTTTCAGCGCAGCTGGGCTGAAGAGACTTCGGCATCACGGTTGAGATGTGCTTGTCGTCAAGCCGTGACAGTGCACACATCCAACACCCCGAAGAATCCAGGGCGACGGTGGATTTAGTGAAGGAAAGAAGTAAATCCCATTGTTTTTCAAGTCGAAATGCCTCTCTTTTTCGTTTTGTTTTGTTGATTGAAGCCGGATTTGAGTTGTGTTGTGCAGCCAAAGTGTTGCTCATTGTGGATCTGGGAGGACCTGTTGAACCAATATGTGCAGGAAATGGTTGATTATTCTCATGTGGGCGAGTACGATGGCTTAAGAGAGACATGCGACATGTTGTGGCAGCTTGCAGAAGAGCATAAGGAAGAAAGGTCGAGGATGCAGGGTTTGCTTGCAGCAAACCATATACAGATGCAGTCCCTATATCAGCAACTGAATGATTCTAAGAAAGAGTGTGAGTAGCTAAAGAAGAAGTTGGAAGAAGAGAAGTGTAGTCGTATTAGACAACTTTATGTGATATTGTTCTTGTTGATCATAATTACGTATATGTTTATAGGTTATGTAAATTTTGTGGCCATATTTGGAGCAAGTAGATGATCAAGTGCCAATTTGTGTAATGTTAATCACTTTCTATGAATGAATTAAAGAATGATTGAACTTGTGTTAATTATTTGTTGCAAGTTGATGATCAAGTGACAGATGTTTAATTTTGTGTAAAAATGACCGCTTTTGTAATTTTTTTCTACATCACCTGATTTCTCAGAAAAATGAGTACACCATGGATTGAATTAACATAACATATGGTACTGTAATAAATATGCTAGAACTTGCAGGGCTTGGATTAACATGGTCAACAACTTTTGCATTACTTAAACACTACTGGACATGAAAATAACAGGTTCCACACTGCATGTTCATAGGTTTGGCAGTAAGTTGCCTACTATATGTTTCACAAGCTGACATGCATAATTACATAGTGACAGGCCAGCAAGGCCTCAAAATACAAGTTTGAGTGCATATTACATAGTGGCAGGCATACCTGGCCAAATGGGCGGCCTGGCCCAGCATGGCATGGGCACGCCGATGGTATGACCCGTTAGGCACGGTTCCTGTAGCGGACCGTGTCGTGCCGGCCCACGTGTCGTCCTCTCGGTCCAAGGGGAGGTCGTGTCGTGCTGTGTCGACACGGGCCCGTCAATGGCCCATGGGCCGAGGTCAGTCTGTTGGCACGATCGGCCCAGGAAGCAGCCAGAGTCGCTGGCGGCCTGGCGTGGGAGGGCAGCAGCTGGCTGGAGGAAGGTCCGAATGAAAAAAAATAGAAAATAATCAAACTTAGGAAAATATTTCAAAGAAATATGGGAAAAAAATAATGACCTTTATTGATGTTTATATGATACATGTTGCCTCGTTAAAACCTTTGTCATGTAAAAACTCATATTCGAAAAAACCATGACAAACAAAAGAGTACAACCTACGGGTCAATACTTACAAAATAGACAGTAGGTATTTGTTTTGGTCGTTATCTAAATAATGGTTCTCGAACTGAGCGGCCAATTCTTGCATATTCTACATCTTGCGAACGTTACCTACCTTCCATCAGGGCCTATCACGGTCACCTCATCGAAATGTTGCCAAACGCCGAAAGTTCTTGATCTCTTTAAGCCGGTGTTCGTCGATGCACTCCCACTCGTAGTGCCGGATCATTCTGAACCCATCGTACCTCCTCCACAACTGGTGGTGTTGGAGCCGATCTGATGGCATCATACTCACCAGTTGGGAATGACCTCGACAGGTAATTAGGGTCGAAATCACCTAACATGAACGACGGAAGGTTTGGATCGTCCATTCTGAAATGTTAAAACAACATAAACAAATTTCAGAATATTTATTCACATAACATAAAATACAAATAATACATAAATATGAATATATGAAGTACTTCTTTCTTACCACCTTGGCTTTACACCTCTCGTACGCACTATTTTTAAGTCACAAACTATTTTTTATTTTAGATAAAATTTGGTCAAATTTTGTCTAAATCAAAAAACCGAACTATCACACAAAAGAGCACAAGAGAGCACAAAATGAGGAAAAGAAATTTCATATTTTTTGGGATTTTTTTCGTATTTTTTCGATTTTTTTCGCACTCCAATGGCTACTTTCCAAAATTAGCCGTTGGGGGACACGTGGCTCTTGGATTTGTCATTCGACAAGTCGTTCGGCCGCTCCCATGCTGTCGTGCTCATGGGCCGTGTCGTGCCGTGCCGGCACACAGGCTGAGATGCCGGCCCAGACACGACATGGGCAAACGGGCCATGCTGGCACGGTCCACAGGCCAGCATGTCGTGCCGGGCTTTGTTTTGCTACAGTGTTGTCATGCTTGGACCGACCCAGCTTGACACGACCCATTTGGCCAGGTATAGTGGCAGGCCCAGTGTTTGCGATAGCACAAAAACTGCCATGGTTTTCGCGGTTTTTACGCGTACCGCGGGGGTGTTGCACGGCATCCCCACGGTTTCGTTTGAACAATTTCGTGCGAATTCAAAAAATTTGAAAAAAAATTATTTATCACAAAAAATAAAATTTCGTACGGTTTGCCGTGAAAACCGCGGTATATGGCGCGGTTTGAGCGAAAACCGCGGCACGACACGAATTTGAATTTGGTTCAAATTTAAATTGCGGTCTTCGTGGTTTTCACAATTTTTGGCGTGGTTTGTGTGGTTTTCGCGTGGTTTAGACGAAAACCGCGGTACGACAAAACGTCGCGAAAACTACTGTTCATTCCGTCGCGATTTTCGCGCGAAAACCGCGCTACCGCAGGGGGACGGCACGGTAGAAGCTCGCGAAATGGGAAACCCTGGGCAGGCCACAACAAGGCCTCAAAGCACAAGCTGGAGTGCTACATCTTCAAGGTTGTAGATATTGTGAGAGGCTTCTAACCACTTTTACTGGTGCACTAGAGGCAGCCTAATCATCTTTCTTCTTTTTTGTGTCTTTTCTTTTTTGGTGTTCTCTTCTTCTTTTGTGTAATCTTCTTCTTGAGTTGGCTTGATGATGCTCCATCATCATTTTTTCCTGCATTCCTTATTTGACAACAGATTAATGAATCTACCATGCACACAAATAAAAAGGTACAAGTTATGGCAATAGGTAATACCTCTTCCTGGCAGGTGGTTCAATTTCATTATCAACATCATCATTTGCTTCTGCAAATTTGCATAACTTTTGAAAGTGCCCCCAATCTCTACATCTTTTGAATATAACCCTCCTTGCCCCTAGTTCAAGTGCACCCCTAATCCTCTGAACTCTGGGCCTCCCTGAACCCCTCCTTAGCTTAGGTGGCCATACTTTGAAACCAAGGTCGTGCACAAGCCATTGTGATCTGTCTGGCATAGTTGACACTCTGCCTTCATAAGCAGCTATGAACTTGTTCACTGAATAGCA
The DNA here is from genome assembly GCA_019925245.2 of Oryza australiensis. Taxonomy (NCBI): domain Eukaryota; kingdom Viridiplantae; phylum Streptophyta; class Magnoliopsida; order Poales; family Poaceae; genus Oryza; species Oryza australiensis. The sequence goes on from JAIFGZ020000282.1 coordinate 1,154,287, forward strand.
CTCATCCACAAAATCAGCAATTTGGACTCCCATGTTGGAACAAATCCAAGCCAATGCATGATTGCAAGGTTTGCTTGACACTTGCTACTTCCTGCATAAACAAGTTTGGTTCTTCAGGTGCACTGTATGCCTCTTGGTCTTGAAGTCAATGTCAACAAGTGTAACTTCAGCCATGTCATCATCACATCTTGTAACCTTAACAACCTTCATATTTGTCCCTAGCTAAATTGAGCTCCTTAATCACATTTGGTAAGATGTCATCATTGAACTTCTCACCAACTTGTCTCCTTAAAAGCATTTTATCCATTATTAGCTCTCTCAAGCAATCAACTAGCTCATGTAGATGCAGTCCCTTGAAAGCTTTGATGTGATTGTTGAAACTTTCAGAAACATCGTTTGTTAAGTAATCACATTTGCATGCTTCTTTGAACCCACATCTATACTAGATCCTAGAATTATTGCATCAGGAGCACCAACATGAATCTGCATCATGTGGTGCCTAAACTCATCCTCTGTGAAGCTTCTAGCAGCAGGATACAAGTGTTGAGTAAAGATGGGACCACATAATTTCTTCAAAAAATTACCATACAGGTTTCTCATACACTCTCTATGTTATGCACCCTTAAACAAAGCTCCTATAGCTTTCTCTAGTCCTTTACAAACATCAGTTGAGATAACTAAGCCACTAGGTTCACCTATAGCTCCATGGAGCTGTTGCATGAACCACATCCAGTTGTCATATATCTCTGAGTCAAAAATAGTAAAAGCTACATAGAACAACCAGTTATGGCCATCAACAGATGTAGCTGAGGCCAGCAGTCCAGTGTATTTTACCAGTTAACCTAGTTGCATCTACTTATGTAAGGTCTACAACCATTCAAGAATCCATCTACATAGGGTTTGAAAGCAACGAACATCCTACTGAGATATACTTTCTTCCATATTTTCTGCAATTCAATATTTACAATTGTACCGGGGATCTCTTCTCAATCTCTGCTTTCTAGTTAAACAATAGTTGGAAGCTCTCTTCATATTTACCATGAATATGCTCAAGTGCCACCTTCATCCCTAACCATGCCTTGGAGTACTTAAGCTTGATCTCATATTGCTCTTCCACCTTCTCCTTGGCAGCCTTGGGACCTTTCTAAGGGTTCTTCTTAATCCAATCAGAAAGCCTGTCTGCAATCAATTCTTGGGTTGCCATCTTGCTTTCCATCAGCTTTGTAGTAAGGCATTCATGTGGAAATGGTAGCCTCTTATCCATACAAACCATCAACAAAAGTTAAATTGATTTGAACAATGGTACATTGTCAATAAATATTTCATATTCCATATACAAACCCGAAAGGTTCTGTTGTCAGGTAACCATGAAGCATGAATACGCCACACCCTGTGTTCTTGCATCTGGCAATAAATCTTGTGGGATTTGTTTGCAAATTAGCAAGCTCAAATCCAATTACAAGAGCAAAATGCCTAATAGCTTTTCTGAATGTTATCATGTCAAGAAAAACAACATCCTTCTCAATCACTAGCAGCTCAGGATTGTGCAACACATCAAACACATCTGGGTCAACATTAGTGACCTCAACCTCTGCATAAGGTTGAGCAGTCCCAAAAGGCTCCCCAAGGGTAGCATTGTCAGCATGCTCAGAGGGTTTAGTAGCATCGGTACGTTCAATAGGCAGCGCATGAATATACAAATTCTCATCATTTACACCTACATATTCCTCCTCTATATCAAACACATCAGGCATTGTCCCATCTGCCTCTTTGGCTGCATGTTCACTAGAATCTGTCACTTTAGATGCAAATGCTCCATGCCCTGTCTTCGAAGGTGGAATAACACACAATGGCATTGTCTCATCTACTTCTTTGGTTGCAGGCTCAGCAGGTCCTGCCACTTCAGATGCAAATGCTCCTTGGCCAGTCTCACTAGGTCGAACAACACACATGGGCTCTAGAGTATTAACATTAACATCTGCTAGTGAACTATCAACCACTAGGACCATAAGTTCAGCATGCATCACATCCTTGTACATTACAAACATAGCAATCAAATGACTTTCCTCAAGAATCCTAACATCTTCATTACAGATCTTGTCCAAGAACCGCACAGTAGTTGTCTGGTTCTATCCACATTTCACCTCTTTGCTTAAGCTTAACATCAACAACCCCAGAGAAAAGCTACCATACTCGACATCCCATTTCAATGTACAACCCCTTGTATACCTCCACCTACCATCGGAATCTATCGTCTCAAAAGCTTCAACCTTTAGCTCTAGCGAGAAAAAACGCGTACTGAATAGGGGCGAAATCAAGTCAATCCCATCGGAATATGCAAATATGGCCTACTAAATCAAATCAAAAGCCATCCAAACCAAGAAGAGAGCCATGGATTCGAAGATCTTACCTTGATTCAACTAGCTCCATCTTCATCACTGCACTGGGTCGCTCGAGATCCATCACTGGATTCAAGTGCCCTTCCCCTATTGCCGGTGACCACCTCCTTCCGTTCCCCATGGTCGCACCCCTCGCTGCCACACCCTGTCGCCGTCGCCGCTAGGGATGTAGGGTTAGGGCTAGCTCGAGAAAGATAGAGGAATGGTGGTCAACTTGTATCTGGCAGAGCCATCCGTTCGATTTAGCACTTTGAGGCAAGGGCATTTAGATCCATCAGAAAGTATGGTAGTCAATTTGGGTCAATAATCGTGGATTGGGCGTAGACCGTGGCATGTTTTCAGTTTCATGTGAATTGTAATGACATCTTTTCAATTAATCAAATAGTAGTAGTATTTTTTTTCAAACTGACAATTTAGTAATAACATGAATTCCAATTAACCCATTGATCAACCGCCCCACCAAGGACCAAGGAGGAGCAACCGTCCGAGAACCCACGAACGATTCCGCTCCACCGCCCGGCCGTCCTGGGCCACTGCAACATTTGGCACGTTGCAACGCGCTACTTCCTACTTGTGGCTACCACGAAACGGGGCAGCTACACCCTGCTCTCTGCTCTGCTCTGCTCTGCGATGTCAAGACAAGAATGTGATGTCTATCTATGGCGGCGTGTGTCACAGCATCAGTCAGGTCAGGTCAAGTCCCTTTTTGCTTGTCATACTAGCTAGCATAATTTCTTTCGGCACAGTGACATCTCAAGAAAGTTGTGAGCTGTAAAATGTGCTTGTGATGATTAATTAAGTGACCAATTGAGTAATGCGGCCTTAACCACAGTAGTATCCCATCTCATACTCAACTTAAGTGCGTGTTCTAACCGGATGATGGATATAAAAGCAATTTGCTCGTAGATATAAATTAAATATTAGTGAAAAACTATCAAATAGCTTATAAAAAAGTTATCTAGATAATACTGACTTAAGTTGTGTTCTTTATCACATCTTTTCAACTTCTATTTTCCTGTTTTTTCCCATGCACACTATGCCTTTTTTTCTAAAAAAAATTATATAAGAACACTGCTTTAAAAATTATATTAAATTATTTTGAAGATTTTTTAGTTAATGTTTAATTAAATATGTACTACCAGATCGCTCTGTTTTGCATACAACTTTTACTTTGTTGTTTTTCGCATGTACAATGTGTCTTTTTCTAAAAAATTATATAAGAACACTGTTTTAAAATTCATATTAATTTATTTTTACAATTTATTTTAGTTAATGTTTAATTAAATATGCACTAACAGATCGTTTTGTTTTGCATACAGTGAGTGAAGTTACCAACCTCCACCTTCTAAAATAATCAGGATCCCCATCACCCGTTACTCCAGGCATCCATGCCAATGATCCCCGGCACAACCCCCTGTGGGTTATGATACATTTGCCCTAAGGTGTGGCAACCCACGTGCTGTGCTCGAGTACAGCCCTGGGTTCGGTTCCCAGGGAGCACTACTCGGGACGCATATTGGCCCCTGAGTGCAATTGCCTGGGGCACATTTGCCGCTCCCGAGAGCAACTGCTTGGGGCACATCTGCCCTAAGGTGCGGCCCCTCCCAGGCTGAGCTCGAGTACAACCCTTGAGTTTGGTCCCCAGTCGACGGTGCTCGAGGCACACATTGGCCTTCGAACGAGACTGCTCGGGGCACATCTGTCCTATATCTTCAAGAGAAGTACGAGAATTACAATGTCCATTATGAACTCCTTCGTCATTGACATCTTCGAGAAGCTCGTCCAAACCAACAAAAAAACCTATGATCAACAATGGGAGCGGTCGCAGGTGCCTCGGGCAAGCGGCTGCCCCGAGCTTGATGGTCATCTAGGAACAAGGCGTAGGTGTCCCCTGGGTTGAGGCCTAACACTCCCTTTGCCCTGGGCTCTCCTTGGGAAACTCCATCCCATTTATGAGCATCGTTAGGCCTGGAGGACCGACAACTGCCAACACCTTGCACAAACCCCAAGACAGAGCAACTCTGAGTACAGCTCACTTGCATGCTGAGAAAACGCGGCGCCGTGTGAAGCTCTTTGCATGCCCACATCAACCAAAGAAATAAAGGAGACAGCGTGTAGCACGCTCACTCCGATATGTATGTATCGGTACTGTGGACTCCCTTGCCTATAAAAGGAGAATCCATGCCAACAAATTGGAAGGACTTTAAACAGTGAGGATTTGCATAAGTCACACATATTCCTATACTCTCATTCTACATTCACACACTTCATATACGAAGAAGTAGGGTATTACGTCTCCAAGCAGCCCGAACCTGTCTGCCTCTCTCGTCTCTATCGTTCAAGTTCATCTCGCTCTTCGTCTCTATCGATTCGAATCGTTGACTCGATTTCACGTAGGACGCCCCCCGGTCGACTCTTCAAAGATGATCCTCACTTTTTCATTGTTAGAGAACCAATCTCCGACACAACCGTATTTTTAAAAGCATGGCGCAAATAATCCAATACTTTCACCAGCCGTTTAGGACGCGTTCTTAACAGAGAATTCACAATTGAACCTCAACCCCCCTACCCCCAACCCCACCCCCACCCCCACCAAAAAAACACACACACACACATTTGAACCGAAGTGTCCTCATCATCCGATTGATCCAAATGTCCCCGATAGCCATTGCACGGCAGCATTGAAGCCCAGCCCTAGAACACACAAGCTCGAAGCAACCAACAATGTCGCCGGCCGGCGCCCCCACGCACCAACCATCTCTAATGGCAAGAAATTTACTCACATCCGCCGTGCAGAGGCGTACTGTACGTGGTAGGTGGATCTCGCACGCCTCTATCCTGCATATCGCCGAGCTACTACTACTGCAAACGGCACGTCGCCTCGCCGCGGCTGACAAGTGTGCCAAAAGTTCAGAGGGTATCAGTAGGATTTTGTGATGGGACAAATGGCGTCTCCTGAGTCTTGACATGATGCAACTGCCAAACTGAATTTGCAATTGAATTTGTAGTACAATTGATTTGTCCCTCTGCTTAAGTGGAGTGAGAGAGACAGACAATGGCCTTCTGGAAAGCTGCCAAGGTCGGTGAGTTAGTGAGTGAATTGGAGTGTTTGTGGCTGCCAAGAAACGTCGCGTCGAAAGCATTTCACCATCATCGGCAATTCATCCGTGAGGGTGAAGAACTAGATGCATTTGCAGTGTAATCTCGTCTCCTTACCTACTACTAGGTGTAAAAACGATACGGATAATATCCGAATTTCATCCAAAAAATCGGATACGGATAGTGTCAGCCGAATAATTTTCGGATAATTTCAGATTAAAAAAACGGATATTTTTTCTCGAATACGGATACGAATACGGTAGAGGCATTATCCGGCGGATAGCGGATACGGTCGGATAATATCCGGATACCGGATACGGATAATGTCCGTCGGATAATTTTCAGATAACTTCAGATTCGAAAACGAAAACGAATAATTTTTTTCGGATACGGATACGAATACGGTAGAGACATTGTCCGACGGATAATGGATACGATCGGATAATATCTTGATACCTCATCAAATAACATCCGGACCTTAGGTGTGGAGCCTTTGACTCAGCCGGCCCATGACCATAACTTCATAAGCCCAACAAAAAACACTATTTTATAATAAACTACTTAAATTATGATATACACTTACGTGAGTGAATTATTTTTTTATTATGGATGTCTAAAATTACTATGCTTGATTTATAACGATGTTTGATATGAAAGATGATATGATCGTGAAATTAGTAAAATAATGTTGATATGGACATTTAAAATTTATTATATGTGTTGCTTAGTTAAAAAATTATAAATATTAATTAGTTTGAGAAGGTTTAATATTCTAATCAATATCCGTTACCATATTTATTTCGATTTGTATCCGTTTCGTATTAGTTTTCAATAATATTTATTTTTGTTTTCGTATTCGAGGTTTTCGATTCCGAATTCGATAAAAAAAATTTGAAAACAAATACGATATAGGTTTCTAACCGTATCCGATCCGATTTCATCCCTACCTACTGCTACTCGTGCCGTAGTAATCTGCAAATTCGCTGTGTAGCTACGATTTGCAGCTAAATCAAATAACGGCGAAATTGAGCTGAATTTGTGCCGATTTGCAGCCGTGAATCTGCAAAATTTGCGCAAATTAAAGGGAGGAGCCATATGTACATTGATGAACTGTTTAAAGCTACAAACTTTTACAGCCGATAAAATTTTGATTTTTATTGCTCCTTTGGATGCTCAGAAGGCCGAGACGACGACGCCGGCTCGTCCCCTCCGCCTCGGGCTCGCCGCCGCCGCCGTTAAGCCCCCGCCAGCGGCATGATCCCACAGCCGCACGACGCTGCCGCCGATCGGCGCCGAGTCCATGTACCGGGGAACCTCCGCCGCAGTCGGGCTGAGGGGCAGAGACCTCACCACATCCCACTGGAACTGCATCGTCTCTGCCGGCTCGTCGTCGTCGTCCTCTTCGAGCACCTCCTCGCCGTCCTCGTCGTCCATGCCGCAGCACCCGACGCAGCAGCTGTCGTGGTAGTACGCCGTGTACCTCCCCTTCGGCGACGGCGACGAGGCCGGCTCCGGCTGCCTCTCTAACGACCTCGCCTGCTCGGACGCCACCGCCGCCGTCGCCGATGATGTCTCCGCTTCCAAACCATTCCTTCCAGAAGATGTACCACCCATGGCGACGACGGGTGCGGCAGCGCGTAGGCGCCAGATGCCGGCGGCGGCGGCCGCGGCGAGGACGGCGGCGAGGCAGGTCCAGGCCGCGGCGCCCGGGGCCGCGGCCTCCGGGAGGGAGTAGAGGCGGAAGGCGACGGCCTCGAGAGGCTGCTCGAGGAGGTCCATAGGTCTCGCCGGCGACGTGGCTGGCTTCTTGGAATCTTGGCTGTGCTCTGCTCGGGGAGAGGAGCGCGTCGGGAGCTCTGTTTGGGAGGGGAGTTTGGGTGAGGAAGACGAGGGGGTATTTAATGTCGTGGAGGAGGCGGCGGATGAGTAAATCTGGGCCATTGGATGGCGGGATCAGGGGAAGAAGATGCTGGGCATCAGCTGGAAGGAGATGGTAGATGCTGCCATGGTCATGGATATGCTATGTCCAATTTTCCACATTCTGCCTTTTATTTTAATCTTTGTTTATTTTTAGGCCAGACAACTTAGTAGACTACTCCTCTTATACTTCTCTAACCATTGATTAAAATATCTATAATCTATAACTATATATAAAATCATAAAACAAGTAGTCTTTCTAATTAAAATTTTCTTTCGTCTGTCTATTTTGTAAAAAATCTTTGAATGTTTATAAAAAATTAACTCGCAGTTTTAATGCTGAAAAGAAAGAGATGACTTGGATAAAAAAAGACCTACTATGTCCCTTCCTCCCGTCCCCATCCGCGCCGCGTCTGTGCCCCTTCCTTTTGTCCCCATCCACACCGTGTCCCGACTTCACCCGTTGTAATGTACGGACACAGTTGCTAGAAATAAAAAATATAAACAATTACATACATCACATTACTTATATCACATTAAGACGAGTTGTGTCAAAAGCGTTTGAATCACCTCGAATCTAGTTTTCTCATAATTCTTTCTTTACTGATAATAGATGCTAAGTTACTTATTAGTATCCTATATTTTCTTGATTTAGAAAAAAGGTGATACATGATGTTGGGTCTGGCACTGCTCCTATTGTCCCTCAACTTATTGTTGGTCTTACTGTTTCGTGGCTCTATCCTCTGCATTCCCTTTTTTTCTAAATGGCTAAATAGTTGTATGATTTATGAAAATTATTTGAGGATAGGAATAAATAAATTAAATACTATAAAGTTGAGAATGGAGTAAAACATTTTTCTAAAGAAAATCACATAAAATCACATATAGAAGGGCTCCTACAAAATCGCACCGTTTATAAACTCAAGAAACATATGCATTCATCCATCGTTTCATCCCACCACTACTACGCACTAATAACAAAGGTGTTTATACGACGGATCTAATAGAGGCTTAACAAAGGTGTTAGTACGACAGATCTAATAGAGGCTTAGGGCATGTTTGTATATCCAATTTAGGTTAGCTTTTTTAGCAGTCATTAGTTAAGTATTAATTATTATAAAATTTTAAAATAAGTTTATTTAATTTTTTTAAAATAACTTTCGTATAACATTTTTTATAAACAATGTACCATTTCACGGTTTTAAATGTGTGCTAATGAAAAACACAAAAGTTATAGCTTGAGGCCTAAATTTCAGATTGTGTTCATCCCTTCGCACTCGTATACAATGTATACAACGTCTTTTCATCCCTCGAGAGGATAATATCTTTTTTATTCGTGTATGTCATTCAAATAGTCATCGAAAAATTTAAAAAAATTAATAAGATAGATTAATATGAAACGTATTACTCCACCACACATGCACGTTAAAAAAGTAACAAAAATAACAAATATAATTATGAATGCATGATAACTATTTTCAGTTTAATTTATTTTTTTAACTCGTAGAAATCAAATTTGATATTATATTTATGAAGTGATATATTTCATATTAATTTATTTTTAATTTTTTAATAACCATTTAGATGATAACATTTGTTTCTCACCCAATGTTGTGATGAATGTCCCCCACAAAGAGTCAAAGACGAGGCGTTGCTTCAGTTTTTTTTCCCGGCGATGACCATGTTTAAGCTTTCGGCTCCGGGCGATCCGTGCTGCGAGATGAGAGGCGCACGCGAGGTTGCCGGTGATCGAGTCGGTGACCGCTGTCTGCTAGTGCCCGAACAACTGGACATGCACACACTGACGCACAACTACTACCAGTAGCAGCTTAAACGCCAGCAGATTGAACAGAAAAAAACCCCAAAATAAAAGGTACATTTTACCACAACGCCATCTGGTTCAGGTCAATTAATTACTGCGGAAAAAAACGCAAGTGCGCAAGCTCGTGCCGTGCACGACACCAACAGTCAATGCAGGAACGCCAGAGATGACGCTAACCTCTCGTACTTATTCGACAGTAATCCAGGTAGCTCTAGATGAAAAACCAAAGGTCTGATGAAATGCGAATAATACATTATTAGCAAAAAATAGTAATTTATATATAAATGTTTTATATATTAATAAAGTGAAAAACAAATTTTGATGAAAAACTTTAAAATTGAGTTTGAATTTTGACAGCGGCTGTATGGAAGAAACAATGGCCCCCAAACTATAAAACATCAGTAATTAATCCAAGTAGAAAATCAGAGTGCCCACCGATTTTGACTGCATATACATACAGAATTACAGATACACTACCTATACATGCCGAGGTGAAAACCGAGGAGAGAATTAACAACAAATGGATTAATTAGTTTCTCGGTATACTCTGATGGATCATGCATGAGAGATTGTAGTAAAAGAAAACAATAATAATTCAGAGGCTCTGGAGGATCTTGAGGGTCTCGCCGATGTGCTTCTCGGGCTGGAACTGGTTGTTGTAGATGTACTGGACGACGCCGTTCTTGTCGATCACGTACGTCTGCCTCCCCGGCAGCGTCCCGAACAGGTCAGCCGGCACCCCCCACTCCTTCCTCACCTTGTTCCCCTCGTCGCTCAGCAGCGTGAACGGCAACTTGTACTTCTTCTTGAACTCCTAACACATCCATAAACCATATCCATCACATTATTATTATTATTATTATTATTATTATTATTATTATTATTATTATTATTATTATTATTATTATTATTATTATTATCAGAAAAAATGGTCTCTCTCAATCGTTATTATTAATTTAATTTATAAGATTCTATTATCAAGATAGTAAGTCGATATAATTCATGAACGGTTTACATTGATTAGAATATCCTCACAATTTGTTTAAAATCATCTAAATGATTATAAATAATTCTCAAAAAATTTAACAATACTTATACAACACACATTTATATAAACTCATATATTGAAATATAAAAATTGACAAATTCAAGGTAGCATATCATTTATATCAGAATATTTTTTTTAAACGAGTAGATTGAATTTGAACTTGATTTGTATTGAACGGAAACCGATAGCCACCACTATACTTATCAATTTTCTTAAGAATCTTCCACAACTATTATTGGATATTTTTTTAAAAATAACTGCACAAATGGACATTCCCTGAAACGATTAGAATTCATTCTCACTGTAAAAGTGCAGAGAAAAAAGTGTGGTGACCTTGTGGGAGGCTGAGTCGTCGCCGCTGATGCCGATGACCTCGGCGCCGGCCTTCTTGAACTTCTCGTACGAATCGCGGAAGGCGCAGGCTTGCTTGGTGCAGCCGGGGGTCTCGTCGGCGGGGTAGAAGTAGACGACGACGGGCTTCCCCTTGAACTTGGACAGCGACACCGTCCTCCCGTCCTGATCTTTCAGCGTGAAGTTTGGCGCCGCGCTGCCCTGGCTCACCTGCGAATCATCAGCCGCCCGCGCCATGCGCGCTGGCGGCGAGCCCATCAGCAGCCACGCGATCAGCGCGGAGGCGCTCATGCCCCTGCGTGTTCGACAGAGGTTCACCTTGCCGCAAACGATCCTATTCCTCCCCGTCGTCGACAGTGCGCGCGCCGGCGTCGGCGTCGTCGTCGTCGCCGCCGCGCTGACCAGGGAGCCGCGGAAGGCGGCGGTGGAGGGCGTGCAGAGCATTGCCCGCGGCAGCGACGACGATGGCCCTGGCGGGGGACAGCAGCAGGGACGGCCTGCAGGCGGTGGAGGCCGCGAATGCCATCGCCGGCGGGGGAGATTCAGGCGCGGGGATGCGTGGCCGTCGGCTGCTGCAGCTTCGTCTGGTTTGGCGGTGTTTGGTTGGTGGTTTGGGGATATCAAGATGAGGTAGGAGAAGGGGGGTTTTGTGCCTACGTGGCACGTCTTGCTGCCCTTTGCTGCTGATAGTGAGCTCTTGGTTTTTTGCAATCTCCTCACTATTAGGGATGAAAACGGTCGGAAACGATCGGAAAGACCGTAACTGTCAGTGATATGGGCCCGGAGGTATGTCGTGGGCGTGGCATTTAAGAAAAAGGAAGGCGCCCTTGTCCATCAAGGAGCGTCAAAATTATACCCTGAAAGGCTAGGCGAGTCTCGGCCACGGGTGGCCACGTGGCCGCCCCGGCGGGCCGGGCCGAGGCCGCCCGAAGGCCACCATACTCCCAAACGACGGTCCGGATCCCCGAACCCTCGGTCGGTAGGGTCCGGTTCTCCCGACCTCGGGCCGCAGGGTTCCGGATCACCCGACCCCCATCCTCTACCTCGCACCTCTCCGAGGAGCAGGCGAATCCAACGACCAACCGACCCATTTAATGCTTAAATAAGGGAAAGCTGAGCGCCTGCCCCGCCGCATTCAATGCGATGTGAGGCGCGGCTGTCAGTTGCTTCCATCATCACCCCTTTTTGCCTATCACGAGGCAAAAGGGCTAAAAGTTCTTGACTAAGACCGTGATATGACCGCGCACCCACTCCGCGCACGCCCCCCTTACGCCCTGTACAGTCGCATTTAATGCACTGGGCGGCTGCGTGGGAGAGAGAGTGCGAGCGCAGGAAGCACGACGCCTACACCTTCCTATGGAATGGGCCGCCGACCGCGTGGGACCCATCGGAAGGGTAGGCACACCATCATCATGTCACGGCATGGCAGCCACGACGGCCACTCTTTTTCCACCTTCCATGACGCGGCAAACAGGGAGGAGTAGAAATGGAATGGCTTCTCCGACAAGACAAGGCAAAAACTACTCCCTCACGTGGAGTGAAGTAGAGAAAGGGTAGGACTGCTGTGATGTTTCCTTGTTCTATAAAAGGAGACCCAAGTCCTTCATAAAAGAGGTTCCTGTTCCGATCCAAGAAAAGAGGTTCACGTTCTGAAAAATAGGTTAAGTCCCTCCAACTAGCCTGTAGAAATCTCCCATCCATCACAAAATCTAAGGGAGAGGAACAATCTCATGGTTCTTGGCAACCTGCCCCATATACTACATACACACAGGAGTAGGGTATTACACCACGCTGGTGGCCCGAACCTGTATAAATTCCCGCCTCATCTACATTATTTCATCTTTTCTACGAGTTTGAGCCAGGATACATCGCTCCCCGTGTCGAACCAAAAAGGGGGTCCCCGGGATCCCTGCGTATCGACCTACGACATCGACAGCTGGCGCGCTAGGTAGGGAGAGCACGCTGTGTTTTGATTTAAACTCCTATATTCCTTCCATTTTCTGGCGGGAATCCTCTCTCCCCGTCTCAGCCATGGTTCACGGCCGCGCCCTACGCTCCGCGTCAGGCTCGCTTGCTACGCGCGAGCGCGGCCAGGCCGACGAGGCGGCAGAAGAAGTCGATGCTGGCAGGCACAACCCCAACTTCCGCCACCTCCGCTCGAGGAGGAGGGACCTTGTCTCCTCACCACGGTTGGTGGCGACGGTGGCAGCTGCGCCGCGCCATCCCCTCGCCCTCGGCGGCGGCGGTTGGAGGCGGAGGGCCGTGCGTCCCTACGGGACCAGGCAAGCGTTCTGTGGGACATAGACCACGCCCTAGCGGGCGTACCGGCGAGCCCCGCCGAGGCGACGTCCATCGCCGCCTGAAGTTTGGCACTCTTGAGGATGCCCTGCAGGCGGCAAAAGCTCTTCTGCGCCACCCTCCAGCCACCCCTGGCGAAGGGTCCAACGCCAAAAGGTGGCTTGACGACGTGGCGAAGCTCGTAGGCACGACCCAGCGCCAGCTGGCTGCTGACCTCGCTTCCTCCAGCCGCCAACCGCGCGGCTCGCACGTCGCGGTAAGCTCTTCCTCTCGGCGACGGGCCCGAAGGGCGGCAACAGCCGCGAGGGTGGAGGAGAACCTCTCGGCGGCGGCCCAGCCTAAGCCGCCCCGAGATCTATTGTACGCAGGGCGCGACGCCCGCCTCCGCATCGAGCAGCGCCGAGACGAGCGCCGCTTAGGGCGGGTGCCGGACTGCGCCTCCTCGTCGGGAGGCGCCACCTCACGGCGAGCGGCCACAGCGGCCCCGCCGCAGATGGAGCCCCACGGTGAGCGGCCGTAATGGCCCAGCCGCAAGCGGGGAGCTTCGCGATGCCCAACGAGACCCCACAGCCACTGTCGCCCCCTCTGGCTGGCAATGGCTACCAAGCCTTTGTTGCCGACCTCCGTAACATGCACTGGCCTAACAAGTTTAGGCCGGCCCTTACGGAGAAGTACGATGGCTCGGTTAACCCCACCGAGTTCCTCCAGATCTACACCACGGCCATTGAAGCCGCCGGAGGAGACGAGCGTGTCATGGCCAACTTCTTCCCCATGGCGCTCAAGGGCCAGGCCCGTTCCTGGCTGATGAACTTGCCGGCCCGGTCAGTCACCTCTTGGGACGACCTGTGCCGCCAGTTCACCTCCAACTTCCAGGGCATATACCCGCGCCCGAGAGTGGAGGCGGACCTCCACATGGTCCGACGAGGGGAGGACGAGTCCCTGCGCAAATACATTCAGTGTTTTTGCCAGGTACGCAACACCATACCTTCCATCGCCGACCATGCAGTGATCTTCGCCTTTCGGAGTGGCGTATGCCACGACGTCATGTTGGAAGATCGAATCCAAGGCTCCCCGGACCACTACGGAGCTCTTCGAGCTCGCAGACCGGGTGGCCTGCAAGGAGGAGGCCCGGGTTTGGAATCCTAGGAATCCTACCCCGCCCTCACCGCACTACCCCTCCGCGTCCCGTGAAGAGCGGCGCGAACGGCGACGGAAGCGTCGGCCATCGTGTGGCGGCGAGGAGGGCCACGTCCTCGCCACCGACGGAGCCGAGAAGCCCTCGCGGAAGGGCAAGCCCACGGGTAACCGCAGGCGGTCCCCGGACCCTCGCCACCGTGGCGGCGGAGAAAAATGGTGCATGGTGCACCAAACCTCCCACCACAACCTCTCGAGTGCCGTTCGGTCAAAAATCCGCGAGAGAGTGCGAAGTATGAGCAGGAGCGGAGGGGAACGAGAAGGAGATCCGCCGCAAGGGCAAGGCACCGGCGGAGCGCCCGAACAACCGGCGAGAGAAGGCCAGGGATACGGCCCCCGCCGGGAACGACGACGACGACCTGGGCTACCAAGATCCCCAGCACGTCGTCGCCACCATTGACGGCGGCGCGGGCGCCCAAAAGTCCCGCCGGAGCTTCAAGTCCATGAGACGCGAGCTCCTCGCAGCCGTGCCGTCTCATGAGGTGGCCCAGAGGTCACGCTGGGCGGAGGTGCCCATCACCTTCGACCAGACCGACCACCCAGGAAGTGTCGCGCGTAGCGGCCATTTGGCCCTCGTGACCTCCCCCACCATCTGCAACGTCAAGGTTGCTCGAGTCTTAATTAACGGAGGTGCGGCCCTCAACGTGCTATCCCCGAAGGCCTTTGAGGCGATCAAGGCCCCGGGAATGGTGCTCGGGCCTTCTATCCCCATCATTGGGGTGACGCCCGGAAGGGTGTGGCCCCTCGGGCAGATCGCTCTGCAGGTCACCTTCGGGGCCCCCACTAATTTCCACACCGAGCGGATCGACTTCGATGTCGCGGATCTCAATCTGCCCTACAACGCCGTGCTTGGGAGGCCGGCGTTGGTGAAGTTCATGGCGGCCACACATTACGCCTACCGCCAGCTCAAGATGCCGAGCCCTAGAGGCCCCATCACCGTCCACGCTGACGTCAAAACCGTGCTAGACTGCGCGGAGGCGCGCGTGGATGACATTGCGGCGGCCGACCGCGCCGAACCCGAGGACCCCCAAGGGGAGTCGTCGGGCTCCGGCCCGCAAGACATCACCTGCCGATGAGGTGGTGATTAAGTCTATCCGTTTGGGCGACGACCCGTCCAAGACCGCCAACATTGGTGGCGGCTTGGACCCCAAATAGGAAGACGCGCTCGTCTTCTTCCTGCGGGCGAATACCAACGTGTTTGCTTGGAAGCCGTCGGATATGCCCGGGGTCCCCAGGGAGGTGATCGAGCACCAACTCGCAGTACAGCCGGATGCACGCCCGGTCCGGCAAAAGGTGAGGCGACAGGCCCCGGAGCGGCAGGCGTTCATCCGCGAAGAGGTGGCACGGCTCCGGGAGGCCGGCTTCATCCGGGAGGTGCTACACCCGGAGTGGTTGGCAAATCCGGTGGTCGTCCCGAAGGCAAACCACAAGCTGCGCATGTGCATTGACTACACCGACCTCAACAAGGCATGTCCCAAAGACCCCTATCCTCTACCCCGAATAGACCAGATAGTCGACTCCACTGCGGGGTGCGACCTTTTATGCTTCCTAGATGCATACTCTGGCTATCATTAATTTTGCATGGCTGTAGAGGATGAGGAGAAAACTTCATTTATCACTCCCATGGGTACTTTTTGCTACATGTCTATGCCCTTTGGTTTAAAAAACGCCATGTCCACCTTTCAACGTGGTATCCGCATCACGTTAAAGGACCAAATAGGGCGCAATGTTGAGGCATATGTCGATGATCTCGTAGTCAAATCTCGGGACCAAAGAACTTTGCTCCCGGATTTGGCCGAGACATTTGATAACCTCCGGTCCTCCCGCATGAAGCTGAACCCAGAAAAATGTGTGTTTGGGGTTCCGGCAGGCAAGCTATTAGGGTTCCTGGTCTCTGCCCGAGGCATTGAGGCCAATCCCACTAAAATAAAGGCAATAGAGGAGATGCGCCCCCTAGAAAACTCAAGGACGTGCAGAGGCTCACGGGTTGTGTAGCTGCCCTGAGTCGCTTCATCTCCAGGTTAGGAGAGTGGGCGCTTTCCTTATTTAAATTGCTAAAACGAGCTGGCGTCTTCACTTGGACGTACGAGGCGGAGAAAGCCTTGGGCGACCTCAAGCGCTACCTCTCCTCGTCGCCCGTACTGGTGGCTCCTCGGGAAGGGGAGCCCCTCCTTTTATATTTGGCGGTGACCCCCAAGTGATTAGTGTGGCCTTGGTTGTGGAGCACGACGACGAGCTAGTCTCTCAGTCGCCCCCAGCCCTGTCAAAACCGGAGGCAGGAGACCTCAGAATGGAGCTGGCCGAGGAAGCACCCGAACCCGGAGGTGGCCCTTGGCCCCCCGAGCCTCAGGGAGCCGCCCGGCCCCCTAGTCCAGGAGCACCCGAAGCCCCCTCCACCCAGAGTGGCCTTGACGGCCCTGGTGGAGGCGATGGCTCGGGAGACTCGGACACCGAGATGACCCGCCCCAAAGCACCTGTGGCAGGAAGCCCCGGAATGGAGTTGGCCGAGGAAGCACCCGAACCAGGAGGTGGCCCTTGGCCCCCCGGGCCTCAGGGAGCCGCCCGGCCCCCTAGTTCGGGAGCACCCGAAGCCCCCTCCACCCAGAGTGCCCTTGACGGCCCCGGTGAAGGCGATGGCTCGGAGGTCCCGGACACCGAGGTGACCCGCCCAGGTGTACCCGAACCAGCCGCCCCTAGCAAGGTAGCCTAGGCCCGCACCAAGGTGCAGCGGTCGGTCTACTTTCGCGAGGCGCTACGGGACGCGAAGACACGTTGCCCACGAGCCCGAAAATGCTATACGCCCTACTTATGGCCTCCGGGAAGTTGCGTCATTATTTCCAGCGCAGGTAACGGTGGTCACGTTCTACCCTCTCGGACAGATCCTGCATAACCGAGAGGGCACAGGACGGGTAGTCAAATGGGCCATTGAGTTGTCGGAATTCGACCTACACTTTGAAGCCCGGCACGCAATCAAGAGCCAAGCTTTGGCTGATTTCGTGGCGGAATGGACACCAACTGGAAGGATCCACCGGGGAACCCGAGAGCGCGGAGGATCGCGGTCAAGGAACCACGCCTGGGTGATGAACTTTGACGGTTCACTCACCTTGCACGGAGCGAGCAGGCGTGGTGCTAACTTTCCCAACAGCGACGTGCTTCGGTACATCGTCCGGATCGATTTCCGAGCAACCAACAACATGGCCGAATATGAGGGGCTCCTGGCGGGGTTACGAGCAGCAGCAGGCGTGGGCATCCGACATCTGCTGGTCCTCGGGGATTACCAACTGGTGGTAAACCAGGTCTCCAAGGAATACCAATGCACCGACCCCCAAATGGAGGCCTATGTCAAGGAAGTACGGCGTATGGAGCGCCATTTCGATGGCCTCGAGCTACGCCACATTCCCAGAAGAGACAACTCCCTGGAGGACGAGCTATCAAGAATCGCGTCCGCACGAGCCCCAGCCCCGCCAGGTGCCTTTGAGGAAAGTCTCACAGAGCCGTCGGCGCGACCCGAACCGCCCCAGAGGCAGGAATCGGCTGGTCCCGACGCCCCGGACCCGGCGGGCCAGCCACAGCCTGGCCCCGCTGGGACCGACATCACGCGCCAGGTGGCTTGGATTTCGAAAATCCGGGCGTACCTAGAAGACGCGTCATTGCCCGAGCAACGTGAGTAAGGCGAACGTATCGCCCGGACCTCCAAGAGGTACGCGTTGGTAGATGGGACACTCTACCGACGCGGTGCCAATGAAGTGCTCATGAAATGCATTGCTCGGGAACAGGGTCTCGAGCTCCTTGCCGAGATCCATGAAGGTGAATGCGGTGCACATTCAGCCTCCCAAACCTTAGTGCGAAAAGCATTCCGCCTGGGATTCTATTGGCCCACCGCGCTGGAGGATGCAACAGACCTCGTGCGGCGGTGCCGAGCATGTCAATTCCACGCCAAGCAGACGCACCTGCCGGCCCAGGCACTTCAAACCATCCCGCTCTCATGGCCATTTGCGGTCTGGGGACTGGACATCCTGGGCCCGTTCAAGCAGGCGCGGGGCGGGTGCAAGTTTCTTTATGTCGCCATCGACAAGTTCACCAAGTGGCGAGAGGCCTATCCAATCAGTGTCATCGACAAACATTCAGCTGTGCGGGTCATGAGAGGCATCACGGCAAGGTTCGGGGTCCCCAACAGGCTCATCACCGACAACGGCACCCAGTTCACGAGTGAGCTGTTCGGCGAGTATTGCGACGACATGGGCATCAAGCTCTGTTTCGCCTCGCCCGCCCACCTCCAAAGCAACAGTCAGGCCGAGCGTGCAAACGCAGAAATATTAAAAGGTCTCAAGACCAAGACCTACAACGTGCTCAAAAAACATGGGGACTCATGGACTGACGAGCTGCCCGCGGTCCTTTGGGCCAATCGGACAACCCTGAGCCGCGCCATCGGGGAAACACCTTTCTTCTTGGTGTGTGGAGCCGAGACGGTCTTGCCCTCCGAGCCGAGGGGGCTCCCAACATACACATACATGAATCATCAGAAGCAGCCGCGATGAGCTATCACAATGCAAGTAAAGGCAAGTTCGCTAACTTTACAGACAATGCATAAATATCTTTTTACATGAGTACAGATACAAGCCGAAGCAAGGGGGCCCTAGGTGGCCGGTGGGTCACTGGGAGCTTCCACCGGGAAGTCTGTGTCCGGCGAGTCCTCGCGGAGGGTGAGCTGGAAGGCCGCCGGGGTACCGTCGAAGCCCATCATAATGAAGTCGACGGCGTCTTGGACGCGACGGCGGGCGGCCTCCTCGGTGCCTTCGGGGAAGTCCTCGGTGGGGATATAGGGGTCGAAGTTGGGGTCCCGGGCTTGGTAGCTCGCCAGGATGAGTGACGCGACCTTGCGGGATAAGTCATACGATGACTCCTTCGCTACGTCGTTGACCTCCTCCGGCATCCTCTGTATCCCCGCGGCCAGATCGTCGATGTAAGTGGCCAATCCTCCCAAGGTAGGGATGCCGGGGGGGTACGATTCACCCCCACCCCGCGAGCTGCCTCCCAAAGGCGCCCGACGGACGAGGCCAGGCCCTGGATTCCTAGGCGCAGGACGCGCGCTCCGGATCCGCGACCGGCGGCGCGCCTCCTCCGAGTCCCGGCCCCGGCCCCGCAGTGCGCTGTGCGTCCATGACCACCTGCTCCCGGATGGCCAACTACTGCTCCCAACGCTCCAGCTCGTCCTGCCGGCGGCCCGAGGCGGCGGCGAGCAGCTGCTCGCGATCCCACACGCCCTTCAGGCATCGGGAGGCCTCCTCTTGGGCTTCCACCACCGCCGCCTCTCGGCCCCCCACGGCGGCCTCGCGCTCAGCGACGGCCTTCTCCTGGGCTAGCACGTTGGTCTCCCGCGTGGCGGAGTCCTCTTCGGCCTTGGCGACGGCGGCCTCTCGGCTTTCAACCGCCCGCCACGCCGCCTCAAGGGCCCTCTCCCGCTCCGCCAGGCCGGCCTCGCGGGCCTGGAGGTCAGCGTCGGCGCCGGCAGCGGCGGCCTCAGCGTCGCACAAGGTGCGCTCGCACTCGTCGAGGCCCTGGGCGCGCTCCCTAAGGTCGCGGAGGAACTGCCCGGCGGTGGTGCGCACCCTCTCCTCGGCGGCGGCGGCAACACGCTCGCGGAGGTCGGCGGCGTGCCGCTCGATGCCGGTGTCTTTGAACACTGGCGAGCTCCTCACGGCGCCGCTCGATCTTCGCCGGCTCCGCTGCGGATGAGGCCCTCCGCCTCGCCGTGGCGGCCAACTCCCGACGGCCCTCCTCGACCTCAGCCTCCCGCCGCGCCACCTCGACCTCCCTGGCGGCCAAGGCCTGCACTTGGGCCCGAAGCCCCTCCAGGGAGATGGCGTTGGCCGCCTCCAGCGCCCTGGCAACGACCTCCCTCGCTCTCTCCTGCGACCGGACGAGGGGCTTCGTATCCAAAGCGGCCATAAACCCGGACCGGGCGTCCCCAGACTCGGAGTCGGGCCGGCGGGGATCGGCCCTGCCCGGCCGAGCCACCGGAGATCCCCGCAGCTGGCGTGCGCCCGCTTCTTGCCTTGGGGGCTTGCGGCGGCTGCGCCGATAGGATTAATGGCAGCCGACGGGGAGATGGCGCCGCTGAGTGTGGCGCGGGCGAGGGCTGCTGTGGCGGCGACGATGGTTGCCGCGGAGGGGACCCCTGAGGTTGCTCTCCGCCGCCCTCCGCTGCCCCCTCTGCGCCGGCGCCGCCCACGGCTTGCCCTTCATGGGCGGCCGGCGCTCCACCAGGGTGGGCCCGGATCTCGCCGGATCCGGGACCGAGCCCGAAGGGGGCGACCCGGACCTCTGGGGCTCGGGCGCCCCGGACCTCTCCTGTGCGCCCTCCCCCGAGCCCGAGGCAGAACCACCCTTGGGGACAACCCTCGGGCGAAAATGCCTGTGCTCGCGGCTGAAAACAAAACAAAATCGCAACAAGAAGTCAAAAAACAGAGACAAAGAAGCAAGACCCTTATAGGCATTCACACATCAGCGAGGCGTACCTGCGGGCGGAGTTGAACTCCCGGGAGATCCCCGAGATAGCCCTCTTCTTCTTCGCGGGGCGGCCGGAGGACTCGCCGGGCTCTCATCCTGCGTCCCTTGGCGCGGAGTCCCGCGGACAGACCTCGCCGCCGGTGTGCTCCCGGGGATGTGCCCTGGCATCCGCATGCTGGCGCCCTCACCGGGGATGTGCCCGGGCCTTCCCCGCCGTTGTTGTCGTCGCCGCCGTTGTGGCCGGCTCGGCCCTCGGCGTAGCGGCCCCCGGGAATGGGCCCGCCGTTGTTGTTGTCGTCGCCGTTGTGGCCGGCCCGGCCCTCGGCGTAGCGGCCCCCGGGGATGGGCCCGCCGTTGTTATCGTCGTCGCCGTTGTGGCGGCCCGGCCCTCGGCGTAGCGGCCCGGGGATGGGCGCCGCGCCGCGAGCCCCCGGCTGCGGGGGGGGGCGGCGCGCTCCGCTCCGTCGCCTCGTGGTGGAGAAGGGGAGGAGAGGGGTCCTCCTCGGCCTCTTCCTCTTCCCTTTGGGATCCGGGACCCGGATCGCCTCGGCCGGACCCGCGGCTCAACCGCCCAATCGGGATGTGGTCGTCGGGGTCGTCGTCGTCGCCTCCGCCTCCGCCCTCGGAGCAGCCCCAGTGCAGCCTCCGGTGCGGCGACGATGAGCCCACGCCGTCACCTACCACTGCGGCGAGTGCGGGATCTCCGGGCGCGCGGAGTCCCGACACGCGGCACCAACCCGGGCGGGAGAGCTGCGCCAAGTCCATCTCGTGATGCCGAGGCAGCGGCGGACCGGGTCCGGAGGTCTCTCTCGTCCCGGTCGAAGACGGCGCCGCGAAGGTCCGCATGTCGTCGTTGGGCCCGTGTACATGTAGGCGGGCGCGGCCTCTCTGCAACAGCGCTATGCGCCTCATCGTGAAGTCGCGGAAGACCGCGTGGCTGGACAGGCCCCCCGCCGGAGGTAGCAGATCCGGTCCAGCACCCCGTCCAGCTCCCTCCCGGCTCGTGGCCGTGCCCCCCAGTTCCTCTGGTTCACTGGGATCCCCGTCGGCAGGAAGAGGTGGGGGTGATCGCCCATGCTGGTGTAGAACCAGAACGCCCTCCGGTTCTCCCACCTGGAGCGAGGATGGATGTCGATGAAGGGAGTTCCGACCGCCCTGTCGTTCCACGGCTGGATCGCCACGTACCCTACCGCGCCGAAGGAGCCCCAGCATATCCGGAAGAAGCTTGGAAGAGGTGGAGAGAAGGCCTCACCCCCATGAACATCTCGCGGTGTGGGCGAACACGGCGAGGTAGAGGACGGCGTTAGGGGTGAGGTGGTGCAGCCGGAGGTCGTAGAACTCCAGGACGTCGAGGAAGAAGCAGGAGAAGGGCGGCACCAGCCCGACCATGGCGAAGGAGGCGAAGAACACCATCCTGTGGGGGGGCCGCTCCTCCGGGATGTCGCCGCCGCTGCGTGTGCCGTTCGACAAGAATTTGTTGAAGAGGCTGCGAGCCTCCGCAGTGCGCACCAAGGACTTGGGGAGCACACTCCCCGGCTCCAGAGGTGAATCGCGGCCCATTGCGGGGGTGGATGCGGAAGCACAGAAGGGGAAAGCTGAAGGTGGAAGAAAGGCAACGGAAGGAGAAAGAGGTGCTAGGTAGACGTAGGGCGAATGGCAATGAGAGGAGATGGCAGTGGAAAGCGTAGAAACCGATCCCCTTCAATGCGGACCTGGTTTTATAGGCTGCCACCGCCCCCTCGGATTCTACGGCATTAAATTCGCCCCACTACCACACGAAGCGCCCCCTCGTCTCCGCGCCCTTTCGATTTTCGCATCCCCTTGGATTCCCGCACCAATTGGATTTCGTGCCGCCTGGGGTTCCGCGCCTGCCAGGCGCACTACATGGGACGGAGAGTGCTAGGCGGTTTTGAATGGGCCCCCATGCGCGTGGCCCAAACAAACTCGCCCCCCGTCCCGAGAAAAGGCTTGGCCAGGTGCGACATCAGTCATCGCGTATCGGCCGCCTGCCATAGCGAAAACGCCCAAATACCTGGGCCCACACGCTCAAGGAAATGACGTCAACCGCGCCCGAGCCGGACTCGGCCCCGGTCAACGTCGGGGGCTACTGTCGGTGATATGGGCCGGGGTATGTCGTGGGCGTGTCATTTAAGAAAAAGGAAGGCGCCCTTGTCCATCAAGGAGCGCCAAAATTATACTGAAGGGCTAGGCGAGTCTCGGCCACGGGTGGCCACGTGGCCGCCCTGAAGGGCGGCCGAGGAGGCTGCCGGAGGCCACCATACTCCCAAACAACGGGGTCGGGATCCCCGGTTCCACAGTCGGTAGGGTCCGGGTTCTCCGGTTCCAGTGGGCATGGGTCGGGATCACCCGGACCCCCCATCCTCTACCCCGCACCTCTCTGAGAGAGAGGCGAATCCAACGACCAACCAACCCATTTAATGCTCAAATAAGGGAAAGCTGAGCGCCTGCCCCGCCGCATTCATTGCGATGTGAGGCGCAGCTGTCAGTTGCTCCCATCATCACCCCTTTTTGCCTATCACGAGGCAAAAGGGGCTAAAAGTTCTTGACTAAGACCGTGATATGGCCGCGCACCCACTCCACGCACGCCCCCCTCACGCCCTGTCCAGTCGCATTTAATGCACTGGGCGGCTGCGTGGGAGAGAGAGTGCGAGCGCAGGAAGCACGGCGCCTACACCTCCCTATGGAATGGGCCGCCGACCGGTGGGACCCATCGGAGGGGGTAGGCACACCATCATCATGTCAGCGGCATGGCAGCCACGACGGCCGCTCTTTTTCCACCTTCCATGACGCGGCAAACAGGGAGGAGTAGGAATGGAATAACTTCTCCGACAAGACAAGGCAAAAACCACTCCCTCACGTGGAGTGAAGTAGAGGAAGGGTAGGACTGCTGTGGTGTTCCTTTGTTCTATAAAAGGAGACCCAAGTCCTTCATAAAAGAGGTTCCCGTTCCGATCCAAGAAAAGAGGTTCACGTTCTGAAAAATAGGTTAAGTCCCTCCAACTAGCCTGCAAAATCTCCCATCCATCACAAAGTCTAAGGGAGAGGAACACTCTCATGGTTCTTGGCAACCTACCCCATATACTACATACACACAGGAGTAGGGTATTACACCGCGCTGGTGGCCCGAACCTGTATAAATTCTCTCCTCATCTATATTATTTCATCTTTTCTACGAGTTTGAGCCAGGATACATCGCTCCCCGTGCCGAACCAAAAAGGGGGTCCCCGGGATCCCTGCGTGTCGACCTACGACATTGACAGTAACCATTCCCGTTTCCATATTTTTTTAGCGGGATCGAAAGCGGGAACGGGAAAGGCGGACGGGAATACGAATTCGGTAATACGGGACAACAGAAAACGGTCGGGAACGGTCGGGAGCATGTCAATTACGATCGGGAATCGGTAATAAAAACGGTAACGTCAACATACATATAACCACATATAATTCATTAATCAACTTGCAAAATTCAGAACTAACAGATGATGCTAGATGTGTTTTAGAACCAAACATGGCAACACCACATTCATGTTAGCAACAAGACCAACAGTACCAAGCTTGACAATGAAATGGGAACTTGAAACACCACATTGCACCTAAGGCTAAGTGAGATACATACATCATAAGTCCAAATTTAAAAACATCACAGTTCATGACATTACATCACAAGTCCATATTTAAAAACAACAAATCATAACTCATGGCATTACATCTCAAGTCCAAATTTGCACACATGTTTGCAAAGAGAAGAAGCAATGGCAAGTTAAAAGCAAAAGACAACCACATTTTTTTCTTCACCATTTACATGTCAAAGTGCATATGATCTGCTTCTTCTTCACTATCGGCAACATCATTGTCCTACAACAAATAAGAGGCATAAGTATCTACACATACACTTCAACATATGTCTTCCCATTGTCCTAGAAGGTTACTACCTGCAAAAAATACGAAGACTTGGCACAATTGACAATACCTCAATCTGATGATTTGAAACAAGGGCCTCAATAACTTCAAGATCACCAACAATTGAACCAATTTTTTATCTGAAAATCAAAGCCAAGACAGATATATCAGCAAAGATAATAAATATTGCACAATAACTAGTTTTAAGATGCTTTTCTAACCTCTTCTCCCTGCAACAAGCCAATCTTTCATGCATATCAAAGCTTCAACCATTTCAGGGTCAAGACGGCTACGGAAAGGATCAACAACACGTCCACCAGTGCTAAAAGCAGATTCAGAAGCGACAGTTGATACTTGGACAGCTAGCAAATCACGGGCTATTCAGAAGCGTCCTCCTGACCTATTGTCACCTTGACTTGGCAAAGAACCTACATCAGTTGCTGCCCTTGGACTAGATGTAGGAGTTGCATTTGCAGATGATATAGACAGACATAAACCAGGGCTTTGCCTTGACCTTTTAGAACCTGCCAATTGCCAAGGCAATATTTGTTAAGTCATAAAATTCACAATAACAGAATGATTAGCCATGCCATGTAATGTGTGTGTTTTTTTATGACTATGATGTATGTTTACTTTTAAAAGTACCACATGCTATTTTGTACAAGTATTACAAACACCTTAGTCAAATAGATGATGTACATATAAATCTAGGGTCATAGAAAACATTTACACCTAAAAAGTATGATTACTTAAAACATAGCACTTTGTATCACCCACCAAAAAAATTGCCCATGTGAACTTCTATTTTTTTTACACAGCTGCATATAAGTCGTGTGGTGGTGCCTATGCTGCAACTTGATTTGAACACTAAAAGCTCGCATCACTCAAGTATAGTTTATGAGAAATGATCAGACCCTCTAGACAATCTCCTTCTTTTTTCAAAAGAAAAGGTCATCTTGGTCTTTAAAAACATTTGTCTTCTGAGTTTTTTAGCATACAAGGCAGGACTTTTACAGTATATACATTACAGGGTACATTCACTGCAATATCCATCATCATCCATGCCATACTGTCACGAGTCTATCAAGCATGTAAGTAGACATTTTCTCTCTCTTATATATATGGTCAAAATTAAAACTATGGCAATTCAGACTCAACGATGATGGTCAAAATTAAAATTATGGCATCTTAAATCAGCGGGAGTGACAGTACAGTAACCCTAGGGATGTTTAATCAATTATGCATAAGGATAAAACACTAAATATCATACAACACTAATTATACCTGCCGGTGGAAAAGGCTCAAGAGTGCTGCTGTTCACCGGTGGGGTTGGTTCTACGAAGAGGCGGCGTTTGGAGGCGGATGAGGCTGATGCAGAACCAGAAGCTTGCTCTTGCTCAGTTGACGGCTTCATCTTGGCGTGGGGCGTCGGGCGGAGTTTGGTCGGCGTCGAGGCGGGGTAGAGCTGCGCGGCCTCGGGGGGAGGTGCCCGGCGGCCTTGCAGTGCGCCGATGGCCTTGCACTGCTCTGCCCTGCCGACGGCCGAGCGCCGTTCACCGTGCGCCGAGTGGCGGTTGCGAGCTGGATCTGGTGCCGTGCCGGTGCGAGCTGGATTGGGGAGCCGGTGCGAGATGGGATGGAAGCTGCGGCTGCCGTGGTGCCGCCAGTCGGTCGGCGCGTGCGCGAGCGGCGCCGGCGCGCGCGACGCCCTGCTCTGCCCCTGCCCACGACGCGGTGCTCTGCCCCTGCCCACGAAGCTTGTGGTTACGACTTGCGGCTAGGGATTGCGGCGGCCGGGTCAGTCCTCTCTAGGGTCTCTCTCTCACAATTGAATTAGGGTTTGCTTGTTGGGCCAAAATTTAATTGGGCCGGGCCGAAATTCGTTTACATGGTGCACTAAAACGGGAATTCCCGCGGGAATTTTCCCGTACAAATCCGGGATCCGCGAATACGGTCGGAAAAACCCCCTAACCGTTCCCGTTCCGGTTTTCCGTTTCCCGTTTCTCGTATTTTTTCCCGTTCCCGTTTTCCTCGCGAATCCGGTATTCGGTCGGGATTTTCGGTACACGGTGTCGGTCGGTACGGGATTTTCTCGCCCCCGCTTTCAACCCTACTCAGTATCACTTTAAGTAGCAACGTATGGTATAGACACGTGTATAAAATATTTTTTTTAGAGGTTGCTACTTTTAAGATGAGGGGAGAAAGAGAGAAGAGGCAACTCATCAGCAACAATGATTTTTTAGCATAACGATTGTGTCGGAACTTTGATAGAGGGCCTAGGGTTTTGCAATTAGGAGATGATGGATGAGGCAGATGGAGTAGAGGGGTGGTGAGGGCAACTTTCAAGTGATGGCTAACGAGACGAAGCACTACTAGTGAGAGATGGACATAGGTCATGCAATGAGGTGGAGCCACAGGGCTGTAGGAGGATGTTAAGTGTGGTTAGAGGGCAAGGGTGTCAGATCTAGAAGGTGGCAACGAGCGAGCTGCTGGGAACAGAAAAGACGGGTGGGTTACGAGGCATCTCACTACCGTTTGGGCTTAGAGAGGACGAGTGAGGGAAGGGGGAACAAAGTGGGGAGGGAGGGGGCTTATGTGGCTCATTGACGCCGTTGGCACTTTTAGCATTGACGAGGGTGGGGATGCAAACTAATTTTTTTTTAAAAAATATATCTCTTTTTTTCACTGGTTTTATACAGATATACACGTTTAGAAAGGATTTGTAAAGTATATCATCGTCGCAGAATAAAAGTACGAAATCGTACATTACCGTGCTACTTCCTGCGACGAGTGAGCGAGACCTCTCGGCCTAGCACGGTGAAGAGGCGAGACCACTCGGCCAGTGTGCAAGAACACGACTTCGCATCCCTAATACGTGATTAATAGATTAATTAGCATCATTAGCAATTAATTAATTAATATATTTCTTTAATTAGCATCATTATTAATTACTTAATCACTAATTAGAAGCCATGTCGCTGCTTGGGCCAGCGAGGTCTCAAACACTGGCTATGCGACTCTGGTGGGTCCCATGATCTCGCGGCACAGCACGCCGCGACCACCGATGTCTTCACATCATCATTATTTTCATGCAACGGTTCTGCGATATAGTATCGTTTTCACTTTCACTCGGTCATGATAATATATTTGTGTCAAAATAATTACATCTGGATATTTCTGGAAAAAAATAAAT
Organism: Oryza australiensis; assembly: GCA_019925245.2. Taxonomy (NCBI): domain Eukaryota; kingdom Viridiplantae; phylum Streptophyta; class Magnoliopsida; order Poales; family Poaceae; genus Oryza; species Oryza australiensis. The sequence continues at coordinate 1,182,039 of JAIFGZ020000282.1, forward strand.
AAGCAGTATATTTTCAAATTTAATTTGCGAATGCACGTCGTGTGGGGAGAAGAATAAGAAGGGGGAGGAGGAAAGAAGATAGTGTTTATGTGTTACATAATTTTTGGCATGATCTAAGCCATCCAAAAGCACCTGAAATTTATGGGTATTTTTAGCGGAGAAGAAAACTGGGCAGCCTTTTTTTCTTATTTCATTATACATGAACCTAGTTAAATCAGTATTGAAAGCATATCCATATATTTTAAGATTTAAATCTGATGTCATGATTTAAACCTTATCAAATGGAGTCATACATTTGTGGCTCTACCACAACACTTCTATAGTGCTTCCCTATGTATAAAAAATTCAAGTGCAAGAAAAACATATTTGACTTTCAAAATAAAACACAAACAAGGTGCTCTCAGCAAGTGGTGTCTAAAAGCTCCTTAGTCAGTTCATACAGTCATACATGTTTATTTGCATTTATCTACTAATCAAATGTAATCTGGAAGAATTCCTCTTCATGTTCGGCAAACAAAGGGATCAGTACCGATTATCACTGCTCACTGCATCACCAATGGTCAGCATCAATAGTTCAATACCCTCTGGACTTGAACGATGAGAACGAGAAGAACGAACGATGAGCTGCAATGGCATAAAAAAAGGGAGAATAATTAAGCAGAGTATAATGAACGCCAAAGATAACATAAGATTCAGTTTTAGTTTAGCCAGGATAAGCAGATTAACCTCTTGGGGATTTCGCCGATGAAATGAGTTCCTTCAGTACTACAGGCTTGGCAGGAGAACACGGCACGCAGCTTTGCAAGGATCGAACTGCACACAATCATTTCTGTTACTGCAAGCATAATAGTTTACAGAATATAATGGACAGATCAATGTTCTCCAACTTGGTGATTTTCTTGCATTTCTGATTAGTGTGTGTTCACTTGAATACTAAATCAAACTTCCTTTTGTTGAATATTTTATAGCACTTGTTATCTGATTTGATGAAAATTGTAATCATCCAGTTACTGAATTACCGTTTGCAGGGATGACATAGCTATTGTCTGAATCATCTGAAGCAGCATCGGAGGAGCAGATTCTCTGCCTGACGCCGGAATCACCTGACGCCCATCCATGGCCGACGCCGTCATCGTCCGCCGGCGGAGCCACGGCGGCGGCGTTCTTCTTGCCGAAGGTCAGGAACCTCTTGAGCCCTGCCACCGCCTCCATCGGCGACTGCACGGCGACGGGACAAGCAACGCTGCTGCTGCTGCTCGGGATCAGAAGACTGTTGATCTCGCTGGCTGCTGCGTCGTCGTCTTCTTCGTCCTCCTCCCGTTTCTTCCTCAGCATTGCGGCGTCGGCTTCGAGCAGCTGCTCGGTGGAGGGACCGGTGCTCGACGGCGAGCCGTGTAGCGGCGAGTCGGTGGCGGAGGCGGCAAGCTCAAGCTCCGACCTGTGGGAGAAGGAGTCCACGTTTGAGTAGAACGACTGATCGGAGCTCTGCGGCGACGCGTCTTCTTGGTCAGTCGCGAGGTTTTCTTTCGCCGTCGCTTCAGATGATGCCGCCATTGTTGTCTGCTCGAGATCTCCCGTTTCCTTCTCGGATTGATGAGGCTCTGGAGCATCTGGTTCTTCAGCATTTGAACCAGAAGCAGGCAATGGTTGAGGTTGAGAAGTGTTCATGGCTTCCTCGTCGATGTCCTTCTTGATGTAGACGTAGCTCGGCTCGGTGTCGGAGTCGCCGGTGATCTTCAAACTGCCAAGCTCAACTGAAGATCGCGCAGTGTCATCATATTCACTGATGCCTGCATCCAAGTTGAAATTCTTCGCTTCGACATCTGAGTTTCTGGAGATCTGAACTCTGTTCATCTTGCCGATGTCCGATGGTTTGCCACGACCGTCGACTTGTCTGGTGATCACCGGACGCGGCGAGGCGGCGGGCTGCCGCCCCTGCCGGGCGCCATTGCCTGATCTCCTAAGGCGAAATGCGGCGGCCGTCTTGATCTCAGCAAGGACGACCTGCTGACTCTGACAGCTTTTCGCCGCGGGCGCCACGGCGTCGTCGTCGGTGGTCGGCGCAAGAACCGGCGGCTGCTTCGGCCTGTCCCCGGCGTCGCCGTCGTGGCTCGGCCGCGGGGACTGGAACCGCAGCGGCGGCGGTCGCCTCGGGCTGTCCCTGACGGAGGATGAGCGGTCGGACGGCTCCTTGAGCGAGCTCCTGCTCCGTGACGGCACCCTCAGCCTCGGCGTCGCCGTGGCCGCCGCAGCAGCGGACGGCACCCTGTTCTCCTTTCGGGGCGTGGACGGTGGCTCCGGCTGCGGCGGCTCTCGGTGCGGTGCTCGCCGTCGCGCGTCGGGGTTGGACGACAGCCTCGGACTGGCCACTCTGCCGGCCGGCGATGGCGCGCTGGTCCTCGGAGTCGTCCTGGCACGCGAGAGGCTCGCCTTCATGGCCGAGCTGCTTCTTGGCGTGGCGGGAGAGGCGGCTGGTTTCGCCTCCAAGTTCCCGGGCTTTTGCTGCACCACCATATACAAGATGGGCTCTGGTCATGCAGTTTTTGACACGAACAGTTCAACGTATTAACTCTGGTCAACATAACTTTTTTATTTGTAATATAATCAAATAACCAGACTACTATTTTTATTGTTCAGAAAAAGAATATTAAAGTGAAATATTATTAGCAACAAATTCATTTATATAATTTTTTTCGTTTAAACAGAACACGTTTTAGGTTGAATTTTCCCATAGGATATGATTTTTCCCTTTTTTGTTTTAACTTGTATTGGTCGAATTGAAATTTGCATGGTTTTATAGAATATATCACATATTCATGTAGAAGGAAAAATAATTCCCTCTGACCATAGGCATTCTAACCTCTCTTTTCTTTAAGAAAACATTGTTAGTTCCATTTTTCTAGCTTTTTTTAAATATTGACAGCTTGACATGATAATTTTCTAGTCCCCTCTTTAATTCGGATTCATCTTATTAAAAAATATAATTATCATTTATTTTGTTGTGATATGTTTTATTATTAAATGTACTTAAAATTTAACATGTTTGCATAAAATTTTTAAATAAGATAAATATTAAAACACACGTTGAAAAATCAATAATGTCAAACATTACAAATCGGAGGAGCACATTTGATGGTTTCATACTCATGAACAATCTCAATCAGTTTGTTTTTTAATAAGAAAAAGGTAAAGTAAAAGATTGTACAATCTAAATGGAAGAACGCAAGGAGATGAACATGCCATGCCTCTCACCTAAAAGTGTTCTTCCATAGGATGGCTCAACTAAACTACGCCTAACAATGAATCACAAGAAAGGCACAAAAGTAGGGATGCGGCACAGGGATCCGGCGATCATACATCACGAAACGTGATGATTGTTCATCTCCAACAAAGCGTGAAATCAAATCACATACCACTTGTTTGTGTTTCTGATTACTACTATGAAGCAAGGAATTCGCATAAAATTCACTACGTTCAAATTTTGAATAGAAGACGCGTCAATTTTTTTCTGAAGCTGAAAAGGTCCAACAAAAATGTCAATGCACACGAACTAGAGCTCTCGCAAAAGAGGGGGGAAAATGCACGCGAGAGTGTAATTACCTCTTTGTCAGGACGGCCGGCGGCGAGGTCGCCGTCGCGGCGGCTGTCGACGTCGAGGCGCGCCCAGAGCGCCTTCATCTCGGCCTCCTTGCGCTCCATCCGCGCGCGCCACCCCTGCCGCAACTTCTCGTCCCGCCTCCGCACGTACGCGTCGTACCTCCTCCCCCTCCCCACCACCACCGCCGCCATCTCCACCTCCTCCACCGCGCCGCCAAGGTCGCCGGTGTCGCCGTCGTGACGATCGGCCACGGCCGCGGCGGCGGAGGACCTCCTCTCGGCGACCCGCCGGTTGTACCGCTCAAACTGCCGCTCCAGCTCGGCGGCCTTCGCCCAGAGGTCGTCGTCGCCTCCCCGCATGGCTCGACGGCGCCGGCGAGCGAGCGCGCGCGTCGTGGGCGGTGTCGTCTGCTCTCGCGCCGGCCGGTGTAACAGCTTGGGCTTCGCGCGCGCGACTACGCACGCCGCCTACGCGCTTCGCGTGTGTCGTGTAGGTAGCGATCGAAACGACGTGAGGGGGTCATTTGATTTGAGTCGCGGAAGGGGTCGTGGTCGTGGGGCGCACGGCCGGCGCGGCGAGGCGAGGTCTCGTTGGGCCGACGACGATATGTGGGCTTCTTGCCGAGGATTGATGGGCTGGCTGGGCTTTTTGTGTTTGAGGTTTTACTGGACCAGAGTGGCTGAAATGGGCTTCGTCATTTCCGCACGCCGGTATTTACTGACAAAAAAAATCAAAAACATTGTATTAATTAGCAAGTCACCCTCTCCTAAATTTATTTTTTAAAATTCTCACTTATTTGATCCAAACAAAAAGATAATAATACTTCTCTAAGTTAGTAAATTTCAAAAACTATAGGTACTTTGATAAAATTATCACAAAACTACATATTTAACTATACTACAAATTTAACTATAAATACTATAGATTTAACTGTAACTATAGTTACATCACAAATCTACAAAACTACAAATTTAACTATAAATACTATAGATTTAACTATAACTATAGTTACATCACAAAACTACAAAACTACAGATGTATCAAAAAAAATATCAACTATTGAAAAAACGAAAAAAACGAAGAGTCTGATCGATATTTTTTGTGCAGACCTCCAGGTACATCAAATCGCAAAAATAAAGTGTACACATTCAGGGCGAAATCCAAAAGCCAAGGAAGTTCAGCAAAACTGAATATTTTATTCCACTAGACGGAAATTGGCATATTGGACAAGAAAAAAATTGCAGAAGAGAACATTTTTCTAGACCAGATACAAATTACAGACAAGCTATTCCTTGGCTCAAGCATTTCTATGGAACAGGAGATCTAACTTTGCTTTTACATGACAACTCTAGAAATTCCCGCATTTTCCATTATACAGAAGTAGGTAGAATCAATTGCAAATTATGCAAAACAACGTTATACAGAGCTCTCGCTCTCTCAATTTCAATGGAAGATGGGAGTGCCTAAAATGGAATTAATCTCAGATCCAGTTCATTGTAACGTTGCCGGCTGTCAAATCAACATTTGCTTCTCCCAAAGAAAAGACATGCATAATAACTCAGAACTTCCTGAAAAGACATCCACTATTCTGGCCAAGATATGTGTAACATGCAGCAAGTTAAGGCTTAAATGGTGCAAATACTACGACTGAATTGTGTCCTCCAAATCCAAAGGAATTCGAGATACCTGCATAGCAACACAAAACGAATGAGGAGGAGAAAATAAATATGAGGAAGAGGAAGGAAACGGATGGCGGAGTAATACTGTAAACCACAGACATTGTTACTCACCAACATTCACTTCATGTTGCTTTTTTACGTTAGGTACCGTGTCAAATTCAACAGCTGGCTCCGGGTTCTGTGGTTAAAAGGAATGCAGCTCTTAGTTTTTCTAGCCATAATGTACCTCAGGTTTCTACTGGAAGGCTAGCTAAATTAGAAATGTAATATTTTAAATGGTACTTACAAACTGGTTTATGCTTGGATGGACCCATCCAGTGGTTATAGCTTTAACAGTTGCAATGGCTTCCAAGCCACCTGCCGCCCCAAGGCAATGTCCAATCATGGACTGCAAACAGAAGATTGCATTAGGAGGGCAATGTACAGTCTCCTTGAACTTGGAAGTAAAACACATAAGGGACATAAAAGCACCTTGGTTGCATTTATTTTAATCTCTGATGGATCCTTGAAGACTTGCCTAATGGCGTTCACCTCTGCCAGATCACCAGCTAGGGTGGATGTCGCATGAGCATTTATGTAGTTGACCTGCAAAAAAACGTTTGTGATTTATATACACATGAAACTTCATAAAATTATTTGCCCAAACAAAACCATAAAATTTACAATAAATACACGCAATAATTGATTAATTTACAATCAGAGCTCATTGTGAAAACATCAATTCTAGAACATCAAACGAAAACCTTCTTTTTCCAAGTAAAAGGGCAAATATCGCTGGAATTGGTGATAAAAATAGCTGGCATAACAAAATGTAAGAATCCTAACACCCCCAAAAAAGCCAAATGACAGATTATAAATCATAGTTTATGTATCAACTGCCACATCAGAAAGGTATACGATTTTATGGATGACAGAACTAACACATAAGAGTGCTCTTTTAAGGCTGTAATATTTGGATTACCTCCTCCGGTGCAACACCAGCATCTACGAGACTTTGCTTAATGCAAGACGAAACACCAAGGCCATCAGATCTTGGGTCAGTCATATGGTAAGCATCACAGTTCACAGCGCCTCCTAAATATTCCGCAATTATTGGTGCGTCACGCTTCATTGCATGTTCTAGGCTCTCCATGACCTTTTTTTCAATTTGGTAGAACTAAATGATTAGAAGATGTCTAACAGAGTGAAAACCTGAGACTTGAATATGTTCATAAAGCATACCAATACTCCAGCTCCTTCACCCATGACAAAACCATCACGGTCTTGGTCCCAAGGTCTTGATGCTGTTTTGGGGTCATCGTTCCTCTGGGAAAGTGCTCTACATGCGACAAACCCACCGACACCAATCGGAATAATTGCGGCTTCAGTGCCACCAGCAATCATCACATCGGCTTCACCTCTGCGAATATGGTTTGCTGCAGCATAGAAACAGTAGTTCGAGGTAGCACAGGCAGTTGAGATAGAGTAGTTTGGACCCATGAAACCAATGTCCATTCCAAGAAGGGCAGATCCCATGTTTGTTATGGCATACGGAATGAAGAATGGAGTTATCTTTCTGTGCCCCTTCTCAATAAGATTCTGAACACCATCAGAGAACACTGTAAGACCACCCATACCGGTGCCCACAAGTACACCAGCCCGAGTCTTTTCAATCTGCAACGAGGTGACATTTACTAATTAGCATCAAATATCCTTTCACCCATAGTATCAACGATGAAAAATTTATAGCAGCAGAATGAGCTATGAGCTGATGAAGCTATTGCCAACTATATAAACAACCAATGAAACATGGACCCGAAAGGGTGTGATTTGAAAATATTTCTACATCATAAAATGGTAAAATGCAAGGATTCATCAAATGCAAAAACAGTTTTTTTCGTTTCGCTCCAAACAAAATCTCTATAGTATATAGTGTTGAATTAATCTATTTTAACTTGAAATGAATCCATCTGCATTGCATTGATACTTGACAGCAATTTAAAACAGACACACCCCCTATAACTTTCCTTGGCCAACTGAAATACATGGACCCTCAACAACCTTCTTTATGATAATTAAATAGAAATATACACACATCAGGATTGCAATAATGCCTACTCCACTTGTCGCCTCGACACTAGGACTCTCTACTATACTCAGATATCACAGAAATGGGAAAAATCTCACCACCGGTCTCATAAAGAATTAGCTGCTGATCTGATCTATCAAAAGTGGTAAACCCCAGGGCACTTTCTACGAACCGGAATCTCGTACTTCTACTAGCTAAGAACTTTAACAGGATCAGAAAACATGACGAAGCAAAGATACTGCATTTGAAAGCGGAGGTATTGGTTTGACCTTGTCCATGGAGTTGGAGCCGAGGGCGAGGTCGGCGGACTCGAGCGCCTTCTTGCCGCTGACGATGCAGTAGCGGAGGCAGTCGTCGAGGCGGCGGTCGTTCTTGCCGTCGATGTAGCCCTCGGAGGAGAAGCCCCGGATCTGGCCGGCGAAGCGGGTGGGGAAGTTGGAGGCGTCGAAGCGGTCGATGGGCCCCACCCCGCTCTCCCCGGCGAGAAGGCGGTCGTAGTAGGCGTCCACATCGTTCCCGAACACGGACACCAGCCCCATCCCCGTGATCACCACCCTCTTCCTCGGATCCGTCTCCCTCCTCGGCGCCACCGCCCCCACCGCCGCCGCCGCCGACGCGCGGACGGAGACGCGCCCCCGCCGCGGGGTGGCGGCCGGGGCGACGGCGGCCGCGGCGGTGGGGAGGAGGAGGCTCTGCATCGTGTCGTGGCGGCGGGAGGAGGGGGGAGGTGGCGGCGATGGAAACGAGGCGGAGTGGTGGTCTGCGGGGGGGTGGAGGTGGAGGCGGCGAGGGGGTACGACCGTATGTAAGGAGAGGGGTGGGGGCGCGTGGGGCCCCCAAAGGGGAGGTGGGGTTGGGTTTTGTGGAGGCTTTGGAGGCAACGGAGAGAGGGGGGTGTTGAGTTTGCAAAGATAAGCGGGCGGATTCTTCGATGCCGTGCATTGTTGTTCGGCGGCAATGCGCTCGTCTTGTGTGAGCGGGATTACTTGGTGGTGAATGGGATTTTTAGTCAATTAAGGATGGTTGGTGTAAAATATTTTAAACGTGTTGTTTAAGTTCAAACGTTGTTTAGAAATTAGTCCATCTGTTCGTTTCATACCATCTTCATCCTAAAATTATGTGGATGAAATAATTTGTGATATATGTCCTTATCCAACCAAAATTATTTATATTCTAAGACAGAGTGAGTATTATATGTTGCTTTTTACCCTTTTTTATTTTATTCAAAACTGTCGATGGGTTATACCTGATGGTATTTGAAGAATACATAGGACGTTGGATCAAGGTTATACACGAGATTCTAACAATAAAACACGGGACAAATATTTATACGGGTTCGGGTCCTCAACATAAGTAATAAGCCTACTCTAATTTACATGGATATATGAAAAAATATCACACAGATTACAAAGGGAGAGTAAGATGACTAAACTAACTCATCGACTAGGATCCATCGAGAATGACCTAATGAGATCTAATCGACGAATATAGCTTTGTCTTTCTCTGACTTGCTTCTCGATGTGGCTGGTGGCTATAGCCTATGATTCGATCTCCCTCCCTCAACAGGAGGCCTTGTATTTATAGCTATGACCGTCTTCTTCTTCAAATAGAAGAGAACTAGAATAGGATACGAGCAAAGGAGACCTCGTCTTTTCTCGAATAGGGCTCTAACATCTTCTATTCCAAGAAGACGATTTCCTTCTATACCTGTCGTATTTTCTTAATTAAAGAATATTTTCTCGCATATCATTAGATATATCGTATTGACGTATACCACGAATCCAAGTAAGGTATACCTTATCCTTGACACTGACAATAGCCCTCGATTTCAATACAAATGAGCAAGACAATGTTCTCATCCAAGTACTTTGAAACTATAGTTGTCAAACTCGCCTAACCGTTCTCAGACGGCCGAGAAGGTATAGAGTTTGCGACCACGTTCTCTGCTCACCGAGAACACAATCATGAGTTGAATTTGGATTAAAGTCAAAAATTTAAACCACCATAAACAAATATGCAAAAATTTCATTGGTAATCACTCTTTCTTCCTCGAATTTTAAAACGTCGGATGTGACTTATAAATCCTACTTTTAAGATCCATTTGGGTTCCGCTCGCCCAAACAGAGTCTTCATTTTCTTCTTGCGCACCCAACCTTTCGCCCTAGCTTTCGCAAAACCTAACCCACAAACTCGACCAATCTCCATTAGCAGCCTCATGGATCTCCCAAAATCCACCACTGACAAAAAAACACTGAGGGAGCTGCAGAAGGGTAGTGCTCTGCTGAGCGCAAAGGTGTTGGGCCGATCGGAAAGAGGTACAAATCCCTTGACCAACTTGGGAGAAGTAATCACTATCATATCATTCGTTCAATGTGGCTTCCTACCCCCTTTCTTCTGAATTCCTTTCTCTTCTTCTTGATTTCTATGACATCCATCTTCTTCTCCTAAACCCCAATTTCATTGCTTTCATGAGTATTTTCACTCATCCATGCGAGGCGTACCTTAGGGTAGAACATTTTCTAGATTTGTTTAGATACTTTTACGAGCTTAGATGGATAGAGACCTCTAGGATTTCCGGGTGCCGCGGTCTTTGTCTTCGGAATGGGATGAAAGATAAATACATCCCTTTCAGCTACCTATCCTTAAGGAAGGACTGGAGGAAGAAATGGTTCTATCTCTATGTCACCGGCACCATCCCTTGTCTTGTTGTCCCCAATGAAAATCCATCGCGCTCGGAGTCGTGGACATCCAAACCTTCTTTGATGCCTGCCTTAGAAAGCTTTGTAGAAAAAAATCCATGATCTCCAAGAACACGGTCTGATCAGATACAAAGTTGTTCAAGACTTCAAGACTTCGTCCATCGTCGGATCCAACCTCTCCAAGCCCGTCCTCACCCCACGTACGAGTACTCGGGGGAACAGGACGTGACACAATTGTTGCACCGGGGTATACAACTTGTAGTCTTCCGCGGTAGCTCAAAGACTCAAATTGTCCCCTTCTAATGGTCTTGTGAAACTATTGTTGTTGTAGTTCTCGACACGGCAACCGTGAAGGATCGAGTGGCGCATGTGGTGATCGATCCACCGTCTGTTGCCGCCAACATCCTTGCGCCGCTATGCGACCTCCCGCAAACAGAACGGGATGCCGTCGTGAACGTAAATATTTGGACCACTTTCCTCGTAAATCGTATCTTTACCCGTATGAATAGTAATCCAAACTATTGTAGGCATGACATCTCATGGATGTCATTGGCCCCTTGGTCGACCACCAGGCTTCTACCTCTATGAAGGAGTAGGTTGGAGCCAAGTAAGGAGCGGTGGCTTCTGTGCCAGAGGGTAGCGGTTCCAAGAGGAAGCGTTGGCCAACATTGGCAAAGACCATCGGAGCTGGAACACTAACAAAGACCGGCGGCTTCGAGGCAAGATCTCGATCCACAGTTATGTGACACTTGTGATATCGAAGCCAACCTCACTTTGCCTTCTCTGAACACCACCTCCAGTGCGAAGCCCGCCTCTTATGGGAGGGACAAGATTGGTGCATGCCACGTTCGCGCGTGCCTGAAGATCGTGCACCGCAAGATCAACATTCAAGAGATGATGACCAAGGAAGGAGCCGACGAGCATCGTGAGGACATGATGTCGGCACTAGAGGAGGTCGGGGAATCCGTATTCTCCTATTTTGAAGAGTAATTTCTTTGTTTTTTCCTTATGTAACCTAAGAACAATTTCTGATCTTATGTTCTCGTGAACAGTTTTGGTTTGTTTGTTCTCAAATCCTTAGGCCACTTTTGCGGCATAGATGTTTTGAAGATGAGGTCATGGTCTTCTAGCAACACGGACAACCAACTGACCTGGTCGATGTCCTGAACTCGTCTCATGCTTCGTCAACTCCGAGTGTTGACGATTGTGCTCTAGTCATCGTCACCCCTGATAGTGAGTTGCTTCTCGTGAAGCTCAACTCGTGCTCCTTCGCGAATAATACCAAAGTAAGGAAGGTGGTTGTTATAACCTATTTCCCTTATTCTTGAAACATGGATGCTAACGATAACAATGTCCTTGTTAGATCTGGCTAGTTCTTTTGAGAAGATAAAGCATCAGGTCGAGTACTAGTGAACCATGTTTGAGAAGGAACAGTTGGAACGGGCAGCCGACAACATCAAGAAAGACCGAGGCACAGAGCTTCTCAAGGAAAGAGAAGTCTGGATGGAAACTTATCTTGAAGGGTGTTGTACCTTGCTCAATCGGTTGTGCCAAGAGCTGCAGGTGGTATGTCCTCCTCCTAAGAAATCTATATCAGCCTATCTGGGCTGGTTACGGAATACTTTCGACGACCTTGTCGGCACCGCTCGAAGAATCAACAACAGTCTTAAGCAAGAATGTCGTCGGGCTAGTCAGTACGCTGGTGGTCATGTGCTCGCATGCATCCATGACTCGCGGTCGCATATGAATCAGGGTTTTCTTCGAGAGGGGTTTACTCATTCTTGACGGACAGCCGAGGAGATCGACCAACTGCCGGTCTTTGGCTCCACTTGCTGAGGATGTATTTGCCTCGGTGCAGTGGATATGGCCTTGTTGGTGAATGTAATAGTTAGGGCCTCCTGCATAAAAACACTTGACCAAGACATCTAAATCTTTTGTAAAGTTTGGTTAGTAATATGCTAAGTGATTGGTGAAAACATGAAATATTTGTGTAATAGTGATCGAGCACTCTCGCAAGTGTTGTATTCAGCAGAACGGAGTTGGATACCCTTCCTAGCCCCTAGCAGGCTTTTTATGGAAACCTGTTTCCACAAAGGCAACTTAAATCTTATAACATGACTATGCTCAAGTTGCGAATTCCTAGCCTCCAGCTATGAAGTTGGGAAAATCAATTCCAGATTACATGGCTGGTTAATACATTATAGTCGGTACTCTGACATGACCATCCTGACGTGGTTGTTGACCCTTATAACTTGACTACTCCAATAGTACCAGCGTCCCTGGCCAAGCTCTATGAGATCCGGTGATTTGTCAAATTTAACGTAAAAGGACGATAAGAAACGACTTTGAGACATAGATGATAAGAAACTGCCAGGACAAAGGGATGGTTTAGAGTGCTTGGGCTAGTAACTTTGTGTGTTTGCATTGAAATTGGCATGCCTCACACTGCCGTACCATGTCGCAAGCATCTTGGAGGGTTGTTGGCCAGTAAAAGCCTTATCGAAAAGCTTTACCGACCAGTGTTCACCTGCCGGCGTGTGATCCGCAGATTCCTTCATGGATGTCGAGCAACAATTCCTTGTCATCGTCGTCGGAAGAGACACATTTGAGCAATACTCTGTTTGCGGAAAAAAGGCGTTTTTTAGAGATCGTCCTCGATCATACAATAGGCCTTTTCCTGATGTGAGAGTTTCTTTGCGGTTGTGTCATCTTCCAGCAATACATCCAATGTGAGGAATTCGATGAGTGGGGTATGCCAGTCTTGGATCGTCTCGATGTCCGCCACGATGTTGTCGACCTTATCTATAGCCCCCGAACCAGCGGCGGTGGTGCTATCGGCATAGTCGTCGGGCAAACTCTTGACGGAGGGGGTTATCAACACCTTTAGGAACATACTTGACTCAACCAGTTCTTGTCTGGAGGCTTTTCAACGAGGTTGTCGGCATCGGCATTGTCCTTGCCATAAACATGGCGCACTTCAAAACCGTCAAACCGTCACTCTTATTTTTTGACTGCTGCGAGGTACATGGATAAGTCTGGGTTGGAGCACTTGTAATCCTTGTGCACTTGGTTAGCGACTAATTCTGAGTCCCCTTTCACAATTAGTTGTTTTACCCCAAGTGTCACGACTGCTCTTAATCCAACGAGAAGTCCTTCATACTCGACGATGTATTTTGTTGCCCGGAAATCAAGTTGGATCGTGTGTCAAAACTGATCTCTGGTTGGTGATGTTAGGATGCACATAGCTTCTGCTCCTTGGCTGTTGAATGCTCCATCGAAGGCCATTGTCCATCGCTCGTTGTCCATATGACCGACTTTATTGTCCTCGGGGACGGTCCAGTTGGCAATGAAATCGGTGAGTACTAAGACTTGACGGTTGTTCGTGGAACAAAGTGGAATCGAATTGGTTGGGCTTGACGACCCATTTGGCAATGTGTCCTGTTACCTCTTTGCTACGGACAATCTCTCCCCAGGGATATGACAAGACGACCGTGACCTTGTGGGCCTAGAAATAGTGGCGCAACTTTTGAGATGTCATGATAATAGCGTAGAGTAGCTTCTGGACTTGTGGATATCTAGCCTTGGCGTCGTGAAGGACTTCACTGACGTAGTACACTGGATGTTGAATCTTCTCGCGCTCGACAATGATGATGGTGCTGACAGAGTACGGTGTTGCTACGATATAAAGGAATAGTTCCTTCAATGGCTGTGGGGCGATGAGGACCGGTGGATTGGCCAAGTAGTGTTTAAGGGCAAGAAACACCTCTTTGGCTTTTGGTGTCCACTCGAATCTGTCTTGCTTTTTCAACAAGTTGAAAAAGGGTAGTCCTCGTTCTCTCATCCTCGCCACAAGTCGATTGAGCGTTGCCATACAACCGGTGAGCTTCTGCGCCTCCTTGAGCCTTGTCGGTGACTTCATGTTCGTGATAGCCTTGATTTTCTTAGGATTTGTTTCGATGCCCCGTCCGAAGACTAGGAAGCCAACCAATTTGCCCGATGGTACACCGAACGTACACTTCTTCGGGTTCAGTTTGAGCCGATGTTTTCGAAGATTGTTGAACGTTTCCCTCAGGTCATCGATTAGGCGATCGCGAGTTTTGTTCTTGACAAGAACATTGCTGACATAAGCATCAATGTTGTTGCCAAGCTGAGGTTGGAAAGCCCCCTGGATTTCTTGCTGATAGGTAGATCCTGCATTGATTAATCCGAAGGACATCTTGACATAGCAGAATACACTGAAGGTTGTGATGAACACTATCCTTTCCTTGTCGTCCTTGGCCATGCTGATCTGATGGTACTTGGAGTAGGTGTCAAGAAAACTTAACAACTCATAGCCTACAGTAGAGTCAATCAGTTGATCGATGCGTGGAAGGAGGAAGTGGTCCTTGGGGCACGCCCTGTTGAGGTTGGTGAAGTCTACGCACATCCTCCATTTTTTGTTGCCCTTGCGCACCATAACTAGGTTTGCAAGCCACTCCGGATGAAGGACTTCTATGACGAAGCCGACCTTGAGGAGTTTGTTGAGCTCTTCTTGAATAGCCTCTTTTCGGTCTGGTGCAAATTGATGTAGCTTTTGTTTGACAGGCTTGGTGTCGAGTCAAACCATCAGCTTGCGCTCGATCATCTCCCTGCCTCCCTGGCGACCCCGGACATGCCGGATGGTTGCTAGGCAAACATGTCTACATTGTCACGGAGGAAGGTGATGGACTTGAGTTCTATTTGTTGTCGAGCGAGGCCCTAATCTTGACTGTCTTGTCGGGGGTATTGCTTGACAATGGGATCAGCTTGATTGCTCTATCTGGTTTTGACGCCTAGTTGGGTTTGCTTAGCTTCCGAGGAGGCTCGGTTGCGGTGGGTGTGGTGGGAGTTTGCTCGACCAAATCGAGGCTCCTCTTGTTGCACTGCACGACCATCTTCATGTTCCCTAGAACTATGATTATCCCTTTTTGGCCTGTAATCTTGATCAGCTGATAAGCATAATATGAGGTTGCCATGAACTTGGCAAGCGTTGTTCTTCCGAGGATGGTGTTGTAGGCTGTGTCGAACTCAGCCACATCAAAAGTGATCTGCTCAGTCTGGAGGTTGTCAGCTTTACTGAAGGTCATGGGCAATGTGATTTTCCCCAATGGCCTGGACGATGACTCTGGAGTGATGTCATGGAAGGGCTGCTCTGAAAGGGTGAGCTCGCTTTGAGGAATCCCCATGGTGTCAAGCGTGTGGTAACCAAATCCCTAAGTCCCTGCCGAGATAGAAACGGAATCGGATCGGAAGAACAGAGGTCAAGTCGGCTGCGATATAATCGGCTACGAGGCCAATCGGCTGAAGTTGAGTCGGACAAGGATAGCCGATAGCCGATGCTGAGTCAGAAAAGAAGATAAGACCGTTTCTGATGAAGGTGCTTAAAGATAAATAGAAGATTCGGTTCCCAAATTGCGCGTTAAAAGGTATTGTCATCTATGGATAGGGTCCTGTAACGGCGATTGTATCTGTAAATTAGGAATTTGTTTAGATTTTCTATTGTAATGCGGCATGGGACCATATGCCGGGATATTGTCGTATTTTAAATAGTAGATTAGATAGAAACCATGGTTCGTACAGATAATGTTATTCTTGGGTATAAATAGGACCCGAGACCTTTGTAAACAACATTACACACAATCAATACAACTTTCGGCGCATCGCTTCCTATTTTCTTCAGACGAACACTTGATCCGGCTTCGGGCTGCATTGTTTCGATCCCCGATTAAGGTAAATGTTTGTCATTAGTGGTGTATCTCGTTGAATTTAGTGCTTCCATCGCTATGATACTCTAGATTTAGTGATTTATGCTGCGTTAGTTATCATATATCACATATAATCTAGAACGATATTTAGATCTGTCTTGATATCGGCTTGTTTCTGTCAAGAATCAGTAGCTGATAGAGCTAGATCTAAGGGTTGACCTAGATTATATGCGATATCCACCGTCTCGAGGGGTTCTACATCAGTTATAGTAGATCTGATTGTTCTTTTTATACTTAATGTTGCATCAATTTGACCTATTAAGTCGTTTTTAGAGCCTTTATGATCTATTCGGCTAGATGTATATGTTTAGAGACAGTGCCGAGGTTTCAGCCGACCTTATCTGTTTCAATATCCTTTTGGTATATTTACTATCAAACTTATTAAAGCCACCTCTTATATTAAGATCTTGCTCTAGTTAAATGCCCTAAGCCAGAATCAGCCTGTCAGCCATAGCCGACAGTCGACTGATCTAGATTTAGCGCATTCAGCTTAGATCAATATTTTTCATAAGATGAATCGAAGTACTAGCCGATTCACAGTTAGCCTCACGGTATCGGCTAGGCTGTTAAGGCATATATTTATTATCCCATTGTATATTTGGATTAAGTGGTTAATACTGTCTTGGCGTAGCCGATCTATTCTAGTTACTTAGTTTAAATGCACTTCGGGATATCATATATATGTAAATTGACTCTCACAGCCGATCCAGTGGGATCTAACTTAATCCTTAACGCATATGTCTTTATTTTTCCTTGTTGGTTAACAGATCAAACCAACTAGCACGCCCGCACCGCACAGCGTGAGAAGGACTGCCGGGGCTAAGCGAGATCTCCCGAGCCGGCGCGTGAGAGAAATTTCTCATCAACGGCGTCTTGGCGAAGAGGAGGCTAATCGAGATGCTATCATCAATGAGAACTTGGGCGACTTTGATCTTACGAATAATAGGCTTGACTACTATTGAATATCGTTCGAGGGTTTTTGTCAGAAATGGGTGGTCGGCGTCGGAGAACTCAATCTTCTGATTAGACCACTTCATCTTGGACATCGTTCCTCAAGATGTGGAGCACACTTCTCTTTCTACCTTCTTGCATTCCCGTTTAGACAAATAAGAGGTGGATCCACCGAAGATATGTGCCACGTGATGGTCGAAGTCGAGGAATTCTGGTTCATTATCGGATTGAGGTTTGTCATTTCCCTTCTCTACCATGCGAACTTGTTTTCCCTCATCTAGGGCCATTTTCTTGGCTATAGCTTATTGAAAAACAAGGCACTCCTTGAATGTGCGTGCGCTTGTCTTTGTACTAGGCATAATTATTGGACTAGCTCGTTGTCTTGAGGGACTGGCTGTCGACCAATGGTTCCCTGTTTGAGGACGAGGACCTTCATCTGCACCTTTCGCTTCCCGCCCTTCTTGCAACCTTGGCTTGTTTTTCGACTTGATTCCGGAGTGTCTTTTTTGGTTGGTTGATTCTCCTCTATTGCTTTTCCCTTTCCATCGTTCCTCTGGACTAGTTCGTCTACGTGTGCACACCTGTCAATGATCTCGAATAACTTCATAGTGGAAGTGATCCGTCGTGTTGCTAGCTCTTATATGATGTAACTATCTCGGATGCCTAACTTGAATGCATGTATTACAAAAGCATAGGTGATGTCGGGGATTGTGTTTAGACATCGTTGAATCGCCTAATAAAATCCCTTATAGGCTCATTGATCTTTTGTCGGAGGGTGTGCAGGTCGTCTTCGACCGTGTGTTTCTTATAGGTGCCTTGAAAGTTGACGACGAACTGCTTCTCCACATCCGGCCAGGAAGGAATTGAAGAGGGAGTAGAACCTTTCAAGGCAGTCGACAAGTAATTCGCCAGTGCGTTGTCGTCTGCGCCAACCGCATAGAGGACGGTGGAGTAGACGTGCAGGAACTCTTCGGGATTAGTGTTGCCGTCGTACTTCTCCACCGTCACAGGGCAAAATTTGGAAAGCCATTTGACTTCTCGAAGGGAAGGTTTGAAGTCTTGACATCCGCCTCCGGGTAAAAGAGGTGGTCACCGGCCTCGTGGCCTATGCGACCCACCTCTAGACAATGATGACGATGGAGACGAGGTATCACCGTAATCAGGAGTGTGACCTTCGGATCGGATATCATGGTTTCAGTCCTGTCTTGGAGCTGGGGATCACGAATCTCGTCGTTCTCGGCCATCATGATGATCTTGTCGATCGTGATCGTTCTCGCCCCGATGGCTTTGTCGATCTTGATGATCTCGATCTTGATCAGAGTTGTCGTCCTGACATTGGTCCCTGCTACGTCAAGCTTAGGGTTGTTAGTGGTCGATATCATGTTGGTTTTGTTGCCTAGCCTTTGGCCCTTCAGTTGATCGCGGAGATCGCGAACATTGTGGCGGGAGGCGTCCGTCAAGCTTGTTGTCGCAATGGAACATTCTCGGGGGAGTGCCTCCATTGTCGGCATTTAGGCCATCAGCAACGTCCACGTCCTCGAGAACCTCATCATTCTGAGGAGGGTCCCTTTGAGCCGCAGCGGTCCTGAAGACGGAATTGAGGTTGGTGATGGTTGACTTCATATGCTCCAACTAGGCGTCTGCATCAAGATGAGTCACTCGGTCAAAGAAAGCCTGTTGTAGTAGATTGTTGACATTGGACAGGTGCTTGGTAGGCGTTCGGACTGGATCAACCGAGGGAGGAGTCTTATTTCGAGAGTGGATTTCTTTGTCTTCAACGTTGTTCCGAGTACCCAATCATCGTCCACAGATGTGTCACCAGGTTGTTTTCGACGAGAGTAGATCATACAACACAAAGACACGGGCCCTCCACTAGATGAGGAGACCTGGGAATTGGTAATCTTGAGAAAGATCTTGCATCCTGTAAGAGGGTGATTCCTAGACTTATGAATAAGACACCACGTTTTATATGGGGATGTGCGCTGGATATCTCGTTCCTCGTAATCGTCGAGTTTAGCCTTCACGTGTCGTATGACCCGACATTTCTTTAGGGAATGCATAGAAGTCTTGTGAATTGGACACCAACTAGAATACTGGTCGACGGATTTCCTTGTCGGCACTTGGTTATCGGTGGAAGCCGAAAGGTTGGCATCCTTAGGAAGCCTATCGACGCATCGTTCTTGGTAAAGACCGAAGAAGTGGTCGTTGTAGGAAGATTGTTCGCCTATCACGTCGTAGCGGCGTTCTCGACAGAAGCCAAAGATGGGGCTATTGGGACGACAACGAATACTGGGAAAATGATGCCGACTTGGACCAGAGCGAAGGCTGGTTGGGTTGGATCTCCCAGGCCGGGATGATCGTAGAAGCCCTTATGTGAAAATCCGCTTCTTGATGTCATCTCGTCGAGATCCCTTTGCACCAGGCCCCCTACCTGGCGTGCCACTGTCGACAGACAGGCTATACACGAAGATAGCATCTAAAGGGTATAGGAGACGTTGAGTCAAGGTTATACGTGAGACTGTAACAAGAAAACACGAGGCAAATTATAGAGGTGGATTTAGAGGATTTGCAATGGAAGTTACTATCATCAGTGACCTTGTGAAAGAAAATGTTCTAGCCCACTCTAACATCGTATTTGTAACGACACGTGTTGGCTCAAAATTATTAGTGATGGTCTCTAAAATTTCTTATTCCCAATACTCTAATTTATCGATTTACATATGTCTAAAGTCTAATATAGATCATCTTACAAATAAAAAATAACACGTATAAAACCACTGCATAGATATTGTTTAGATCACCTATGGTATTTTCCGTTCGTACAGTAGTTGCTTGTAATATAGCCATAGGTAATTGGCGCTTATTTATTCTTGCCTAGATTATCACCTTAAGTTCAAACTACAGTCATTGCACATTGCACATGTACGCTAAAAAGATTTCATGATTCCAAAAATTCACACCATAACACATACCCATATATAGTCACACCCCTTATCATTATCATCATCCACGATTCACTCACTCTAACCTAAGCAGACTTCAACTAAGGCCGGTTAATTAGACCCGGTTTGATCTAATACTGTCTACATCTTTTAACTATATTGTGCTTTTGACAAGCCGATGACAGTCGTCGACCTTTATGACTGTTTTTTTATTTATCATAGTTGTTTTTTAGTCGTAGCCTTTTCTGTATAATTCAGATAAAATTAAGATAAATAGGTTTTTAGATCTACTAATATTTATAAATCGACGTCTCTCTTCTCCAAGTACATTTGGGTTTTTCCAAAAGATATTCGAATGATTGTCAGCCTATATCATCATTCTTTCCTCTCTCTTACACCTTACACGCTTAACTTCGATGTTGGAGAAACTACGTATGTTGGAGATCAGAGATTTACAAATAATCTTGTAAGCCAGCCCAACACATACGCTAATCGGTACTATTATGTACGAAAGTAATTTTCATGTTTTCTTTTTAAAAATGTGCTAACGTAAAAGTGTCCACTTTGCATCGTAGACATTGTCTACGCTAGTAGTAAAACTAAAATGTCCAAACCAGCAGCTCTTATGAAGGTACTCGGAAGTATTAGGAGGCTACCGCACCATTTTCTCTCTCACCTTCACTGTGGTTTTGCAAGTTTGCTGTTTACGGTGGAGTGTTAAGTGTTGTACAGAACATAAAAACCAAACCTACTAAAAGGGTCAGTGGTAAGGTTAAAAAAACACATCTTTTTTAAACAAAACTAACCCTCAAAAGATCTATCTCGTTATCGTCTACACATTAACTTCTTCTATCAACTCTATCACCGATAATGCTCCGTGACCTTAAAGCAACATCTACACATGAAAAAAACCAAATATCCATATTCAAGTGTTCTTTCTCAACTTAATTAACTCATATATAATATGCATACAAGACAATTAGAAACCACAAACGTCGTTAAAGAATTATTAGAAAAAATAATTCACTCTGAAATTGACTCCGTTTGTCCAACCAACCATCATGATGGGTCTGACCACCTCATGGTGTTGGTCAGGCTGGCCAGGAAGGTCCAGTCATCCCACCTAAATAAAAATCATGACAATGATTTCACATATAGCCTTCATTAGCCAAACCAATGCATATGTCCTAACTGTCGATACGGTATTTTTACGTTTTCGGAATCACGTTTTCTTTCAGAAAGATGCTACCACTAAAGTGTCCACTTTAGGTTTTCAAATATAACTACAGTAATAGTACATGTACATCGAGTCATTGACACTGCCGACTAGTTGATATCAGCAGTACATTGACCACTGTCGACTAGATAGCAGCTAGCAGAGAGCTCATGCGTCGCCCAATAATCCCTTTACACCAATCAACAGCTAACTGAACGCTCAATTGTTCAGAAGTACTGACTCTAATTGCACCATATGTTCAGTTAAATGTTCATTCGTCGTAAGATCGGTCCACGAAACCAAAACCACCCAGAAATTGTGCCTTTTGAATGACGCCATGGACCAGTGGATCCAACAAAAAATAGAACTACAGATCAGAACGATGTATGTATTGTATAGCTGGTATTATCGAATCTGCAGCACGTGAGCCAGGTACTGCTTGTTTTGGGATACCAGAGATTCAGAGATGGAAAGATAGTACATTTTCTGTTCTGGCAACTGTATATTTATAATTGCTGTCGATTCGTTGTCAACTCGTCGCGGAATAGGAAAATCCACGCGTTTCAAATATGGCATAAACTCTGTACTAATTAATGTACCTCTTTCAGTCTTTCGTGACCAGGAATTTCTGTCGCTGAATCATGTTGGGTTGACTGAGATCGGCTGAGAATCAAATCCTTCTGTAATAATGCAACATTACTTTGCAAATGTTTCTTCCGAGAAAATTTTTTAATTACTAGCATAATGTCATTGTTGCAACGGATTTTTTCTTGTTATCTATTTTTTCTCATTGTGCTACTGTTGTTATCACTTTTTAGATGCTTCCTAAGCTGATTTTATAAAATTCGATTGTCGTATTTATTTTCTAATAGGATTTATGGCCTATGTTGGCAAAAAAAAGGCAAGATCTTGTTTCACTGTTGGTAGGTCTCACATGATAGTTGGGTGATGATGATGACATGCTCACCACCATCGTCACTATTTTTTTTATCTTTTATATTAGTATAGATCACAATGAATTATGATGATTAGGTTTGATTGTACTCCTAAGTTGTTCCTCTGTCTATCATTTTCACGACCAAGTTGAAATAATTTTGTGTTCATGAAAATATGAAATGAAGTGCTATGTGTGAAGATTCAGAGGCGTGTGTAGATGGAAAACGCCAGCCCCAGAACTCAGGGTATCGACGCTTGCGTGTTTCACAAATTAAATCCAAGAAACAACCCCTCGGGTGGCTTACATAAAAATGATAAGACCAGATAGAACCGGCGCCGGCGTTAGCTAGTTGTTTGTTACAACAAAAGAATCAATCTAAACTAACTGGTCGGATTGTTACAAGAGATAAACCAAACTAGATTAAACTATTATCTCTGACACTCCTTCTCAATCTGAACTTTGCAAGTTTAGATTGTTTTTAAACATCTTCAGGTCTTGCATTGCCAGTGGTTTAGTAAATCCATCTGCAACTTGATCTTTCATAGAAATATACTCAATTTCAAGAAGTTTTCTTGCCACTCTCTCTCTTACAAAATGATAATCGACCTCTATATGTTTCGTGCGAGCATGGAACACTGGATTTGTTGACAGGTATTTAGCTCTAATATTATCACACCATAGCTTTGCAGCTCTAGGTGCTGGAATACTCGATTCATACAACAGAATTTGAACCCATATAATTTCTGCAATAGCATTAGCAACAGCCTTACACTCAGCTTCAGTATATCTTCTTCGATCGCAGAATCGGCTATCGGCCGCCCTTGTCCGATCCAACTTTAGCCGATTGGCCTCACAGCCGATCGCTTCTTAGCCGATGCGTCATCTGTTTCTCCGCCAAACCAGCCGATTCGATTCTGCTTCACCCTTGCTAGAACTTAGGGATTCAATTACCAAATTTCGGTGTTAACAACAGTTAAAAACATCTTCATTTTAGTCCCGATTTATAACACCAAATCGGGACAAAAGATAGAATCTTTAGTCCCGGTTGATGTTATAAACCAGGACTAAAAATCACCGGCCTAACAGATTCTAACAAGAATTTAACCGGGACTAAAGATAATCTTTAGTCCTGGTTCGTAACATCAAGCAGGGCTAAAGATTCTAGAGAGCCGTTGTATCTTTTAACCGGGACTAAAAATGTTTTTTAGTCTTAGTTTGTATTACAACCAGAACTATTATGGATTTTGACTAGTGAAGCAAAGATCATCTTCCCAGTAGTGCACCCTAGCTGTGTGGTAAGGCATCTTGTGTACCTGACAAAGTAATGCCAAAAAGAAAAGAATAAACATTGTGTGGTGCAAATTGGAAGCGTGCTTGCGTGTTACCTATAGATGGTGTGACATATTTTGGTCAACATTATTATTAGTTATACGTCGCTATGAACTTCACTATTAGTTTGATTTCAAATACTAAGTCAATGGACGATGATTGAGACTTACCCATATATGTACTCCCTCCCCGTTGAAAACTAATTATCATTTTTACCAGAATAATATTAAAACTTTAAAAACATTTATTATAAATAATTTCTAAACTACGGAGTACTTGTCTTAAAAGCATGGAGACCATATATATCTTTTTCAAGTTTAAGATAGATTAATTTTAAAAAATACTTCAACAAAATCATATATTTGTTAATATTTCTATATATATTGTAATGAAAAATATTGGTTAATGTTATTTATATTGTAATGAAAAATATTGGTTAATGTTATTTTTCGAACATTACGTTCTTGTCCAAAACGACAATTATTTTCAACCTGTAAGGAGTAGCGGGATATTATCCTACAGATTAGGGCTTGTCTTCTCGAGTAATGTTTCGAAAATTATAATACCAATTATATTGTCTGAATACCTAATGTAATGAAAATCTTATGTACACTCTTCAATATGGTATTACTAGAAGAGTGAAGTGGTCAAAGTGGTATACTATTGTATCACAGCAGTATAATATGCCTGACTTTTCCTTAGAATACAATGGTCAAACTTATATATCCCTTGTAGTCAATGGTATAGATCTATCTATTTTTTTTAAAAAAATTAAAGTCAACATATAAGAGCAATTAATTTAGGATCCCAACTCGAACACACAAGAACTTTGTTTTAACTTTATTCTTTTTATTTCTTAAAAACATAGTACAAGCACATGCAGACACTTAAAACATGTGCACACTCACTCATATCAACACACATACATATATATCATACTCCTATGAACACATTCAAAAGATTGGGCTGGTGTATTTTAAGATTAACGAAGTCACCATATGTAGGCGTCTCGCTGTCGACGGATACGTACGTCGTCTGCCGTCGAAAAAAATAAATAGTCATAAATATAAGCAATCGTGTCAAGTCTGAATCCAGATGAGCAGGTTCTATCACAAGAAACTGATCTTTCGCTTAACCTTATTCTTTCTAATGATGTATAACAGATAGATACCGAAAAGTCTAGTTAACAAACAGAGAACGTCATATATCTCCAAGATTAATCGAGGATCTATCTGAGGCATAAACGTATGAAGTGGTGGATCAGAAATCGAAGCTCCAAATGTTCTCACTTGTAGTGCCTTCGACGTCATCTTCCTTCCAATGTTCTGCAGTTGGCGGTGGTGTCGTGGGAGTGGGACACATCCCTAGGTGGCTTCCTATCGCCGTTGGCGAGTAGAGTGGCAGCTGCGACCAGTCGAAGCTCTCACCTGCCACCTGCACCAGCGGCGGCGCCACATTTGCCCTGACCACGTCGGAGGACTCCTCAGCCGTCTCCTTCTCCACCTGAGCTTCTTCCTGCGCAATGGCGGGATCCGACGACAGCCGGTTGGCATGCGATGTCGCGGAGGCGAGCACCTCCCGCGGGTCGCTGGTGCGGGCGACGACGGCCGGCGGCGACTCGGGGAAGTTGAGGCCGGCAATGGCTTCGGCGCCGCGGAGGCAGA
Organism: Oryza australiensis; assembly: GCA_019925245.2. Taxonomy (NCBI): domain Eukaryota; kingdom Viridiplantae; phylum Streptophyta; class Magnoliopsida; order Poales; family Poaceae; genus Oryza; species Oryza australiensis. The sequence continues at coordinate 1,206,905 of JAIFGZ020000282.1, forward strand.
TGAACGCAGCGTCGAACGCCCGCGCTGCCTTCTCCGGCGTGTCGTAGGATCCCAGCCATATCCTCTTGCGGCTGTTGGGCAGCCGGATCTCCGCCACCCACTTCCCCCACTGGCGCAGCCGCACGCCCTTGTAGTTCCTCTCCTCCGGCGCCGGCGGCGCGTTGGCCTTCATGAGAGGCAGAGAGGGTGATCCAGGAAATTTAATATATGTCGCGAGAATTTGAATAGCTCCAGCTTTGGCGGGAACTACGTCTGGAGGCCGCATGCGTGGGCATTTATAGGAGCCGGTGACGCCTTGGAGCCTGCTGACCTGGCAAGGACCTAATGACGTGTCATATGGTGACGTGTACGTACGGCCGCCTTAGTTACACCTGGTAGTCTGTCTGTTCGGGGATTCGCACGAGCTACCGCGTAGTACGCGCGCTACTAGCTCCTATCATTATTTTTGAAGAGAGACTGCAGGTCGGCCTAAGCCCTAAGGTCAAGAATGGCAGTTAAATTTTGGATTTGTTGCACGCGCCCAATTGCACTTATGTAAGAAGTAATGTTGATTTTTGTTCAAAAGCTTGCGAGACTCTATTATATCACCTGTAATTACTGCTATATATACATCTAGGTCTTTTTCTATTTTTGGATGGTTTAAAGTTTGTCACTACCATAGAACCTGCTAAACGAACACTCTTAGTTCCCGTTAGAAAAAAACCGCATTGACGTTGGCGAAGCCTGAACATGAGGGGGCCATGATCACAATTGTAAACAACAATAGCTTAAAATTATATGTAAATTTTAAGATTTTTCATATGTAATAATATATCATATCAATGTAAAAAAATATTATAACACAAAAGAACCATAGGCAGGTTGCTATACTGCATATACTTATTTATTTCAATTTAGCACTATGAATGTTGAGCAAATCGATCATAAGCGGTGATAATATCATCTGAGCTAAAAGTCTAGATAAATAGGCAACAATTAGAAAAAAACTAGATCTTAGCAAAATGAGCAACAAACTATATATCTTGTAAGTATTAAGCAATATTTTAGAAATTTGAGATGGTAGCCATCTAATGATGTAAACAATACACATGATTATGAGATATTAATAAAATGTAATTGTTCTACAAGGAAAGAAAAAAAAGGCTATTATGGTCACGGGCAAAGACTTGTGCTCCTTTTGATTAGAGATTAGTTAGGAGTATTAATCCTATAAATAGCTGAAAATTAAGCATGATGTGATCTAAATATAAGCTGGTTGCTGTTAGTTAGTATGCTGCAGGATTATTTGAAAATGCGGGGGGTGCGGGCGTAGCGCAGAAGCTGTTCTGCCACAAGAAGAGCACCCCCGGGGTAGCAGAGTCGAAGCTGGGACGTTGCGCTTCTTCTCCCGTCGGATGGTCGAAGTAGCAGCTGAGCCGGCCGGGCACTCCCCATCTCTCCCTGAGCGAGGAAGGAAGCGGACGCTGCGCGCCCATCCCGCCGGTGATGAAGATATGCCCACCTAGTGTGCATGGCTGTTGGTATTTGACACGGTTACAAATAAATCCACAAGCGCGTGAATACCGCTGTAGCACTTCACTTTAGTGTATTTCAAGGGTATCGAATCACAGAAAACGTGGAACGAGATTCAACTAAGGACAACAACTAATGGTAGGCTTACGCTAGAGAAGATTTTTATAGTTTAATTAACTAGACTTAAGTTAAAGGTAAAACCCTATCGATTGCTTTGGGCATCGGCTCTCCCTGGTTTGCCAAGCTGAAGTCTGGCTTATAGCTCTATGATGTACCCGAATATGGAGGGATACAAAGGATAGACATGACTATCATCACATGCCTCCTACCTCACTTTTCATGGAGCAGACAACAAAAGAAGGTAACCACTACACTAGACACCACACCTAAGTTATTGATTACTACATCAACCTCGAGCAGGAACTTTCCTTTTCGTCCAGATTCCTAATGCTAGAGCACTTAATATAAATACTAAGCGATGAACCCGCAACGATGGGAATATATCTCACTTAAGCAAGCTAATTAAATACCAAAAGGGAATCTCGAACAATTACTTTATTAAAAAACATCTGGTGAGGTATCAGAAAGGAGAGAGGGCCGACAACTCCGGCGCTCCTCCAAGACTCTCCCGAAGATAGGACAACATCTTTGAAACATCTCGGAGAGAAAGCCGACATTTAAGGCATTCATTCCAGAGCTTCTCCTCACTCTCTTCCTATATTCCAACTCTACGAGAGAGTAGCCTAAATGTGTCTACGAGAGAGTAGCCTAAATGTGTAAGTGAATTGTACTCCACTTGTTGTGCAATTTGAGAGTGAGAGTTTCTCCTCCTTTTATAGTGTCATATGACGGTTACTATTGCGGTTGTGAGGTCGGTTCACCCACAACTGCAATAGGGAAACATTCATCGTCCTCCACGTGAAAGGTGGGGATGAATGGGTACAAGGGTGGTTTGGCCGAACCATGGTTCGGCCGACCCCCTGACACCGTCATTCCCCCTCTCTTTTGGTTGGGTCAATGTAACAACCTGCCCTCTAGAACTACACAACCCAGCCCATCAGATGAACGGCCCACTTACACACATCACCCCACTTACACTTTTATCCTCGCTTTGTGTAAAAGGGTTAACTCGGGAGTGACATGGTGTCACAACCCGATTTTCGTTTGGGATTAAAAATCATTAAATAAATCATTTTCCAAGAAATTAAATAAAAAGGCAAAATCAATTACCAAGTGAAATAAAGAAGGAAATTAAATTTCCTTTAAAATTTATGGCTGAAAATATTTTTGAAATATTCTTCACACCCTAAAGTATTCTCTGAAATTTTTCGTGAAATTTTGGAGCTCCGAAATAATTTTAAAAATATAAAGAGCATTTTAATAATTATTTAATAAATAAATTAATCACTAAATAGTCTGGATATATTTTTATTAAATACTTTGAGTGTTCATTTATTTTCAAGATTTTTTTGAATTATTTGAGTACAGAAATATTTATAAAAATTCAAGAATCATTTATGTGATTAATTTAAAAGAAAAACCAATTAAAAATCCTCCTCTTGTTCTCAGGCTGGTTTCAACCCAACTCCTTGAAATTCGCTTTTCCTCCCTACTCGCGCGCGCCCTCCCTTCTCTCTCTTTCCCAGGCCGGCCTAGTGGCCACAGCCCGTCACCTTTGTGCACCCGCTCGAAAGTCCGTTTCCTCTCCTTCCTGCCCAAAGCCGTGACAGGTGGGGCCCACCTGTCATCCCTCTCCTCCAGCCGCGCCCGACCGCCATTGCCGCCGCAACCCGTGCCTCCTCACCCCAAATCTCGCCCTCCCCGTGTGCATTCAAGCCGTCGGCCTTCCCTCTTAATTTTTCCCAAATTATTTCGCCTTAAATCGCTGCATTAACGCTGCCGGCCACTGCCTCCACCCTAGGTCACCCTCGCCCCACCCCACGCCTATAAAATCGACCGCCGAGCTCCCTCTCCCATTTCCCCAAACCCCGAGCCGCCGTGTTTCCTCGCCTCTCCCCGTGCCTCCCCTTGCTCCGCCGCCGCCGCCGTCCTTCCGCCGCACGCCGCCACCATTCCAAGCGCCGCCGTCACGCGCCAAGGTCTCCACCACCTTCCTCGCGTCCCGCCGCACCCTGCCGCCGCTCCCCGAGCCGCGTCGTCCCCTCCTTTAGCTCTGCCGCACCCCTCCGAGCATCGGCCGCCCCTCCGTCGTCGCCAATCGCAGCTGGACCGCCATCCGCGCCGTCATCCCGAGCACCGTCCGCCGCCGCCTGTCGCCGCCGTTCGCCCGCATGCCGCCTTTTCCGCCGCGGTGAGCTCCCCCTCTTCTCCGCCTCCTCCGTCGCTTGCCACCGCGCGGCGATGCGCCGCGCCGACCACCATCGGGCTGCGTGCGCTACCAACAAGCCGTCACGGTCGCCATCGATCGCCGCCCCCTCCGTCGCCCGATCCGCCTCGTGGCCGATCGTGGCCGCCCATCCGGCCGCCCACGTTGCCGCCGCGTGGCCGCCGCGTGGCTGCCACGTCGGCCGCCACGTGTGCGCCACGTGGCGCGCCCGCCCGTGGACCGCCGTGGACTTGGTCCACGGTGGACCGGCCCATGGACCGCGCCGCCGCGCCGCCGGCGCGTCGCCCTTGGCCGCTGACGTCGCGCCGCCCTCCGACGTCGGCCCTAGCCCTTTTTCCTTTGAAAAATGATTAAAAATTGCGCAATAAATCTCATTAATTTCTAGAATTCATTTAAATGGTCCAAAACTTCTAAAATTCATATCTAATTCATATGAACTCCAAATTGGGCCATTCAAATTACAAAATTCATCTAAAATTGAGCTCTACATGTTGGTTTACTTTTAATATACTGTTATTTTGTTTTTATTAGAGTTTTTTCTTATTTTACGTGCCAACGTGTAGTTTCTGTTTTTTCGGAGTTCGCTCTCGCAAAGAGTTCAAAAGTTGGTTAAGCAAGACAAGTCATACTTTTCTTGAAGCATATTGAACCTATTTTTCAAATGTTTTACTATTTACGAATAAAACTGTATTGGTTTGCTAATTACATGGAATGATGGGATTACCTATCTGCTTGCTTGTGCCATGCCTCTTGATATCTGTCCTTTGTTAACCTTGGGTGATAATTTGACTAGCTTTAGTCACTTACATGAATTTTGCTTGAATTATATGCTTAGCCATTCTTAATTACCACTAGCTCACTGAAAGGGATAATCAACCTATCTAAACTTAGTTCAGATGAGTACATTGGTGTGGCTTTCCTTGCCCCAAGCCTTTCCGCAAAGTAGCCCCAAGCCTCTCCTTGCCTTTGCTCGCATTTCTGCATTCCTTGGTGTGGCTTGTTGAGTACGTTGGTTGTACTCAACCTTGCAAATTCTTCCTCCTTCAGAAGTGTAGTGCTTCTTAGTTAAAGACGGTGTTTGTGGACCAAGGCTCAGACCCCAGTTGAGTTTGCCTGTGGAGTGGAGCTGAAGCCCCACTAGGATCGTCTTTTCCCGCTGTCGCTGCTTTCTTTCGAGTGCGAGGACTAAGTGCCTATTTTCCTATAAGTATTTATATGTTTTATTTATACGTATGGATCTGTGTATTGATTTGTCATTTTGTATACCCTGGTTGATGCCTGGACAGGGATTAAATACACAAAATAGTATAAAAATTCGGGTTTGAATTTCTGGGCGTGACACATGGTTAGAGGGACAAGGCCTTATAAGTTGGTTTCACCCTTGCTAAACTAGCAAGGTGGTACTAAACATGCGCACACTGCTCTCATGGGCCATATAGGCCTAATTCTAATTGGGTCAGGATGTTACAGTCACTGTCTAGTGGACCCTTATGACGGTGCACAGTGGTGGGCACTACTAAATTTTTACCCTTATAACATGCTTTTTTGGCACAACGAAAAGAAATGGCTGCAGCATGCGGGTGTTATCGAAACCATTTGAAATTTCGGTTGCGGTAGATGGTGTTTTTCCACACAAATTGTTTCATGACCAAAAGTATGGATATCGTTGCGAAAAGCAAGTGATATCACAACCAATTGTAGAACGGATGCAATAAGTGGTCACCGTTGCCACAAATTGACTTATGTTGTGGCTAGTTTTATTGGCGTTGCAATACTAAGATGATATCGCAACTCTTTAATTGATGGTTGTGATAGCTCGTCTATATTGCAATGAATATATTTTATTGTTTGTAATAGTCGCTTGCGTTGCAAAAAAATAGTATATATAGCAACTAAAATTTGCATCACTGCAATACTGAAGGTTACAAGGTTCAGAAAAAGTGAGGAAAACACAAAAAAATAAGAAAAATGTTACAAGGTTTAGAAAAAAACAAGGAAAAAATGAGAAAAAAATGTTACAAGGTTTACCAAAATACAAGGAAAAAAGGAGCCAATGTGGTTCGAGCTTGAGACCTTCAAGTTTGAAACGCTAGTTACTTACCAATAGACCACAAATATATTTTGTATGATTGTAGCCCAGCCGGTTGCCTCACCTATTGTAGTCGCTGTGTCGCACCTATTGTAGAATACCCTGTCCATACAAGTTAAAACAAATGTGACTTGTTGGCTCAATGGCAAGTGTCACGCCCAGAAATTCGCACCAGCAAGTGTGGTACTGTCTTTCATAGCTCACCAGGGTTCGATTCCAATGTATTTTGTACCCATTTTTCTTCCATAATTTTTTTCTAATTCATGTTTATAAACTTCATAAATATATTTTCTTAATTTATATTTCATTGTAATGATTTTTCCAAGTTCTTCATAAAATTTTCTCCAATCACAATTTTACTCATTTGTTTTGATAAACCTTGTAGCGTTTTGAAGTAATGATGAAAATAGGAGCTCAATTTATTTTGTACCAATTTTTGTTACATAAATTTTTGCTAATTCATATTTATAAACTTCATAAATATATTTTCTTAATTTATATTTCATTGTAATGATTTTTCCAAGTTTTTTCATAAATTTTTCTTCAATCACATTTTTACTCGTTTGTTTTCATAAACCCCGTAGCGTTCAAGTAACGACGGAACATAGGAGCTCAATTTATTTTGTACCAATTTTTTTCAGAAATTTTTGCTAATTCATGTTTATAAACTTCATAAATATATTTTCTTAATTTATATTTCATTGTAATGATTTTTCCAAGTTTTTTCATAAATCTTTCTTGAATCATATTTTTCTCATTTGTTTTGATAAACCTTGTAGTGTTTTGAAATAACGACGGAAAATAGGAGGTCAATTTATTTTGTACCCATTTTTGTTCCATAAATTCTTGCTAATTCATGTTTATAAACATCATATATATATATATATTCTTAATTTATATTTCATTGTAATGATATTTCCAAGTTTTTTCATAAATTTTTCTCTAGTCATATTTTTTTCTCATTTGTTTTGACAAACCTTGTAACCTTTTTAAGTAACGACGGAAAATATGGGCTCAATTTATTTTGTACCCATTTTTGTTCCATAATTTTTTGCTAATTCATGTTTATATATGAGCTCGTATTTTCTTCGTTACTTCAAAACACTACAAGGTTTATCAAAACACGACGATCGACGCTCGGCAAAACGAGGCAACAAATTTCTTTATGGAGTAATATGAACCATTTTTAATAGTTTAAGGGTGTAAAACGAGGCAGCAAATAGTCTGTGGGTTTAGTGATCAGTTAAAATAATTTGAGCGAGTTAAATGGACTTTTTTGACAAATTTAATTTATATGAAAAACAGGCTTTCATAGAGTCTAAGGGTAAAAAACGACCCAAAGAGCGATTCATCCAAAGAATCGATCGAACGGCGGGCCTATAATATCCTGAAAATTATTGTTTTAGTTTTGGTTTCAGGATAATTTGTAATAGAATAACAATATTTAATTCAATAAAGATTACCTTTAAAAGTGGGCTAAGACAACTTGGGCCAAGGCCCAAGAAGTGCAGCCCACATCCTCCCCCATCCAAAACCCCAGAGGAGAAGAGACCAGCTCCCCTCCCTCGACGGTGCCCCCTCCCCTCCTATTCATCCACGCGCCTCCCTCTCCTCTCCATGAAAACTTGCTCTCCCTGGATCTCCACCACAACATCTTGATCAAGAGGAAAACTAGAAAAACGGATTGAGGAGGAGAGGAACAGGAAGGTGTGTTCAATTGGTGTTTTCCCCGTCATTTTTCTTGCGGATTCTCCAAGGAAAACCATTGGTAAGGCTTGATCCCATGTTTAGCACACAATTAGGGGTGTTTTTTATGCCCTAGGTCTTGGTTAATAGAGGTTATAAGAGGGATTTGGACGTAGGATTTTAGATTGGTCACGCAAGGTAAAGGCAGATTTTTAGGGCTTATATATTTCAAAAATTAGATGGCCAAAATGATTTTTTATGCAAAAGTGCCTAACTAAAAAGTTGTATATATCTTTGTTTCCTATTATCTGGTAAACTTTGATAATTTTTGGATATCTATAACTCCAGATATCACCGTATTACTCTTTATTGTTTGAGTTTCTGGGCAGATTTTCAAAGCTTCTGTATTTGATGATTAGACAGTCAAAATGATTTTTTGCTGTGAAAGTGCCTAAATAGAAAGTTATCTCTGTTACCTATCTTATAGTAAAATTTTATTATTTTTGGAAAGCTATGATTCCAGATATCTATGTATTACTCTTTACTATTTGAGTTTTTGGGCAGATTTTCAAAGCTTCTGTATTTTGACGATTAGATGGGCAAGACGATTTTTGATGAAAAAGTTCCTAACTACAAATTTGTATATATCTTTGTTACCTATCATCTGGTAAAATTTGATAATTTTTGGATAGCTATAACTCTAGATATCACCGTATTACTCTTTGATCTAGGGTCTTTGCAATTCATGTTCATTACTTTGCCGCCACCATGCAGGATGCCGCCAACGTCGCCTTTGTCCAGGATGCCCCCAACGCCACCTCCGTCCAGGACACCACCGATGCCTCCTCCATCTAGGACGCCACCGACGTTGCCTCCAGCCAGGACGTCGATTCCTACTCAAGGCTTCAGCGCCTGCAACAACGCACCGTCTTGGGTGCCCATCGATATGTTGAAGCCATCCTTGAAGTAGAAGATGAACGTGGGTTCTCTCGTCCATATAGCAGCACGTAAACATGGGTTCGTTGAATTTTATGAGTTTTCTGTATTGTTAAAGAATGTAGAGAAAGATGTAGAGAATTTTATAAAAATAACTAGAAAGATGTAGAGAATTTTATGAGTTTTTCGTATTGTTAAAGAATATAATTTTTCGTTGTCTACAACTCTAGTTATGATTTTTGTAAGCAACTCTACTGCTGCTGCCTTAAAAATTAAGATGTGCACTTTGATAGCAAAATGGCTGTGTATATAGCATTTCTTAATTTTTAGTTCTACTTTTGCTTACGTACTTAAATTGACAGCACACCATACATAGTTTGCTTAATTCTATTATTGCTTAATTACAACCATGTTCTATATAAATGTCTTTACATTTTGTACATGACGAAGTAAACCTAATATTTTTCTAATATCCCAATCTTATTCTTTTGGTAATTAGGTGGACAAGGTTTGAGTGGGAGGCTCATCATCAAACGAGGACATAGCCAAGGTGATGACATGTTGATGCTAGAAAAACCCCAAGGTGCTGCATTGATGCTAGGAAGTCTTATACTGCTTCAAGTTCTAAATAGTTGTGAAATTATGATTGAACTGTACACTCGTTTATGATTATTTTAATGCTTTGTTAACTTATTGGATCATTAGTTATAATTCACATATATGAGTGCAAGCGCTTTTGTTATGGTTTTTTTGTTTTTTACAATGATGATTTATTAAACCACATATCAAATGCTACTAGTGTTGCAATACCAACTATGGTAATGAGTTGTTATGCCTGGCAATATGATATACAACAACGAACTCACTTGCGTTGCAATACGTTGTGCGGCAATGGATGAAATTGCGTGGCAAATGATACTATTGCCACGACATTGTTGTCATAGCAATAACATATGGTATCTTGCAAGGACTAACTTGTGTGGCAAATGATAATATTGCCACGGTACAATGACGGTGGCAATAACATACGATCTCTCGCAACAAACAAAATTGTGTGGCAAATTGTCTCTATCGCAACGCTATCGATCGTTGCATGTACCACCTTTTGCTACGAAGACGGGCGTGGCAAATGCTTTTGTTGCCATGATCGTGAATGTTGCGTCAACATCCTATTGCCATGCTTGACAACGGACACCTATGGTTGCAAGAAACCCCAATGCTTGCAACGCCAAACTAGCAAAGGTTGCAATACCTTATTGCAACGTGACTTTTTGCAACCATTGGAAAAGAACGTGTTTTGGTTGCAACATCTACCTTTTGCAACCAAATTGGGCCTATTGCAACATTTTTTCGATGTTGCACAAGGGTTAGAAGTAAGTAGTGTGGGCCCATTTTGAGGTGATTTGGTTAGCTGGTGGGCCCTTTAATCCATGTACTAGCATCCGATTGGCTGGAGGTGTATTTCGTCGGATGGCGGGTGGTTTTTGTCCATAATTCACTTGCATACAAATATTCACCAACTCATGTGAAAATGATTAGTAATAACCACTTCCACTAAGTTTGATGTTTTATTTCAATTGGTTTTTTGCAGTAATTGACGATCGGATTTTGTACTTAAGGACTGTCAACAACGGCATGCCTTGATGGGGATCGTGGAGGTCAAGGTGGAGTCTGAGCAGGGTCGAAAGACAACTCCATTGCCACCTCCGTCACCGCGTCCAGGTCAGAGTCGTTGCAACGGTGACCCCCAGCCATGGTCTTCCCATAGAAGGAAGGAAGAAAATTGTGGGAACACAAACACGAAGACACGCACCCCTACCTAGTGCACTAGTTGTCGGAGCAACGAGCTCCTCTAGCAGGAAGGCGAGGTACTCCCTAAAAATTCGGCCAGGGTGTAGGTACCCAAGCTTGTGTTCGAGTCACACGAGAGGATGGAGGCAGGCGATGTATACAGGTTCGGGTCGCATGGTAGCATACTACCCTACTCCTGTGTTCTTGCTATATGTGATAAAGTTTACAATATGGTTTAGATGTTCCGAGCGAGAAAGGATGAACCCTTCTTCACTTGAGGTTTGAGTTTGCTCTAACTTGGCTGGAATGAGTCTAAGCTAGCTAAAATGAGTCGAACTGAATGAACCCTATTTTCTATGGCATGGATTCTCTTTTTATATGTCAAGGGAAGTCCACATTGCCCATGCATGCATACAGAAGTGGGGCCCAACCCACAGAAGTTGGTAAGCTTAGTCTTGGCATTGTCTCTCCAAACGAACCGACTAGATGCGATAGGTCTACCTACCGCCTGACACATGGAGAAGGATAGCTGAAGCGATCCTCCAAGCTAGCATTGGGCCCACCCATCAGTCATTGAGATCGATGAAGGGAGGATCCACCGGGTGAACGCAGAGCATGCATCATGTCGCGCACCTTTTCCCTAGGGTGACGTGAGCATGTGGCGGGAGGCAACACCATGTCGCCCACATCGTCTGTAATCTTTCTGTAGGAACGGCATCACGCTGCAATTAATGTGAAATAACTGGGTAAAGCTGCGTACTGGACCGGGTCAAATCTCCTTAATGTGCAGATTCGATGAGAATAGACCTCAGGCCCCGATGCCGACGTCGGGGCCCAACCCCACTTGCAGCGTCCGTCATGGACCCGAGCTGATGTGGACGTCGATCCTCCTTCCTCGGCTCAGGGAAACCCCAGGTCCCTTCGTCGGTCCTTGCCTTGACCATGGTGGGCCCCATAATGTCCTAAGCATACGGTAGAATGAGAACTCTCATTTCTTCGACACCAATATATTTGTATCACAAATAAAATACATATTAGAAAATCTAATACATTAATTTACATATATAGCATTTTTATATGTACATAGGATTTCTGTGTATCATCTTTATTAAATGTGTAATAAATGATACCTACGGTTTTGAAAGATTAATTTTTGTATTAAAGTTTCAAATAATGTGCATATTTTGTACTACGTTGTATGATGCATGGAGAGATTGTGCAAAAACTCCTTGCCAATTCACAAAAGCACTTGCGATCGAAGCTCAGCTAGGGTGAGTCGTCGGTGAGGAGTGAAAAGTCCAAAGATCACTTATTCCTTCGTCATCCTCCATCAATTTGTCGTCGGTGAGGAGTGAAAAGTCCAAAGATCACTTATTCCTTCGTCATCCTCCATCAATTTCCACCGCCGCCTGCGACCCTGCGTCATCATCCACATCGTTAAATCATAGCTTGTTGGTGAGTAGAGTGGACTCTGCGACCAATCGAAACTCCCAGCTGCCGGCACATGCATCGGTGCCGGCGGCACCATCACCGCATTTCCCCTGCCAGCCACGTCGGGTTCGTAGGCCGCCGCCTGTACCACCACCGGAGCTTCTTGCCATGGAAGTGCTGCGGCGGCAGGCGGTGCTCCGGCAAACAGCGGCCGGCTGGCATGCCATACCGCTGTCGTGTACACCTCCTCCGGGTCGTTGGTGCAGCGCGCGACGGCGGGAGGCGAATCGGGGAATTAAGTTGATCCCGGCCTGGTCGGCGGCGTCGGCGCCGCGGAGGCAGACGAACGCCCGCGCCGCCTCTCCGGCGTGTCGTACGACCCCAGCCATATCCGCTCGCGGCTGTTGGGCAGCCTTCGCCGTCGCCGCCGGCGAAGACGTACGAAGACGACGACGACGACGTGTCGTACGTACAAGAATGGCGTCGCACGATCGATAGGTAGCTGCGACTGCTCGAGTGCATGGGATGAGATGAGATTGTGAAGTTGGAGGTAGCGGCTTTGCCGCTTTGGCATGATTTATGTAAGGTTTCGGTGTCCATGGCGTGTGCGTGACGCCAAACTGACGTCTGATGCAGTGAAGGCATGTCCTTTTCCATCTCACTCTACGCGGCTTTGGTTTCGGCATGTGGCTGTGTGAAATGGGGCATCGTAGTTTTCTCTTCAACAAATTTGATTTTGTTTCTTGCTCCGACGGAGAGCTATTTCGCGCGCGTAGCTGTCCCGCCGACGACAGTTGCGCCTTCCCGTGGCCTTCATGGGCCCTTGTAGGCCCAAACAGGCATGATTCGTTTTCTTTTTTCCGATGATTTATTTTAACCGGAACTAGTTTCGCTTTTATGGCTTTGATTTATAACTGAAAATTAAAGCAGCGAGTAGTACGGATATATCCCGAGCTATATTTAAAGCGCACATTAAAAAAGGCCAAATTGTTTTAACCCTATAAATTAACTTCATTTATGTTATAATTGTGCTGAAAATTTTGAAACTTACATAATAATTACATTTTATAAGTTTCAATGTCTATATTGTAATTTTACTATACACAATGTATAACAGAATTAGGACTAAAAATATTTTTTTATTATTTGAAAGAGGAGATAGAGATACAGAAGCATATATATATATATATATATATATATAGGAGAGCAAACACATATGAAAAGAAGACTGACATTAAGTAAAAAAATACGACATCATATTTTTAGCAAACCAATTATATTTTTAGAAACTTATTTTATAAATAAACCTAAAACGACTATTTTAAAAAATGGAGCCTTAGACAAATGCCAAAGCTATATTGACGTCGATCTACTGCAGGTTGCCGCCGGCCGGGATATCGGTGTTGAATATATATCTTCAACATCAATGAACTTAACAAATATGTCAGCACCGATATCTACGGTGACTAACTTTTACCATCCTTACTGCCACAGTGGCCAAGCTACCAGGTAGCCATGTGCTGAGCACAATACATTAATAAGTTAGCATTAACATTTTTTCAGCAACCTGGTCCATTTTAAAAAAAATCTATTTATAAAATAAGCTGGCTAAAACGTGAAAAATTCAAATGTAGTATGATTGTACGGGTTATCATTTCAATTTTATCGGATATCTCCGAAGAGATGATTGTACGGGTTGAGCGGGCAGACGATCCGAACCTGTTCAACGCAGTCATACGTTAAGCTGGAGGAGTACACACTTCGTCCTAAAAAAACCCATTTATGAACATAAATCTGTTGGACAACGTCGCACGTCGAGCACTAAATGCAAACGCTCAAAACAAATCAAAGTCGGTGGTACGTACGACTCCGTACTTTTCGTTTGTGGATGTTAAACCAGGACTATAAATCTGGGATTAGAGATGAACTATGTCTAGTCCCGGTTAAATAATCGGGACTAGAGATACATCTTTAGTCTCGGTTAAAGCCACCAATCAGAACTAAAGGTGGCGGAGCCACGTGGCCGGCTCCGCAATATTTAGTCCTGGTTGGTGGCATCAACCGGAACAAAAGATGCAATTTTTTTTTAATTTTGTCATTTCTTCAAGCAGTACTGATATATATATATATATTACACATATATTATATTACACATAAATATATAATTTATACACATTTAAACGAATTTAAGAAAGAAAATATACATATATTACCAAAATATGTACAATATTCATACATGTTTCCTAGCTAGCTTATAAAAAAATGTCTCTAATCTACTTTGTTGTGATTTAGCTACTAAAACTAATGAAGAACTCCCCCGCGGGATCAACGACCTGCTCGTTAATAAATCCCATCAAATATTCCTAAGCGGCTTTAATGAAAGTCTCGTAGGGGAGGTCGTCTCTTACTCGCATAAACTGTCATTAATTAGAATAAACGAGAAATAAATATATGAAGTGAATAAGAAATCGAGACGTAATGTATGAATTGGTGTTATACGTACATTTAGATCATCGACAGTTTTGACTTTGGTCACAAAGCGGTGAATATAGTCACAGACGTAATATCCACATAGGCTGGTGCCCTGCGACTGTTTTGTACATTAAAAGAGAAACGACGACAGATTTAATATGCATTTTATATTTTAGACCATAATAATGATTCAACTCAAATTAGGAGCAGGCATGTTACACACTGAAAACTTCATCCGCACAGAGAGCTTATCTTTCCAATTTCTACGAACATTGACCCGAAATTGTTCCCATGCCCTACGTGCAGTTGAAAGTTAGCACGTAATTATCGGAGAACCGCATATATGCAATAGAAAGTAAGATGACATTACCTGTTAAACAGTTCAAATATGTCAGAGTAGTGGACTCTGGTTTACCCATTGAGTCAAAGACATGGATCTTCGACTAACCCATGTCAAGTACTAACAGAATCCAGTGAAATCTGTAAATTGGTTTAGATGACACATATGAAACTTTATGTATGCACGTGATTGAAATTGGTTCGGAAAGAAAGAAAAAACTTACGCAGTATTGTAGGGCAGAAGGATGAAGAACCGGAAGGGTTGCTTCACTAGCGCGTTATATATGTTGTCCACGGTGTCATTAGGAAACTGATCAACCAATGGGCCGTTGATTTTGCGTGGATCCATGAATCCATGCTTGGTGCATTAGTGCTTGTTGCAGTATTGGATCGTCATTCTACAACGGTTAAAAAGAATTATAGTCAGCTAAATTCAAGGAGGTAAGAAACGAAATAACCAGGCGATACTTACAAAACCCGCGCGGTTAGAAGTGAGACGTCGAGGGCATCAAGTTGGTACAGGTCGAATATATCTTCGAATCGGATATAGAGGTAGTCATCTCCATCGAAGAAGTAGTCAATTGAATATTTGCATGTTATCATGTCTTCATCCTTGCTAGATCGTTGCATGTACCACTGAGGGAAGCGGTACATCTGAGTTGGAAGCCTTTTCACGAGATCCGGCTTGACGAGAGGCTTTCCAAGGTTGAACTTGTATTTAAGCGAAGCCTTCGCCAGGGGTGCACGCCCGTGTAATTGATCCATATTAATTCCAGCTTCTTGCATGAATTGTCTTAAATCAGGTCTAATATTTGGAATCGTGCTGAACTCCATAGGCTTCTGTGGCTGCATGCCAAGCTGGGGTACATCTTTGCCCGCTTTCTTCGCCCTGCTTGGGGCCGACCGCTTTGGTGCGGGTGGCGACGTCTTCTCTATTCTCCGAGTCTTTCTTGGACTCTTGGATGATGACCGTTTAGGAGCCGGTTCCCGTTGTGGCGACGGAGGAGGGTTGGAAGGCGGTGGAGTTGGAGACGGCCGTTTAGGAGTCGGTGCTCGTGGAGGCGACGCAGGAGGCGGAGGCGGCGAAGGAGGCGGAGGAGACGGCCCACGTGGAGGCGAGGGCGGTGAAACGATAGGAGACGCTGTTCGTCCGGGGAATTTTATGAAGATCTTCCTCCAGAGAAATATTCCATGAGCCGTTTCTCCTAGCATTGTCTCCCCGTCTCCTCCGGGGATATCCAGCTTCAGAACTTCATAGCCGCGTTCCACTTGTTCAATTTCAACCTTCGAGTACGAAGGTGGAACGGGCCGGGAGTGGTAGGTGCCGTCTCGGGCTACTGGAATAGCCATGCCCGACGCGACCTGTTCGAGAAGATTGCTTATTAGTTAATAATGAACGTTGATTGACAAGTTATTCAAGAAAATATACGTACAACATAAAAGTTAGAATATACCTTTATTGTTATGTTTTTTAGCGGGATATGCAGATCACACGGGGTCCGCTGTGTGATGTCATCCACGGGGCATGGCGGACCCGGTTGAGCTTGTGGGGCCAGCTCGCCTTCATTTCCAGTAGACGCGCAGTTGCTGCGCTGCTGTTGGAGTTGTGCGGTTGTTGCTAGATCCGATTGTTGGCTAACCCACCGGCTCCGCTCCTTAGCCAAACTTACGGCCACCCTTTCGTCGACAATCGATCGATCTGCGAGAGCTTTCATTTCCATCTCAGCGAATCTAGCATCATTCTCTCGTTTTGACCTCACTCGGCTCCTGTATGTGTCGATGTCAGATTGGAACCCGTATTTCCAGGGGACAACGCCTTTTCCTCGCGTACGCCCCGGGTGCTCTGGGTTTTGGAGGCCGAGCGTTAGCTCGTCCTTCTCTCTATCGGGCCTGAACGAGCCCGAGGAACTGGCCTGCACCGCCTTCTCTAACCTCCGTCCGGCTTCTTGAATTTCATCACCAAAGATCACTGTGCCATCGACGGGATTAAGTGAGCCGCTGTGAGCATAGAACCATTTCTTTGATCGTTCCGGCCAGTTTGCTGTGCCTGGAACGATATCCCGTGTTTCTAGGTCGGCTTTCATTTTTTCCCATTTCTCCATTGCTTTTTTATAGCCGCCTGACCCAAGCCTGTGATGGTATTTCTTTTTGGCTGCGTTGGCCTTGTTCTTTTCTATGATAGATTGTGCTTATTCACTGGTCTTGTGCTCAACAAAAGCATCCCAATGATCTCTGAGCTTTGGGAACTTGTCGAAGTCTAGTGTCTGGCCCTTCAGGATATATTTCTTGTGTAACTGTTTCTTGTAGTTCCTAAAAAGCTCTGCCATTTTCTTCAACGTCCATTCCTTGACCCTTGCTTGATCTGAGTCTGGGATAGTGAACGTCTGCAGCATTGTCATCCAGAGCATCTCTTTCTCTGAGTCTGGGAGATAGCTCTGCTCCTCTCCTCCTTTGGTAGACTGCCTCCAGTTGGCAACGCTTACGAGCACGTGATCCCTCACCACCCATCCGCTCTGCGCCACAAACTTCCTTGCGGCGTCCTCTGGGGCAATTGGTCTACCGTCAGGTGCCACCTCCGTTATGACATGTCGACCCTCTATTTTCTTGCTGAGGCCGCGTGGCCTCTTCTGTCCAGTGGAGGCGGAGGCAGAGGCGGAGCCCTCATTCCCCTCCTCATTCCTCTGCTTGTCACCCCCCTTGTTTCCCTCCTCGTTGAGGTACTGATCTAGATCTTCGCGTCCTTCCTCGTTGAAAAACTCTGTTCATCGTGCGATCTCATCAAGGAGAAACTATTCCTCATCACGATCTGCCATTTGATTGTTGTGGGTTGAGGACTTAATCAAAGAATTCTGAAAAAAATTATTCGGTTAATACATGTATCAATTATTCGGGAATATCATGTATGTCTACGTAAAAAAATAGTCAGAAAAGAAGAAGATGAAAAAAATAGATGAAATCCGACAGACACTAGATCCAATTGTGCACATCCACATTGGTGATATTTTTCAGAAGTCACTTCCTGTATTACATCCACACCGAACGACCGAACGAACAAACGGCCGAACGACCAAACGAATGACCGAACGACCGACCATTCGTTCAATCTATTGTTCACGTCTCCGTTCGGTCGTTCGTTCGTTCGCCCTAAACCCTAAACCCTAAACCCAACCCTAACCCTAACCTATCGTTCGTTCACGTCCATTCGTTCGGACCCTTAACCCTAACCCAAACCCAAATCCTAAACTATCGTCCGTTCGTTCTAACGATTGTTGACGTTCGTGAGTACGATCATCTGGAGGAGAGGAGAGAAAGAGAGGAGAATGATGTGAGGGAGATAAGGTGGAGATGAGAGGAAGTGGAGAGGAGAGAAGAGAGAGAGGACGTTGCATGCCTATGTCGTACGTTCGTCCGTCCATCTGTTCGTCCACGAACGAACGACCGAACGAATGAACGGACGGACGGACGACCGACCGACCGAAAGAATGATGTGAGTGTTCGTTCGTCCGCCTGTCCGTTCGTCGACGTCCATACGTCCGTACGTTCGTCCACGTCCGTCCGTCCGTTCACATCCGTTTGTTGATTTTATCATTCTCATTCGTTCAAAAATACAAACTTCACAAGTCACATACACATTCAAATTTAAATCTATTAATATATTTAAATTTAAATACACATTCAAAATTCTAAATTCACAATATTCATGTATTAAAATTTAAATAAACAGTCCATTTACATATAAAGTCCATACAAATTTACACATACACATCGAAATCATATTCACAAATTTACACATACACATCGAAATCATATTCACAAATTTACACATACACATCGAAATCATATTCAAATCCTCACATTCACAAAATTTATAAAATTCATTCACATTCATATTCATTAAACATATAGCACGGCGGCGGTAGCGGCGGCGGCCACGGCGGCGGCAGCGGCATGGAGGGGAGGCGACGAGGATGCAGGCGGCCGACCGACAGCGTGGAGGGGGAGGCAAGGTTTAAGGGTTTAGGGGGCGGACGGCCGGCGTGGGGATCAGAGGCGGCAAGGGGCGGCGGTGGCGGCGACGGCGGCGGCGCGGACACAACAATGGTGGCGACAGCGATGGCATCGACGGCGGCGGCTAACCCAGCGCGCATCACGGAGAAAAAAGAGGGCGGCGGCAGCTAACCTGCGGCAGCGGCGGTGACGACGACGAAGACGGCGGCACGGCGGTCCTCCTCCGACGACGACGGCGGAGACAGCGTGCTGCGGCGGTGTCCTTGTGCTCGGCAACGGCGACGAAGAAGACGATGCAGTTGTGCGAAAACGGCTAAGTGTTTGGATCCCAATGAAGCCCTTGCTATATATAGGTACGGCATCTATTGTTCCGGTTGAATCGACCAACCGGGACTAGCGATGATATAGTCCGGTTGGTGGCTTCAACCGGAACTAAAGATCATACCTTTTGTCCCAGTTGAAGCCACCAACCGGACTGGAGATGTGGGCACCACGTGTCCCATGTAGGTGGGCATCTCTAGTCCCGGTTGAAGCCACCAACGGGACTAGAGATGTTTTCCGCCACGAAATTCATCTCTAGTCCCGGTTTGTTTTAAAAACGGACTAATTATTACGATGCCCGTTATATTGTGTTATATTCATATATAATTATAATTAACATATGTTCATATATTCATATATAATTAACATATGTTCATATAATTAACAAAAATATTATAAATTAAAATAATAACATATAATTAACATTTGTCATATTCCAAACCATTTAAAATTTAAATAATAATAAATATTTAACATATGACCTATTTGAAAAAAATTTAAATTGAAATAATAACATATAATTAACATTTGTCGTATTTAAAACTATTTTAAACCATAAACCCTAAACCCTAAACCTTAAACCTAAAACCCTTTTACCATTAACTCTTATCCTAAACCCTAAACCCTATTTTAAACCCTAAACCTTAAACCCTTGTGCGGCCTACGTGATTGGCATGTAGAAATGCTTTGCGACACGGCAGGAACGTCAATGCCTTCTCCTCGATCTAACATCGTCTCTCATGCTCTTGGAGGCTGCTCCGTTCTCATCAACTTTGTAATAGAGCAATGGCAATCTCTTCTCACTTTGTTTTACCTTGTTCTCAGGTGCTCCATCTCATCCCAATACTTCAGCACATCATCTTCAAAGATGACACCAAGCTCGTATGCATGGCAAGAAACAGTGTTTAAGCAACACAAATCCGAAAGCACCATTCCTTTTTGATTAGAAAAAGAGAGCATCATTCTTGCATTGATCCGAGTAGAAAAAGAATCATACCTTGTAAAACGTTGCTTTGCATGACGGTAGAGCGAGAATGGCTAGGGATGGAAGCTTGGGAAGGAGATCTTGGAGAAGAGAGGTTCCTCCTCAAGCGAGGTAACTATCGGGCCAAAGGCTAGTGCAATAAGGCCACCGGCTAGTCCATGAAAAAGGTTAGATCAATAAAAAATAAACAGATAAACAAAGACGGTCTTGCAGCCAAAAGAAGCTCTTGCTATAAAATTTTCTCGGCGATGAGAATGGTTAACCATATGCATGATGCAAGACAAAACTGCATTTACCTATGTTTTTGGCTAGGCTCCATTATTTCGAGAGACATGAAACAAATCTCACACTCCAATGAGTCGGGATCAATGAAATAGCTTATCTTAGTTGTCTCGTCAGTATCCGCATCCACTGCTCGATGATCCGTGGGGAGAGGCCCGGCGTTTTCTTCCTACCTTCTTCACGATCTTGGTCTCTTCAACATGTCATGATCCATCGTAGTAGCTTTCTTCACCGATCTTGGTCTCTTCAACATTTCATGATCCGGATCACGGTCTTTTTCTTGCTTTTCTCCCTTTGCTACATAATCTTTCTGTCTTGCTCTTTCTTCGAGTACGGCGTAGCAGTACTCGTGTATCTCCATCAAACTTTGAATAGCGAGAGATATGGCAATGATTGGATAGTGTGGCTATATATGGCAATGATGGCTTGCCTCCCCGTTCCGTCTCAATGCCTCGGCGGCGCCATGGAAGCTGCCGGTGATGCGCACGACGATGGACTACCTCTATCCGCCCGCCATGATCGAGCAGTACTACCTCCGCCGCCGCCCTAGTCTTTGCTCTCGCCGCCACCGCTGCTGCCGGTCTTCCTGATTTAGAGGTGTGCTTTCAGCGGCAATGTTCAAGTTCTCGTTGCTAATGTCTTCTGCCTTATTCTCGTGAATTGACACATAAGCATTAGTTGTTATAGCATTGTTGTTCTGACCACAAGTTAGGATCTTCTGTGAGTATGGAGCATGTCGACGGCCGCCCTCCTCCTCCGCTTGTAATTCTCCGAGGACTTTTTCGTCGACCTCGGTCACACCCTTTTACCATTTTTATTCATAGCTCCTGCAAATGTAATATGATCAAGGGAATGGCGTGATCGGTGGATGGTGTTGGTGCCTCCTCCAACGTGGTTCCCTTGTTCACGTTCGTGGGACTTCTCGAGTGCCTTATGAACTTCTTCCTCCTCCAACGGTTGTTTTCTAACGTTCACGTTGGAGGAGGAAGAAGTTCATAAGGCACCGAGAAGTCCCTGACAGTGAACAAGGGAATCACGTTGGAGGAGGCACCAACACCATCCACCGAATTCATAGTCAATTCCCTTGATCATATTACATTTGCAGGAGCTATGAATAAAAACGGTAAAAGGTGAGACCGAGGTCAACAAAAAGTCCTCGGGAGAATTACAAGCTGAGGAGGAGGCGGCCGTCGACATGCTCCATACTCACGAAGATCCTAACTTGTGGTCGTGACAATACAGCCTAACAAGCCTAATGCTTATGTGGCAATTCATGAGAATAAGGCATAAGACATTAGCAACGAGAACTTAAACATTGCCGCCGAAACACGAGAAAGCACACCTCTAAATCGGTGAGACCGCGGCAGCGGTGGTGGCGAGAGCAAAGATCGGGCGGCGGTGGCGGTAGTTCGCCGATCACGGCGGCGGATAGAGGTAGTCCGCCGTCAGTGGCCACCCGGCAGCCTTCCATGGCGCCGCCGAGGCATTGAGACGGAATGGGGAGGCAAGCCATCATTGCCATATAGCCGCACTATCCAATCATTGCCATATCTCTCGCTATTCAAAGTTTGATGAAGATACACGAGTACCGCTACGTCGTACTCAAGAAAGAGCAAGACAGAAAGATTATGAAGCAAAGGGAGAAAAGCAAGAAAAAGACCGTGATCCGGATCATGAAATGTTGAAGAGACCAAGGTCGGTGAAGAAAGCTACTACAATGGATCATGACATGTTGAAGAGACCAAGATCGGTGAAGAAGGTAGGAAGAAAACGTGTGGGCCTCTCCACGGATCACCAGAAGCAGCTGGATGCGGATACGGACGAGACGACTAAGATAAGCTATTTCATTAATCCCGACTCATTGGAGTGTGAGATTTGCTTCATGTCTCTCGAAATAATGGAGCCCACTAAAAACATAGGTAAATGCGCTTTGTCTTGCATCATGCATATGGTTAACCATGCTCATCGCCGAGAAAATTTTATAGCAAAGAGCTTCTTTTGGCCGCAAGACTGCTTTGTTTATCTCGTTTATCTCGTTATTGATCTAACCTTTTTTCATGAACTAGCTGGTGCCCTTATTGCACTAGCCTTTAGCCCGATAGTTACCTCGCTTGAGGAGGAAGCTCTCTTCTCCAGTATCTCCTTCCCGAGCTTCCATCCCCAGCCATTCTGCTCTACTGTCATGCAAAACAACGTTTTACAAGGTATGATTCTTTTCTTTCTACTCGGATCAATGCAAGAATGATGCTCTCTTTTTTCTAATCGAAAAGGAATGGTGCTTTCTGGATTTGTGTTGCTTAGACACTTGTTTCTTGCCATGCAGACGAGCTTGGTGTCATCTTTGGAAATAATGTGCTGAAGTATTGCAATGAAATGGAGCAATCGGAGAACAAGGTAAAACAAAGTGAGAAGAGATTGCCACTGCTCTATTACAGTGATGAGAACGGAGCAGCCTCCAAGAGCATGAGAGACAATGTTAGATCAGAGGAGAAGGCATTGAAGTTCTAGCTCGTGTCGCAGTACTTCTACATGCCAATCACGCAGGCCGCACGAGGGTTTAGGGTTTAGGGTTTAGGGTTTAAAATAGGGTTTAGGGTTTAGGTTAAGGGTTAATGGTAAAAGGGTTTTAGGTTTAAGGTTTAGGGTTTATGGTTTAAAATAGTTTTAAATACGACAAATATTAATTATATGTTATTATTTCAATTTAAAATTTTTTCAAATAGGCCATATGTTAAATATATATTATTATTTAAAATTTTAAATAGTTTGGAATATGTCAAATGTTAATTATATGTTATTATTTTAATTTATAATATTTTTGTTAATTATATGAACATATGTTAATTATATATGAATATATGAACATATGTTAATTATAATTATATATGAATATAAGACAATATAATTGGACACTGTAATAATTAGTCTCGGTTTTTAAACCAACCGGACTAGAGATGAATTTCAGTGGCGGAAAACATCTCCTCATGTTTGCATACAAATCTAGAGATGAAAATATATAGAAAATAACCGCAAAATGCGAAGTGCTAAGATTATAGATAGCACATGACATGTAGATAGCAAAATGTATAGAAAACAATCGTAAATCTATAATAGAAAGAAGTTGCTAACCTTATAGATAGCAAATATTTGTGTATTATTACCAAAGAAGTTGCTAACCTTGGCAAAGACCGGACCTCTAGCGAGAAAAATTTTGAAGATGTACAAGTGTGGGTGGCTCGAGATGGAGGAGGAAGGAGTATATAAAGCAAAATCTCTAGTCCGGTTGGTAACACCAACCGGGACTAGAGATGGCATCTCTAGTCCCGAGACAACGGTTTAAAAATTTCAACGGCTCTCTAGGACCTTTAGCCTCGGTTCGTTTCAAGAACCGGACTAGAGGTGACGGTTCAAATGTTGTCAGCGCGTGTCAGAGTGCCGGGGACCTTTAGTCCCGGTTGGTAATACCAACCGGGACTAAAGATGCTACCTCTAGTCCCGGTTGGTGTTACCAACCGGGACTAAAGGTCCCCGGCGCTCTGACACGCGCTGACAACATTTGAACCGGGACTACAAATAATCTTTAGTCCCGATTCGTGACACGAATCGGGACTACTGTTCCTAGAGGGCCGTTGAATTTTTAAACTGGGACTAGAGATCATCTCTAGTCCTGGGTGCAACTCAAACCGAGACTACTCTGGTTTTTGCCACTTCAAGCATTGATAGTTTCTCCAGTAGTGCATGGCATGCAGGCACGTTTTTTCTTTTCTTGTCTCACCATGTATAGTACTACCAATCGGCTGCTAGCGCTGCTGACCTGTCTCACCGCGTATGGTACTACCAATCGGCTGCTAGCGCTGCCGACCTGTCGGGGATATGGTCGGCTTGTAGGGTACGTACACTATGGCACTCGACAAAGACCTAAATATAATAAAAGGTTTGCCGAGTGTAACACTCAGCGAGGACACGACAAATCTTTTATCGGCAAAGGTGACTTTGCTGAATGTTTTTCATCAGACACTCGGTAAAGACTTTGCCGAGTGCCTTTGGCACTCGGCAATGTTTATAATCCGATTTTTTAAACCGCACAAAAATTTATTTGGAAAATTGTCCTTCATGGGAGTTGAACTCACGACCTCTCATGTGTACACCCCTCCACCTCACTCCCCTAGCCAATCCACCCAGCATGTTCTTGTGAAAGAGAGGGGTTGTATCTCCACTTATCATATGTGGCGGATCCACCCTTTGCCGAGTGCCGGATCTCGGGCACTCGGAAAGAGGCTCTTTGCCGAGTGCCGATCTAGGGCACACAACAAAGTATTTTTTTCAGTTTTGCCGTTAAGAAATTTAAAATGTAGCTTTGTAAATTTTGTCGAGTGTAAAACACTCGGCAAATTGGGTTGTTTGCCGAGTGCCTACGTAGGCACTCGGCAAACAACCCAATTTGCCGAGTGTTTTTGCAGTGTAAGCACTCGACAAACATGATATTTTTCCTAGTTTTTTTGCCGAGTGCCCACTCGGGAAAAAGGGGTTTGCCGAGTGCCTGATGAAATACACTCAACAAACACTCGGGCACTCGGCAAAATTGCTCTTTCCCGTAGTGGTGGGCGCAGCACGAAGGTGGTGACCCCGCACGTGTAGAATGGCAATTGTCTTGCATGTATTGGTTCACAGCATATGTCATAAGTAGGCGATACATCAGCTTGTTACAAGAGCTAACAATCAGGAAGTTGAGGCCTACAACTAAGGAGGCTACCGAGTCTCAGGAAGGTTGTTACATAGCCGAACCGCGTGGAGATCATGGCACAAGATATGTGCGCCAATAACCCCCCTCAGCCTGAACGTGGTACAATGTTTAGACTGTAATGAAAATCATTAAATAATGCCCGAGGAAGTCCTTTGGTGAAGATATCAGCAAACTGAGACGATGAAGGAACGTGTTGAACTTTTACTTCGCCAAGCGCCACTTTATCCCGGACAAAATGAAGATCAATTTCGACATGTTTTGTACATTGATGCTGAACTCGATTTGTGGCTAGGTATTGAGCACTAACATTGTCACAGTAAACGAGTGTAGATCGCCTGGGAGATATGCTGAGTTCCATCAAGAGCTACCGGAGCCAACAAGTCTCAGAGACGGCATTAGCGACATCCCAATATTCAACCTCCGCGCTTGAACGAAACAGTTTGCTGTCGCTTGGAGGACCATGTGTTAACGCTAGAATTTGGTAAGCCCTGGAGCCCGAATCGGCTAAGGTGTCCATCGGCTGATACCGAATCGAATAAGGCAAGCCGATGTAGCTGATTCTGGTACGACAACATTGGAGACACCGTCGGATCAAGATGATGTGCTTCATGAGGATTGCCATATAAGGACAGAGTCCTAAAAAGGCAATTGTATCTATTAATTAGGAAGAGTTTGTTAGTTTCTTATTTTATCTTTAGGAAAGTGTATTAGTGTCCAATAAGAACTCGGTTTGTTTCCTTTTTATCTTTAGGAAAGTTCGGATTGTAGTCTGTTAGGATCTTTGTTAGCCCATGGGTATAAATATGTAAGGCTGGGGTTCATGTATGATATCTCACGATCAATACAATTCGGCGCATCGCCACCTTCTACCTTTTCCACTTTGTTCATCATCCGACGAGACGGCACCCGACGCGAGGCTGCATCGGCTTCGAGCTCCAGCAACAGCAATATTGGCTCGGGGGGAAAGTTGATCAATATCAGTATGAAGAGCCACATCAGCAATATCGGCCAGAGAAAACTCAAAGATATTTGTCCAAAGAGGATTGGGCCGAAATAATTGTAAATGTGATGGATGAGCAGTTTGGAATTAAACGCAAAGATCAAATTTCTGTGTATCGGTTGCCATATTCTGAGTGGTTTGATAGGGTTCCACTTTCAAGCCAGTACAAGGTTCAAGATTTCTCTATGTTTTCAGGGCAGGATGGTGTCTCTACAATGGAGCATATTTGTCGATTCTTAGCTCAATGTGGGGAGGCATCGGCTGAAGAAGCTCTGAAAGTTAGATTTTTTCCAATGTCTTTGACTGGATCGGCCTTCACATGGTTTTCGTCATTACCACCAA
This sequence comes from Oryza australiensis, assembly GCA_019925245.2. Taxonomy (NCBI): domain Eukaryota; kingdom Viridiplantae; phylum Streptophyta; class Magnoliopsida; order Poales; family Poaceae; genus Oryza; species Oryza australiensis. The sequence continues at coordinate 1,233,190 of JAIFGZ020000282.1, forward strand.
ATTCTATCAGAAGTTGGGCCGATCTTGAGAAGCAGTTTCATATATACTTTTTTGCTGGGATTGGTGAATTGAAGCTTGCAGACTTGGTATCGGTTAGACAGCAAGAGAATCGGCTAAGGAATACATTCAGAGGTTTCGTAATGTTCGCAACTGATGTTATGGTTTGAGTCTAAGTGATGAGCAGCTAGCATTCGCATTCCAAGGGTTGTCAATACCAATCAAAAATAGATTTTTCTTCCATGAGTTTGACAGTCTGGCTCATCTAATGCAAAAGGTATCGGCTTACGAGAGCCGATGTCAAGAAGAAAGGAAGAATCGGTTTTGGGGTCAAGACAACGATAATTTTGAAGCATCACTTCTCATACTCCAAAACTGGGGGGGCATGTGTTAACGCCAGAATTTGGTAAGCCCTAGAGCCCGAATCGCTAAGGTGTCCGTCGGCTGATACCGAATCGGATAAGGCAAGCCGATGTAGCCGATTTCGGTACGACAACATTGGAGACACCGTCGGATCAAGATGATGTGCTTCATGAGGATTGCCATATAAGGATAGAGTCCTAAAAAGGCAATTGTATCTATTAATTAGGAAGAGTTTGTTAGTTTCCTATTTTATCTTTAGAAAAGTGTATTAGTGTCCAATAAGGACTCGGTTTGTTTCCTTTTTATCTTTAGGAAAGTTCGAATTGTAATCTGTTAGGATCTTTGTTAGCCCGTGGGTATAAATATATAAGGTCGGGGTTTATGTATGATATCTATCAATACAATTCGGCGCATCGCCACCTTCTACCTTTTCCACTTTGTTCATCATCCGACGAGACTTAGCACCCGACGCAAGGCTGCATTGGCTTCGATCTCTGGCGAAGGGGTAAGTCCAAGGTCCCACCGGCCTAGATATATCATATCTATCTTTAGTTTTGTTACCGTTCATAGATACATCGGCTTAGTTAAGACTTTTTCGGTTAGGTCCGATTATTCTGATCAAGTCGATGTTTCTGTAAACGTAATGTTGCTTTAGGTAGATCTGTTATATCCATCACTTTAGACAAATCTATCGGCTCATCAAGTATTAGATTACCATATACAATCTTGTGTTGCATCGGTTAGGTCCAATCTACTAGATTGTTATCGATAATATAAGTCTTGTTAAGCCGATAGGTTCATGCTAATGTTTCACCGGAGGGTTAGCCGGCTTGCTTATCATATGTCTTTGTTAATCTAGTCCTAGTATCTCAATTTAGCTCTATCGGTTGTTTCTCGCTTTAGGGTTTCTACCGATACCGACTAAATTGTTTACTAGATTAGATTAGCTTAGGCATCTACCACCCTGAAAATCAATCAAGGGCTTGATTGTCTAGATATTGTATTTTTTTCATATTTAGTGCTGCATCAGTTCAGTTTGATCTACTAAGTCACAATTAGAACCATAATCTCTAGCATGCCTGTTGGTTGCCACTAAGGGTTTCATCGGGGTTTCAGCCGATGAGTTACCTGGATATTTCATCGGCTTGCGAGGATTGTACATAAGTTGGATCTAGCCGATTGCAGCAGAGGCTTCATTGGATATTTAATCATTTAAATTTAACGACATCGGACTTCTAGCCGATGTGTGTTTTAATCTTTAAATCAGTATCTATTTTATCATGTGATCGCTTTGTGCCATATTACATTGCTATATCATCATGTTATCATCGGCCGATCACCTTACATAGATGTTTGCTCAGCGTATAGCCGATGGATTGAAACCCTAGCTGCATCGGCTACCGTCAGTATCGGCTGGGATCGCATCATTGACTGATTGGCCGATCGGCTATATTGGTTATTGACGTATTGGCTGATATGCTTTACTTCGGGCTGCTTTGTATATCTTGTCAGTGGCAGGATCAAACTGACTGGCACGTCTGTGCTTCATCAATTCTAGGACCTGCACTGGAGTTAAGCAGATCTACCAGGCCGACGTGTTGATTTTCTCGTCAACACCATGCCACCATATTATTGCTGAGATAAACACAGTACCCTGAGGTGGAACGTCGGGTATCCGAACAGTTGGCCCAATCGGCGTCGGAATAAGCGATGATATCGGTGGAAGGGGAGCGAATGAGATGGAGACCATAGGAGATAGTACCCCGAAGTTATCGAAGTATTTGTTTGAGGGCCTGGAGATGTGGTTCCTTTGGGTCATGCATAAATAAACATATCTGCTAGACAGCATAGGAGATGTCTGGTCGGGTAATTGTCAAGTATTGAAGAGCTCCTGCTAGGCGGCGAAATTTGGTGGCATTTGCGACTGGACGGCCAGTGTTTGCTGATAATTTAGGCTTTGTATCGATGGGGTGGTACAGGGATTGCAAGAGGTCGGTTCGCTCGAGGAGATCATGTATGTATTGTTCTTGGGAGAGAAAAAGGCCGGAACTAGTCGGGGTGACATGTATGCCAAGGAAATGGGAGAGGGGACCAAGATCGGTCATGGAAAAGGCTTGGCTAAGTTTTTGTATGATTGTGTGAAGTAGGGTGTGGGAGCTAGTAGTGAGAATGATAACATCTACATAAAGAAGTACGTAAGAGGTGGCAGTTTGTGTCCGGAGTATGAACAAGGAAGAGTCGGCTCGGGAGGCATGAAATCCGATTGAGAGGAGGTATGCTTGGAAGTGTAGAAACCAAGTGCGTGGAGTTTGTTTTAGGCCGTAAAGGGACTTGTTGAGCTTGCAGACATGGTTAGGACGAGAGGCATCAATGAACCCAGAGGGTTGAACACAGTAAACAGTTTCAGAGAGTTTACCATGAAGGAAAACATTCTTTACATCGAGTTGATGGATGGGCCATGAAGATGAAGTGGCAATGCTGAGAATTGTGCGAATGGTAGCTGGTTTGATGACTGGACTGAACGTCTCACCGTAATCAACACCGGATTGTTGTGTGAAGCCTCGGAGCACCCAACAAGTTTTGTAGCGGGACAATGAGCCATCTGGATTGTACTTGTGACGAAAGATCCATTTACCGGTGACGACGTTGACACCTGCAGGCTTAGGAACAAGACACCAAGTATTGTTGTTCATCAAAGCATTATACTCATCAGTCATAGCATTGTGCCAATTGGGATCTTTTAGTGCAGAATGATAGGTGGGTGGTATTGGGGAGATGGGAGTGGCAGTAGAGAGATTGAAGTGGCGTTTGGGAACTACAATGTCAGTTTTGGCTCGAGTCTGCATGTGATGTTGGGTAGATTTAGTGGGGAGCATATAGCGCGGCAGGGAGGATGGACGGGAAGAGTGAGTGGAGAGAGAAGGCGAGATGACTGGCGGGACAGGTGTCGGGCGAGGAGTGGGTGGGAGAGAATTGTGTGGCGCGGCGGGTGCGGAAGGCGATTGTGGCGGAGGCGGATTGACCGGCCGGTATTGAGTGGGCGGGATTTTAGGTGGGGGTGCTGGCAGCTCATCCAAAAGGGGGGAGGATTTGCTATGGCCGGCTGCGGTGTATCCTGTGATGCATCAAATGGAAAAATATCTTCATCAAAAACAACATGGCGCGAAATAATGATTTTACGCGATTTAATGTCTAAGCACCGATATCCTTTGTGTTCAGAAGAGTAACCTAGGAAAACACATGGTGTGGAACGTGGAGCTAATTTATGGGGTGTTGTTGGAAGGAGATTAGGATAACAAAGATAGCCGAACACGTGGAGGTGGGAATATTCAGGAGGTTGACGAAAAAGAACATAGTGAGGGGTGAGGAGATGCAAAGGTCTGGTTGGCCAACGATTAAGGAGATATGTGGCTGTATGTAAGGCTTCAGCCCAAAAATTAAGAGGCATGTGAGCTTGAATTAAAAGAGTACACAATATATCGTTGGTTGTATGAATGGAGCGTTCTGCCTTGCCGTTTTGAGATGATGTGTAAGGGCAGGAAAGATGATAGACGATGCCGTGGTTTAAAAGAAAATCGCGCAAAGTGTGATTGACGAATTCATCGCCATTGTCGCATTGGAGACATTGGATAGAGAGGTGGAATTGATTGAGAACATAGGCATAAAAGTGAATAATCGTGGTGGTAGCATTGGACTTTTGGTGCAGCGGGAAAGTCCATCTAGTGAGTATAATCATCAAGCAAAATAAGATAATATTTGTAACAGTAAAGCTCGCAACAGGGGAGGTCCAAAGATCACAGTGTATTATTTGGAAGGGAAAATAAGTAAAAGAATGGGAAGAAGTAAAGGGGAGGCGGACATGGCGCCCTTGCTGACATGCATCGCATACACTGGACGATGTATTATTATGAGAACATGGAATTGAAAATTGAGAAACTAAACGGGCTAAGGATTGATGGCCAGGATGACCGAGCCTTCTATGCCAAAGAACTGAAGAGGGAGCGCTAGCTGTGAAAGCCGTCGAGAGAGTAATGTCGCTTGAACCGAAGGAGTAGAGATCGCCGCCACTATTAGACCTCATGATTTCGTTCTTGCTGTGGAGATCCTTGATAGAAAAGCCAAATTCATCAAATGCAACACAACAAGAGTAATCTTTTGCAAAGCGCTTTACAGAAATAAGATTCTTAATGAGTGTGGGGGTGTGCAGGACATTGGACAAAAGAAATCAGGAGCGAGGGTGGGGAATGGAAGCAGCGCCTATGCCTAGAATTGGGATTAAAGATCCATTGCCAACAATTATATGAGATGGAGCATGCGATGATGAACGACAATAGTTGTGTAAGTTACCTACATCATCGGTCATGTGGGCGCTGGCGCCGAAGTCCAAAAACCATTCATTGGTTGTAGGTTGGTGCAGAGAGGTGGCGTGGAGTGCTTGCAGGAAGCCACTGGTGTCCCAAGTTGATGGCGCCGAGGTTGTAGCCAGCGGGAGCTTGAGCGGCGTAAGCCTGGGGATGTGGGTGCGTAGGGCTGGTGGCGCCAGTCCACGGAGCATGCCATGCGCCGCCCCAGGGTGTGCCCCAGGAAGGGTAGAAAGTGCTCCAGGTGGGCGGTGGCGGCTGCGGAAGAAGAGGCCGCCCAAAAGAGGTTTCAGGGCCACGTCCACTAGTGTGCCCACGCCCATGCCCGTGCCCGCGGTGGCCGCCACGGCCGGCGTGGCCGACGCCAGGGCCAAAGTAGCTGCTTCCCCGGTGTCCGGGCGAGCGATGGGTGGAGCGCTAGCAACTAGCGCGGTGTCGGCGGAGGGCGACGCCTTCTCTTGTGAGGCCTGCTCAGCGAGAAGCATTTGACGCGCCTGGATGAAAGAAGGGAACTGCTGCAGGGCAGGAAGCATTGTCTTCAGAGTTTGGATGCGCGGATAAAGGCCGATGATGAGCTGATGTACGAGGGCGTGATCGCGAACCGGCTGGTCACAGTCGGCGAGTGCGTCGGAAAGAGTTTTGAGGTGGTGGCAGTATGCAGAGGCAGACATGTTGCCTTGCTTGAGACCATTAAATTCGGCCTCCAAATGGACTACGCGACTCGCCTTGTTGCTGTTGAAGAAATCGTTGATTTGCTTCCAGACAAAGAATGTCGTGGGGTGGTCCTCCATAACCATGTCCATGAGATCATCGGCGAGAGTGGCGTGGATCCACATCAAGACGGCGAGAGTGTTGCTGTCGATGTGAGATCGGAGATCTAAGCAGCCGAGAACAATTTGAAAGAGAGTGTGCTAGCGACGATAGGAGAAGGACTACATGTCGAGACTAATTGGAACGAGACTTTTGATGTTGACGCCTTGAGTGGATGCGACAAGGGAGGAAGAAGAGGCGACGACAGCGTGAACGGTGGCGGCTGCAACGTCAAAGGTGAGGGCGGCAGTGGTATCACTGCTAATGGCGACGGCAGTGCCGCCGCTGGAAAAAAAAGAAAGGAAGGCTCAGGATCGTTGCGCTCTGATTACCATGTAGAATGGCAATTGCCTTGCATGTATTGATTCACAACATATGCCATAAGTAGGCGATACATCATGTTGTTACAAGAGCTAACAAACAGGAAGTTGAGGCCTACAACTAAGGAGGCTACCAGGTCTCAGGGAGGTTGTTACACAGCCGAACCGCGTGGAGATCATGGCACAAGATATGTGCGCCAATAGCATGCACACAGGATGCATGGTGGTTGGGTATGTATCGTCTCGTCTCCCTTTGAGGCAAACGGCAAACTTTACCATAGTTGCATCTGAGCTGTTCACGGGACTACTGTAAATCGACGTCTGATTTTTCTTAAAATTGGATGCCCGATTTTTTAAAAAAATCTGACGATATTGTACTGCTCATAAAAAATGTTTCATCTCTAAAATAAATGTTTCAAATAACTAAAATAATGAAACACAGTGGAATCAAAGACTGAAACATTTTTGTTTCACACATGGAGCATCAAGTTTACACTGTTGAAACATAAACAGATTCTTAAGAATCGATGATAAAATTATGAAACACCATTAAAATATGTAGTGCAACATTTCGATTTAACACAAAGAAGCATTAAGACAAAATAGACTGAAACATCATAAAATCACAAAATTTACAGGTCTAGATTTGGCTTCTTCCTTCACTCCGGTGGCCAAATCTTTGACTTCTTTTTCGAACCGACCACCCAACAACGATGATGAGTCAGCCATGGATCTGACTCCACCAAGCACCAGGAGAAATTAATCATGCAAGGGACCGGGCTGGCTCCCATGGTGGGGTGGGCTTGCTACTCCATATCAAAAAGCAAGCTCCCATTGCCCTCACAACAAAAAATAAGAGCTAGCACATAGATCTTGAGGTCGTCTCACCTCTGCTTGCATCGGCACCTCCTTTGCTAGCTGCTACCATTGCATACGAGCAGGCCTTCAATCCTAGGTTGTGCCCGCCGCCATCTAGTTCCATTGGGGGAGAGGGAAAGAGGGAACGAGAGAGAGGAGGAGATAAGGATGGGGAGAGTGGAGAGAGGGGGGAAAGGGGGGGATGAGAAAAGAGATAAGGATGGAGGGAGTGGTTGAGCTGTACGGCGTGCGGGCATTCAATTTTTTTTCCAGATCAAACGCCTGAGCGAAGCGTTTTCGAGCTCATCCTCTCCTCCCTCTCTTCTCATCCTCTCATCTCTCTCCTCATCCTCTCCTCTAAAACCTCATCCTCTCCTTTGATCACTCTCTCCTTCACTGGCCGGCGATGGCAGCTACGGCCACGCAGCGAAGGCCAAACGGGCGGCTCGGCCCGGCACGACACGGGCCCATGCCGGCACGGCCCGTTTGGCCCGCTTCATGAAACGGGCCGTGTCGTGCCGGCCCACGTGCCTAGGCTCCGGCCCAAACATGGCACGTGGGGAGCCGGGCCGGGCCCATGCCGGCAAGACACGCCGGTGGCCCACGGGCCAGGCTGAGTCCACGGGTCGTTTTTTTACAATTTTTTTAATAAACAGCACATAAGTTTAAAAAATAAAAAATAAAAAATAAAGTTTTAAAAAATAATGACTTAGTAATGTTAAAAATAAATCCACATTTACGAAAATATTAAAAAAATTTTGTTAAAAGTAGTAATGATCTTTATTGATGTTTATATCATTATAGGATACAATGATACATGTTACCTCGTTAAAAACTTTGTTACATAAAAACTCGTAGGAAAAACTGAGAAAACCATGACAAAGAAAAGAGTACAATTCAAATATGAGAACTACATCTAACAAAATTCTACTGGGGTTGGTCTGGATCCAGGTAGAGTTGCTCGAACTGGGCGGTCAAATCTTGGTTGTCCGCAGTGTATTGGGCATGTTGTCGAGCAAGCTCCCAGTATTTAACGCTTAGTAGCATTTCAACATGGTCACTGCTCAGATTCATCCTTTGGTCTTCGATGATACGGCCGCATAGACTGAAAGCCGATTCGGAGGACACCGTCGAGACGGGCACCGTCAACACATCTCGTGCTAGTTTTGAAAGCACAGGATATGCTAAGTTGTGGTCATTCCACCACCCGAGAACGTTGAAGTCTTGTGTTTCATGGTGGATGACGTCGTTGTCCAAATAACCGGACAACTCTTCGACCACATGCGAAGAGTCGTCTCCACTTGTAGCCGACGAACTGCCACCACTTTGGCTTGAAGAAGATCCACCCCAAATCCGACCCCACTGTATCTTCTTCTTACCTGTAGTAGGGATAGGAGGGGGTCTCTGCTGTCGAACTCCCTGGAACTTTAGTTCATATCTTCCAAAAACTTCATATAATTTACTTCTAACCTCATATAGAAAGAACTATAATCTATACCTACAGTATCACCAAGAAGTGATAAAATAGCAGACAATCCTCTTAATTTATACCTAGGATCCAAAGCAAAAGCAAACGCATACAACATAGGTATATTTTTTTAATATTTAAAATATTTTTGTTTCATGTGAAAGACAGTTCGGTTAGAACATCATCATTTTTATATTCTTTAAATAGAGAAGCAATTTCAAGAATATTATGCAAAATTATATTAGAAGTTGGATAATAAATTTGTGACAGAGTAAGAGTACAATCATAAAAAGTTTCTAAAAATTGGTTATATTTTTGGACAATTGCCCAAACATGCTCATTCGATTGGCGACCGTCACTGTTTCGTGGCCACCACGTGATTGAACAAAATCCGTAAGTAATTCACCATAAGGTAAAACAACTTTTAACATTAAATATGTTGAATTCCACCGATGCTGATATGTTGAATTCCACCGATACTCAGCATCGGTGGCAAACTTACGAGCTCACTTATCGGCCGCATGACAAAACCTCTTCCACGCACCAATCCGCGGGTTCGAAGTAGTTAACCACGCGATTGCTTGACGAACAACATCAATATGGTTATGAACCCTTTTCATGCCAGTCTTAACAATCAAATTAATTATATGGCATGCACAACGCTGATGTAGTAGAAATGATTGAGCATAAACACAAAATAAAGGTTGCAATATTTCCATAGCACGAGAATTAGCAAATGCATTATCTAGGGTGACAGCAAATATCTTATCAGCAAGATTAAATTCATTAATTACTTACCTAATTCTTTTAGCTATGTTTTCTCCTGTATGTGAGACATCTATTAACCTAAGCCCTAAAACTCTCTTTTGTAATTGCCAATCATCATCAATAAAGTGAACAACAACGCTAAGATAATCCTGCCTAGTTCTACTACTCCATATATCTGAAGTTACACTAACAGAGAAAGTACATGTACTAAACAGTTCCTTAAGTGCATTTGAATCCTTCTGATAAACATTCTCTAAATCTCTAGTTGTCGTTTGCCTACTTACAGATTTAAACCTAGGGTTATGAGATTGTTGAATGTATTGTTCAAAATCAGGAGTCTCTCCAATGTTCAGGGGTAAATCTTGCTTGGCGATTAACCGGACAAGAGATTCCCGAGCAACCATGGGATCATACTCCCAACTACGTACCGTACCATCCGGGTTTAGCATAAGTTGTTGTTGCCGGAGTTGTATTCCTTGCTTCTTGGCACACGACTCCGCATGGCGCTTGAGATGGCCTGTACTGCAGCGGAACCACGAGCGAGATAGCATTTGCCTACATATTCTACAACGAGCTTTTGATACCTCCCTTCCGTCCGGGGCTGTTTCCTTTATCTCGTCGAAGTGTTGCCATACACCGGAGGTTCTCGATCTTTTTGGGCCAGTGCGTGTTGAAACACTTCCGCTCACGGATTCGGAAGATAATCCTTTCGAAGCCACCGCAGCCGTCTGAACCGATACCTCCTCCATAGATGGTGGAGTTGGAGCCGATCCGGAGGCATCTTCAAACCCCGGCATGTAATTGGGGTCGAAATCACCCAAAGTGAAAGAAGGCGACTGGTATGGATAGTTCGGATCCATTCTAAAATTTTAAACCGACATAAACAAATTGTAAAATATTTATTGAATTCATAAACACAATACAAATAATACACAAATTTGAATATTACTTACATCTTTCCAACTCTGAGAACTTCAAACTTTTGCGATCAAACTATTGAACTACGAAACTAATTTTGATTTTTAACAAAATTTGAGCAAATTTTATCAAAATCAAAAAAATAGACACTTGAGAGCAAAGAGAGCACTTGAGAGCACAAAATGAGAAGTGAGGGGTGAGGAGAAATGGCTGGGGTTCATGCCCTATTTATAGGTTGAAATTTTTGATTTTTTGCAATTTTTTAAATTTTTTATGATTTTTTTGGTCTCCAACGACTAATTTGAAATTTGAACAGCCATAGAGCCGTTGAGGACAGGTGGCGCGCTCCCATTGGACCGCTGAAGAGCCGTTGTGCAGCGCTGCTTCCCATCCTGCCACGTGTCGCAAGCCGATTCGACCGCACGCGCAAACAGGGCGTCCGTGCCGCGGGCTGTGCCGTGCCGCTACAGTGCACGTGCTGTGTCGTGCCGGCCCGCGGGCTCGGCGGCTGGCCCAAGCACGGCACGGCTGGACGGGGCGTGCCGGCATGGCCCATTTGCCTATCGGGCCGTGCCACTACAGTTGAAGGCGTGCCCGGGCCGGCCCGCGGGAGCACGACCCATTTAGCCGTGACTACGGCCACGACAAAGGGAGCGGTGACAAGTGTGGACAGAAAGCTTATGCTTGTGGCTCGGATTGGCTTGTAGTCAGCTGGGCTCAGATCGACTCGAACTAATTGTAGTCTTAATAAGTCGAGCTGAGCATGCTTTCAACATGTGAGCTTAATGAGCTAGCTCGTGAGCTACTCATTTAGCATGTTAGTACAAGGGATCACAATATCTTCAAGACCTTAGTGCTTCTTAACTAAAGTTTAGTTATTTAATTATATCTAAACTATTTATATTTAGTAATTTTTTTATTAGTTAGGGTTTATTATTATATTTATATATGATAAAAATAGTGAACTTAAAATTATAACATGAAATAAATACGTTAACGAGCCTAACGAGCTTAACGAACCAGCTCGTGAGCCGAGTCGATCGTTAAAGATAGCGAGCTAAGCCGAGCTGGCTCTTTGAGCCTTAACAAGCTCAAACGAGTCGAAGATGGCAATAGGAGCGACCGTGATGATGGGAGCAGCAATGCAAGCCAGCACCGACGGCCTCGTGCAGATCCGACATCGGTGCCCCAGCAACTGGCGGATTCGTTGGCCCAATCGTGTGACTAAGTCTTGGAGAGAGAGAGCATGTTCAGCAAAAGGTTGAGTAAGACGGTGGTGTGAAAGAAGAGAGGAAGTATATTGAAAGATAAAAAGATTTGGATGAAGGTATAGAGACTCAGATGGACGTTGCATTTTTTCATGGGAAAAATTATATCATTGCATCGCTGTTGAAAAATCACACTAAAGTAATCACTATTACCACATTATCAAGTATGGCCATCATGTTTATTTAATCCTTTGGCTCATCCACGAAAAAGACACAAGCATATCTGCATAGGAATAAATCTACTTCACTCCCTGAAATACTGAGGCTGGTCTACGTAACCCTATAAAGTATGAAACCGGGTATTCTACCCCTAAAATATCAAAACCAGTTCAAATAACCTCTTAGAGTGGTTTTATAGGTGATTTTGCTGTGCACATGATGACATGGTGATGGTTTTGGCCTCTTGGACCATAGAGGAGACTATTGAAACGGGCTAAGTATTTTATTCACAAGTGAAACAAGCTGATAATGATGTAAATTAGTGTTAATATATAATTTTTAGGCTTGTCGATTAGTGAGTGAAAACAATATTTAGATCAACTTGGGTTTAGACTAATCTTTGTCATGTAAGCCAATACCGCTATGTTAACGATAAAATTTGGCATAAATTCCATTAAATAATGATAAATTGCGAAACGAGATTAACGACATGATTTTAGTTGCCTAAAACAAGGGATTGCATCGGCTAAGGATGTAGCGGAAGGTGGCATTTGCAAGAAGGTATTGGCTGGTGGTTGCCGATAAGCGCTATGAGTTCGAGTTCTTATCAGATTCGGTTGATGGGGCTAGAGATATTACCAAGAAGAGATCGGATTCAAGAAGAAAGCGACGTGAAGATTTATCTATTAATTAGGAAGGTTGAATTAATTTCCTTCTATAATTTTAGGAAAGATTGAGTTGAGTTCGGTTTGGACATGTAATTTGTGTTTTATCTTTAGCAAAGTCTGTGTCGTGTCTGATATTGACTCGGTTATACTCATGGGTATAAATATGTACACCTAGGGTCTTGTAAAAACAACAACAGTTCAATAAACACTTTTGGCGCATCGTCACCCTAGTTTTTCTAGGTTTTCATCTTGACGAGTTCTTGTTTTGAGTTGGTTGCATTGGTTAGGTTTGATCTCCAACAAAAGGTGAGTTTCGTCTATAGTTGCCTGTATCGACGGGGCTAGGGCTTTCATCAATTGAGTTCGACACTCTATTCCAGTCGATACAAACGCTAAGTTATCATATACATTATTTAATCTAAGTTGTTAGTGCTGTTTATCTGTATCGGCTGATTCATTTAGGGTTTGTTGATATCGGCTAAACTGTTCTTGACTATTTAGATTGTTTGGTGTATCTACCGCCCTGAAAAACAATGAAAGGCTTGACTTGATCTTATCCTTTCTTTTATACTTAGTGCTGCATCAATTGAGTTTGACCTACTAAGTCGTGATTGAAATTGTAAAAACTATCTTGCTCTTGGATTGACAATAAGTGTAGTATCGAGGTGTCAGCCGATCTTACCTGCTATAACTATTTCGCTTTAAGTCACATATGCTTTCTTCTGCTTAATTGATTATATTTATCATCTTATATAAGTTTATCAATCCTTTAAGTCTATTAAGCTTGTTACCAGCCTCACACTATCTTAGTTAAGTCTGATCTATTGAGGTTATAACATGTTTAGTAGATTTAATTAAGGTTGATAGTCTTATATAAGACTATATCGGAGTTTTAGCCGATACGTTATCTAAAAACACCCAAGCTATTTCATCGCCTATGATATAAGCCCATATAATTATTAATTTGTCTAATCTTGGTTATAAGCAATTAATATTGTCTCGGTTAGGTCCGATCTATCGTAATTGCTTGTAGCTAAAAAAATAATTAAATTAGTAATTACATGTTATTTACATCTACAGCTGATCGTGATTGTTTTGGGTCTAATCTTCAACATCTATCCATTAGCTAGTTGTCACGCCCAGAAATTTAAACCAGAATTACCGCAGCTAATTTGTGCATTCAATCCTCGTTCAGGCATCCGCCGAGGTACACAAATCGACAATTATTGATATTATAGAATCCACGTCTTAGAAACAGTATAAAAGATTACATAAATGCAGTGAAAAAGAAAAGACTGACTAAACTGAAACTCTAACTCTTGTGATAGAACTCCAACACACCATAGGCAACCTTGATGTCAGACGCATGCCTAATCCTCGTCGAAACTTTTCATTTCTGCAACCTCTGGCTCTGGTGGGAAAAATTAAGCAAGACTGAATACTTCCTATTGTACTCAACAAGTCATACCGGAAGAGAAGGTATGATACAGGATAATTCACAACGAAGGAATTGGGTCTCAATTGCATAAACAACATTTCAAAAATAATAATAGTTGAAAGCAGTAAAACAGTAATAATAATTAAGCAATATTAAATAAACACTGTCCAACGTTAATCCCACGTTGCAACAGGCCCAACCATCCAACTATGCTAGTAAAGTTCCATTGGTCAAATTATTACTTAAATGAGACTAATCACGGTGAATCTGGTTGATCGCCCATAACCACGGGTACGGCTATTCGAATAGTTTTATTCTGATCAGAGGTGTACAACTGTACCCACAAGACACAGTCTCACGACACGTTACCGCGTGTCGGTGTACCACCATGATACCACAGAAAGAAACTGTGACAGGACCCTTCGCATAACCTCCTCTAACCAATCGTACCACACCAATGTTTCGCCCACACTCCCATCAGGGTAATGGGTAGCCCCCTCGCGTGCCGCGGTGAATCTGGAAGCCGATCAACCCTTAAAACCGGGGCCGACCTGACTCCATCACGCCCACCCTCACTAGGGTACGTCAGCTAGAGACAGTTATACTACAGATCCAACCATTACCCATGCTGGCTTGTGGTATACACGGTAATTCTTCTAGGATTTCCCGAGAATCGGTCCTTAATTGTCATGAGCACCCTAACAACAACATCCAACATGTGCTCACAACCCACCATTATCATATTTCAATATTATTATAACAGTATCACATACTGGACATCATCTGAGTGTTAGTCTCCATTGAAATGTTTGATTAGTGTGATTCCCTTATGTTAGCTAATTGATCTAAGCGAGGCTAAGCATGTCCTAAACCAATATCTAGTCATATTGAACCCAAGTTATCAATGGCAGAAGGGAAATAATTCCTATGGCTGAGTACAATAGGTATAATAGTCCCATAAAATGACATTCTAAAACATATGCAGTATTTGAGAGAAATAAGATATTTAAATAAAATAGGTACAATATGATCAATGTAAAGTATGACTTGTCTTGCTCTAAAGATTGGGAAACCTCGGTGACTACTTCGAAGTAAACGGGATCGCCGGAATTATCGGAATCTACACGACAAACAATGCACTCAATAAAACATGCTAAAAGTCTACTGAAATAGCACAAGAAACTATTTTTAATGGATTCTCGACATTTTTATGGATTTAATAAAATTTGAATGGACTAAAACGGAGCTCGGATTAAAAACATATAAATTTTAGAAGTTTAATTATGATTTTTAAACTAAACATGAAAGCCTAATTAATTTATTGCACAATTAAGTCCCTTGTTGACGCAAGCAGTGCGCGCAGGCTCAGTAGGGATGACATCAGCATGACGTAATGCTGACGCAAGTGGGCAGACTCGAGGGCTAACGTCAGCAGCTGATGTTGGCGACGCTGACGCAAGCGGCGCCGGGCTCGGTTCACCGTGGACCGAGTCAACGGATGGACGGCGGTGACGGGACATGTGGCGGCCATCCGTGGCACGGTGGCGGCGATCGGACGGCTAGGGCACGCGAGCGGGATCGACGGTCCCGATCTACCCGCGTAGTAGATCGAACGGCCGGTGGTGACGCTAGGGTTAGGGTTTCCGGGCGGCGTCGGCCGGACTCGGCTCAATCAGCCATGGCCACGCGGCGGCCGGCCGGCTCGGCGGCGGCGCAGGACGGCGCGGCGGGACGTGCGATGGCTCGGGATGGCGGCGGGGGACACGGACACGGCGGCGCGCGGCGCGGAAAAAGGAAGAGAGGGAGAGGAAGGCCTCATCGGCGATGGAGGGGGCGGCGGCGGCCGGCGACGACGAGCGATGGCAGACGGCGATTTAGGGCAAAAACGGTGGCGGTGAAAAGGCAAAAAAAGGGCGGATGGTGGGAGGATTTTAAAGCAGTATTGGAAGGCCGAATCGAGCATGAAACGGCTCCCGAAAAGCTCGCTAGCGCAATCGGACTCGAGGAGAGAGAGGAAAGGTTGTGGCGGCGGTTTGGATATGGGTTCGTCCGGCGCGGGGCATGGAAACAGCGGCATGCGATGCAGGGGAGGGGGCTTGCGCCCGGTGCGGCGTGGCGCGGTGCTGAGAGGGTGTGGCGGGGCGGCCCTCATGGTACGGTGGCGGCGGCCCGATCGGGCGTAAGGGAGACGGCCCCAACAGGTGAGCCCTATGTTAGTGATATGCCCTAGAGGCAACATGGAGATGTTGGATATCATGGTCAATGTTTATGTATTTATGAATAAAGTGTTATTCGGTTCCATGAAATAGACATCTTGTATTGATCAATAAGTACGTGACTTATTTATGAGACTCTATATGTATGAATCTATTTCTAAATGATCCCTGATCATATATCATATTATTGGAACTAATATGATTCTAAGATCGACATGTTTATTGATTGATGATCATGTCTCATAGATTATGGGTATGGAGATACCAAATCAATAGACATGGACATATGTGTTAGAGAACATATTGTTGGATAGACCCACCATGAGACACTACGGGAATTAATGTGCCATTAGTTGGTCTCGAGGTAGTGTTGGTACAAAGTCCTTAGACTGAGATCACCATGGATTCCAACATGTGTAGTAGCCTACTTTGGGACTACCAAACGCTATTCCGTAATCGGGTAGTTATAAAAGTAGTCTTCGGGTTTGCTATGAAACATGGAGTGGGATGTGAGTGATCAAGATGGAATTTGCCCCTCCTTTGAGAGATATCTCTGGGCCCCTCGAGGTAATGGATTATGGAAATGCATGGTCATGCTAAGTTGATTGAGGAGTCAATCAACAGACAGATAATCCAATATGGTTCGAGTGAATGGTTAAGCTATTGAAGGGATGACACACATCTTGCCTATAGCTTAATTGGTATCGTGAGGCAAAGGGATTTGTGTACACATTACGGGTTCGAGCCGATATTATATTCTTGTATAGTATGGTGTCAATATGTGCTGCTAGGCGCCGCTATTGACAGTCGGCTAAGTTGGACTCGAGGCGACGATCGGCTAAGTTAGACTATAGCCGAAACCAAGTATACCTGAACCTACAGGGTCGCACGCTTAAGAGGATAAGAACAAGCATTCGAGTTGGACTCGAATACGGCTCGATCGGATAGGGATCCGATTGGATAGAGTCCTATGGTCTTACGACGTATGGGCGGCCAACTCTATGAGACACGGATGAGATCCGATTCAAAATAGAGTCCTGATCGGCCACTAGTCCCAGTAGGCCAACTCTATATAAAGGGGCGAGGGGTGGAGAGCTGCGACACATCAGTTGAATTGCATTGCGCCGAGATCAATCTCCACGGAAACCCTTCCCACCTTCGAGCCAAACCCTAGCCTTGCATCGCGTGCTAGCACACGGGTGTTCGGCGTTCTGTTCCCGGACGTGTGGATACCGGTAGAGGCGCTGCTACGTTGCGCGCTGTTCATCGGCTGTGATACTTCGGAGCAAGGCGGCTGCGGCAGATCGGTTGCGGTCGAGCGCATCGGAGCGAGGCGCGAGAATGGTTGTCGGCTTGCGGGAATCGGCTACACTGTTCCGGATCAGATAGTCCTGATTGGCTATTTCAGCTGCATACTCCAATTGGTAACGATCTATTGGCCCTTACTTGTAAGTGTTCCTGGTTTGCGCGGTAGAAAATTTTTGTTTTCGGCTAGCGTAGCTTCCGCGTAACCCTTCACCCTACCTATCGGTGGCCGGGGACGTGGGGAGGCCTGCGGACTTCTCGAGCGGGGCGGCGGCTCGTGGGCCTTGGTCCATGGTCAAAGGGGGAAAGGTGTGTGCGGCGGGTTGGGCGGGAAAGCTGGATGGAAAGGCTTGGGCCGACGGCCCAAGGGGAAATTTTGGGTGGGAAAAAGGACGAGGATGAATAGGAAATATGGAAAAATGATTAAGAGACTTAATTTAATTACAAATTATTCATTTAATTGGTTAAAAAATATTTTTAATGTTCGAAATTTCACTAAAAATTTCGTTAATGTATTTTGACATGTAGATTTTAGGAAAAATCCTACCATACCATTTTCACTTATTAAATATATTTTAAAATTAATTGTTGGCTCCAGATTAATTCTAGAAAATCTAATTATTTTAGGGTGAATTATTTAAATGATTTAAAAGGGGGAAAACTCGGGGTGTGACACTAGTTATTTAGATCATATAATCATATAACAATTGACTTTAATAATCTTAGTCTTATGTTGCATCGATTGGGTGTGACCTATAGGATTTGTTATATTAAAGAAAAACTGTTTATAGTTATATCTAATTTAAATCTAGTTCATGAGCAGTATCTTTAACCTTAGCCAATTCGACTTATTCTCATCGGCTAGGTCATCACGATACGACATCGGCCTTTCGACCGATCAGCTATCGTCTTCTGACAGTTACCATATCTTGTTGGTTCCAGGATCAAACCAACTGATAAGCCTAGATTCCACCAATGTTTTGGACCTGCACTGGAGCTAGACATAACATCCAGGCCATCGTGTTTTTTCATCGACACGCTGCCACATCATCATCTGCATGACAAAACCACTCTAGGAGGTTATTTAAACCAGTTTTCATATTTTAAAGGATATAATATTTAATTTCATACTTTAGAGGTTAAGTAGACCAACCCCAATACTTTAGGAGGTGAAATAGACTTATTCCAATATGTATATGTATCTCATCTTCCTCCATCTCCAATTAAAAAATAAGAAAGAGCTGCACTCGGGTGTGCTGCCGCTACTCTCCGTCTCTCCCTCTTTCTCATTCCCATCGCCGCACAGCCTGAGCGTATCCACAGGGTATGCCGGGTGGGCCCCGGCATACCCTGGGTTCACATGTAAAGGATAGAATATATATTTATGTGTTAAAAATTAAAAATATGTTAAAAAATTAAAAATTAAAAATACGTAGACCTGTTGAGTTTTACTCAAAGAAGTTCTCAAATAATAATTTGCTAAAACTTGAATTGCAACTGTATAATTGTATTGATGACATGACACATGATGATAATTTTAAAGGTTTAGAAAATATTGTTAATCTCTTAATTAAGTTTGTTGAAAAAAAGACACATAATAACCGTATACGGTTTTTGCAAACGGGCGTCCTAAATTAACCACTTGCAAAAATCAGTTTTTGCAAACATGGGTTTTCGCATACAGTTTGGATGCCCGCATTTGAAAATCCTGATCTTTACAGACACTTGGCACCAGGCGGTCGGTTTGCCCATTTGCAAAAACACTTTTGCTCGTTTGTAAGATGTTTTTTTATAGTGATATCAGATTTCACGGCCATGCGATATGGGGCAGAGACGTGTCTTATGGGTAAAGTGTATATGTTTAATTTTACTGTAAATCTATTTAAATAGTCAGACCATCAGTTATGGGTAATCATAGCAATATACCAAGTTAGAGGATTAATTTTAAAATGACGAAGGTTTTGTTATTCTTGGTTTCTGCACTTTTTGCTTAGGTGATAATTAAATTAGGATGAAGAGAGTACCCCGGTTGAACGCCTGCAAAGATGAAGTCATAGGACAGTTAATTCATTGTTGTTTTTATTTTGTTGTCAGACCTTTTATGCCTTTATAATAATGTAAATACTATCATGATAACTAATAAATATATATATGTATGTTTTTATCGTTTTGTTGTCGCATATCCACTTTTTTAAGATGAGGATTAACACATTAGCAATCGAAAAACTAGTAAAACGTGGCAAAGGTTTTTAAAAGTGAAGGCGAAGAGACAGACAAGTTACCTATATTACTTCTAGTTTAAAATGTTTTATTTACAAAACTGTATTTTTTATGCACATTAACTTGACTAGTCTCGATCGATATACGCGACGAACCGACGAACTTACCGAGTTCACAAATACATTCACTACTGGAAAAAGCCACAACTGTCCCGGTTCGTAACCCTAAATAGTCCCGGTTGTCAAACCGGGACTACGAATCTGGGATTAGAGATGGGCGATCTCTAGTCCCGGTTAAATAACCGAGACTAGAGATGCATCTTTAGTCTCGGTTGAAGCCACCAATCAGGACTAAAGATGGCGAAGCCACGTGGCCGGCTCCATCATCTTTAGTCCCGGTTGGTGGTTTCAACCGGGACCAAATTTTTTTAATTTTTTTAATTTGCCCTTTCTCCAACTCGCTATCCTCAAATTCTTTTGTTTTTTTCCTGTCAAAATCCTAAAATCATCACAGATACTGAAATCAAATATCACAGATTCACAAATAGCAATGAATAATACATATCCCAAATGTTTTTTATTTTTTTCTCCACATATCAAATACATCTTCAAAATCCAAACAAATCACAGATCAAATACTATCACAAATTTGTTCACACATATATACAACAAAATCCACTATATACAATAAAATACAACAACATCAATTTTTCGCTCGGCTCGCCGCTGCCGCCAGCTCCCGCTCGCCATCGCCGTCGGCTCCCGCTCGCCACCAGCTCCCGCTCCTGCTCGTCGTCGGCTCTCGCTCCCGCTCGCCGTCGGCTCCCGCTCCTGCTCGCCGCTAGTGAGAAGATGACGCCCCGCTGCCGCCACCTCCTTCCCCGGCGCCGCCACCTCCTTCCCTCCCCTTGCTTGCCGAGGGGAGAGGGAGAGAGAGGGGGAGAGGGAGAGGAAGAGAGCTAGGGAGAGGGAAAGAGATCTGAAAATATGCTAAGTGTTGGATCGGTGGAGAAGACGATGCGAGCCGGGGATATATATAGCCAATTCATCTTTAGTCCGGTTGGTGGCACCAACCGGACTAAAGATAATTTCCCGCTATTTCTAATTCATCTTTAGTCCCGGTTGGTGGCATCAACCGGGACTAAAGATAATTTCCCGCTATTTCATTCATCTTTAGTCCCGGTTTCAACCAGGACTAAAGATAATTTTTCGCTATTTCTAATTCACCTTTAGTCCCAGTTGGTGCCACCAACCGGGACAAAAGATAATTTTCCGCTATTTTTCTAAATTTATTTGGTCCCGGTTAGGGTTAACAATTAAATAATTCATTAAATAGGGCCAAATTAAATTCATTAAATATAGGTTTAAAACAATAATATTAAAATTTAATCAAATATAGATAATCCTAGACATTAATATGCTCTTTTAGATATTGTTCCTCTTTTGCCCCTCGTTTTTCTTCATTTTCATCTCTGTTGAGCAAGACAAGAAAAATTCGACTTTTTTTATTTTTTAATATTTTTATGGACTTAGGAGCACACGAGAGGTAACCACATAAAATTTGAGCGTAAATAAGCAAAAGACGTGGCCTGTGTAAAATTCGGAAGACACGCTCAAAATTGAAAAAAAGCTTCCGGGCTTGAAAAGGCAATCTTGTGAGGCTTTTTTGGGAAAATAAAATCGCCGAACGCGGGACTAGAGGTGATCTTTAGTCCCGGTTCATGATACGAACCGGGACTAAAGTTTCTAGAGAGCCGTTGAATTTTTAAACCGGGACTAGTCTAGTCCCGATTGCAATTCAAACCGGAGGTTTTTGCCACTTTAACCAATGATGGTTTATTCGGTAGTGATTTTAGAAAAACCAATAGATTTACATGGAATTACATTAATTTTGATGATAAATCTACATATAACCAGAACTTTTATGTATCAATTTTTAATGTATAAAAACAGTTTTGAAAGTTTAATTTTGTTCGAAAAAGATATATTTTAAACGATGTGCATGCATTCCTACGTTACAAGATGCATGGCAATTATTGTGTAAGCTCCTTAATTAGCTAGATGCCAGACCACGTTGCATCTAAGCTCGTTATCACTCGGAGTGAGTCAAGTGTGATTACTGGAAACTCCAAAGATTATCACTTGTTCCTTCGTCATCCTCCTCCATTGATTCTTGGGCCGCCGCCTGTTCCTTCATCCACATCTGCAAATCGAGGCTTGTTGGTGAGTAGAGTGGTTTTTGCGACCAGTCGAAGCTCCCAGTTGCCAGCACATTCACCGGCGACGACGGCATCACCGCATTTCCACCGGCCACCACGTCGAGCATGTCTGCCGCCCCCTGAACCACAACCGGAGCTTCTTCCCATGGAAGTACGTACGTTGCTCGGGCCGACGGCGGCCGGTTGGCATGCGACACCGCGGCCGCGTGCACCTCCTGCGGGTCGCTGGTGCGCGCCACGACGGGAGGCGAGTCGGGAAAGTTGATCCCGGCGGCCTCGGCGCCGCCGCCGCCGCGGAGGCAGACGAACGCGGCGTCGAACGCCCGCGCCGCCTCCTCCGGTGTGTCGTAGGATCCCAGCCATATCCGCTCGCGGCTGTTGGGCAGCCGGATCTCCGACACCCACTTGCCCCACTTGCGCAGACGCACGCCCCTGTACTTCCTCGCCGTCGCCGTCGGCGCCGGCGCCGGCGCCGACACCGAAGACGACGACGACATGGGTAGCTAGCTGGCTGTGCGGGTCGTCGTCGTCGCAACTCTCACGTTGATAGGTCGAGTGAGCTTGCATGCATGCATGAGATTTATAAGGTTGGGTGAGCCACGTAAGCAGTGACGTGGGTGCGCTAGCTGAACTGTGCTAACGTCTAGAATCAGATGTGTGCCTTTTTTGTGCTAGTATGGACAGGCCGGGGAAGACCACGTAGGCTACCTGAAAACTGACTTGTGCACAGTGGTCAATTATAGAATTAATGTCTCTATCATCCTAGCACAAATTGGATTTCCCTTATTAATTAAGGAGTTGGATTTTACAACTGCCATAATGCCATATATGGGCACTCGTTTGTTCCTCGCTTCACAAATATTGATTATCAAGTAGCCACTCCCCTAGTTTCACATTATAACTTAAATATTAAGAATGTGTTCAGTTTGTAGAAGAGATATGAAATGGTCATTGTTTTCTTTATGAATGGAAGGGTGTGGGCAGTAAGTTAGTAATAGAGAGGGAATGGATTGGATTGGAATGGTCTGCCAATAAATTTTTCAATTGTAATATATTGGCACTTGTTTGTTCCTCGTCCCTCGAATATTGATTATCAAATAGTTACTTCCTCAGTCTACATTATTTATCAATTTTGGCTGACGCTATCTACAAATTATAACAAAATAAATGATAACTATGTATTTTTCAAAGATGAATGAACAAATACATCTTGTTTACAACAAATGAATTATAAAATAATTATTTTGTATTAAAAATATTGCTATATTGTTTTATAAATTTAGTTAAACTAAAAAATGACTAAAAATGTTAAAATGTCTTATAATATATTATAAAACAGAGTGATTTCTAGAATTTAGAGATGACGTATATTAAAAAACAAATGGAGTAACTTAATTTTAAATTGTTTGACGGAGATAACCGTAATTTATATGTTTATATGTACAATACAACATAATTAATTTGCTATGTTTTTAAATTGGGAAATTATTTAAACTTATTTGTTGACAGAGTAAAACAGAGCTAGTCAAAATTAACAAATATTATAAAATAGACTGTGTATAAAAAATTCAAAACAGTTGGCAACCACTACGAAGAAAGCCACACTAGTCCCGGTTCAGTAACCTCGGTAGTCCCGGTTGTCAAACCAGACTACGAAGCCGGCAACAACCGGGACTAAAGATGGTGGAGCCACGTGGCCGGTGCGTCATCGTTAGTCCCGGTTGGAGCCTCCAACCGGGACTAAAGATAAGGCATCCGGCCACGTGGCTCGCATCTTTAGTCCCGGTTGTTTCCATCAACCAGGACTAAAGAATTTTTTATATTTTTTTAATTTTTTTCTTTCTTCAACAATGCTACATACTATATATTATACATATATATTATATATTACACATATACATATTTTACACACATATATTTATACATATATATTATATAATATATATGTATAAATAGATAAGTTACACACATATAAATGAACTTAAGAAAGGAAATATATACATGTAATATATTACCAAAACATATACACATATGTATAATATCCACATATATTTCGTATGTTACAAAACATTGTCTATTTTGTGGATCCAGTGGTTAAGTTACTTAAATTAAAATAGAACTCCCCCGTGGGATCAATGATCTGCTCGTTATAAATCCCATCAATTCTTTCTGAGCGGCTTGTATGGAAGTCCCATGAGATATTGTCACAGCCAAGCAGGGAATGCATCAATGTGATGGCGTGTAATCCAGACATCCGTCTTACCGATGTTTTCCGAGCGAACAATCGCCAAGTGCTCCTCGATGTAAGGAGCCACCAAGCAAGATTGTTGCAGCATGGTCCAATGTGTTTTTCTGTACAAGTCATTGTCTATGTTTATTATTGCCTTCTTTCCAAGAGTTCTCTTCCCCCGTAGTCTACCTTCATGGCTTGATGATGGCACCCCGATGGGACGGAGGTCTTCAATAAAGTCGACGCAAAACTCAATCACCTCATCTGTTCCATATCCATTGGCGATGCTGGCCTCCGGACGCATACGGTTACGAACGTACTTCTTTAGAACGCCCATATACCTCTCGAAGGGAAACATGTTGTGTAGGAATACCGGACCGAGGATACGGATCTCTTTGACAAGGTGGCATAGGAGATGCGTCATGATATTGAAGAAGGAAGGCAGAAAGATCATCTCAAAGCTAACAAGACATTGGACCACATCATTTTGAAAGTCTTCTAGTCTGTCTGGATCGATGATCTTCTGTGAAATTGCATTCAGGAAAGCACATAGCTTTGTTATTGTTGCCCGGACATTATCGGGAAGGATACCTCAAATTATAACGGGAAGCAGCTGTGTCATCAGCACGTGGCAGTCATGGGACTTTAGATTTGTGAACTTCTTATCTTTCGTGCTTATTATTCCCTTTATATTCGAGGAGTATCCAGACGGTACCTTGATGCTCTCCAGGCATTCAAACATTATTTCCTTCTCTGCGCTGCTCAGAGTGTAGCTGGCTGGACTTAGGTATTGGGCTCCTTTTTCCTTTGGTTGCGGGTGAAGGCCGTCGCGTTGTGCCATATGTTTCAGATCGTTACGTGCCTCAAGTGTATCTTTTGATTTTTCGTATACACCTAGGAAGCCAAGTAAGTTTACGTAAAGGTTCTTGGTGAGGTGCATCACGTCGATTGCGTGGCGGACGTCCAAGACTTCCTAGTAGGGCAACTCCCAAAAAATTGACTTCTTCTTCCACATCGCCACGTGACCACCTTCACTTGCTATAGATTGGTTGTCGGGTCCCTTTTCAAATACTACTTTGAGGTCTTTCACCATGGCAAACACAGCCTTTCCGTTGCGATGCTTTGGTTTAGTACGATGGTCTGCCTTTTGATCAAAATGTCTGCCTCTTCTCCGGACAGGGTGGCTTGCAGCAAGAAAGCGACGATGGCCCATGTACACTACCTTCTTACAATGTTTCAGGTACGTACACTCGGTCTCATCCATACGGTGGGTGCAAGCGTTGTACCCCTTGTTTGACTGTCGGATAGGTTGTCAAGTGCAGGCCAATCATTGATGGTAACAAACAAAGAACCCTCGTAGTTTAAATTGTTCCTGTTTATCTTCATCCCACAGAACACCTTCTTTCTTCCACAGCAGTTTTAGATCTTCGATCGGCGGTCTCGAGTACATATCGATGTCGTTACAGGTTGCTTCGAGTCTTGAATAATAACCGGCATCCGAATGTACTTTCGCTTCATGCATAGCCAAGGCGGGAGGTTGTAGATACATATCGTCTCAGGCCAAGTTCTATGCCCGTTGCTCATCTCTCCAAAAGGATTCATGCCGTCCGTGCTTAAGCCGAACCTTAGGTTTCTTGCATCCTCGTCGAAGTCTTCAAATGTTCTATCGATATTTCGCCACTGTCACCCATCGGCGGGATATCTCAGCATGCCGTCTTGTATTCGTTCTTCCGCGTGCCAACGCATCATTCTTGCATGCTCCTTGTTCCTGAACAGACGCTTCAGCCGTGGTATTATAGGAAAATACCACATCACCTTAGCAGGAATCCATTTCTTCGAGGGTCGTCCGTCAACTTCGCCTGGATCATCTCGTCTGATCATGTATCGAAGTGCTTTACAAACCGGACATGCTTCTAGGTTCTCGTACTCCTCACCGCGGTAAATGATACAATCGTTAGGACATGCGTGTATCTTCTGTACCTCCAGTCCTAGAGGGCAGACTAACTTCTTAGCCTCGTACGTTGATTCCGGCAATTCGTTTCCCTCTGGAAGAATGTTCTTCACGAGTTTTAGTAACTCGCCAAATGCCTTGTCACTGACACCATTTTTGGCTTTCCATTGTAAGAATTCCAACGTGGTACCTAACTTTTTGTGCCCCTGTTCACAGCCTGGGTACAAGGCCTATTTGTGGTCCGCCAACATACGCTCCAATTTTTGCACTTCCTTTATGCCTTCGAAGTCCCCCTGTACGTCGCGCAACATCTTACCAAGGTCATCGGCACCGTCGTTTTTCAAGATCCCCGCCCGTCTCGCCCATTGTATTCTCTTCAAACCCACCGTATTGACCACGATCCGGAATGTTGTCGTCGTCTTCTTCATCTTCTTCCATTGCAACCCCCACCCTCTCCGTGCGATGTCCAGCAATTGTAGTGAGGCATGAATCCCGACTGAAACAAGTGGACACAAATAATTCTTGATGTAGAATACTCCTTGTTTTTGCACTTTTACATGGACAACATATGAAACCCTTATGCTTGTTGGCATCGGCCACACTCAAAAAATAATGGACGCCTTGAATAAACTCTCTCGACCGTCGATCCGCGTTGTACATCCATTGCCGATCCATCTACATGGAATGCACAAAAATCGTAAGAAAATTCCACGAAATTCAAATCATTTAAATATTATTACAGTACTTATATATATAATCAGACAATTATTATATACTAATCCAATACACGTAATGTGTTGTTCTAAAAAAATAAAATTATTTTTAAAAGGTCTTTAAAGTGATAAACATAAAATTAATTAATTATTTTGCATCTATTTTAAAAGGTCCTTTGTCATCTATTTTATAACTTTTTTTCCAAAAGATTCTCTCTCATCATTTTTCCATAAATATTTTTGAGATAAAATTGTACGGACTAAATTCTTATAAATGTTACGTGCTAAGCATACTTTTCTTCCTCTTTATTTTCTTCAACTTTTTCTCAACACAATATAATGTGCTTAGCAAAATAATTAGTCCAAACAAATTTTCTCTCTCCTCATGTTTAAAAAAAATCTAGAGATGAAAATGTATAGAAAACAACCGTAAAATACAAAGTGCTAAGAATAGATCATAAGAGGAAGAAGTTGCTAACCTTGTAGATAGCAAAGATTTGTGTATTATCATCAAAACAAAATTACAAAAAATTTTGGCAAGCACCTCCTCGGAGAAAAATTTTGAAGACAAGTGTAACCGCTCTGGGGAGGAGGAAGAAGGAGTATAAAAAGCAAGCCATCTTTAGTGTCGGTTGGTAACTTAGTCCGGTTGGTGTTACCAACCGACACTAACGATAATCTTTAGTCCGGTTGGTGTTACCAACCGGACTAAAAGATGGCGCCGAGGCGTCGAACTCGTCGGAGCGCAGCATCTTTAGTCCCGGTTGGTAACACCAATCGAAACAAAATATAGCATCTATAGTCCCAATTGGTGTCACCAACCGGGACTAAAGGTGCCCGGCGCTCCGACAGGCTCTGACAACATTTGAACCGGGACTAGAGGTGATCTTTAGTCCCGGTTCGTGACACGAACCAGACTAAAGTTCCTAGAGAGCCGTTGAAGGGTGCAACTCAAACCAGACTATTACGATTTTTGCCACTTCAATCAATAATGGTTTCTCCAAGTAGTGAACATTTACATAATAGGCATCTACGTCTTACAAAATTTTAAATCCAAATTCGATATGGACGAGAAACCGATAAATAAATTATTGTTTGCAACCAAATTTGTTTTTTCTTTTGCTTTCTTCAGCATTACATATTTATAAAATGATATTATGTTACTAAATTTATAAATAAAAATATTTAAATTATTTAGATAATATATACTTCCTTCATTCCAAATTATAACCACCTCTAACACTCCAAATTTATCTCAAAATATAATTTCTTCATTCTTTTTTAACCAATCACAACTCTCTTTCATTTATTTTTTCATCTATCTGTACTTTTTAATTAACCAACCATAATCTTTCTCTATTTAATTTTATTTATTTATTAATAATCATGTTTAACTCTATAACAACTTCCAAGGAGGAGGTAGCAAGAGAGATCAGTGCAATCCGGTGTCTGAATTGTGAGCTGGGACCGTTTTGGCCGACCACGTACGATATCGTACCTGAGCTCTTGAAGTAATAATAACACAGCATCTGTCCGGTTCGATCTGGTCGACGCGTAGGATAAGGGATCTCGGACGAGTCGGTGGCGTTGGGACCAAACTGATCCGCAAGGTCTGCAAAAACCGCGCTGGCAAAAATGAAAACACGGACTCGTGAGGACCAAGCGGGGCAGAGTCTGTGTCGAAGTAGTCACGTATATATAACACATGATTGATGTGGTACGACACGTCAAATTAATCGTGAAGTACTTAGCAAGATTTAGAAGGGTTCGCGAAATTATATGGCTAACACTAATACAAAACTATTTATTTTTAACATATAATTTTACTTAGAATTTATTAAATAGCTGTGTTGTTGTTTTAGGATTTCGAAAGACCGAACCTTATCATCTTTATATTTTTTATAGTTTTAAAGTTACATCAGTCACTACCCTTTATATCTTTGTTACTTTTTATTTGCTTGCTCAATCTACATTACTTCTATTTATTTTTTCTTGGAACTTTTAAAATTTGGACCTTGTAGATTTTAGATTTTATTTTTATAATTTTTAAAAGCCTATCAAATATCGTCACTGTACTTCTTTATACTTC
Organism: Oryza australiensis; assembly: GCA_019925245.2. NCBI lineage: Eukaryota > Viridiplantae > Streptophyta > Magnoliopsida > Poales > Poaceae > Oryza > Oryza australiensis. The sequence goes on from JAIFGZ020000282.1 coordinate 1,261,528, forward strand.
TTTGTCTTTTTTCTTATTATCATTGGGATTTTAAAAATTAAACATAATTATAGTTGGGGTTTATTTTGTTCTAAAAGTCCAACCAACATCCACTGCCTCCATAAATTATTTTTTTAGTTTCTCGAAGTCTCGCTGTTAACACTGAAATTTGGTAGTTGAATCCTTAAGTATTTGCAAAGGCGAAGCAGAATCGGATCGGCTGGTTTGGTGGAGAAACAAAGGCCGCATTGGCTGAGAAGTGATCGGCTGCAAGGCTAATCGGCTAAGGTTGGATCGGACAAGGGTAGCCGATAGCCGATTCCAGGTTCGAGAGAGATAAAACCGTTTTCTGGTGCAGTTGTTTGAAGATAAATAGAAGATTCGGTTATTAGATTGCGCGTTAAACGATATTGTCATCTATGGATAGAGTCCTGTAACGGCAATTGTATCTATAATTTAGGAGTTTGTTTAGACTGTTAAATGTAATGCGACGTGGGTCCTTCCCGGGATAATGTCGTGTTTTAAATAATAGTTTAGATAGACTCCACGGTTTGTACAGATAATTGTATCTTGGGTATAAATAGGACCCGAGGCCCCCTGTAATTAAAAAACGATCACAATCAATCAAACTTTCGGCGCATCGCCAATCCTTTTCTTCCGACGAGCAGTTTGTTTGGCTATGGGCTGCATCGTTTCGATCCCCAAATCCAGGTAAATGCTTGTCATTAGTGGCATGATCTGCTGTTTCTAGCGCTTCCATCATAATGACACATTAGATTCAGGAGTTTGTACCACGTTATTTATCATATAGCACATGTAAATTAGATCAATGTTTAGATCTATCCTGTCGTTGGTTAGTTCTGTCAAGAACTTGCAGCCAATAGGGCTAGAGCTAAAGGTTGGCTAGTTTATATGCGATATCCACCGTCTTGAGAGATATAAATCGGCTATAACAGATCAGGTTTCTCTTTTTATACTTAATGCTACATCGGGTTTGAACTATTAAGTCGTTTTTAGAATTGCCAATGATCTGTTCGGTTGGATTTATATTGTTTAGAGACAGCACCGGGGTTTCAGCCGGCCTTATCTGCCCTGATATATTTTTTTAATATATTTATTATTAGATTTATATTATGACTGCCTCTTATATTAAGATCGCATTCTTGTCGGACGTTACCAGCCAAAATCGGCCCGCCATCGTCAGCCGACGGCCGATTTCCAGGCTACGCACCTCTGGTTCAAGTGTGATATCTTTTTATAAGATTCATCGGAGTACTAGCCGATTCATCGTTAGCTTTCCAGTATCGGCTAGGTTATCGATTCATATATTTGTTATTCTTTATTGTATTTAGGTTAAGTGGCTGATGCTGTCTCGGTATAGCCGATCCATTCCAGTCACTTGACTTAAATATAGTTTAGGATAGCATATATATGTTCATGGATTCCCTCAGCCGATCCAGTGGGGATCTAACTTAACACTTAACGCATATTCCCTTGTTTTTCTTGTTGGTTAACAGATCAAACCGACTGGCACGCCTTGCATAGCACAGGCAGCCGAGAAGAACCTGCGCTGGAGTCAAGCAAATTTTCCAGGCCAGCGCGTGAGAGAAATTTCTCGTCAACACCCGCCCACCACTATAACCATGCTGCTTAATGGCCTGCCCGTCATGACTCCTCTTAATCATTATTGGGAATTTATTTGTAGTTTTGTTTATAGTTTTTAGATATCCCAGCAACCGTCACCACGCTACTCATTTACGATTTGTTTCTTCCCTTTTTATTGTCATTTGTCATCGTTGTGTTTTAGATGGACTAACATTAAAAGTTCCATATTTTTATTCCGATATTTTGTTATTTATAAATTATATTCCTACATTAACTCTTATAATTATTTTTCTATTTTCAGAATTTATTTTATTTTTATTTTGAAATTTAATTAATCTCATGATGTATGATATGTTTTAGATGCTCTCTTCTTTCGATAGTCTTTACTTTTTATTCTAAATTTTAGTTGTTTATAAATTGTATTCCTAATTAAACTTTTTTCTTTTTCTAATTTTAGAATTTATTTTATTTCTATTTCAAATTTTAATTAGTCTTGTTTTATGTTCTATATGGACTATTTTTTTCATATTCCTTATTTATTCCCAATTTAGTTGTTTGTAAATTGTATTCTTAGTTGAACTTTTTCCTAATTTCAAAATTTATTTTATTTTTTATTTCGAATTTTAATTGATTTCTAATTATGTTCTACATGAACTCCACTTTTAATTTTTTTTTAATTTTTATTTAGAATTTCAATTATTTCTAAATTTATTCCTACTCGAACTCATTTTTCTTTTTCTCGGATTAATGTAAGAATTTTAGCCTCTATAATGAACGTGATGTCTCCTCTCAAGGCTATTTTTATAATATGAATTTTAATTTGATCTCTAATTATGTTCTACATGGACTCTTTTTTTATTTTTTTATTTTTTATCTAGAATTTAAATTATTTTTAAATGTATTTCTACTCAAACTTTTTATTAATATGAAAATTTCTAATTTTTATGGTGAACGTGATGTCTCCTTTAAAAAATTTTAAAATAAAATAATAGATAGATAGATGTGCATGTGTATGTTTATAGCGTTGGTGGACATAATTGTTACGAGTATTGATGTTTGTACTATGCTTTTTTTAAAAAAAATAATAACCAGAGAGGAGGTGAGAGCTGAGAGCATTGACGAGTGGTGAGGAAATCCTGCCAACGCCAAAGAAATACTCTCACTTGTGGCAGAACGGAGCCACCGGTCGTCCTTGCTCCTGTCGACGATTCAACCGACACAGCTGCTGCTCGTCTTCCTCCTCGCTCCGGGGGCCTATGCTCGTTGCCGCTGCTTGATGGAGCTTCAAGGGATGGCGGTAGGCCGGTAGCGACGACGACAACACTGAGACGGCTCTGCATGACGGGTAGGCGGGACGGCGACCATCGACTCTATCAGTTGTCCACACTACTAGAGAGTCGATTTTTGTGTGTAGGTCGAAAGACATCTTTCCACGTGGAAGGCTTATCCGCCCGCGCGAGATGGTTTGAAAAAATCAATTTTTTACGTGCGGGTGGCTTAACCGTATGGAAAAATCTATTATCCTGTGCAGACGGCTTAAGAGGCCCGCACAGAAAAATCTATTATCCCGTACGGGCCACTTAAGCCGTCCGTACGGAATAATAGATCTTCCTATGCGGACGAATTAAGTAGCTCGCCGGAAGATACATCCGTCCTATATTACATATTAAATTATTAAATTAAATCGACAACTAATATCACATCACAAATTGCACAAAAATAATTTCACATCATCACAATTTTATTACCATAAATTTCACATGTTTTACAATAAATTTTACAATAACGATGGCGATGCAACGGCGGCGGCGGCGGTGGTAGAGGCGACGGCGGTGTTGCCGACGGCGGTGGAGCCACAGTGGAGGAGGCGGCCGTGGTCGGAGGAGGCGGCGATGGAGGCCGGCGGTGGAGAAGGCGGCCGTGGTCGGTGGTGGCGGCGGTGGAGGCCGGCAGTGAAGGAGGAGGCGGCGGCCGTGGTCGGTGCTGGCGGCGGTGGAGGAGGCTGCCACGGTCGGTGGAGGCGGCGATGGACGAGGCCGGCCACGGTCGATGGAGGCAGCGGTGGACGAGGCCGACCGGGGTTGGTGGAGGCGGCAAAGGAGGAGGAGGCGGCAGCGGCGGCGGTGGAGAGGTCGACGAAGGAGGAGGGACGGTGGAAGAGGCCGGCAGAGGAGGAGGAGGCCCTCGGCAGTGGAGGAAGCCGCGGCGCTAGAAAATTTAGTTGAGAGTTAGAAAATTTCAGAGCCCGCGCGTACCTATATAGGCGGTGATGATCATCGCGTGTGGGCGGCTTAAGTGCCCGCACGAAAAGATTATCTTTCCGTGCGAGCGGCTTAAGCGACCTGCACGAAAAGATTATCATTCCGTACGAACGACTTAAGCGGCCTACACGGAAAAATTATCTTTCCGTGCGGGCTCTTAAGCCGTCCGCATGCAATAATCTTTACATCTCTAAATTGAACTTCAAAAATATAATAATATCCAAATTTGGTTAGAAAATTCTGTAAATTGACAAGACAACTTAATTTTGGTCCATAACACTGTCATAAAAAATTCAATCAGTTTTGATCGAGTGAGACTATATGTTGTTCATAAATGGTTACACATGTGTTATAGTTTACGAGCTCTAAGTTTTAAAGTTTATATACCTTATAAGAATTATAAGCTATGAATTTATATATTACTCAAATTTGTATATAACCTTAACATTAACTCATTATCACAACATATGAACTTATATTGTCACTTGTGTTGTGAAAAATATTTTTTTCCTATTTTTTAAGTAATAACCCTTTTTGAAAAAAATTTGACCTTTTTGTATTTTTTAAATATTTTTCTTGACTTAGGAGCACACGATAGGTAATAACACAAAATTTGAGCCTAAACAAGCGAAAGACGTGGCTGTGAAAAATTCAAAATACACGCTCGAATTAGAAAAAGCTTAGGGCTTAAAAACAACCTTCTAAGGTGTTTTTGGGGAAAATAAAATTGCCGAACGCGACAAAGCTGCGGATGAACGTATCCAAAAAAATTTTCTGATCGACTTTTATATATAAAACGTCTCGATCGGAGTCCATATGCAAAAGTTATGGCCGTTTTAAAAACCGACTCCGAGTTAGAGAACAAAACACGAACAATGCACGAAAAAACTTGTTACACATACAAACTGCATTATATGTATAGTGGGAGCCACTCTGTGTTAATTTTATCTAAATGAACTATAAGTTTCAAGTTTATAAACCTTATAAGAAGTTATGAACTTGTATATATTTATACATAACCTTAACATTAACTCAATATCACAATATATGAAGTTATATTGTCACTTGTGTTATGAAAAAATATTTTTTCTATTTGATTCTATCTTATATCCAAGAATTAGATGGAGAATTAAATAGGTTTATAGATAATTAAAACCTTACATCACTAAATTGGTTTAAAAATACATAGGCATCATCTCGTGCGGCCCACTTAAACGACCGTACGGAAAAATGGATTATCTCGTGTGGTCCACTTAAACGACCGTACGAAAAAATTGATTATCCCTTGCGTTCGCTTAAGTGAACCACACGGGATAATACATCTTTGATTTTTTCAGGCATGACCATTTATGGTCCGTCTTTAACCTATCGAAGGTCTCGTCTAGAAAAAACCGTTTCCCTAGTAGTGTCATATTTTTAATAAGCCAAAATGATTTATTAAAAGATAAAAATTAATTTATAGATAACGTTTGAAAATTTAAATTTTGATTTTGGTTTTGGTTTATTAGGCGAACCGACGAAGCCCAAAGCTTCAAGGGCGGGTACAAGTCCAATGAGGACAGCTACACGGCCTTCCTCACTGGATTCATCCATGGTTGTCGTGCCACACAAAAGCCTCGTCTCGAGCCAACGATCGACGGATGACAGGGTGAGGCCCAGCCCAGCTCACTTATTGTTGTTCCTCGTATACGATGTGCACTCATATGCAACTCATGCTTTATGCATTGGTGGTCAGTAGCAAACCAGAACAAAAATTATCCGAGATTCAATACATATTAATTATTTACTTATTTACTAATATACTAATCAACATAATATAAATTAGATAAAATTTAATAGTTTACCTTTTACCACATGACCCCTATAAAGTGTATGTGGGCACGTCACTGTTGGTGGTCATTGGCTGTCAAAATTACATGCTGGGATTAGTACCCTTATTTTTTTCTACTGAACTGCGATGGTTTCCAATTCTAACATTTAACAATATGCAGAGGCATTTTTCATGACAATCTATTTTCTTATTCTTTTTTGTTGTAGTGCAATCTATTGAGTGCCTGAACTGAACTAGTTGTTCTAAATATTACTTTAAGGCTATTCTGTCGGTTAAGGTGAACAATAATTTGGTTTGTGTTAATGCTAGGCTATTTTGTAGGTTAAGGTGAACAATGCAATGCATTTGGTTTATGTTAATGCTAGGCTATTTTTATAGTAGTATATTTGCACACTTGCACATTGTGTGGATTATTCATGGGACACAGTGACATAATAAATGCATTTACTTCTATTGTGCATGGATAATATTATGTTTAAAATGAAGCAGTCAACACAATATTATACTTGTCTTGGAAAATAAAGCCTTGAAACAAATGCTGGAAAGCAAACTTACCTTGATGCATTTGTTTTTCTTTTGTAACCTCAGAGTTCAGATCAAAAGAATGTATGTTAAGATAAAAAAGTACAGCTTATTCATGTTTTTGACACACAACTTGATCCAGGTTATCTCCTTGGATAGCGGGTCTTCCATCTTTCCATACTAGCTTCTCCTCCATTGAGGTCCGGTAAACTCCTTCATGTCCTTCATCTACTATTGGCAAATTCAGATCTCTAATTATTTTCATGCGTGGTGTTGAGTTGGATTACAAGGATATGAATGGAATGAGATAAAGTAAAAGATGGTCTCTTCAGGACTTATAGGAAATGGAGAGGCAATCCTAGGCGCCAAAGCACCCTCCATGAGTTAATACAAATATTTGAATTATGCTAATGATTGCTCTCTCCTGTGTAATTTTGTGGTCATGGCATCAATATGCTTCTGTAAAAACAGAAGTTATGGGAATGATTCATTATTTAACTGCAATAATATATATTCTATGGAACCTTGTAGAGTGCAGGTAAATGACAGCTGAATCAAATAAATAAGGCCAATTTGATCATTTTTAGTTGAGAAACTTTAAAACTTTCAATCGTGGGACGGAGGAAGTAGCTTGCCACGTTTCAGCATGTCTTATCAATTGATTTATGCTACTTCTGATCGTGTCGGGCTAGTGCCGCCAAACCATGTCAGCTTGGTGTTGGCGATAACATGGTTTGCTGATATGACTCGGCGTTTTATTCTAGCTAAGAAATATTTATACATCGATTGCGTGGCTCACCGTTTCATCCCGGCCGTGAGGGTTCTACCAGAGTTACAAGTTTTATCCGGAGTATATTTTTAGCTTAGCCATTAAATTTACACTTTTCTTAAATTCACTCTTAAATGAGAAAAATGGTACAGAAAGGTAGTTATAAGTAGGATTGAAAAAAGGTGATGGATTTCAGAGGGGAAAAATTGAATAGGGATGGTGGATGTAACAAACTAGTATAAACTTTAAATCATGATAATTCTTCAAATGCTTATATTTGTAGACAGAGAAAGCACTAAAAATAGCCATCACCGGTTTGCCAAACCAGTCAATGAAAGCACTCCTGAGTGGAAAGCCAAAATTAGCAAAAGAGGCAACGAAGGAAGGCCTTGAACCAAAAACAACCTTTTATAAGTAAAAAATTCAGTCACGGGAGTTGGGAGACATGCAAATTGTTGCGTTCAAATTCTAGGATTATCAAAAACAGCATCTCCGCAGAGTGAAGATCACCACAAGGCAATCATTACCACCTGCTACCGTCTATTGCTGAACAAAAAAAAAAGCCACAGCTCAAGATAGGACAGCCATCACATCTGATACTCTCAAGACAATGTAGTTACTGCCATCAGCACCCTTGAACTCACTGCCTGCGTACTTGGAATACATCACAGTGCTGCCCGCTGAAACTGACAATGGCTGCCTCTTGCCTTCATCATCAAGAGGGCCTGGTCCAACGGCTACGACCTGCATTCAGAAGGCAATAAACAGGTATAACTCATGCAAATTCAGTTCACGCTTGGCTCAGTAACATGCACAAATCTTGCATATAGCCTAACAATCTAGGTTCACAGCAACAGAATAACGATAACAAGGCTCAAAGAGATAATGGTAAGAACTTACTGTTCCGATGGATGGCTTCTCTTTAGTCGTTTCAGTGAGGATAAGGCCACCAGCAGTTTTGTCTTCAGCCTCAGCAACCTGTCAAATAAACAAGCAGGGAATCATTACCAAAGGTTATCTAGGAAGTACAACGGCTAGATGTACAATCATTTCAACATTCTGTAAATTCATTACCTATAAACCATAACCCTACTAACAACTATCTTAAGAAAGAGCAATAACAATAACATATGAATACCTTGATGAGAACCCGGTCATTAAGGGGCTTCATATCTTTGACATCATCGCTCTCAAGAACACCAATGATATCATCCTCTTTTAGAATAAGATGTTTGGTGTCGTTAAATTGTACCTCAGTCCCAGCGTATTTTGAGTATACAACTTCAGCCCCAATCTACACAACCATATAAAATATCAGTATACACTTAATATTGCCATTAGAAGGCATAAAGCAGTAAACCACAAGATAATAAGCAACAGAACAAATTGGCAGATTGGCACTTCAACAGCTGCCTGTAGTGCCAATCGCTATGATTGTCTAAATTAAGTTGAGCTAGGCTACCTTAACATCAACTGTAAAGAAATTCGAATTGTAGCATGACTAGAACATGAATATTTAAGGATCCGTATTGTTAAGAATGGACAACAATCAGTAGACAAACAAATACTAATGTATCTCCTTGCAGAAATTCAAGTTGAAGTGTAAACTAGTTATACAACAAATGAAAATAACAAAGGTCCCGTAACAAGCATCACTATCAGTAAATTTTTCACCAAGCTAACCTTATCTTAGAGACATTTCCACTAGACAAGATGATGAACCCAAACAAATGTTGCTATGCAGGAACCAAGACAAAGTGCATCTAAGAAAAAAAACTCAGATTGAAAGCCTTTTTCGCCCATCAGTCAGAAGAAATTGTACCCTGTTCAACAAGATAACTATGAAACAAACATGGCGGAGAGTTTGACAAGTCACACAACATTACCACAGAAACCGCTTCACCTAGTTACTTCCTTTATTTCACATTATAAGATGTTTTGAGTTTTGAATAGATTCATGCACAGATCTATGTATGTGCTTCATATATGTGTCCAAATTCATATGTATGTTAGTGAATCTAATCAAGGGATGGAGATGCCAAAACATCTTATAATGTGGAACGGAGGGAGTAGTACATACTGGATGTTGTATCCAATGTTAGACAGAAGATCCAGCTCTATAGGGCTATGCCCAGAATTAGGCAGGCTATAGTTCTTCATGTGCATTTTGAATTTGGGATATCAAGAAAACTTAATGAACATGGGTTTGGACTTGGAAACAAGGCACTAACTAAATAAATGTTCTCCATGGAAGTTGTTGCTAGTAATACCAACATGAGGGAGTGCACCAGTCCTTTCAAAAAAATGGGTTGAGCGATTTTTTTCCCGGGTTTTCAGTGGTTTCTCAAGCCTGGGTCGTATGTATCACCTCCTAGTGCTATGAAGGATTAATGACATCTATTTGTATGAATGACAAAATTAAGCAAACGGTCATACATATTTGCCCATTGCCAAAGGATACTCTTGTGCAGATTCATATGTTTAACCAAACCAGAAACTAACAATCAAAATATATCGGTGTCGCATCATCTGAGCAACACAGTCATAAAACAATCATGGGAAATCTCTGTTGGTTTCACATGAGTTTTGTGCCATAGAAACTTCAGCCTCACAGACACTGTACAGCATTAACATTGTATTGTTGATAAGGCATCACACACAATATGCCTTTAAATTTAGTTGGCAACAACCAACAAGTAAATTGCGCTGTCTCACTGCTATTAGCAACTCACAACAGAGCTACGAGGTAAAAAATGTAGTACTAAACATCATTCGGGTACACTTGCAATCTCATCGCGAGAAGAATTTTACCTGTACGCTGACCTCAACTTTCTTATCCCCAATAGTTTTTCCCTCTCCAACAGCAACAACCTCACCTCCCTGAGGCTTAGACTGTGCGGTTGACGGAAGCAAAATTCCACCAACAGTCTTCTCCTCCGCAGCACCAAGCTTCACAAGCACCCTGTCTCCCAGAGGCTTGAGCGAGGTATACTGCCATACGGCAACGAAATCTGTTAACTCACTGATGCTAACCATAACCAAGCTCGCCATAATCTATAGATAATTGGGAAACTTAACACCATTGTACTTGCGCCTCTGTATACCTTGGGGGTGACGACCGTGGCGGCCTTGACGACGAGGCTACGGGACGGGCGCCTGGAAGAGCAGACTTGCACAGACGGTGGCGCGAGGCGGAGCCTGTTGAAGGAAGACGGGCCCTTCTTGGTGAAGGCCACCGCGGCAACTCCGGCACCGGAGAGCTGCACCGACGACATCCTCGATTGCTGGCTGGACAACAAACTGCGCAACGGCAAGAACTTATCACTAGCTCAAAATTTGTGGCAAAATCTACTACTACCAATTAATCGATATTAGATCAAATCAATCGATATGAGAGTAGAGTCCCCAAATCTGAACGAAGCAGACGATAAATTTATCCATTTTTTTCGGAAGGGAAATGCACAAGTCAACAGCTCACCAAATCAGACGCCAACAATACTAGTCCTCACTCGATTGAACCAAATTTAGGGAAAACCACCTAAACCAACCCACCATTCAGCCCGAATCCCCCAACCAAATCCACGGATCCAACACCAAAAACAAAATCAAATCGTACAAACACTCACACCCCCAAAATCCAGCACCCGTACCTCTCGATTCGCCTCGAAGCGGGTCGGCTACGCGCTGGAATCCGGCTGTGCCTTTGCGTGCGAGGGAGAGAGACGAGGAGAAGCAAAGTGATAAACCCTACGGAGAAAGCAGAGCGAGCAGCTGCGGCTAAGCCTAATCCCCAACCCGCTTTATCCCCAATCCGCGCGCTTCCGCTGCCTCGCGGCCGCGGCGACTTATCCTGCTCCGGCTTGGAATCCGCGGGGTTTGGGATCCGGGCGTTGTGATGGGGGTAAGGGTGGGTAAGGGTGTTCCGGAGGGGTAGGTTACCGGGTGGTGCGGCTGCGACGGGGTCGGGGTCGGGGTCGGACTAGATTGTTCTGGAACGTTGTGGAACGGTGCCGCCGGACCACCTGATCCGACGGTCGCCTGCTGTGCACCACAAGTCCATTTGCAGAAGGTTGGCTCTGTTCGGCAGGGAGGCAGGAGCAAGTTTGGAGAAAAACTGCTCCCGCACGTTTTTCAAATTACTAAATTATATCTTTTTAAAAAAATCTATAAAAAATGTTTAAAAATCATATTAATTTATTTTTAAAATTTAAAATAATTAATAATACGTTAATGGCTCCCTTTATTTTACTTCTTTTTTCTTTTTTCTTGATATCTAATTTTTCAATCCTCTCAAGCACTTTTAGTGAAAAATTGAGAAAACAAATGAAAGGTGAAGAATGAGAATTTACACAAAATACGCATGATTAATTAAATATTAATTATTTTAAACTTAAAAAATTAATTAATATGAATTTTAAAGTAATTTTCTGTATATTTTTTTCAAAAAACACAAAGCTTAACATTTTGGAAAACATGTGTGTGAAAAACAATTAAACTTCTCAACCAATCTGCTAACTTGAACGTCATCATAGGCTTTTATTCAGATTACTGCTCAGACTATCCAGAGATAAATTAAATTAAGTTAAATATTTTAAGAAATAATTTAATTTATAACTCAAAACTAACGATTTAAAGCAACGCAATAGAAAAAAATTCAAAGCACGGAACAACAAATAATATGTTTCAAATAATTTACTAAATAAGCTGAAATGGATAGGGCCTTTGGAACATGAGAATTCACGATAAAAGAATTGGAGAGATCCATCAGTACATGAACTCGGTAAGATTTGTGCAATTAATATGAAAATGGATTTGCTTCGTTTGAATTTTTGGAAGTTTGCATTTGCACAAATCTTAAAGCACATATAAATGGCTAGATTTGGGTTAGAGTACTGTTCAAGCAAAATCATCTTTTAGTATAGCTTTATCTTTTGGTAAATTCGGATTTAATTATAAACCAGGATGTGAACACTGAACAGAAATCGTAGCACATCTCTCGGGAAAAGGAAAAGAAAAAGGAAAGCCAAAAGTGCACCATATATGTACTGTTTCTTCAGACAATAGAACGCCTTTGGCCATACAACTTTTTACTTCTGTAGTGGAAACACCCATAAAATCATCCAAGTATTACATTGGGGGGTACAACAGCATGTATGTACGGTCGGATTGTTTATGAGCTTGTAAGATTACAATGAACACAAGTCCCAGATAAACATAGGTAGTTTATGAAACTGAAAATCAGTTCTGTATGCCAAAAAAAGGAAGAAATTAATCTGACTACGAGGATAGGTTGCCAGTTTTAGTGCGAACAAAATGTCAAGAGCTCCGAAACAAGGCGGTTCACTGAACATCTTCCGCCCTGTCGAAGCATTTTGATCAATTTGTCAGTAAGTTGGCTCTAGGTCACTAGTTGTGTATTCGATCCTTGAATCTCTCAAGTATCCTTAAAAAGAATGGTAAGAAGGATAATTTAGTATTTACTGTCAGGAACCTCAACCTCTCCATGCATTTGCATCATCAGAGGCACTACAGGCCTGTGTTTGTGGAGGGACACCACCAAGGTCACCATCCAAGCTCATTTGTTGTACTTCAGCAGCTGAGAGTATTTTGATGCTCTTCACACAGCCCACAAATTCCCTGCATATCAAATTTTCCAAATCATCAGGAGGGGCAGGTTAGGAAAGAGGCAAAGAGCTATAGAATTGTATTGGATCCAAGAGGAGGGAAGGGGAGAACTTACTCCCAGGGGTCGTCGCCGACAAGAAGGATATCGTTCTCATGATCAACATAGACTAGCTTCCAATCCATCCTATAGGGATCTTCAAGCTGACCTTGGATACCAAACATGCATGCAAGATCATGCCGAAGTTCATCATAATCTCGATATCTTGTGATATCAATTGATCTCCCCACAGAACCACGCTTTTGAACCTTCATGAAGATGGTTTGACACATAAGAGGACAGATTGCGAATAAAGGATAATAGTTGGATCATTAAGCTCGTTGTTTTTGCCACAAAAAAGTTGGAAGAAATGATGATGCTCCAGAACATGAGCAAGAATGCAGGATGTTTAGTTCTCACTAAACCTGACCACAATATGTTCCCCAAAAAAACATGACCAACATAGACATGAAGGCAGCAAAAATATCACAAATAACGTTGAACATTTCTAGATTTACATTATTGGAATGTGCCATCTGATGTCCAGGAATCATTGGTGGGTCATCTAGCTACATGTTACCATATAGTTTGTGCCTGAGAAATGCTAATCAATGTCACACTGATCTGGGGCCGGTACCCACTTGTCATGCTCTAATTGGTTGTCAATATTTTTAATCACAAATGATAGAATGATACATGTATTTAAAAATCCATTGGTCCTATTCAACGACTTTGATAGTTCACAAAAAAATGCAGGCAATATCTAAGTTAATGATTAATTGATTACTAACAAGAACAATTCAGGTTTTCTAACTTAGTCCTCTGATCTTGAATCAAGCAAAACTTTCTCAAGACAGACATGTATGCACCAGATAAGGTAGCTTTTTGGATATGTGCATTTCACAATTTTGAAAGATCGCAGACAAATGTAGGTCCATAATAAATCTGTCCTCAAAAGAACTGTACCAACCTTAGTGAATGTTCTCATCCGCTGTGTTTGATTATTCCACAAGCCTTGGCTTGGCATTCCGGCATCAGTAACAGCAACGTCACTTGAACATCCAGGCTTAAAGGGCATGTCAGGCACACCAAATGACTGGGAGCTGAATGCAGCAGATGATAGCTCATTCTCGACATCCCTGTGATCCCTTTGTCCAGAAGTCAGAGTGCACATGCCCTTTCCTGAAGCCATCCCTCTTGACAACAGGGCATCTGGCATCAACGCGTCAACATTTTCCGCGATAAGAAAGTTATCTCTTGGATCAACTTGAACATTGTTATCCAAACAAACTGGAGGAAAGGAAAAGCCTTCTCGTGGGCTCTCATCTAAACAAAAGGAGGTAGCAGATGATGCATCAAGTTGATCAGAAACTGGATGTCGATTATGTATAGGGACTGTTTCTTTGCTCTGTATGTCATTCTTAATTCGATTATCTGGCTTGCTTTGAATTTCCTGAAGTAAGTTGTCAATTTGTGGTGTTGCCACCATGTCAGTTAAATTTCTGCTTCCTTGGTTTGCCCTACTCAGCGAATTTATTGGAGAAATACGGCTGGCGGATGGAGCAGTTGAACTGGATGGATCCCCACTCTCAGCAAGTGCTGAATGTGATCTGACAAGTTGCTGGGGCGTCAAAGATCCTGTGATGTGGTTTAAAGGGGTTTGCTGCGACGGTGATTGCTTAAGTTGACCAACAGCATCAGAACCACCAAATTGATGTTGCAAAATTTGTTGCTGGAGAATTTCTTGGCTTTTCTGAGACAATTGTTGAATCAACTGGGACTGATGTTGTGGGTTCAGCTGAGATAGCATGTTTTGTTGTTGAATCTTTTGAAGCAGCTGCAGTTGCACTTCTGGTTGTGATAGTTGTTGCAGTTGCAGTTGCTGTTGCTGTTGCTGTTGCTGACTCTGTAGGAGGGCCTGCTGATATTCGGCTGCTTGCTGGACTTGAGATGCCTGAGATAACGCAGGCTGCTGCAAAGAACCTGCAATCGGTAATCCTGTCAACCCTTGGCGCTGGGTAGGTGACTTGGGTAAACTTAACTGTTGTAGCTGAGACGAAGATGGTGGGAAAATCTGGCTTAACAGTTGTGATTGTGAGGCAACCTGCCCACCTGAAGTCTGTTCTTTCAGCTTGTGCTGTTCCACTGAATGCAGACTTGCAGCAGTCTTCAACTGCTGTATCGGTTGTGACTGCTGCCGCTGGAGATGTTCTTGCTGCTGCTGCAAGTGAATGGCGTTGTGCTGCAGCAACTGGGCTTGATGTTGCTGTAAAACCACAGAACTTTGCTGCGATGGCTGGACCTGCTGCTGTTGGGATAGTTGGTGTGGCTGCTGTTGATGTTGAGACATTACAGGGTGATCCACCTTTGAGCCAACCTGTAAATTAGGTAAAACCATATTTTGGGCCTGCGCATTCAATCTTTTTGTTGGGTCCTCATTGCTACTACCCATCACATCCTGCATAGCCAATGCACTGGAGTTCAAGTACTGCGATTGCACTGTTGGGGACGCAGCTGTTAGCATCTGAGGATTCTGCTGCATAGCCATCCATTGGACTAGGCTCAGGCCTGGAAATAATGCACTTTGCACATCTTTCAGGGCAAAGTCGTCAGCAAGCCATGGCATGGCTCTTTTGAAAGCACTTTCAACTTCATTTTCATCATCTGCAAGTTTTAACAAGTCATATGAGGACCAAACTAATCTTAAGAAAAAGCATTAGAAAAATGCAAGCAAAATTTGCAAGGAAGTTAACTTGTACACAGAGATAACTAACCAAAGTTCCTGCTGATTATTAATGTTTCAGGTTTATACACAATCAAGAAGCAACTACATTTAAGAGAATTGCAGTGTGTTTATGTGCCTTGGCTCGAACCACTTGCTGTTAACAGATGCATCAAGTTCATATGCATGCAAGAAGCAAACTATTTTTAGGAAAATACTTATGCATGTTAATGAAAATTAGTTTGCAGTGTCCTTTAGGCTGTGTTCTTTCCCTCTCTTTCCCAACCTCTGCTCCCTCGTTTTTCACGCGCACGCTTTCCAAACTGTTTAACGGTGTGTTTTTTGCTAAAATTTTCTATAGGAAAGTTACTTAAAAATCATATTAATCCATTTTCCAAGTTTATTAAAACTAATATGTAATTAATCATGCGCTAATGAGTCGCTCCGTTTTACGCGCGCGAGGGATTAGTTCCCAAAGTTAGAGCCGAACACAGCCTTACAAGCTTAATGAGTTCAGCAAGAAGAGAATGACTGTATGAGTTAAGTACTAATTCCCAAAGATCCGAGACGTCTGCATATTACACTATTCCCTAAATAGTAGTATTAGCATACATATAATGTTGAATCAGTGGAAATATCTGTACCTGGCATTCCTGGCTGCTTAGGAAGTTTTGGCCTGAAAAATGGTGGTGGACAAATATAAAAAGGCGTTGCCACTGGTTCAGTCTCCCATATTGAAACACGAGTGCGCCTCTCAGATGCTGTTGATTCATCCCAACCAACCTAACTTAGAAAGAGGAGGTAAAGTCAGGGGAAGGTGTTGTATAATATGCTAAACAAACTTACAAACATCGTGTTCTATAGGTGTTAGGCAATCTTATTTCAAAGATTTCTTCAAGATGAGGTTGATTTTTCTAATTTAATCCAAATATTTCATCCAGATATGTTGTTATTTTTTACGGATCACAGATGAGATGTATGCGTGTGACACATTGCAGAACTAAAAGAAGAAACGAGTAGCACACCTGAAGGTTTCGCCAATGAGAATTCTTCCAGCGCACTGGATCCAAGTCACCAATACCTGTGATTGTCCCCATATATCTTCGAACCCCTGAATCCTCTGTCTCAAACAGCATTCTGAACCGCATTCCAAGAGACACTTGTGTATACAAAGCCTTGTTATATTTCGCTAAAGGAATGACAAATTCTGATGGACTTGCCCTATCCAAATAACAGCAATGAGTTCATTGTCCCAAATGGTGCCAGAAAGTGCATTGGGATTATGGGGACATCAAGTAAGAACTATAATACCTTGGATTGTAGAAAATAGTAAATGGGCTACTGTTTGCAGCAGCATGTGCTGCAGCAGCTAGAATCCCGATGTGCATGCTATCGCTTGATAAAACTGATGATGATAACGCTGGTTGGGGTCTGGTAGCACGGCGTATGCCTAACAGAAGCTGAGATTTCTCATCCCTGCAAAGAAAAGATGTAGGATCAATATTTCTTGCAACAATTAGACAAATCCGTGCACTTCAATTTCAGTGTGCTACCTTATAAACAGAACTGAATCACCAGCTAGAAGCCTTTTTGTGCTGACAAAGACGCTCCAACCAGTTGTCAGAAGGTGTCTCTTCGGTTGACCTGCATGTCCAAGTGAAGGTACAGTAGTATACAGGTAAGTACAGAATGCAATTGATTGGTCAGCCACCATGTCCCAGGACAGAGACATCCTTAGCAGTTCAAAGAAAAAGCAGGAACACTAGATGCAAAGTGCTAACTAAGCATAAGTATTGGGTCTGTCAAAAAAATGTGGCAATGAAATAAATATAAAACCAAGTCAATGTACAGATATTCTCTGAGCAGTTAGCACTTTGGCATACCTCGGTAAATGTGTCGAAATTTCCATGAAATATCATGCAGATCCTTGGCAATGAGCTCTTGTGCTGGTGGTTGCATGGTAAAGTCCTATCGAACATGTTATCCTGGTAAGGCAGGTGTTCACTGCATCTGATAAATGCATAGTTCCATCAAAATTACTGCAAGGGTTATGAAGAAACTGCATACTAGTGGTGGAAATATCTTCTCCGCCGCACGACGTGGCACTGAAAATCCACCATGGGTACTTGTGTCGCTCGCCGTCAGTGTTTTGCAAAAGAACTCCGCTGGTTGCTTGTTTTGTTTCAGGCCAAGTTCAGATGCCAGCATTGCATCTCGATCATACTAAAACACATCCACAAAACATATTTCAATATCACAGAGATAAATAGCAGGTTCCCGTAATCAAATAGATCATCATCTTACATACTTTATTGACTGGTTGAAGTGTCATCTGAGCATAAACTTCATCAGTTTCAGAATCTGCCTGAACAATAAAAACATGTTGCGTGCACCCAATTAGCAAAATGAAAAATGAAAAGTAAAAATACAGCATCAAAGTGGAAATTACTATGCACATACATGTAAGGTGAGACTCAGAAGTTTGCAGATCAGCTTAGACGGGAGAGAGGGGTAACCAGGGATGTTGTCCAGCTCCTTGTGCATGGAAGCAGCAACCTAACAAAGGCATACCAGAAAACAGAAAATTTTCAGAAACTTCTCACGATTCGGCACATTTTCGACATTAAGCTGATAAAATTGTACACCTGCTCGCTATGACCCTGTGGAAAGTACACAACTAGACTGCCCACCGGCGGCAGCGACACCAGAGGCCCGGCACAAGCATGCCATAGCTCCGAATTGATGGCTTTCTTCTCCCCTGTTTTGCAAACACATACCCAGTTGTTACAGAGTTACAGTGCACCCACCTCACACTACACAGTACACGCTTATGTGATAAGATTCATCGGGAAGAGGAGGCCATGAGCAAGGTTTCGGTGCAAATTGCGCCGCTGTGGCAATGATGATGGCCATGAATCTTCTCTCTTGCGAAGATGAATTTAACAAATGCTCAAGCAAAACGAACTGATTTTTTTCTGAACAAAGCAAAGGAAGCAAGCAAGAGCAAGAGCAAGAGGATTCTTGTCACCTTCGGGAGGGCCGGGAGAGACACCGGATGATCCCTGATCCTTCATCCCGGCGAGATCCCGATCCAAATCTCTCCTCCCGATACACGAATATCCTCCTCCCCTTCTCCCTCCACCTCTTAACTAGCCAGTGGCAGCGACAGCAGCAGCTAGGAAAGCTTCCCCCTTTCCGCCTAAAGTAAGCGGCACGAGGCGGCGGCGAGTATAATATTCGGCACCAGGCGAGCGCCACTGCGAAGGGAGCAAAGCGAAGCTAAGCCTGACGAGCCCCCGCCACCGCCGTGCCGACTCGACAGCTTCTCGCTTCCGCGGCCTCCGCTCATCACACGCCGCCGCCACCGCTGCCCACGAGCATCATCGGACGCCCGCGGGCCCGTCGTCCCAGCGAGCGGACAGTACACCCAGTCTCTCACTCCGGCCACTGGCCGCCGTCGGGAACAGCGCGTGGCGGCGTGCCGGCTGGTAAAGGATGGCCGAGGACGGTTGGGAGAGAGAGTAGAGAGAGGAGGAGGAGGACGACGACGAAGCAAGTGGAGGAGGAAGCCGAGGAGGGAGACAAGAGGGGGTTTAAAAAACGCGGGGCGCGGCGCGCGCGGGGCGGGGTGGTGGTGGCGTGCGTGGGGGCGCGCCGCAGCGGCGGGGACGGAGCAAACGCAGTAAACAAAGAAATGGCCGCGCCCGCGCGCGTCGCGGTTGGTTGGTGTGCTGGCGATTCGGCGGCGCGGCCGCGCACGTAGGTAGGCGAGGCAAAGCCACGGATCGCGACGCGACGGGGTGGTGTCACCGAGAGCGACGCATGCCGGCGCGTTCCGGGCTGCCGTGCCGTGGCGCGCCGCGCCGCGACGGCGAAGGGCCGAAGGCGTAAACGCGCGCGGCACGTCACGCCTTTGGCACGGCGAAAGCGTGACGGGAACACATGTGTCGTGTGTGTTTGGAACTGCGCATGACGAATTTTCTTTTTAGAAATTTGATAGATATAATTATGATATAATTAACTGGTATGTAACTCTCAAAAATCAATTTTATAACATGTTGTTTTCTGAAACACCGAATCCTTTCGCATGGGTATATATTATGATTTTTTTCTTGTCTATATAAATTTGTATAAAACAGTTTTAACAGTTTAAAATTACATAAAAAAATTGAAAGATACACATAAGTTATAATGTAGTTATGTTTTGATTATATTATAATTATATATTTTTAAGTTACTAGCTAAATACCCGTGTGTTGAACGGGACGACGACGTAGGGAGGGAAGCGGACGGAGGGCAAAGGTCCAGGCGGCGGCGCGAGAGCTTCGAGCGGCGATGGGAGGGAGGGGCGCAGGCGCGGCACGGATGGGGACGGAAGAGAGAGATACATGAGGTCTTTTATTTTCATCCAAGTTCTCTCTTTCTTTTCAGCATTATAACTCTCAAGGTGTTTTAAAATAATTATTTTTTTCTTTAACTGGGTTTTTTTAAAGGGGCTCTTGCATAATTGTCCTTATTTTGTATTGAATTTTTGTTTTTGCCCCTGTTTTTTGACTTTGTAAATTTACCCTTGTGTTTTCAAAACGAAGCAGCGCATTGTCCCTATTCTGTTATGTTGAGTTAATAGTGTTAACTTTTTAAAAAAAGACCAAAATGCCCTACTTTTTGCCGCGTCGAGGGGCCGGCGCCCCGCCGCACCGCGCCGCGGCCAAGGCTGGCTGTCGCCCGCCCGCGTAGCGCCGAGCCGCCGTCGCCCTCCACCGCACCACCGCGCCCGCCGCCGCCGCCCGCGCGGTCGCGCCCGCCGCGCCGAGCCGCGCGCCCGCCGAGCTCCCCGCAGCGCCGTCCCGAGCCGTTAGTGAAGAGGTTGGACCGAGATAAGGATATAAGGGTAATATGGTATTTTTACCATTACTTTCATATATTTGATAATTTTTAATTTGTTTATTTATTATCACATAACAACCATCCAAACTAGGGGCAAACGACAACTTCGTTTCAAATTCGCGAGGGCAAAATCACAAAGTTAAAAAACAAGGACAAAATCACAATTAGACCGGTGAATAGGGACAAAATCATAGTTATCCTTTTTAAAATAGCTAATGCGGGTTAATTTCGAAAAACTCGGGAGTTTTCGCAAAATAGCCAAGCTTGGATGGAAACACTACATGCTTATAGATAATTATAGATTATAGATAATGTAGTTATACTTTGATTATATTATAAATATTTTTCAATTTTTTTTAAAAAAATATTGATAAAGGAATAGTAAAATTGGTATGTTGGTGTTACCGTGATTAGCGATGAATTTTTGTGGGTGTGTGAGAAGAAGGTGGGTGGGGTGGTTAATTACTAATTAGGGAGGGAGGCAGGGAGCAGCAAGGCGGACAGGGCACGTGGTACACCCCTGCAACGGCACATGGTGAGATGAGATGGAGATCGTCACCTATTACTGTTGGTCTTAAAAACTCTCTAGGTGAGTGTTGGTCCATTTCGCTGGGCAGGACTCATGTATGCATGCATGCATGTCCCGAGTCGTCACCAAGTGACACCCAACTGAGCCTGAGAGCGACACCACACTATGCGTTTTTCATTTTCATGTAAATTACAAGCTTCTCCTTCCTCCGTCTCATATTATAAATCATTTTAACCTTAACAACATTTACAATATTAAATTAATTTTATTATATATATTAATTATATTGTTAATATATATTTATTTTGTGTTAAAAATATTGTTATATTTTTAAGTCAAACTTTAAAAAAAATGTTACAAAGAAAGTCAACACGAACTGTTGAGGGGACAGTATGTTCTTCCGTGATGAGGTTAGTGAAGTAAATAAATACGGTGATAAACTGCTAAGTCAGGAGTATACTAGTACATGTTGATGGATTGATTGATGGTGCAGTAGATCGAGATCGTCGGTGCTTCCCCTCTCCCCGTCGCCCTCGGAGGATGGAACCACCACCACCTCGCCGGGTCGCGGGCCATCCACGGATCCACCCCCAGTCAACGACTCCGACGGCGATACGCACACCACCCCCACGCAAACTCACGCTTCCATCCATTCCCACCCTCGCCGCCCCCACCTGCCGCGTCGCCCACGCGACCGCCCGGCGGCTGGCTGCGCCGGAGTTTGCCGGAAGCGCGCACGCGGCCGGCGGCCTCACGTGCACGCGCCGGGGCCCGTGCAACGCTGCGCCCATGCGTACATGTGCGGGCATTTTTCTTTGGCCAATCAAAATATATTAGTTAGCGAGAAAGGCTCACATGGCGGTTTGTCAAATCACACCGTAATCATCTGGTTATTATATGCTATTATATATGATAACGATTTTAATTTTTAAAACTATGATATATATTATGATAATCATATAATTTTAATTCTTTTAGGTAGCCTAACCATCTGTGTGGTCTTGCCGCAGAAACTATAACCCAAAACTATTTGTCAAACCCTGCCAAAGATACAGAGTTAGACATTTTGTACTACAAAATCGGGCTGCTGCAGACATGAACGGACCAACTTGGCACGAGTTCTGCGGGCCGTCGGTTGAACCTTTGATTAATTGGTGATTCATCGGAGTAAGTTGTTCATAATTCTAAGTCATGCATGTGACTCGTTGACCTTGCTGCGTTTTCATATATATGTATAAATAATTTCTGTCAGGATGGTGTCTGTAACAGTACTCGTATCTATCGGTGATCGAAGCATATTTGTTGATCGATCGATTGCACTGTTGGAAAAAGATTAACCGGCCGGCCCGAAACCTTCCTCGACATTCTACCCATATTATGGCCATGTTCGCTTGTCTTATCCGTCAGATTTATCAGTCGTTTAAATAGTATTTTTCTCTTATAGCAAACCAACCGATTTATCTTATCAGCTGAAGCCGAACATGCCCTATGACACAAGTGCAAAATAATGTATATACAGTTTCAGCCACAAAAGCACGTATATGCCAGATGCTCTCCTTTAACCTGGTGTGAAGTTTAAAGCAAGCACGAAGAATGCATGTTACGTACCAATCATTGATCCCGTAAAATTGGCCAAAGGTACACAAACGCCAGCTTAATTAATGACAACAAATATAAACAGGGTCGTAAACATCTCCTTCCTCCAAGTTTCCCATCACATGCCGCACAAAACCCAGCCAAAGCCTAGCTGGAAAACAGGCAAGTACACAATAAGCATATCTTAGTACTACCACTAAATACAAAGATTAATATTGAGTTACACATATCGATCAATTGAACCACAAGACTAAGATGATGAGAAAAAATAAACAATTTATTTTATATTTCAACAATTAAGACTAATTAACCCCAGTTCTTTGGCCGGCAAACCATGCGTGCGTGCGTACGTACGTTGTACGTATGGGTACTAATTGCGATTGTATCCTCATTAACAGCACTAAGCACTCTCTGCTTTTGTTAATTAATCTCCCTGTATGACAGCTCAATGAATTAGTAGCCCGACAAACGGCCAAACATTTAGATAGCTACTTAACCACACACCATTAAGACTTGTAGTGGAATCTGCGTACAAGAGAGAGACAGTACTCCAGCCGAAAGCTAGGCCGCCCTGTCGAGTGCCGACCAAATTAAGCTCGATCAAATTGTTAACCTAGGTTAACTCCGTACCTAATCTGACCACAAAACAACAGAGATGATGGCCAAACTTTAGTTTGTACCCTCGATCGAGTCAAGGGTCGAGACTGCACACATGCTACGATTCCTACCCTTGATCGCCCCCCGCACGTCCGAGGATTTTGTCATGCTCTAGTTTTACAGCTAAGATCACTCCAAATTAACACTAAAAAAAGGTATGGTGTCCCTTGTCCCTTTGATTCCATAAATTATTTATGACGTTTTAAATAATGTTAAGATTAAACTTATAATTTTGACTAAACATGTATAGATTTGTTTTTCCAAAGTACTATAAACATTTATTTATTTATTATATATATTATAATAAAAAAATAAAAGCACAAATATATTTTGCAAACTAGATTCAAAACGTCAACGTCAGGAATTATAAAACCGAGAGATTAACTTCGCTAGAAACGTGCAAACTTTACTATCGAAAATTATTCGTCATGCAGTTTAATTTGTATCCTTTTACGATACAGTAGAATGATACACATAACGAAAGGTGCCGAAACTTGAATTTTGGAACTTAGCTTTAGCTTTAGAATTCATTTTGGGTTTTTATTCCCATTATAACCTATTTTTTTAGTCTTGGTTTTTTAACAGCTAAACGCACATATAAAAGTTTGTACACAAAAATATTTATGTTTGCTTCGTCTATTTTTTATGGTTTATCAAATCTAATTCAATTAATTTGAGGTATAGTTTATTATAGAAATTTAGATAACTAGCATATTGCTTATGCATTGGAATGATATTTTAACTAAAAATATTATTATCTATTATTACTATATTTTAATTGTTGTAACTAACATATGGTGCTATGCTTTCTTTTTTTCATTCTCACCAAAAGTAAAAAATTGGTGTGACTAGTTGACATGTAGGGCTTTGTTTTTTATTTAAAAATTTGGAAATTGATGATGTGAAGGTGACACAACCACCACCATCACCATGACACTATCTATACATTTATCGATAAATTTTTCTTAAAAATTTAATAAATATAAACGTAATATAATTATGGTATAATTTTGTTGTAATTTGTATGTAACTGGTAGATTTATTTTCATGAAATATAGGTGTAAATTCACTTACAAATTCATTTACATGTGCATATGTTGTGATTTTTTTTATTATTTGCACAAATTTAAATTAAAACTCACGGTTCAAAATTTTATGAATACAATATAATTATATTTGTCAAATTTTTAGAAGAAAAATTACCAATAAATGTATACAAAAACCCGTTTATGTAAGGGACTAGCTTTACGGCCCCGATCGAGTCAAGCGTGAGACCACAAGAGTACACATGCAACGATTCCTACGCTTGATCGCCGCGCACGTCCGAGGATCCTGTCGCCTGCTTCCGCGCGCGCCATGAGAGACCAGCGCGAGAACGCCGGCGACGGGACAGCGTGGAGACCATGTCTCCATCCACCGCGGCGCGAGGCCGCCACACCGGCTAATCGATCGTCGCGCGGGATCAGGATTCAGGCAGCGCGGCGACACGGTTGGATTCGCGAGGCGGCCGCAGAGGAGGGCCGGTCTAGCGGCGGTAGAGCAGGGGCCCGGCAACGGCATGTCCGCATGTGCCGCGCTGCCCTTGCTCGCCATGGACGCCATGTGCCGCTTTGCTTGCTCGCTGCACATCGCGTTGGACCACGGCCTGGTTAACTAATCAAGCAGCTCCGTCATATCACATTAGATTTTAAGCTGCGTCATTTGTTCTTACGAGCCCGCATTTGGGTCAGTAGTATTTGCAAAGATAATTCATGCGTTGCGTCCAGCATCTGACACAGCATCTAATAATTAAATCTTTATAATAAAATATCATATATATGATTATACTTTGACAATAAATATTTTTCTCTGATAAGTGAAACATCTTAAACATTTTCGTTCAAACAATTTTTATCAAAAAGATAAAACATTTTTAATAATGCAACGTCGTCCGACAATTTGAATCAGACGTTCGATCCGTTTGGTAGTATTTGTGGCCCTAGAACTTGAGCACTTGGGGGGCCCTGGTGTTGAGCTAGCTCGAGCTACTGAATAAGGTAGGGGCCCAAAGCGTCAGGCAGGTCGGCCGTGTTCAGGTTCAGGCCGTGTCTAGCTCCAGGTGCATGCATGGTGCGATCAGCGTGTGACAGGGCTGTAAATTTGGACCGGATCAGCGAAAGCCAGCGACATCTCAACAACCACTTGGGCACTAGTAGTCTTGCGACTCTGAATCTTCAGTGTCAGATTCGTAACACTTTCAATTAAAAGTATAGTATTAACACGCAGATCTGATGCTGTCGACTTGATCAAACAAAAGGAAAAGAAAGTAAGTACAGTAGTGTGTGCTGGGCAACTCAAACGAAATGAAAGCTCAAGGCTGGTTAGTACTAGTTACAGGTCCCAGCTCGAGTTGATAGCTTAGCTAATCTTGAGATCTCATGTTCCATCTCGTGCTGTCCAAATCAACCTACCTATAGCTCAGAGGTGGTTGATCGAGTGAATGCCATATCTGTGATTCTTTACCTACTGTGCACAAGCTGCAATCACACAAAGTTCAGGGTTTACACTTCAGAGTGCTCTAAACACGCCTAGATCAATGCAGGCAGGCAGGCGTCTAGATCTCGATCGGCCCTGTCCTAGATGCCCAAATGAATGGATTATGGATGTCTGTCCTTTAATTGCACAACTACTAGTACTACATCTGTTAAACGTGTCTGGATTTGTCGCGCATATTTGAGAAATTAGAGTTCGTGGGCTTTCAGATCTCATCGGCCAGGACGGGCCCAGCCAATGTGGCTTTCTCTGGTCCGTGAAAAATGGAAGGAAACAATTTTCGCAGCCGTCCTTTGGGCCCTTTTGGTTTCCACTTTTGTTAACTCGGGCCTTCTGAATTCTCAACTCTCGTTAGTAGGCCTACTATGTACACCATTGCACTATTCGGAATCTTTTATTTATTTTTCATATTTAAAAATCTAATTTTGTTTTCAAGTTTTACATATCTATACCCTAATGCTCTTTGGAGGTATTTTTTTAAAAAAACAATCCTGTAAGAGAGTGTTTTTATAACGTGGCAAAAGGTCCACGTTAATGGAGCAATTTTGCAGTGGCCCTTTATCGCTCTTATAGAGGACGTTTTAGAGGGCCGCTAGATTTTGCGTTAGATAAACTCATACTAGTTTATCACATCGAACACATGGGAATATGAAAAGGAAGAGGTCACGCTCATTGAAGTCGTCCTAACTCGTCAGATGAAACATGTGTGCAAATATAGCTGGGCAACTTTCATTGAGTGTCACTTCTACATGTTCTCACGTGTTCGCTTTGATAAACTAAGATGAGTTTATTGATCATCAAATCGTTTCTGTCATGAAAAGAGTCAAGATGACTTCATGACCAAATACCCTCTGAAAGGATGAAAGGGGACGCTTGCCAAAATCCACATGCCCATTAACGCAACTAACGGACGTTTGTCATGTACAAAAGCCTCTTTGGGAGAAAGAGTGTTTTTTTTTAAAAAAAAAACTCTCAAAGGGTGTTAGGGGTACAAATTTGTAGAACTCGAAAACATAAATATAATTTTAGATATTAAAAAAAGATCTGCACTATTGCTCGATTTGTAGCTGGTATGCTATGTTCGTTTCTAACTGTTGCAAAAAAGTTTTTTTTCAATGCCTGTTATTTTGGTTGATTAAGTTAGATTAAAACTATGAATTACTTTTTGGAAGATCTCTTCATAGTGTTAGAGATAATAGTATAATCTAGTTTGGTTTATCTCTTGTAACAGGCCGACCAGTTAGTTTAGATTGATTCTTCTGTTGTAACAAACTAGCTAACACCGGCGCCGGTTCTAGCCGGTCTTATCATTTTATGTAAGCCACCCGAGGGGCTGTTCCTTGGATTTAATCTGTGAAACATGCAAGCGTCGATACCAAGTTCTGGGGCTGGCGTTTCTCATCTACACACGCCTCTGAATCTTCACATGGTATCAGAGCCTGCCGGTTCTTGATCATGGCGAGTTCAAGCACTACCACAAATTCCTCCAATCCACTTTCCGACATCCAAATTTCTGAAAAATTATCCAAATCCAATTATGCGCTTTGGAAGTCTCAGGTCCTCACTACAATCCGTGGTGCACATCTCAAAGGACACATCACCAGCAAAACTAAAGCTCCAGATGAGGAGTTTGTGGAGAAGAAAACTGACGACACGATTGTCACTACGTCAAATCTGGCGTTTGAGGAGTGATATGCTCAGGATCAATAAGTCCTGGGATTAATCTTCTCTGTAGTTGGGAAAGAAATCTTCGGCCAGATTGCGGCTGCCTCAACGGCGGCGCAGGCATGGAGGGAAGTGGAGCGCATGTTCTCCGCTCAAACTCGTGCCAAGACGATGAATGTGCAGTTCACACTAATGACCACAAGGAATGGTAATATGTCAATTGCTGAATATTTTGCTAAGATGAAATGTTATGCAGATGAGATGCTCGCTGCCAGCAAGCCACTAGATGATGAGGAGCTGGTCTCCCACATCTGCAATGGTTTGGATTCAGAATATAACCCGGTTGTCACCGTTGTTGCTGCGAGATTTGAGCCAATCACAGTCTTAGAGCTGTATGCTCAGCTCCTCAGCTTTGAGACTAGGCTTGATCTCTAGGATGGCGCCAGTATGGTTGCAAACGCTGCGCACAGACCCGGACGTGGCGGCTTTAACGACCGCGGAACAAGTCATGGTTGTGGCGCACGTGGTCGCTGGCCAAGCTGTGGACGTAGCAGCCATCCACACGGTAGTGCTGGCGGCAATTAGCGACATGCAAGCGGTGGACCAAAAGACAAACCAATCTGTCAAGTGTGATTCAAAAGGGGACACATGGCAAACGAATGTTGGCATCGGTTTGATGAGAGCTATGTTCCCGAAGAAAGACATGTAGCTACAGCGATAAACTCCTACAACATCGACAACAATTGGTACATCGACACCGGAGCGACGAACCACATTACAGGCGAACTAGATAAATTGTCTGTGCGTGAGAAGTACAAAGGCAATGATCAAATCCACACAGCTAGTGGTGCAGGTATGGAAATTAAACATATTGGTCATACTACTGTTCCAACCCGATTCCACAATTTAGATCTAAATAATGTTCTTCATGTTCCTAAGGCCAAGAAAAATCTCATCTATGTTCATTGTCTTGCTAATGATGATTCTGTTTTTCTTGAACTTCACCGTGACTATTTTCTTATCAAGGATCTGGCCACGAAGAACATAATCCTTAGAGGGCGACGTCGCAAAGGACGTATCCTCTTCCTTCGATTAGACAATAAAACAAGCCTTTGGAGCGGTGAAACCGACCCTATCAAGGTGGCATGGCCGCCTGGGGCATCCTTCTTTTCCAGTTGTGTCAAAGATTATTAGCCATAATAAACTCCCTTGTTCCTTTGAGTCTAATAAAAAGTCAGTCTGTGATGCCTGTCAAAAGACTAAAAGTCATCAATTATCTTATACTAGATCTATTGGTTCCTCAAATTTTCCCTTAGAACTTGTTCATGCAGATGTCTGGGGCCCTGCCCTGAATTCTGTCGGAAGAAAAAAATACTATGTTAGCTTTATTGATGATTTTAGTAAGTTTACTTGGATCTAATTCATTTCATATAAATATGAAGTGTTTCAGAAGTTTCATGAGTTTTAGAC
The DNA here is from genome assembly GCA_019925245.2 of Oryza australiensis. Taxonomy (NCBI): domain Eukaryota; kingdom Viridiplantae; phylum Streptophyta; class Magnoliopsida; order Poales; family Poaceae; genus Oryza; species Oryza australiensis. Next base: position 1,290,215 of record JAIFGZ020000282.1, read on the forward strand.
CATGGTAGAAAGACTCTTTGATCGAAAGATCCTCTCATGCAAACTGACTAGGGAGGGAGTATCGAAGCTTCATAGTTTCTTTGACAAGATTGGTATTGTTCATCATGTTTTCTGTCCTCATACGCATCAACAGAATGGAGTTGTTGAGCGTAAACATCGCCATATCGTTGAAGTCGGATTATCCCTACTTGCTTATGCATCTATGCCTCTCAAGTTCTGGGATGAGGCATTCATGGCAGCTGTTTTTCTTATTAATCGCATGCCTAGTTCTGTTATACAAAACACCACTCCTTTAGAACATCTGTTTAAACAGACACCTGATTATTCATCCCTTCGAATATTTGGATGTGCCTACTAGCCTAATCTACGTCCTTATAATAGGCATAAACTTGAGTTTCGCTCTACGCGTTGTGCTTTCCTTGGTTATAGTACTCTCCACAAAAGATTCAAGTGCCTAGATATTGCCTCTGGTTGCGTTTATATCTCTCGTGATGTTATTTTTGACGAGACTATTTTTTCCTTCTCTGACTTACATCCTAACGCTGGTGCTCGTCTGCGCGCCAAGGTGTCCCTATTATCTTCTGACCTTGTTCCTTCCTTTTTGCATCTTCCCGGGGCGGAATCTGTAGATGACCATATGTTTAATTTGCCTAATACTTCTCATCCTGCTGTTTCCAGTGCATGTGATTACAGGGCTCTCCCGCGTGGTGCTGGCCCCCAGGTGCCTTATTCCCCGCCGTTTTCTTCGGGATCCTCACCAACTCATGCGCAGGCTCGGTCGGCTGGGAGTGCGCCATCTTCGGGAGCCGCACCTGAGCCTGGCTTGCAGCTCTTCCCGGGTTCTGCACCTGATCCACCAAGTGAGGGGGAGTTAGTCGGTTCTCCTATCGATTCCCTTGTGCTCGCCATGTCGGGTTCAAGTGAGGGGGAGTCAGCTGCTGCCGTGCATGCTGAGCATGATGTGGCACTTGAACCTGCCGAGCATGATGTGGCACCTGAACCTGTGCATGCCGAGCACGAATCAATGGAATCAATGGCTGAACCAGTGGAGGCACCAGAACCATGGCGCACCCGTCTACAAGCTGGTATTCGAAAACCAAAAGTTTATACTAATGGGACTGTCAGGTATGGGTGTTTTACAGTTTCTGATGAACCTCAGAACTTAGATGAAGCACTGAATAATAAAAATTGGAAGTTGGCCATGGATGCAGAATATGATGCTTTAATTAAAAACAAAACCTGGCATTTGGTTCATCCTAGGAAAGGGGTGAATATCATTGATTGTAAATGGGTATATAAAGTAAAGCGTAATTCAGATGGTAGTCTTGATAGATACAAAACCAGACTAGTTGCAAAAGGTTTTAAACAATGTTATGGCATTGATTATGAAGATACTTTCAGTCCTGTTGTAAAGCATGCCACTATCAGAATTATTCTTTCTATTGTTGTATCTCGAGGTTAGAGTCTACGACAACTTGATGTATAGAATGCCTTTATCCATGGCCTTCTTGAAGAAGAAGTGTACATACGACAACCACCTGGATATGAGAGCAAGGTAACTCCAGATCACATCTGCAAGTTGGATAAAGCACTTTATGGTCTTAATCAAGCACCAAGAGCGTGGTATTCAAGATTGAGCAGTAAGTTATGTGCATTAGGGTTTAAGGCTTCAAAGGCTCACACATCCCTGTTCTTTTACCATAAAGGAGAGGTTACTATGTTTATTCTTATCTATGTTGATGATATTATTGTTGCTAGCTCTACCCAGGAGGCTACCACATGCTTGTTGTAGGATTTGAGTAAAGAATTTGCTCTCAAGGATCTTGGCGAGTTGCATTACTTCCTTGGAATATAGGTAAATAAAGTACAAAATAGTATTTTATTGACACAAGAAAAATATACTCGTGATATGTTGCAACGTGTAGGTATGTTGGATTACAAACCAGTGAACTCACCACTGTCTACATCTGAAAAACTATCAGCACATGAAGGGATGCTATTAGGACCAAAAGATGCTACAACCTACAGGAGTGTAGTAGGTGGTCTACAATATCTAACTCTAACTAGACCAGATATTTCTTTTGTAGTAAATAAAGTTTGTCAGTATCTTCATGCACCTACAACAGTTCATTGGGCAGCTGTGAAAAGAATTTTGAGATACATCAAGTATACTATGAATATTGGACTAAGAATTTGTAAGTCACCTTCTCTTTTGGTGGATGCTTTTTCATATGCAGATTGGGCAGGTTGTATAGATGATCGTTGTTCTATTGGAGGTTTTGCTGTATTCTTAGGGCCTAATCTCATATCATGAAATGCAAGAAAACATGCTACTATATCAAGATCAAGTATATAAAGCCGTTTCTGGTGCAGCAGTTTGAGGATAAATAGAAGATTCGGTTATTAAGTTGCGCGTTAAACGATATTGCCATCTATGGATAGAGTCCTGTAACGGCAATTGTATCTGTAATTTAGGAGCTTGTTTAAATTGTAATGCGGCGTGGGTCCTTCCCGGGATAATGTCGTGTTTTAAATAATAGTTTAGATAGAGTCCAGGGTTTGTACAGATAATGTATCTTGGGTATAAATAGGACCCGGGACCCCCTGTAAAAAATACAACAACACAATCAATTAACCTTCGGCGCATCGCCAACCTTTTTTTTCAGACGAGCAATTTGTTTGGCTACGGGCTGCATCGTTTCGATCCCCAAATCCAGGTAAATGCTTGTCATTAGTGGTATGATTCGCTGTTTCTAGTGCTTCCATCGTAATGACACATTAGATTCAGAACTTTATATCGTGCTATTTATCACATAGCGCATATAAATTAGATCAATGTTTAGATCTATCCTGCCATTGGCCAGTTCTATCAAGAACCCACAGCCAATTAGGCTAGATCTAAAGGTTGGCTGGTTTATATGTGGTATCCACCATCTTGAGAGGTATAAATCGGTTACAACAGATCAGGTTGTTCTTTTTATACTTAATGCTGCATCAGGTTTGAACTATTAAGTCGTTTTTAGAACTGCCAATGATCTGTTCTGTTAGATTTATATGTTTAAGAGACAGTGCCAGGATTTTAGCCGACCTTATCTGCCCAAATATATTTATTTTAATGTATTTATTATTAGATTTATGTTAGGACCACCTCTTATGATAAGATCTCGTTCTTGTCGGTAGCTATAAGCCAAAATCGGCTTGCTATTGACAGCCAATGGTCGATTTCCAGGCTGAGCATATGGTTCAAGGACGATATCTTTTCATAAGATTCATCGGAGTACTAGCCGATCCATGAGTTAGCTTTCCACTATCGGCTAGTTTATCGATACATATATTTATTATCCTTTACTGTATTTGGGTTAAGCAACTGATGCTATCTCGGTATCGCCGATCCATTCCAGTCGCTTGGCTTAAATATATTTTAGGATAGCAAATATATGTTTATGGATTCTCTCAGCCGATCCGATGGGGATCTAACTTAACGCTTAACGTATATTCGTTGTTTTTCTTGTTGGTTAACAGATCAAACCAACTAGCACGCCGCACAAGAAAGGTGAGAAGGACCGCACCGGAGTTAAGCGGATCTCCTAGGCCGGCGCGTGAGAGAAATTTCTCATCAACACGCTTCTTGGCACACCAGTGGGACTTTCTCTGTCGGCTCAACTCGGACGCATAGACTCAGCCGGCAAGATTGTCGACTCTAAGAGCCCCGGTGTCTCTCGGGACAACATCGTGCCTGTGAAGATGGAGCAGTTATCGGCTGATCAACAAGCCGACTATAAGAAGATGGTGGAAGAACTCCAGGCCAGCTACTTGCAATCTTTCACCCAAACAAGATCTGGGGCCGTGCATCAAAAGTATAAATTCAGTATGGACGATCTCAAGGCATGCTCCTCTGGTGAGACAAAAGGCAAACATTAGATGGAGGAGCCGATTCAGGAGCAGGACGATCTGGCCCTGCATACCTTGCAAGACCGAATTGATTTGGCTGTTCACCATGCACTGGTCAACTAAAGTAGCATCCTGGTCAACACTCTCAACAACATGATCGCTATTGTGGTCGACGCCAAAATAGCTGACCAGCTGCAACGGGGGTCGATGTACTTCACAGACGGCCAGTTTCCTGGATACAGGACGTTGGTCACCCAGAATCGGCCGATCCCACCACCAACACAACAAGGGCCGCCAGGAGGGGTCCTCGGTCAGCCAAATCCAACTGAATTGGCTATAAGGCCATCAATTACTATGCTGAACCGACAGCAGTCGCTGCCCCAAGATCAGATTGCTAATATGTTCAACGACAATCAGCATTTAGAGCTGATTCCCCAGATTGACCTGGACAGGCGCTACAACGCCGGTGGCCGACAGCTGTTCCCGGGACCACCAACGCCACCACCGGCGCATCGGCCACCTCCCGTTGACCATCACTACCAGTACCAAGGAGGCCGTCAGGATCGTCATTACAGGCCTCAGACGCCACCACCGCTGTATCGGCAAGCACCCGCACCATATGACCCATACGAGCCGATATAGCAGGACAATTGGACCTGGGCCGGTCTGATTGCAGATGTCATGCGCGATCAATTTGGCCTCAAGCCAAAAGACTCAGGAAACATGTATCGATATCCCTATCCAGAGAACTTCGAGCGGATTCCGTTGCCCAACCGATACAAGATCCTAGATTTTTAAAGTTCTCGTGGCAAGAAAACGTTTCAACTTACGAGCATGTTAGCCGATTCTTGGCACGTGCGCGAAGCATCGGCTCTAGACGTCTTGAGAGTCCGATTGTTCCCTCTTTGTCTTTCGGGATCGGCTTTTACCGGTTCTCCTCATTGCCCTACAACTCAATTCAGAGCTGGGTTGATCTTGAAAAACAATTCCACAGCTACTTTTACTCCGGTAACCATGAGATGAAGTTGTCGGACCTCACCAGCATCAGGCAAAAACACAACGAATCGGTTCAAGAATACATCCAATGCTTCAGGGAGATGAGGAACCGATGCTACAACGTGGTGCTATCGGACGCCCAACTGGCCAATCTGGCTTTCATGGTTTGATCGTGCCGATCCGAGAGCGATTCTCTACACAGGACTTCGACAGCCTAGCCCATTTGGCGCAGAAGGTGACGGCCCACGAGCAACGATTCCAAGACACCAGGAAGGCCGTCAAAAACATAACTCATGTCATCGTCGAATTAGGCTGTGAGTCCGACGACGATGACGCGAAGTGGCAGCACATGAATGTGCCAAGAACAAAAAGGCCATCGTCTGCCAATGGCTGCTGAAGACGGCCAAAGAAGAACGATATGACTTTGACATCACCAAGGCCAACAGGATTTTCAACTTGCTGCTCAAGGAGAAGCAGATTCAGCTCCTTGAAAATCATGTGATCCTGTCGGCCGAAGAACTAAAGAAGAAGAAATATTGCAAGTGGTACAATTCCACATCCCATGCCACCAACGACTGCAAAGTCTTCAGGCAACAATCCAGTCGGCAATTGAGGCCGAAAAGCTGAAGTTCGCCGATTAAAATCGGCCGATGAAGGTAGACGGCAACCCTTTCCCTTTCAACACAGTCCAAGCCGGCCCCAGGCAAGCTGATCGACAGAACAGAATGGCGCACGGCTTAGTCAATACATCGATCGGGGCCAAGGCAGAAGACGAGCCGATTGAATATCACGCCGCGCCAATTAATATGGTGCACCCAGTTATCAGATCGGCCGACAGACGACTGATCCATGAAGATAGCCGACACCATCCTCAACACCGGTCTCGCAGGGAGAAGCTCGCAATGAAGCACCTCGTCGGCGCGAGCCGAAGATCCAAAGCCGCCGATACGAGGTAAACCGCAACAGTGCCGATCCACATTGGCATTGTGATTTTTCGAGTGCTGCTGGGAATCCGGCATGGGGCGCCAACACAGACGATTGCCCAAAGATGCAACGATCACCGCGACGACGAGAGCAGGAGCTCATCGGCCGCAAGCCCCCGGTTCGTCCCTAGAGCCGTTCAACTAAACCAAAGGCAGCGGTCCGTCCATGATCGCGAAGACCGCAATAACAACAACCGCGACGATGAAGAGGCCGACGACGAGGAATCGACCAATCCCCAATGGTGCCCGTCCGATCTCTTCACAATGACGCAGAAAAGAAGAATTCAATGACTTAAGCGTGAAGGGAGAGAAGACAAAGTTTGGCAAATGATCCACGAACAACGCCGTCGGCTGGGTAAGATCAAAAGGAGATGGGTTCCCAAAGAGAAAACGCCGCAGCGACGAAGAGCAAGCGAGGAGAGCCCACCGATCAAGCGGAGGGCATCCAAAGGGAAAGGCAAAGTTTCGGCATCGGTTAACATGGTGTTCGACTACCCCGAGTTCGTGCCCTGAAGCCGACATAGACACCATCGAGGACGATCTAGTGAAGCTAGGCTATCTTCGACAAACCCGTGGGACCGAAAATCGGCTAGGTTGTACATTAAAGGTTTCGTCAACGGCAAGCCGATTTCCAAGATGCTAGTTGATGAGGAGCGCAGCAACCTCATGCCTTACGCAACATTTAAAAACTAGGCAAGGGGCCGAAGACGATAAAGACCAATATGGTGCTCAAAGACTTCGCGGCAATCCATCGAAACCAAGGGTCGTGACCATCGGCAATAAGTCCGTGCCCACAACATTCTTTGTCATCGACGAGAAGGGTCTTATGCTCGTCGGATACACGCTGCCGCATTCCTTCTACGATGCACGAGCTGATCCAATGGGACGGCAACAAGATGGAGAGGACAAGTCGTTAGTGTCGTCGGCGATTTGCCGCTTTGGGAAATCGAAGGCATGGATTGTTTGTCTGGAAAATCGGCAAGCCGATTTTCTAAATATGTCCAATTCCACAATACGCGATTGGAGATGACGAGCCGCGGTGGTGCTTTGAACAAGACATGGTGGAGGGCTCAAGCGTCTTCGGCTTGGACACCGCGGACGAAGATGATGGCAAGCTCGGGCAAGGTTTCACGTCGCCGACGAATTAGAGGAAATTGACATTGGCTCGGTGACAAGCCGAGGCCGACGTACATTAGCAAAAATTTGTCTCCTCGGTGTAGATCCCAGCTTATTGATTTGTTAAAAGAATATAAAGATTATTTCGCTTGGGAGTACTTCGAGATGCCCGGCCTCACCGATCAATAGTGGTCCATCAAATGCCGATTAAGGCTATCGACATTCAAACAGCCTCCCAGGAGGTTTAAGGCTGATATGTACGATGCAATTAAAGCCAAAATCACTCGGCTATACGATGCAGGATTCATTTGGCCTTGCCGATACGTCGAGTGGGTCTCAAACATTGTCCCAGTGTTGAAGAAAAAGGTAAACTTAGGGTGTGCATCGATTTCAGAGATCTAAACAAGGCAACCCCTAAGGACGAATACCCAATGCCGATAGCCAATTTGCTTATCAATGCTGCTTCGGGCCACAAAATTATCAGTTTCATGGATGGCAATACAGGGTATAATCAAATATTTATGGCCGACGAGGACATCCACACGATCACTTTTCGGTGTCCCGGCGCAATCGGCTTGTACGAATGGGTAGTAATGACATTCGGCTTGAAGAATGCTGGGGCAACATATCAACGGGCCATGAACTATATTTTTCATGACATGATCGGCTCACTAGTAGAGATATACATTGACGACGTAGTTGTCAAGTCCAGGGAAATAGAGGGCCACATAGCCGATCTGAGACAAGTGTTAGAGCGGACGAGGAAGTATGGCCTAAAGATGAATCCGCTTAAGTGTGCGTTCGACGTATCAGTGGGCGGTTCTAGGATTTCTTGTTCATGAAAGAGGAATTGAGGTTACACCAAGAAGCATAAATGCTATCAAGATGATTTAGCCTTCGAAGGACAAGAAACAACTCCAGTCATTGATCGGCAAAATAAATTTCATCAGGCGGTTCATAGCCAATCTCTCAGAAAAGATGGAGTCGTTCACCCCATTGCTTTGGCTAAAAGCCGATCAAGAATTCACATGGGAGCAGAAGCAGAAAAGGCGTTAGAAAACATAAAAGATTATCGAGTTCTCCTTCGTTTTAATTCCTCCACAAAAAGAAATACTGTTCAAGCTGTACCTATCGCCCGATGACAAGTCAATCGGCTCCGTTTTAATCCAAGAGGTTGAGGGCAAAGAAAAGCCATCTTCTATCTCGGCCGACGATTGCTAGACACCGAAACAAGGTATTCACCGTGGAGAAGCTATGCCTATGCCTCTATTTTTCATGTACGAAGTTAAGGCATTATCTCGCTATCCAACGAGTGCATAATAATCGCAAAGCCGATGTAGTTAAGTACATGCTATTGGCTCCGTGTTTGAAAGGAAGAATTGGGAAGTGGAACTTTGCGCTAACGAATTCGATCGAGGTATCAAGCACCAAGTGCAGTCAAGGGACAATCTATAGCCGATTTCATTGTGGAGCACGAAATGACTCGATCGGCTCGAGTAGAGATTATGCCTTGGACTTTGACGTTTGTGATTCGGTTTGCACCAACGAGCTGCGGCATCGGCTTGGTCATTATTTCACCCAGCGAGACAATCTTCAAGTTTGCTTTTGCTATCAACCCCCACGCTACAAACAACCAAACCGAATACGAAGCCGTCCTTAAAAGGATTACATCTACTCAAGGAAGTTGAAGCCGACGCCATCGAAATAATGGGAGATTCATTGTTGGTCATCGGCCAATTATCGGAGAATACGAATGCAAAAGCGATGCGGCGATGGTCTATTATCAGCAATGCGGGAATTAATGGACGGTTTTTGGCTAGTTACTTTGAAACACATCCCTAGAGAGCAGAACATAGAAGCTAACGATTTAGCTCAAGGGGCATCGGCTACCGGCCGATGTTGAAAGAGATTGACATAGAAGTTGCCACCATTACAGCCGATGATTGGAGGTTGGAAGTTTACGCTACCTCAAAAATCCCTCTCAATCGGCTACAAGGAAATTAGGATACAAAGCGTTAAGATATCTTTTGTTCGATGAAGATGCGTACTATCGGACGATTGATGGTGTGCTACTCAAGTGTTTGGGAGCTGATCGGCCAAAGTGGCCGTCGGAGAAGTGCATGAAGGAATCGTGGCACACATCAATCGATCCACAAAATGAAGTGGATGCTTCGCCGAGGGGTATTTACGGGACGACGATCTTTGGAGGATTGTTTCAAGTATTACAAGGGCTGCCAAGATTGTCAAAAGTTTGGCGCCATACAACGAGCACCGGCGTCGGCTATGAACCCAATTATTAAGCCTTGGCCATTCGGAGGATGGGGCATTGATATGATCGACCGGATCAATCCACCCTCAAGCAAAGGGCATAAATTTATTCGGTGGCGATAGATTACTTCACAAAGTGGGTGGAGGCGATTCCCCGAGGAAAGTTGATTCTAAGGACGCAATCGAGTTTGTCAAAGAACATATTATCTATCGATTTGGCGTTCCATAAATGATAACAACGGACCAGGGATCTATCTTCGTATCGATGAGTTTGTTCGGTTGCCAACGGCATGGGGATCAAGCCGCTTAATTCTTCGTCGTACTACGCACGGGCCAACGGACAAGCCGAGGCCTCAAATTAAAGTTTGATTAAGTTGATTAAAAGAAAGATCTCTCGAGTACCCTAAACAGGTGGCACGGCCGATTAGCCGAATCACTGTGGGCGTATCGGATGGCATGCCACGGGTCAATTCAAGTCCCTCCGTACAAGCTGGTCTACGGACATGAGGCGGTGCTACCATGGGAGAGCGTCGTCGGCTCAAGGCGCATTCGGCTACGGGATCAACTCGGCGACGATTATTATCACCGATGGTGGACAAATCAGAAGACTTAGTTTTATCTAGGATGAGGGCCTTGGAAAAAGTTACAAAGGATAAAGAACGAGTAGCCGACATTATAATAAAAAAGTGGTGCCTAAATCCTTCGAGGAAGGTGAACTTGTTTGGAAATTGATACGCCGATTGGATCTAGTGATAACAAATTCGGCAAGTGGTCACCAAATTGGGAAGGGCCTTTCAAGATCCACAAATGCGTCTCTAAAGGAGCTTATATGCTAGAAGGGCTGGACGGAGAAGTATTTGGAAGGGCTCTTAATGGAAAATACCGAAGAAATACTACCCAAGCGTATGAATCAACTCGTGATTCGGCTCGGTTGCTTACCCGATTTACGACAATCGATGTCTTGCTTCAATAAGGCATCGCCTTTAGGCATTTTTATGAAATATTTTTCCTAAGTCTTCCACGATCGGCTAATGATTGGCCGATAGCGACGGTAATGATGCGCGAACGGCTCGAATTCACAATTTTGTCGACACCGAAGCTATCAACAAAATTTGGGGGCATATACATACACGAGCCGATTGCAAAATTGGGCGTCGGGAATTTTAAACTTTTAAGCTTCGTAATCGGTAGTCCGAATAAAAGCGTTGGAAGTGATTTGAATCGACGGCCGTGATTCAAGTGTTAACATCAACGGTTGAGGTGTGGTCTCGAAATCGGCAAATGTGACGCGATACGGACGGCTAGGGCCGATTTCGGCGTAAGCAATTCAAGATACTACGTGCGGCGAAGCCGATCTCATCCACGAGCACATGCAAAAGATTGAGACTATACTACACATAAGTTAAAGCCGATTACAAAGTTCGAGCAAGTTGATCAAAGTTCAAGCCCATTACAAAAGTTTGACAAACATATTACGAGAGCGAGCGATTTCGAATGTTAAAATGTTACAAGCTCATTGTTTCAAGAAATCGGCTATGGCCGACAACGCCGTCCGCCTGATCTGGTCTATCTCCTCAATGGCCCCGACGTCATTGGCCTCGGACCCAGCCACCGGCCGGATGCCCTTCACCAGTCCCGTAGATGTGCCACGCCCGCCTTGATACTTTGGCGTTGAGTTTCGATTTAGGCCGGCAAGCGGCCATGTACTCCTTGTGGACATCGATCTCGTTCGTGACTTGAACGAGATCGGCCATCAACTAATATTGGCGTGCGAGGAGTTGCTCAAGCTTGGCCGCCGGCTTAGTCTTTAGGCGGTCGAAGGCAGCTTTCCGGCTCTCAATGGCATCCTTGGTCGGCGGAGGGTGGCCGATCGCGCTGGTTCTCGCGACGATCGGCTATCCGCCGCCGTGCCCGTTCATACTTGAGTTGGTGGGCTTCCATGAAGGTGGCCGCACGGTGGCGTCGGCTAGAGCTTCCGGCTAGGTTGGGCTTGGATTTCCTTGAAGCACGCGCGTATTGAACCGGCCGCCGACCACCGCGCATCCAGCGAGGTCTCCATGGTCGCCGATGTTGGCTAGGGTGGCCCTCGGGTCCTCGGCCGGCGTCACCAACGCCTCCTCGCCGATTTCGTCGGACTCCTCGAACTTCGACAAGTCAAAGTTGAGGAGGTCGGCTATGTTACGCAAAGAGGAAGATGATCGAAGATATTGAGCCGACGAGCCGATCATCAAATTCAGCCGCTTACCGTGGGCACCGGGGTCGGAGCGATCGGCTCGGCTAGTTCGCCACCTACGGCCGTCGGGGCCTCTTCGTCGGCGTCTTTGCTGCCGCCCGCGCGTCACGACGTGCTCGCTAGACGCTTGGGGGGCTGACGGAGATCGTGGGGCAAAAAAGTTAGCGGTCGAGTCGGCTAATTTCTACAAATCAAGTTGCGGGAGACGGTTGCCGATGGCACGTGACGTGGAGTGCGGCCGACCAATTTCTTAACCTAAAAGAATTGTTCGGTCAGATGCAAGTGATATCATGGTAAAGCCGAATTTGGTGAAGTGAGGGCTTACCGCCGATTTTTTGGGAGACTTGGGACCGGCGGGATGTCGGCTGGAGCGCTGACCGATTCATGGCTTGAACTCCTGGGTTCAGCCGCCGCTCCAACAGCCGCCAGCATCTCCTCGCTGGCGACGGCGTCGAGGAACTACGCGACGGTCGGGTCCAAGGGGAGGCTATCGGGCGCGGTCGGTTTCTTCTCTTTCACTTCTTAGGGCGGTGTGGCCGACGGTGTATGAGTGGTGCAACCCTTTTCTTGGGCAATCGGCTCATGCACTTGCCCTCGCAGCAATGACGCCGGCTTCGGCGCTCCCTCGCGATGGCCGACGGAGCGAGGCCGCCCCCATCCGAACACCTAGACGGTATTCGATGGGGCGCCGGAGTCGCTCACCGTCGGCCGCTCCGTCTCCGTCTCCCTGCAAACCGGAGGGCGAATGTTAATCGGCTATATCCCGATGATAAGAAGAGGAGAATTAGTTGGAATTTGAAGCTTATCGAAGGGATTTCTTGGGCGGAGCAGATCGACGTAATGAGATGACCGCCGGTGAAAGAAGTGTCGTTTGATTTCGGCCCACCATTGGTCGTAGGCCGCGCTTTTCTTGAGCGCCGGGTCATCACGCCGATGTCGCCGAGGGGAGGGCCGGCTATATTCAGCGCCGATGCATTATCAAGTCTTGACTCACCACTCCCTTCGTTTCGATCTTATCGGCATAATAAAAGCCGATGGGCAATTGCCCACGACCAAAGCTGTCTCGCCGTTGACACCGGTAATAGAACTTGTAGCTTTTGGCAACCGATCGGCCCCGGTGGATCCCGGTCGACAAGATGCGGGGGCACGAGCGGCGACGAACAACTCCTTGTACTTCGGGTTGTCGGCTGAGTTGATGTCTTCCCAATTGAAGTCGGCCGGCAACTCGAACAGCACTGGTCCCGTAAAAGTACCGGGCGTGGTTCTCGCGAGACGGCCCGTCATAGAGGGCAATGAACCATTCGACGGCCAGGTCGGCCGATTGCCTTGAGCCTCGCTTGCCGCTACTTCTCCATAGCTCATGCATATGGTGGTGGTGATCGGTTGCCGTCCTCGTCTTCAATCGGCTCCGGCCTTGGGAAGACGGCCTTGGTCGTGGGGCAGCCGACCGACTATTCTCTGCGTTGTCGGCACCAACCAGATCCGTAAGAACCATCGGGGTCGTCGGTGTTGATTGGGGCGTTGGCGGCTATCTTTGTGGCGCCGATGCAGCGTTTGATACAAGTAGTCGAGAGGTACTTCCCAGCGCGACCTTGCCTCCGTCGGCCGGGATTTCGGCTACGACACGCCGGTTGGTGGTTGGCTCGCATCTTGATCCACGAACAAAAATTTTTCAAGCCACATCATCGAAATGCGGCGTGCTCCCGTGGCCGACGGATCCATCTTTCATGTTTTGGGCGATGAAGCCACTCCACCCGTCGATGGCCTTGGTTTTGAACCGATCTTGCCCTTTCGGCTCAGTTCTTGGGGTTAGCCGACGCTGGATGTCCAGCCGGGTTTTTATGTACACGTCGGCCGGGTGATGATCATCGGCCCTTGCCGGAAGATGAAGGCATTGAAGGCTGTCGTTCCAAATATGCCGCAGCCGATAGAAGCGGCTCGTCCTTTTCCATGCCGGCAACGGACGAGAGCCGGGCATTGGGCGATCCTAGTTTCCTCCCAATGAGTGTACTTGGCCGACCGCACCCTCTTGTACCATTCGACCCGAGTGGCGTCGGTGGTCGGCCATGATTTGAAGGTCCCGTTCCGTGGGCGAGGGATGGTTTGTTGGTATTGAAGGGAATCTTGTTGGTCTCGGCCATGATAACATCTACTGGATCGGTGTTGCCGATGGGGCCAAGAAAGTACCTCGTGCTTGGGTCAAATTGGGAATGACCACTTGATGTGATAGGTGCTACGGTGTGAAAGAAAGAAACTCTAATCGGGAAAGGCTAAACACTACGGTTTGAAAGGGGAGAAAAGTGCTAAAAGCGGGATGAATGCAACGAGGCTGGAAACATAACTAGAGAAATAAATCCGAAGGAAAGAAGTTCGGACCGGCGGGTGTACCTCGGGGAACTCGACGATGGCGGTAGCCGGTGCGCGGCGATGGTCGGTGCGGCGGCAACGGCGGTGCGGCGGCGGTGGGCGGCGCGACGGAGGTGCTTGACGTGGTGGCGGTGGTGGCCATTGGAGTTGTTGGGGTGAAGATGAAGTCCAATTCACGAAGGGCGTTGAGATTTGACGGACGCCGGTGAACCGCCGGATAGGAGAGAGGAATCGAAAGCTTGTTTGCGAAGGGTTTTGGGTGCGCTTTGAAGACGTGGTTGTTTCGGCCGAGGCAAAGGGCTATTTAAAGGGCACTCGGGGCAGCCGAAGCGGTTTAGGTCAAGAAAAGAGCGGGAATTTGAGCGGCAGCAAATCCGTAACACTTCGTATTATGGACTTGGGGGCATGTGTTAACACCAAAATTTGGTAATTGAATCCCTAAGTTCTAGCAAGGGTGAAGCAAAATCGGATCAGCTGGTTTGCGAGAGAAACAAAGGCCGCATCGGCTAAGAAGCGATCGGCTGTGAGGCCAATCGGCTAAAGTTGGATTGGACAAGGGCGGCCGATAGCCGATTCTGCGATTGAAGAAGATAAAGCCGTTTCGGTGCAGCGGTTTGAGGATAAATAGAAGATTCAGTTATTAAGTTGCGTGTTAAACGATATTGCCATCTATGGATAGAGTCCTGTAACGGCAATTGTATCTCGTAATTTAGGAGTTTGTTTAAATTGTAATGCGGCGTGGGTCCTTCCGGGATAATGTCGTGTTTTAAATAATAGTTTAGATAGAGTCCAGGGTTTGTACAGATAATGTATCTTGGGTATAAATAGGACCCGGGACCCCCTGTAAAAAATACAAGAACATAATCAATCAACCTTCGGCGCATCGCCAACCTTTTTCTTCGGACGACCAATTTGTTTGGCTACGGCCGCATCGTTTCGATCCCCAAATCCAGGTAATGCTTGTCATTAGTGGTATGATTCACTGTTTCTAGTGCTTCCATCGTAATGACACATTAGATTCGAACTTTATATCGTGCTATTTATCACATAGCGCATATAAATTAGATCAATGTTTAGATCTATCCTGCCATTGGCCAGTTCTATCAAGAACCCACAGTCAATTACGCTAGATCTAAAGGTTGACTGGTTTATATGCGGTATCCACCGTCTTGAGAGGTATAAATCGGCTACAACGATTAGGTTGTTCTTTTTATACTTAATACGCATCGGTTTGAACTATTAAGTCATTTTTAGAACGCCAATGATCTGTTTTGTTAGATTTATATGTTTAAGAGAAAGGTCGGGATTTCAGTGGCCTTATCTACCGTAATATATTTATTTTAATGTATTTATTATTAGATTTATGTTAGGACCGCCTCTTAGATAAGATCTCATTCTTGTCGCGGCTAT
Source organism: Oryza australiensis (assembly GCA_019925245.2). NCBI lineage: Eukaryota > Viridiplantae > Streptophyta > Magnoliopsida > Poales > Poaceae > Oryza > Oryza australiensis. The sequence goes on from JAIFGZ020000282.1 coordinate 1,305,479, forward strand.
AAGCCGAAATCGCTATGCTGATGACCAATGGCGATTTCCAGTGAGCATATGGTTCAAGGACGATATCTTTTCATAATATTCATCGGAGTACTATCCAATCCATGAGTTAGCTTTCCGTATCGGCTAGTTTATCGATACATATATTTATTATCCTTTTCGTATTTGGGTTAAGCAACCGATGCTATCTCGGTATCACCGATCCATTCCGATCGCTTGGCTTAAATATATTTTAGGATAGCAAATATATGTTTATGGATTCTCGAGCCGATCCGATGGGGATCTAACTTAACGCTTAATGTATATTTCTTGTTTTTCTTGTTGGTTAACGAGATCAAACCAGCGGCATGCCTTGCACAAAGAAAGGCACGTGAGAAGGACCTGCACCGGAGTTAAGCAGATCTCCCAGGCCAGCGCGTGAGTGAAATTTCTCATCAACAATTGCGCCAGTTAAAAATATGGTATGTTGTAAAGGAATGGACATAATTTTGCTGCATGATTCAAATAACCTAAAATTAATTTGAGAGGATCTATAATTGAAAAAGAGGTGGTGTTGTCTGGGGGTGGGTGATTGAAGATTGAAAGAAGCTTTAATCATTACATTGTAATTACACATTATCATATTGTTATTAACTAATGATTCTTAATATACAAATTTTTTGTGAAATTATTTTGGTGGTAATATACAAATCGGAGGGATCTACAATATTGATAAGAACATCACTTCTTCGTTTACACACAACATTCCTTCACTGGACATGCAAGGTCCAATCACTATTGCATGTGTTCTTCGTTACGCACGCAGGGATTAGCCTTCTTCGCGAGGTCAACTGGGTCTGTGTCTCGATTGATAACCAAAGGAGTTATGGTGCTAAGATTACAGATCTTTTGATCTGAAGCCGGATCGGTGTGTCACTAGAACCTTCCGTGCCAACGCCTTTGCATATTTCAGTTTCAGAGTCCGTCGTGTTGAGTTTGTATTTGGGTCGAGGTCTTGTTGCTTGTTAGATCATGTTAGAGTGCAGTTTGTATGTTTCCTCCCTTTGTTTCCATCAAACCCTAGCTGTCGTGTCTAGTTTGTGTGCTGTAACAAGTTTTTGCGCGCATTATTCCTGGTTTGTCCTCTAACTCGGAGTCGGTTTTTAAAACGGTCATAACTTTCGCATACGGACTCCGATTGAGACGTTCCTCTTGATGACCAAATTTGGTAATTCATGTATCGAATTTGGAATTAAGGCTGAAGCGGATTTGGAGGAAATCATGGTTCTCAAAAATCTAGTTCGCATCGGCTGATACCGAATCGGCTAAGGTGTTCATTGGCTGATACCGAGTCGAACAAGGATAGCCGATATAGCCGATTTTGGTAAGGTAACATTGGGGTCGTCATCAGATTGGATTGATGCGCTTAATGAGGATTGCCACATATGGATAGAGTCTAGAAAAGGTAATTGTATCTATTAATTAGGAAAAGTTTGTTAGCTTTCTATTTATCTTTAGAAAAGCGTGTCTAATAAGGACTCGGTTTGTTTCCTTTTATCTTTAGAATCGATTGAGTCGTAATCTATTAGGATCTTTGTTAGCCCGTGGGTATAAATATGTAAGCCCAGGGTTCATGTAATCAATTAATCCATAGATCAATACAATTCGGCACATCACCACCTTTTACCTTTACACCTTGTTCATCATCCGACGAGACTTGGCACCCGACGCAGGGCTGCATCGGTTAGGTTCGATCTCCGACGAAGGGGTAAGTCCAAGTGTTGCCTATCTGGTATATCATCTCTATCTTTAGCTCCATTACTGTTTATAGTCATATCGGCTTAGTTAGGACTTTCTTGGTTAGGTCCGATATTCTGTTCAAGTTGATGTTTCTCTAAATATAATATCGCTTTAGATAGATTTGTTATATCCATCACATTAGATGATCTATCGGCTCATCGAGTATTAGATTATCATATACAATCTCGTGCCGCATCGGTTGGTCCGACCTACTAGATTGTTACCGATAATCTAAGTCTTGTTAAGCGATAGGTTCATGCTAATGTCTCATCGGTTGCATAAGAGTTCTCTTGGAATTACTTTGATGTGAAGTTGGATAAAAACCCTAAGCTTTGAAATCCCACTGGGAGAAATATTTCAAAATTTATATTTGGAAAAGAGTAAATATATAATTTTGTGGATTTATAAAAGGATCTTTGTGAAGAATATATTTTGGTTTAAACCCTAATTGGTGGAGGAAAAATAATAAATATTTGGATTTGGATGATAAAAATATTTTTGGAAAGGAAATATGAATTGAGAAACTTATTTTAATCAAAGACCCTAATTTATTGAATTTAAGAGAAAAAATAAAATAAACATGAAAAATATATTTTGAATAATAAAAGTGGGAAAAAGTTTGAAAATATAATTTCAAAATTATTTTGGGAATATTAGAATTTATTTAGAATTTTTAGGGTAAAAGAAAATAGGAATGGGAAATTAGGGATTAAAATCGGGAAATTATAAAAGTGCACTATTCATTGATCGCCACGTGTTCGACCGAGTCCGGGGCCCCATCCGCGCGCGTGCGCGCACGCGCAAGTCACCGCAGCCGCACCGACGGTCCCCGTCGCCACGCCGTGTCGCCCGCGCGACTGCCGCGCGCGCCCGCCCGCTCCCGCGCCGTGTGTCGCCGCGCGTACCCACGCCGTCCGCAGCCCCGCGCCGCGCGCTGCCGCCGCCGCCCCCACCCGCGTGGCGCCGCGTGCCCGCGCGCACGCCGTGCCATGCCCCGGCCCCGCGCCCACGCCACACCGCGCACGCCTGCCCGCTCGCGCCGCCCGCCTCGCGCCCGGCCCCGTGTGTGCGCGCCACGCGCCACTCACCGCGCCCGCCCGCCCGAGCGCCACCACGTGTCGCCACACCGCCCGCCCGCCTCCGCGCCTCGCCGCGTGTCACCACCGTGCACGCCACGCCGGCCCCTCTCGCGCCGCGCCGGCGCCTTTAAAAGGGGAGCCGAGCCCCATCTTCCCCATCCTCACCGTTCTCGCGTCCCCTCTCTTTCCCTCTCCCGCCGCCGTTTCGCCGTATCCGCCGCCACCGCCGTGCCAAGTCTCGCCGCCGGCCGCCCTATCCGCCGAGCCGGTGAGCCACATCCTCCTCATTTCCTCCCTTATTTTCTCGTAGCCACGCCACCGCTCGCCGTCCCCACCAGCCGCCGTGCGCGCGGCCTCGGCTGCAAGAGAGAGGTAGGCCGGACGGGGGTAGACGAAGAGGGGGTAGAGGAGAGAGAATGCACACGCCCGGGCAGAAAAAAGAGGGAAAAAGAAAAGAAGAAAAAGAAAAGAAAAGAAGGAGAAAAAATAGAAAAATGGGGAAAAATTCTAGAAAAATTGGGAAATATTTTTAGGAAATATTTGGGGAATATTTGTGCAGAAATATATGGTTTTCTCATACGTTTTCTCGGAGAAAAACTCACATTTCGAAATGAGATTTTCGGCAACTTCACTTTTCGCGTAAAATTTTCTTGAGGATTTATTTATTTTTCTTGCCTTTTTTTCAAAATATGATTTGGCTTTCTAACTCACCACACTTAAAATAGAAAATCTTTCAAACAACATTTATTGGTTTATCACCTAATCTTTTAATCGGTATTTTGCGAAAACCCTAAAACGACCCTTACTCGTTTTCTTTGTTCATATTTCATTCAAAATTCTTTCCTAACTCGATTAAAATCGTAGGGTAGATATTTTGGAGTTCTTTTATGGTTTTCTTGATCTTTTATTCGTTCTTATTGGATTCTAAACGTGTTCAATCTTTCTTTTCGCACGTACGGTTAGCGCCCGAAGAAGGAGGCACCGACTCCATTGAAGACCCCGTTCAACAAGCATGCGAGCAAGGCAAGTCATCACACTCTTTGAACATATTGATCCCAATTGCGAAATGATGTTGTTTTAAACTTTAAACATGGATGCTATACACAAAGAATTACCTATACTTGTTATGCCATGCCTTGTTATTGATTACCTTTAGAATTATTCCTTGTAACCCTCGATATGATACACACAATCGGAGAATATCTTCGGTAAAATGCTTAGCCATGCTATTATTAGATTCATGCATACTCATGCTTTTGCAAATAGCTATATGCTTGGGCAACCACCTTTGGGAAAGGTAGTTGGGATACGACATGTGGAGACATGAGCGCCATGTTGCCATGAGAATGATCAAATAAGTTCGATGAAAACCGAAAATACTAAACAAGTGTTTTAGACGGGCGGCTGGATAATTTGGGTGGATTCCGAAAAAGGCAAGTGCCGACCACGGTAAATTAAGGACCGAGCCATGAGATAGCCGGAAACGAGCCGCACAACCGTACTTCTCAAATGGGCATAGACCTAGCGGAGTAAATAGCCGAGCGGAGGCGGTACCCTGCATAGTTGTTCCTATGTATGAGATGAGATTGGAAATGGATGATTCAAAATCGGAATTTATTATAACTCTATGAATGAAGTCTTCCCTTACCCCGGAGCGCGAACTCCTCCCACTACTAGGAAATGACGGCTAGAGTGCATGAGGGCTTAAGTTCATGGAGCGGCACGCCAAAGTGAGGTTATCGAAAGGATTTGCCGTGACCGTCTCATGTGTTGGGACGTAGGCTCATTTGTTGGGCGTCGCGAGTACGGTAAACCGTACATCCACTGCAGTTTGAATGAATCAACCTATTCGAATAGCCATGCTCGCGGATATAGAACATCGTGACAAGACTTTCGCTTGGCTAGACTCTAAATGTTAAAATGATGGGATGGGTTTGCATGATGATTTATATTCACTGGTGGATCAACTTCTCGAAAGGCGAGAAGGGGTTGACTCCCCAGAAAACCATGACGAACCGGAGGTGGGAAGCCATCCTTGGAATCACGATGGATGGTAGATAAAACCGTCACCGACTTAATGAACTATGGAACTAAAACTTGACTTGGCTAGATGCTAGGTTTGTGAAAAGATTTATAAAGTTGGCTTTGTGCAAATAAACTACGACTTTTTCTTGAGAATCCCCTATCATGTGCACCTTTCCGTGTTGGCTTGCCGAGTACAGGTTGGTACTCACCCTTGCTATACGCACAAACCTTCGATGGTGGAAATGAAGATTTGGAGGATCCATATGCCTACTACCAGGAGGGCGGAGAAGACGATGGTGCTGCTAGGTCTTAGTCCCCTGGCCGTTGCTCGTGCAATCGACAGCCGCGCCTTCATTCCGCCGCCTTATCTAAATTTTTGCTATTGGATGTATCCGAACCATGAGGTCCTATGTGCTGGATATTGCCTTCGGGCCTATATTGTAATACTTTTTTGTAAGACTATTTGTGCATTTGCACCTGATTATTCAGATGTATTTCGTGGGTACCAAACTATTTGATCCAGGAAATGGTACTATGAACACGAAAGATTCCCGTTCCAGAAAATGGGGGTCTCGGTAGCCGGTATCGAGCAATGCGACGTAGGATAAGACCAAGCGGCGCCCCACCCCTTGATAGGCGGCAAAAGGAGAAATCCCCATCTAGGATTATTTTGAAAATAAAAACATTATGTTATAAGACAAAATATGTTTTTCCTTGTACTCTTGTCCCTTTCCTCTTTATAAAAATTTGTTTCACTACCGCCTTCACCTAACTCTGGTTTTCTTAGGAATAGATGGCGGGATAAGGTCGAATGGAGTGCGGGAAGTTGAGGTTCCACGAGAGGATGGATACGTTGTGCGGCTACGACAACCGATGTGGTGCTTGAGATACTCGAGTTACCCATCTTCGGGAGGAGGAGGTTTGGTGCGAAGACCGACCCGAGTGGGAGGCTATCGTGACGATCAAGTCACGCATGGCTAGTGAGCCGGAGTTCCGCTTCAGGACACGCTACCGGCGTGACTCAGCAGAGGCTGCAGTTCAGGATGCCGCCCGAGAGGCATTCCTTCGCCTTAACGCCGTCCACAGAGATGAGCTGGCGAGGACCGAGTATGCACATCACCCGTATCAGGAGGATGGCAACTCCGTCTGTACCGTACATGATACCCCGTGCTGCTACAACCCTATGGTGACCCGTCTGTCTCAGTGGGCTGAGACCGCAGACGATGGCTATGAGGAGGCACTACTGGAGATCGAAGAGCAGCAGAGACGCTTGGGCGAGCTCGAGGAGGAGCACCACGCCTGTGGCAACAAGATCAACTCACTGAAGACCCAACTCCAGTTTAATGACACGCAGTACGATCAGCTCTCGGACCGGTACATTGCACGTGGTGAGGCTATGGTTACCCTTGAAGAACAGCTGAGGAAGAGCCAGAGGCGAGTCAGTCAGCTGGAGGAGCAGCTCTATATGGTCTCGGTTACTACTGCGGCTGCCTCTACCTCCACCGCACCGCCACCGCCCCCTGCATCGGCCCGCGACCACTACTACTTCCTCACTCCACCGTGCTTGGCGACTTTCCATGCAATACTGGAGGAGGTTGACATGCTGAACACTGAGCCCGCACCCTACCTGATGGATCCTACCACGACTCAGCCTGCTGTTGCAGAGACGGAGCCCACCCCGATTGCCACAGCTGCTTCATCCGAGCCCGGTTCTGGAGTAGAGATCCCGATCCAGATCGATTCCGACCCAGGGACTGAGTCAGATCCAGAGGAGGTTGAGAGGGAGCCCAGCATCACAGATCCGTCAGAGGACGAGGCTCCTGCTTACCGCATCACCTATGCAGGAGTACCCATCACTCGTAGGACTGTCCGCAAAAGCACCCGACCTAGGGGCAAGAAGCCCAAGACTGACCCTGAGGCGACCACTTCTGAGCCATGGGGACTACGGTTTGCATCCGCCAGGGACCACCCACTTCCTACACCCGGTTCCTGCGGTTGGCTGGACGACTAGACGAGAGGTCTGCACCGGCCTTGACCTTGCTTTGGATGGTTTTTGACAGCAAGGATCACACCCTCCCCCTTAGTAGCTGATGGCAGTAGTGCGATGTTAGCTTTTGCATTGTGTTGTGTGGGACTGCGTATGTGCATGTTGTATCCCCATTGATGTATTAGATATGGACCTATGTAATGTTTTATGGTATGTTATGAATGAGTTTATTCCACCATGCATGCTCTGTTCAAAGATCACTTAAAAATAACTTGAAGAGAAAATCACTTAGAAACCATGACCTTAGTGGGTCCAATCTCTTACCTCATCTACCTTCTTCGAGATGGCGCACGTCGCGAGCTTCAACATCCAACAAGAACCCACCGAGCCTAATCCCTCCACCCTAGCATAGGTCATGGCTTTGCAAACCCAGTTGCTTCAAGCCATCGCCAACAACCAAGGGAATCACGGAGGATCGAGCTTGGGAGAGTTTATGTGAGCCAAGCTGCCTACATTTTCCACGGCCGACGAGCCAATGGATGCTGAAGATTAGCCGAGAGTAATAGAGAAGAAGTTGACTCTCGTCCGGTACGAGAAGCCGAGAGTCGTCTTTGCCACCAATCATGGAAGGTCCCACAAGTGATCGGTGGGACACCTACAAAGAGACACGGGCGGAGACGCCGGAGAACCAACCTAGGAGGAGTTCACGACCGCCTTCCGTGAAAATTTTGTACCCGCCACAGTCATGAGAATGAAGAAGAACGAATTCTGAAGGTTGCGCCAAGGCAACACCACGGTGCAAGAATACCTGAACAAGTTCACACGGCTTGCCCGATAAGCCACCGGTGACCCGCACGAAGAAGAGAAAATAGATAAATTTATCGAAGGATTGAACGATGAGCCGAGGGGGCCAATGATCGTCAAGACCACGTCGCCTTCCAAAGCCTTATCAACAAGGTGGTGCGATTGGAGCATGACCGAAGATGGTGGAGAACAACCACAAGAGGAGGCTTGCTATGACCCGCCCACGTCGGGAGCGTCTCGGCATCCCAAGGGAGCCACCCCATCTGGATGAAAACCAACCGTCGTGGCAGCCGGTCGTCCTACGCACCCGACAATGTCAACAGCCGACCGTGCCCCGTTCCGTACTCCGACACCGACCCTAGCGCTTCGGAGGAAGAAATGTGAACTGCTTCAAGCGTGGAGAGTTTGGGCACTACTCCAACAGTGCCCAAGCCACGCAGCACCCCTATGCGTACCGGCGTCAATACAACGGTTGTACGAGGGACTACTACCCCCGCCGCCGGACGCGGCCTGTTTAGGACGCCGCAACCCAATGAGACTGCTATCGGATTTCGTCGCGGACAAGTGAACCATGTGCGTGCCGAAGAGGCGCAGGAAGATCGGAGCGTGCCGATGGGTATGCTCTCTATCAACTCTATCCCGCTTAAAGTCTTATTTGATTCCGAGCATCGCATTCGTTCATATCATCACGAATAAGCAAACAACACCACCTACACCGGTGGAATTTAAGAGACCCATGATAGTACACTCACCGGGAAACATAACCGTACCCCATGCTTGCATCAATGTGCCCATCCGGATTAGAGACGTGGTATTCCTTTCAAACCTTATGGTACTACCCCCACAAACTCTTGATATCATACTTGGAATTGATTGGTTGACTAAGAACAATGGAGTCATAGACTGTGGCCGAAGGGAAGTCACAGTATCCACCTCATGGGGATCACCAATGAACATAACCATGGACCAAAACCCGATGCTATGTGAGCAAGCGGGAGTATTTACCATGCTACCTTTGAGCGGGATGACAAGAGTGAAAGATTACGGGATGTATTCCCGAGGAATTACCCGGAATGCCCCCGATCGTGACATAGAATTTATCATCGACCTAATGCACCGGTACGCCCCCATATCCAAGAGACCCTACCGAATGCGGCTAGCAACGAACTGGAAGAACTCAAGAAGCAAATCGAGAACTACAGGAAAAGGATTTGTATGCCTAGTTCTTCTCCCTGGGAGCCCGGTGCTTTTCGTCAAGAAGAAGGATGGAAGTATGAGGATGTGTGTAGATTACCGATCGTTGAATGAAGTGACCATCAAAAACAAGTACCCATTACCTCGAATCGATAACTTATTTGATCAACTTAAGGGTGCCCAAGTGTTCTTGAAGATTGATCTTCGGTCGGATACCATCGGTTGAAGATTAGAGCCGAGATATTCCCAAGACAACGTTCTCTACGCGTTATGGCTTGTATGAGTTCACGTAATGTCTTTTGGATTGACCAATGCCCCGTCGTATTTCATGAATCTAATGAACAAGGTATTCATGGAATATCTGGATAAATTCATGGTGGTGTTTATCGATGATATTCTTATCTATTCCAAAGACGATGAGGAACATGCGAACACCTACGACTAGTCTTGGAGAAGCTACGAGAGCATCGGTTGTATGCAAAGTTTAGTAAATGTGAGTTCTGGCTTAAGGAAGTCGCTTTTCTTGGCCATGTAGTCTCAGCCGGAGGAGTGGCGGTAGACCCTACCAAGGTCAAAGCTGTTACAGAATGGAAGGCACCCAAGTCGAATGAGGTTCGAAGTTTCTTGGGATTGGCCGGATATTATCGGCGATTTATCGAAGGGTTTTCCACGATAGCCCGACCCATGACTCAACTCCTAAAGAAAGAGAAGAAATTCGCTGGAACGAGAAGTGTCGGAAGCCTTTGACCAACTAAAAGAAAAGTTAACCACCGCCCCAATCTTAATCCTACCCGATAACCGTAAGGACTTTGTGATATATTGTGATGCGTCTCGACAAGGACTAGGATGCGTATTGATGCGGGATGGAAAGGTCGTGGCGTATGCCTCGAGACAGCTGCGACCCCACGAGGAAAACTACCCCACACATGACTTGGAATTAGCAAGCGTTGTTCATGCATTAAAAATCTGGAGACACTAAATGATCGGGAATCACCGTGATGTATACACCGATCACAAGAGCTTGAAATACTTCTTTACTCACCAATCTCAACTTACGTCGAGACGGTGGTTGGAATTGATCAAGGACTATGATCTAGGAATCCATTACCACCCCAAGAAGGTGAATGTAGTGGCCGATGCGTTAAGCCGCAAAGCCCAATGCAACCATATGAGACTCGGAAGGCATGGCTAGTGAGCTCCAAGAAGAGATGGCTTGACTTAACTTACACCCGATTCCTCACGAGAAGTGAACTCACTAGAAATCCAACCTCTTCGAGGACTCAAATAGAAGAAGCTCAAAAGGATAATGGAGAAACACAAACGATCAAAGAGCGCATGGCCGCCGGGCACGCGAAGGAATTCTCGGTAGATAACAATGGAACCCTGTGGTATAAGAAAAGAATCTACGTGCTCGAGCAAGTTGGTTTGAGAGGATTGATCCTAAAAGAAGCACACGAATCAGCATATTCGCTACATCCTGGCAAGCACGAAGATGTACCGGATTTGAAGGAGGAATACGGTGGCCCAATATGAAGAGGGATGTAGCCGAATACGTGGCCATATGCGATGTATGCCGAGGGTAAAAGACGAGCATCAATGATTGGCGAGCTTGTTGCGGCCACTCAAGATTCCCGAGTGGAAATGGGATGAGATAGGCATGGACTTCATCGTTGGACTACCCAAACTGCAGTGGGATATGATTCCATTTGGGTAATAGTAGATCGGCTCACCAAGACCGCTAGATTTATCCCGTTAAGACTAACTACGTAGTGCCAAGTGGCGGAACTATACATGAGTAGGATAGCGTGTCTTCACGGTGTGCCAAAAAGAATTATATCGGATCGCGGTACTCAATTCACGTCCCATTTGTGGAGCAAAGTTCATGAGGCACTCGAAAGTCACCTTGCCTTTAGTACCGCTTACCATCCACGGACCAACGGGCGACCGAAAGGACAAATCGAGTTCTTGAGGATATGCCGAGAGCTTGTGCGTTGGATTTTACCAAGGATTGGGAAAATGCTTACCGTACGCCAAATTCTCCTACAACAACGCTACCAAGCAAGTCGAAGATGTCGCCAAATGAAGCCCTATTTGGTCGGCGATGCCGAAACCCGTTGATGTGGTCGAAACCGGTGAACGAGCCGTCTTTGGACCCGACATAATCAAAGAGGTTGAGAAAAAGGTTCGCCCGATCCGGACCGATTAAAGGCGGCCCAATCTCGACGAAGAGCTACGCGAATACTCGTCGAAGGGACTTAGAGTTCAATATAGGTGACTATGTGTACCTAAAGGTCTCACCACTACGAGGACCCGGATGTTCAAGGTCAAAGGGAAACTTGCGCCAAGATACGTGGGCCCATTCCGATAAGCGCCGAAGAGGCGAAGTGGCCTACCGGCTAGAGTTACCCGAGAACATCTCCGATGTCCACCCAAGTATTCCATGTGTCGCAATTGAAGAAGTGCCTGCGAGTGCCGGAAAAGCAAGCTCCTTTGGAAACCATCCATATCAACAGTGATCTCACATACCAGGAACATCCAATAAAGATATTGGACAAGGCGAGAAAAGAGGACATGAACCAAGTCATGGCGCATGTACAAAATGAAATGGAGCAATCACACCGAAGAAGAGGCCACCTAGGAGAGCAAAGATTTTCTAAAGACTGAATACCCACACCTACTCAACAACCGGTAAGAAATCTCGGGGACGAGATTTATTTAAGGGGGTAGGTTTGTAACACCCTAAAAATCGAAGAATTTAAAATCGGAACATACAAAAACTTTTTGGCTTATTGCTTCTTATCGTGTTTTTTGATCTTATTTGCCACCTCGTTGCATAAGAGTTCTCTTGGAATTACTTTGATGTGAAGTTGGATAAAAACCTAAGCTTTGAAATCCCATTTGGAGAAATATTTCAAAATTTATATTTGGAAAAGAGTAAATATATAATTTTGTGGATTTATAAAAGATTCTTTGTGAAGAATATATTTTGGTTTAAACCCTAATTGGTGGAGGAAAAATAATAAATATTTGGATTTGGATGATAAAAATATTTTGGAAAGGAAATATGAATTTAGAAACTTATTTTAATCGAAGACCCGAATTTATTGAATTTAAGAGAAAAAAATAAAATAAACATGAAAAATATATTTCGAATAATAAAAAGTGGGGAAAAAGTTTAAAAATATAATTTCAAAATTATTTTGGGAATATTAGAATTTATTTTGAATTTTTAGGGTAAAAGAAAATAGGAATGGGAAATAAGGAATTAAAATCGGGAAATTATAAAAGTGCACTATTCATTGACTACCACGTGTTCGACCGAGTCCCAGGCCCCGGACCGCGCCGTGCGCGCATGCGCATGTCGCCGCAACCGCACCGTACGGTCCCCGTCGCCACGCCGTGTCGCCCGCGTGTACCCGCGCCGCGCCGCCCGCTCCCGCGCGCCGCGTGTCGCCGCGCGTACCACGCCGTCCGCAGCCCCGCGCCCATGCACTACGCGTCGCCCGACCCCCACTAGCGTGCGTCGCGTGCGCGCGCGCCGCTCCATGCCCCGCCCCATACCCACGCCACGCGCGCACGGCCGCCGGCCCGCGCTCGCCGCGCCTCGTGCCCACGCGCGTGCCCGCCCGGTCCCCCGTGCGTGCGCGCCACGCGCCACTCACCGCGCCCGGCCCCGCCCCGAGCGCCACCACGCGCCGCCGCCGCCGCCCGCCTCCGCGCTCGCGCGTGTCGCCACCATGCGCGCGCGCGCCCCTTCTCTCGCGCCCGCGCCAGCACGCCTATAAAAGGGGAGCCGAGCCCCAACTTTCCCATCCTCACCGTTCTCTCGCCCCTCTCTTTTCTCCTCTCCCCGTCGCCGTTTCGCCGTACTCGCCGCCACCGCCACGTCGGGATTCACAAGTCATCACCGCCGCGCCAAGTCTCGCCGCCGCCGCATCGCCGCCCTATCCGCCGAGCCGGTGAGCCACGCCCCTCCTCGTTTCCTCCCTTATTTTCCGTAGCCGCGCTGCCGCTCGCCGTCCCCAGCCGCTGCCGTGCGCCGCCTCGCCTGGCAGGAGAGAGGTAGGCCGGGCGGGGGTAGATGAAGGGGGTAGAGGAGAGAGAATGCATAGTGCCCGGGTAGAAAAAAGGGAAAAGGAAAAGAAGAAAAAGAAAAGAAAAGAAGGAGAAAAAATTAGAAAAAATGGGGAAAAAATTCTAGAAAAAGTGGGAAATATTTTAAGGAAATATTTGGGGAATATTTGTGCGGAAATATACGGTTTTCTCGTATGTTTTCCTCGGAGAAAAACTCACATTTCGAAATGAGATTTCCGGCAACTTCACTTTTCACGTAAAATTTTCTTGAGGATTTATTTATTCTTTCTTGCCTTTTTTAAAATATGATTTGGCTTTCTAACTCACCACACTTAAAATAGAAAATCTTTCAAACAACATTTATTGGTTTATCACCTAATCTTTTAATCGGTATTTTTGAAAACCCTAAAACGACCCTTACTCGTTTTCTTTGTTCATATTTCATTCAAAATTCTTCCCTAACTCGATTAAAATCACAGGGTAGATATTTTGGAGTTCTTTTATGGTTTTCTTGATCTTTTATTCGTTCTTATTGGATTCTAAACGTGTTCAATCTTTCTTTTCGCACGTACGGTTAGCGCCCGAAGAAGCGAGCACCGACTCCATTGAAGACCCCGTTCAACAAGCGTGCGAGCAAGGCAAGTCATCACACTCTTTGAACATATTGATCCCAATTGCGAAATGATGTTGTTTTAAACTTTAAACATGCATGCTATACACAAAGAATTACCTATACTTGTTATGCCATGCCTTGTTATTGATTACCTTTAGAATTATTCCTTGTAATCCTCGATATGATACACACAACCGGAGAATATCTTCGGTAAAATGCTTAGCCATGCTATTATTAGATTCATGCATACTCATGCTTTTGCAAATAACTATATGCTTGGGCAACCACCTTTGGGAAAGGTAGTTGGGATACGGCATGTGGAGACATGAGCGCCACATTGCCATGAGAATGATCAAATAAGTTTTGATGAAAACTGAAAATACTAAACAAATGTTTTAGATGGGTCGCTGGATGATTTGGGTGGATTCGAAAAGGCAAGTGCCGACCCGGTCAATTAAGGACCGAGCCATGAGATAGCCGGCAAACGAGCCGTACAACCGCGCTTCTCAAATGGGCATAGACCTAGCGGAGTAAATAGCCGAGCGGAGGCGGTACCCCGCATAGTGGTTCCTATGTATGAGATGAGATTGGAAATGGATGATTGAAAATCAGAATTTATTATAACTTGATGAATGAAGTCTTCCCTTACCTCGGGAGCGCGAACTCCTCTCACTGCTAGGAAATGACGGCTAGAGTGCATGAGGGCTTAAGTTCATGGAGCGGGTACTGCCAAAGTGAGGTTATCGAAAGGCTTTGCCATGCCTGTCTCATGTGTTGGGACGTAGGCTCATTTGTTGGGCAGATCGCGGAGTACGGGTAAAGTGTACATCCACAAGCGGTGTGAATGAATCGACCGATTCGAATAGCCGTGCTCGCGGATATAGAGCATCGTGACAAGACTTTCACTTGGCTAGACTCTAAATGTTAAAATGATGGAATGGGTTTGCATGATGATTTATATTCACTGGTGGATCAACTTCTCGAAAGGCGAGAAGGGGTAGACTCCCAGAAAACCATGACGAACCGAAGGCGGGAAGCCATCCTTGGAATCACGATGGATGGTAGACGTAACCGTCACCGACTTAATGAACTATGGAACTAAAACTTGACTTGGCTAGATGCTAGGTTTGTGAAAAGATTTATAAAGTTTGCTTTGTGCAAATAAACTACGGCTTTTCCTTGAGAATCCCCTATCATGTGCACCTTTCCATGTTGGCTTGCCGAGTACGAGTTGGTACTCACCCTTGCTATACGCACAAACCTTCGGATGGTGGAAATGAAGATTTGGAGGATCCATATGCCTACTACCGGGAGGACGGAGAAGACGATGGTGCACCGCTAGGTCTTAGTCCCCGGTCGTTGCTCGTGGCAATCGACAGCCACGCTTCATTCCGCCGCCTTATCTAAATTTCGCTTTTGGATGTATCCGGACCATGAGGTCCTATGTGTCGGATATTGCCTTCGGGCCTATATTGTAATACTTTTTGTAAGACTATTCGTGCATTTGCACCGATTATTCAGTACTATATTTCGTAGGTACCGAACTATTCGATCTAGGAAATGACACTATGAACATGAAAGATTCCCGTTCCAAAAACGAGGGTCTACAAACATCCGCCGATGTGTGCTTTAATCTTTAAATCAGTATCTATTTTATCATGTGATTGGTTTATGTAATGTTATATTGTTAACGCCAAAATTTGGTAAGCCCCAAAGTCCTTATCGGCTAAGGGTTAGGATCGGCTCGAGTCGGTATCGGCTTGGAGTTTTGCATCGCCTAATGGGGTTTTTCGTTATCCATATCTCCAAGTCGGATTCTTGTTAGATTCGGTTTGAGAAGATCTTATCCGAAGAAGCGAGTCCGGGAGGATACGGCTTGTATCTATTAATTAGGAAGAGATTGTTAGTTTCCTATTTTATCTTTAGGAAAGTCTGTTAGTGTCCGATAAGGACTATCTATTTCCTTTGATCTTTAGGAAAGTTTGGATTGTAATATGTTAAGATCTTTGTCACCCTACGGGTATAAATATGTAAGCCCGGGGTCCATGTAACGTATCTCTCGATCAATACAATTCGACGCATCGCCACCCTTTTATTCTTCATCTTCGTTCAACATCCGACGAACTTGGCATCCGACGCCTGGGCTGCATCGATTAGGTTTGACCTCCAAGCAAAGGGATAAGTTCAACGTTCTGCCGGATCGGCGATCATATTGACTACGTCGATGTTGTCCAAGGTTGCATCGTACGTTCGATCTCTTGGATTGCTCCTGTTTAGTTAGCATGCTTGCCCGACTATTTATCATATGTCTCTATTAATCCAATCTTAGTATTTCAGTTTAGCCCTATCACTGTCTCTCATTTTAGGGTCTCTCGTCGTTATTGGCTAAACTGTTTACTAGATTAGATTGGTTTAGGCATCTACCACCCGAAAATCAGCCAAGGGCTTGATTGTCTAGATATTGCTTTTCTTTTCATACTTAGTGTTGCATCGTTTGATCTACTAAGTCGTGATTAGAACCGTAATATCTAGCCCGCCCGTTGGCCACTAAGGGTTTCATCGGGGTTTCAGCCAGTGAGTTATCCGGGTATTGCATCGGTTTGCAAGGATTGTATACAAGTTGGATCTAGCCGATTGCAGCGAGAGGCATCATTGAATATTTGATCATTTGGATTTTATGATATCGGACTTCCGACGATATGTGCTTTAATCTTTAAATGAATATCTATTTCATCATGTGATTGGTTCATGCAATGTTATATATCATCATGTTATTGTCAGCCGATCACCTTTATATAGATGTCTCGTTAAGTACACCCGATGGATCAAGACTAACTACATTGGTTGATATCGCATCGATTGTCGATCAATCCATTGCTTCGGATATTAGCCGATCGGCGATACATTTTATAATCGGTTGCTTTACATGACTTGTCGGTGGTGGTCAAACTGAATGGCACGCCCATCGCTTCATCGATTCTAGGACCTGCACCGGAGCTAAGCGATCTCCCAAACCGGCGTGTTGATTTTTTTTCATCAACACATTTTTGGCACGCTGGTGGGACCGTGTTTTGGATAACACATCTTTTACACGGCTCGGCGGACCCATAATTGCCACAATGTCTCGATGAAGAAGTCAAGGCCGAGGAAGAACAATCTCCAAAGTCGACAAATGAAGATAGGGAATGTTTCATCGAGCCGATAGATGACGAGACACTTCAAGAGATGGTTAATAATGTCATTAATCGTGCTATGTTCGATCAACGGAGTCTTGATGAGTGCATTACATGGTTTGATCGAGGAAACAGTTCCGTGGTAATTGCCTTAAGAAGTCGCATGGGGGCGAATTGGTGAGCAATCTCAACACTATCGGCAACAACAAAATTGGCTCGGGGGCAAGTTGATCGATATCGTATGTAGAGCCACATCAGCAATATCGGCCGAGGAAATTCAAAGATGTCCGTCCAAAGAGGGTTGGGACGAAATAATTGCAAATGTGATGGAGGAGCAGTTTGGAATTAAACGCAAAGATCAAATTTTTGTGCATCGGCCGTATCCCGAGTGGTTTGATAGGGTTCCGCTTCCAAGCCGATACAAGGTTCCGATTTCTCCATGTTTTCGTGGCAAGATGGTATATCCACAATGGAACATATCACCGATTCTTAGCTCAATGTGGGGAAGCATCGGTCAAGAAGCTCGAAAGTTAGACTTTTCCATTGTCTTTGACTAGATCGACTTTTACATGGTTTTCATCATTGCCACCGAATTCCATCGAAGTTGGGCCGATCTTGAAAAGCGTTTCACATGTACTTCTTTTCGGGTTAGCAAGTTGAGGCTTGCAAATTTGATATCGCTTAAACAACAAGAAGGGGAATCGGCTAAGGAATACATTCAAAGGTTTCGCAATATCCACAGCCGATGTTATAGTTTGAGCCTAAGTGATGAGCGAGATAGCGATCTTGCATTCCAAGGGTTGTCGGCATCTAACCGAGGCGGGTTTTTCATCCATGAGTTCGACACTGGCTCGCTATTACAGAAGGTATCGGCTTATGAGAGCCAGGTGTCAAGAAGAAGAAAAGAATCGTTTTGTGGCGATCAAGACAAGGACAATTTTGAAGCATGACTTCTCATACTCCAAAACCGGGGGCATGTGTTAACGCCAAAATTTGGTAAGCCTCGAAGTCCTTATCGGCTAAGGGTTAGGATCGGCTCAAAGTCGTATCGGCTTGGAGTTTTACATCGCCGATGAGGGTTTTTCGTTATCCATATCTCCGAGTCCGATTCTTGTTAGATTCGGTTTGAGAAGATCTTATCCAAGAAACCGAGTCCAGGAGGATACGGCTTGTATCTATTAATTAGGAAGAGATTGTTAGTTTCCTATTTTATCTTTAGGAAAGTCTCGTTTAGTGTCCGATAAGGACTATCTATTTCCTTTTATCTTTAGGAAAGTTTGGATTGTAACTGTTAAGATCTTTGTCACCCTACGGGTATAAATATATAAGCCCGGGTTCATGTAACATATCTCTCGATCAATACAATTCGGCGCACCGCCACCCTTTTATTCTTCATCTTCATTCAACATCCGACGGAACTTGCATTCGGCACTAGGCTGCATCGATTAGGTTTGACCTCCAGCGAAGGGATAAGTCCAACGTTCGCCCGATCAAGCGATCATATTGACTACATCGACGTTGTCCAAGGCTGCATCGTACATTCAATCTCTTGGAATTCTCCGGTTTAGTTTGCATGCTTGCCCGACTATTTATCATATGTCTCTATTAATCCAATCTTAGTATTTTAGTTTACCATATCGGTGGTCTCTCATTTTAGGGTCTCTGTCGTTATTGGCTAAACTGTTTACTAGATTAGATTGGTTTAGGCATCTACCACCCCGAAAAATCAGCCAAGGGCTTGATTGTCTAGATATTGCGTTCTTTTCATACTTAGTGCTGCATTAGTTTGATCTACTAAGTCGTGATTAGAACCGTAATATCTAGCATGCCTGTTGACTGCCACTAAGGGTTTCATCGGGGTTTCAGCCGGTGAGTTATCTGGGTATTGCATCGGCTTGCAAGGATTGTATACAAGTTGGATCTAGCCTATTGCAGCAGATGCGTCATTGAATATTCGATCATTTGAATTTTATGATATCGGACTTCCGACGATATGTGCTTTAATCTTTAAATGAATATCTATTTCATCATGTGATTGGTTCATGCAATGTTATATATCATCATGTTATTGTCACTGATCACCTTTTATATAGATGTCTTAAGTACACTTGATGGATCAAGACTAACTACATTGGTTGATATCAAGACGGCCGTCGACCAATCGACTGTTTCGGATATTAGCCGATCAGCTGATATATTTTAAAATAATCGGTTTCTTTACATGACTTGTTAGTGGCAGGATCAAACTGACTGGCACGTCCGCGCTTCATCGATTCTAGGAACCGCACCGGAGCTAAGCGATTTCCCAGCCGACGTGTTGATTTTTCTCGTCAACATATATGTCATCATGTTATCGTCACCGATCACCTTTATATAGATATTTGTTCAACACACAGCCGATGGATTCAAACCCTAACACCATCGGGTGGCATCGACATCTACTGGAATTGCACCATCGGCTTATCAACCGATCGCCTAGTTTTGGGTATCGGCCTACCCGATACGCTTTATATTATGTTGCTTTGTATATCTTGTCGGTGGGGATCAAGCCGACTAGCACGCCCGCACTTCATCATTTTTAGGACCGCACTAGAGCTAAGCATCTCCTAGGCCGGCGTGTTGTTTTTCGCGTCAACAGTTCCATATATAAAAATCGATCGAAATTTTTTTGGATCCGTTCGTCCCCGGCTATGCTTGGGTTCGGTGATTTTATTTTCTTCAAAACTGGTCAAAAGATTGTCTTTTCAAGCCCGAAAGCCTTTTGTCGATTTTATTTTTGTGGTTACCTCTCATGTACTCCTAAGTCGGAAAAAATATAAAAAATAAAAAGAAAAATTCATTTTTTAAAAAAGGTCAACAATAGATCAAAAGGAAAAATAGAGAGGGGCAAAAGAGGAATAATATCTAGAGGAGCACATAGAGAGGTGCAATGTCTAGGATTACCAAGTAAACTCAATCTTCAAAAGGAATATGTTAATTACAATTTAAAACAATTTTATATCGACATATGTTAATTATATATGATTATAACAATGTAATAACAGTTTTAAACTATTTTAAATGTTTTCTCATTAATTGTGTGATTTGATTAAATTTTAATGCATTACTTATTATTGTTTTAAACCTATATGTAATGAAATTAATTTGGCCCGATTTAATAGATTATTTAATTATATATCGGTTGTTAACCCTAGTCGGGACAAAAATTGGAAATAGCTAAAAATATCTTTAGTTTCGGTTGGTGGCTACAACCGGGACTAAATATGATTTAGAAATAGCAAAAAATTATCTTTAGTCTCGGTTGGTGGCTATAACCGGGACTAAAGATGAATTAAAAATAGCGGGAAATTATCTTTACCCGGTTGGTGCCACCAATCGGTACTAAAATTGGATCTTTAGTCCCGGTTGGTGCCACCAACCGGGACTAATATTTCTTTAGTCCCGTTGTTGGCACTAACCGAGACTACGATCCAGGGGGTATATATATCCCGGTGCGCATCGTCTTCTCCACCAATGCAACGTTTAGTTGTCTCTCCCTCTCTCGGCTCTCTCTCCCTCGCTCTTCTCTCTCTCGCCCGACGGCGGCAATGGGAGGAGAGATGGCGGCAGCTCGGAGGTGACGGCGGCGCCCTCCTCCGCAAGATCCGGTGGGAGGGAGGTGGTAGTGGCTCGAAGATGGCAGTGGCCCGGCGGCTCGGAGGTGGCTGCGGCGTGGCGCCTCGTAGATGGCGCCGCCCGGTGGCTCGAGGTGGCGGTGGTGCCTCCTCCCTTTCCTCCTCTTCCTCGTCCTCTCCGGAGCGACGGGCCGCGGGCGGGAGCGAGGGCAGCGGCGTCCCTCCGTCGGATCTCGCCTTTCCTCCGCCGGATCGGCGTTGTGAATTTTTTTAGAATTTTGTGATTTTGTTACTCGAATTTGATATGTGATATATGTGTATCGTGATATATATGATATGTGATATATGTGAATTTTGTGATGTTCATTACTCCATATGGAGGATATTTGAGGATGTTCATTACTCCATCGTTGGTCGGTCGTTCATTCGTTTGGTCGTTCGTACGTGAACATACGATAGAACGAACGAGAACGATAAAATGAACGAACGGTCGTGAACGAACGAACGAACGAGTTTCCCTCGTTCGACCGGTGGTCGTCGTTCGTTCGGTCATTCTTACTTGAAGGAACGAACGAACATGAACGAACGAACGGACATGAATGAACGAACGAACGTTCGTTCGTTTGGTCGTCGTTCGGTCGATCGGTCGTTCGTTCGGTCATTACAACGTACCTCGGCATGCATTGTCCTCTCTTTCTCTCCTCTCCTCTCCACTTCCTCACGTCATCCTCCTCTCTTTCTCTCCTCCCCTCTTATCTTTCTCTCCTCCACGAACGGACGGGAACGTATGATAGAATGAACGATAGAATGCCCGATAGAACGAATGGACATGAACGAACGAACGTGAACGAACGATCGAACGATTGTTTAGGGTTTAGGTTAGGGTTAGGTGAGCGCCAGGGTTTAGGGTTAGGGTTAGGGTGGAGCGTCGAGTTTAGGGTTTAGGGTTAGGGTTAGGGTGGTTTCGTGTGTTCCGCCGCCGCCCATCATCCACGTTGCCACCCCCATCCACATCGTCGCCGCCTCATTCGTGCCATCCCCCATCCACGTCACCGCCGCCGTAGCCATGACCACCACCACCGCCTCCTCTTCCTCCTCCCCTTGCCCCTCCCCTTCTCTTCCTCCTCTTCCTCCTCTCCTTGCCCCTCCCCCTCGTCTAACAAAGAGAAACAAAGATATGGAGAAGGAAGATATGATAGATTTCATCTAGTGTCTAATGGATTTCATCTATTTTTAATTCTTCTTCTTTTTGTCTATGTTTTTTAGGTAGACATACATGATTTCCCTGAATAATTGATACATGTATTAACAGAATATTTTTCTTGTCAGATTTTTTTGATTAAGTCCTCGGATCCACAACAATCAAATGGTTGATCGTGACGACGAAACAGTTTCTCCTTGACGAGATCGCACACGTGTAGAACCCAATATTACACTAAGGAGGGACCGAGGATCCAAATCAATACCTCAACGAGGAGAGGAACAAGGAGGGAAACGAGGAGGGAATAAAGGCTCCTCATCCGTTGGACAGAAGAGGGCACACGGGCAACGCGGTGTCGGCAAGCGCATTGAGGATCGACATGTAATAACGTAAGTAGCACCGGACGGCCGACCAAGTGCCCTGAGCCGACGCCGCAACGAAGTTTGTGGCACACGGATGGGTGGTGAGGATCATGTTCCCATCAGCGTTGTGAACTGGATGCGATCAAGGATAGGAGGAGATGAGCGAGCTATCTCCGGACACGAGAAAGAGATGCTTTGGACAACAATGCTACAAACGTTCACCATCCCGCACTCCAAACAGCAAAGGTCAAGGATTGGACGTTAAAGAAGATGGTGAGCTCTTTAGGAACTATAAGAAGGAGTTACACAAGAAATACGTCCCGAAGGGCCATAACCCAGACTTTGACAAGTTCCCAAAGCTCGAGAGATCACCGGGAGGCCTTTGTGAAACATAAGACCGGGAAGAAGCGCAAGCCCTCATTGAAAAGAACAAGGCCAACGTAGCCAAGAAGAAATACCATGACAAGCTTGGGTGGGCGGCTATCAAAAGGCAATGCAGAAATAGGAGAAGATGGAAGCCGACCTGAAGCACGTGGTATCGTTTCTGGCACAACCAACCTGTCCGAACGATCAAAACATTGGTTCTATGCTCACGGCGGATCTCTAAATCCCGAAGATGGATCGTTATCTTCGGCGCGAAATACAAGAAGCTAGACGAAGATTAGAGGAAGCGCGGAGGCCCTCGCCTTGAGCTCGCTCAAGCCCGACAGAGAGAAGGACGAGCTAACGCCGCACTCGAACCCGAGCATCCGGGAGGAATGCGAGGAAAAGGCGTCGTTCCTCGGAAATACGGGTTTCAAGCGGACGTCAACACATATAGGAGCCGCATGAGGTCGAAGCGAGAGACGGATGCGAGGTTCACAAAAATGGAGATGCGGATCTTGCGATTGATCAAATAGTGGACCAAAGGTTGACCCAAAGGTTGGCGAGAAGCGAGCCACTAGGTTAGCCAACAAAGGATCCGCAAGAACCTCAACTACAGCGAGGTAGCATGTCCTGCACTTCAATAGAAAATGAAGGCGAGTTGGCCCCATAAGCTCAAGCTTGTCCGCCATGCCCCGTGGATGATACCACACAGCGGACACCGTGTGAGCTGCACATTCCACTCAAGAACATAACAATAAAGGTATGTTCGTAGTTTTATGTTGTATATTTCCTTGAATAACTTGACAATCAAGGTTCATTACTAACTAATAAGCGCCATTCTCGACGGGTCGCATCGGGCATGGTGATTCCAAGAGAACGAGACGGCACCTACCATTGTAGGCCGCTTCCACCGCGTACTCAAAAGTGGAAGTTGAACAGGTGGAACGCGGATACGAAGATCTCGAGCTGGATATCCCGGAGGAGACGGGAGACAACGCTAGGAGAAACAACTCACTGGATATTTCTTTGGAGGAAGCCCTTCATCATATTCCCGGACAAAAGTTTCTCCGTTCGTTCCTCCGCCGTCGCCTCCACGTGACCTCTCCTCGCCTCCTCCGCCTCCCGCGTTGCCTCCACGAGCACGTACTCCTAAATGGCCGTCACCTACTCCACCGCCGCTCAGCCTCCTGCGTCGCCACAACGAGCACCGACTCCTAAACGGTCAGCAACTCATCCTACTTCGCCTCCTCCGTCGCCTCCACCCGCAAAGAAGCTGGCATACAACAAGACTCAAGAGGAGTTGGACGAGACAGTCTGAGCCGAGGTCGAGGCACACTTTAAGAAGAAGTCTCCCGAGAAGCCTCCCGAAATCCCCTAGGAGGCCAAATACTTTTTTAAGAAGACGTACCTAACTCCACAGCCCTAAACCGCAACCTCAACCGCAGTCCGACTATGACAGGACGATCCGAAAGGATGCTGGCAAGGCGCAAAGAACGGGCAGAGATGTACCGCAGCTCGGCATGCAGCCTCAAAAACCCCTGGAGTTCAGCACGGTTCCAAATGTTCGAACGGAGTTAAGACAATTTATGGAATCTGCTGGAATAACAATGGATCAATTATCCGAGCGTGCTCCCCTCGCGAAGGCTCCGCCGAAGTACAAGTTCAAACTTGGAAAGCCTCTTGTAAAGCCGGATCGAGTTAAACATTACCTACACGATGTACCACTTTCATAAGTAGTACATGCAAGAATCGAGTAGAGGTATAGAGATGGTCACGGGAAAATACTCACTCGACTATTTCTTTGATGGAGGTAACAACTTATTTATCCGATTCGAAGACATATTCGACTGTACTCAGCTTGATGCCCTCGACGTCTCTCTTCTAGCCACGCGGTCTTGTAAGTATCGTTCGGTTATATTTATTTCATTTCTTAGCTCCTTGTATTTAGCGACTAAAATTCTTTTAACCGCTGCGAATGGCGATCCAATATTGCAACAAGCAAGAATCCCCAAACATGGATTCATGGACCCATGAAAAATCAACACCGCGATGGTTGATCAATATCCGGAGCAAACAGAGGATAACATATACAATGTGCTAGTGCAACACCACTACAAGACATTTATCCTTCGCCCTACAACACAACGTAAGTTTTTTCTACCTTCCGTACCAATTTGAATCCTGCATACATAAATTTTCATATGTGTCATCTTAACCAATTTGCAAATTTCACTGGGCTCTTCGTAATTGACATGGATCACTCGCGGATCCATGTCTTTGACTCGATGGATAAACCGAGTCCACGTACACAATGATATTTGAACTGCTAAACAAGTAATGCCATCTTACTTGCTATTGCATATATGCGGTTCTTGATAATTACTAGCTATCTTTCAACCGCACGTAGGGCATGGGCATGGCTGCGGGTGAATGATCGCTGGAATTGAAAAGATAAGCTCTCTCGTGAGGATGAACTTTCCAGTGAGTAACATACTCCAAAGTTGTATTGAATCATTAATTTATTCTAAAATATGAAATGTATATTCAATTTATCGTCGTTTCTTCTTTAGTGTGCAAAACAGCACATGGGGACCAACTTATGCGGCTACTATATTCTGCGACTACATTCACCGCTTTGTTACGAAGTCAATAGCCTCGACGATATAGATGTACGTATAACAGCCATTCATACATTATGTCTCGATTTCTTATTCATTTCATATATTTATTTCTCGTTTATTCGAATTAATGACAGCTTATGCAAGTAAGAGACAACCTTCCTCACGCGACTTTCATATAGGCTGCTCAAGAAGAATTTGATGGGATTCATAAACGAGCAGTCATTGATCCCGCGGAGAGTTCTACTTTAGTTTGAGTAACTTTACCACTGGATCCACAAAGTAGACAATTTTTTGTAATATACAAAATATATGTGGATATTGTACATATGTGTGTACATATTTTCGTAATATACGTATATATTTCCTTTATTAAGTTCATTTATATGTGTGTAAAATATATATTTATACATATATATGCATGTTGCAGTATATATGTATATATATATATGTATGTAAAGTATGTATGCATAATATATAATTGAAAAAGAAGCCGCAGCTAGTAGGGAAAATTAAAAAATTAAAAAATCTTTAGTCCTGGTTGGTAACACCAACGGGACTAAAGATGGCGAAGCTCACCACGTGGCGCTGCCATCTTTAGTCCCTTATTTCAACCGGACTAAAGATGTCAATCTTTAGTCTCGCTTTCGTAGTCCCGGCTCGAGAACCGAGACTACAGGGGGTTACGAACCGGGACAATAGTGGGTTTCTCCAAGCAGTGAAAGTTGATGCATCGAGTTGCTTCCGTTGCCCCAAATACAAATCAAAATCCTCAAATCCAAAATCCTCGCCCGTAACAAGCACATCCAGTTTGCCATCATTGCATGATGCACCACGTTCCAGCTTGGCAAATGCATGCAATCCCATCTCAACCAAATCGCATCTCCCCGAGAGTCCACGCAAGAAATCAATCGCACGCATAGAAAGGGAAAATCCCATACCTTGCACGAAATGGGGTCCTTGAGCAACGACCCCTCGAGAGCTTTCTTGAGCGAGCGAGAAAGCACTTCTCCGCCGACCCCGATGGCTGCCTCACGTCTTGCGATGTCGGGCAATGGGAGGAAGCCCTGATCGCTATCAATGGGACGGCAACATGCCACCTTGACCTAGTCGCCACGCCGCCACACGACCACGGATAGGTGCTCCATGCTCGGTGAGAGGATGGGAAGGGGAGAGGGGAGAGGAGGCGCCTTAGGAGAGAGGGCGACTGAGAGGAGTGCGAGAGAGAGGAGTGCTCCGTGCTCGGTGGAGAGGAGGTCCGGCATTGGTGGAGTCATGAGTGGATAAGTCCGACATCGGTGGAGTCATGAGTGGATAAGTCTCGCGTCGATGGCATGAAATAAAAGTCCCCACCAAGTTTGGCTCGCCGCTTTGGTGGATCTTTGGTTAATTAAAAACAACACCTATAATATATTATAGGTGTCGTTCTTTAAAAATCGACGCCTATAGTATTGGTGTTTGTTGTTTTCTCTAGAACCAACACCAATAGTTGCTCAAAGGTGCCGATTCTATATTTTTTTCATCCCATGAAGGTGAAAAAGGTTTATAGGTGCCGGTTTTAAATGAATCGACACCTATGAACTGTCATCTATTAATGGTTTTGTAGTAGTGCACAAAGTGCATGTGTTGATCCCAAATCGTGTCGAAAGTGTGTTGACTTAGAAAATCACGTGTTGGCCCGACATTTGCTTTACTCTAGTGCAAGTCCAAAGTTTTTGCTTTTAGGTTCGTAGGCATGCTAGTTGGTTTGATCCTGCAACTAACAAGAAACAAAGAAAGAAAACAAGTGTTAGTCCGTAAACGATAGCCGATCGGTTGATGGCCGATGACGTCTCGTTCGGTGTTGTCGACGCGGTATGCATTGAATCGGCCGGGGAAATTAAATCTAATCGATCGGCTATAGATATTCATAATATATAATCTATATCTTGAAATACGTTTAAACTAAATGATTGGGATAGATTGGTAGCGTACGAGACAAGTATAAATCACTTATTTCTAAAAGTACTTTAAGAAAAATATTACACGATTTATAGCATAGCCGATGTCATAGATTTAATGTCTATCGGCTAGTACTCCGATACCACTTTATGCTAAGATATCATTATAGATTAAATACATTAAACAAGAACCAATCAAGTGTTAAGATAACCTAACGGATCGATAACAAGCTTAATATATTTAGTCACAGTGAGATCTTGATGCAAAGGGCGGTTTTAACATATGTTGATGAGAAATCTTTCCCACGCTTCGGCCCTGGGAGATTTGCTTAACTCAGCTGGTCGTCCTTGGCTACCTTTGATGAGTTAGGCGTGCGCTGGTTTGATCTGCTAACCAACAAGAAATAAATAGATAAATGCGTTAAGGTTAAGGTTAGATCCTACAGGATCGGCTCGGGGAATCAATTTACATATAATTGCTATCCCAAAGCACATTTAAACTAAGTGATTGGGATTGATCGGCCATGCCGAGACAAAGTATAAACCACTTAATCTAAATGTACATTAGGATAACAAATATATGCATTTAAAACCTAGCCGATGCCGTAGATCTAACGTGGATCCGCTATTACTCCGATACATCTTATGAAAAATTATTAATCTAACCTAAATGCGTTAAACCTAGATCAATCGGTTATCTAGTGATGCCAACAGATTGATACCAGTTTAAGGCATTTAACCAGATTGAGATCTTAATATAAGAGGCGTTTTAATATATCCGATAGTAAATAATGCTAAAAGATAATTAAAACAAGATAAGGCTAGCTGAAACCCCAAGACTGTCTCTAATGACAAACATCTAGCCGAATAGATCTTAATAATTCTAAGAGCGACTTAATAGGTCATGATGATGCAACATTAAGTACAAAAGAAATATTAGATCTATATGAACCGATGTAAACCCCTCGAGACGGTGGATACATCATAAAAACTAGTTCAACATCTAGATCTAGCTTTATCGCCTCTTGTCTCCCGAGAGAAACGAGCCGATGGCAAGATAGATCTAGATATTACCCTAGATTATACGTCGTATATGATAAATTGCACAATCTATAACATTAAATCTAGAGTATCATGACGATGTATGCACTAGATTTGACAATACAAACTACTAATGACAAGTGTTTACCGTATTGGGGTCGAGATCGATGCAGCCCGAAGAGGGATCAAGAACTCGTCTAAAAGAAAAGAGGTTTGGCGATGCGCCGAGTTTGTATTGATGTGTGTGTATATTTTACAAGGGATCTTGGGTCCTATTTATACCCAAGTATAACAAAGTCCGCATAGAACACGGTTTCTATCTATCTACTATACACAGAGACGACAATATTCCGGGAAGTAATCCCATGCCGCGATACAAAAGGAAAAACTACCTATTTTACAAATACAATTGCCATTACAGGACTTTATCCATAGATGGCAATATCTTAACAAACATTTGGGAACCAAATCTTCCTTTTATCTTCAAACTTCTTTATCGGAAACAGTTCCATCTTCTTCTCGAATCGGAATCGGCTATCGGCTATCGATCGTCCCTATCCGATTCGGCCTCATCCGGCGGTCTCCCGTCGATTTAATCATGGCCGATGCAACCTCTATTTCTCCGAGATCACTTTCCCAATCCGATTCCATTTCAATTTCAACCTTGAACACGATAATTTGGTGACCAAATTTGGTCGTTAACACATGCCCCCAAGTCCGTGATAAGATAATATCGCGGATTTGCCACTTTTGAATTCCCGCGCTACTCCCGTCCTATTCCGTTCCAGCTGTAAAAAACTCTTTAAATACCGCTCGTCCGGCGCCGAAATAAGCCACGCCGTTACTTTTATTCCTGAGACCTAGCCGAAACTCTCCTTCTCCCTTTGGCGATTCGGCGAAAAGCAAAATCCCTCCGCGATCTCCCTGCAGCAGGAATCCCCTCCACCAATGGCATCCTCAAGCACCCGCGTCGACGCACCTCAACAAGTGTACCCCGAGGTAAGTCTCGTCGGCCATAGCTCTTTTCCTTCGCGATTTAATCTTTTCTCCTTTTGTAATTCTTCGTTCTTTCGTGCAACCTTGTAGCACCTTTCACATCAAATCGCCATTCCAGATCTTGTTCATCTTGACCAATATCCGTTAGGGCCAATCGGCAACCTGCACCCAAGTGAATTTATCAACGCCAAAACCGATCGGATCTCCTATAGGTTCTCAACCCCAGATCCGGCATATTGGACCAGTGCCTTTAAATCTTGGCCTTCAATGAACAAATCTTGGCCAAAGCATGGTACCTTAGGATGTCGGCTAGGATGCAAACCCTTTGGATCGAGCTTGGCATAAGCCAATGCCTAGAACCCGACAATAACCGACATGCCTAAGGACAAACCCCTCCTATCGGCCGCAAGTTACTCGGTCCGACACTCTCAACACCTTCTGTTTAGGCAAGGACCAATGACCCCAACGCTCCCTGGATGTAGCAATGATCACCGGACTAGACATAACATCCACGATAGAGACCAGTAGCCTCAACATCAAATGCTCCCATAGTTTTAAGACCAAAAGCATAGGGGTTGGAGTGGCTTCATATTGATGAACATGAAGGATGGGTCGATCTCCGAGAGAGAACACACGGCTTTGCACTTAATGTGGCTAGAAAAATTTGTCTTACGTGGATCGAGTCGTGGACCAACTAGCAATTGGCAACATATAGCCAAAGCTCTAGTGAGCAAGTGTTAGTGATATGCCCTAGAGGCAACATGGAGATGTTGGATATCACGTCAATGTTTATGTATAAATGAATAAAGTGTTATTCGTTCCATGAAATAGACATCTTGTATTGATCAATAAGTACGTGACTTATTTATGAGACTCTATATATATGAATCTATTTCTAAACGATCCACGATCATATGTCATATTGTTGGAACAAATATGATTCTAAGATCGGCATGTTTATTGATTGATGATCATGTCTCATAGATCATGGGTATGGAGATACCAAATCAATAAACATGGACACATGTGTTGGAGAACACATTGTTGGATAGACCCACCATGAGACACTACGGGAATCAATGTGCCATTAGTTGGTCTCGAGGTAGTGTTGGTACAAAGTCCTTAAACCCGAGATCACCATGGATTCCAACATGTGTAGTAGCCTACTTTGGGACTACCAAACGCTATTCCGTAATCGGGTAGTTATAAAGGTAGTTTTCGGGTTTGCTATGAAACATGGAGTGGGATGTGAGTGATCAAGATGGAATTTGCCCCTCCTTTGGAGAGATATCTCGGGCCCTCGAGGTAATGGATTATGGAAATGCATGGCCATGCTAAGTTGATTGAGGAGTCAATCAACGTACGATAATCCAATACGATTCGAGTGAATGGTTAAGCTATTGAAGGGATGGCACACATCTTGCCTATAGCTTAAGCGGTATCGTGAGGCAAAGGGATTTGTGTACACATTACAGTTCGAGCCGATATTATATTCTTGTATACTATGGTGTCAATATGTGCTTGCTAGGCGCCGCGACAGCAAGTCGGTGAGTTGGACTCGAGCCGACGGTCGGCTAAGTTAGACTATAGCCGAAACCGAGTATACCCGAACCTACTGGGGTTGCACGCTTAAGGGGATAAGAAGGCATTCGAGTTGGACTCGGATACGGCTTGATCGGATAGGGATCCGATCGGATAGAGTCCTATGGGCTTATGACGTATGGGCACCAACTCGTGAGATTCAGATATGATCCGATTCAAAATAGAGTCCCGATCGACCACTAGTCCCGTCGGCCAACTCTATATAAAGGAGGGAGGGGTGGAGAGCAAAGACGTCAATTGCATCGCGTGCAACGAAGTCGCCGAGATCAATCTCCACGGAAACCCTCCCCACTTTCGAGCCAAACCCTAGCCTTGCATCGCGTGCTAGCACACGGTGTACGGCGTTTTGTCCCGGGACGTGTGGATACCCAGAGCGCGCTACGTTGCGCGTTGATCGGCCGGATCGGCTGCAATCGGAGCGATCGGCCGTGGTGGAATCGGCGCGGTCGGGCGCATCGGAGCGAGGCGTGAGAACACGGCCGGACGACTCGAATCGGCCGATTAGCGAATCGTGTCTCCGGAATCGGCTACTTGTTCCGGATTGGATTGCCACGATTGGCTATTCCATTGCACTCTACTCCAACCAGTAACGATCTATCGGCCCTTACTTGCAAGTGTTCTGGTTTGCGCGGTAAAAAGTTTTTGTTTTCGGCTAGCGTAGCCTCCGCGTAACCCTTGACAAGAAGAAGATCCCTCTCGGAAAGTATCGCTCGGCTATGTGTATCGAGATGTTGAGTAACACGTCGACCAGGGTGGCTTCTAAACAAGCCATCGGCACGGGGGCCTTGGTGGCTACTACGGCTCGGCTCAATCTTCACCTCTACCGAGGTTGCTGAAAGACCATCCCTACTTGAAGTCGATTTCCCTTGCCCAGAGCCATGAGTCGAAGATGATGAAGAGAAAATGACTCGGTGGTGCATGTCATATGGGGATGCATTTGCCACTTACCCGGATCCAAGTTAATAGCCGACCAATTCAAGAATTGGTTTGAGCACCTATACGGTGGCTTTCCGAACACCTTAAAGATCTGGGTTGCCTACAAAAACTTTGATAAATTTGAACAACAGATGATCTTCGGCTAGACGAACTTAATTCGAAGAATATTTACAGCCGAGGGAAATCTATGTAATAGCCATCACTCCCTGTATCCTTCCCGTTCGGCATCCATCAAGGGCGCAATGTCACCAAGACTTATGAATTCTTGGCCTATGGACACAAGAAGCCGATAAGTTGCAATATAAAAAAGGGAGAAAGATGGCAGGGTTGAGCAATAAAAATGCTTACCAGGGCGAGGACGAGGGACGTTTCGGAGGGCTTGGAGTTCGCTCGGTGGTCCGCTCGGCCGATGGAGTTTGAGTGTACTTGTCGAAGAACTTGTTTCGGTGCGGCGGCGTTGATGGCCTCTTCCATTTCCTCGTCCCTAACTTCTTCTTCGAGGGCCGCATCCACGTCCGGATCGGCGGGGGCAAATCGTCGAGTTTGGGCTTGTCCTCGGCTTCTTTGAAGCGCGTTTTTTCTGCGGCCGGAGTAGCAACGACCGACGGTGCCGTCCTTTTAGCCGATGCAGCAGCGTGCGTGTCCGGCCGTGGAGCAAAAGTGCCACCTTCGGTGCATGGCGGCCGATGATGGATGGGGCCAACCCGGCCGCCGAGATAACACCCCGGGCGTAGTGGATGGCCACTCCTATGTTGCTTATGTGCGAGGTGAGGAGTCGGTTGTGCGCAAAGAAATGAAGCATGATCAGCCAATAATATAGGGAGGGGCTGAAAGAAGAAACGGGGGCTAAGACAAAAAAAGATACTTATCGATGGAGTCATTTCGGGTCGATGATGGTCGAGATACATCGAGGCCGGACCGATGGAACAAGTGTTGTTTCCATTCGTTCCACCATCGGTGAAGATTGATGTCCTCCTCTTGCCGAGATCGATGTTGTCAATCTTGCCTAGGGGGCCGGGGATATTAGCGGCCGATTCATCATGATATCGCCCTCAATCTTGCCTCTGGTTTGGATCTTGTTTGCGTAATAGAGGCGATCGGCGGTGACCCATACCAAGTTGCCTAGCGGCTACCATCGGATGATAGAATTCATAAGACTTTTGAATGTTGCGTCCTTGGTGAATGCCGAGCAGGAAGTATGCAAGGTGTGATAGCCGATGTATAGATTTCCTCGGCTTGTCATAACTTTCGAGGTTGAGTTCATCCAGCCGAAAATCATCAGGAGTTCAAATCTTTCAAAATACGTATAAGCAAACCATATCCTTGAAGTGCTTGGGAAGCGCTATACAGGTTGCCAAACCAATTTTTGAAATGTTCGAATTTGTTAGTTTGGATCCAGGGATAGGTTGCACGCTGCTTCCCCATATGACAAGCATCGACGGGTGGTCACTTCTTCATCATCTTCAAATCTCGGCTCGATTAAGGGAAATCGGCCTCTAATGGGGATGGCTTTTCCGCAACCTTTGGTGGAGGTGAAGGTTTAACCATAGTTGTAGCAGCCACGGGGCCCTCCTAGTTGACAACTTGTTGAGAAGCTAGCCGAGCCGATGCACTACTTAGCATTTGGTATGAGTAGGCGAGCAAATATTTCCCCAAAGGAACTTGTTTCTTGCTTACTAGGGCTTCGACTACATGCGCGTTGCTAGTCGGCCCACGGCTCGACCGCGTGAAGACATATTTCTCTAACCACATTAGCAGGAAAGCGGTGTGTTCTCTCTCGTAAATTGGGCCGTCTTTCATATTCATGGAAATGAATCCGCTCCAACCCCTATGCTTTTGGTTTTGAAGTTGTGAGAACACTTGATATTGAGGCCGATTGGGTCAAGCTGTGATGTTATATCCAACCACTGTGATCATCACTATATCCATAAGGGTTGGTGTCATTGGCCCTTGCTAAAAAGGAACGCATTTAGCGTGTCAGACCAGTAAGTGGCGGTAGATAAGAGGGTTCGTCCTTCGAGACATCGGCTATGGTCGGGGCTAGGCATTGACTTATCCCTATCTCGATCCAGTGGGTTTGTAGCCTAGCCGACATCCGTGAGTACCAAGCTAGCCAAGTTTTATCCGTTGAGGGCCAATATTTGAAGGCCTTTGGACCGGTGGGCTAGGTTGGGAGTGGAAAATACGAAGGATTTGGTTCGTTTCAGCATTGATGAGCTCGTTGGGGTCTATGTTGCCAATCGGCCCTAATAAGAACTGATTGGGACTAGTGAGGTCTGGAATGACAATTTGGTGGCCAAGATGCTGTGATTCAAAGGATGAAAAATAAGATTACAAAAGATGAAAGCCAAATTGTGCGAAGTAAAGGGTGATAGCCGATGAGACTTACCTACGGGTATTCTGTTTGGGTTGCCGGAGTGGGCGCTTGAGGAAGCCATTGCCGGTGATTGCCGCCTCTTAGGGTTCGTCGGGAAGATGAGGACTCCGAGGTCGCCGAGGTCGCCGAGGAGGTCACTTAGGAGAACTCAAGGGTTCTTGAGGTGGCTATTTGTTTGTGGCAATGTGACACATGCGGTGGCCGCGGGGCGGTATTTAAAAATATTTTAGCGGCCAAACGGTTTAGGTCAAAAAGAGCGGGAATTTGGAAAAGCAAATGCGTGATATTATCTTATCACGGACTTGGGGGCATGTGTTAACAAAGCTAAATTTGGTAGCCAAATCCCTAAGTCTCGCTGAGATAGAAACGGAATCGGATCGGAAGAACGAGATGCCGAGTCGGGCGTGATGCGATCGGCTACGAGGTCAATCGGCCGAGGTTGAGTCGGGCAAGGATAGGCGATGCGAGTCGAGGAAGAGAAGATAAGACCGTTTCCGACGAAAGTGCTTAAAGATAAATAGGAGATTCGGTTTCCCAAATTGCATGTTAAAAGGTATTGCCATCCATGGATAGGTTCTGTAACGACAATTGTATATGTAAATTAGGAATTTGTTTAGATTGTCTATTGTAATGCGGCATGGGACCATATCCCGGGATGTTATCGTATTTTAAATAGTAGATTAGATAGAAACCAGGGTTTGTATGGATAATGTTACTCTTGGGTATAAATTGGACCGAGATCCCCGTAAATGATATTAACACACACAATCAATTCAACTTTCGGCGCATCGCCTCTATTTTCTTCGGGGACGAACACTTGATCCGGCTTCGGGCTGCATCGTTTCGATCCCCAATTTAAGGTAAATGTTTGTCATTAGTGGTGTATCTCGTCGAATTTAGTGCTTCCATCGCTATGATACTCTAAATTCGATGATTTATGTTGTGCTAGTTATCATATATCACATATAATCTAGAACAATGTTTAGATCTGTCTTGAGATCGGTTTGTTTACTGTCAAGAATCGAGCGGCCGATAGAGCTAGATCTAAGGATTGACCTAGATTATATGCGATATCCACCGATCTCGAGGATTTACATCGGCTATAGCGAGATCCAATTGTTACAGTTTTATATTTAATGCCGCATCGATTTGATCTATTAAGTCGTTTTTAGAGCTTTTATGATCTATTTGGCTAGATGTATATGTTTAGAGACAGTCTTAGGTTTTTAGGCCTTTTACATTTTAATATTGTTTTGGTATATTTGTTATCGAGGTTTATTAAAACCGCCTCTTATATTAAGATCTTGCTCTAGTTAAATGCCCTAAGCCGAATGGCACTGTCGGCCATGACCAATGGCCCTCTTGATCTAGGTTTAGCATTTAACTTAGATCAATATCTTTTTTTAAGATGAGTGAGTATTAGCCGATTCACGGTTAGACTTACGGTATCGGCTAGGCTGTTAATACATATATTTATTATCCCGTTGTATATTTGGATTAAGTGGTTAATCTTTGTTTCGGCGCTTGGCCATCTATTCTATTCACTTAGTTTAAATGCACTTCGGGATAGCATATATACGTAAATTGACTCTCACGGCCGATCCAGTAGGATCTAACTTAACCCTTAACGCATATGTCTTTATTTTTCTTGTTGGTTAACGAGATCAAACCAGCGGCACACCACCGTACGGCACGGGTGGCGAGAAGGACCTGCGGAGCTAAGAGGATCTCTTAGGCCGAAGCACGTGAGAGAAATTTTTCATCAACGAAAGGCCATGGTGCCGCTCGAAGAAGATCTAAAGACCACGCTTGTAACACCACGAAAATCGGAGAAATTAAAATCGGAAATTAAAAATCGGAACTTACAAAAACTTTTGGTATTTTTGCATCTCGTAGTGTTTATTGCTTCTTATTTGCCAGGCTTTGTTGCATAAAATTAATAAAGAGAAAAATCTATATAAAGGATTGAGAAAAACCAAATAATTTAAAATCCCAAAAGAAAGAAAATTTCAAAAAAAAATAAAGATTTGGAAATAAAAATTATAAAGGAATATAAATAGAAAGGGCAGGGATTAATAAAAGTTTATTTTTTGAATAAAAACCTTATTTTGAGAAAAAAAAATCAACAATCAGTAAATGAAATAAATAATATTAAATAAATGAAAATCATAAAAAATACATAGGGAAGTCTAGGGTTGATTTTGAATAAAAAATCGTACTTTGGAAAAGGGAAAATAAAATATATAATATAATATAATATAATGAAGGTGGACAAAAGAGTTGGAAATATAGGATAAAATTTAATTTATGATTAAATCAAATCATATTTTAATTTTATTAGTAAAAGCAAGAAGGAATACGAAGAAATAGAATTTAAATCGGGAAAAATAAAAATGACACTGTTCATGAGCCGCCACGTGTTCGGCCCGGACCGGACCCTCCTTGGCCGCCATGCGCGTCGCGCCCGCGCCGCCCAGCAGCCGCCCATGTCTGGCCCGTCGCCCTGCCGCCGCCTTGCCGCCCCACCTTTGTCGCCCGTGCCGCCGTGTCGCCCGCGTCCGTGAAGCGCCCGCGTGCGTGCACACACGTCGCGTCGGGCGTGTTGCCTTGGCAAGCTGTCGCCGCCCATGTCTCGCGCCGCGCCCGGTCCCCTCCTTAGCGTCGCCACGCGTCGTCCTTGCCGCCCGAGCCCCGCACCCCGCACATTGCGCCGCCGCAGCCGCCCGCGCGTGTTGCGCGCCGCGGCACGCCTCACGCCGCGCCCCACGTCGCCCGCGCCGCCACGCCATTCGCGCCCTCGCACGGCCCCCGCCTCCACGCATCGGCGCGCGTGCCGCCCGCGCGTCGCCTCACCACGCCAGGCCCCATC
This sequence comes from Oryza australiensis, assembly GCA_019925245.2. NCBI lineage: Eukaryota > Viridiplantae > Streptophyta > Magnoliopsida > Poales > Poaceae > Oryza > Oryza australiensis. The sequence continues at coordinate 1,342,126 of JAIFGZ020000282.1, forward strand.
TTCTCCCTCTCTCGGCCATCTATAAATGGGGGCGAGCCTCCCGTTTCACCCCCTACCTCGCCGCTCTCCTCTCCCTTTTCCCCGCTCTCCTCTCCCCCCGCCGTCACTGCCGCCACCATTTTCGCCACCTCGCATAGCGTCGCCGCCGCCGTCGTCCCTCCATGCGGGAGCCGCCGCCGTTGTCCACCGTGCGCTCGGAGTCCCACCGCCTCCCCCTCGCCGTCGCTGCCGTCCGCCGGTAAGCTCCTCGGGCCGCGCGCCGCGTGCCGCCGGTCAGCCGAGACGAGAGAGGAGGAGCGAGGAAGGGGTAGAAAGAAAAGGAAAAAAAGAAAAAGAAAGAGAAAGGAAAGGAAATAGGAAAAAGAAAAGAAAAGAGAAGGAAAAATTTAGAAAATTTTTAGAAAATTTAGGAGAAGTTTTTGGAAAATATTTGGGGGAATATTTCTAGACAAAAATACATATTTTCTCGAGAACAAATTTGGATTTCAAAATAGGAATCCGGGGATATTTCATCGTCGCATAATTTATTCATCTCGGGGTTTATTTATACTTAGCTCGCCATTAAATATTATTTTAACATTGGGATCTTCTGAAATTTAAAATTCAAATCTTTTTGAGATAACATCAATTTGGAAATTTGTCACCTTAGTAAATTAAATCGGTATATCGCAAAAAACCTAATTTCTACAACTCGCATTTTTAATTCGGTTTTCACCCAAAAACTCACACCCAAACTTAATCAAAATCTTGGGCTAAATATTTGGAGTCACGTTTTTATGGTTCTTTTTGATCTCTTGGTAATTTTATTAAATTCCCGATCGAATTCAATTGATTTTTCACACGTGCGCAGATAGCATCAGGAAGCGAGGCTTCGCCGAACTACACTTTGAATACCTCGTCCAACAAGCGTGCGAGCAAGGCAAGTCATCACACCTCTTCGAACATGTTGATCCTACTTGCTAAATGATATTGATTTAAACTTCATATATGCATGCTATACACGAAATACCTATTCTTGATATGCCATGCCTTGATATTGCTTACCCTCGGATATAATCTTTGTAACCCTCAATGTGATATAAGCAAAGGAAACCTTCGATAAAATGCTTAGCCATGCATAATGATTTTGTGTCTTTGGTGGACTCAACTTCTCGACTGAGAAAGGGTGGAGCTCCCGAGAAAGCCATGATGATCTGGAGAGCGGGGAAGCCATCTTGGAATCACGATGGATGGTAGATAGAATCGTCGGCCGACTTAATATACTATGGAACTAAAACTTGACTGGCTAGATGTTAGGTTTGTGAAATGATTTATGAAAATTGGCTTTGCGCAAATAAACCATACCCATCCTTTGAATGACCCTATCATGTGCATCATTAGTGTTGGCTTCTATTTGAGTACGTTGGGTACTCACCCATGCATATACAAAACCTTGATGGTGGAAACGAGGACCCCAGCTGCAGGTGGACAAAGAAGAAGAAGGCGCCTACTAGGTCTTAGTCCCCGTTTGTTGCACAGTGGATGACATGCGGTACCTTCCATACAGCTTTATGTTATCTAATCTACGATTTTGGTTGTGTCCAGGACCGGTAGGTCACATGTAATGTTATTTCCTTCGGGCCTATTATTGTAATACTTTTGGTATAAGACTATTCGTGCACTTTGCACTTTGATAATTCAATACGTATTCATGGGTACCAAACTACTCGATCCTAGGAAATGGTACTATGAACACGAATGATTCCCGTTCAAAAACGGGGGGTCTACGAGCTTGTATTGAGCCGGTGCGGCGTAGGATAAGACCAGCGCGCCCTACCCTTTGTATAGCTAGTTAAAGGAAATATCCCTACATAGGATTATTTTGAAAATACGAGACTATGTCTACAAAACAAAATATGTTTTCTGTACAATCTTGACCCCCATTTCCCTACAAACATTTGATCTTGCCACTACCTTTCCCTAACCCTAAGTTATCTTCAAAGCGGATGTCGAGACCATGTTGGAGCATGGGAGATCAAGGTCCACATGCGGGAGGAAGGATACGTGTGCTCCAGCGGTTGCTATGTGTGCCTAAGATCGGACACACCCACCTACGGAGCGAGAAAACATGGAACTTTAAAGCACACCAAGTATGGGGCTGCGGTTTCAATTGAGGCTCATATAAACCATGGGAGCGAGTCCACCTATTGCTTCCATACACGTTACTCAACAAGATTTTTTTGGAGCGGCCCTTCCAGACGCAGCCACGAAGCCATTTCTACGCCTCTGATGCCATCCAGCACCGAGCTTCACGGTGGAGGGAGATTCGTACACCATCCCTACGGGAGGAAGGCGACTCGATGCCGTGGAGGCCACCCCTTGCTGCTATAACCCCATGGTTACCCGTTTGTCCCACTGGGCGGAAACAAGCGATGATTGCTATGAAGAGGCATTACTCGAGATAGACGACGGCCGGCACGCATGGATGATCCCCGGAGGAGGAACACCATAATTGTGGGAACGGATCGACTCTCTGAAGACCAGTTGCCAAGCTACGGCGCCCAAGCCTCAATCAGCTCTCGATCGTTATATGGATCGTGGAGAGGCTTTGGTTACCTTAGAAGAAGCGGCTTCGGGAGGAGCGAGAGAGACAGATTGGCCAAGCGGAGGAACAACTTCGCTCCATCCACTGTCCCCGCTGTGGCACTTCTACTTCGACTACACCATCACTCCTGCTCTGTGCCCGACCACTACTATTTCATGACTCTAGCATGCTTGGCCGCACCTTTCGTGCCATGATGGAGCCGAGCCTTCATGCTAAGCATTGAGTCGGGACCATACACAGTCGAGCCCTCACTCTTTGCTACACCATCGGAGCCCACACCGATTTTCACGGTTTTGCACCATCCGAGCTGGTTCGAGTGGATAACCCCATCCGAGATCAGCGGCCCGACTCCGAATACGAGTCGAGAACCCATGGAGGTCAAGTGGGAGCTCGGTGACACAGTCCATCGAGAGGATGAAGCTCCTACCGCCGCATGACACTCACGGAGGTCCTATCACCCTTAGAATTGCCCGTAAGAGCACCCAGACCACCAAGCGGAGGATTCGGACATGACTCAGAGGCCACTACCTAAGCCATGGGGACTTCAATTCGCTTCAGCCAAGGACCACCCTCTGCCTGCACTGGATCATGCGGATGGTGGATGACTAGTTTGGATACTGCGACGACTCTGGTCTTGCTGGATGGAGTTAAGACAGCAACGACCATGCCCCTACCCTTATGTATGAAAACCCTAGATCGATATTAGTGATGTTGTATTGTGTTGTATGGGACTACACATGTCAATGTATCCCCATGATGTAACATCTATGAAGCGATATGAAGTTTCATGTTATGTCTTAAATGAGTTTATTCCACCAAGCTTGCCGAAAGATCACCTTAAAACAACTTGAAGAAAAATTCCTTAGAATCGTGACGTTAGTAGATCAAGTCACCTTACACCTTATCCACGTTGTTCGAGATGGCGCCTCATCGCGAGCCTCGAGGCGGCTCACGAGAACCCGCCAAGCCTAACCACCTCCACCCTAGCGAGTCATGGCTCTACAAACCCAAGCCCTTCAAGCCATTGCCAACAACCAAGGACAACGTGGAGGATCAAACCTAGAGCGAGTTTATGCGAGCCAAGCCACCCGACATTCTCCACGGCAGAGGAAGAACAGATGGATCTTTGAAGATTGGCTAAGAGTCATAGAGAAAGAAGGCGACCTCGTCCGAGTATGAGAGGCGAGATAAGTCATATTCGCACCAATCAAATTGGAAGGACCCACAAGTGATTGGTGGGACACCTACAAGGAAACTTAGGGCCAAGATGCGCAGGGAACAAACTTGGGAAGAATTCACGGCGCCTTCCATGAAAATTTTATTTTCTTTGCGATCATGAGGATGAAAAAAATGAGTTCCGCGTTTGTAGCGAAGGCAACACCACAAAGTACAAGAGTACCTAAATAAGTTCACGCAGCGGCGATATGCATGACGACTGCGGACGAAGAGAAGAAAATGACAAGTTTGTTGAAGGATTGAACGATGGGTTGCGAGGGCCGATGATCGGACAAGACCACACACCGGTTCCAGAAGCCTAATCAACAAGGTCGTGAGAAGCTGGAACATGACCGAGAGGACGATCGAAAACAATCGAAACGAAGACTTGCAATGACCGCCCAATTCAAGGGACATCCCGGCGACCCAAAGGAGCAACCCCGTGCAAGTTGGGGAAGCCACCATAGTGGCAACCAATCGCACTGCCGCACCGACAACGTCAACGAGGCCATTTGGCACCGTCTCGCACCCTCGGCACCTACTTTGTGGCCTCCGGAGGGCTTTAGGAATGTCAAGCTGTTTCAACTACGAAGAATTTGGGCATTACGCCAGCAGTTGCCCCAAGCCGCGCAACACCCCTCTACGCACCGAGCCAACGCCATCGCTGGTCGAGGAACCCCGCCGACACTGGACGCGAGGAGGTGCGTTGGAAGCAGCCTGACCAAAGGAAGCGCACAGCCAAGTTCCAGTCGTACGTCGGAGGTGAACCATGTGCGTGTCTTTGATGGGTATGCTTTCTATCCACTCTGCACTAGTTAAGGTTTTGTTTGATTCTAGAGCTTCGCATTCATTTATATCATCGAGAATAAGCAAAGAGCACAACCTGCACCAGGTAGACCTTAAGAGACCAATGGTAGTGCATTCATAGGGGGGATATAACTATACCCCATGCGTGCATCGATGTGCCCATTCGGATCAAGGATGTGGTATTCCTTTCAAAACCTTATGGTTTTACCACCCCAAACCCTGGGCATCATACTAGGAATGGATTGGTTAACCAAGAACCAAGGGGTATTAGATTGTGGACGAAGAGAAGTCACCCTATCTACCCCCATGGGGATCGTGGATAAGCTTGTAACCATGGACCAAGACCCCTATGCTCTGTGACCGAGCTACGGGAATATTCACCATGCTACCCATAGTTGGAATGTCAGTAATTCAGGATTACCCGGATGTATTTCCTGAGGAACTACCTGGAATGCCCCCAGACCGAGACATAGAGTTCCATCATTGACCTCGTCATGCACAGCACCGCCCCATAGCTAAGAGACCCTATCGGATGCCGATGCAAACGAATTGGAGGAACTTAAGAAGCAAATAAAGAATTGCAAGAGAAAGGATTTGTGCGCCCTAGTTCTTCACCGTGGGAGCAGTCTTTGACTTTGTTAAGAAGGATGAAAGCATGAGGATGTGCATAGACTATCGGTCGTTAAATGAGGTGACCATTAAGAACAAATACCCGTTGCCTCGGATCGACGACTTGTTTGATCAGCTCAAGGGAGCTCGAGTATTTTCAAAGATTGATCTTCGATCTGGGTACCATCAGCTAAAGATTAGAGCAGGATATACCCAAGGCTGTCGTTCTCTAAACGCTCTGCTTGTATGAATTCTTGATGATGTCTTTTGGGACCGACCAATGCCCCGGCCTACTTCATGAACCTCATGAACAAGGTATTTATGGAATATACGGACAAGTTCGTGGTAGTGTTCATTGATGATATCCTCATCTACTCTAAAGATGATGAAGAACATGCGGAACATTTGCGCTTGGTATTAGAAAAGTTACGAGAGCACCAACTATATGCCAAATTCGGCAAGTGTGAATTACAAGCAAGGAAGTAGCTTTCCTTGGACATGTAATCTTAGTTGGAGCGTAGCAGTGGGCCAATACTGCCAAGGTCGAAGAGCATTTGTTACCAAGTGGAAGCACCCGATCAGTGAGAGGTTAGAAGTTTCTTGGGATTGGTGGATAATGTGCAGGAGATTTATTGAAGGATTTTCTAAATAGCCCGGCCCATGACCAAAGCTGATGTTAAAGAAGGAAAAGAAGTTTGCATGGGCCGAAAGCGGTGTCAAAAAGCCTTTGATCTACTCAAAGAAAAGTTAACCACACGCCCCGATCTTAGTCCTACTGGGACCGGAAAGTCTTCGTATCTTTGCTGATGCATCCAGACAAGGACTAGGAGGTGTGTTGATGCAAGATGGAAAAGTTGTGGCTTATGCCTCGAGGCAACTGCGACCGCATGAGGAGAATTATCCCACTCATGACTTAGAATTGGCCGCAGTGGTGCATGCCTTGAAGATTTGGAGGCACTACTTGATCGAAAACCACTGTGATATATACACGGACCACAAGAGCTTGAAATATTTCTTTACCCAAACAGATCTTTACCTACGCTAGAGGAGATGGCTGGAGCTAATCAAGGATTATGACCTAGGAATCCATTACCACCCTGGTAAGGCCAATGTCGTAGCCGACGCTTTGAGCCGCAAGCCCCAATGCAATTTCCTGAAGCTGGAATGTATGGCCAATGAGCTTCAAGAAGAAATGACTCGGCTTAACCTACAATTGATTCTTCATGGACAACTGCATTTGCTGGAGATACAACCTCTCCTATGAAATCAGATTAAGGAAGCCCAGAAGGATTGAGAGGAAATCCAACTGATCAAGGAACGCCATGACCAAAGGACTGGCCAAAGAATTCACAGCCGACAACGATGGAACCCTGTGGTATCGTAAAAGGATTTACGTACCAGAGAAAGGAGGATTGAGAGGACTGATCCTCAAGGAAGCCCATGAGTCAGCATACTCGCTACACCCGGGCAGCACCAAGATGTACCAGGATTTGAAAACAGAATACTGGTGGCCCAACATGAAAAGAGACATAGCAGAATATGTAGCCATTTGTGATGTATGCCAACGAGTCAAGGCTGAGCATCAGAGACCGGCAGGATTACTCCAACCCCTCAAGATCCCTGAGTGGAAATGGGATGAAATAGGCATGGACTTTATAGTTGGACTACCCAAAACTGCTACAGGATATGATTTCATTTGGGTGATCGTGGATAGACTTACCAAGACTGCCCGATTTATACTGGTCAAGACTCGGTATAGCAGCACTAAGTTGGCAGAACTGTACATGTCCAAAGTGGTGTGCCTGCACGGAGTGCCTAAGAGAATTGTGTCGGATCGTGGTACTCAGTTCACATCTCACTTCTGGGATAAGTTTCATGAGGCGTTGAGAATTCACCTTGCCTTCTATACTGCTTATCACCCTCAGACTGATGGACAAACCGAGAGGACAAATCAAGTCCTTGAGGGCATGCTAAGAGCCTGTGCATTGGATTTTACTAAGGACTGGGAGAGAAATGTGCTACCTATGCAAAGTTCTCCTACTATATCTGCTATAACTACTGAGCTAGTCTGAAGATGTCGCCGAACGAGGCTTTGTTTGGACGAAGATGCCGAACTTGCCCCGTGTGATGTGGTCGAACACCGGTGAGCGAGCCATATTTGGACAAGACATCATTAAGGAAGCGAAGAGAAAGTTCGTATGATAAGAGATCGGCTTAAGGTAGCCCAGTCCCGACAGAAGAGCTATGCGGACACTCGCCGGAGAGAGTTGGAATTCAATATAGACGACTTTGTGTACCTAAAAGTTTTGCCACTAAGAGGAACCAAGAGGTTTAAGGTCAAAGGAAAACTGGCGCCAAGATATGTTGGACCTTTCCCAATAAGCGCCAGAAGAGGCGAAGTGGCCTATCAACTGGACCTACCGGAAAACCTTTCGATGTGCACCCTATCTTTCACGTATCATGTTTGAAGAAATGTTTGCGAGTGCGGAAGAACAAGTTCCCTTGAAAGACATTCTTGTCAACGAAGACCTCACATACCCGACACCCCGTGAAGATCTTGGGCAAAGCAGAGAAGAAGACTAGGACCAAGGAACCCGTGGTGAATGTACAAGGTGCAATGGAGCAACCACACCTGAGGAAGAAGCCACCTAGGAGAAAGAAGACTTTTTAAGACCAGCAGTACCCGAACCTATTCCACGAACGGTAACAAATCTTGGGGACGAGATTTATTGTTAGGGGGTAGGTTTGTAACACCCTGAAAATCGGAGAAATTAAAATCAAAGAATTAAAAGTGGAACTCAAAAACTTTTGGTATTTTGCATCTCAGCTCTGTTTATTGATTCTTATTTGCCAGCTTTGTTGCATAAAATTAATAAAGAGAAAAATCTATCTAAAAGATTAAGAAAAACCAAATAATTTAAAAATCCCAAAGAAAGAAAATTTCAAAAATAAAGATTTGGAAATAAAAATTATAAAGAATATAAATAGAAAGGGCTGGGGATTAATAAAAGTTTATTCTTTTTTGGATCAAAACCATATTTTCAAAGGAAGAATCAACAATCGATAAATGGAATAAATAATATTAAATAAATTAAAATCATAAAAATATATATAGGGAAGTCTAGGGTTGATTTTGAATAAAAAATCATATTTTGGAAAAGGGAAAATAAAATATATATAATATAATATAATATAATATAATAAAGGTGGACAAAAGAGTTGGAAATATAGGATAAAATTTAATTTATGATTAAATCCAAATCATATTTGATTTTTATTAGTGAAAGCAAGAAGGAATAGGAAGAAATAAAATTTAAATCGGAAAAGAAGAAACAACACTGTTCATGAGCCGCCACGTGTTCGACGGACCCGGACCCC